>JAGSMS010000022.1:0-2400000 GCA_029286595.1 Bhutanitis thaidina
TAACCTAACCTAACCCAATCCCAACCCAACCTAACCCAATCCCAACCTAACCCAACCCAACCTAACCCAACCTAACCCAACCTAACCCAACCTAACCTAACCCAACCCAACCTAACCTAACCCAACCTAACCTTAACCTAACCCAACCTAACCCAACCTAACCCAATCCCAACCTAACCTAACCTAACCCAACCTAACCTAACCTAACCCAACCCAACCCAACCTAACCCAACTCTAACCCAACCTAACCTAACCCAACCCAATCCAACCCAACCCAACCCAACCTAACCCAACCTAACCTAACCCAACCCAATCCCAACCCAACCTGAACCTAACCTAACCCAACCCAACCCAACCCAACCCAACCTAACCTAACCCAACCCAATCCCAACTCCAACTCCAACCCAATCCCAACCCAATCCAACCCAACCCAACCCAACCTGCAACCCAACCCAACCCAACCTAACCTGAACCCAACCTAACCTAACCTAACCCAACCTAACCCAACCTAACCCAACTCCAACTCCAACCTAACCCAACCTAACCTAACCCAACCCAACCCAACCCAACCTAACCCAACCCAACCTAACCTAACCCAACCTAACCCAACCTAACTCAACCCAACCCAACCCAACCTAACCCAACCTAACCCAACCTAACCCAACCTAACCTAACCTAACCTAACTCAACCCAACCTAACCCAACCTAACCCAATCCCAACCCAACCTAACCCAACCTTAACCCAACCCAACCTAACCCAACCCAACCTAACCTAACCCAACCCAACCCAACCTAACTCCAACCTAACCCAACCCAACCTAACCCAACCCAACCCAACCCAACCCAACCTAACCCAACCTAACCTAACCTAACCCAACCTAACCCAACCTAACTCCAACTCAACCCAACCCCAACCAACCCAACCTAACCCAACCCAACCCAATCCCAACCCAACCCAACCTCCAACCCAACCTCCAACCTAACCCAACCCAACTCCAACCCAACCTAACCTAACCTAACTCCAACCCAACCTAACCCAACCTAACCTAATCCCAACCCAACCTAACCCAACCTAACCTAACCCAACCTAACCTAACCCAACCTAACTCTAACCCAACCTAACCCAACCCAACCTAACCTAACCTTAACCCAACCTAACCTAACCTAACCCAACCCAACCCAACCCAACCTAACCTAACCCAACCCAACCCAACCTAACCTAACCTAACCCAACCCAACCCAACCCAACCCAACTCAACCCAACCTAACCCAACCCAACTCAACCCAACCTAACCCAACCCAACCTAACCCAACTCTAACCCAACCTAACCTAACCTAACTCTAACCCAATCCCAACCTAACCCAACCTAACCTAACCCAACCCAACCTAACCTAACCCAACCTAACCCAACCTAACCCAACCCAACCTAACCTAACCTAACCTAACCCAACCTAACCCAACCTAACCTAACCCAATCCCAACCCAACCCAACCCAATCCCAACCCAACCTAACCCAACCTAACCTAACCTAACCCAACCTCCAACCCAACCTAACCTAACCCAACCTAACCTAACCCAACCCAACCCAACTCTAACCTAACCTAACCTCCAACCTAACCAACCTAACCTAACCTAACCCAACCCAACTCCAACCTAACCTAAATCCCAATCCCAACCCAACCCAACCTAACCTAACCCAACCTAACCTAACCCAACCCAACCTAAATCCCAACCTAAATCCCAACCTAACCTCCAACCTAACCCAACCTAAATCCAACCCAACCCAATCCCAACCCAATCCCAACCCAATCCCAACCCAACCTCCAACCTAACCCAACCTAACCTGAATCCCAACCCAACCCAACCCAACCCAACCTGCAACCCAACCCAATCCAACCCAACCTAACCCAACCTAACCCAACCCAACCCAACCTAACCCAACCTAACCCAACCCAACCCAACCCAACTCCAACCCAACCCAACCTAACCTGTCCCAACCCCAACCAACCTAACCCAACCTAACCTAACCCAACCCAACCTAACCTAACCCAACCCAACCTAACCTAACCCAATCCCAACCCAACCTAACCCAACCCAACCTAACCTAACCCAACCTAAATCAACCCAACCTAACCTAACCCAACCCAACCCAACCTGTCCCAACCCAACCCAACCCAACCCAACCCAACCTAACCCAACTCAACCTAACCTAACCCAACCTAAATCCAACCTAACCCAACTCCAACCTAACTCCAACCTAACCTAACCTAACCCAACCTAACCTAACCCAACCCAATCCCAACCTAACCTAACCTAACCTAACCTAACCCAACCTAACCTAACCTAAATCCCAACCCAACTCCAACCCAACCTAACCCAACCTAACCTAACCCAATCCCAACCTAACCCAACCCAACCCAACCCAACCCAACCCAACCCAACCTAACCCAACCCAACCCAACCTAACCCCAACCAACCTAACCCAACCCAACTCCAACCCAACCTAACCTAACCTAACCCAACCTAAATCCCAATCCCAACCTAAATCCCAATCCCAACCTAACCTTAACCCAACCTAACCCAACCTAACCCAACCTAACCTAACCCAACCTGAACCTAACCTAACCTGAATCCCAACCTAACCTAAATCCCAACCTAACCCAATCCCAACCCAACCCAACCCAACCTCCAACCTAACCTAACCCAACCTAACCCAACCTAACCCAACCTTAACCTAACCCAACCCAACCCAACTCAATCCCAACCCAACTCTAACCCAACCTAACCCAACCCAACCCAACCTAACCCAACCCAACCCAACCCAACCCAACCCAACCCAACCCAACCCAACCTAACCTAACCCAACCCAACCCAACTCAACCTAACTCAACCCAACCCAACCTGAATCCCAACCCAACCCAACCCAACCTAACCCAACCCAACTCAACCCAACCCAACCTAACCCAACCTAACCTAACCCAACCCCAACCTTAACCCAACTCCAACTCAACCTAACCTAACCCACCCAACCCAACCTAACCCAACCTAACCTAACCTAACCCAACCCAACCTAACCTAACCCAACCTAACCTAACCTAACCCAACCTAACCCAATCCCAACCTAACCTCCAACCCAACCCAACCTAACCTAACCCAACCCAACCCAACCTAACCCAACCTAACTCCAACCTAAATCCCAACCTAACCCAACCTAATCCTAACCTAACCTCCAACCTAACCCAACCTAAACTTCCAACCTAACCCAACCTTAACCCAACTCCAACTCTAACCCAATCCCAATCCCAACCTAACCTAACCTAACCCACCCAACCTAACCTAATCCCAACCTAACCCAACCTAACTCCAACCTAAATCCTAACCCAACCTAACCCAACTCAACCTAACCTAACCCAACCTAAATCCCAACCCAACCTCCAATCCCAACCTAACCTAATCCCAACTCCAACTCCAACCTAACCCAACCTCCAACCCAACCCAACCCAACCTTAACCTAACCCAACCTAACCCAATCCCAACCTAACCAACCCAACCCAATCCCAACCTAACCCAACCCAATCCCAACCTAACCTAACCCAACTCTAACCCAACTCCAACCTAACCCAACCTAACCTTAACCCAACCCAACCTAACCCAACCTAACTCCAATCCCAACCCAACCCAACCCAACCCAACCTAACCTAACCTAACCCAACCTAACCCAACCTAACCTAACTCCAACTCCAACCCAACCCAATCCCAACCTAACCTAACCCAACCTAACCCAACCCAACCTAACCTCCAACCTAACCCAACCCCAACCAACCTAACCCAACCCAACCTAACCTAACCTAACCCAACTCCAACCCAACTCCAACCTCCAACCTAACCCAACCCAACCCAACCCAACCTAACCCAACCTAACCCAACCCAACCCAACCCAACCCAACCTCCAACTCCAACCCAACCTAACCCAACCTAACCTAACCTAACCCAACCTTAACCCAACCTAACCCAATCCCAACCTAACCCAACCCAACCCAATCCCAACCCAACCCAACCTAACCCAACCCAACCTTAACCCAACCCAATCCCAACCCAACCTAACCTAACCCAACCTAACCTAACCCAACCTAAATTCCAACCTAACCTAACCCAACCTAACCTAACCCAACTCCAACCCAACCTAACCTAACCCAACCCAACTCCAACCCAACCCAACCCAACCTAACCCAACCTAACCTAACCCACCCAACCCAACCCAACTCTAACCCAACCCAACCTAACCCAACCCAACCTAACCCAACCTAACCCAATCCCAACCCAACTCAACCCAACCTAACCCAACCTAACCCAATCCCAACTCCAACCCAACCCAACCTAACCCCAATCAACCTAACCCAATCCCAACCTAACTCCAACCCAACTCCAACCTAACCCAACCTCCAACCCAACCCAACCCAACCCAACCCAACCTAACCTAACCCAACTCAACCCAACCTAACCTAACCCAACTTCCAACCCAACCCAACCTAACCAACCCAACCTAACCCAACCCAACCTAACCTTAACCCAACCCAACCTAACCTAACCCAACTTCCAACCCAACCTAACCCAACCTAACCCAACCTAACCCAACCTGAACCTAACCTAACCCAATCCCAACCCAATCCCAACTCTAACCTAACCTAACCTAACTCTAACCCAACCCAACCTAACCTAACCTAACCTAACCTAACTCCAACCTAACCCAACCTAACCCAACCTAACTCAACCCAACCTAACCCAACTCCAACCTAACCTAACTCTAACCCAATCCCAACCTAACCCAACCTAACCCAACCTGAACCTAACCCAACTCCAACCTAACCCAACCCAACCTAACCAACCCAACCCAACCTAAATCCCAACCTAACCCAACCTAACCCAACCTAACCTAACCCAACCTAACCTAACCCAACCCCAACCAACCTAACCCAATCCCAACCCAACTCCAACCCAACCCAACCTAACCTTAACCCAACCCAACCCAACCTAACCCAACTCAACCCAACCTAACCCAACCTAACCCAACTCCAACCCAACCTAACCTAACCCAACCCAACCTAACCCAACCCAATCCCAACCTAACCCAACCTAACCTAACCTAACCCAACCTAACCTAACTCAACCTAACCTAACCCAACCCAACTCTAACCCAACCTAAATCCCAACCTAACCCAACCTAACCCAACCCAACCCAACCCAACCTAACCTAACTCCAACCCAACCCAACCTAACCTAACCTAAATCCCAACCTAAATCCCAACCCAACCCAACCTAAATCCCAACCTAAATCCAACCCAACCCAACCCAACCTAACCCAACCTAACTCCAACCCAACCTAACCCAACCTAACCTAACCCAACCTAACCTAACCCAACTCCAACCCAATCCCAACCCAACTCAACCCAACCTAACCCAACCCAACCTAACCTAACCCAACCTAACCTAACCCAACCTAACCCAACCTAACCTAAATCCCAACCCAACCTAAATCCCAACCTAAATCCCAACCTAAATCCCAACCCAACCTAACCCAACCTAACTCCAACCCAATCCCAACCCAACCTAACCTAACCTAACCTAACCTAACCTAATCCCAACCTAACCTAACCTAACCCAACCTAACCCAACCTAACTCAACCTAACCCAACCTAACCCAACCCAATCCCAACCCAACCCAACCTAACCAACCCAACCTAACCAACCCAACCCAACTCTAACCCAACCCAACTCCAACCTAACCTAACCTAACCTAACTCTAACCCAACCCAACTCAACCCAACCCAACTCAACCTAACCTAACCTAACCCAACCCAACCCAACCTAACCCAACCCAACCCAACCTAACCTAACCCAATCCCAACCCAACCTAACCCAACCCAACTCCAACCCAATCCCAATCCCAACCTCCAACTCCAACCCAACTCCAACCCAACCTAACCTAACCTAACCTAATCCCAACCTAACCTAATCCCAACCCAACCCAACCTAACCCAACCTAACCTAACTCCAACCCAACTCCAACCCAACCCAACCCAACCTAACCCAACCTAACCCCAACCAACCCAACCTAACCCAACCCAACCCCAACCAACCTAACCTAACCCAACCTAACCTAACCCAACTCAACCCAACCCAACCCAACTCCCAACCCAACCTTAAATCCCAACCCAACCTAACTCCAATCCCAACCTAACCTAACCTAACCCAACCTAACCTAACCTAATCCCAACCTAACCTCCAACCCAACTCTAACCCAACCCAATCCCAACCTAACCTAACTCCAACCTAACCCAATCCTAACCTAACCCAACTCAACCCAATCCCAACCTAACCTAAATCCCAACCTAACCCAATCCCAACCTAACCTGAACCTAACCCAACTCCAATCCCAACCTAACCTAACCTAACTCTAACCTAACCTAACTTAACCTAACCCAACCTGAACCCAACCCAACTCAACCTAACCTAACCTTAACCTAACCTAACCTAACCTAACCTAACCTAACCTAAATCCTAACCTAACCCAATCCCAACCCAATCCTAACCTAACCTTAACCTAACCTAAATCCCAACCTAACTCCAACCTAACCTAACCTAACCCAACCTGAACCCAACCCAACCTGCAACCTAACCTAACTCAACCCAATCCCAACCTAACCTAACTCCAACCTAACCCAATCCTAACCTAACCCAACTCAACCCAACCTAACCTTAACCCAACCCAACCTAACCCAATCCCAACCCAACCTGAACCTAACCCAACTCCAATCCCAACCTAACCTGAACCTAACCCAACTCTAACCTAACCTAATCCCAACCCAACCTGAACCTAACCCAACTCAACCTAACCTAACCTAAATCCTAACCTAACCTAACCTAACCCAACCCAACCTAAATCCTAACCTAACCCAACCTGAACCCAACCTAACTCTAACCTAACCTAAATCCCAACCTAACTCCAACCTAAATCCAACCCAACCTGAACCCAACCCCAACTTCCAACCTAACCTAACTCCAACCCAACTCCAACCTAAATCCTAACCTAACCCAATCCCAATCCCAACCCAACCTGAATCCCAACCCAACTCAACCTAACCTAACTCTAACCCAACCCCAACTTCCAACCTAACCCAACTCTAACCTAACCCAACCTGAACCCAACCCAACCTGAACCCAACCTAACTCCAACCTAAATCCCAATCCCAACCTAACCCAATCCTAACCTAACCTGAACCTAACCCAACCTGAACCTAACCCAACTTCCAACCCAACCTGAACTCCAACCCAACTCCAATCCCAACCCAACCTAACCTAACCCAACCTAACCCAACCTAACCTTAACCTAACCTAAATCCTAACCCAACCTGAATCCCAACCCAACCTGAACCTAACCTAACTCCAACCTAACCTAACTCCAACCTAACCTAACCCAATCCTAACCTAACCTTAACCTAACCCAACCTGAACCCAACCTAACCTAAATCCCAACCTAAATCCCAACCCAACCTGAACCCAACCTAACCTGAACCTAACCTAACTCTAACCTAACCTAACTTAACCTAACCTAACCTAACCTAACCTAACTTAACCTAACCCAACTTAACCTAACCTAACCTAACTTAACCTAACCTAACCCAATCCTAACCTAACCTTAACCTAACCCAATCCCAACTCCAACCTAAATCCTAACCTAACCCAACTCTAACCCAACCTAAATCCTAACCCAACCTAACCTAACCTAACCTAACCCAATCCTAACCTAACCCAACCTCCAACTCCAACTCCAACTCCAACCTAACCTAACCTAAATCCCAATCCCAACCCAACCTAACCCAATCCTAACCTAACCCAACCTGAATCCCAACCCAACCTGAACCCAACCCAACCTGAACCCAACCTAACCTTAACCTAACCTAAATCCCAATCCCAACCTAAATCCAACCCAACCTGAACCCAACCCCAACTTCCAACCCAACCTAATCCCAACCCAACCTGAACCCAACCCAACCTGAATCCCAACCCAACTCTAACCTAACCTAATCCCAACCTAACCCAACCTGAATCCCAACCCAACCTGAACCCAACCCAACCCAACCCAACTCCAACCCAACCTGCAACCCAACCCAACCCAACCCACCCAACCCAACCTCCAACTCCAACCCAACCCAACCTAACCTCCAACCCAACCTGAACTCCAACCCAACCCACCCAACCCAACCTAACCCAACCCAACCTGAACCCAACCTAACTCCAACCCAACCTAACCTCCAACCCAACCCAACCTGAACCCAACCCAACCTAAATCCTAACCTAACCTAACCCAACCTGAACCCAACCTAACTCTAACCTAACCTAACTCTAACCCAACCTAACCTAACCTAACCTAAATCCCAATCCCAACCTAACCTAACCCAACTTCCAACCTAACCCAACTTAACCTAACCTAACCTAACCTAACCTAACCTAACTCTAACCCAACCTAACTCTAACCCAACCTAAATCCTAACCCAACCTAAATCCTAACCTAACCTGAACCTAACCCAACTTAACCTAACCTAACTCAACCCAACCTAACCTAACCTAACTCTAACCTAACCTAACTCTAACCCAACCCAATCCCAACCTAAATCCCAATCCCAACCTAACTCCAACCTAAATCCCAATCCCAACCCAACCTAAATTCCAACCTAACCCAACCTGAATCCCAACCCAATCCCAACCTAACCCAACCTGAACCCAACCTAACTCAACCCAACCCAACCTAAATTCCAACCTAACCTAACCCAATCCCAACCCAACCTGAACCCAACCCAACCTTAACCTAACCCAACCTGAATCCCAACCCAATCCCAACCTAACCTAACCCAACCTGAATCCCAACCCAATCCCAACCCAACCCAACCCAACCTGAACCCAACCCAACCTAACCTTAACCTAACCTAACCTAAATCCTAACCTAACCCAACCTAACCTAAATCCTAACCCAACCTAAATCCTAACCTAACCCAACCTAACCTGAACCTAACCCAACTCAACCTAACCCAACCTGAACCCAACCCAACTCTAACCTAACCCAACCTAACCAACCCAACCTAAATTCCAACCTAACCCAACCTGAACCCAACCTAACCCAATCCCAACCTAAATCCTAACCCAACCTAACTCCAACCCAACCTGAATCCCAACCCACTGAATCGTAGAGACGAAGATGTGCCGTGAACAGTGAAAATATTTACTTTAGTAAATATTCTGAACAGAGCGAGCGGACGTGGACGCGCGGCTTCAACGCGCGTGCTTGTCGCTGCGGGCGGCGCGCGGGCGTCGGTTGCCGGCGCTTCCGTTGGTGCCGCGTGCCCCGGGGAAGCGCAGGCGGCGGCGCGCGGCCCACAGCGCGGCGGCGAGCGCGGCCAGCAGCAGCGCCGCGGCCGCCGCGCCCGCCGCCACGCCGCGCAGCCGCGCGTACTGCGGCACGTGGACGGCCGCCGCGCCGCGCGCGCCGCTCGCGCATCGCACGTGCGCAGAGTACTCCGCGCCCTCCTCCACCCCGCCCACTGCCGAACACGACAAATACATATAATGAAAATTAATTGTTCTGTGTACGAAATTAAAACTACTTAAAAAATATGCCAAATATACATTTTTGCAAACATCCAATTTTTTATGACGTAAACATGTTATTGCTCTCGCAATTATTTCTGCCAACATCATACAAGCATGTTTTGTACACCCATGTTTCCTACAAATAAAAGTATCCTTGTTATGGAAAACACTAAAATGGGACTAAATATACATACTACAAAAAAAATCAATACCAAAAAACCAAATTGGAAAAAATTTGAATACACAAAGAATAACGAAAGAAGAAAATTCAACAAAACAATTCCACTGATACAAACAAAACGAACGAAGGCATTAAGCTGATGGAATGAAGAAATTAAAGCTAAGAAAGCAGAAATGACAAGGCTAAGACGAAGGATGAAGAATGCACACTCTAAAAGGAAGAGATATGTTATAGAAGATTACCTAAAGGCTCGAAAGACTATATCCGCAACATAGAACTTACATCAACCAAAATCTGGAAAGATCTATACACTAAGGAGGAAAAAGAAAATTTATGACAGCACACACATCATATTCTAAAAGTATGCTCAAACAACGAAGAAGACAATCACGATGTATTAGGTAATGAGTGCCATCTGTTGGTGCCATTATGAACCATTTATTAAATAATAAATGACACAAAATATTTAGGCTCCATCTATCGGACGGTAGCGTTAAACATGTTAAGCCGATAATCTTATACACCCATAGACAACTGAAGCATGCTCTTCGATACAAACGTGGTATCGAAGAGCATGCTACATTAGGTGAGAATGATGCCGTGATTAGCGTCAGAAGAAGAACTCTACTCTTTACACATTGTACAATGAAATAGTACACCTATAGTGAAATAGTTCTGTAAATACTCGTATTTGAGAAACACCGAAACTATTGTCTCCACCTAATGGTGTGAACACGTCCGATAAGAGTAGTACAGAGGCACAGAAACGCTCCGCGCTATAGCTCCTACGTCTACTGAATTTCCAAATATTGCGTTCGACCAGGATGGGGACCCAGGGTCGCTGTTCCGCTAGGGTAGCGGTCTCACCCAGGAGATAGTCGTGAGGCGTGTGTGATGTGGCGAGCGGCTCGCGCGCGTCGTCACGGTACCAGCGCACGGTGCAGCGGCTGCCGTCGAGCGGCGCCCGGCTCCAGCGCACGAGCGCGCCCTCGTCGATGAGCCGGACGGTGACCTCGAGCTCCTCACCGACGTCCGTCGCGGCGGTGCTCTCCGTCGCCGCGGCCGCATACGCGGTGGCGAGGTCTTCGCCCGCCTCCGGGTCTAAGACGAATTTATCAGGTTCATTATCTTTTTTAAAGAAACTTGTATATCTAGAAACAGTTGGAAACTGTATTATACCAAGTGTTCTGACAAAAATCGGCTTGCTAAAGAGACCATCGCCTATGTGGTCTTGCGACAACACGCGTAGCTCGTATTCTGCGGCGGGCCGCAAGCCCAGCAGCGTCGCGTCGGTCACTCCGCGCGTTAGAATCTTCATAGTGCGCCACTCACTGACCGCGCGCTCCCGGTACCACACGTTGTAATCCACCTCGAGCCCGTTGTGACCTTAAACGTATAACATAATTATTTTGTGAGCCGTCCTTATTGAATTGTTAAATTGATTTGGCCACTCGGTTGCTCAGCAAAATAGAGACTCACCGGGTACCCACGACAGATGTATAGAGTCAAAGGAGGGCAGCGCAGTCAAATTGTAGGGAGCGCGTGGCGGCACGTTCTCGATGAGCAGCTCGGTCTCCGCGGACACTTCGTCGGCATCGTTGCTCGCGCTGCACACGTACACGCCGCGGTCCTCCTCCGCTATGTCGGTGATGGTGAGGTTCCCGCCGTCGAGGGAATACCGACCCACCGGCAGCTCGCTGCCATCTTTCTGTAAGGAGGTTTTGGACGAATGAAGCCACTCCTACTAAACGGTGAACAATCACCGCCCACCAGGTCCGCAGCCAGTGCGAGTTCCATTGAATACAATTTGCATGAAAGTTAAAAAAACACGCTGCGTAGTCGATGGAGTTCGGCTCTACCTCAAAAATATACCAAGCAATTTCAAGCGAGCAGAAGTTTCACTTCTGGCCGGCGTGTAAGTGGGTAGTGTGCAGAAGCACACTACCGACTTACACGCGCTCTGGTTTGTTTATTGTTGCAACAAAGTAAAGTCTTAAGGGCACATAAAACAACTCCATTCCGTCATTCCGAAATTGGTCTATAGCTATATCTACAATGTAACAGCCAGCGAGCGTAATGTCAGCGCAGCGGCGCGAGGGCGGAGCGACAATTACGAACATCGGGATCGTTACAATTGCTAATTGTTAATTCATTAGTAACATGGAATGGCGGGCACGGCGCACATACCCGCGCCCAGAGCACCGCGGGCGGCGCGCGCTGGGCCTCCGGCTGCGCGGCACACGGCAGCGACAGCGCGGCGCCGAGCCGCGCCAGGTACAGCGGCTGCGGCCGCAGCAGCAGTGCCGGCGCGCGCTGCACGCGCACGCGCACGCCCGCCGACGCGCCCTCCGAGCCCAGAGCGTTATACGGCGTGCACGAGTAAACACCCTCGTGCGACTCGTCCACCTGTCGGTTGAATTAGTTTTTTAACCGGCTGATTGTATTTTTTATATTTGTCAGTATTTGGTCACTCACACGGTTGAACAGCAGACTGCCGTTCATGCTGTAGAAAACGCCGGGCACGTTGTATGGATCGAAAAGAAAGCCGTCCTTCTCCCATCGCAAATTTGTCAAAGGTGGATTGGCGCTGAAGTGACAATCCAGGCTCGCGGGTTTTCCAAACGGTAGATATCGCTCCTTAGGCGAATATACCACTTTAGCTTTATCTGCAACGGCCAGTTGTAATATCATCATAGGTATACTTTTGAAGGTAAGTCAAGAGAGAGTAAGAAGTAGCTGCCGATACTAACACTGGACGTCGAGAAACGCACTGGAGCTTTGCACTTGGCCATCGGGCGCGCTCACGCGGCACTCGTACTCGCCGAGGTCGGTGCTGGCGGCGTGCCGGACCACTAAGCTGCCGTTGAGCGGTAGCTCCGAGCGATGCGCCAGCTCGGGCAGCTCGCTGAGGGCCACGCTGTCCTTGTACCATTGTACGACAGATTCCGGGTCCTTGGGCAAGCATTCGAGCTCTGCACGGTCGCCCTCTAGCACGGTGGCGTTCATCGGAGGGGTCACTATTAGGTTCCCTCCTGACAACAAAAATTCGAAAAAAATTGTCAAGAATAGCCTGTAAAAAATAAGCGAAGTACTGGTTTCTGGCTAGAGCCAAGCGTCATCCAATGTAAACTATTCGTATGGTCAATAAGATTTTGGAAATGCCACTGACCATCCACGTCGAGGTAGTAGAAGGTTCCATTGTTGCGCGTCGGCGGCGATCTGTTGGGGAAGGTGACCTGGCATCGGTAGAGGCCGGCGTCGGTCTCGCGCACGGCGCTGACGTTGACGGAGCCACGGCCGAGCCCCAGCTGGGCCGCGCCGAGTCGCCGCACGCGTCCGCCCCAACGGTCCGCCACGCGCGGTGAGTCGTCTCCGCTGTACCACGAGAAGATGATCTCGCCCTGTAGCGTTAAAAAACCACAATTAAAATAAATTTAACCTACAACGTTCACAACGAGAAGCTATTATTAAAATACTACGTTGACGAGGGGAGAAGTCATAACGATGTACGATACGTACCTCCTCTATTATGCATTGCACTCGTACATGCGTAATAGAGGAGAGGAGGAACAAACGAGGATGACGGGCCGAGGGCAACCGGCAAAGCAGCGAGGAGCTTCGTTCATTTATTAAAACATGGGTTCATACGTTTCACACTTCGCGTCGAAATGGGCTAGCTATGTTTGTTTATGCTATAAGTCACCGTTTCTCCCGGAAAACTGTTAGTTCACCATAATCCATAATAAGAACGCAAGTGCTCGGACAGGAGTTCGCAAAATCAAAACAATGATGCCCTGGACCTGCTACTTATAATTTTCAATAGAATAAATTTACACACACACACATGTGGATGAGAAGGAGTTAATTTCTAATTTCGAAATTTGAATATACCAAGTATTTAAAATCAATCATTCAAATCAAATCAGTTATGAAGTGGTTTTTTTAATGAATTGATAGAAATCCGGAAATCCAATTGCTTCCATTCACAGGCAACGAGGCACTACGGCCGGTGGTCGCAGGTGTCGAGCTGCTCTAGTCTAGCTCTCGCTTAGCTTCAACATTTACTTCATTGAATTATACATTTTGGAAACGTTCTGGGGCTACGAGTGCAGCCTGAGACGGCCCACGCGCGTGCAGCCGCAGCGCGGGTGCCGGTGACGTCAGTTCATCAGGAATGACGACGATGAATTTTTAAATATTTCGTTCCGATGGCATTTATGACTTACTATGCCAAGTTTGACGCCAACAAAACAAAACTCACTGCGTATGGTAATTTTTTAATGAAATTTCAACGCTTGCCAGGCGATTTACCATAACAAATTATAAATACTAACAAATATGGAACCTTATTAAATGCCAGTAATTGCCAACAGCAAACCCATCCTGGCAGGGCTGCCATGTGATTTTGGAAATTAATAAGAGATGTGTTTAGAAGACTTATGAGATTGATACGAGAAGAACATCAACGAGTCTGCTTGCGTGCTCAGCACGAGACGCGGCACGACGTGTCGCGTGGGCTGCGGCGCGGCCCGTTTCGGTTATCAACAATGGACGCTACTGACGGACGTGCCAACTTAGTGCAGAGAAGAGTGTTAATGTAACCTGTAAACGGCATTGGTTGCATCGTGATACGAACAAGTCAAAGGCGGATCTTTTTAAATTCAATTAAGGCTTGTTTATACCTCTATGAACTCTATGAACTTTAAAGTCTACACGGGTCCGGAAAACAAGACCTTCTTTAACGCTACGATTCCGGGCGGCCCATTCTAGCGACAGCAAAAGCCGCCGTTCGGCTCTACCACGTACAAAGAAATAATACGTGTTGCCACATTAGTAGTAGTTTTTATGTAGTCTTTTTTTAAGCTCTAATAATTAAATAATGACAAAGTTTTTATAATAACATGAAGAAGAAGAAGAAGAATAGAGAGGACGAGCAGGCGATCGGAGCTACACCCCCTATGGAAAGCATTTTATCGTGGGTTTTGCAATTGCCAAACAGCTAACAATCATAATTAACGTAACAGTCAAGTTAATAATATTGACGTGTGTCCACAATTGCAATATATATATAACGGGAGTGAAACACAAACACAAAGCATGTTAGATACTTTATAACCAGGTCGCGATGCTTCAAGTTACAAAGGATGGTCCCAACGGTGCGGGACGTGGGCGCGCTCCGCCACGCGCCCGCGGCAGCGTCTCCCCGCGCGCAGTGCGCGTCGCGCGAGGGCTGCGGCCAACGAGGTAATTGGCGGCGGCCCACGCGCATTGTCGCGGGAAATTAAAAGATTAAGGATCTGGAACAACTCGGGCAGCTAGAGACCACGTTAAGCTGGGCGTCGCCGGCTTTATTCATTTCTTTCAATGTGTTTATTACATAATGTCCACGGAGCTGCCCGCACTATTTTTAAGTAGGTCCAATTAAAAAAGACATTTCTTATAGCCCGCACATTCGCCGAATATTGCGTACGCAAGTCCAGGCTACGTGACTCTCATTACAATTTCAAACGACGCTTTTTGAATTAAGAAATCCTAATAACTTTAATTTTGAATTACAATTTCTTTTGTAATTTCTCACAAAAACCGTCTTAACTAGCGATACATCCAAGTTAAACTTTTCAGGAAATGCTAGAGCATGCGGTCTAATGGCGCGGGATCCCTGGTCGGCTCCGGTTTCCTGCGCCACGTGCGCGGGCGCAGGAGGCGGCGCGCGCGCGAGCTCGACCGCAACGGAGCGGCGCGTCAGGGACTCACGGACGTCACGGCGCCCGCGCACCGCGCCCGGGCCCCGCGCACCGGCCGGTGGGCCTCCCGCCTCGCGCTGCGCTCTCCGCGGACAGAACCGCATAGGGCTGCCAACCTGGGCTGGCAGCACCAACGTAACGAAAGTACTCTTAATTCGCCAGAGTCAGACTTTGACAAGACCAGACCATGAAGACTTAGGTTTTAAAAAGAATTATACTTGATATTGTTGTCACTTGGTGAAACTTGGGCATAATGGAAATTATTATTAGCTCTTGTAACAGCCTGAAGATGCCGCAAGGCGAGACCGATCGGCTCTTTGTTTAAATATTAAGATAAATGTGATGAGAAAAAAAAATCATTGTGAAACTAGTACATACAAGCATTGTGCATTCCGTTACTAAATACATATTAGTTGCTGATACGACAGTAAAGTAGAAGTATCATTTAATAATGAATACAAAAGCAGTAGGTACAGTACTGTACTGTACTGTACTGACATTAAAGCCTTCGACCGTGTACAGACACACAGTCGTCGAAGAGATCAATGTCGACATGCAATCGATCTAAAGTACTGATATTCGGTAGGGAAGAACATTGCGTACAGTGCCCTACAGTACCCTACAGCCTACAGCTGCGCTACTTAAAAACAAGCACTTGTACTGGCGTTTCGTTTACGCCGCTGCAACATTTACACATTGCCCGCCGCGATGTTCTTCGTGACTGTAGTTTTTGTTAGTTAATAATGACTCTCCATTATTATTATTAGTAATGATAATATAAAAAGAAATTAAAGATATAGCGGTGCTAGCCTTGAAGTCTGGGTGCTCGCTTTAATTTCATAGTACACGTGTGATTCGATCCCCGGTAGCACCGGCACCGATATCATTTTTGATAACGACTTTGCTACAGTTGAATTTACCACATGCTCGGTGGTGAAGGAAAAGAGCTGTGAGGAAGCATTTCCAGCATTTCTGAGAAATATGTAAAAAAAAATATTTCGGCTCGCACCGGTCCTACGTCTGAACTGCAAGGCGACCGGAACTGCGCTGGCCGATCCGCTCGCCGAGCGTACCGATCAGAAACCCTCCCTATCGGAGAGGCAGTGGGCTGATTACCGCCGTGGCCGTTAAAGGAGGAACAACAATGATTTTCCAACGCGCGCCACCGACTATGTCTGCCCTACCTATCCGTTTGGAGTCGCGTCATTGTCGCCCGCGCACCGGCCTCGGCACGCGCACACCACGGACACACTGTCAACTGTATAGGGCATACAATCTCACAGCACATTCTGACATATCGCTCACTATATAATTCAATGGCGCACATCTTAATACTTTACGTGATCAATTCTTGTATAAAATATGAATCAGGAATTCAATTGCTTTATGTATCGGAAACCGCTATTTCTATTTTTCATATAGACAGCGGGTATCATTGCAAAATATATCAAATAGGTATTAAATTACATTGATTTTACTAACATATTGTTAGTAAAATCAATGTAATTTAATAATATGTTATAATAAAATCAAGATTAATTAATATATAAAAATGTCCCATGGTTCATTATGAATGAAATTAAATTAATGAAAATTCTTTGAATGAATGAATGAAAACTTTTATTCTACGATGTAAGGAAGATAATTTAATTTGTCGAATCCTATTATTTATTTATTACCGCCGTTTTACAACGAGGTTCGCGTGATGGAGAAGAAACGGGCGAAAGAAACAGCGTAGATACCTCTTATTTTATTTTCAACCAGCTGCCCGGACAGACTTCGTTCAGTCTAAAGTTAATAGTAAAAATTAAATAAATATAACGTGTTTCCGAGTGATCACGTTATTCACATCTCGACAATAAGCGATGATTACTTACAAAAATAAGTTTTTAATTTTGTAGACTGCACTACTTTATAATCTTGATGATACTCATTCTAATGCTTTATGCTATACATTTTTTTTGTTTGGTTGCTTGGCGCGTAAACAAATAAAGCTGAAGGTTTCCCAACGCGGGAGCAGGCAACATACAACTGTCTATGAGAAAAGCAGGGGTATTCCAGATTAACGCCGCAAATACTTAAAGACTGACCCTGTGATTTATTTATGGTCATTGCGAAGCAAGCCGCACTGCAAATTGCAGTCGTTTAAATTCAAATGATACGTCAGATGGTATCATTGGGATGCCCCCTCATATCAACACATCTTCTCCCTTATATTTTCCTTTTAGAATTGTTGCTTCGACTACAATGTTAAGTAAATTTTACACTGATAGCCGTGCGCCGTTACAGAGACGCGGTGGGTTATTATTTCGTAACATCATGACCACGGATCCTACTTCCAACTGAAGAGTACGGGCTGGCGATCCTGGACAATCCAATGAGTTTAAATATCCTGGTGGATAGTTGCCGACATCATCTTGATTAGTTGCGCAATCAACTGATTTGTATGTCTTTAATTCACCGGAAATTTCATTTTGAATTTCGAAGTTTATTTCCTCTACATCCGTTTTTTGTCAGCTTATATAGCAAAAATGATCTTTGTAATTTTGAGCGACGTTTGGGAATGTTGCAGGTCGGAGTTTCATTCCTTTGAATATTCAATGGTAAGTTTAGCGCTGAATGGGCTGTTCGACCGCCTTCCAATAATGTGCCTGCAATTCCAGATGAAGCAAGTCAAATTTTTATGTGAAAATAAAGTTGTTGTTTTTACTATTGTGCCTTAAGGAACATACGAAAAAAAATTTGCCGAATTGGTCGAGCCATTCTCGAGTTTTGCGCTTAGCAACATTCATTTTTATTTATATGCATAATTGTAATGCGTACCATAAAATATAATGTTAAAAAAGATATAAAAGTATAGTAGCAGCCTGTAAGGGCCCATAGCTGGGCAAAGGACTCCTTCTCAAATGTCTGATAATTATCTGTAAATAGTATGGAACAAAGTAACGGTCCGCGTTGCTTCCTGCAAATGGCATGCTCGCATGGCACGTGCCCGTCGGTTCGGCTCGGGCGAGCAGCCCATGCCGGTGCCGCAGCTTCCATCGACCCAGGAGGGCAGCGCGGCGAGTAGGCGCAACTCTTCAATACGTGCATGCCGGCTTGCTTGCTATCGCGTTCTCGGAAAGGCCTGCGTTCAGCTGTGGACTTAAATAGCTCGACGTAGAAGACTGTCGTAACCTGATCTCAAGATGATCCGGGCACGCGTCTGTGGTCACCGGTTGCACGCGTGCTCAGGCAGCCTCCGTGGCCGGGTCGCGGACAATCATTTGCTTTCCATCAATTGCATCTAACAGACGTCGCCATTGATCGCATCGTAAACACAAGTCGACCCACACGCCGACACTATTTTCCTCGAAGGGGGTAAAATAAGAGACGGAAGTAACTATCGGGGTCCCGTTAGTCCCGCTCGGCGAGGGAGATCACTTACCATCAGCAGAGCCGCTTGCTCGTTTGGCCTCTTCTTCTATAAAAATAAATTATTTTCGAAATTAGAAGCATGAAATTTATTTAATAGAATAGCTTCCGGTTAGAAAATCAAGCCGGAAGCCTAATAACTATGAAATACTTCCGCGTCAGTATGGCTGCCGTCCACAGTTAGTTTACGTGTGTGTATGTATGTATGTATGTACGTATGTATGTAAAAGTTTTTCCACGATCTCGACGCCTCCCCGTGTACAAATAACAAGACAAAATGTTTGGATCCTCAATGCTAAACGTTTGCTTTAGTTAATTTAAGTAATACTTTGTCAACTTATCTAACCAAATATTTAATTTAATGTTCCATTATTTTTAAATTTTATAATTCATTCGGAAGATGTGGGTAATGACGCGGCAGTCGCGCTGAAGCGGGCGCCGGCGCGCACAGCCGCCGGCCCTGGGCGCGCACAGCAGACCCTGGCCGCGCTGGACGATGGACGCCGCAGCTACAGGCCACTACATGTTTTATTAAAAATATATATTTGTTTCTCCGATATAAAACCATGTGAAAATTTGTCGAAATAAGTTCTTTCCTGCGCCATCACGAACGAATAATCAATTTGGTCGTCGAAGTTACTCACGTCTTTGTCCCATTGTAGATGATAAGGAATCTCATTGCCGAAGGGGAAGTCGAGGTGACAATTCATGACGGCGAAGCCACCGACGCCAGCGCGCAGGCGCTCGGTCTCGAGCGGCAGCAGCGAGCCGGCGGTGACGGCGAGTAGCGCCGCCCACGCCGCGCAGGCCGCTGCCCGCCGCTCCATGCTCCGCGCTGCTGCTGCTGCTGCAGCTGCTGCGACTGCGGCTGCGCCTGCTAACAGATCGACCCTCGGCACGATCTGTTCGTCACTTCAGTCGCGTCGCTCGCGTCACTTCGGCCTTCACGGGTGCGTACCGCCGCAGCTCGGAGCGCGCGCGCTCGCCTGACCGGTCACTTTAATGGAGTTAGCCCGAATGAATTAGCGCGAACGAGCGACGCAGCCGGCGGCCCGCGACCACTGCGCCGCGGCTCCGGAGGCGCGGACGGTCGCGGCTCCTCAAGGTGGCGCGACCTCTCCCACCGCTTTAATGAAAAGCAATTATGCGCGCAGGACCCGCGCTCGCACGCGGCTCGCACACAGGCTCTCGTAAGTCAGCTCTGTCTAGCAACGAATGTTATCATAAATAAGTCCTTTCAGAAAGTTTACGATCCTGATAGAAATTTTAAAATCCTTCGCGGCATCGAAGGTATTGGCTTTCGGCCGGAGTTACGAATTGGCTGTTATACGAGTTTACTGAGCAAACCGTAGCCGCCTGCTCCGGCTGGATCAGTGTTATGTTCATGTTCGTCTATTTTCGTACAAGTGTTTATACAAATGTGGTTATACAAAATTCCCACATTGGACCCGCGACCCGCAGCGCCGCCGTCGAATGCCTGGCCACTGAGCCACCGCGCGCACAAGTTACATCATCATCATGTGGGCACTGCGTATGGCGCTGGGCAGTGTCGCATAGGGCCCCACCTCGCCGCGCCTCACAGTGACACAATGCATTTAGGTTAACGAGGTGTATCAAATGCACAATGAGCTGTAATCGACGTAATCCCCACTACCGCTCGAAGTAAGACGTCGCCGAACAACTTTAATAAAGAAACAAACGGATGTACTTCTTAACTTACATGGCGATGTTCGTCGCAGTTCATTATTAAACATTTGTAACAATATGTACCTAGATAATACTTCGCGCGCCTCCTCATCCTCTTTTCATTGTGTTACATTGTTATTTTATTTTTTCTTATTCTTTTACCTTTTTTTTATGAAGTTATAGGATAAGAGGTAAGCACTTCCTCGACTTCCGCGTTCTCCTCGGTTGGCACACTCAACTGACTGGTCATCATTAGTTTGCTTTCGGAACTGTGTTCTTCGACGTTCGGTCAGCGCTGAAAACCAGCGTTGCGGCAGCACAGCAACATCACGCTGTCGTACAAAGGCCAAACGGATACTGTTAGGTTTAGCCGTGGGTGGGACTGTGATAGTTAACTTCCCACGGAAAAAGTTGCTTTATATTTATTTCCAATAATAGTACCATCTGTTTTTACTTTATCCATTTTTGTATAAACGAATTTTCTCATGGGTGACATCAATCTAGATAAACTTGGCAAGTAAAACATTATCTAAATACACAGTTTTATCCATAGCGTTAGAGCACTTTCCGAATAAACAAATACATGCCTTATTGTTTCGTACACGTCGTATATATATTTAAATACAAGAATTGCTCGCTTAAAGTATAGGAGATATATTTTTAAAGAATATTATTATAAATAACAATACTAATAGTCCTGTTAACCCTCCAACTGCGCTCACTGTTTGTATCGGGAGCGGTGCGCGACGATAGTCGAATGGCGCGCACGAACTTACGACGTCACGTTTCGTAGTCCGCACCCTAACCCATTCAGCTATTATTAATATACTTATGTATTAGCAGTCGGAACCAATATTCACTTTGAATATTTTAGTTGTGTATAAACATGTTGTGTACGTCGGTGTTGGAGGCCAGCTCTGTGCGCTGCACCCGGATTACTTTACATTCTATACATACATACATTCGCTGCGCCAGAATAAATACATGTAGATGATACAAATACTGGTTCCGTCCGGGAGTGGAATTCGTGACCGACAGCGCCATAGCCAACCGCTTAGCCACTGGAGCAACCAAGCCGGGTTCGATAGCGCTTCGGGTTACGTTACGGGAATGTGATATGTCAGTGTTTAGACGAACACTATAGCACATGAAAAAAGTGTACAGGTATCAAGCAAATTATAGCGAATTACTTTAATTGGAATTGCTCGCTTAAAGTATAGGAGATATATTTTTAAAGAATATTATTATAAATAACAATACTAATAGTCCTGTTAACCCTCCAACTGCGCTCACTGTTTGTATCGGGAGCGGTGCGCGACGATAGTCGAATGGCGCGCACGAACTTACGACGTCACGTTTCGTAGTCCGCACCCTAACCCATTCAGCTATTATTAATATACTTATGTATTAGCAGTCGGAACCAATATTCACTTTGAATATTTTAGTTGTGTATAAACATGTTGTGTACGTCGGTGTTGGAGGCCAGCTCTGTGCGCTGCACCCGGATTACTTTACATTCTATACATACATACATTCGCTGCGCCAGAATAAATACATGTAGATGATACAAATACTGGTTCCGTCCGGGAGTGGAATTCGTGACCGACAGCGCCATAGCCAACCGCTTAGCCACTGGAGCAACCAAGCCGGGTTCGATAGCGCTTCGGGTTACGTTACGGGAATGTGATATGTCAGTGTTTAGACGAACACTATAGCACATGAAAAAAGTGTACAGGTATCAAGCAAATTATAGCGAATTACTTTAATTGGAATTGCTCGCTTAAAGTATAGGAGATATATTTTTAAAGAATATTATTATAAATAACAATACTAATAGTCCTGTTAACCCTCCAACTGCGCTCACTGTTTGTATCGGGAGCGGTGCGCGACGATAGTCGAATGGCGCGCACGAACTTACGACGTCACGTTTCGTAGTCCGCACCCTAACCCATTCAGCTATTATTAATATACTTATGTATTAGCAGTCGGAACCAATATTCACTTTGAATATTTTAGTTGTGTATAAACATGTTGTGTACGTCGGTGTTGGAGGCCAGCTCTGTGCGCTGCACCCGGATTACTTTACATTCTATACATACATACATTCGCTGCGCCAGAATAAATACATGTAGATGATACAAATACTGGTTCCGTCCGGGAGTGGAATTCGTGACCGACAGCGCCATAGCCAACCGCTTAGCCACTGGAGCAACCAAGCCGGGTTCGATAGCGCTTCGGGTTACGTTACGGGAATGTGATATGTCAGTGTTTAGACGAACACTATAGCACATGAAAAAAGTGTACAGGTATCAAGCAAATTATAGCGAATTACTTTAATTGGAATTGCTCGCTTAAAGTATAGGAGATATATTTTTAAAGAATATTATTATAAATAACAATATTAAGTGGTTAATTCAAAGTGGCTGCCATTGGCTTTGACACAGGCCTTTAATATCTCTGGCCACGAATCTATGGATTTACGCACTGTCTCTATGTCTCCATATTTCTTCTCACTTCTAAAGATCTTAGTGAATGTTATGAAGTCCGGAACATTGTTCTCGAGCCAGGTTTGAATGAAATGGCCAGGAGCTATCTTGCTGGAAAATCCACGAAAGCGGATTGGCGTCCATATCACCAGAATCCTCGTGCCGGAGACGCTGCTGCACATCGGTCTACTTATTTTGTTTAGATTGTTATTCGATTTTTAAGGCTTATTCTTTAGTCGCTGCTCACGACTCCCGCGGGAAGAGAGTTTGACGTCTATTATTATGCTTCCTCCAATTATACTGAGATAGCATAATTAAACTTCTTCCTGATGTAAGAATAATAATTATTATTGTCATGTGGTATTGGCGTAAAAACTGCCTCTTCTATCTAATCTTAGCAAGTAAGTGCAACGGTTGCCCGATTTTTTTTCTCCTACAGATTGTGCAGGTGCAGGTATGGCATTGCATTATCGACAATACGCATTTATGAGTCCGAAAGCACGACTTCCTACTAAGTGGATATGCCGTTTAGACATGTAAGCTTGTGGTTCAAGTTACGACGGACGGGAACAAAACTGTGAGCTTAAGGTTCCCGTTACTTCGGGCATGAACAAAACTGTAAACTTATGGTTCCAGTTACGACGGCCGGGAACAAAACTGTGAGCTTAAGGTTCCCGTTACTTCGGGCATGAACAAAACTGTAAACTTATGGTTCAAGTTACGACGGACGGGAACAAAACTGTGAGCTTAAGGTTCCCGTTACTTCGGGCATGAACAAAACTGTAAACTTATGGTTCCAGTTACGACGGCCCCCTGCCCCCTCCCCAAAAAAATATTTAAGGCCAGCAACGCCAGGTGCAGCCCCGCTGGTGGCGAAGATGTACGTCGGTAATCACTTAGCATCAGGCGAGCCGCAGCGTTGTGTATAGGTTATTACTTATTATACAATTACGTATAATACATCGGGTATAACATCGGGTAACCACTTCGATACTACTTTCTCGTGGTCACATCACTTGAAGCAAGTAAGCATAAAGACGTATACATTGTAAGTTTATTATCTAAACCACCGCCCATTGTCCAATAGTTAAATTAGCCGTAAGTGCGCTTGTGCACGACGTGGTGACCTTTACCGACCGTTATTTAAATCTTATATGTAAACATACATTTATAATTGACGTCAAATATAAAACAAGCCTATGTTCAGCAGTGGACTTCTGATAGGCTGAAATGATGATGATATAAAACAATGTTACTCTTCCACTAAATTTTTCTATTCCGTCTTAAATGATGTGACTACCTTTCCTTAACTCACGACACAGTTGTCAGTTCTACTTATCTCAAAATTATTGTTCCTTCGCATTTCACTTATTATCGGCTACTAAATTACCGTGCAAGCTATACTTATCTGGAACTCCTTGGCCGAAGATGGATGAAATTCACAAATTAAGAGCTCATTTAGAATATCGTTTCGTGATTTCTTCTTAAGATTAAATGAGTTGTAACGCATATGTATTCGATGTAGTTATTGCTGTTATCCGTTTTGGCTTTTACTGCTTCATAGGTTTGCGTCTGCGTCCTTGAGGCCGCGTTTATGCTTTAAGTAGATGTGCAAGAGTACATCTACTGCTTACCTCTTTATGGTAAGCAATCTATGGAACGTCCGAGGGAGGTTCGGGCCTCGTCTCGGACAGTCGAGGTGTTTCGATAGAAGTGGGGGGTAAGGACCGCCCTGAGATGAGTTGTAAGAGTTGCGTGTTGCCATTATATATACTTTAATGAGTATATATGCTCTTAAACGAACTTGTTTCTATATATCAATAGGTTTATGTATATTTATATATACATATGCTATCCCGCATACGGTACACATGTATGTGTAATCATATTTAGATAGTTTCTTATTATTTAGACATTGTTTTGTTAAGTAGTAGAAGTCTTGAATATTAAATAAAAAATATATATAAATATTTTTAAATTGTACTTTTTAAGTTACACTGTACCCCACCACGCCACGGGTTTACTCGCACAAAATTCCGATAGGCAAAGTCCGTTCTTTGTTGCCCTTATATTAAGATGTAAGCAATAATGGTTTTAAATCCTTTCTTTTTCTGGTGCCTCTAAATTTAGTAAACAACATTTAATTACCCTGGGCTTTCGAATTCAATTTCACAATAAAAAAAATTGCATACCATTTTGTAAAGGCAACTTTAGAATGCTTTAAAAATCCATACTAATATTATAAATGCGAAAGTAACTCTGTCTGTCTGTCTGTCTGTTCCTCTTTCACGCCTAAACGGCTGAACGGATTTTGATGAAATTTGGTATGGTGATAGATGATAACCTAGAAATGGTCATAGGCTATAAATAATCACGCCATCGTTCTTAGGGGGTAGGCAGTAGGCAGATAACTAAATTGAGTTAGTGATTTTTAGTCGTTTTTGTTGGGACTTTTGCTCTTTCACGTATAAAAGGCTGAACAGATCTTGATGAAATTTAGTAAGGTAATAGATGGTTACCTAAAAACGGATATAAGATCAAAATGATCACGTCATAGTACTTAGGGGTAGGAAGTAGGCAGAAAACTGAATTGAGTTAGTGATTTTTAGTCGTTTTGTTGGGACTTTTGCTCTTTCACGTATAAAAGGCTGAACAGATCTTGATGAAATTTAGTAAGGTAATAGATGGTTACCTAAAACGGATATAAGATCAAAATGATCACGTCATAGTACTTAGGGGTAGGAAGTAGGCAGAAAACTGAATTGAGTTAGTGATTTTTTTATGGTTTTTGGTGGGAGTTTTGCTCTATCATGCCTAAACGGCTGAACGGATTTTGATGAAATTTAGTTAGGTGATAGATAGTAACCTAGAAAAGGATATGGGCTATTAATATTCATGCTATCGTACTTAAGGCGTAGGCAGTAGGCAGAAAAATAATTAAGTTAGTGATTTTTAATAGTTTGGTTTAAAAGTTTACCTCATTCACGCCTTAACGTCTGAACGGATTTTTATAAGACTTGGTTAATATAAAGATAGGATCCTAGGCACGGACACAGGCTACTTCTTACGGCGGGAAAATACCTCATTCCCGCGGAAATCTAGCGTGATCGTGTCAAGAAGCGAATGACGCCATAGCTACTGAAATGATTTTGATGTTTTTTTTAAATGAGTGTTACTAAGACTTAAAGTTAGTATTTGATCACTTTTCTAACTTAGAGGGTCGGTAGGCGCCCTAATTTAGGAATTTATTATAAAATTTTGATGCATCTGTCTTTATTTAACAGTTTTACTTGGATCGAAACTTAGCGACATACCATCACACTACTTAACTTATAGGGTAGGAAGGTACCAAAATTCAGACTACTTTTACTTCGGGAAAATATCTCATTCCCACAGGAACCTATACACAGCTACCTATCTACAACATTAAAACTCTGTCTAGAATCACATTACGCCATAGCTATTGATCTGATTTGTATACGATTTTTTATTCAACTGACTGTTAAATTACATACAGATAAAATCTAATTACCTACACCACAGAATTAATATAGTACTACATAACTAGCTACGCTTTAAACTTGAGGAGGTAATTAGATAGAATTTATACGAACTTTATGCTCAGTAATCAATCATAGTGATAAGTTAATACTTATTTTAGACAAAGAAACGGATAGGTAATCAGTTCATCACCGAAATTATAACACCTACACTTAGTTTGTTTACTATTCAACGAGGGAAAATAATTCAATATAACGCAAACCTTCAAATCATACGTCGTCGTAGTGAATACAAGACGCTGCGCCGAGCGAAGAGGCGGTGCGGAGGGCAGACGTCGTCGTCGCACGTATGCGAATATTGAAATATTGCGTTACGAAACTCTATTCGTTGCGTATTTTTGGTTAGCTAAAAACGTTCTTTTTAAATTCCGAGTTGAAATAGGTACTACGGTCTACGCGTAGGGTCTGTAAGCTTTAATTTAGTCCTTTGTTTTAGATATCTAAATAAATATTTGGTAGGTTATTATTTTTGAGTCCAAGTTGACGTCATTTTCGTATTTTTATTAAGTACTTAGTTACATTTTTATTATTAGGTAGTTAAGGTAGCTGTTAGATGTAGGTATTTTCTTAACCAATCATTCATATCTCTAGGTTTACTCAGATACGTATTATTCTTTATTTTGCAGTCGCTTTCATTTGTTAATTCTCAATTTTATTCATGTGTAGGTTAAGTGTTTTTAGCTCACATCAGGATGTTTATAGTTCGTTGTAAATTAGTTTAGTAATAGATTTTGTCATTATATTATAGTACTTTTATGTTAGTTTTGATAGATAAGTAGGTAGTACCAGTAGTGAAGAAAATTGTGTATTGTGGTGTGGTACATAAATTCAATATTTTGAATTTATTTAGTTAATTTAGGTTTTAGGTATAAAAGGTTTGTCAGGTGCATAGTTGTTTAGGTTCAATACGTTATTGATTGATTTAGATATTTAGGTTATAAGTAAAAGGTTTGCTTTATCGAAGTTTTTATAAAAAATTGTCTTACGTTGTAGTTTTTAAAACTACCGATTTTAAAAATCTTTAATTATTGTTTTATTGTTTTCGATATGCCACGCAAACGTAAATCCAATCTAAGCCGTAGTTCTAGCAGAGCTCGAACTGCAAAAGTTGCTAGAAGCCAAGAATCTGAAGAGCAGACTCAGACGCGTCAGATGTTAGATTCTCAGCGTCATGCGACTCAAAGAGCTTCTGAGACCTATACGCAGACTCAAGCCCGTAGGACCTTAGATGCTGAGCGCCACGCATCTCAAAGGGCCTCTGAGACGTTTACACAGACTCAAGCCCGTCAGGCCCTAGATGCTGAACGCCACGCATCTCAAAGAGCCTCTGAGACGTTTACGCAGACTGAGACCCGTCAGGCCCTGGATGCTGAACGCCACGCATCTCAAAGGGCCTCTGAGACCTATACGCAGACTCAAGCCCGACAAACCTTAGATGCTGAGCGCCACGCATTTCAAAGGGCCTCTGAGACCTATACGCAGACTCAAGCCCGTCAGGCCCTAGATGCTGAACGCCACGCATCTCAAAGAGCTGCTGAGACAGTGGAACAGACTCAGACACGTCGAGTTTTAGATGCCGAACGTCACGCGCAATTGATTGCGGCAGAGACTGACGAAGATTCACAAAGACGACGTCTTTTAAATGCTGAACGGCAGGCAGAAAGAAGACGTACGTTTTCAATGAGTACGTGGGAGGCATTTAATGGTGCCGCTTTTGAGTATGACCCTTTGATCGACTATGTTAATCACCGATTGGTTATCATTGGGAGAATGGATAAAAATGCAGATATTGTGAAGCACTGAAATGGAAAGAAGAAACTCCAGGTATGTGCTGTTCTGGTGGAAAGGTTAAAATTCCATTACTTGGCGAGCCAGAGGAACCTCTTAAATCTTTACTTTTATACGACAGTAACGAATCGCGCCGGTTTTAAGCAGGATTAGAAAGTATAATTCTTGCTTTCAGATGACGTCATTTGGTGTAGATAAGGAGGTCGTAATGCCTGGATTTTCACCTACTTTTACCATCCAAGGACAGGTGTATCACAGGATTGGTTCCTTACTTCCCGCAAATAATGAACAACCAAAGTTTTGCAACTTTATTTCATGGGCGATGAAAAACGAAGCTGATCGCAGGTGTCAAAATATACAAGGAATCGAAAGGGATACTGTTTTAAAATCCAGAGAATGTTGCATGAACATAATCGCCTCATCAATACTTTCAAAACAGCACTAGAAAGAATGCCGGGAGAGGATTATAGGTTGGTGATGCACCCCGATCGCACACCAAGTGGGGAA
Organism: Bhutanitis thaidina; assembly: GCA_029286595.1. Classification (NCBI taxonomy): domain Eukaryota; kingdom Metazoa; phylum Arthropoda; class Insecta; order Lepidoptera; family Papilionidae; genus Bhutanitis; species Bhutanitis thaidina. Next base: position 29,013 of record JAGSMS010000022.1, read on the forward strand.
CATGAAAGGCGGTATAATGCACCGTTAATAAATGAAGTCGCAGCCTTGGTTACAGGCGAACAGTTTGCTTTCCGTGATATAGTTTTACAGGCCCGAGATGACACATTAACCAGGGTGCCTGATACTCATAAATTTTATGATGCGTTGCAATATCCGATCATATTTAGTAAGGGACAAGAGGGTACCACTTTCAAGTTCCTCAAATTAATCCTGTAACAGGTCTTCCCTTGCATAACAAAAAGGTTTCATGCATGGATTTTTATGCCTACAACATGATGATACGAGAAAACAACTTTAACATTGTACAAAGATGCAAGCAACTGGCCAATCAGTTTTACGTTGACATGTACGTTAAAGTTGAAAGCGAGAGGTTACGGTACATATCATTAAATCAAACTAAACTAAGAGCAGAGAATTACATCCATCTTCAAGACGCTGTGGCAAATGACGCTAATTGAAATCCAAATAACTTAGGTCGTATGGTCATTTTACCATCTTCATTTGTAAATAGCCCGCGGTACTTACACGAATATACTCAGGACGCGTTTGTTTATGTGCGTACACATGGTCGCCCTGACTTATTCGTCACCTTTACTTGCAACCCAGCCTGGCCCGAAATAGTCAATCAGTTGATGCCGGGGCAAAGCGCAATAGATAGACATGATGTAGTCGCAAGAGTTTTTAGACTAAAAGTTAAAAAACTAATGGATGTGATTAATAAAGGCCGAGTGTTCAGAGAAGTACTGCTTTATGTACTGTCGAATGGCAGAAACGTGGACTGCCACATGTCCATATATTATTGTGGTTAAAAGATAAGTTACGACCCGATCAAATAGATAACATAATCAGCGCTGAAATACCGGATCCTAACATTGACAAGACTCTCCATGACATTATTGTAAAAAATATGATTCACGGTCCATGCGGACCCGAAAATCCACAGTGCCACTGCATGAAAGACGGAAAATGCACAAAAAAATTTCCTCGCAAGTTAGTGAAAGAGACCGTTCACAACGACCACGGATACCCGCAGTATCGTAGAAGAGCGCCAGCAGACGGAGGTCGAACAGCAACCGTGAAGCTCCGAAATGGTAGCTACGTTACGGTTGATAATAGTTGGGTAGTCCCTATTCACCAATTTTATCAAAATGTTTAACGCCCACATAAATGTTGAGGCATGCAGTTCAGTACGCGCCATCAAATATATTTGCAAATATATAAACAAGGGTAGTGATCAAGCTATTTTCAATTTTAGAAATACTGATCTTGCGAATCCGTAGATGAGGTACAAACTTATCAGTCTGGTCGGTATGTCAGCAGCAACGAAGCCGTGTGGCGTCTGTTAGCATTTCCGTTGCACGAAAGGCATCCCACCGTGACACATCTCAGCGTGCATTTAGAAAATGGTGAACGCGTTTATTTTAATGAACACAATTTCCACGAACGAATAACTACTCCGCCAAAACCACACTCACTGCTTTTTGATCTTTGTATCAGAGATGAGTTTGCAAAAACTCTTCTTTATGTCGAGGTGCCGAGGTATTATACTTGGGATGCAAGTAGGAAAACTTGGAAACGCCGCATTCAAGGTACTTCAGTTCACGATTGGCCTGGCGTCAAATCTGGAGATGCTTTAGGACGAGTTTATACAGTTCATGTTAGTAACATGGAATGTTTTTGTCTACGCATGCTTTTACACCATGTGCGCGGACCTACCTCTTTCTATGATCTAAAAAAATACAACACACAAGATTATCCTACATTTCGAGAGGCATGTGAGGCAAGAGGATTACTGGAGAATGACAACCATTGGGATGTGACACTGGAAGAAGCTGCTCAATGTAGATCAGTAGGCAAGATGAGAGAGCTATTTGCTGTATTAGTAGCGACATGTGGTCTTTCAAATCCTCAACAATTGTGGGATAAATACAAAATGATATGACCGACGATATATTGCACAGATTACAAGAGCAAAATCCCAATGTCACGTACAGTGATTTAATTTACAATGAGGGTCTGACAAAAATTGAAGACCAGGTTAAAACAATTTCTAGAAAGGATTTATCAGATTATGGAATGATCAGACCACAGAGAACCGAGGAAATCAGTAGCGATTTAATACGGGAACTAGATTACGATACTGCTTCCTTACAACAACAATTGACAGAGTCTGTTCCACGTTTGATCCCAGAACAAAGGTTAGTATTTGACAATGTTTTAAAAAAAATCGAAGATGGCGAAGGTGGTTTGTTATTTTGGATGCTCCCGGAGGCACGGGAAAACCTTTCTTTTAAACTTGCTTTTAGCGCAAATCCGAAAAGATAAAGGAATTGCTGTAGCAGTTGCCTCTTCCGGAATAGCCGCCACTCTGCTCAATGGTGGTCGAACGGCACATTCGGTGCTTAAACTGCCATTAAACTTAGCCCATGAAGAAATGCCAGTCTGTAATATAAGTAAAAACAGCGAGCGTGGACGTATGTTGCAGCAATGTAAATTATTAGTTTGGGATGAGTGTACTATGTCCCATAAAAGAGCAATTGAAGCTCTAGATCGGACTTTGAAAGACATCAAGAGTAATCCAAATATCATGGGGGGGGGTGGTGGTACTTTTGGCGGGCGATTTTAGACAGACTTTGCCGGTTATCACTAAAGGCACCCCTGCAGATGAAATAAATGCGTGTTTAAAAGCGTCAACGTTATGGGTGCACGTAAAAACGTTTAGTCGGTCTACAAATATGAGAGTGCAACTACACAATGATGTACAATCTGGACAATATGCTGCTGCTCTTCTTAAAATTGGAGAAGATCGTATGGCAAAGGATGGTAATGGCATGATTACATTGGATCGTGAATTCTGCAATGTTGTGCATAATCCAGATGATCTAAATAACTTCGTCTATAGCGAACTGCTAACTAATATGAGGAATAGAGACTGGTTATGTGAAAGAGCAATTTTAGCGCCGACGAATGAAATGGTGGGACAGATAAACGAGCAAATTATGTCACGCGTGGAAGGTGATATTGTTGAGTTTCTCTCTGTAGACACTGTAATGGATACTGAACAAGTAACATCATACCCTGTAGAATTTCTTAATTCTTTAGAACTGTCGGGAGTACCTTCACACAAACTGAGGCTGAAAGTAGGCGTTCCTGTCCTTTTAATGCGGAATTTAGATGCACCAAGACTGTGTAATGGCACACGGTTGCAAGTGACACACCTCGGTCGCAATATTGTAAAAGCAATCATTATGACTGGAATGGCAAAAGGAGAGAACGTTTTAATCCCCGTATACCCATAATTCCGACAGATTTGCCATTCCAGTTTAAGAGATTACAGTTTCCGCTGATAATCGCATTCGATATGACGATAAATAAAGCTCAGGGGCAAACATTAAAAGTAGCCGGCATTAATTTAGAAAAGAGTTGTTTTTCTCACGGACAATTATACGTGGCTTGCTCACGTGTTTCAAGTCCACAGAATCTCCATGTGTTGGCCAGAGAGGGAAAAACAAAGAACATAGTTTACAAAAATGTACTACAGTAATAAGGCCTCTTATTTTTAGCTTCCTACATTATTATACTACTTACATTAAGTTAGTACTTCCTACGCAGACGATGTTACGGATGTCACACTGTCTAACATCGGGGGTTGGCAGGTAGGTAGTTAGTAGTATTTTAAACCGATTTACATTATTTACTTTTTATATTTACTAAGGAAACATTCGGAGCTATCCATTATGTAGCTTAGGTTGCTTTTGAACAAATTTTGATGTGAAGTTGAGGACTGGAACACGATAGTGGGACATTGTTGCAGGGGGACTTATAGCCGGGAGAAAACAAAAAAACTTATGCGGACGAAGTCGCGGGTAAAAGCTAGTGAGTATATATAGATAAGAAAATCCATCTGTTAGCTACCCTGTGATGTCATGTAAGTAGCTTCTTGCCAATGGAATAGCGTCTGCAACGGCAGTACGCACTGGAAACCACGTGTAGTGCACCAACGATACATCGGTGTTATCACCGCTAAAGGGCAGGGTCTATGACATCCCGGACTACCTCTACCTGACCTCGGAGCTGCCTAGTGCACAAGGCACCGACATCGTTTGAAACAGCTCGCTCTTCAGCGATAACACCGCCTTCTTGTACCTATCTAGTTTACCGTTTTTCTTTCTGTACGTTTCCGTCGTTTTGGGTTTTGTAGTAACCTTAAAGTATATACACATATATATATAAATACATTTTACTAATAAGGTAAATTACGTAAGGTAATTAGTCTCTTTGTGTTCTATATACTATGATTAATTTATATAACAATCCATTTGTATTGTATTACTTACATATTTATTTAAACTTGTTTAATGCACCTATTACAATATTGTTCCATGCCTCAGGTTGACAGGCAGAGTGTGTCACAGTGTTGTGTTGTATGTTCTCTGCCAGCCAACCCTGGGTAAAGGTGAAAATTAAATGGCAGATATGTACAATACTCTCCTAAACAGTCTATACATACAATCTACACTATTAGAAACAATCTCGATTTCCTGATAAGAAAACAATCTAAGGGTGCTTACATGGGTTACTTCTTAACCATACAGACACTTTATACAATATTTTAGGTTTCAAACGGTCTCTTGTCTCAGCATTATATTTTTCTTTAGGATTACCCACAACATCCATTTTAGTATTTCATAATTTGATTATGAGGAAAGGTTTACTTGCGAACCCATGTTGAATGATATAGCATATTAATACCTAACAATACGTAAATAATTGTAAAAATAAATATTTAATTATAATTTATAAATACAGTATAATTATACTTAACATAAATGCATAAAGTATAGATGCATTATATTTTCTTACATGTGTTACATTCATTTTGACTACAAAAAATGAAATAAACAAGTCTATGTGATATTGTTTTACTGTTAAACATACATTTGTACAATTACAACCTACATTAAATTAGTATAAAATTTCTTAATAATACAATAACGTTTTGGAATATCTCAAAAAATGGAAATCAATGGGAATTATAATTTAATCAGCATAGTTATTATTATTGGAAAATTTTAAATTATTTAGACATGAGTCGAGTAGGAGCTCAGCCCTGCATCACAAGATGCACAAAGTTCTCATAGTTGATGTTGCCCTGCGAGTCTTCCTGCCCCTGCAGCAGCTGCTCCACCTGTGCAGTGAAACACAATGTCTGATATGTTTCTAATAAAACTGTGTAAAATGTTTACACCAAATATCTCATAAACCACTGAGCAGATACTTGAACATCAATGCGAAGTGTTTATGTTTATATCAAGTCTTGCAACAAGGCAATTATACTCAAACCATCATCAGGGGATGACTCTTGTTAGGATCTCCTTTGTACTCAATTAACTCACACTCACCTCATACAAGATGCAAGAACATAATAAATAATTGAAATGCATGAAATGAAATGAAAAAAAATAAGATTTCAGAATGATATGACCAATACTGCGGTGGTTAGAGGTCCTGAGATTTCAGTCCTTTCGACCCACTTTTAACCAGAGCATATTAGTAAACCTGTCTTAGTGTCCAAGCTTTGTAACTCATAGGTTTGGGCCCTCCACCTAGGGGATTGAACCTAAGTCTCCTGATTCGAAGGTAGATCCCTAAACCTCACAGCTATTATGCCTTGAAGCATGGAAATTATTTAAAACAGTTTAAACTAGCTTTCTCTCTTATTTTAGCTCAAATAGATTTAGTTAGTAACATTGCAAGTATTCTGCTGTATTTGTTACAGTTTACAGGTTATTGAAATGCAAAGTTACATTTGCATTTCAACATTCTTTTATATTGTTATTTTTCTTTATCATCTGACATTAGTCCACTGCTGTCACTCTAAGCAACATTGCTCTGTTTATTTTTAGTCTGTAATATTTTGAGATCCACCATCAATTAGAATCCAAGACCTTAGAGAACTCAATGTAATCCATGGGACAAAAGGGACTTACAAACGCATCTAGACCACCACTATCCAGCAATTAATAAAATAAATGCACAAATATTTTAACAAATTGTAGAATAATAAACCTAGAGCAAAATAAAAAAAAGAAGCAGCAAGTAATTGGCCACTGCAGTGATTGTGCAATCACTGCAGTGGCCAATTACTCTCCGTTAATAGGTCTCCTCTCAAATATTTTTGGTAAAGATTGGAGCTAATTTGGGTTCACCATTCTGCTCCAGTACGGATTGACAGGCTTCACATAACCTCAAAATAATATTTTGTATTATTTCTTTGTCACGCAGGTTGTCAGTGTTTGCCTTCAACATTGAGCAAGTGGTAAAGTCTTCATAATAATGGCTATTAACAATTTTGGAGGCGCTGGCACCAGGGTTGACCCCAGGTCACTAGCATACTATGAAATTAAAGTGAGCACCCTGACCACTAAGTTGCCATAGCTCTTAATCTTATATGTAATTTTAATTAAACATGTTAGTAAATATTACATCAATACTTCTATGAATTTGCTTAGGCAACTATCTATTTGTTATATGATGGTAAGAAATTTAAAGTATTACCTCATCATCACTTAGCTTCTCACCAAGGGTGGACAGTAGATGACGCAACTCAGCTGATGAAATGAAACCATTTCCATCCTTATCAAAGTGACGCAGGCCTTCAATAAAATCATTGGCAGTATCACCACTTCGAGCTTTGGATATTGCCTGCAGGCCAAATTTAGTCATTATACTTACTAAACTAAAATCCACATTAATGTCTTATCAAATTGAACTAGTAGCGGACTACTAATTATTATCAGAATGGCTTAAGGAGTTAATTATGTCTTATCTAAGCTTGTGTAATGTCTCACATAAATATCAGCATTGTATTAGTAGAAAAACTGGTTTCAGTTTTTCCCTTGTACAGGAATAATTATTACCACAAGTTTTCTAAATACAATGATTTTTTTATGAAAAGAGACTTTTGGGTTTTATAGTAATTGATATGGTTGGAAATTATAAAAGATTATATTAATGTAAGAAAGTAGATTGATACCTGGTATATAGGTAAGAAGACCTCAAAAGATATTCTCTCATCAGGCTTCAGATGCAATGTACACTTCTTAACATCTGACTCAGTAGGATTCTGTCCTAGGGCCCTTAAAGCATCTCCGATTTGTGCTACATGAATTTTGCCATCACCACGAGAATCAAACAGCTGGAATGCTTCCTGGAACTCTACAATAATTACAGCAATTACAAATTGAACACATAATTTGACGAGGTGAAAGATAAAATATGTACCTTCTACAGAAGTAAGCTTGAGCTTCGTCGGTGGTTCGTACATAAACATGATGGAAGAACGACGTACGGCGGAGTACTGCTTAAGAGGCGAGGTCGACCAGACTCGATCAGAATTACTTTAAAATACAAACCATATAAGGAAACTAGGGCGCTTGCAAAAGCCGACGCTTTCGGTAGTATCGTTGATTGACATGAGTCACAGTTACACGGCGACGCGGCGCCCTCAGCCGCACGATTCGTAATCTTCTCAATTTAACATTTTTTTAATACCAACAATTATGAATTTTTAAATCCCATTGGGCAGTTAAACACAAAATATACTAGTAGATAATTTATCCCGAGTATGACTCACCTGCTAGCTGATCTTCAGAATATCCCGCCTAGAACAAAAAGGGATCAGTTATTTTTCGAGAAACATCATAATTATTAAATTTTACGTAAAACCACACTTTACCATTGTTTCGAATAAATTGATCAAAACACTTAAGTACTGAAATTGAAATAGAAAACAAATATAATTTCGCGTATGCCCCTGAACTGTCAGCTGTCAAACCTTGGGTAGTACACCCACACCATCACAGAATAATAATACTCCACACCATAGATTAGTTCAAGCAAAGACGAGATTACGTGCTTTGATCTTAGATCTATACTCAATTTCGTATGACTGATTCCTTATCGTGAGTTTTAATGGAAATCGTGATTATGGAAGGCAAATTTCACCACAATTTTCACTATCTTATCGCTCCTTTAAGTATGCGAGGTATAGAGTACAACATGTAGCAGGTTATGTAAAGACAAAATACAAAATAGCATATATTCATAACCTATAAGCAACCACTACTTCCTAACATCAATTGATGGTTATTGAAAACAGAGTTGGTTTTATATGTATATTGTACGAAAGATATTTGTAATATTGTGTAGTGCTAATTTTTATATTTTTTTTTGTTTTAATTGCTTACTAATGACTTGGCTAAAACATTTTAATTCTTAAATATTATAGCTATAATTACATTATTAGAAACTAGATACATTTCTAATACATAGATATATTATAAATACCGATAGTTAAATTTAATTGAAATTTCCCATAATTGTCCAATCCAACTTCTTCTGTAGTGTAAATAAAATAAATAGTAATAATCTAAGTAAAGATAAAATTATTTATGAATAAAATCTCAAAAAAAATATTACAATATTTAATACGTAATTGTTTTTACAAATTAGAAGAAATCGTTGAGAGAAGTGTAAACTAACAAGGAGACTATGTAGAAAAATAAAAAAAATAAAAAAAAAATATATTGTATCTTTATTAGGTCGAAAACTTTTCAGATCACCTTCGTATTAGCTAATATTTATGGATTTACATGCAAATATATAAAACTCACAATGTTTTACAATATATTATATATTAATAACTTCTCATAAGTTGGGTGGGTAGTGGGATGCCATCTTAATTGTCCACGCAGCAACAATTACTGTTGAGGAGTTGCTATTGTAAATATTACGTACGAAGCGTCAAGTTTTCTCAGACAAGTGTTTATTGCGCCATTTTTTGGGGATTTGAAAGAACATTTATTTCGGAATTAAGGTAAGTCATTTGAATAAGTGTTTATTTTTACTATTGATTATCGAATTTTGCGAAATTGTGACAGGAACACAACGTCCTAACTATGCTTTTAATTTTATTTTCAGAAATACCCCTCGGGGTTTATTCCGATGATAATAATGATGATGATGATGATGATAATCATTCCGCAATAAAAAAGAAAGAAAACTTATATCTAATTTAAATGTAAGTAAGTTAAGTACTTAAATAAAATAATATTAAAAGGAAGTAAATCAAGCGTCGTTTTAATAGGAAGCTATCGCACATCCTATAAACTGCAATATCTCAGCAACCATCAAACATATCTGAATGTTTCAGTAGTGTTTACTTACTACTTTTGTTAGTTATTATTGAAATTCATAGTCAATGAAAAAATACCTTTACCTTCCCTAAACCTACTTAATTTTGTATATTACTTTATTATTAACAAAAAGTACCATTTTTATTTACTACTTTTTTATGTATTTAAAAAATTAATAAAATGAGCTTCGTGATTTCGATAAAATTTTAATACAAAATAATTATTTTTAATTAATATGTGGTATTTATAAACAAAGTCATTATTTTAAGAACTCAATATTTCATTGCATACATTTAGAACGTATGTACATATATATACATATACTCTTAAAAGATGTAAAATCATTTATTTAAGATCATTTATTACAATATTATAAATAATTTTTCATTTTATACTATAAGATTTAAGAGACACATTTAAATATTCAACATTAAATATAAGAAATTGATTTGTTTTTTCTATTTAAAATTTTAAATAATATTTTTATGAATGTCGGATTGAATTCTATGGATATTAAGAAAGTTTTTTATATTATGCGAAAACACTAGATAAAATATCTTTTATAAATAGTCATTTAAGAATATTAATTTCTTAAGTACTCATCATCATCATCATTTCAGCCTATTAGAAGTTCACTGCTGAACATAGGCCTTAAGTACTCACTTAAATATAATTTGTATTTTCAAATAATAATATTAAAATAATCACTTTCATTGAATTTAATTTGGTTTAAGTTGGCGGTAACAATTGGGAGTAAATTTGTGTCATTGGCTACTGTCGACTGCCGGAATATTATTTCTAATTTTTTTTTTAAATTATCTCCTGTGCGAATAAAATTGCTGGATACCCTATGATCCTAAATACTTTAATAATATAATTAACCGAAATGTTGAGAACCACAGTTATTTCTAGGGACAATTCCGAAATATCCATGCCGTAAGAAATTAGATTAGTGGCATATTGTAGTGATATTCACAAAATTTAAGATATTTTGTGAAAGGAGTAAGAACCAACCACATATTTCAGAATTAAATATCTATATTTGACAGAAATTTTCATTAAGTAAACAGAGATAAAACAATAATGGCCGTAAATATAAAAATACTTTGTATAATTAACCGAAATATAAACCTCTAGTCATGTCATAGAAATTTACGTCGAAAATACCCCACTGCACCTTACACAATTTTCTGGTTACTTTAATTTTTATAGATGTATTTAAAAAAAATTAATAAAATGAGCTTCGTGATTTCGATAAAATTTTAATACAAAATAATTATTTTTAATTAATATGTGGTATTTATAAACAAAGTCATTATTTTAAGAACTCAATATTTCATTGCATACATTTAGAACGTATGTACATATATATACATATACTCTTAAAAGATGTAAAATCATTTATTTAAGATCATTTATTACAATATTATAAATAATTTTTCATTTTTATACTATAAGATTTAAGAGACACATTTAAATATTCAACATTAAATATAAGAAATTGATTTGTTTTTTTCTATTTAAAATTTAAATCATTTAAATTTTGTTTTTGAACGAAAGCAGCCATTGATCTTTTTCATTCGAAAAAAAATGCCGAATGAGCTCGAATGGAACGATGGCGCGGTCGGGTTGGTCGCCGATTGGTGAACGAATATTTGTAGAAGGGAAAAGTAAAATGGCTAAATGGTGCAGATGTCGTTAGAAAGGTTAGTACTTAGCTGTTTATTGTTTTATATTCAAGAAATATGTTTAAATAATAAGCATTTCACATGGATCAACTATTCTATATTTTCGGACGAGCGATTACCGTTATCGGGCGAGGTAGTCGACAGGGCCACGGCAATGTTCGGCATGGGCTTTGTTCGCCGAACTCCACGTGCCTTCCGCCATTTAGAATTAAATTGTAGTAGAGATTTACGTGATTTACAAAATGCGAAGCTTTGAAAATGTGCACAGTAAAAGGATACGTAATTATTTTCTTGCAATTTCCTATCAATTTCATTGTTCATTACCAAAAAATTATCGGCACCGAGCCGCGGCGTGGTCGTGTGGCATGATGAGCTGACGGTGCGGATTTTTGCAGGGGCACCATGGCCGCCGGTGGCGAGTTCGTGGAAGGATGGCTGGTCGCACAAGTTCTAGGCGAAGGGGCCTACGGAGAGTAAGTGATTTTTTATCTACCGGTCTTGTCTAATTAATGCATGATAAAAATTAGAAGGCAGCTTTTAGAATCAGTACATTCAAAAAAATGTAGTGCCTATCATGAGAACCACTAATATTTTAAATGCTGAGTATTTAAAGAGTGAAGTATTTATTTTATGTTGAAATAAAAGTTAGTCACTATCAAACTATAACTACAGATTGGTATTTGTTTTATTTGTGTTCTTATCTTCATGAGTTTGTAATGCACTTCTTATTTTAATCATGATGTATTTTTATATTTATACTTTAGTTTATATACAAATGATCTGGGAGTAATGTCACCAGTCCGCTGCTGAACTTGAGCCTCACCTAAACATTGCCACAAAGACAAGCATTAGTGCCTGTGTTATAAATTTATAATATTTGATATGCAATTTTTACTTTATTTCTAAGAATCCTTTTCTTTTTCATCAGCAGATTACATTATAGTTGATTGAATATTATTTTGAATAAATTCTTAATTAAATATACCATAGAAATGATTGAACTAATAACAATTAACTTAATAACAGAGTCAAAATTGTGGGAGACAGACTTTCAATAACATTAATTATTTGTTTATTATTACAATGTATATATATAATAATAATATTCTAACAGTTACTACAATAATACACCAATGTGTCAGGACACACATATCAGGACAAATTGATGAACTTTCTAAAGTTATGAAATTACAATGGTTGTCAATGGCATGAGTGCAGCAGACTGAAGATGAGATGAAGTTGGATGTCGTGCTTGTATGCCCAACCGAAGATGTTGGTATACTTTGGGTTTGACGTTTGCGAAGGTCCCGGGGCGGGCGGGTGTCGGGCAGGCCGCTGCGCTGGCTGCTGCGCTGGCGGAACCGGCGCACATAGACACGGACGCGCGCGGGCCGCGGGCCGGCGTGCATCCTTGAAAGTTTATCCACCCCGCGCGGTCACTGCCTCACCGCCGCCCGCTTGTTTTTCTGCGGCTCAGTATTTTCGGCGCACACTTTTGCATAACGGCGCAACGCGACGCGCGCTGCAACTTCAATGTTCAAACGGCGAGACGCGACTCTCGCCAGACACTATCGAGTTGTCGCTCTTATCAAAACTTAAACCTTTTTGGTCAAATGTCTAGACGTATTTAAATAGATTGCAAGCCCGCCACTTTTGTATTGTTGACGTAACACGAGTCACGTGATGTGGTGCGTTTAACATTATTTTAGATAACAATTATCCAGACTCCGCCCCGCTCCCTTTGCACATATGTTAAATTTTAAATAATATTTGAGTATCCGATAGCTTTCGAGTGAACCTACCATATAGACAAACTCACAAGAAACTGATAAAGCACAAGTTACATACATTGATGCAACATCATACAAGTTTTAATTTTGACAACATTGTGACTTGAGATTGGCTGGGCTACGCTTGAGTATTACAATAGCGCGAGACGCTCGGAAGCATGGCATCGCACCACCACTGCCTGAGCATAGAGCACTGATGGCGATAACGTTTGCCGTTGCGAGCTATTTTACGCCTCTGACAATGTTTTTGTTTGTGTACACTGAATCTGTCAACTCGAGTTGGACCCCTATGTGGCTCCAGGACTATTAATTTTTTCGAAGCTCATGTATAATATGACTCACCATCTGTCACCTTGTGCTAAATAAGCTATGTAGAACACTGTCTTGAAATAACTAAAATACATATTGAGCACCTGACCGCCCCAGTATTGGGTAGCCTCTGGGGGCCCGGGCACAGGGCACGCGCTTTAAATTCGTGGTACGTGGGAGAACTGTTTGAATCCTGGTGCCGGCGCCCCACTAGAACTGTTTCCAGTTTTGTTTGCTTTTAAGCAAGGACCGAAAAACCGGGTTTACGGGTTAATCGTTTGAACTTTTCCGATTCATCCGAGGAAAGAAGACGATTCGTTTAAAGTGAGTTCGCGACGTGCAGCGTACGCCCGGTACGCTGCAATGTAGCGAATAACGAAAACCGATACATGTTTAGGTACAACATTTAGATATATATATATATGGGTTTAATGATAGTTACATTGGAATTATGTTTGTTCATGCATCTCACGAAAACGAATGAACCTATTTTGATGTGTTTTTAAATTTTCGAAAGCGTATGTCTCAAAAACTGTAACATTTTACTCCCAAAACCTACTTGGATTTTTAAGTCAAGTACATGATCCTTCAATACATGCACTATTCAAAAACCTTTTATGTCTATTTCAGAAACAACATCTGTTATCTAATGTACCCATGTATAATTTATTACAAAACTAAAAAATCGTATGAGCTACTCGAACATTATTTCTGCTACATTACCTACCTATAATGTAATTTTAAAAAATAATTTCACGTCAATTATGTTATGGTCTAGTAAAACACAATGGTAGTGTAGACGAGAAGTTCCCATCATGTCATACGGGAGACACCGAAACCAAGTCAGTGGTTTTAGAATTCTGGTCCGTCTAGTGTGCAGCACGCATTCCACGTGGAATCTGCTGTGCATGCACGGATCGGATGTGCATGAAGTTTGGTATGCAGCACAACACAAAGGTTTTCTTATGCGATTACGCCGATTTATAAAAGGTTATAATTGTTTTCGTGGTGACTGCATTCCTAGAAATATAGGACAGAAACCATAATCGCTATTTTGTAGCTACACAATTGGTACTGTAAAAGGGTCCAGGTCAGTTGTACAATAAAATGAGCATTTAAAAATGACGATCAAGCGTGAGCCGGAACGGAATCTGGGATCCTTATCATATGATAACGTTCTCATGAATCCGTGCAAATATTACCCGTAAAGGTGGGTCTGCTTAGCGAACGGACCCGTTCATACGACGTTAGCGCAACTTACGACGCTCTCTTCGATATTGGGCTTAGGATTGTTTAGGCGTGACTGTCGTGATCACTTGCCGCCGCACGGAGTGGTTCCCACAGACATCGCGAGGCTACTTGCTTCCCAGTCTACCGCTACAAGCTTTTACGTCATTCACCGAACCCTGTGAGACAGCAGTGACAGAGAAACACGCTGCTGACTGACACACGTCGCCCAGTCCCAAACTACAAATTTATTTTATTAAAACTATTATTTCATTACGCTATCTTGGTCACGGATTTGTAAGCCTACAAATATCGCTCATGCCTAGAGACCTGAACGGATTCAATGTTCGGATACGAATTCGGAAGATTCGATTATGTTATTACCTTGTATCTCGATAACGTGTTCCCTTGCAACGAAATGTAAGATCAATCACAGTAAATAGAAGTATGATATGACATAAGATACATCAATTGATATGGCTCTAATACTAAATGTATATTGATCATATAAATATTTGCTTCTGGCGGGGTGTCCCGACACTACAAACAAACCTAGTATATTTTTCAGTTTTACTAAGAAATAAAACAACAATCTTTATCCAAACTATCGCTTTTATCATACACTAAGAGCACGTAACCTAATTGTTGTTGGTTTAAATCACCCGTGCCTTATAAAAGTAATATGCTGCTTACTCTTTAATTTTATTACCTTCATTATGTTTGTCTCCGTCAATATACTGTGACGCGACATTTTAATTCATTCGGAACATGTATCGAGTATCTGAAACAGTTTTGGTGTGCTCTGTAGAGCGGGACAGTATTTCATGCCGGTCCACCGTCTGCAACTTTATAAGGCGCAAGTTCGGCCCCACATGGAATACTGTTCTCATCTCTGGGCAGGGGCACCCCAGTACCAACTCCTTCCATTTGACCGCATCCAACGTCGAGCGGCTCGAATTGTCGGCGACCAAGCTCTCTCTGATCGGCTTGATCCCTTGGCCTTGCGAAGAGATGTTGCTTCTCTTTGCATTTTTTACAAAATTTTCCACGGGGAATGTTCTGTGGAACTGTTCGGATTGATCCCAGCTGCTGAGTTTCACCATCGTACATCGCGACTGAATTCGAAGTTCCATCGATACCACCTAGATGGTTGGCATTCCACCACAGTGCGTTTTAATCGAAGTTTTCTGCCACGCACTTCGACTTTGTGGAATCAGCTGTCGCCAGCAGTATTTCCGAATAGTTACGACTTAGGGACCTTCAAGAAAAGAGCTTATTCCTTCCTTAAAGGCCGGCAGCGCATCTGTAGCTCCTCTGGTGTTGTGGATGTTCGTGGGCGTCGGTGATCACTTACCATCAGGTGAGCCGCACGCTCGTTTGCCCCCTTCTTCTATAAAAAAAAAAGCTGTATTATATGACGTATGAAAGACGTCAACCTGTATGTATACGAGTATTACGTGGTTGACTAATCGACTGGCGCTGTGTGTGCAGAGTGCGACTGCTGGTTCACGCGCGCTCGGGCTCCTGCGTGGCGCTGAAGACGCTCCGCGGGGCTGGTGCGGGGCGCGGCGGGGGGCGGCGCGCGGGAAGCCGCTCTGCACCGCGCGCTGCGCCACCCGCACGTGCTGCGTTGCCTGGGCGAGCGCGTGCACGCCGACAACCACTACCTGTTCTTGGAGTACGCGCAGGGCGGCGAGCTCTTCGACCGCATCGGTCTCTCCTTCAGCTTTTCTCCACAATCTTGCAAATTTACTTCCGACCCATACGAGCGTACCGGCTGACGGGACGGTCTCGCTCCGAGAGTCACTAGTAAATCCAAGGGATTGTTAAATTGTGTTATGTGGATGTCCGCGGTACGATACGCAACGGTTGGCGCGTGCAGAGCCGGACGCGGGCATGGGCGCGGCGGCGGCGCGGCGCTACTGGCGGCAGCTGCTGGCCGGGCTGCGGTACCTGCACGCGCGCGGCGTGGCGCACCGCGACATCAAGCCCGAGAACCTGCTGCTCGACTCGCAGGATAACATCAAGATATCCGACTTCGGCATGGCCACCCTCTTCAGGTGAGGTTAGTTCCAATTCATTAGCAACTTTGTCTCTTGGCGCTTTCTTGGACGCGAGAAGGCTATGTTTAGCACTGGATTTATTAAGGCTGATGATGAAGTACAGAATAGGCCCTTATTAAACATGGTAGGACTGCGATTGCCAATCCGTTTGCCGATTGATGTTGCTAGTAACGGATGATGGGCGACGGCAAACCGGGCGGGTGACTTAGCATTGCGCGGTGCCCGCAGGCACGGCGCGCGCGAGCGGCTGCTGGCGCGCGTGTGCGGCACGCTGCCGTACGCCGCGCCCGAGGTGCTGCTCGCCGCGCAGCGTCCGTACCGCGCGCCGCCCGCCGACGTGTGGGCCGCCGCCGTCGTGCTGCTCGCCATGCTGGCCGGCGGTAGGTGCTCCCTCCCACACGTACACGCACACGCACGCACGCACGCATTCATCTATATAACACCACATTTAATTTCGTCTTCCTTATCATCACTCTATTGAATCTTCTTTAGACCGATAAAATTACAATATTACTATATATTTGCTATTACTTTAATAGCCTTTTAAATTATTTCTGATATCGTTTTGTTTTGTCAAAGGTTTGATTGTCAAAATGTCTGGAAAAGTACTGTATGAAAAGAACTTCATTTGCATGTTTAAGAATTTTTGGTAATTATTATTATAAATAAATCTGTAAAAAGACATGAAATAGGTCATGGTATAATTTCAGGCAAACCATAGTCACGGCAATTACCTTGTCATTACATAAATTTCAATATTTTTTTTAATAAAATTTTAATACTTGAAGTATTCATCAAACACTCGTTTATTTCATTTCAAAATATTTTGTAGATAGTAATAATTATATATTTCTCGCCTGCTTGAGTTAAGACTACAGACTCACTCAATATCAGTCCCGTTATCTAATCCTGTACTTGTTGTTCTTTTTCGGTTTCACTGTGCCCCGTCTCACACGACCTCACGACTATGTTTGCAAAAGAGAATAACGCTTCTTAACTATGTATTATATTATAGTGAGGGAATGCGCACAATCACCAATCGATCACCATATTAAATATGCCCATACTCATCTCAAAAGGATCATATAAAAATCAATAAACTCATTTAAAAAGAACTAAGGATGTTTGTGTTATTGGCTAAATAACAATATTGTGAAAGAAAAACAACAAGAGGAGTCTACCCTTCTAAAAAATTACATTTTTGCAATTAAATAAATGAGAAGTCGATATTATTTGGAGCATTTTGTCAAAAGTCAATATATTTTTTTAAATTAGTATATATATATATTTACATTACAACATTCTGGCGAACGGTCTCTGACGGGTTTGGTACTTGCAGAGTTGCCTTGGGAGCGCGCCAGCGAGAGCGACCCGCGCTACGCGGCCTGGTGCCGCGAGGCGGGCGGCGAGTCCGGTGCGGAAGGCGAGGCGGGCGCGGGCGCGTGGCGCAAGGTCCGCGGCGGCGCACGGGCGCTGCTGCGGCGCGCGCTGTGCCCGGCAGCCGCGCGGCGTGCGACGCTGGCGCGTCTGCAGCAAGACGCGTGGACGTGCGGCTCCCCGCCGGGCGCTGGTCGGTCGCCTGTCCTTACCCTTGCCCCTACCCTCGCATGCAACGCAGACCACGATAGCGCATCTATCTATGTATATGTGTATATAGTAGACGACATTTTATAGTACGAACAATTACAGATTGTACCTATTTATATGAATAACTTGCTCGTCGCGTCACTTAAATTTATATATTTTTTTTAATAAAATTTTAATACTTGAAGTATTCATCAAACACTCGTTTATTTCATTTCAAAATATTTTGTAGATAGTAATAATTATATATTTCTCGCCTGCTTGAGTTAAGACTACAGACTCACTCAATATCAGTCCCGTTATCTAATCCTGTACTTGTTGTTCTTTTTCGGTTTCACTGTGCCCCGTCTCACACGACCTCACGACTATGTTTGCAAAAGAGAATAACGCTTCTTAACTATGTATTATATTATAGTGAGGGAATGCGCACAATCACCAATCGATCACCATATTAAATATGCCCATACTCATCTCAAAAGGATCATATAAAAATCAATAAACTCATTTAAAAAGAACTAAGGATGTTTGTGTTATTGGCTAAATAACAATATTGTGAAAGAAAAACAACAAGAGGAGTCTACCCTTCTAAAAAATTACATTTTTGCAATTAAATAAATGAGAAGTCGATATTATTTGGAGCATTTTGTCAAAAGTCAATATATTTTTTTAAATTAGTATATATATATATTTACATTACAACATTCTGGCGAACGGTCTCTGACGGGTTTGGTACTTGCAGAGTTGCCTTGGGAGCGCGCCAGCGAGAGCGACCCGCGCTACGCGGCCTGGTGCCGCGAGGCGGGCGGCGAGTCCGGTGCGGAAGGCGAGGCGGGCGCGGGCGCGTGGCGCAAGGTCCGCGGCGGCGCACGGGCGCTGCTGCGGCGCGCGCTGTGCCCGGCAGCCGCGCGGCGTGCGACGCTGGCGCGTCTGCAGCAAGACGCGTGGACGTGCGGCTCCCCGCCGGGCGCTGGTCGGTCGCCTGTCCTTACCCTTGCCCCTACCCTCGCATGCAACGCAGACCACGATAGCGCATCTATCTATGTATATGTGTATATAGTAGACGACATTTTATAGTACGAACAATTACAGATTGTACCTATTTATATGAATAACTTGCTCGTCGCGTCACTTAAATTTATATATTTTTTTTAATTATGAATCAATATACTATTTATAATATTATCCACGTATTCATTCAAAGTGAATTGCTTTAAATTCAGTGTAAATCTATAGAGTGGGACATTTCAAAAACACCACCACAAATACTAGTTAAACGTTTTATTGCTTCATAATAGACATGTTACCTTACGCTTAAGGCTAACAATAAAGAATAAATAAATAAATGTTTGGTGCTGGTGCTTCCCTCACCTGCGGGGCCAACCTGTTACCATATTTCATCAAACTAGTTGCTGCAACGTATCGTATAAAGTCATCTGAGGCTTTTCTTAAATTATTTATTTTTTCCTTTTACTTATTTATTGTTTTACTGTTTTATTCCATTTCTTGTAACTTTTGTGTTGTGTAAATGAATAACTCATATGTCTGTGGCGAAGAAGGCATTCAAGAATTGAAGAAGCATCCTTTAAACGCAGGCGGCGGCCTTGTCAGGTACTAGGTGACTCTGAGTGGCGCCGGTCTCAGAGCTGCCTCGTGCCTCAGCACGGCCGCGCGCCCCCCGGCGGCCGGCGACACGATCGCGACACGACCGCGACGCGACTAGCCAACGACTGCGCTACGCGGTCCTTTGGCGATTTAGCTCCATGACGTACAAAAGCTCATAAAGCTAGATTACCAAAGCACTGCGTTGACGCAAATCATCTGATAATTTTTTTTTATTTTTTTTTGTATCTAACTAGCACTGACTGCACCAAATACATCAAGACAGATATATTATTGAACAAGTGAAACTTTAAAGTAAAAACTGAACGCATGAAATATCCACCAGGGACAAAGATTCATACAACCGCGCTGCGATAGTTAGCAAAAGGTAAAACAAGGTTCTCTTACCGACGTTTCCACGCGCACGCCGCCCGTGGACAAAACCGCTTTACGCTGGTTGGCCCGTGAGCACGGTCGCGGCGCGCCTCACGCCTTCAATTGGTGTTCGATAGTTTTAGAGCGGCTAGTGGCGGTGCAAGTGTTTTGCGATCCTTACGTTGTCAATATTGGTAGTAAATACTAAAATGCATACTTATTACTAGATTGTATTGTGTGTATTGTTGAATAAATTAACAAAAATAAACCTGCTTCTATGTATGTCATGAATTATGGAATTTTATTAAAATGGACAAACTCATATTTTGCCGGCGCGGTGTCCAGGCCAACGATGCAAACAGTACCTATGTTTCGAAAAACTCATTTGTACGAACCCTTCCCACGCAAGGAAGCGAACTCTTCATATTCTTAGGCAGATCCGTCACCACGCCGACTATTGTGACGTAAACTTTCTGTAAAGCATTCTCTGCGAGTTATTTACCCGCGCTGTGAATCAGTATACTATTTATAATATTATCCACGTATTCATTCAAAGTGAATTGCTTTAAATTCAGTGTAAATCTATAGAGTGGGACATTTCAAAAACACCACCACAAATACTAGTTAAACGTTTTATTGCTTCATAATAGACATGTTACCTTACGCTTAAGGCTAACAATAAAGAATAAATAAATAAATGTTTGGTGCTGGTGCTTCCCTCACCTGCGGGGCCAACCTGTTACCATATTTCATCAAACTAGTTGCTGCAACGTATCGTATAAAGTCATCTGAGGCTTTTCTTAAATTATTTATTTTTTCCTTTTACTTATTTATTGTTTTACTGTTTTATTCCATTTCTTGTAACTTTTGTGTTGTGTAAATGAATAACTCATATGTCTGTGGCGAAGAAGGCATTCAAGAATTGAAGAAGCATCCTTTAAACGCAGGCGGCGGCCTTGTCAGGTACTAGGTGACTCTGAGTGGCGCCGGTCTCAGAGCTGCCTCGTGCCTCAGCACGGCCGCGCGCCCCCGGCGGCCGGCGACACGATCGCGACACGACCGCGACGCGACTAGCCAACGACTGCGCTACGCGGTCCTTTGGCGATTTAGCTCCATGACGTACAAAAGCTCATAAAGCTAGATTACCAAAGCACTGCGTTGACGCAAATCATCTGATAATTTTTTTTTATTTTTTTTTGTATCTAACTAGCACTGACTGCACCAAATACATCAAGACAGATATATTATTGAACAAGTGAAACTTTAAAGTAAAAACTGAACGCATGAAATATCCACCAGGGACAAAGATTCATACAACCGCGCTGCGATAGTTAGCAAAAGGTAAAACAAGGTTCTCTTACCGACGTTTCCACGCGCACGCCGCCCGTGGACAAAACCGCTTTACGCTGGTTGGCCCGTGAGCACGGTCGCGGCGCGCCTCACGCCTTCAATTGGTGTTCGATAGTTTTAGAGCGGCTAGTGGCGGTGCAAGTGTTTTGCGATCCTTACGTTGTCAATATTGGTAGTAAATACTAAAATGCATACTTATTACTAGATTGTATTGTGTGTATTGTTGAATAAATTAACAAAAAATAAACCTGCTTCTATGTATGTCATGAATTATGGAATTTTATTAAAATGGACAAACTCATATTTTGCCGGCGCGGTGTCCAGGCCAACGATGCAAACAGTACCTATGTTTCAAAATACTCATTTGTACGAACCCTCCCCACGCAAGGAAGCGAACTCTTCATATTCTTAGGCAGATCCCGTCACCACGCCGACTATTGTGACGTAAACTTTCTGCTTGAAGCATTCTCTGCGAGTTATTTACCCGCGCTGTGAATCAGATACTTTAACATAAAAATTCAATGCCTCAAGTTAAGGAATGGACTAAACTAATCAGCAAGTACTATTGTTACATTGAAACTTTACATCAAATCTCATCAACTGTTGAATGTCGATAGTAGATTTAGCCGCAGCCCAGGCGACAGGCAATAAGGATCGCAAATGTTTTCTAGTAAACCATTTATTCATTTTGTAATTTACTAAAATCATGTTTTTCATATCCAATTATTCATAATATTTGAAAACTTAGTTTTAATGAACTTAGAAACCACTTAATTTTCAGTAAGTAAATTAAAATGTATATCAATTAATTTTCAGTATGAAATTTTGCTACTGACTGCACATTAACTAAAGAAAGGCTTTTTAGTAATTCCGATTTTGTGCACTTCTGACCAACCTTATTTAGTAACTGCGTGCAATCGACTCGTCGAAGGTTAACACGTGTCAATAGATCTTTAGCCACTCAAGTTTATTCCACGTTTTGGAGTAATCATATCCGAATAAGTGTTAATTGGCAAATAGAGTATTTAAATTTTTTATTTTATTTAAGTTTGTATTTTAACAGAAAGCGGGAAGAGGCAGTGGTGCTCGCAGCCCGCGGCCTGTGACGTCACCGACATTAGTGCTCCCGCCGACGCAGACATGCAGGCGCTGCTGAGCTACTCGCAGCCCGCGCAGCCCGACGAGCTGCTGTTGGCCTCGCCGCCCGAGCCCGGCACGCAGGGCACGCAGCGCCAGGTGAGCGCCGCGCCGCCCGACGAGCTGACGCCAGCCCGCGGGGCTGGCTGGCTGGCTGGCTGACTGACTGACTGACTGACTGACTGCTCCGTGTCGTGTTGCAGGGCGTGCTGCAGCGGCTGGTGCGGCGGCTGACGCGCGTGTGGGTGCGCTGCGGGGAGGCGGCCGCGCTCGCCGCGCTCGGCGCCGAGCTCACGCAGCGCTGCTACCAGTGGCGCTACCTGCACCCGCGCATGGTCAGTCACTTTCGTTTACTACCAAAATCTGTTATTATAAAGAAGTCTAGCGCCAATTTATTTTTCTGATACATATAAAGACTTGAAATTCGTGGTTGTGCGTGCAGCTGGCGGTGGATTGCGGCGGTGAGCTGCGCATGCGCGTGTGGGCACTGCGCGCTGCGCCAGCAGAGCCTGCGGGGGGTGTGGGGGCCGGCGGGGTAGATGCGCGAGTCGTACTCGAGTTCCGGCGCTCGCGCGGCTGCGGGCTGCAGTTCAAGCGGCGCTTCCTCGAACTGCGCGCCGCGCTGCAGCCGCTGGCCGCGCCGCCGCCGCCGCACACGGACCTGGCAGCGCCGCTCGACGAGCCGCTCGCTGCGCCGGGACCGCTCGCAGATCCGCCCGAAGAGCTGCCCGAGCCCATGGACGAAACTTGACGGATGCTTATTACAAATCAATTAGTTATATAATACTCCATTGTTAGTTTAAGCGTTTTGCGTTTTATATATTAATTGTAAAAACGAATGTTCGTCTAAATCTTAACTTTTACCAAAATTAAAAACCATTTATTTTAAAATTTGCATGAATACATTTTAAACACATTGCAAAAGGGACCAATTAAAATAGCAGTAGAACCACCTACAGAGCAGTTTTTAATAAATGATCTAGCTATCATTTGTTTCATTTTAGTCATTTGACCATTTTACTACCTTTTTTACTGTAAAGCATTCTCTTTAAAATAATTACGGTAGACATCCGTATGGGGGAAACATTCGGTTGCATTCAACGCTCCGCCACAGCGAACTATCTTCTTTTACAAATGTGATGAAAGTGAGAAATAATTAAAAACTTTAAAGGTAAAAGATTACACGTTATTGACCGAGGTTTCACAAAAAAGCTTTACCAGACAATATATAAAGAGTATTAAAGCTCCATATAATTTACTGAAAACAAACTAGACGTCTGTAATTTCATATTTATATCATTGGCATTATAGGAACAATCTTGCACATGAAAGTGTAAGTATATCTCGACCTGAATATTGTAATTAATATACTAGTTATAAATTTTTCTCAGTAGAAATGACAAATGACACGTGTTATCGCGAGTGGCCTGGACCTCTGTGGACATCGGAAAGCCTCGCCTACTTCTTCCACGACGAAGTGTATCGGTGTGCGCGCGTCACGACGTACGACTAACTAGAGGCGCGCGGATCTATCGCAACAGCAGACTGCGAACTGGAATCTTGTCCGTTATTTTGATCTGATTCAGCGTAGGCAGCAGACAGCAAGTCGAAACCGTGTTTCAATAATTAACATGCATTTGATTTTTGTCCTATGTCAACACAAAAAGTATATAAGTCATAGCGATACGACGACATGATCAAAGCATCGAAGAAAGAAGATAGATCAGACTCGTCAGAACTTCAATAGTTCATAATAGATGGCGTTATAATATATCTGGGAAAAAGACTTGTTTTAAAAACAAATAAAAGATATTTTGTTCGATAACTTATTTCCCTTTTGTACGTAATGAGTAATGCCAACTGCCAATTGCTTTAGAAATGTTGGGACTTGTGATCAAAAAACTACGTGAAGTAGTCTTTTGATGTTAACCCAACTCTACCTAAAGAATTCTGAAGTGACCGAAACAGGTGCAAATCTGAGAGTGCAGGGTCAGTGATATATGATTGATGCATTAACATTTCCAAACCTAGCTCTTAATATTTGTGTTATGATGAAAAACCACACCCTTTGTGTTGATCAATTCCGGCAGTTTTTCTCTATTTCTTGCTCGACTCTCATTAGCCATTGGCAGTAGAGATCCGAATCGATAATTTTGCCCGGCGGTAAAAGCTCATAATGAACGACAACGTTCCAATTCCACCATACACACAGCATCATTATTGCAAATTAATCCGGTATTCGCTGAGCTGGGCTGAGAAGTGTGAATAATTAAAATTCATACTCATAATTTCTCTATGACGCAGATTGCGAAGTGTGTGGGGTGATACTGCAAATCCTCCCACTGGAGATGTGTATATCAGCAGGCTGATGAAGAAGCCAGGCATCTCCAGAAACTTTTGCATTGTCGCCTGCTTACCAGACTGTTAATAAAATATAGTAATGCCACAAGCAAAAGCGAGTGTGTCGTAGAGATGGTTCAATGAAAAACGTTTACTATTAAATTAATTTATTACAAAATTTCTATTATTCGACGGCAGAATCTTGACTAGGCCATTCACGTTGTCTAGATACAAAATGTAGGAGGGAGTAAGCAGATAATGCTCGCGCACAGACATTCGATAATTAGACAAAGTTCAGTTCACTATAACATTAGTTACGCAGTTGGTTAACCTAACGGACTTATATCCGTGGACACTTTGTAGACGACTGCGTGTGCCGTCGCACAGCGCACGTGCCGGCCGCCGCGGTGGGGGCGGGGGAGCGGGCTCGCGGCGCAGCGCGTCATCTGCGACGCACATTTGTACATTACCTAATTAACTAGTATGTTGCATATCGTTACATTACACGTATAATATTGTATACTTAATTAATTTTAATTCTCTGCAAATTGGAATTTTAACTAATTTTAAGTCTGCAGAAGTTCCGCCAAATTCGCTGGTCCATTCCAAACGTGTCCACAGTATGCGGCAAAGCCACGGTACGGGTACCACATGTACCTACTACATACATTATAATACCGTTCTTTTCATAATATCATTGGTAATAATAGTTATATATAAACTGAGCGCTGGTAAATTTGTTAAACAAATAGCAATAGGACAATATTTATTCAATTGATCTGTTCTGTCTATGATGCATTAACATTTCCATTTCTGTTCTATCGGTTTCTTAAAAATATAACATACAAATTGCTATTGAATGCAATTGAATAATTATGGATACAATGAGCAGCAGAACGCCCGACACCTTACAGAGGTATGCTTATGAACTAGTCGCCTATGCCGGCGGCACATCGGCGCGGTGCGAGCCGGAGCGACCCGGTGCGACCCAGTGCGACCCGGAGCGACCCGGTGCGACCCGGAGCGAACGGAGAGCGGCTCACGATCTTAGCGGTCACGACACAGACTATTGGCTACGAACGATTGCCTGCTCATTATTTAACTAAACACAAGTCCCGCGTGCGGGCGGCGGCGTTCGGTTCCGTTGTTTTCGTAACCTACAAAGTTTTCGCCTTTTCTAACAGTTCATTGATAAATTTCTGAAACAAACATAAAATACAAAATTATTTTAGCTCGCCTGTTGTGTATCCTGAGCTGAGCATGGGCTGCAGCTCAGCAGCAGACGTGTTCAGTTTCAAGGACTTGCAATGAATGTGAGGGAAGCTCAATGCCGACGAGCAGCATCGTCCCGAGGCGCGCGGACTCTGCCACATCGTCGAGTCGGGTGCCACGAGCCCGTCACGCCCGTCTAGCCCGTCACGCGCTTCACGCTCCTTCTTTATTTGAGAGGAAGCCTGAGCCATATACATAACATATTTGTTTCGTGCGGTAATCGTACCCGCGACCTCCAACATTGAAGCCAGCACCTTAACAATCGAGCTGTATAAAAGTAAAGACCACGACAGCATGCTTGCGTGTGGAAAGCACACGGCATTAATAAAAAACTTTATTAAAAAAAATTGTAATCAAATTAAATCGGAACCTTATCTCTTGTAAGTGATTATCTACTTAACCCTTAAAAGCCTGATTTTTTAAATCAAATTTAAAAATATATAAATGTACCCTTTACTGTGTTTACTAATGAGGAAAAATAGTAAAATAAATTAAAACGATATTTTATATATTTATTTTGAAAAAGATTTGGTATCATTTTGATACTTTAGGCATCACGGTAATCAAAATATTAAAATTTATTTAATAATGAAATAATGCAAAACAGGGATTTTCTTATTATCACATAAGGAAAATTTTAATTTTTACATAACCATGAAGTAAGCTTTCGACAATTTTGATATTTACATTTATTTCTTGAGTCCATAAAAACTTTTCATGTCCCACTCGATCATAACGTATGTCAGTTGAGGGTAAGACCTGGACACAAGACCGTGATCTTTTGGAGGGTGGTTCAACATCATCATCTTTTCGACTTGTACTTGGCCTTCCACGTTTATTTTCAGGTCGATTTTGATACTGACATAAGGTGTCAGCAAGCTCTGTTCTGAAGTCACCTAACTTCAGTATGTCCTTCTGGGGTGTTCCTCTTTTGACGTTAACGTTTTTGTAGAGTACCCAAGAGTTGATTATTGTAATATCAAGTAGATGATAGAACAACCTCATTGTCCACTTTCTAGATTTTATGGGTATATGGTATCGCCCAATGAAGCTGTCCATCAGGTCAACGCCCCCCATGTGGGCGTTATATTCCTTGATTACGCGAGGACAAGGTACTTGAATATGTTTTACGTTTTATTTTTTTGTCGTAGCGGGTTATAGCTCTGCTGGTTCGCAACTAACATAAGTGGAAAGCAATAGCACTTGCTTATTGTCCTTCCAACTTGTTGCCGAGAAATCCATACCTTCAAAGGTAGCAATATTTTCATGATAGGCTCCTCTTGTTACTATGGACTTCAAAACTTTTTATGTTGCAACTTGCAAGTCTTGCCCAGTCTGTTCCTCTGGACGGTACCAAGACAGTAAATACCTTCTTTGGTTAGGTAATGTAATAAAGGAATATTGGTATAAAATTGTCGAAATATAGGATATGGTTAACATTCCTTGGTATTGGTCTTAGCAATCGAACGACTGTATTCGATACCACTCCTAAATCCGGTTCGTGTGGTAATCTCTCAACATTCTTAGCTCCTGAGTATACCTCAAAACTATATGCGTAACCCGAAAGGCTGCACAGCACATATCATTTCAATCCCCACTTGTGGGGTTTGTTGAGCAAATATTGCTTCATAAAATGTTGTATTTTGGTGGCACACATTTGCTAGTCCAGTGATAGCCGATGGTCAAAAGGTCCAGTAACGAATCTTTTATTCAAGTGGTCTAATACTGGGCGAACCTTGTGCAGTCTGTCGTGTTGAGTATGATCAGGTGGCAAGTGTTTATTGTCATCATTCATGTGAAAAATTTATCTAATCTTATCAAACCTGTTCCGATTCATGGTCCGGGCAATTGGTTCAAATTTTGATTTATTCGACCAGTACGATCTCACGCTCGGATAATGATAAACACTTGTGAAAATAAGAATGCCAAAAAATTTACGTAATTCTAAGAGAGTCACAACTTCTGTGAAGTTAGGATTTTTTTTTGTATCGGATACTTGTTTGATTCTTCTACAAGGAATTTTAATAATTTCTCAACAAAGATCAATATCATCTTCATTTTAACTGGCCTCATCCTCAGAATTTTCACCATTTTCTAGCATCCGTAACATAGCCTCAATATCGTCCGGCTTCATTTTCAATTATAATATACAGTTAAGTAAAGGCTAAGCACATTCAATCCAACACCAAACCAAGCGTATAAACATGAAACAATACTAAAATCAGTCAGAAATTGAACCAAAACAGGTAGGTAAGTAAGGCGGATTCAAACAGCCCAGAATGCCTGTAGTATCAAAATTGATACTTACAAAACATCAAGTTTTTCTTCAAGCAAAGCAGGTGTAAGAAAAAAATATAAATCATAATAAAAATAAGATACTCACCTATCGCACAAGTCTTTTTAATTTACAAAAAAATTTAAAAAATCAAAGAAATTAATAAGCGAAACTTTTTGTAAAACTATGTCACCCATTCAATGCGGCGGGAAACCGAAATGTCATATTGTTTGTCATCTTTCGACACTTTACGTTTGTTTTTGTTTTCTAACTTGAAGATTATCAGTCAAAGGTTACATGTAAACAGCCTAATATTAAAATAAAATCGATTGTAGGTGCCCAATGCGATTTATAACCTCGGTATCAAATTTAAAACTTCAGGTATTTAAGGGTTAAAGATTAACCGATGCGAAAAGCTCAGTTTTAATCAAAGTTTAGAGAAGCTTTGCTCGTAAAGTCTTAACGTTTAGGAATTAGAGTATTTTACGAACCTTTGTGATTTAGTACATTATAAAGTATACACTACAGAAAATAAAAATACCATCCTTTATTCGAAGAACTTTAAAAGTCGTGGAGCTCTGAGGATGTCCTCCCGGCCGCTTTGGATAGTTCTACAATACTCACATGTACATCTTTCTGGGGCTTCTTGGCGTCCACTAGGAGCGTCTGCAAACCAACAATGAACTAGTTGAACGTAAAACAGATTTTTTTTTTCAACTGTATGTAACAAAACCTTTCAATGAAGGTTCTCCAATCAAAGTATACATTCCTTTAGGACGTTGAAATTTGTTTTAAGTTTGTAGAAAACAATATTCAAAGCATTTCTTTTATAAATCATATGTCAATTCATGTATTGAAAACAACCAGTCTGCGTTATTTTTTTTATTTTTTTGGTCTTTTTTGCTTTGCCGACGCCATATTGCACGTCTCATGGCGCGAAGCCGCGCATTTAATATATCCCTACTATCTACACACGTAAATGTTTGTTTCTTTTGTATACTTAGTTCTTCTTACACAGCCTGTTAATATCACGCAGCCGCTCAACGCAGGGATCTGTGGTGACGCCGCCGCGGTTGGCTTGCGGTCGGCGGTCGGCAGTCGCAGGCACCAGGAGCCCCTGCACGCAGCTCAAGCGCTGCTGCACGCCGTTGCTCTGTGCATTTTGGCTCTGGCATTTTTCAAGATGGTTAATCCGCCATGACATGTTCACGGCTTCGGCATTACTCGACTCCGACGACATGGTTCCTTTTCTTATTTTTAGTTGTATATATTTTTTTATTATATTTATAAATATTTCTTAATATTACTCCTTGCCTTTTCTGGCTCTTAAATATTACATATTCGTTTAGTATAGATAAGTAAATTTTGAAGTCTTATCTGGGACACTTATTTATGGGTTTGGTTGCAAATGTAGCTAATAATTAAGTTGTTTAATAAATTACTGAACATTTAGTGAGAAAGAATATAATGGGTTATTGGAGAAAACATAATAGTGTGGTTTTAAACGTCAATCCATTAATCAAGGCGGGAGAGCGTGAGTAAAACTAAAGCAATGGCAAATAACCGGATACCCACTGCCTCTCCCCGTGCCCCCTCCACCCTCCCATCTCCCAAACATTTTTAAAAGTCGGTAACGCACCTGCAGCTCCTCTGCTGAAAGCTCCTCTGCAGCTCGCTTGCCCTCAATCCCATGAAAAAAAATCTTTCTTTGCCGGTTGACAATCGTAGCCACACTAAACAGCTCAGACGCTGATCCGCGTTACCGGCAATTGGACATTTGAGTTGTGGCAATTTTGACACGTCTATTCGATCATATTTTAGACGTATATGTTACCGGGGGCCGTGGCGTTATTCTGGAATTGCGTTGCGAAATAGTATCTATACGTGCAGAGCCGAGGCGGCGAGACGAACATCAAATACTATGTTGAGTTGCACCTTGTTTACTCAATGGCAAAGAAGGCAATCGAATATCTTGTTACACAATCTGTTCACTCGACAGGCCGCTGTCTACTAACGAGCGTGCGACGTGCGGCGTTTCAAGGCGGTGTGCGTACGGCTGTGCAGCGACCGAACATTTAACCGCTCACTTACAACACTGATATCGTTCGAAGTTCGAGTGCCGTGTGCGCGTGTATCTTCACCTTGTTATTGTTCGCGAAATATTCCATCAGAACGGATTCAGGATCACATTCGTCAAGAGAGTCATAAGTGCCGAAGACACACTCAAGCCAAGCATCACGCACTCACTGATCACCAAAGCTACAATAAAGAGAGCTGTGAAGTTCTGCAGGTGCGCGTTTGGCTTGCGAGTGGCCTGAGATCGCGTGCTGTGCAGAATTCAATAATATATATAATAATTGTAATATATTTTGATAAGCTGTCTTTCCACTCGTGAGGCACGGGTGTGAATTATATGCAATTTTAGTGTAGAAGATATGTGCGTGCGTACCGCGAGGTGCCGCCGGCGCAGCTCGTCGCTGTCCATGTCCAGCAGCTCGTCGATGTCCACCTCCACCTCCTGCGAGCTGCCCGCGGCGCCGCGCCCCCCGCCGCCCGCGCCACCCCCGCCGCTCTCCTGCAACGCGCCGCCACCAAACTTATTATTTAATTCTCCTCAGAGACAGATGCTGTATAAGTCTGCTACAGGAGACGAGTCGGGAATTTTCACGAAAGCGCCAACCCAATCTGGCATACATGGGTATAAGATTTGCCTATCGTATTCACCACGCTGTGCAGGCGGGTGGGTGTGCGCAGTGTCGGTTACCTAGAGACGAAATGTTACAGCTTCCATCTCCCGCCGTTTTCAATTTTGAAAACGACCAATCTTCAAGGCAGACCCTGTCGTTATCAGATCACAGTTCCGTCTCGACTGTGCAACATTGCATGTGCTTGGAGCAGAACCAGCGAGCGCGGCCAGCAACTCTCGTTTAACAATGGAACGCCACGCTATTCCACCATTGTCACTTGCGATAAAATCATACAATAAGGTGCTATAAATATACAGAATGGATGCGACGCTACGATATAGAATATCTACCGACCATTTCTAGGTCATGCACTGAATATCAATTAAGAATTATATAAGTAGTTTAGTCACAAGATTCATTTTTAGTTCTTGTTACTCTTTTACACAAAATATATTTGAGCTGACAGTTGACTGGCCTGGTGTGTGACCTAGATCAAAGACCTGGCCGACCATCCGCGCCGTCAAAGAAACCCTGCGATATCGCCGCTAATGTATCAATAAGGTCGCGTCCACCCCTGTGTTAGCTCTTATTCTATGGATGAATGTGTACATTCTGTACGTGGTAGAGCCACTGCTGTTGCGCTCCGTTCAGTGAGTGAGGTTCGTTCTGCCTCAAACCAAATATCTTTTAGGGCCGGCAACGCACCTGCAACCACGTACAACTGTATAGTAACACGTGGTGCGGTCGTACGTGGACGTCGGTGATCACTTACCAACGAGACGAGAAGTTGCCTCCTTGCCCATAAAAATAAAATCATTTTAAAACGTCGTCAATGCTTATAACCATCGATCTCACTTCAGTAAAATGTCACTGGAACTGACACAAATTTAGAGTTTTAAACAGGTACTTAGTAATCTTCAGTGGTTAAAGTTAAGCGCAGACGGCTCTTAGACTGAGAAGTAGTCCCACAACCTAGTGCCGATTGTATCCAGGCTGACGTTGCACCGTGCTGGTTACTCACGGGCGTGTCGTAGAGTTTCTGCAGCTCGTCGTAGAGCCACATCTCGACGGCGAGCCGCTTACGGATCAGCGCCATCTGGTGGCTGCCGTATTTCGCCGTCAGGAACTTTTCACGCCGCTCCTTCACCTATTGCGCACAGGAACTCGTCATTTTAATATGAGTTAACAAATATGTTGTGAGTAACAAACTGGAACCTTAATATATTTGGAGGTAAAAACAAATAAAAGTTTTACATTAGATAAACTAATGCCCAATAACGAAAGTGGAGAAAATAGTAATTTAAAACAAAACACGGCTGCTTGAATAAAAACTTACTCATACTGAACTAATGGCAGAAGAAAAACTTTATTTTTTCACAAACAATTAAACTTTTAAAACACACATGGTCATCTTTGTTTCGACCTGTCACAAGTCCACGGACTGACGTAGTTTCTCTCGCGCGTGGTCCAGCCGAGTGGGATTCATCGATTGAGCTCTGGCTCGAAATTGGGCTTTCCCAGTCGGACAGTTTGTTCCACTTGGTGCACGTACCCGTCGACAAGGTCGGGCGGAGTGTTCCCAACAACGACGCGTATTGGTACGACATAGACGTTTCTTCGTTTTGTCCATGTTCATCTTAAGACCAACTCGTTGGGAGACACTATTAGGGTCATAGCGCATAGTGCTAAGCTCCGCCAGCGATCTCGCCTTAAGGACTTTGTCGCGGGTGAGTGATGCGTGATATGAACGATTTGTTTTCTCTGAAATGTTTTCAAAGGTGTTGTAGACAGACTATAGACAGCTATAGACTAAAAAACGACTACTATTATTATCATCATCAGTAAGTCTACAAATACTGCGTCCTGTATTTGAAAGAAATTTGGCACCTTCGCACGAGGTTGCATCGGTTCCAGGCTGTGGGATTTTCAGGTGGGTATGTTCAGATGATTTTCCGCCATTAGTCGGTGGTCCGATCCCCGTCTGTCAGTTCAGCAGTGTGCAACATTGCTGAAATATCGACCCCGTCTTCACGGGTGATTATGCACATGATCCACCATGCAGCATATGTTCTACGAAACTATTTAGTATACAAAATACAAAAGTTTTGTTCTGGAATGGTTGGTAAGAGTCAAGACAGAAGAGGGAGCTCACCTCGCCCTTGTCGCTGAAGTTGACGTGCAGACCGGCCTTGGCGGGCGAGCGGTCGGTGGGGGAGAGGGTGGGGTGCGGCGCGTGCGCTGGGGGAGCGCGCGCGCCGAACGCGCCCGCCGCCGCCACGCCACACTCCATGGCGCCGCCGCTGCGACTCTGCACACAACAGAACGTCGCAAATTTAATTATGTACTTCAAAAATTACTAAGAACATTATTATACTCTGTTAAGGAGTGAGTGGGTGAGTCTGCGCAGGACCCGTGCTTCTAATTCTCAGGTTTTTTTTACTGATCACAAACTGGATGTTACAGAAACATATATATAATAAATATTTAAGTCTTGCTCAGATGAGCGGCCGTCTTAGTCTGGCACAGAATGCATACAAATGTCACACATTCAAAAATAGTTAGCCAACGAACAAAATAATTATATCATTAAGTTGTAGTCAAGATTAAATCCTTCTGATAGGTCTAGCAGAAGCAAATTCAGTTGTAATACGTAATAATATTTACAATTATTCTTTCAGTTTATTCTCAAACTTTATTAACTTACCATCTGTTGCACATTTTGAAAATAGCTGTTTCAAATATGATTTTTCAACATCCATTATTATATATAGATAGGATCGACAAGACATGGCTCATGTCGAATTTCTGAGTTCGAAGAAGTTGTGAGAGCATGTTCAATGAGAGCAATTAAAACGCACACTTAGTTTAATTTTATTATTATTGTTAACATTAAGAGAAAGCTTGGAATTCATAATATATCTAATATGGAGTATGATTCTGATGCACTCGCAACGAGTTGGTTAACATCAAGTCGGGTATCGTGCAGCCGACTTCTCTTTTGCTATCTGGCAGCGAAGTGGCTACAGCATGTCGCGACGGGAATGTTCAAGTTACGAGAGATCGTTGACCAATCGCCCAGCACCCAGGGGCGACTGTACCTGCGAGTTTAGCTTCTGCTGCCTCGGTAACCATTCTTAAATTTCATTTTGAATTCCTCGTTAGTGCTCAGTTCAATAAGTTGTTCTTCTAATAAGGATGATCCTACTATGTTGACATTTAAAAAAGGGTCCAACACCCATATTGGTATGTCCATGTCAAAAACGTCCTGGAATCAGTTCTTCAAATCCCCGTGGACGTTCTCCAAATGTTGACATGTTGACACTCCATGCGAAGTGCGATTTATCTTTACGATTGGCGACGCCAAGCTGACGAGACCATCTGCCCTTTAGATTTTAATAACAGTTCTGATAATATATCGGTAATGTATCGTCATAACAATGTATCAGGCGTTCACTCTCATTTCTCGCAACTCAATGCCATCGATGAATGACGCAATATACAGCAAGCATATCCGGAACTTTATTTTTTAAGTATGCTTTGAAGCCTTTGTGACAGCTGACATTATGTTGTTCATAGGAGTTTTCTTACGTCAAACAACTTTACCAGTATATTAAATATGGTTTCTCCTTTTGTATCTGTCTAAAGTTCCATTGAAAGACTTTCTTATTTTCTTATCTTTAAAACAGCCTCTGGTATTATAACAAAGCGTCATTGCATCTCATCGAGTGGTTCGTGATTGCAGTCTGCTCTTCTTGCTCACAGGAGTTTCGGATAATATTTGCAGCTGGTTTATAGAGCACAGCGGATATTGCTTTTTTACCGCCGGCAAAATTAAATCTTAATACCGCGGGGTTAGTCTGTTCAGCAATCAACAATGTGATGTACGAAGCTCAAAGTCGGGCGTCATCTTGTCTAGAAGTTTCTGAAGATTTTTTTTTTTTACAATTTTATAATGCTCGATTCTTTGCTCTTTTTGCATCCGGCGCGTGAGAAATATGTACCAGTGACCCAAATTTTTTTATATGCAAATTAAAGAATTTTTATAAAATATTTTAATTTACATTGGAATGGAATATATGTGCTATTTTGTAAGTAGTGACATAATCCCATTACTGTAGAAATTTTAAAACATCTGATCAAAAATCTGAACAAACTGCAACAAGTAGTTTTGACAGTCCTGTCTTGATGTTAACCTAGCGTTCCCGAAATTATTCGGAAGAGACCAAAACAGACGAAATTCTGAGGGTGCAAGATCCCGACCAACCTCTCTCGAGATTTGCCGAGTGGCTAAAGATGTGTGTGTCTGGCGTATTATGATGAAAAACCAAACCCTTTCTGTTGATCAATTCCAGCCGATTTTTCTCTATTTCTTGCTTGAGTGTCATCAGCAGTAGAGATCCGAATCGATGGTTTTCCCGGCGGTAAAAGCTCACAATGAACAATATCCATGCAATCTCACACAGCACACACACAGCATCCCCTTATTGCGAGTTGATGCGGGTTTCCCTTCTGCAGTCCGCGGAGGTCGCGGCTGGTGTCGCATTTTTCTCTTTTTTGTAATAAAACTTCAAAATGTATCGAATTTCTTCGTTCGATTCGATCATTTTGGCAGACGGAAAAACAATATAAAAATGACGGAAAAGCGTATTTACTTTTAATTTTTGTTTCTGTTATAATGTAATTTATTTAATGGTATCAATACAAACAGTACAACCAAAGAGATTTTACTGCAACATTTTATTTATGAAATACCAAAAATCTTTTTCCTGAATTTTTGATGCACTCGCTCGTCTTTGCCTTCCCGTATCTGGTCCGCAAGGCGGATACGGCTCGGCGCAGCGGCGCTCCGCCAGAGGGTGCGGAGTACATTGCTGCCCCGGGACCAACATTTCGTCATATTTTTTTCGTTTTGGGACGAATAAAAGCAATCACCCGAGTTTAATAAAATACGTTTTGAATTTTAAGTAACTTTGTTAAATATTTCGACAACAGACTTGTTAGAACGCCCACATCCGCCCGAGCCGTCGCAGTTCACCTCTAATGAGTGAGTCAGCATCGCCGCCGAAGCCTCCGGCTCCGAACTCGATCGGTTCAATCCACTTTTGTCCCGACGTTGAAACAAGTCCGCGCGTCGTCCGCCTGCCGAAAGCGATCGAACGACCATATATTTTTAATTGTAGGAATTCAGTTATGTTCTTGCTTATTATTATGAAGCAGCGGACTTAAACTTCGAAGGGGACGGAGCACTCTACCAATCCTTTTCATTTTATCGAATTCTACATTCGAAGAATTACCTATTTAACGGCCAGCTTAAATAATTAATGACAAAGGTTATTAATCCTCGGAGTCCCAGCTGACTTTTCAATGGAGCCCACTTTAGCGATCGCTGTTATACAGCATCCTGTTAAAAAAATTATAATTTTATTAAATGTTAATGTATTTTGCGAATTTCACTTGATTAATACTTTCAAATATGTACGTAGATACGTGTGTTTTGTACAAAGAACATACGATCAGATCTCTAAATTATTCTTGTATTGATTTCTATAATCTAAAACGGTGCTTGAGAATAGGATTTGAGAACAATATACCATACGATCGTTACTCTTTATAAATTAGAAAGGACGGGCCCCCGTCGCGAGATATTCGCAACGTTTCCGCCCAAAATACAATTTTATTGCGGAATTAAGCTGATGTTTATTCATGTCGTAGAAAAAGTAACCGTTAACAACAGCGCGCGACGGTGGCCGCTGGCTCGCGGACCTTGCGGGTCACAGCTCGGCGGCTCTGCCCACGCGGAACTATTTGCCTTTGAGTCTCAGGTAACTACTTCTCTTTCATAGCTCTATATTCGTTACTTGTGTTAAGAATTCGGCGGCGTAGATGTAAAAGCCTGCACAGACAAATGGCCGAAATATTTCGTGGTCTCCAACGGATCGCTTTTGTGCCACGGTCAGTGTCTGTGCGAGGCTTTGCGATGCGATTAGCGTGACGATTATGGTGCAAGCCACTTAATTTACAAAGGCCGCGTTAGCCGAGTGGTTAAATGGGATCTGTCTCTGAATCTCCACCAATCGAGTTGGAGTTTTTCCAAAGTTATTAACGTAGGCGTATTTTTATTGTAGACCGGAACACTAACACCACGACGGGTCGGGCAGGACGGGCTCACCGCCTGTCGCGTCTACACCACAAGTGTATATACGGACACCAATACGGGCCAGTATATACGGACGTGACAGCTTATTCTCCTGCCTTATTCGGGCGAGCGAGGCATTTGTTCAGCAGTGAATTGCTGGCAGAGTGATGATGAAAGAATTTAAATCTTGACGAGACCATTAGATGCAACTGCATCTGCAGAGCGTCCGCGTTACATGCCCGGGAGCGCTCGTGAATATTTAACAAATGGCATTCAGCGGTCTAGAACGGAGCGCGAGCGTGACGACGCGAGTGTGATGTAGCAGCCAGTCGCGCTCCGCAACTCCGCGGCGCTCGGGCTGCGCTCGGGCGGCGCAATAGTCATGCATTGTAAAGTGTGTCTCCCGTCGTGTGCCTGCACATGCCTTACAAGTTCTAACTTTCTGCTTCGTAGAGAACGAGTTCGTCCTTTGTCCTTTGACAAAAATTAAGAACATTTCGCAGAGTCATAAATGTTTACGAAAGAGATTCCTCACTGGTTCCTGATAAGACGCTAGGCCTGACACATCTCGGCTGTCTTGTATCCCATCATCGTTCCTTCAATGCTTTGGAAACCAATCAGTGTGTGATCTGAGGCAAGGCTACCTTCGTGTGAAGCAACGCAGCTTGAGTCCGCTGGCGGGAAGCAGTCCTTGAGTCCGACGGGACTTCTCGGACGTTCTCACAATTTTTTTACAGAAAATGGAGGCAAACCTGCAAGCGGCTCACCTGGTGGTAAGTGATCACCGACGCACACGAACATCCGCAAAATCAGAAGGGCTGCAGGTGCGCTGCCGGACTTGCAAGAAGGAATAGGTTTTCTTCTTGAAAGGACGTAACTGGTGGGAAATACCGCGGGCGACAGCTGATTCCATAAAGTTGAAGTGCGATTACAAATTTTCCCCGAGAAACCCTGTGTGGAGGAATGTTAACCGGCTGGATGATGTTGGTGAAACTTGGAATTCTGTCGCGATGTACGATAGTGAAACTCAGCGACTAGGATCATTTCGATCAGCTCCACAGAACATTCCCCGCGCTAAATTTGGTAATAGATATGTAAAATCTCTTCGCAGGGCCGAAGGTTGAACCCGATCAGAGAGAGCTTGGTCGCCGGCGATTCGAGCCGCTCTACGTTGGAAGCGGTTAGATGGACGGAGTTGGTCCCCAGCCCCGGCCCGGAGATGAGAACAGTATTCCATGCGGGGTCGAACCTGCGCCTTATAAACCTGCAGTCGGTGGACCAACGTACAGGCATACCCGCTCTGCAGAGCACACCAAGCCTTTTGGAGGCGAATTTAGTCTTTGGAGAGGTCCTAGTGACTACGGAACGGAACATCGCTCGACATGTCGACGCCAAAGATTCCGATACCGCCAGAGGCGATAAGGGGATTGTTCTCAAAAAGAGGAGACACGGCAAAGGGATTCTTTTTATCGGCAAACGCGCAAACCAGTGTCTTTATAGAAGATTATTACGCTGGCTCCAATCTGCGACTTTGTTTAAAAAAAACGTCTCGACTTTGACAATTTGTGTACAGAGGGATCTCTTCTTGGTCCGCAGATGTAAGTACGCACCTGCTACGACACAGCGATGACTTATTCCATCGTGCAAAGGATACACGTGTGCTCGTTATTCTTGTCTTGTCTCGTCTTGATGCAACAAAATGGCATCGCAATGCCGGACGTTGCGCGCGAGCACGGACCGCGTTGCACACAGCGCCGCACGCAACGGCAGCCGAGCGCCGAGCGCCGAGCGACGAGCGACGAACGGAAGACATCTGTGCATTCATGCCGGTTAACGGGTGTTCGAAACTTGGTCGTTTTGAACATTATGGTACGCCATAGAAGTCATAAGATGAGAACTTATATGTCCAAGTTGTTGCTATCGCTTTGCCAATCTATAAAGTAACGTTTGTAAATTAAACTCGATTCCAGTATTGTGGGAGGAGTACGAGTGCAGTCGGAGGTCGGGGGTCGGGGGGGTCGAGTGTCGGGGGGTCAGGGGGCGTTCACCCGCGGCGGCCCTGTCGCTCGCGTCATTGTACTTGTGCCCGGTTGACCGGTCGACTCATTGCCTCCCGCGGCGCAGCAATGAGTGTGATTTACAACACGTACATACCCTCTAGCACAGCAGAACTGCTGTATAAGTGCTGTACAGACATACATATATTCAAATTATTTTATTTAAAACATGGCCACAGCGTCAGATATACTTGTATAAGCTTTGAAAGGAAATAAACAGTTTTAATTTTCATTGAACTTATCTACAACGGCTCAAACACTCGTCCAAATAAGAAATAGCGAGTGGAGGGGTTGAGTTTATATAAACGTTGTGCTTGAAAAAAGGCGATTCGGGTCCTGTATCATATTTTCGAAGACCTGCACCTGCAGTGTGCAGCTCCTGGTGGCTGCGCGCGTCTCGCGTGTATGCGATGCACTTGATTCAAAACTTTATTCAAATAATGGCCGTCGTATAAATTTATTTAAAACAGTTCTTTATTATTTATAAAACAATTAACTGTAGATAGACATGCATATCCAAAACGTGAATGAACAATGGTTTCAGCAACTGTTTGTAATACCAACTTTAATAAACGTAAAAAGGTACCTAATATTTATTTAATCAAGTTAAACCTTACTTCTCTCTGTAGGAATTTCTCTTATGTCATGTCATACATTCATTAATTGCATATGTACAAACACCGAAACCAGAAACAATTATTTGTAGTTAATTCAAATACTTGTCTTGTGCGGGAATCGAACCCGCGACCCGCAGCGCCGCAGCCAAACACTTAGCCATTACGCGAATCGATCGAATATCTATACATATACAAACTACACCTGATCCAACAAGTATTCACATTGTTTTTTTAACGCGTGCCTGCTAACATGCGCGAACTAGTTTAGTTAGCTAGGCAAGGGTCTGCGGAACGGTGCGCTGGGCACAATGCGCGCAACGGCAGCCGACGGACGGGCCATTAGATATGCGCGCCCTCCGACCCCGAGCCCTCCGCGCCCTCGCGGCTTTGTGTCGCGCGCGTCGAGACTCTCCAGACCCTCCGTTGCTCCCATTATTTGTCGTCACTTAAACCCTTGCACTCGGCTTCTTTATGCGAGCCGTTCGACCGAGCGCCGTCGCCGCCGCCCCGCGGTATCCGCAACTCTCCTCTATTGTCCCCGCCGCACCGCACCGCACCGCGCCGCACCGCACCGCACCGCGCCGCACCGCACCGCACCGCACCGCGCCGCACCGCGAGCCGGGGTTTACCATTAATGATATTTGCCTCGTATTATATCGTCCGCTGATCAGCGCAAAATCATAGCAATTGTATTCAAATTAACCCAAAATTAGCAAAATGAGGTCAATTTGATAGTGTTATGAGATAATAAACCGCGCAGAGCCTTCTCCATAAATTGAAAAGATTTTATCGCGGTATGAATAGTTTTCATAAAGATTTTTCACTGCGACCGTCTAATGGATCATTATAAGAAATGATGACTGTTTACAAAACATTATTAACAATACTTCGTATGTCTGCTTACGATAAAGTGAAGCGAAGTATGCAACGTCAGCCAAAAATATTGTTCAGCGATTAAGTAATGAAATTAATAAGATTAGATATTTTTATAAATGCACGACGATGTTTCCCCAGATGTTGCGCTAACGGCTGAGGACATTATCACACGTCGCCGGAAGCAGCGAGCCGTGCGACGAGCGGCACCGCGCACGACGCCGGGCGCCCGCGCGCCGCCCGCACGTCGCCCGCGCTCCGCCGAACGTCGCCAGCACGCCGCACGCACGCCGCCCGCGCGTGGCACCACAAACATGGCGGGACAACTTGCACTTTGGAATATAATTGAATTGACAACATCGTGTACCTTCAAGAAACGAATCGATCCCAATAACACTGCACCAACGTGGTAGGTGGAGAGCCTGACTCCAATTTAGAGTCCCACCGGGACAAGTCCGCCATAACCGCCGAACGACTGTAGTGGCGTTATAAAAAAATCAATGTATACAAAACATAACTTTGCTTAATGCTGCATGCTATTATAGATATTAAATGAAATTCTCCCGCGTTATTTCAAAATGTATTAATGTAAAAATGCAGACTGCAGACGTAATGGCCGTTGAATGTATATATGTATTCGATGAAGTTATTGCTGTTAGCCGTTTTGGCTTTTACAGCTTCATAGGTTTGCGCCTGCGTCCTTGAGGCCGCGGGCGTTTATGCTTTAAGTAGATGTACAGGAGTACATCTACTGCTTACCTCTTTATGGTAAGCAATCTAAGGACCGTCCGAGGGAGGTTCGGGCCTCGTCTCGGACGGTCGTGGTGTTTCGGTAGTAATGGGCGGTAAGGACCGCCCTGAATCCCGGGTGCACGGTGTGTACGCGGGTGTTTGATTTGCACGATACGCTCTTACGCGTCGGCGGGGGATTGTGTATGTGACTCTACTCCTAACTGTATGTACAGTGTGTTCAGGTTGAGTAGTGTTAACCGAAACTAGTTCAGTTTGTCGGTCTGTCGGTGCTGTTACGTCTTCCGGGTCGTCTAATACGTTACGCGGGCGACGGTGACGCACCGTTGCGTTTAACATCGGGGAATATTTGTTGGCGTTTACCACCAGCGGGTTAGGGTGTACGGCGGCCGATTCGAAGTAGCGCCGTGACGTTTCCCTGAAGAACCGTTGAATGTGCAACGTGCTGCACGGAGTTCAGTATCAGCAAACATGGAGAAGAGTTCGGAGTTACTTCGCACAGTGCAGCTAGAAACAGTCGTAGAAAATGTTAGTTTAATATATGTTTCTCAGTATTCATGCCTAATGTCGACTTTGAACCGATGTACACTATGTGGCTGTGACATTGAAACTAAAATGTTCGAAGGGCGGCGAGGGCGCGGGCGCGGGTCCCGCGGGAGTTGCGGGCACCGTGCAGTACGATGCACAGCGGACGGTTATGTTACAGCAAGAAGTAATATTTAACGGCCATTGCGCCAACGTCGCGCTGGATTGATCGTACCAATCACGCTCAGGGGCGGTTCAGCACGCGGGCGCGGCGCGGGACGCCACGCGCAACACATTTTTGGTCTGACATATTCCTAGACGGTCATTCCGCCACCGGTAGTAAGTCTCGTACTGCGACATTCCAAACATTTCCTCCACTCTCCACTCAGTCCACTCTCACGACACCCACGCCATGGGACGAGGTTACACATTATCTTATGGTGCCATTACACCACTGTTAATTAATACTAGGTATTTTTTTTTATTTTTATGTCTTCCTGTAATATTATATTGCCTTGACCGAAATCCAGAGATCTCTATTTGCCGCTTTATATCAAACGAGTACATAAGGTTAACGTTTTCGAAGCTGTGGCGAGACATATTATATATAATAATAATAAGTATTCGAGCGCTCTGCGTTGGCCAGCCCGCCTACCCAGCGTGGCGACTGCGGCCAAATGTTCCACTTAATAAAGTGAGGTCAGCTGTGGTTGGTAGCTCCTGGGGAAGGCCAATGTCCAGGAGTGAAGTCGGAGCGATACTGCTTAAAGAAGAACATGTATAGCTAAAACACTCCTATGATTTCTCAAAACCAAATCAGCACTTGAATAGCGCCTTGCGCGCCCTCGCACGCAACAACCACGTGCTATGTTTAACCTCAAAAGAACAACTAATATCATGAAATGATTGATGGATACAATAAGCTCATGTGTTACGTGAATATTTCACGTTCCAAGGAAACGCATCACTTCCTGTTGTGAAGACTCGTCGCGGATCGGGTCAACGTAACATGGGATTGGTATCGTCATAGCAAAAAACAGTAATGAGCTTTTAATAGTGGTGAGATCACGAGCGAGAGAGTGGCGTGAGGACGCAGCGTGCGCGGGCCGGGTGGCCGAGGGGTCGGGGGGGGCCGGCGGGCGGAGGCCGGGGCCGCGAGCGTTCGGCACCAGCAAGCCGTTGTTCTGGAATCACTTGGCCACGTTCCACCTCACGTAAAATTGGCCGCCTCACCTCGAATCACATTATATAAAATAATGGCAACGTCTATAGCTTATGCACTGGTACACGGCTGTCTGTGGAGCGCCGGCGGCAGTTGATCTTAAAGTGAGGCAAAAGTGAGCTCAGGCTCACAATACAATAAAAGGTATTGTGTTCTTCGACAGATTGCAAAATATCCATTATGCAAATAAATCAAGCAGTCAAATTCATCACACCACCGTTTCGTAATGAGGTTCCTCTGACGGAGAAGAAACCGGCGAAAGAAACTCTGTAGGCATCCTCTTTTTTTGTGCTTTTTTTCAGAACAAACGTTTCAATAGAACAATGTTTTACAGAAACCGCTTGTGAGCCATCAACTCATTCCCGGGGTTAGTATCATCCATGCACTCGACCATATTGTAATAACCCTTTTATAAAGTCTTTGCTTAACAACATATCACCGCCCTTCTCTCCTCCACAAATTACCTTTTCATATATGTATTGAGAAGCCAAGGTTAGAATATTTATTTTGTTAAAATTATCCTTAAGAGATTTTCTAGAATTAAGATTAAAGATTACTCTTGAGACTTTAGACTTAAGACCATTACCTCAACCGATTCCACTTGTATTCTGAAGTAGACAAATGTTTATCGAGAATTAAGACCCAATAACTTGCGAACTTGGACGGAAATATCACTTGGCGCGCGATACACTGCGGCGTGCGTGTGGATAGTTCTCGTGTTTGTTGTACTGCGTCATCGTCGCAGAGAGCATTCATTCAAACAGCAACGTACACGAGGCAGCGTGGACGTTTCCGTGCGCAGCGATTGTGACGTCTTGTATTGAAATAAAACTGGAAGTGCGACAAGTGACACGCCATCAGACCGCACTCCTCAACGAGAAGGCACCGAAGTGCCGAAGGAATTGTACAAGCTTCGGCAATCAGTTCAATCGATCACTTAGCAAGCAGCGCATGGCTTCACTGTCTCTCAAAGTCAATAGAAGCCATTCTGTGATCAGTGGAACCAAAAAGAATCGAAGGTTGACTAATCGCACAGCGAAGGCACAGCGTGTCACCAGACATCGCTTTTGAATAATATTATGCAGAAGTGAGCATTCGTTCTAGATCTTCTGTTCTTTAAACAGACGTTTCAGGAAACCATGTGTACAATACATCGCTGTATTGTTATTCACAGTTGATTATTTGCATAATTCTTATTAAATGTAATTATTGTACGACACTACTGGTACGAAAAATTCCTCAATCCCGGGAAGAGCGAGTAAGAAATACACCGGAATTCTAGAAACGAATCATTAGTACATATTGTACGCTAACAACGGGATCAGGTTTCTTCAGTACTCCGATTTCGGCCACTGCAGCGGCAGTCAGAAGTTGTCATCTGCGTAGGATTTGCTCGCATTAGAGTGCCGTAAGTGTTAGCGCGAATGAAGAGGGACTCTCTCATCTGATATCAACATCAGGCACCCTTCCCGTACCCGATAAGGGTACCGAGAATCGGTAATATTAACATCGGGCGGCAACCGACCACGATACAC
Organism: Bhutanitis thaidina; assembly: GCA_029286595.1. Taxonomy (NCBI): domain Eukaryota; kingdom Metazoa; phylum Arthropoda; class Insecta; order Lepidoptera; family Papilionidae; genus Bhutanitis; species Bhutanitis thaidina. Next base: position 73,621 of record JAGSMS010000022.1, read on the forward strand.
TTGTCTTGTTTCTCATACTCGTACATTGTAAATATTGTACAGCAATTTTTGTGTCAGTATCAATCAATGTCTCTCTCCTACTTTTGTAGCGATTCAAATTATTCTGTCCTTAATTATAGTCCTTTGAAATGTGTTATCTTTAATTGTCGATAACACCGACTTCTTTAAATTTTGTTCAATGTTAACAAATCAAGCACTGACTTTACATCTATAAAATTAATCGTTGAAAAAATTGTAACCTACGGATATAATAATAAGATGTATTGTCACATTAGTGTGTGATTGGAATTAGAAATATTGTTACAGAAAGAAAAAGAAGGGAATGAATATCGTAAGAAAAACAAAGGTTTGTCGGTAATTGTTCATTTTGTAATAACTGGCATATTATTACGGGAATCCGTGACCCGTGGACCTTCTTAATTACATTATTGTGTTAACACATAATTACCGGCCGTGGTTACACAACACGTGAACACGTATATATATGTATATATATATATATATATATATACATACAAGCAAACAACAGCGCACACACTGCGTTAGACTGGGTAGGCATCCTAGCGTATCCTAGGTAGATGAAACACAAAGTATTTACATCCGTTATAATATATGCCACAAAGCCATAGCACGCAGCTAATAGCAAACGTCATAGATATAAAATACAGTAAAGATTACGTACTACAATAAACCGAGCTGGTACGACACGTGTAATGAGACGCTAAATAAAGAAGAAAAAGATTCAGTGATCTAGGACATGAGTCCCACGAGCATAGTAAGAAACTCATCGGGACCTAAAATTTGTGTAATAACTAAATTGTTGATTTACGTGTCTGTACGCGTTGCGATTGCCGCGTGCCTGCCGCCTGCCTGCCGCGTGCCTGCCGCGTGCCTGCCGCGTGCCTGCCGCCTGCCTGCCGCGTGCCTGCCGCGTGCCTGCCGCCTGCCTGCCGCCTGCCTGCCGCGTGCCTGCCGCCTGCCTGCCGCGTCGCACCTCACCATTCGCACGATCGCAGCGTTACATTAAGCCAGGTCATAACACACAAGTGTCTTCTCATTTGTGAGTGGAGGAAGTATGTTTGTAAGGAAGCTTGTGAAACGAGCGCACGGTGACCACTGGACGGCACATCATTAAACAGTCATATTGGCGGTGACCGCACAGCTGCACCGGGGCCCCGGCGCCCCGGGCCTACCCAACATTAACTTATTAAAGATATCCACTCGCTAAAATAATTAGTTCAAATCAAAAGTTACGTTAATATCTCATATCTGCGGTTGAGTTCTGACGACAAAATCATTTAAGACGCGAACCTTGACTCGATAATTCGAGATACAAATGTGTAAAATATATTATAACCTAATAATGTTTGGAGGATTGCATTGTGTTCCTCAATCTGATCGTCACTTCAACTGTCGACCTGATGTCGTTACACTATTTTGTCAACCAGACTGTTCATTAGGACTCTCAACAAAAACTAGGGCATAATTAAGTAGGTACCTCTGTTCCTCTATTGTGTCATGATATTTATGTAACTATAGAACACATTGTATAGGTTTTCGCCGACCACATGAGAGATCGACTTTATTATTTTACTAGCCGCTTGGAGCTAACAATTGAAAGATCAATATTTGAATGTTAGTACATACATGAGTCGCGAGTTTTTCTTTGATATTTGTTATGATTACAGACAGATGAACAAGTTCTGTATAGATAAACGGAGAAACTGATTGACCGACTCAGCAACCGATCCACACAAAACCGAAACCGCTGGCTCGAGAACACTGAAGAAGAAATGAAGAAAGAAAGGAACAATGTTTATTCGATGCTAAAACATAACAAAGAAATAACAGATAATACATTATGTTGGATTATAGCACCGAAAGGCCATTCTACTCGGCATCATGCTGCAGTGGTGTAGCCACAGCGCTGATGTTCTGCCGCTGCCCTTGTTGAATGTTCAATCTCGGAAACAGTTAAACAGACACAGACAGTTAAACGTGGGGTACGTTAAAACAAAAAGAATGAAAATAACAGACATAACTAAATAAAGAAAACAAATATTGATTTTAAGAGAGTTCTGGAGTTCTTTGTATAACTTAAATAAGCACTAAGAAGAGATTCTTTTAAAATACATTTCCTGAGGGGTGAAAAAGGTTTCCACCTGGGAATGCAATGCTTCTTGTGATTCCAAATGTGCTGCAGGCCATATTCTATCCTACCGTATATTATCAAGCGGGCGCGGGCGAGGCCGCCGGCAACCGCTATGACTACCAATATAAATAATAGGCAACATGTAAATATTAAGATCAAGCTAATCCTCGTCCGGGACTGCATACTCTCTAGAGAGGTACACTGTACACAGCACCCTTGACAAACACTAGAATGAGATTCCGGACTTTATCTACCTGTAACATAAAGGAACAACGAAGACGTCACGAGCCACGTGAAGAACTAGAAGGGTGAAGGTGATCGAGCATATTCTGGTGCCACTTCACGAGTACAGACATTTTATTACACGTCGTGACCACGTGTTGAAGAGTCGTGGTGTTTGTAAAGAGTAAAAGCAGGTGGAAACACAACAGCGACAGCGCGTGACGTTTGCGCGCGAACGGTTTAGTGTGAACATTAAACGTGCACTTACTTCAAGTAAACCTTCTTGTTAAAACATAACAATACTGGTGAGGTACAATAGGGTACTGCAGTGACCATAATAAAACATTGACGTCCGTCAGCACCTGTAGGTGCCTATGTTCAATGTGGGTCCGCCGCGAGCTGCACCGGCTGCCGAGCCGAGCGCCGAGCCCGACCAGAACAAAGCAAATCCATCTCCCGACGTGCGCCTCGGACGCCAGGCTGGAGCACTGTTATCCGACAGCCACAATAGTTGGAGTCGCACCATGCGAAATGTTATTACTAAAACATCTAACATGGGATGTTGTTGCTATAAGTAACTAACTTTAAATTATCGTTTTTTTTTTTTGGGAAAAGGTACGATTTTATAGATTATTGCTACAGCTAATTCTGAGAACTTTTCTTTTGCCTCGACTGCAGGCCAATAGTGAACACTATCGCATCCATAAAATATAAAAAGCCTAACAACTCGTCAGTGTATCTCAAAAATAACGGTCTAGAAAGTTGAAATGGTATGACACAGATTCATCTTGTTACCACGACGCGAAGTAAGAAACGATTCTTAAACATTAAACTTTTGAGCTTAAACTATCAGCCGGACTTGACCTGTTCATATAACGTAATATTCTGCAGCACGGGGCGGCACGGGGCGGCACGGGGCGGCACGGGGCGGCACGGGGCGGCACGGGGCGGCACGGGGCGGCACGGGGCGGCACGGGGCGGCACGGGGCGGCACGGGGCGGCACGGGGCGGCACGGGGCGGCACGGGGCGGCACGGGGCGGCACGGGGCGGCACGGGGCGGCACGGGGCGGCACGGGGCGGCACGGGGCGGCACGGGGCGGCACGGGGCGGCACGGGGCGGCACGGGGCGGCACGGGGCGGCACGGGGCGGCACGGGGCGGCACGGGGCGGCACGGGGCGGCACGGGGCGGCACGGGGCGGCACGGGGCGGCACGGGGCGGCACGGGGCGGCACGGGGCGGCACGGGGCGGCACGGGGCGGCACGGGGCGGCACGGGGCGGCACGGGGCGGCACGGGGCGGCACGGGGCGGCACGGGGCGGCACGGGGCGGCACGGGGCGGCACGGGGCGGCACGGGGCGGCACGGGGCGGCACGGGGCGGCACGGGGCGGCACGGGGCGGCACGGGGCGGCACGGGGCGGCACGGGGCGGCACGGGGCGGCACGGGGCGGCACGGGGCGGCACGGGGCGGCACGGGGCGGCACGGGGCGGCACGGGGCGGCACGGGGCGGCACGGGGCGGCACGGGGCGGCACGGGGCGGCACGGGGCGGCACGGGGCGGCACGGGGCGGCACGGGGCGGCACGGGGCGGCACGGGGCGGCACGGGGCGGCACGGGGCGGCACGGGGCGGCACGGGGCGGCACGGGGCGGCACGGGGCGGCACGGGGCGGCACGGGGCGGCACGGGGCGGCACGGGGCGGCACGGGGCGGCACGGGGCGGCACGGGGCGGCACGGGGCGGCACGGGGCGGCACGGGGCGGCACGGGGCGGCACGGGGCGGCACGGGGCGGCACGGGGCGGCACGGGGCGGCACGGGGCGGCACGGGGCGGCACGGGGCGGCACGGGGCGGCACGGGGCGGCACGGGGCGGCACGGGGCGGCACGGGGCGGCACGGGGCGGCACGGGGCGGCACGGGGCGGCACGGGGCGGCACGGGGCGGCACGGGGCGGCACGGGGCGGCACGGGGCGGCACGGGGCGGCACGGGGCGGCACGGGGCGGCACGGGGCGGCACGGGGCGGCACGGGGCGGCACGGGGCGGCACGGGGCGGCACGGGGCGGCACGGGGCGGCACGGGGCGGCACGGGGCGGCACGGGGCGGCACGGGGCGGCACGGGGCGGCACGGGGCGGCACGGGGCGGCACGGGGCGGCACGGGGCGGCACGGGGCGGCACGGGGCGGCACGGGGCGGCACGGGGCGGCACGGGGCGGCACGGGGCGGCACGGGGCGGCACGGGGCGGCACGGGGCGGCACGGGGCGGCACGGGGCGGCACGGGGCGGCACGGGGCGGCACGGGGCGGCACGGGGCGGCACGGGGCGGCACGGGGCGGCACGGGGCGGCACGGGGCGGCACGGGGCGGCACGGGGCGGCACGGGGCGGCACGGGGCGGCACGGGGCGGCACGGGGCGGCACGGGGCGGCACGGGGCGGCACGGGGCGGCACGGGGCGGCACGGGGCGGCACGGGGCGGCACGGGGCGGCACGGGGCGGCACGGGGCGGCACGGGGCGGCACGGGGCGGCACGGGGCGGCACGGGGCGGCACGGGGCGGCACGGGGCGGCACGGGGCGGCACGGGGCGGCACGGGGCGGCACGGGGCGGCACGGGGCGGCACGGGGCGGCACGGGGCGCTGTGTTATTCACTGTACTGTTCACGCGCGTCGAACGCCACACGACACACACGTGCGGACGGTAACGCGCTGTCGTCGACTACGGACACGGGCGGCGGCGCGGCGGCGCGGCGGCGGCGAGGGGAAGCGGGAAGGCCGATTGTATCCTACATTAGATCGATTAAAGTTAACAGGATGCTTAAAAACAAAACGAATAAGTTATTAAATCTTTTCCTTTCCGTGTGTCAGTCTGTTCCGCTCTTTTATTGATGAATACGTTATGATGAAGATTTGCTTTACGGAAGTAGAGGATCAAGTACAATCAAGACGAAGGTCGAAGAGTAACAACACAGTTCACTGGCTTCGAACCCGGCCCCGCTCCCGGTGGCGCCAGGCCGCCGCAGCCCGCGGGCGCAGCCGGCAGACGACGGCCGTTGTTGTGTCAACAAGGAACAAACCGGAGCGGGGCCATCCAATTATTTCCTTATTATGAACAGCACAGACGCTACGGCGACTAATTAATTCTGTTTCTCAATGTTATTTAGCGTTATTGTTGTTCTGTAATGCAAGCGTCGAAGTAAACAGACCACGACCGACAACTTAATATGTTTCAATTAAAAGCCAGTAACAGACACCTAGACGTTTTAAAAAATAATTAAACGGGCGGGTTGCGAACCGCGTAAACAGTAGCGGTGACAGGAGGCCCGGCTCCGCCTCGTGCACCGTGCACGCTATCGAAAATAAATTCGGTTAAAGACTTATAATTATCAATGATTAGACAAGCGGCAGTGCTCGAGTCGGATCGAAATTAATGCCGCGAGAAGACCATCCAATTCAAAATGCTATGTTATTTTACGTTCCGCGTCTTTCACACTTCGTTTTTGATGACTCTGGTGGCACGATAATGATTTGGAAGGAACCGCGAGACGTACCGAGATGATGGAGCGGTCAGTGGCCTCGCAGGGCCGGCAGCTGCGCGAGGTGCGAGGCGCGTGGAGCACGGGGCGCTGTGTTGTTCACTGTACTGTTCACGCGCGTCGAACGCCACACGACACACACGTACGGACGGTAACGCGCGCTGTCGTCGACTACGGACACGGGCGGCGGCGCGGCGGCGCGGCGGCGGCGAGGGGGAAGCGGGGAAGCGCGCCCGGCTGGTGGTTAATTATTGGAATCATCGCGAGGTCTCAATCACTCGGATCTCGGGCCGGCGACCGGCGACAAACACTACTGCAGTGCACATGGCAACAGTGCCGAGGCTGGGGTGGCAGCCTCACGGGGTCGAGTGGTAGAACAAATAAAGACAAATAGGCACCTTCTCGTACTACATACTACTCACTGATGTACAAGTATACACCTTAAGAATAACTCTATGTAGTCTATAAAGTTGAAATTTAAATAATAAGTAATTTTTCATGTGACCCCGCGATGCAACAAGAAAAGATTTATTAACATTTATCTTTTGATCTAGAGAATGAAAAAAAAGATTTCGCCTTAGCCTTAGCGTAGAGTTCAGAGTTCAGCAGCGAAGCCCGTGGGAGGTCACCCACCACGCACCAAGTCGCCTGCCAGTTCCTGCTACGGCAACTCTAGCCAAATTACTACGGCAGCCAGAGTCCTGCGGCCGGCGCACAGCCCTCACTCCACCGCATAGGCAGTTCAATTATAGTTTCTCTTTTTTTAAAAAAAAAAACAAGATTGTTAAAGAGAACGTCTGACAAACGAAATTCAGAATAGAACATTTACACTTGGAGCACTTGTTGTTTTTACACAATAGGTTCGCAATGCATTTATCGTTCAGATATGCGAGTAATTAAAAAGATAAGGTTCTGTTTTAATTATGTTATTAGAGCGCGAGCTGCCGCATAATATAACAAAAAGGTTGTGTTGTATGAAGCCAGTAATGTTATTCATCTAGGTATCTAGGTGGAACGCTTACCAACAACCGAAACACCACAATGTTGGACGATCTCTGACTGTCTATTAGATTATCATACATCTTCAGTGCTCCCTTTGAATTATATAACACAATAGCGTGCTTACAAGAACAAAAATAGAATACAGCAGAAAGAGAAGCTGAGGGGATGAGCTTTGCATAGCCACACTCGCCGACGCATCTTCTCTAAGAGTTCAGGCTACGAAACGCAAGCCTGATTCTTCGTGTTAATCTATGTAACGTCATTTACAGATTGTAACTACATATCATTCGGCTTGTACGTGGTGTATTTGAACAAAAAATAATGAAATCCCGACAAAATATTCAAGAAATGAATTGACCCACGTCTAGTAGGGATAGTGTTTTCTGATAGATCTCGAAGTGGATCTGTCGTGATTTCGACGCGAACTCTCAGAGATCATGAAAAACTTTCCCAAAACATGCGCGTCTCCAGAGCCGCTGCCGGTGTGCCTGTTATCGGCACTCCATTAGTGTTTCCACGTCAAACGATCAAGTAACGGAGCCCGAAAATCACGCGGCCATACGGTCGCGGCGTGATTTTCTGCATACAATGTGTCACTGTTTGCTTATTACGTCACGTTTTTACTCAAAAGTTTTACAACTGATATGAAGCAACATTAGATATTTGACATTTGATATTGTTTGCATCTCAAAGCCGCAGGGCTACGTGCAACCCGGCAGTCGGCAAGCACCGAAACTTCAGTTCTTCATTTCAAGGAAAGTATAATAAAGGCAAGATTACCAATTGACGGTGAAAGCATTTAAAAAACAAATGTACGTGTCAGAAATATTCCCGATTGTTGAATATCAGGCGGGGCTTTTGACCTCTTCACTGTCGGCACGATGCGTAATCAATGAAATTTTAAAGCTTTCGTCTGTCTTTGATGTCCCAAATAATTTATACTGTCGATGAAAAACCTATTTATACAAATGATAGATATACCAGAGGGATTTTGTGGTCACAGGCAGATGCGATACATGGTGACATAAGAAAATTGCCGACCACCCTCTTTAACCCGAGGGTGGTCGAACAGTCGTTACTACGGAAACACCTGGAAATGTTATGGCGTCCAATAGTGGACTGACCTTCTTACAAAATGCGGGAACGATAACGAGCAACAGCGTCCAAGGCGCGAGGCGGCCGGTGCGGCGGGGTCGGGGGCGGGGCGGGGCGGGAGCGGAGGCTGCGGAGCCGGAGCTCGGCTGGGACGCAGCGGAGCTTCACGTTGCGCCACGGATCGACAGAGGAGCAATTTTTGTAGAATCCAATTTATATACAAATTTAGTCCGTCTAGCAATTCCGTCCGAGGTCGAGTCGAACCAAGTATTACGAAATGAAACGCGCCCGCTGCCTGCGCGGTCTTCACCGGGAAGACTGACTGATAACGCGCGTGTCTATCAATATATATAATCATGGAGAGTTCCTGGGTGCGCAGCTCCGTACTCTGACTGACTATCTGAAGCATTAAGCCGATCGGTTTGATAGCTACGCCTACGTTTCAGTCTAGACTTAAATATATTTTACAAATGATCGTCCCTAAATGCGAGACAGAACATAAAAGTGGGCAAATGTTGACATCACACAAAGTGCTTCCTACATGGAGTTACAAATAATTTACAATAATAAGTAACAGATAACCTGAACGAGCAATGCATTTGCTAAATTGGATGGACAGAACCTTTCTTGTACTAGCGGAATGTATTTCATCATCAGCAGACTGCGATGGCGATCATGTCCTCCTGGCCAACAACGACCAGCGCGCCGTCCTCCGAATGCAGGCGATATTATATTGGCGTTAATGTACGCCATTCATTGAATCACTCACTACTCACTAGTCTTTACCTTCCCTTATTCGATGTTACGCTCATGAGACATGATTAGTGTCAGAGACACGTCTCTGTGGGACACAAAACAAGACAGCCTGACCTTGACACTACCAATGATTTTTGTTTAACACAAATATTAGCTTCCACTGGAAATCGAATCCAGGACCCATGGCACAGCAGTCAGTTATACTGTAACCACTCCTTCGAGTTGGAAGACAGTTAAGATGGCAGTACTATCGAGTCCCATCTCAGAGTCGACTGTCTTGCAATTGAGATGCCAGATTTTGCATACGTCTCTTAGTTTAAGAAAAAACAAGATTTCCTCGCCCTGCCATGACTCGCGATGAAACAATACGAGAGAACCGAAGACAGTTGTCACGCAGCCGCGGCCGCGGGTCCGCTGGTGCGGCGCGCGATGTCACCCGCGGGACGCCGCGCGGGCGGGGCGGGCGCGGCGGGCGGGGGGCGAGACAGCGACACGCGATGTTTATTTCACTAGTTAGCATTAGCGCTCAACTTCTAATGGGAAGCCATAGATGGAGGACATCTCTGTTAGCACATGTTTGACAATTTTTGTTATTTTCTGTTTCTTTAATTTTGTTAATTGAAATTTTTTTTTAATTCGAAGCAGGTATTAAAAATAAATAGTAATATATAACATATTGTGTATGTTTCAACTATTCAGCAGGAGAGCGCAGCCGCATGTTGGCAGGCTGGCCTTGATACAACATTAGCTGAATATATAAATGCTCGTGGCCATAAATCCTTTAACAGTCTTCCACACTCATATCGCTTTATATCATAATAATTAGTTGTTGTAATGCAATGGAGGGTCTTCGTCAGACAGCGCGTAATATTAACACGATAGCGACGAGTCCGGGGGCGTGTCGGCGCTGGAGACGCGAGAGCCAGTCCGTAAGGCTGAAGCTGCCTACCTGTGCGGCGTACGGCGTCCGATACTCACGTTGTTCCTGAACTTGAAAAACAGAGACATGAAGAATGGACCGCGGCTGTTGCGGGCTTCGAGGTGCTGGTGGCCCGTTGTGGGGTGCGAGGCGGAGGCGCGAGATGAGGCTGCGGGCTGAGATCGGGCTGGTGCCGGCGACGCGGCCTCACTGCCGCGCACAGCCGCGCCGCGCCCCCGCCTCGCCTCCGCCTGCCCCGCGACCGCCCGCGCCCGCCCCGGGGCTCGCGCGGCTCACCTGCAGCCCGTGAGATCGATTCGAGATTAATCCTTTGTGCTCAATTTCGTTTTTCATTTGTTTATTGTTGGATTTGATGCGGATATTGTGCTTTTAAACTATTTAAATTCATGCGTGTAGGCATCGAAACGTGGCAAAATGTTTTGTGAATAAAATTAAGAAAACACGTTTTTTTTATTTTCCTTTTTTTGGACATAAAAGCGTTTTTTGTATTTAGCATATTTTATTGTGAACAAAACAAGGTTCAATCTGCAAAACAGTGTACGTCGGAGTTAGCGGAGGCTCGGTTACAGCGTTGGCAGGGCGCGTGCGCGGCTCTATCGAGCGGGCGCCGGGCGCCGGGCGGCGGGCGGTATCGGCGGCCAGTCTACGGCGCGAGCACGTAGCTTCGCGTACAGGCGTACGGCACCGGTGGCCACTGCTCGGCAGCAGACGCGATGCGCGCGTGGGCCTGCTGGCTGGCGCTGGCGCTGACGGCGGCGGGCGCGCGCGAGCTCGACCCGGCCGCGTGCGCCGCGCGCTTTGACGTGCAACGTGACAAAATCATCCGCACGGAGGAGTCGCGCGACATGGGCGCGCGCTACCTCGCCGAGCTCGACGTGGGCTCGCGCGCCGAGTGCCTGCGCCTCTGCTGCGAGACCGACGCGTGCGACGTCTTCGTCTTCGAGGAGAAGGTCGGTGTGGAGGAAGGGCAGACATTTACTTGCCTGCCGCTCGATATAGCGGCACGTCGCAGATGCGATATCGCGGTGAAGGACACCGGTTCGATTTGCGCCAGTTCGAAGCTTTCAGTGGGTATGCGATACGTAATAACTCTGTGTGTGATAAAAACTCACATGGACATAACGCATTTCCTGTACTTTTAGGTAAAATAACACGACCATGAATAACACTTCAAATGACAACGTGGCTTTTAACAGTAGACACTGAGGCACGGAGCTGCATTGTCTGAGTTTGTTTCACTGTTAGTGTTTCAATTATGTTGTTATCAATCGACACACACAAACCACCGCTTATGTGAATGTCCACCAAAAGGCATAACAAAACACCACGTGTGATAACTTAGTTTTCTTTCTAAATTGAATAATATGCATTATGGGTAATAGACTTGTTTACGTACCGAAAGAAGACTTAGGCACAAGGAGCATTTGTGCGCCGAAAACTTGACCCAAATAATAAATAACTTGTCGAGTTCGGCGTTGCACAGACAGACTTCAGGCCCGCTGAATATAATCGGCTCGTTATTGGATATCGCGTTCTGAGGCGTTGTGTTGTGTCGCGCAGAGCCCTGGCAGCTGCTACCTGTTCAAGTGCGGGCCGCCGGAGGACTTCCGCTGCAAGTTCACGGCGCACGGCAACTTCAGCAGCGGCGTGCTGGCGCTCAGCCGCCGCCTGGCCGAGCTGCAGGACCAGGAGCGCCTCGCACGCCACGAGCACCAGCTCGCCAGCCTGAGGCAAGTTTGCACCAGTTCCTGGTGACGAAATTTAAGCATCCTGTTGGTTTCAGAACAACCTGTATAATGTTATTTTGCTTTATAATGACTTGTGACGAGACGAAACACTTGTCGTGTTGCGTTTATTAGTGTTGCGGCAGTCGCAGCGCAAGGTGCACGCACTTGTGGAAGGGAGGGCGGTTCTCTTTGAAGTGAGTAATACATAAACAGTTTTAGCAATTTGACTTAGTTATAAATTAATAAATAAACTCAATTAACCTTTTTTTCCCTTGGAATGAGGGCAAACGTGCAAGCCGCTCACCTGGTGATAAGTGATTACCGACGCACACGTAAACGAAACATTGGACCGATCTGGTAATTAAGTCCTAAGAATCACTGTACCAACGGTACATGTTTAATACAGTTGCAGTAATACGTAAAGTCTTTCTTCGGAATGTTTCTTTCTTCCAAACTTTCGGAATGTTGATTGAATTGATTCTATCCGATATGCCTCGGATCTCGGTCTCCAATTGACTTTGGTTCAATTATTGATGAAATATTTTCAGTTAATTTTTTTGCGGCGTTTCTGCTGCTTCTGGTCGAGGAGCCAAATTAGGAAAAAGATTCAAGAAATTATAAGAATTTTGACACTTTCTCTTTCTGGAGTTTTCCAACCATACTCATTTCTAAATTCATCTTGCGTGAATGAATGAATAATATTGGACATCACTGACACAGACATTTATTTATGAATGTTAGTATCAAAATATTTACTGTTTTGTATTACCAATATTAACATATTTTTAAAATTGTTTTTGTTGCAGAAACCCCTCGAGCACGAACAGCCCGGCACCGGTTCTGGCACCGGTCCCGGCTGCACCGCCGCTGCCGCCGCCCCTGCAGCAGCATCAGCAGCAGCAACATCAGCAGCAGCAGTATCGGCAGCAGCAAGTACAGCCGGCACAAGTGCTGCCGCAGCCATCAAAGCCGGCGCTGTCGCCTCTGCCGCAGCACTCGCCGCCTCCACCCAGTATGTCAACATCGCAAAGTTTACTAATTTACAATTCACTTTAAGATAGTCTCAGATCAGGACGTAAGCAAACCATGGGGATTTTTCTTTTCATTGGGATACAGGCAGACACTTTCGTTTCATTTGTCGCATTATAAACTCAGACTATGTGTTGTCGTACTAAAGTAACCTATTTGGGTTTTGCATTTAATGAAGTTAAATATAATTTAAGAATTAAATTACAACGCCTTATCTTAATACTTTAAACGAGCAATCCTTGTATATAGGCATACGTAAGAACCTCGTAGAGAGTCGGAGAGAACCTCTCCAGTAACACTGCGCAAGGAATTGAAGCCTTGTGAAGAATAATTTGAAGTTTGGAATTAAATGGTGTCAATAGTTTCAAAACGGTGTATTGCATTTTGACATAGCAATCCAGCATCCTGCACATTGTTTTGGTCCTATGAGCTGGATTTACGAGGTAAGGAGGGGGGCGTCATCCACCATAGAACGAACTACGACGGGATTACCCCCTTGAAAGAAGTCATATTCTTCAAAAAATACCAAGAATTTTTCGAAATCATGGCGTCTGGTGTCGGCAAAGGCCATGGCAGTTATGACCCGGATGGAGTCGGAGCTGGCTGCATTCCTTCTTAACATTATACAAGTTGAATCAAGTGCAGAACAATATTCTCCGCACCTGGTGAGAAACTAGCCAAGTGCTTGTCAAAAATAGTCAAAAACATAACAGGTCACTGCCTTCGGTAACAGGTATACCTGTACCTGCATACAGTGCGACGTTTAAAAATCACAATGGCAGTTCCGACTAATTCACTTCGCAAGGAATAGATCAAGAAGATCTGGAAGACTTTAACAAACCCTTGTGAAGAATAGTTTAAAATTTCGGAATAAATGGTGTCAATAGTAGCAGCAATAGTTGCAGTCCTGCGCCCTGCACAGGAATGACACCTCCTGTGACTTTCTTCACTGCGTAGATCCAGTACCTACAGCACGAGGTTATTTTACGCTTATCTCAATATAAATTACGTTATTCATTGTTTCATTGTAGTCGTCTTACTAAGAGAAATGCAAATGCTCGGCAATACTATTGCAAGTCGTGCCCAGGGCGGTGCAGCCGCTACCAGTTCGAGTGCCGGCGCGGCGGCGAGTGCGTCGCGGTGTACAACGCGTGCGACGGTGTGCCGCAGTGCGCGGACGGCAGCGACGAGGCGCCCGAGTTGGGCTGCCCCGTCGCTCCGTCCAGCGCGCCGCCCGCCGCCGCCACCGGCGCCCCACCTCCGCCCCCCCCGCCTAAACTGCTGCCACAGCTGCCGCAGACGCAGGTCGGTCCACTGAACATCGGGTTCAGTTTCGTTGTACTTGAAACTTTTATTTTACGCGGAAGAATACGGCAACAGATTATGCCAGGCTTGGACTGACTAAAACCCCAGGGTGCTCCACCTCCGCCGCATATCGGCGTAGCCACGGAAACGCTTTCACACACATCCGCGACCCCACAACGGGCAGCCGGTTAGGAGCGTCGTTCTACTAGGCCTTCAACCTCTCGTGCGCATTGAATCCTCCTCGAGGCAGCCACTCGAAGCTCACGAGGGACCACGTCACCTCGCAGCGGATCTAGCCTATGGCTCTACCATGGGCTGAGGAGAGGAGGACAGCGCCTCGAAATACCGTATTTCAAACACAAAATAGAAATAATATTGCATATGGATGCGAACGGAGAGACTTAGTATACATAAAAATAATATAAAAGCAATTTACATAACTATTCAAATATTTATTCATAGATTACCTTCGTCTTTCATTTCATTTTCTGTACAGGATGCTCAAGCTGAGCGCGGGGTGCCGAGTAGACCAGCTGTACAGGGCGTGCAGGTGCAGGGTGCGCCGGTCGCAGAGGTAGATGCGAGCGAGATCGGCGAGGAGGGTAACGCAGGCGAACTTTGGCCGCGACGTTTGGCGCAGGCGCAGTACCGCTACGCCGGTAGTTACAAAACTCTTGTCTTGCCGTCATTTGCTTTGGGCGTAAAGCATTACACTCACAGAAGACTTTATTTTTCGTACACTGATGCATGCGCGCACACGGACGCACTCGCAAACACAGTACTGAAACCGTTTCTATGCCTATTTCATACACTTCCTTATTCAGTGCAGTTCTTATACAGGCCTGGAACGAAATTGCCTTTTTCTTACCATGCCACTACAATATGAGAACTGCAACAAGCTTGTTAACAAATAGATAAATCAGGAACATTGTCTCTGGCTCGCATGGATATAACGAAATAAAACTATGTAAAACGCATAAGAGCTTCCTTTACTTAAACTTTTCGTATGAGTCCAAAATCATATAATATATATATTAATCCATTTAGCATTATCAGAATTACAAAGTTTAGTCCTTCATAAATTGACCATAAAGTTTCATTAGTCATTATATGACTCTTATCAGAATAATTTCAGTTGTATCAAAGTTATGATACGTAAAGGGAACTGGTTTAAGAAGAGTTCCATGACACTTTCGGTGTCTTTTGTGATCCTTCAAAGGCATTTGATTGTGTGGACCATAAGATTTTAACTTAAACGTTTATTTTTAACGTAAACGTAATTACTACGGTATTCGTGATGCCGGACATGTACTCTTACCTTCATACTACACAAACCGAGAAAAAAAAATTGCAATCAACGGTGTAGTATCAACGAGTAGTGTGGAAAAAATACGTGTTCCATGGGGACCGATATTTGGTCCAATTTTATTCGTGGTTTACATAAATGATCATACCTGCATGGTACAAAAAATGTCTGAGACAGTTTAGTTTGCCTATGATACCTCATTGTTATTTAAAGTTAAAATAATAGATTGTACATTAAAATCGCCTTTAGGCGCCTTATTTAGTATTTGTAAATTAATAATTTACAAATACTACTACTTCTAAACGCAGAAACACAAAATATTTACCGTTCACACTATCAGTCGTTAGAGAATGCTGTACTTAATTTCAAGAATACCAATCCAGATTTCAAAAGTTCAGCCGAATTTCTCGGAATATCTAATGATTCCAAGCATATGCGGGTAGCGCATAATTTAGATAAAATTGCTTCGAAATTAAATACTGCAATTTTCGTTATTAGAAGGAACAGACAGTTGACTGAAGCAACAGGCAAAATAGATAAATTTGCATTACCTTACCAGCCTGTAAATAGTCCACTGCAGGACCAAGAAAATCCTTAAAAATATAGTGCTTCAAACAGACACAATATTTAAGAAACTCATTAACATGCTAAAACTTTATTAAAGGGAGGTATACTATAAAGTAGATTTAATCTGCACTTGTAAGTCTCCAGGCCACTGATGTGATGACTTTGTAAAAAAATTATAATATTTGTCATTAATTATTCATGTATGAAAAGAAATCATCTCCAGCGCGAGGGTCTGGCACTGCGCTCACCAACCCGCCTGTCCAGCGTCATGAGTACCCGCAAATTCTCCATGCACGGCATGCCGGGTCCTGCTGACGCTCTCATCGACCGGCCGGCGTCCAGAGCCTCGTTTCTTGGCCAGCGTGCAGGCGTGGTTGGCATTTAGACGAAGAATCATCACTTTGAAGTGATTTAAGTTTTTATATTCCCGACATTTCGATTGCTTTACAGCAGTCCCCCTGTGACCACGGAAATGTGTAGTGTTCGCGTAAGTACGAGAATTCATTATGGGAACCATCTCTTGGTTCTTGTTCCCTTTATGAAAGTAAAAGCGAAGCTTCGCTGTTTCTAAGCGGCGACAAACGGCGTCCGGTTACCTCACTCACCGAATGAAACGCAGAAAGCATAAGACACCTCTACAAAAGAAACGTGAACGTAAGAGGTGTAAACGCAAGTGTTACCCGATAATACCCGAAAACAACAAACTACTGCGTTAAAATAACTGTCACAAAGTTTATAAAACACATAGAAATAGAACATTTTCGAATAAAGGAAAATTTATGTCTGCTACTTCGAAATGGCGTAAGAAAATCGACGCCCGCGCGTCATCCTCCGGGACCATAATAGATTTTGCGTTCGGTCTTACGTTCTTGCTTTCTTTGTATGAACACTATTTGTTATGAAGATTAACAGTTAATGTTATAATGGACGTGATCCGCGGCAGGGCTGTCGGGGAGCGGCGCGGGGGCGCGGACGACAGCTCGCCGCACATCTTCAGCCACCAGGGCGGGCTGCTGCAGGCCGCGCCGCACCCGCAGCCCGCGTGGCCGCGCCGCGCCTGGCCGCCCGCCGCGCCGCGCACCGGTCAGCTGCACACACTACTACATGCGCACATTGCCATGCATTCATTTCGTAGTGTTCATTTTATGTTTATTTTGTTATTATTCTCTTATCTATTAATCATTTAGTATTTAGTTTTCAATAAATTAATAAGTTTAAATGGCAATTTGGGTCGTTACTACAGTTATATTAACATGTTGTTGTAAATCGGTTTCGGTAACTTCACCAAACGGTCCCAACGGGAGGACAGCGCTCGTGGTTTCAACCAGCACATGCTGAGTTGTTCATCATCATCATCATTTCAGCCTATCAGAAGTCCACTGCTGAACATAGGCCTTCCCCAAAGATTGCCACGAAGCTCGGTCCTGAGCCACCTGCATCCATCGACTTCCCGCAACACTGCGCAGGTCGTCACTCCATCTTGTGGGGGGTCGTCCCACACTGCGTTTGCCTGTACGTGGCTGCCACTCGAGAACCTTTTTTCCCCAGCGGTTGTCAGTTCTGCGAGCTATGTGGCCGGCCCATTGCCACTTCAGCTTGCTGATCTTTACGGCTATGTCGGTTACTTTAGTTCTTCTGCGGATATCATCGTTGCAGACTCTATCACGCAGAGAAACACCGAGCATAGCCCTTTCCATAGCGCGCTGAGCAACTTTGAGCTTCCTAATACGGGCTGCAGTGAAGGACCAAGTCTCGGATCCGTATGTCATCACTGGCAATACGCACTGGTTGTATACTTTCGTCGTGAGGCTTTGCGGTATACTCGACGAGAAGATATGACGTAGTTTCCCGAACGCAGCCCAGCCGAGTTGGATTCGTCGATTGACCTCTGAGTCGAAGTTGGACTTACCTAATCGGACAATTTGTCCCAGGTATACGTACTCGTCTACAACTTCGAGCCTATTGTTCCCAACAACAACCGGTATTTGTGTGACATGAACGTTTGACATGAACTTCGTCTTGTCCATGTTCATCTTAAGACTAACCTGTTGGGAGAGGTTATTGAGGTCATTGAGCATTGTACTAAGCTCCTCCAGCGATCCTGCCATAAGAACTATGTCGTCGGCAAATCGAAGGTGAGTGATGTATTCGCCATTGATGTTGATACCGTATCCTTTCCAGTTCAGCTGCTTGAAATCATCTTCCAATGCATCGGTGAAGAGTTTCGGGGATATGACATCACCCTGTCATCACCCCCACCTTTCTGCAGTTGGATTGGTTTCGTACTCTGATTCTGTACTCGGATAGACATCGTAGCCTCATTGTACAAACACCTCAGCACTTCGATATACTGAGAGTCTATCTGGCACCGCTGGAGAGACTGTAGCACCGCCCAAATTTCGACTGAATCGAAGGCTTTCTCATAGTCCACATACGCCAGACATAATGGCAAATTGTACTCCTCGGCTTTTTGTACAATCTGGCGAAGAGAATGTATGTGGTCTATGGTACTATAGCCTTTTCGGAATCCGGCTTGTTCGGGAGGCTGGAAGTCGTCAAGTCTATTCACTAGACGATTTGATATGACTCTCGAAAACAGCACGTAGACGCGGCTTAGAAGCGATATTGGTCTATGAATCCGGCTTGTTCGGGAGGCTGGAAGTCGTCAAGTCTGTTCACTAGACGATTTGAGATGACTCTCGAAAACAGCACGAAGACGCGGCTTAGAAGCGATATTGGTCTATAATTCTTCAAAAGGCAGTTATCCCCTTTCTTGAAGAATAGGACAACCACGCTTCTACTCCACGCTTTCGGCGTAACACCGCCATGAATGACGGAATTAAACAGCTTCTGAAGGACAACAAGTAACGGTTTTCCACCCGCTTTCAGAAGCTCAGCTGTAATTCCGTCCTCACCCTGCGCCTTGCCGTTTTTAAGCTGTTTGAGTGCCATCCTAATCTCGCTCAGACTGACATCGGAGTAATGTCGGATAAGCTTGGCTCTTGGGTCGTTACTCACATCAGTGTGTGGTTTCAACGACGTTGTGTACAGCTGTCCGTAAAATCTCTCGATCTCACTCAAAATCTCGGCTCCAGCGGAAACGACTGCGCCGCTTTCGGTCTTCAGCTTGGTCAGTTGGCTCTTTCCGATAGACAGATCTCTGGCGAAGACTTTGGAGCCTTGGTTCCGCTCTATCGCTTTTTCAATACAGGCTGTATTGAATTTGCGTAAGTCTTGCCTCATACATTTGGAGATCTGTCTATTCAGTAGCCGATACGCTGACGCATCCGTTGTAGACTGCAGCTTTATCTCACGCCTGGCTTTCATGAGTTTAAGAGTGTGATCGGAGAGCTTTTGGGGCTTGTTCGTGCGGCGGGTCCTGCAAAACTTAGCTCCTACCGCATGGACAGTTTCCACTAGCCTGCTATTCGTATCGTCCACTGTAACGCAATCGTCTAGGCACTGAAAGCGATTATGCAATTCGAGCTGAAAACTCTCGGGGTTCTGGATAAGGGCACGTGGTGGGCGGAGCGTAGTCTTCACCAGACGAGACCGCTCGAGCCTAATGTTAAGGTTCAGTGTGCCTCTTACCATTCGGTGATCACTGCCGGTTTTTACCCTAGTGATCACAGAGACATCACTGAACAGCTGACGCTTGGTCGTCATGATGAAGTCGATCTCGTTTTTAGTGGTACCGTCCGGGCTCATACATGTCCACTTCCTGTGAGGCCGCTTCTGGGAATAGGAGTTCATCATAAAGAATCCGTCCTTTGCCATGAAGTCGGCCAGCTGTTGCCCTCTTGGGTTCCGTTGCCCTACTCCAAAGTTCCCCACTATCAGCTCATCGCCTTTTTTCGTACCTAGTTTTGCGTTAAAGTCTCCCATCAACACCGTGTAGTGACTCTTAGAGCAATGCATGGCTCTTGAAATATCCTCATACATTGCCTCCACTTCATCATCAGGGTGTGTCGAGGTTGGTGCGTATACCTGTATGACCTTCAGCGAATACCTTTTGGTTATTCTGAATATAAGGTACGCGACCCTACTCGACACACTTCCGATCTCGATCACGTTGTTGATGAGAGACCTGTGGACGATGAACCCGACACCTTCTTGGGACAGATGGTCACCCTGCCGGTAGTAGAACAAGTTACCGGATTTTAGGATTATAGAGTCCTCTCCCTGTCTTCGGACTTCAGACAACCCTACAATACTTCAGTGTAACTTGCTTACTTCTTCTTCCAGTTCTAGTATCTTCTCGTCGGTCCTCAATGTGCGCGCTTTATATGTTGCCAGGTCCAGTCGTTTGGGTTAGCAGCTAGAAATCAGCCGGTGATTCTTCGCACCCCCTGCCTCGCCGTTACCATGGCTGCCACCATAGCCAGGACTAGCGAGGCCGCCGGGGACTGGGGGCCATTGCTTTCTTCTACTTCTCATCATGGGGGGGTTTGCCTTAGTTGCCACGCCTGGCGAGCGGGTTGGCAACCGCAGTTTTTTTTTTTTTTGTTCTAGCTCAGGAAGATGCTGCTGCCCATCTCCTAATATAATTTTTTACCATTAGTCGCCTTTTACGACACCCATGGTTAGACAGGGTTGGCGCTATTCTTTACTTCCGACAGCCACACGGAAAACAGCTTAGTGGTTAATTCTTGCCAATTCAATTTAGTTCGAATATTTTTGGTTCCTCCTCTAACAGATTTATAGTGGAAATCCATTCAACCTACCGAACTAAAATTACACAGACTAATGATGGACAGAGCTTACTCGCATATGCCACTCTTTATCTTTGTCGTGTGAATTCCTTGTTTCGTATTAGTGACGAAGACTTCAAAATGCTTCAAAATGACTGTTCAAATGTACATTATTTGCGATTCCAGACATAGAGAACATAGACGGGCTGGGCGGCGTGGGGGGCGCGGGCGGCGGCTGGGGCTACTCGCGCCTGGAGCCGTGGCCCGACGAGCGCCGCGCCTGGCCCGTGCCGCCCCGCCTCCACCCGGTTCGTGTCATTCATCCTTCAGCTTCACTTGTCTTAGTACTTCGACCAACGAATGCCGGTTGTATATTGTATACGTGCAAAGTTAAAGAGCAGATTATCATGTAATTTTGCACATGACATTGTTAACTCTTCGCGTGTCGTAACAATAGCATTTTATATTATTTCAACATGAACTAATTGAAGCATAAAATCATTGCTCACGACAATCAATAAATCTGAATGCGAAAATACATTCAGCGCGTTGGTCTCGATCGCTAAGTAACAATATAATACAAACATTGTTAACTTGGACGTAAGTGAAAGTCAACACTTTTCTATTATATTTTGGCATGTTCAAAGCTCTTACCTTACTATACTTTAACAGCCAGTAAATATTCCACTTCACTATTACACGGTAATACACACTGGACATAGCAATCGCCAAGCTCAGCGAGCGAATTGGCGATAGCAGTACCAGGCACCTCGCACTAAGGACGCTAATTTTGATTTAGTATTCTTTTCGTGACGGCGGTGTGACCCGTCATCTGCCAGTAGCCCTTGCGATTTTCAAAGCTTTAACCTTAGTCGCCTCTCACATATGACACTGTACACCCGCTGAAAGAAAAGGGATAGCAGAGTCTTGAGACTAGAGCAAAACATGACATTTTCAGTGAAAAACCGGAACAAACTCTGGGGTCTTTTTTTTAAAGCTGTTACAATGTCATTTACAATTTATAATAAAATCAATACAATGTCTAATGTACATAAATATTTTGTTTAAATGTCAATGTTTACTATGTATCAGTAGACAGGAGAGTTGCAAGTGCCAACTATTTGCACACATAACGGCCTTTTTTAAAGAAATACCCGTGACGGCGCTTCATCACTAGCGTGAGGGTGCCGGCGCTGCGCACACCCACAGCTCCAGCACAGGCACCAGCACGGTGAGCGCCCAGCGCGGTGAGTGCAAACCTTTCGAGGAATGCACGTCAGCTTCTACTGCTGCTCTCTTGGAGAGGCGTATTTTCAGCGGTGGATTTAAAAAGTTTGATGAACTAAAGAAGGAAACTTTAACTTTTGAAGAGAGGTCTTAAAAATGTCTTAAGCTTAACTTTTACCAACAGAACTATACTTACTAGTTCTTTACTCAGAATCTGATGCATATATAGGAAATGCCCGTGTACACGCCGGCGAAAACTATGCCCGAGCTGCCGCTGTACTCAGGACAGCAGCAGGCGCCGAACCGAGACTCTCCTAAGAAAGGTTTCGAGCTGCGCGCGCAGCCGCCCGTCGCGCTCTCCGCCGAGCAGCTCGTCGCGCAGTCCACCGAGCAACTCGCCCCGCAGCTCCCTCCCGCCGAGCAACCTGACCTCAGAGAGGAGAACAAACCGGATTTGATCGAGAATACTACTAAAAAGAAAGTTTTGAAAGAAAAGGTAACTTTCTAAATTCATCCATATTTACCTAATATGTCTCTTCGTAACATTTAACAACGAACCAATTATATTACATAGCCCGAGCGGGCACGCGCAGAATGTCACATTGAATCAGAATGTAACAAGTTCGCAATTTGTAACGTTTTGTTCCCAGGAGTTCCTATACCATCCATCCATCCATTTTTGTCCAAATGCCAACCTCTCCTAAATGTGGTGCGCCCGGCCCATCGGACTATGTGCACCTTTCAAGAACTGCGTGCTAGCTTTTGCAGGCGTTTTCTTGGATACACCTATGCTGAGCAGGTTACTAAAATAGACTGATAAAGATATCTCTGGCTACTCCTCTTTGTGACAGGCGTGAGGGCTTATTTATTTTGACGAGGGCCGTTCGTGCTGTAGCTATAATATAGCTGCATGCTGCAGCATTTTATAAAATGTTACATAATGAAATAAGGGAGGCATGCGGGAAAATGTACCAACTTTTCTTCTAAAGTCGACCTCACTTGCACCTAACTCAGTAACGGATGAGACTCCAAAGAGCGAACGGAAAATCCATCCGAATATGCCGAACCTAAACTCCACAGAGTAGTGACGGGCAGCAGCGCCACTGGCGCGAGGGTCCGGCACTGCGCCCACCTCAGGCTCACGCCCTTACGTAGTGAGCATGGCAACTCTTCCATACATCACATTCGAGCTTTTATTGACAGTTTTAATGTCCAGCAGTGGACGCTGTGAATACATGCTGGTGATGATTTCATAGTTTTTTTTTCTTTGGAAGCCCGCAATCCCTTAAATATTTAGAGGATTCATAAAGAACCCCCTGCACGCAGCCCCCGGAGCAGCGCGCGGCGGTGCCGGGCGGAGCTGGCGGCGAGGGCGGGGCTGCCGCGCCGGCGCACGAGGCCGTGCTGTGGGCCGATGAGCACGACGGGCTCAGCGAGCACCCGCCTTCCGCCGTACTGCTGCTAGTGCTCGGTACCACCGCACCCCTTCCCCTATACAAAGAATACTGAGAGACCGACACATCCGTATTAATGAATAGATGTCCGTCTGCATAGTAACAACCTACTTATTTCTGCCGACAATCACCAGGACAGTGAGTAATTCTGTGTCGTCTGGGGTGACATCTGCCATCTCTCTCGATTGAAGTTCTTCAGTCCATGGGATGCAGTCTTACCTTCAAGTGGATTGTTAGATATAGCTTAGTCAATTTTAGATAATCATCTTGTCAGTTTATTGCCTATTTTAATGATACGTATAAACGTAGCCATATTAGAGATATTCGAGGTTTGCATAGTACGTCTACAATCAACAGATGTTTTGGTTATCGTATTATAATTGCACACAGGGATGCTGTGACCCATCCTTTATTTGTGTTACTATACTCACGGTCGGAACTGATTACGGCACAACCCGACGCATCCAACATGTTGCACGGTCATCTGGGAAGCTCACGAATTCACGATGCATGTAATGGTGTCAGGGTCACTGATGACTGCGTCGCTGGGCGCGTTGCTGGCGTGTCGCGCGCGCGCCGCACGCCGCCGGCGCTGCGCACACCCGCGCCTCGCACTCGACGCAGACTACCTCGTCAACGGCATGTACCTGTAGGCGCGGCGACGTGCCGCCTGTCGCTGCCGCTGCCGCTGCCGCCGCTGGCGAGTCGTGCGCACCCGCGCCTCGTGCTCGTCGCAGCTACCGCGCCAACATGCCTGCCGCCGCATAACGTTGAACAGTACAGAACATAAGGAACAAAGCTCAGACTGCGTACACGCCGTGACTTAACGCAGACCGGCTTCGAGTTACAGAGCATGCAGCAGAGTAACCATGTGTGCGTGCTACCCATTACACAGGCAGTACCTTAATTATAAAATAATGTTTAAAGAAAATTACTAGTTATTTAGAAAATGTACTGCAGTAGTAAATTCTTACATTGTAGTTCACTAAATAACTGCATATAGTGCAATTTGTAAAATGCATATATCGAAGTAAAACTATTGCATTCTGTACATAAATGAAATTATTTTTATATGAAATTTATTCATCAGTCTTAATTTCAAAGGCCGAAGTTCAAGCTCATTCGTTGTTAAATAATCTACATGTGTGTGGGCGCACGTCGATATTGCCCTTTTTCTATTTGGCAACTAAAATTTGAAATAGTTAATATATAATAATGAACGGCCTCAACCTTCAGTTAGCGACGTCAAATTTTCAATAGCGAACATACTTGCGAGTTTACACACTAAGACTGCACGGTACGATGGCGGTCTGGCGGTGGCGGCCCCGGCGTATCAGACGTTGGTTTGAGAATTAAACATTTATTTCTAATTTAAGCTAGGTTATACCTATAAGTTTTAAAAGTTAAATTAATCCGGCGTAACTATAATTTTCAATAATTTTTTCGCCGTACCTTATAAGTGCATATAAAAGCATAATGTCCATTATAATTAATTTCCAAAAACAAAACCACGGTATTCGTGTGAAATGTTCTAGGTTTGTTGTTTAATAAAATTTTAAAATTGACACGCGTGTTATTTATTAGCAAATGAAACAACGGGAAATTGATCAACATTTTATTAATTACAAGTGATTTCACAACATCGGCACGGAGCGTCCGGGATCACAACGCGCGGCGCATGCGCACAACTCTATCCAATAATACATAATAAAATATACAAACCATAGCGAAAACAAAGTATAGTTCATTATGAGTATATTTTCAAACACTTCTTTATAAATGTAAACTTATGTACATAGTTATTTTTTTTATTTTCGAGGAACGTGGAAGAGGAATAGCAATATATACTCGAAGGAATCACAGTTTCACATAAACTTACAGATCAACCCTCGATACCAACGCCCGTACTCACAAGCGTTACTATGAGATCTCACAGAAACTTATACGAACGTGTTGAGAAACGCTTTACTTGGACAAGTAATATTTGTGAATAAGGGTGTGAGCCTTTTAATATAAAACTAAAAATGAAATATAAGATAGCTCTGCTCCACCATGAACCGCAGAGGACCCTATCGCGAGCGTCAGACACTGATTTATTTCACCAGCCTATCTTTAAATTCGTTTGTCGTTGAGCAAACGAGTCCAAGTTACACAATTTTTATTTTCAGTAAAGTAATAAGTGCACTAACTAACATCATGTATATAAATTTCATAGAAATACTAAAATAAACATGGTAGTGTATTCATTTGACAAATGGATATTGTGCCCATTGAATTTTACAATGACCAGATCTATGTGCCTTCATGTGGTTGTGTTAAAATCTTAAATATTTACTTAAGGGTATAGTCGGTACATACCGAGTGACTTTTACATCGTTCCGGAAACGAAGAAAACCAATGCTATTTCATTTACAGAATCTTTCGGTAGTATCACTTTTTAAGTTAACAATTTTTAACGACATTTGTGTTGTGGTAGAATAAAAATTTAAGCTCTGCGGTAAGAGTTGTCCGCGTAGGTAAAAGCTATGGCGAGCAGCCAACAAAATGATTAACCTGAGTATACATAAAACGTCCAGCCCGCGTGGACTAGCTCACCCACCGCGGCGGCCTAAAGTCAAGCAAGTGCATTGTTTTTTCAGAATTGCCGATAGCCCAGTAGGAGTAGGTCATTAGGCCATTGTACTGATTTGAGCAACACTAGGCCTAACGTTTCGACTTCAGAACGATAAAAAATCACGGTGTATATATTCAGGCCGGATGTTACGTTACCATAGTAAATGTGACACCACATTCTTACAGTCTTACACCAAATGTTTATTAAATATGCACAGTAGATTAATTGTTACTTAACAACTGTACCTACTTATTCAATTTATATTTGGTGCACGACCAATAACTATGTGATAATAATATATAATAAAAAACAATAAAAAGCTGTAAATGAGGGCAACACTGGATTTGCCTCCTAACTGTTCGACAAGGAATGGCCCGGAGGGAAATACCCGCTGTAGATGTCTTGTATATGGGATAATTTATGGAACAAGCTACTTTATCTTACACTAGTCAAGCAGTAGTTGGTGCTAGTTGGTGCTCGGTGGTCGATCAGGATACGGGCAGTGTTACGAGTGGGAAAAGCATTTTCTTAAATTTCTAAGTACACTATACTTCCTAGTATACTACAATCAATGTTTCTAAATCATGAGCAAGTTGCAACTTTAATTTTCATTATAATTATTTTATTACATAATCTAACTTTCACAAGCAATATCATTATAATTGTGGGAATGCTTTCACACGAAAGTGACGAAGTCAAAACTAAACTTGAAATATAAATTAATTCTACTTTAACATTATCCACAGGCCTCGTGATTCAGTTTGTTTTAGCCAATGAACTCCAAATGCTTACAAACCATTCCTACATACTATATAAGTATTCTCCATGCATTGCACATCTTTGTAATAAAGGGGTATGTGTATGTAAACTGTAAGGTTCAACTGTACTAATATGCAACGAGAACGGGTGAATGGCGGTTCCGCAAACATATTTAGAAACACAAGTTGTTTGCAAATAAAATAAAATGGATATTGCGTAACCAACATGCATCTTGCTTTCCTTCTTTCCCACGTGCGTCCGGCTGGCGGCTCGATGAAACAAAACCTGCTGCAGGTGACAAATTATAAGTTGGTCAGCCGTACAGTCGCCGCTCGCAGGCGCCGGCGGGACGTTCCCGCGCGTTTCACATTCGCACAACCACGAGTGCAACGTGAACTAGTCGCCTAACAAATATGTCTTCGCTCTACGGGTGCCTGTCGGATGCAGCGATGAATTCGAATTGAGCCGAATAGAATGTAGAGTTTCAATGCTTATTAAATTAGAGTCTTAAAGATTATGTATCGATGTCAATCTCACAGGAGCGTGCGGGGCGCGGGGCGCGGGGCGCGGGGCGCGGGGCGCGGGGCGCGGGGCGCGGGGCGCGGGGCGCGGGGCGCGGGGCGCGGGGCGCGGGGCGCGGGGCGCGGGGCGCGGGGCGCGGGGCGCGGGGCGCGGGGCGCGGGGCGCGGGGCGCGGGGCGCGGGGCGCGGGGCGCGGGGCGCGGGGCGCGGGGCGCGGGGCGCGGGGCGCGGGGCGCGGGGCGCGGGGCGCGGGGCGCGGGGCGCGGGGCGCGGGGCGCGGGGCGCGGGGCGCGGGGCGCGGGGCGCGGGGCGCGGGGCGCGGGGCGCGGGGCGCGGGGCGCGGGGCGCGGGGCGCGGGGCGCGGGGCGCGGGGCGCGGGGCGCGGGGCGCGGGGCGCGGGGCGCGGGGCGCGGGGCGCGGGGCGCGGGGCGCGGGGCGCGGGGCGCGGGGCGCGGGGCGCGGGGCGCGGGGCGCGGGGCGCGGGGCGCGGGGCGCGGGGCGCGGGGCGCGGGGCGCGGGGCGCGGGGCGCGGGGCGCGGGGCGCGGGGCGCGGGGCGCGGGGCGCGGGGCGCGGGGCGCGGGGCGCGGGGCGCGGGGCGCGGGGCGCGGGGCGCGGGGCGCGGGGCGCGGGGCGCGGGGCGCGGGGCGCGGGGCGCGGGGCGCGGGGCGCGGGGCGCGGGGCGCGGGGCGCGGGGCGCGGGGCGCGGGGCGCGGGGCGCGGGGCGCGGGGCGCGGGGCGCGGGGCGCGGGGCGCGGGGCGCGGGGCGCGGGGCGCGGGGCGCGGGGCGCGGGGCGCGGGGCGCGGGGCGCGGGGCGCGGGGCGCGGGGCGCGGGGCGCGGGGCGCGGGGCGCGGGGCGCGGGGCGCGGGGCGCGGGGCGCGGGGCGCGGGGCGCGGGGCGCGGGGCGCGGGGCGCGGGGCGCGGGGCGCGGGGCGCGGGGCGCGGGGCGCGGGGCGCGGGGCGCGGGGCGCGGGGCGCGGGGCGCGGGGCGCGGGGCGCGGGGCGCGGGGCGCGGGGCGCGGGGCGCGGGGCGCGGGGCGCGGGGCGCGGGGCGCGGGGCGCGGGGCGCGGGGCGCGGGGCGCGGGGCGCGGGGCGCGGGGCGCGGGGCGCGGGGCGCGGGGCGCGGGGCGCGGGGCGCGGGGCGCGGGGCGCGGGGCGCGGGGCGCGGGGCGCGGGGCGCGGGGCGCGGGGCGCGGGGCGCGGGGCGCGGGGCGCGGGGCGCGGGGCGCGGGGCGCGGGGCGCGGGGCGCGGGGCGCGGGGCGCGGGGCGCGGGGCGCGGGGCGCGGGGCGCGGGGCGCGGGGCGCGGGGCGCGGGGCGCGGGGCGCGGGGCGCGGGGCGCGGGGCGCGGGGCGCGGGGCGCGGGGCGCGGGGCGCGGGGCGCGGGGCGCGGGGCGCGGGGCGCGGGGCGCGGGGCGCGGGGCGCGGGGCGCGGGGCGCGGGGCGCGGGGCGCGGGGCGCGGGGCGCGGGGCGCGGGGCGCGGGGCGCGGGGCGCGGGGCGCGGGGCGCGGGGCGCGGGGCGCGGGGCGCGGGGCGCGGGGCGCGGGGCGCGGGGCGCGGGGCGCGGGGCGCGGGGCGCGGGGCGCGGGGCGCGGGGCGCGGGGCGCGGGGCGCGGGGCGCGGGGCGCGGGGCGCGGGGCGCGGGGCGCGGGGCGCGGGGCGCGGGGCGCGGGGCGCGGGGCGCGGGGCGCGGGGCGCGGGGCGCGGGGCGCGGGGCGCGGGGCGCGGGGCGCGGGGCGCGGGGCGCGGGGCGCGGGGCGCGGGGCGCGGGGCGCGGGGCGCGGGGCGCGGGGCGCGGGGCGCGGGGCGCGGGGCGCGGGGCGCGGGGCGCGGGGCGCGGGGCGCGGGGCGCGGGGCGCGGGGCGCGGGGCGCGGGGCGCGGGGCGCGGGGCGCGGGGCGCGGGGCGCGGGTACTGGATATGTCTTTTACATTAGGGATAGAGATTATATGTCAAAAATATGAACAATAACACGATTGTGTACAAATAGACGGCACAACACTTTTAAGAGTGTGCTATAGAATAATGAAGGCAGATGGTGTTTGTGGTGGTGGTGGTGGTGGTGGTGGTGGTGGTGGTGGTGGCGGCGATGGCACAACGTTGACAATTGAGCCATTTACTAAGGTGTCTCAAAAAAACAATTGCATCGTGTAGTGTTATTGTGCACGTCGACCGTTCGGCCGTGTACAGTTAATACACAAACAACGGAACAAGATTGTTTCCAGAAACAATTTCCGGCGATGGAGTCGTGGCAGTAGACCTTGTTGAACCTGTCAGGGGTTCGGTCGTCAGGCGTGAATCGAGAGATACTATAATATTTTTATACACCATTGAAATAATTAAAATTAAATTAAATCTAATAATATTAAAATATAATTATGTCATAAAAATTAACATTATCAGTAGGCGTCATTTACTCTTAGGCAAAGATCGATCAATTAATATAATTTTGATAATGTAAGTATCAAGTGCTGGGCCAGCGCGGCAGCGGCTTCTTTGCTTACAATTAAATACTTGAATATGGTGTTTGATGCTGGGTGTTGCAACATTTGGGTGGCAATCCCTTCCACTATCATTAATCTTAAGCTCTTCTAAATGTAAGACGAAACTTGTATGTTGGGTATTGCGCCACATCGGCCGCACTGAAGTGAGATAAGTATCAATTATCAGACAATGACGTAGTTTACTGCTACGTATTGTATATTTATCACAAAATTCTCATAATCACTAGAATTACAAGTATCATTTCACAAGGAATGAATTCGTATTCAGATAACGTTCATAGTTAACAAACAATAGGAAAGAAAATGAAAAAAATTTAAAGACTTCGTCGGCAAGTGCAGCGCTCGCGATCACGCCGTCGCCCGGGGGCCGGCCGCGGAGCGCCGGGCGCGGGGGGGCGGGGGCGGCGTCAGGGCAGGCGCGGGCGGTGCGCCAGGCGGCAGTTCTCTAGGTACAGGTCCTTGACGAGCAGGTCGGCGGCGGCCAGGCGCGCGGCCAGGCGCTGCGCGGCGCGCTCGGCGCGGGCGGCGCGCGCGCGCAGGGCCGCCGCCGCGCGCACGCACGCGCACGACGCACACGACGCGCAGCCCTGCAACGTGCGCATCCAATCTTTTCTCACTATGCACTACACAAATAAATGTCTTAAGGGGAGGAAAGGATAATATACCAATGTATTTCCCTGCGATCTAACAGACTATGTCTAGCTCTAGGTGGTGCGAAATAGTGGCGAAAGATACATCCGATTTACCGAACCCATATTCAATGGAACAGTGCAAGAGTACTGACACAACGTTCACCATCCTCAAAAACTATACCTGCATCCCGATGATGGCTGATCATTTATGTAAATAAATGGACTTAAATGGTTTCCTGCGCCACACACATTCTCAGCACAGAACCCACGAAGTCTACACTACTTAACAGAACAATTTTAGTTCCTATCATTAAGATAAGACTACAACAAATGGCCGGCTTTCTTTCCTAATGTTTTAATTTACCGAGTGTTGTTCTAGGATCTTTAATTATTTATTGACAGTTAACATGTTTAAATGTTTCATAATATTACATGTCAGATCATCCTTATTAAATGCCTAATTTTGAAAGACTGAGTTAATCAATCCAATTCTCCACTCGTGCCACCTGTCGAACCAACTAAATCACAAGGAGGCCCGCTAGCGAGCAATACAGTCGAAACTGCCACTGTCATCATAACATTCCGCAAAATGTTCTAGTAGACTCGCTAGTAACATATTCTGTAGGCATTTATTTCATTTAAACTGTATCGAACTATAATGGCATGAAAGAGCGGCGTTACAACAAAAGTGTAACAAATAACTTATCTGGTTTTTATTTCCTCAATGAACAATGGTAGTCGTCCCCGGCTCCGAGGCGGGAGACTGGGGCTCGCTCCCCGCGCGCGTGCCCACCAGTTTTTCTAAACTTATGTAGGATTGTACAATTGGCTTGCGCACTATGAGGGGCATCGGTTACGTTGTCCCAAATAAGCTCTGGTGAAAAGTAAGATCCGAGAGAAATCCAAGAGCTTCAATCAATCAAAGAAAAACAATGAAACCTTAAGTCCATGACATTACTTTTTTATCTTCAATACAAACCAAGTGAAAAACTTGGTATAAAAAAGTGTACTTCTAACAAAAGCACTTTAGTTGAAGTGATTTAATTGTATTTGGTTTTCATTATTTTGTTTATTAATAGTTAAAGTTCTTTCAGTTAAAAGATTTATCGATCATTATATTTTATATTTATATTTATTTATTTATTCTTTATTGTTAGCCTTAAGCCTAAGGTTACAATGGCCGGACTTAATGCCAAGTGGCATTCTCTACCAGTCAACCCTTGTTATTGTGAAAGGTAGTTGGCAGGTATAAAACAAAGAATAAAAAAAAGCAATATGTGGCCTCCGATAATAATAAGTTGATAAATACATATAAACACACTATGTTATTAAATAAATATCTATAACATAAAATACACAAATACGTATACAAATATATAAAAACATAGATAAATAAATATATAAAATACACAAATACGTATACAAATATATAAAAACATAAATAAATAAATATATAATAAAAATCGAAAATAAATAAGCCGAATATTGTTAATCATCTATTAGGTAATCACGAACTAGACTCTTAAATTATTTCTTGCTAGGAGCTGCTTTTATCTTATCGGGCAGGGCGTTCCAGAGGAGTGTAGCTTGGACAGTAAAAGAAGAGTTATAGTATCCTGTATTATGTTGTGGAATGCGAATTTTAAGTTGGTTTATGGAACGAGGCTCTCTGTCATGAGCAGAATAAAGATATTGGAAATTATTCTTAATATAAGGAGAATTAGGATCAGTTAATACAGAATACAATAAACACAGAATTCTAGAGCTACGCCTTTGACGAATAGGAAGCTAATTAAGCTTGGAACGATAAGAAGAGACGTGATCATATTTACGTAAAGCAAAGATAAATCTAATGCAGTTGTTAAGAAGGCTTATAATTATATTAAGAATGATTATATCATGCTCGTTAAACTAATTCAAAGTAAGCGGAGATCCGAAAACCTGCAGACCGGGTTTTATTGCATTCATTTATCATATTGCGAACAGAGTAAGCAAAAATTCGTTTTTATAAATGTTATCAAATCAATACAGTTTTGTTTTGTATCGATTTCCGTTAAATTTAAAATTGTTTTTTGTCAGTAAATTTATTGTCTAACTTTTATTTGATTGTTAAAGTAAGGCAAGCCGAGTCTAATGGTAATTTTTAGACGTGTTTGTAACTCGTTATCGTATGGCGCGTACCAATGAGTTTTTCGAAACGTTTGTACGATTTGTATCTATGTATTAGTATTGGCGTATTAGTGTCCAAGCACTAAGACGCCGAATGACTCACAACCTGACATGTTTTCTCAAATAAACTTTGATGAAGACTGGGTTCAAAGGACTAAAATGTCAAGACCTCTGACCACCCGTGATGCCCATACGGCCAAGTGTCTTTATTTTATGCTATGAGTGGAGAAGTGAGCTTTTGGTGTCTGCTTAAGAAACTCAGTTCGTGAACACTTTTGAACTACTATTGACCGATACGTGTTGCATAGAGTCGGCAAGCAGACTTAGTGACAACTGAATGTTTATACTTTTAAAATAATAAAGAAATTAGTCAGCGGTGTTTATAACGGGGAATTACCGTCAGCCGGCGGCGTAAACATGCTGCGCAGTGCAGCGGGGCGCTGCGCGGTCGCTTTCAAACATTCACTGACGACCGTTCCATCCGCAAACATTCAGCTAACGGCGATTTTTACTGTTGTTAAAGATTTTTTTACTGTCGCGAGAATAGTGAGTAATCAGAACTTAATTCGTGAATGATACCTGTAAAAATATTATCTATGCACGTTGCGCTCGACTCGACTCCGTTATTCGTGTTGGTTCTAAAAACAAGTTGAGATGAAATGATTTTAACAATGAATGGAATCCATAGTGATTACAGTCTCCTCTAGAAAAAGACTCAGGTAATCACTTTCCATTCTCTCTTTCCAAAGGGAATGAAATAGTAATGGAAGAAGCTTCTAGGAGATAACTATTAGTCTCCGCAAAAGACAACAGATATATGCGGTTTATGAACCTTAAGTGAAACATCTTCTGTTATTTATCTTCTGTTTCTGTTCATTCCAAGCGCATAGGATGGAACGATGTACATGTTGCCAACAATGAGGTGCTCAACCCAACACAGGCCATTCCTACAGTTCCCTCAACAGAGGGGCTCGCAGTGCATACATTCTTTATATGACAATGTTCTACTTAATAATGTTAAAGAGTCACCACATAACTCTTGTTCTCTATTGAAGGAACTAACAACCTGGTGCCTGCTGCAGTTAAACATAATATTGGAACACTCTAGCCTATGTTCAGGTTCAGTAATGTATAAAATATAAATGTCATAGTGATTAAAAAACAATTAAATTTTTAAACCTAAAACGTAGAATATTTAGTTTTAGTAAATCAAATATGATTTACGCACCAGATGTAAACAATTTTTAATATTGGATGAGTGAATGAAATAATATTTATTCAAAAATAAAGAATTATCATTCCTTCGTTCATATCAATATTTTATAAAATGTATTGTACATTCTCTTTATCATTTATTGTCTCATTATTTAATTTAAATTTCTTGGTAGTTATTGCAAATTACATGTCAAATGATGTAAACTGCTCAATAGAAGCAGATGCGTGTGTAGTCAAATTCTTGGCCAAGTTGAAATGTCAAAAGTAACATATATCTTTTGTCAAAATTTCCTAATAAATTATTTATGACAATTACTTGGAATTTTGTATTAATTTTGGAATTGCATTGAAAATTTATCTTATTAATTCAAATTAAATCATAATCATTGGACACAATGGAAATCACACCTTATGTGATTTCCCTAACCAAATATGTACATTGATTATTTTTTGAAAATTTTAATTGTGTTATATTATATTTATTTCCTAATTTTGGTCTGTATGTCTGTATCGATGAACAGAATAGACTCTGAAAACACTGGGTGGATTTTGATGAATCTTGTTATGGTTATAACTCACACCCCGGAATAACATTTAGGATAGTTACTTTGGCACTAATCAATTATCCTTGCTCCTGATAAACATATTATGTGTTAGATGCAAGATTGTATGAATGCCTCACAGCTCATAATTATACTGACTCCCTATTCCCTTTAAGCCGGGACAGTAATTGCACCGCTGTTCAGATCTAGAGACGTCCTAGTTATAACATCTAGTGAGCACTCAACATACGCTGAATGACGAATGTATCCCGGCCGGTAAATACAGCTGACTATTATCTCTATTATTTCAGTATTCTAAAATCAAGAGCATATAGTTCATCATGTATAAATTTATTTTATATTTAAAGATTTTTTATATGCTGATATTCTTGATGTCTAATCCACTCTCTTAAATATAGCTGACAATTATTGTTTTCTAGATAATGATGTGAAAAATCATTCCATTAATTGAGGCACAGTATATACTACTAGCATAATGTTTTTAACAACTTCCACATGCTGTCACCGGTAGCTCCACAGGTGCCGTTTTAATTTTAGCATCAACGTCGTCTGGAACCTCAAGGGAAATTAACTTGGATTCCAAAATAAAAATATTTTGCATTTTCTGTTGCCCAGTATGTTTTCGTTTATTAAAGATTTGACCAATTAATTTTTCTGTTATAACCCCAGTTCTAAGATCTTTAAGTTAACTTGTAAATGTTACTTACAGGCGGCATGTGCAACGCAGCGGGCGGGAGGCCGGGTACGGCGGGGTGCGGCGGATGTGGAGGGTGCGGGGCGGCAGCTGGGGCCGCGGGGGACGGCCGGGGGTCGCGGGCCGCACGCCGCTCAAGTTCGTCGAGGCGGCGCCGCAGCCGCGCAAGCTCGTCACCGCGCGCCGCCAGCTCGGCCTCCTTGTCGCGCCGGAACGCTGCGAATTCCTCCTCCAGCTCGGTGACCTGCAGCTCTAGGTTGCCGCGCTCGTCGATAGTGGGCAGCGGCGCGTGTGCGAACTGCCGCTCGTACTCCGCGATCTTGCCCACCAACTCCGCCAGCCGCTCGTCACCAGCGCGCTGCTCCTCGTTAAATATTTCCCGCTCTTCGTCCAACTTCGTGGACCAGTACTCCTCGCATTTGTCGTAATCCACCTTTAATTGCACGCACGACGTCTCCAGATCACTGAAAAAGTGTTTTAAAAACCGTTTGTAATTAAAATGAATCAATATACGTAAGGTATTTATTTTTGGCAAATATTACCCGATGACGTTCATTAGTTGAGCCTTCTCCTCCGCATGTGTCCGTTTTGTACTCTCCAGGCTCTCCTCGAGCTCCGCACAGCGGCAGGGCTCGGTCTGCACGGCCACTTCCTCGCAGGGCGGCGGGTCCTCGCAAAGATCCAGCACTCCAGCTTGGAGCGTGGCCACGATGCGCGCGATGCTCGTGCACGAGTCACAATTTCCATCCACGGACAAAGATAATTCCCCGATATCTTTCAAAATAGTTCGTTTTATCGCCTCGACACGATGCGTATTTCGATCCACGCTCAGCGACGACGAATCACACTCCTGCAAATATACATTTTGATAATAAATTTTTGATAGTAGCAAGTATTGAACAAAAGAATTGTGAAATGCCTCACTTCAGAGCGATCATCGAGCGGAAGAGTGGTGTCAAGCGCCGTTTCATCTCGCCACGAAGCGCCGTCGTCGGCCCCGCCGCGCCCGGCGTTAGGGCGCCGCGGTGCTGTTTCCAATTCGGCGCAAAGCTCGTCGTTGCGATCTCGCAACAACTTGTTTTCGAGACGAAGCTCCTCAAGCATAGCTTCGAGGCGCTCCGCGGCTAGCCGCGACGCCTCCGCCGCCCCTGCGCTGCGCTCCTCCGCCGCCTTAGTGTCTGCGGCGATACGCACCCGCTCCCGGTCCGCTTGAATCGCCCGCTCTTCTGCTGCAGCACCGCGCATCTCAAGATCTTTCAGCCTTTGGTGCAGAGTCACGACTTCCGTCCGCAGTCGCACCTCGGCATCAGCGCGACGCGCGACTTCCTCCTCGAGGCGCCAGCGCACCGCGGCCGCCCTCTCCCGCTCGGAAACGACCTCGGCCGCCGCCGCGCGACTGGCCTCGACATGCCTCATCTCCACTTGCTTCAAACTCGCTTTCAATTCGGCCTCGATCCGGGCGTGATTCTCATCGACATCTTGAGCGAGAAGACGAGCGCGGCGGTTCGCTTCCGCGAGGTCGGCGCGGAGCTTGTCACGCTCAGCGACGGCGACACCGATGCGTTGCAGCGACCTCTCCAGTCTTAACCGAACGAAGGCGAGCGTGGCTAGAAACAAAAGGTTGCGGGCGTCCGCTTGGTCGTCGGTTGGTGCTGTCAGTGCCTGAAGTTCATCATCTAACGCCCGTTCAAGATCAGCAGGACGCACCGAGGCCGATGCAAATCCCAGTTCCACGAGCAACCGACGCGACCGTTGCACGCCGGCGCGCTCCCACGCCTCCACGACGGCATCACTGGGTACTGCATCTTCTTGCTCGGTTTCGGCAGAACTCGCGATACTGTCGCGTGCGGACACCCCACCGTCCAAAGAAGCGGCTATCGAAGTAGTGAGTGATGCGTTTAGGCGATCAAAAAAGTCACCGACGGTAATCTCGTCGTTGGGCACTTTTTCAAATATCCCATCCACAAGTCGACTGTCGATCCCGTTCATGTGAAGACTACGACACAATAACAGCGCTCGTTCGCGGTCTAAGCGTCTGTCGTGACCGAGGTCTTCCGCAACGTCGCCGGTATCCACGAGGTGAGCCGAGTCTCGACTCTCCATGGCAGAGGCACTTCGCTTGCACCGCATTCGCTGTCTCGAACGTTCACCGTCCAGCCGGGAGTCAGAAGCGACGCGTGGCCGCGGCGTGTCGTCGGAGGCTACGTGCTGTGGTCGCGATCGACGACCGTATTTCTTGGAACCAAACACGAACTTTGGTGCTACTTCGCGACCTGAAGATTCTTCGTCGCTCTGCGGTGGCACGGCGGCCGTGGTGTTGCCGTGCAGTGACGCAGGCTCGCCACCGCCGAGCACGGAGAGCAGCCCGTTGCGGAACTGCGTGAAGGTGACGCGTCCTGAACGTCGTTCAAACAGTGAATCGACTAGCGCCGCACCTCGGTCCTCGAGCTGCAAGGCGTCACACAACTCTAATACAGCTGATTTGTCTAAGGCTTCCTCGTTATCTACGTCGAAGGTTTTAAACACGGTGTACAGCTGTTTTTCGTAGTGATTCATGTGTGTGTAATCCATATTTGTCAGAGTCGAAGAGTATGTAGCATATACGTATGATAAGAGTTATATTTACATATGATCACATTTTGAACTATTGCAAACAAGAAAATAACTACGTACATCGTTCGATTTTATAACAATTACTTTAGCCCGTCACATCGTTCGATCCTAAGAATGTTATATTAGTGTCGTTTGTCAACTGTCAAGCTTTCTTTTCAGGGTGTCAAAAATACATTAAAACGTCACTTTGCGTATTTATAAACCTTGTTAACAAAATATTTTTATTTAGCTATATTTCTCTATATATAGCTGAAATAATCACTGTATTGTACTTTACACTAGATTCACTAAATTGATACTAGTTATAATCGAACTTCATTAGAAGTAGGTTTGGTAGAGGCAAATCTGACTTGGCCATGGGCTTAAAGTTAAAAACATGCTTTGTAAATGCATAACATTTTTGGCGATACAATATACGCATAGTTCTGAGATTCTGAAACTGAAGTTTACGTAATTAATTTAACACGGTACAATTCATAAAAAAATTGTATAGAAACTGTAGTTCATTCTCAATAATCTTTATCAACAATCATTGAATCCGCCTAAAAATCTGTCTACCTATATTCGAAATCTAGAAAATTAGTATGTGCAATTACGAAGTAGTATGAAGGTTGAATGGAATGGTTGATTAAATAATGATTCGATCGGAATCAGAGCCTTGTAAAGTTGTAATAGTACTTGTATTCACACTTCATAGAAGATACCTATTTTAAACATTTTGTTTTTGTAAAGTTTTTATTAAATCGGAGGATTATTAATGTTCTATGGTTCACAGATTATATTCATTTTAAACGTCAATAAGTAAATATAAACAAAATAGGTTTAAAATAATTGTTTGAAAACCACTCATGTACGTACTTATCTATTAGTGTTATTGCATTCAAAAGTTACAAAGATGTTTTAAATAGTGTTAGTGCGTCAAGAACCAAGAAATATGAATACTGCTGAGAGATACGACCATAACACACGACAGGATGTAAAATTATTGTCTAATTCACTACATAAAAAAGAAATAGAATCAAACAAAATCGCCAAGCCTCGTGGAGTTATCGTACGTATATTTTTGGAACCACTTATTGGCATAGCCTTGTTGATATCAGTATTTTTGACGGTGTTCTTTTTTGTGCAAAAGAGTGATGTGGGGCCTATCCCAGTAGAAAATTCTTTTAAGAACAATCAAGATAACAAGGAACAGACAAACGTACGCATGATTGATAGTAATCATCATAAATTTTTTAACTCTGAAACAGTTGTGTCGTGTTATTACAACACACCTAGTAATCAAACTACTCGCCAACTAATGCCCTTGGATATTCACCCACATCTCTGTACTCATATCAATATAGCTTTCGCACAAATCAGAGAAAAAGAAATATACTTAGATAATGAGCAGTATAAATCCTTGACACAGATAGTGCTGCTAAAGAAAGCAAATCCTAAATTAAAAATCCTGCTCTCTATTGGAGGAGCACATGATGATAATGGGTTCCCTGACATGGTCGCTACTCATGCTTCAAGAAAAACATTTATCAAAAGTGTAAAAAGCATTTTAAGAAACTATTCACTAGATGGCATAGACTTAGACTGGGAGTTTCCTGAGATACATGACAGGGAGGGTGTTCAGAAACGTGAACGTCAACATTTTTCTCAGTTACTACGGGAAATAAGAATGGAATACATCAGAGAAAAAAAGGATTATTTACTGACTGTGGCTGTTGCTGCAGTCCAAACTATTGTAGACACTGCTTATGATGTTAACCAAATTAATTTATATGTGGATTATGCTAATATTATGACATATGATTTCCATTTCTTTACTAAGTATACTCCATTCACAGGCCTGAACTCTGCACTTTATCAGAGAAGCTCTGAGCAAATGTACATGGCTACATTGAACATTAATTACACTGTTCAAATGTATCTAAATAAAGGACTAGATCGGAATAAAATTGTGGTGGGAATACCCACATATGGACATTCTTTTTCATTGGTCAATGCAGATAATGCAGGAGTAGGCAGTCCAGCCTCGGGATTTGGTGTGCTTGGGGGTTTGGGGTTTGTGAATTATCCAGACATATGCAAATTTATAAAAGATTTTAAAACTGAAGTGGTTATAAAGGAAGACTTTGATGCTAAGGTACCATACCTTTACCGGAATAAGGAATGGGTTTCATTTGATTCACCAAAAAGTGCAATGGAGAAAGCGAGGTTTATAAGGAAGCATAACTTGAGGGGTGCAATGATTTATTCCCTAAATGCGGATGACTTTGCAGGAGTTTGTGACCATAAGCCAAAAGGCAATTTGAAATTTCCCCTAGCAGTGAGCATTAAAAACGCACTCGTGGCTGAGTCACTCAAGTTAGTGAATAATTAGTTAAAAAAAATCCGAGCAAAGCATTATTCCTTCAATGGATATTACTTCATGCGTGACTTTGTTAATGCATAATATTTTTATAAGTGCATATTTTGTGTGTATACCTTTTTTTTCCTGGACACATAAGTGATTTTGTACATGGTACAGAATTTCATATTCGAAAGAGTGTCGCGGCGGTAGTGCGAGCTGCCGCAGCGGAACATGAGGCGCGGCGGAGGCGCCCACGCGGGCTCGGCGCCGGCGCGCGCGGCACTGCGCTCGCACCGAACCACACGCGCCACAACCATTAACTCACCTTATTAACTTTTACAGTTTAAAAAAACGTAAGAATTCACGGCGCCGTTTCACTTACGGTGAGGGTTTCCACTCGGGCGGCTGCCGCCCTCTTAGCCGCGCAGAATTAATTAATTGCAACACTAACAGTTACTCGGTCATACTGTGATAAGAAATACTTAAACTATTTAACACTTTATTTTGTTACTGGACATGCCATAATTATGGATAGACAATTGTTACGATTAGGTTATAGTTTGTTTAATGTTATTGATTGAAGTATTTTAAGAAAATGTAGGTACCTAATGTGTATTGTACAATTAAGAAAATAAAAGTATGGCTGTGATTTACAGATCATTGTTACCTGACAGTTTATGTTAATTAAAATTAAGATTCAAGATGTTTAAATGTAACTTTATGATTTACATTACATTAACATTCCAGAGACTAAACATTAATTGTACAGATTTTTTTCCATGAATACAATAATTGTTTTAAATAAAATATCACTTTTATGATGATGTTTGTTACATACCCAAGAAGAGAATATTTTACGTTCGCCTATTATGTACTTTGTTAGACCTGATTAGCATAAACTGCTAGTGGGCATCTGACATTGAAGATAAAGTTGTTCTGGTGGGCGATACTTTTACAAATTTGGTTAGAGACAACATATTTATGTTTTTATGTTATGCAATCGCTGCCCTAAATTATTTCCATGTTCTAATAATATATGACATTTATCAATGATGACTTTTTTCTATCTAGTACACCTTAGTGATAAAGATGAATTCAACGAAGGTCAAATGCATAAGTAACAAAAGGTTGAGAAAAGTATTCCACTTGATAAGTGTGTATGGGGTTTACAAAAGCTCAGAGGAATACCCATAGCTTTTCTACATTCTCTACTTATACCATACTTTACTTGTGGGTTTGATATGTCAAAATTGACATAATATATGTTTTTGATTTTTATTTATCATTGTAATTGACACATACTGAAATTATGCATCATGTCTTACGATTTATTACATGAGGAAACACTTAATAGGCATTTAATAAAAAGATTAATTAAAAATAGGAAGCTCTTTAATATGGCACTACCTTACAGTACCTAAAATTATATTTATGCAAGATTAATGCTACGTTTTGTTGAAGGCACGCCGCCTCAATGAGAGAGCTGTATACTGAATAGATATTGTGCCTTGGTTTTTTAATAAAAAAAATTTTGATTGACTACTCTGTAAACATAATTTGTTCAGAACACATCTCTCTCTGTTCATCTTATGAGGCAAAAAGTTT
Organism: Bhutanitis thaidina; assembly: GCA_029286595.1. NCBI lineage: Eukaryota > Metazoa > Arthropoda > Insecta > Lepidoptera > Papilionidae > Bhutanitis > Bhutanitis thaidina. The sequence goes on from JAGSMS010000022.1 coordinate 114,853, forward strand.
GAGATTAAAAGCCTTAAAATAATGTTTGTGTAACATTTTCAGGTTCTTCGCAAGTGTAGTGTCTTTCTATTCTATTAAACACACTGCCAGAAATAAATCACGATATAAAACATTGAAACAGCCAAAGAAAAAAAAATAACATTTATGACATAAAAATCTTAATTGATGTGAATTTTTACACCTCCTCCACTTAGTGGTGTGCATAGGGTTTTGACCCAGGGCAGGCAGTAGGTATAAAAACCAAAGTATTTGCATCACAAAAAATGTAGTTACTATTTACTAAGAAGTTAGTGATACCACCGTCTCTTTGCCTGTATGGAATACACGCCACTGCCTACTCTATTGAAAATCATTGAACATTTAGTATCTAAGCATGTACAGTTGGTATAAAAATTTAAACAATACATTAATTCATACTAAAATCTTATGAAAGTTAGATGTAAACATGTTACACAACATATTTTTTATACTTACCTATAAACTAAACATTATAAACAAATTGTAGTCCATATGCAAGTCACATAACATATTTATTTTTTCATCTTGTTCTCTAAACATGGCGAAACTGTCCATAGTATCTGAATTATAATTCTTCAAATATTATTGAAAGTGCTATATTACTTCATTTCGCCAACAAGTTTAGTTTGCCTTTGCCTGAGATTCTTTATATCTTGTTCAAGCAAAAGACAACAGGTTCAAGTTTTGAAAGACCTTTTTGTTATATAGGTTATTTTTTAGGTTAAAAAAACAGTAATGAGAAATAAGTACAACAGATTTATCTGACAATTTTTGTCAAATATTAATGGTCAAACTTTGATTGAACTAAAGGAGCATTTCGTTATGGGCTTGCCAATGGTGGCCCAGTGAAACGTAAATAAAAGACCACAACCCCATTGGTGCTTAATTAAAAACCGTTTGATGAAAAAAGAGAAGGAAAAAAGAGATGTAATTCATAGCAAAAACTACTTTATATAATTATATTGATAAAAACAATGAAGTTTGTGAATTCATACATTTTAGATTAAGTCAATAATAAACCTTAAGAAATACTGAAGTATTTTGAAGAAAATATGAGAGAGCACATTTTATTGATATGAGTTCATTTTTGAGTATTATATTAAATGCAATAGTGTAAAAATTTTAAATCTGTTTCGAGAGTTTTGTAACTGGAAGATGCTAAGTAACCTACAAACTAAATATATCACCTACAAAGGCAAAAAACATTAATTAGAGATCTAATGTAATTGTTACAACCACATTTTGACAATGCCATATTCAAGGTCACACATAGTAACAGAGAATGGTCATTTTAAAAGATCACAATCATTTGACAACTCCATGTAAGTTATGATGCTACTTACTTGGCCTGGGATAAGAACTGTCTCACTATTGGAGTTGCACAACTTACCCTAACAACAAAACATTGGATGTTTATCATCAGGCTTACTCAGGTAGGTAAGGCTAATGTATCTTATCAACAATTTAGGTTTTTATTGCTATGCAAAGTATGAGTATGTAATATAGGAATTTTGTGCAACCTACTAATGCATTATAATTGCAAATAGTCAAGATTCTGCTTTGTCCAAACCAATATGCCTGTCTCACATAACTTACCCTAAGTACATTTTACAACTAAGACTGTAGACTCACACAAAATGTAAATTCTTCCGTATCACAAACTATAGGTATATATATACTCTATCCTTCTCTATATGCATATATAATATATGTATAGTTGAGTATCTAAATATTAGGATATGGCAACTTAACAACAACTTATTGTCTAGTGGAATATTATAACAACTAGTGTTCATAGACTTCATTCAAAACATCTACATGCAAGCAGCATGCACACATTGTCACAATGTGTAATAATAGCTTAGTTATTTTTCACACATCATTATGTATGTAACAACTTGTTCCTTCAATCATAAAATGTGAATCATCTTACATGATAAAAAATCAAAAAAATGCAACAATCCTCATACCACATGTAAGTTTATCATGTGTTATTGGATTATGCGCAACCACAGCTTGTAACAGCTATATGATTAAAGTACATAACTTTGCTCTATAAATTATAGCAGGACGGTTTTCAGCTTGATCATCAGGAGATATTATTGTACAGTACAGAAGCAACAACCCTAAGTTTTGATATGTGTAATACTAAATTTTTATTATTGATGCATTCATATCTTTTGGGTTAATGAAGATTGTGATTAATTTCTCAGTAATTAATTAAAAAAACTATGTGACCATATTGTGAGAATTTAGAATGTCTTCAATATAATGTGATATGAGCAGATGGAAAAGCGCGTTGGGTGCGCTGAAAAGCATAAAGTGGGAATGTTACGTTTGCAGCCAATGGAACATGAGGCTATGTACTGTTGGATAATCTAACTCTGCATTGGGGGAGCTAAGAAACTCCTTCAGATTTAGAGAGACGTTACCGGAAAGTGCTGCCTCTTTGAGCTCAGAAGAGGAATGTGCCGAATTATCATCTGAAGCACAATCAGAAGATGCGCCAGGCTCCCGCCACTTATCGTCGTAAGTTAAGTCACAGAGCGTAGGTGGCTCGTCAGTGTCGCTCAGCTCGTCGTCGTGAGCTGGTCGCGGTTTAGCGCGAGCATCGTCAGCGCCGTCGCGACCACCCTCGTGCTGTCGCCGAGCATTCTTCAGCGCACGATAGCGACGTGACCGTTCTCGTTGTAGGCGCCGTTTACGTTCGTCTGCTCGTTCCAATTCCTCGGGTGTCTTCTTAGTCGAGTTCTTACCAAAGAAGTATCTCATAAAAGACTCGTCGCAGTTACGTTTCGATAGATAGCTCGCCATTAGCTTGTAATAGTACTGATTATCCATAGCAACTGTTTTGTGTTGTGTTATTTAATTCTGCTTTTTTGAAACTATAGATTAAACTGAGAAGATATTCTGGAAATTGCGAAATAAAAATAATGAGTACGCGACTGTCGCCGATGTGACGTCATTGACATTTCAATTTTTAACCATAGAATAGATAACATTACAGTTAGAGGGACATTGGATAGATACATAAGGTATTAATAACAAATAATAAATTTTGACGTTGTGTTATAATAGGTTTACGAACCCATTTTTTGGGTTAGGGCGAAGGTTTCCGTCTATATTGTATATATTATTTCTCTATGGTTCGCGTCATCGACTTCGATAGCGAAACGGCTGCCGTGAATTTTTTTTTCATATCGCCGGATTCTTGAATTTATACATAATTCGCTTTCATTATACAAAAAAAAGAGGTAAAGTTTGAAACCGATACTATTAAATATTAATCATTATATACTTTATCAATATATTGTTTTTCAAATAACACAAGGGTTTTAAATAATTATTCACTGTGATACAATGCAAAGCTGCAGTCTGCAGCACCTCTGGTGTTGCAATATTACGCGGGCGACAGTATTCATTTATTATCAAGAGCCAAAAAAACCAATCACAATGGGCCTACGTCCTCGTTACCTCATCGGTAAATCAACTCTGTTGGTTCAAAAAGCCTTAAGAATAATCTATTGCTGTTTGGTAACACACTATTAGAAATGTTTCATTTATAGTCTGGCTCATGACTTTTAAAGAAGCCTCGCTACTTGTTGGAAAAGATTAACGTGATTATCATCCTACACCAATCATGGTTCGGTGAGGAATGTCAAGGAGTCACGAAGCTAATTTTTTGTAAAAAAGGAGTAAAGATCTTTTATTATTATTACACTGTTTCTTCAAAAAAATTATTTATTTTAATGTGAACTTATTACCTGATGCGACTTCTGGTTTTTTTGTTCTGTTTCGAAAGTTCATAGAATAGCAGGGCGAAATTGTGATTCACAAACGATGCATGACGTATAAGCTGTATTGCTTCGTAATCTACCATAGTATATGAAGGGTATTAAATAGCTTCCCATGAAAAACAGCAGTTTATTATAAGCTCGTAAGCACCCTCTTATATCGACCGTTAATCAGCACTTTTTCTGGTTCGAAGGGTATAAAGAGCCGTTATAATTACAGGCTGTGAGGCATTCGATTTTATTCCTCAGGAGTGATACATCTGTAAATTCCTTCGACTGTTAGGTGTCCACGGGCTACAATTGCTTAGTTATATATGTATCACCTATGGCAGTAGCCACTTAGGTACTTGAGCAGCAGAACTGAGTTTATAGGCTAAAGTTTGCTGTCAAATATGATCCCTAAAAATGCTGTCCTATCAATAAACTTCAATTTATGGTTTTGCAAAATACACTTAGGTTAGATTTGTATCGCCACATATCTAACGCATTTAGTTTTGTTAGTATTAAGTGCTAAATAGCTGGCATGAAACCAGTCCAAAATCTTAATTAGGGCATTATTAAGTTCCAGCTGTTACTTAGTTTGATCGACTTTATATCAGCCAAGTAGTTGCCAAGACAAACATTTGTATTGGTAAAACTAAAGTAAAACTTCGTTTATACAAGTTAAAAATAAAAAAGAACCAAGAATGCATTGCATGCACACGCATTTTTACTTTAGAACCTATAGAATTTAATGCGTTTACCTGCACTGTTTGGATCCAATTTTTAAAATAGTAATCCTATAGTTGAAGGGTCTGGTCGCTCTAATATTTTAATTTTTATGGCAAAGTTGTGTGATATATGCAATCAAATGCCTTTGATAATTATCCCAGGCCCCCTATAAATATTCTGGATTAAACTTACTCCTGGATCTGTTATGGAGCTCCCCTCGGTAAATCCTAAATAATCAACATGAGGTTCTTAGTCGTCAGCTTTGTGAAACTGAAGCTTACGGAACGTAAAATAAAGTAAATGTGAGTTTTGTTACACAGTTATGCATTTCAAAGCAGTATTTTTCAGGAAAATTAAAACAGAATATCTATTATAGCATTGTTTAATACAACTCGTCGAGACAAGCTGTTAAGGAGGTATCAGAAAACTGGGATGTCTGTCTTTTTGACGGCGGAGAGGCCATCGTCCCACGTGAGCATGACGTTGAAGGAGCAGTACAGAGCCACCGCCGACAGAATGTGCCACAGGTCGTGCGAGTCGTAGAACTGCATCACCTGTAACATGCAGCTTCCTGACGCACTGTTGTTTGTTGTTTACTTTAACTTTACGCGTCGCACGAACGTAAAAGTATACACAGGTAGCACATAAAGACATTTGGATAGAAGGACGGACACACAGGGATAACTTTTGTATGCCCGATTAAACGATCTGTTAAGCGTCATTTGTATGCAGCCCATAAGTGAGCAGAAAAATAGACAGCTCATGTAATGTGAACAGGTCACTCGGAGACCCTCACCCCTCCCCATTCCCCCTTCCTCAACCCCTTATCCATCTCCCAAGTAGCCATAAAGACCGGCAATGCACCTGCGGCACCTCTGGTGTTGCCGATGTACGTGGGCGACGGTATACACTTACCATCAAATGAGAACCGCTTGCTCGTTTGCCACCTTTCCCATAAAAAAAAGCTATAAGTGAAGAAGTAATGGTCGGAGGCGGGCCCGGGCCGGCGCACCTTGCAGTGGTGGTTGAGGTGCCGCGAGAGCGCGGGCGCGGCCGACCAGTCGGAGGAGCCGGACACGAAGAGGTAGAGCGCGGGCGCCCAGGCCCCCGCCGCGCCGGCCAGCCAGCACCACGCGTACCAGCGCAGCCGCTCGCCCTGCACCAGCTTCAGTGCCAAATACGCCACCATGTACAGCAGCGTGTTTCCCAGCAGCACCTGCAGCATGTGTCCCGCGAAGTCACCCGTCTGCCTCAGCAGCCTGTCAAATAATTTTTAGTATCAGAGCATAAACAAAAATGGTACAAGACGGAATTTAAGAAATTACTACTCTATCGGAACAGCTGGTACCAATAAGTTATTCAAACCTTATGTACGATTCGTGTCATGAACCCTGAATACTTGTCACAATGGTCCAGATAAGCTCTAGCGAGAAGTGGATTGATACGATTAAAATAGATTAAGATCTCGGATCATCCCAGAATTGGATGTACGGTCGTTGAGGATGGGGTGGGTGTTCTTGGCCGTTATCCAACATAGAGATACTAATGTTCGTGTGAGGACACGCGGCACTGGGCGGCCCGCCGGCTCACCCGTAGACGGCGAGCATCCAGTTGAGCGCGTTGCCTAGTAGCAGGATGGCGAGGCGCGTGCTGTAGAGCGGCCGGGCGCTGCGCCGCAGCTCGCGCGCCGCCTCCTGCAGGCTCTCCTTGCCTGCAGCGCACACACGCGTCGCGTTACACTCTGCTGCTTCATTTCTTTACATTTTATTTCGATTAACATGTATTCAAATAATGGATTTCTATTCTATTTCAGTTATCTCAGAGCATCTCGCCAGGAAATAGATTGTGACGGCTGGCGAGCCTCGTCGTTGGACTTACTTCTGTTTATCATGATTTTTACAAGTTCTATCCTTACTCGGCCCTTACGAACCGATGGGAAGCAAGGGGAGGGGGGGGGGGAGAATTGACAGAATCTCACGCCGCATGGCACTGTATTCATAAAATAAAAACAATAAGGATTAGAAAATCATTAAGGGGTAGTGGACATCGGCGTTGCTGTGAAGGCAGCAGTACCGAGGCGGAACTGGCCCAAGTAGTAGATGCGCAGCGACAGCAGAAGGAACGTGAACACGTGCAGCACGGTCCAGGCGCCCCAGAACAGCGGCCCGCCGCCCAGCACGCCCCATACCACTGAAATTAAATGGTATAAAACAATTTTTTTCCCCGAAATTACAAACTTTCTGCTGGCAAACCTGTATTTTTACTTCTACCACCGTTTCGTAATGAAAGTCCTCTGGCGCAGAAGCAACAGGAGAAAGTAATTTTTGTATTGTTGTTCTGTAATTTTGTTTCTTGTAATTAGATACATTTTGAAATTGTATTATATTACAAAAAGGGAAAAATGATAAATATTTGTGACATTTATGAACTTACAGCAATGGGATTATGTCACTATCTACAAAATGTCAACAAGATATCATTGAAAATGGCCCATATATATTAATATATGGGCCATTTGTTCAAATGTAAACAAACTATGATAAAAAATATTTGGAATTTATATATAAAATACGAAAAAACTTTATTCCCGACATATTACATACATGTATTTCAATATAATATATGGTATGGGGTACGGTGTGGGAGCATGAGACTGATACATGACATTATTCTGTAGAAATAACTAAAGTAGATAAACTGTTTCAGATGTTCTGACATTTCATTTTCTAGTTAATTTGGATATTATCATCATTATCACACATCCAGGCACAAGTCCACCTCCTCCAAAGAATGCCATAAAGCACGATCGTGAGCCACCTGCGTCCATCGACTTCCCCCAGCACAGTGCAGGTCCTCACTACGTCTTGTGTCGTCTTACACTGCGCTTTCTTCCCCAATCAGTCAGTTGTGAGAGCTATATGGCCGTCCCATTTCCACTTCAGTTTGCTGATCCTTATGACTATACCTAGCCAAGAAGGTAGACCGCGTAGCCGTAAGGATAGCGATGGCCACCTGCTGGGGATATCGTCGTAGCAGATTCCATCACGCAGGGAAACACCGAGCATAGCACTTTTTCCCCAGCGGTTGTCAGTTCTGCGAGCTATGTGGCCGGCCCATTGCCACTTCAGCTTGCTGATCTTTACGGCTATACCTTAGTTCTGCTGCGGATATCATCGTTGCAGAGTCTATCACGCAGAGAAACACCGAGCATAGCCCTTTCCATAGCGCGCTGAGCAACTTTGAGCTTCCTCATACGGGCTGCAGTGAAGGACCAAGTCTCGGATCCGTATGTCATCACTGGCAACACGCATTGGTTGTATACTTTCGTTTTGAGGCTTTGCGGTATACTCGACGAGAAGATATGACGTAGTTTCCCGAACGCAGCCCAGCCGAGTTGGATTCGTTGATTGACCTCTGAGTCGAAGTTGGACTTACCTAATCGGACAATTTGTCCCAGGTATACGTACTCGTCTACAACTTCGAGCCTATTGTTCCCAACAACAACCGGTATTGGTGTGACATGGACGTTTGACATGAACTTCGTCTTGTCCATGTTCATCTTAAGACCAACCTGTTGGGAGAGGTTATTGAGGTCATTGAGCATTGTACTAAGCTCCTCCAGCGATCCTGCCATAAGAACTATGTCGTCGGCAAATCGAAGGTGAGTGATGTATTCGCCATTGATGTTGATACCGTATCCTTTCCAGTTCAGCTGCTTGAAAACATCTTCCAATGCAGCGGTGAAGAGTTTCGGGGATATGACATCACCCTGTCTTACACCTTTCTGCAGTTGGATTGGTTTCGTACTCTGATTCTGTACTCGGATAGACATCGTAGCCTCATTGAACAAACACCTCAGCACTTCGATATACCGAGAGTCTATCTGGCACCGCTGGAGAGACTGTAGCACCGCCCAAATTTCGACTGAATCGAAGGCTTTCTCATAGTCCACATACGCCAGACATAATGGCAAATTGTACTCCTCGGCCTTTTGTACAATCTGGCGAACAGTATGTATGTGGTCTATGGTACTATAGCCTTTTCGGAATCCGGCTTGTTCGGGAGGCTGGAAGTCCTCAAGTCTGTTCACTAGACGATTTGAGATGACTCTCGAAAACAGCATGTAGACCCGGCTTAGAAGCGATATCGATTTAAAAAATAAAACAGTCTAATGGTAAAAAGTAAAATATGTCAAAAAAATTATAAAAAATTAAATATTGTAAAATTAAAATATTTAGCTTTACTGACGATTAACAGCGACATCAAAAAAGTCTAAGCAACATGCATGACATTACAAATTAACCATTTATATTAATTAATTTCTAAGTCTTTACTCGCTCAAAGCGCGTGGGTATGCAAACTTTTTTGTTATTGATGACATATTGGCTGGTTGTAAAAAAAAAATTCAATTATTTTTTGTTTTTTTCATAAAATTCAATGAAAGGTAATTTGTTTGAATTTAAGTGCGTTTTTATTGCTAAGACTAAACGTGTCTTGATTTTATAATTTTACCAACCATTTAAATAAAGTTAGCGACAAAATTGAATTGTTAGATATTCTTCACGTCATGGAGCGACGTCATTTGACGGCAAATGAAATTGCAAAGAGCTGTAGGGATGTTGCAAGCGGGAAGTAATCAATCTCAGGTATCTCGGCATTTTGGCATTCATAGAAGTGTTATTTGTCGTCTTTGGCAGCGCTACAATAATACAAGGGAACCCGCTGAAAAGCATTCAGGCTGTAAAAGGTGTACAACCATTCGGCAAGACCGGTACATACAACTGACTGCCAGACGCCAGCCGATGTTAACCGCTCGAGAGAGATCAGTTTGAGGCTACAAAATTCAAACGGTGTTGATGTAAGTCCCCAAACTGTGCGAAATCGACTGCATGAGTACGGTCTACGAGCTCGACGCCCAATTAGGTGCCCACCGATACGTCACGGGAATCGCGCTCGTCGAAATGAATGGTGTAGAGAATGCAGAACACGGACCCAGGAACAATGGGATAAAATTATGTTTTCGGATGAGTCGCGATTCGGGTTTAGGCCTGATACAAAAAGGGTGCGAGTGTACCGGCGGCCCGGAAATACTGAAAGGCTCAGGTGCATTCAGGAAGTTCATCCATACAGCGGCTCAACAGTTATGGTATGGGCGGGTATTATGAAGAACGGGCGAACTGAGCTCGTTTTTGTAAATGGAAACATGAACGCTGAAAATTACGTTGAGGATATTCTCAGACCTTATATCCATCCATTTGCACAAACCTTTGGCTCCCATTTTACGTTAATGCATGACAATGCGCGTTCACATACAGCTCGGCGAACCAGAGAACATACGGGTATTGCCCTGGCCTGCACAATCGCCAGACCAAAAAAAATGGGACATGTGCCAGAGACGTGTTTTGAAGGACTTGGACGGAGTGACAACAACCCAGCAGCTGAAGGATTTGCTACAATTCCATAGGGAGCGAATACCGCAAGATGACATAAACAGTCTCATTAATTCAATGAATAATCGTTGCCGATAAGTTCTGAATAGCAGAGGAGGCCATACTTTGTTTTAAATTATTCTATTGTTTCACTACTTTACTTTTACTACACAATAAATTTATTTTCTTTAGAAATTTCATTTTGTTAAAAAAAAGGTTTAGTTGCTTATTTACCTTAGTTTCTGCAGTATATTCAAATATTGTTAATTACCTTTATTAAAAGAACTTATAAAGACAACAGCTGTTTTTTTCACATCATAGGACACTAAAAATATTATTTTAAAAATAAAATACAACGTTATAATGTGAAAAACCATCCTAAAATTGAAATTAGTACATGTTGCTTAGACTTTTTTGATGTGTGTAGTTGTTTGTTTGTTTGTTTGTAAAATGTAATGAATTATTATCAGCGTTAAAATGCTATTTAATGTTTATCCCTGCCGAGTGACAGATCTCGCGCGTGCGACGAACGTACCGATGGCTATGAGGACAGCGAGCGCGCCGAAGGTGGCGTGCGCGCGCGCGTTCACGTCGGGGTGCCGCGACTGGTAGATCTTCACCATGCTCAGCACGGCCAGCACGTACATGAACGCCGTGTCTGCGGCACACGCGGACATACACCTTACTAACTTACAAATATAGAACATATATGAAACTAATGGGATTGGTTTAAGACCATGTGACATGTACGTGTTTTGTTCTTTAATATTATCCAAAACAGGCCACTGCTAGACTCCTTTCCAAAAATACTCTAACAAACCCTGACATGTCTTATTTGGAAGACATTTCCCATACTGACTATTCTGGACAGACAGGTCGGTGGGAGCAGTCTCGATATCCTGGCACTAAAGAACCCATCACCAGGTCTATGAGATTAGGGTTCGAATGGATTTTCAATCACCAGTCAGTTTAGGGAAAAAGTTGCCATATTCGCCCATACAACTAATTGATATCTTGTTAAATGGTCCGCAGTTAAATTACAAAGAGCAGTTGCCGCAAGTCTGGCGCGCTCGGTGAGTTATTTTGTGCACGAAATGCGGACGAACCGCGCGCATCTCGGCGTTAGTGTGCGCAGAGATCGATGCGCTTCAAATAAATTATATTCACAGAATACTTGCTACGTGCAATTAGACATTATACGTTACCAAACTGAAAGTTGAGTCGGTTAGGGCAGACGTGGTAGCTGGCCGACAGCACGGCCACCACCATCATGGCGACGCCCAGCGCCGACAGGAGCCCGTAGTGCGCCGGGATGCCGTACTCCTGGCAGAGGCGAGAGCGCCGATGTTAGTGTCGCACTTCATTTTATAGAAACGTTTAATAGTACACGAGCCCACTGAAACATGACAGTGATTATTATCGAACGGATTTTTGGCCCTTTTATTATTATTACCATATTAATTTAAAACTAATAGAAAATATCTTAGAATGTAAAAGAAAGTTTCCCCGTGTAGTGGCAGAGGAGAATCAGCCAGTCTGTCATCCATGTCAGAGATATATTTTGCGAACCGGTAATCGAATTTCATGGGTTTTTTTATTCATTGGGTGTTAATGGCTAATGCTCAAAGTCTTTATATTATGTTCTCCTGGCCGTTTTCGTCCACGGTACCGCACTTGCAGCACGGACAGCCGCAGCAACACGAAGCAGCAGATGTGCGGCTCACCTGGTGCCGCGGGCGGCGACGGCGGCGCGCGCGCCTGCGCCGCACCTGCAGCACGAACAGCGCGCCCAGGAGCAGGTAACCCGCGTTCGACAGCACGTGATTGAAGTCGCTCAGCGCGCCCGCCGGGTGCGCGCACAGGAAGTTGTAGTAGCAGATGTCCAGCGACCCCGACATGTTCAAGATCTGCGCGAGGCCCGAGGCACTTGTTAGCGAGTTATCAATAAGTGAGCATTCTGTAGGTTTCATGTCGGGAGAGTTTCATGCTGGTGTTTTGTAATCGCTCGCGTTGTCAGAAATGTCCTCTTCCGAGGTCTTTTAGTTATTCGGATAACAAGTAGACAAAAGTATCCGATGTCCTGATCCGATGGCCTGACGTTATCTACATCAATTTTTAAGATTTTTTTATTGAAGGCGCAAACGAGCATGTGGCTCTGATGTTAAGTGATCACTGACGCCCACGAACTTCTGCAACACCAGAGGAGCTACAGATGCGCAGCCGGCCTTTAAGGAAGCAATAGCCTCTTTTCTTGAAGGTCCCTAAGTTGTAACTGTTCGGAAGTACCGCTGGCGACAGCTGATTCCACAAAGTCGAAGTGCGTGGCAATAAACTTCGAGTAAAACGCACTGTGGTGGAATGCCAACCATCTAAGTGGTATTGATGGAACTTGGAATTCTGTCACGATGTACGATAGTGAAACTCAGCGGCTGGGATCAATCCGAACAGTTCCTCAGAACATTACTCGAGGTAAATTTTGTAAAAAATGCAAAGAGAAGCAACATCTCTTCGCAAGGCCAAAGGATCAAGCCAATCAAAGAGAGCTTGGTTGCCGACAATCCGAGCCGCTCGACGTTGGATGTAGTCAAATAGAAGGAGTTGGTACTGGGGTACCCTTGTCTAGAGATGTGAACAGTATTCCATGTGGGGCCGAACTTGCGCCTTATAAAGCTGCAAACGGTGGACCGGCGTGAAATACTGTCTCGCTCTACAGAGCACACCAAACTTTTTGGAGGCCAATTTGGCCTTTCCCTCCAAGTGTCGTCGCCAAGCATTCTGAGGCGATAAGGGAATGTCCGCGGCGGGGGCGGCGGCCGCGGCTCACTTCGTGCAACACTTACAATCTGTATGACGGCGACGAACTGCACCACGGGCAGTGCGTAGAAGACTGCCACGGTGGCCAGCGTGTACAGGTAGCGGTCGGAGCGCGCCCGCAGCGTGCGCTCGCGGCGCTGCGCCAGCGCGGCCAGCCGCAGCTGCGCCGGCAGACCGAACGGACCCTGCGGCGGGAGAGCTTTCACATTGGCGAATAAGTGACGAAACTCCAATCGCAGAAGTGTTGTCCACATGCAAACTGCACCTGCTCGCTAGACGGTGCGGTCTGGCCGTTGGGTTGCGGCGCGGCGGATTCGCCTTCCGCGGGGATCGCCGCGGCCGCCGTGCCGTTGGCGGTGGCTGTGTCGGCGGAGGCCGGTGTGGTGACCGTCGCGGCGACGGTGTGTGTCGCAGATATATCCTGTTCCTCCTCGGAGGAGCTACTGGCGCTGCTGTCGAACGTTTCAACTGAAATCGCGACCTACCAATGAAGCTACCCCCAGATAAAACGAACGTCTTAGCGACTGATTGATGCTTACAGATTGACTTTAAAACACAAGTATAACCTTCATCAACGCAGTCTGTTAAAGAAGAAGTAGAATTGCTATTTTGCTATATTTATAATTTTAAACAATTATAATTGTTACCTCTGCACAACAGAGGCGTGTTCAGCAAACAATACCAAGCTCAGAAGTCGAGGACACGAGATGAGAGTCGCGAGGCGAAATGGAATTGTGTATGCAGATAAAATTAGTTTTATTTGCCTCCATGGCATCTGCCACGGCAAAGTGACTTTATTTCATTAAATGATTCAAAGTACGAGTACTAGTTAAATTTTAAAAATAAACCTGAAGCTCGACGCCGACGTGCCGCCGCGCCGGGGCCCGCGCCGGGGCCCGCGCCGGGGCCCGCGCCGCTCCCAGAGCTCGGGCGAGCTGCTTCCGCCGCTGCAGCAGAATAGCAATCACATTATCCCTTAAGGTGTCGTGCGCTCACAACTCGTACCGATAGGTTTTAGATTCAATTAGAAGTAAATTTATTATACACCAAGAATAAACAAATACAAAAATGAAATTCAAAGAAAGCGTACATTGGCAAATTATTCAATTTATACGTCATAAGCATGAGCCATAGAATGAAGAACGGCTTGCTGTCGCCGCGGAAATATGCGCTAATGTTATTTGGACTCTTAACAAACAATGCACGTGTACACAAATAGATAAGGAATCTACACGTGAAGAGAATTTTGGAGATTATTTACATACGAAATGCAATGTAACGTCCAGATCATGCAGCGTGCGAGTTGCGCAACAGTCGTTTTTTGTAAACGTACTAAGAAACGCTTCTCTGAAGGTTCATACGCTTTAATGAACATAAGAAGTTTTAGTTGACTTAGATATTGAATAGAATTTATGTCGTCGAGTTTTATATGTGATATCTTTATCCTGATATACAATATCAGGCTATTTAAGTTTACTAAAAACTCCTCTCAATGAAAGCGCCGGGGAAAGTTCTGACGCGCGTCAATGCCCGTCATGTCTGCATCATACATACACTCTGGGCACCACGCTGGGCACCACGCTGGGCAAGCGAGCCCTCGCCCCGGTGATGCCGTTCTCCATCACTAACTGGCCTGTGGGATTTATGTTCGGCAAAGTGGGATTTGTACTACGCCATCACTCGTTCGTCAGAGTATTGCTTGTCAGCTAACCAGGTTTGATTATTTTGATTAAATATACATTGCCCTTTACACACCGTGTACGACAAGGGCGGAGATGTTCGATGGCATGCAAGGATAAATTGACGTAGATCATTGTGTCATTGCAATTAAGATCGTTATGGAGCGGACCTGCGTCTGCGGCGAGCACGGCCTTGGGGCTCACGAGGCTGAAGAAGAGCGGCCAGCGCTGCGCCAACAACAGCGCGCCGAACAGCACGTAGAAGGACAGGAACAGCGCCGCCGTCGCCGCGATCGCTGCCGCGTACTGCGCGCGGCTCAGCGCCGCCTGCCGCGGGCGGGACCGACATCAGTGGCCTCGCCAGTTCCGTGTGCAGCGCGTGATGCTGCACGAATGTGGCGTGGAGCCGCGGTCTCGCGGAACACCGGCCTCAAGTAGAGGCATCGGTGATCACTTACCACCGGGGAGCCGGGTGGCCGTATGCAAGGAGTATCAAATAAAAACCACCAGCTCAATCTTGTGGTGATTGTAAAAGTAATGCCGTAAAACTAAAAATGACTATAAATACAATTCGGACAAGTAAGAGAGAGCCGTGGGCAGTTGCGAAGGCAACACTACATATCAGAAGAGGCCAATGTTTAGACGTGGATTATATAAAAGTTGCTGAAGATGATTAAGAAGCATTCGGGATTCTAGAATAAATGAATCTCTTCAAAAGTATTCAAGTGCCTTTTTACATATCACAACAATGGAGCAACGGTGTCGTGTGTGGGGGCGAGTTGCGTGCGCCGGGGGTACCTCGACGGTGAAGGTGAGCTCCTTGCGGCGCGGTGGCCGCGCTGTCGGCGGGTGCGGCGCCCCGAGCACGGCCGCGGCCCACAGCCAGTCGGGCTGCTCCACCGGCGCGTCGCCGCACGCCGCCTGCGTGGGCTGCACAAGCGCCACCACCAGGAACCCATGCGGGTACCGGCTGCGCTGCAACCATGTACCTCATCGCTTGTTATCCTTTTTTTATAATAGTGACTGACGACCAACAGACACCAACAGCCATCGTCCATGAAGAATCAAGATTTTCTAGAAAATCTTGAATATCATCTCAATGTAATCTCTGGTGCAAACCCGGCGACGTAGTTCTCACTATAAATATATTCCTGCTGAAGAGAAATTCGCAATCTCTGCCTACCCCTTTGGGTGACAGCGCGTGCTAATATATGTATAAAAAAATGGATGTATATAAAAAGAGCGCATGTTATATAGTATACGTGACAGATGTGATACTTCTATTCACTTCAAAATAAACAATTAATAATTAATGAACAATTAATATTACTCCCAATTGAAATATGTTTTTTTTTTTTTTTTTATGAAAAATAGGCCTGCGTTTGACCTCAATCTTGCCCGATGGAAAGCGAAGATGAGGCCTAGGATGGTACACGCTTGCCTAGATGTTTTCTACAATAACAAATTAATATTACTCACTTCCAATTGTCGTGGTAGCCTAGTGCTCAGGGCGCTTTAGTTACACGAGTTAGACCACGAGTGACCTGGTTCGATCCCCAGAAGCCGGCACCACTAAAATTGTTAATAGCAATTTTAAGTGCTATATTTATTAGCACATGCTCGGCGGTGAAGGAAAACATGCATGTCTGAGAAATTATAAAAAATATTGTTTCGAGGATATGTGAAGCCCGCCAACCCGCATCGGAGCAACGTGGCGGGCCATTCCCGGCTCCTACACCCTCTCAGGTATTTGAGAAGGAGGACTTTGCCCAGCCGTGGGCACTTTCAGGCTACTTTATTTTTTAAATATGATATGGCACATGGTATTGTTCTCACCGATATCTGCACGGCGCCGGAGCGCTGCACCGTCATCCTGAGCCCCGTCGTGCTGATGTCGTGCAACGTCTGCGCGATCGGGCACTGCGACACGAGATGAGAGACGCTCGTTATCGCGTTATCACAAGTAGGAGCAAGTTCGACGGGTCAGGCTCGACAGCGTCATGTTTACCGAGTAGTTCTGCACGGAGATGGAGGCGCAGACGTCGTCGTCCGACTGCATCACGAGCCGCACGCTTTGCTGCCCCTCCTTGAACAGGTAGCGGAATACCCGCGGCGCTATCTGAATAGTGGGAAAAGTTGTGTAAAAAAAAGAAGATTGTTTTAATTGAACCCAAGTCAAATCCTCGCTTATGGGAGGTCCTACCGGCCCCCGCGTTTAAGTCGCGCCGGAACATGGAAGTGGTTAGGTAACGAGTGGGTACTCGGGAGCACCAGCCTCCCGGCCCCCTGCGGGGAATGTGGTCTAGAGTCGCAGAGGAGACGGAGAGTGGCCGGGGGAATGCCACCTATGCCAGCATTATGTTAAATCAAATCAAATCATTTATTTTGTGGTCATGATGTCCCGCCAATAGGCATTCAAAACAGAAACATTATTTTTATTGGGTATTGATGATAAACAGAAACAGTAAACAAATTGATGATGCAATTAATAATAAAAAAAAATCAAACATATTTGAAAAATTAAACAATTAACAGAATGTCTTCGTAAGGAAACTACAAAATATTATAATATATATTATATTAAAATTAAAGCGAGGCTCGAGTGTGGCGCACCTGGCTGGCGGCGAGCGCTACTGGGCGTTCGAAGGGCAGCCGCCAGGCGGGCGACAGGCGCGCCGCCACGCGCACCTGCAGCTGGGCGCCGCACGCGGACGACACGTGCAGCGAGAAGGAGCCCCGCCCCGCCGCGCCCTGCTCCGGGGTGTCGCCTTCTGCACGATGTATGCAGTGAGGCTCGAGTCAGGTACGAAAGACAATAAAGCGCTAGTATATAGTCATCTTATTCCGAAAGAAAAGTCACGCCGATAATATGGATGTATAAAATGTAATAAGTGGGTCATTCAGTAATTATATTTTAAAATTTTTATAACAACATAATACAAAAAATAGGTATATTTATAATACGTACGACGTTATGGAATACCCCCATAGATCAGCAATTTTATTTACATAGCTTTGGCAAATTTGGTATAGACTCCTAAATTTTTTTTGTAACAATCGCCTATTAGGTACTAAAAGGTAATATCGTTAATATAGATATTGAATAGCAATGGACCAAGATGGCAAACCCGAGGAACCCCTCATGAGTAATAAAAGGAAATTTTGAATACCACAGGCGGGGTTCGCGTCGAACTGCGCTGTATCGTCGGGGCAGAGCGTTCGCTCCAACTCGAACTGCTTCGTCGCACCAGACTTGTAAGGCAACTGCCACGTTAGCGCACCTGAAACGCAACGCACTCACTTTAGTTGTAAATAACTATCGCCTTTGTATGTTACAAAGAAGATTGTGTTAAAGTGTGAGAAAGCTCGTGTTTATAGATTAAGATGACGCTGATAATAAAGATCGCGACGACATAATAGATCGGAGGACAGTTACCGGCCCGTTGGCGAGCTGTTAGCAGCACGGGCTGGGCCACGTCCCCACCGGAGCTGCTGACATGAAGCACGGCGGGCCAGGCTCCACCGCCACCTTCCGCTTCCGCCGCCGATGGCTGTAACATTTGCAAACCACACAATTGTGACTGCTCTCAGGTGAGCATCGTAAGAGGCGTATCACTGTAAATTCTTTAAAAACTTCATGGCAATCTCTGGGCGACGTTAGTGGTGTGATCTGTTTTAGGTGTGGTTTGAGTTGCGGTTGATTTGATGGTGGTAGAGTGCATGCACTTGTAGAAGATAGGATCATTCATCATCATTTCAGCCTGTTACAGGTCCACAACTGAATATAGGCCTCCCTCAAATGTTACCACAAATCAAGGCCCTGAGCCACCTGCAGCTTCGACTCCCGCAACACTGTGCGGGACGACCCCCCACAAGAGAGTTAACTATGCTAGTTCTGCTGCGAATATTGTCGTAGCAGATACTATAACGTATAGAAACATCGCTTCCTGTAGCCAGCTGAGCAACTTTGAACTTTCTCCTCGTACGGACTGCAGTGAAATACCACGTTTTCCTAAGTCATCACTGGCAACACGCTTTGGTTGTACATTTTGGTCTAGAGGTTTTGAGGTATACACGCCAAGATGTCACGTAGTTTCCCGAACGCTGACCAGTAAGGTTGGATTCGTCGATTGACCTCTGGGTGGAAGTTGGACTTACCTAGTAGGAGTATTTGTCTCCGCTATACGTACTCGTCGACAACTTCGAGTGTAGTGGTCCCGGTAGCCGGTATTGGTGTGACACCGACGTTAAATACGATCTTCGTCTTGTTCATGTTCATCTTAAGACCACCATGTTAGCAGACATAAGAGCATAATTTTAAGCTCCTCCAGCGATCGTGCCTTATGGACTATCATCATCAAAGCAAATCAAAGATGAGTGATGAATTTGTATCCTCTGGAGTTCAACATCTTGAAAAATAATCGGTTTGGAAGAGTTTATCATATCGCCCTGTCTTATTTATTTATTTTTCATCCAACAAAAATCTTGAAAAATAGGTGCAAGCAATACGCGGTCTTATTGTTGATAGTAATATTATGACAACCGTTGGATGAATTTCCTATCCATTCAGCATCCAATTCGTAAGAAAACAGAAAAACAAAACGATTTCACACAGAGGAAAGTTCTTCTATATATGTATATGTACATACACACATGTAGTATCCCAAAATTTACGCAAGATTTTAATTTAGCGCCGTATGTGCAGTAGTGTTGCCAATGAGATAAATATGTAGCGTAAAATATATACGAGACAGTGACAGCTGACAGTCCACAGTTATTAAAAACGGAGAGCTACTCGAAAGTACAACGGGTATTTATTGTTCAACGTTATTTTAAAAATACCTAACTAAAATATGGTCGGAATAGTGAGTTAACTTCATTAGCTGTGAAAAGATTAATTAAAAAAAAATTAAGGAGAGTGCATCAATTAGTGATCCTATACACTCTGGCCGTCGTTCAACACAAAAATCGAAGCAGTTCGTGATCGTGCAGGCACGGCAACTACCAAAGGTTTTCATCTATATGCTTACAAAATTAAATTGACTCAAGAGTAAAAGCCCCATGACCACACACAGTGAACAGATTAGGGTGGAGTATGGAACAACAAGCGGATGCTTATTTTTCGAACAGAATCATCTTCAGCGATGTGGCTCATTTTATTTTGTACGTGGTAGCCATGCGGCGGCTTTTGCTGCTGCTCGAATGTGCCGGCAAATCTCTGGCGTTGCACGCGGCACGCCTGTACGCGGGTATCGGTAATCACATACCAGCCGTTTTTTAATTCTTAATGGCTTCATCAATCGACAAAATTGTCGCATTTGGGGTACAAAAAATCCACGAGTGATTGTTAAGAAACAAATACATCCACTACATGTCATCGTTAGGTGCGGATTGTCATCGGACCATTCTTCTTCGACAATTGGGTTGGTAAGGCCATAGCAGTTAATGGTGCTATCGCTGCATGATGATCCCGACATGAGGCTGCAACGAGAGGGTGCACGAGCTGAGGAACAACTTAATTACTGCGCGAGTCATTGCCTGGTTGTGTAATATCCCTTTTTAGTGATCAGAATTGGCCGGCCCGGTCCTGTGATTTAACGCCGTTGGCCATTTTTCCCTGGGGTTTTTGGAAGTCTTCAGGTTTATACCAACAAGCCCACGATCGCTCTCGATTACCGACACCCTGACAAAAGAAACTCAGCCACATTTATTGAAAACGGTCAGCAAAAGCCCAGGAGGGCATTTGCCGGATATGATATTATACCATATATACATAATCCTGTAGGGTTTAATCTTTAATCTAAATTATATAGTATAATTTAAGAATCAATAAGAAATTTACAATTTTTAATTAAAATCCTGTGTTCTATCAAAATTATGTCTTGTAAGAATTCTGGGAGTTTTTATTATATATATATATATACATATTATGTGCTGGCTGGCCCGGTAGACGTTGTTCTGCCCTTTTAAATTGAGAGAAATGAGAAATTAAATTTGTTAATAACTTTTCCAAAGCGCCACCTACCTTGTCTAGATTTTGTAATTTTCTTTTTTGGTCCCAAACCAACATATTATGTTGTGAATACAAGCCATTTTGATCCATAAATATAAATTTGTTTATAACTCGACCAAAGCGTCTGTCTTACATCTTGTCTTGTCTGTACATCTTTCTGCGATTGGATTGGTTTCCTAGCCTGGTCCTGTACTGGGATACACATCGTAGCCTCATTGTACAAACACCTCAGCACTTACTTACATATAGTATGAGCAGTATCTCTGGCACCGCCGAAGAGACTGCAGCGCCGCCCAACTTTCGACTGAATCGAAAGCTTTCTCACAATCCACGTACGCCGCACACAATCGTAAAGAGTACTGCTCGCGCTGGACTGGACACTCCGGCCAAGAGTCTGTGCCCGTACATTACAATGACCACGTGTCGCAATTCTTTTGATCACTCAAATCGAAGAGTGCCTTTTATCAAAACGAACTCGTTTCTGCTGGCTTCTCGTGAACGTGAGAATTTCACTATTTCCATGGAATTTTTGCACTTTGTATACAATATATTAAAGAAGATTGGAGTTTGATTCAACACAAATATAAACAGACACACACACAAACGATTAGGAGAAGGAACAACTATACAATACAGAGGCAGAGTTAGAGGTAATAATTTAAAACTATAGGTACATAAGAGTTTGACCTTCCTTTCCTTATTTTTTTCATTATTGATAAATGTGATTAATCTGACGGAAACTCTAATTTGCTTTTACATAAATGTCGTTGAATCCGCTGCAAGGGATGCAACCTGACTCTTTGGCCAACCTAATTATTCCACGCAATAGATTGAACTTTGACTGGTGCGGTCAGATAACTGGCCGTGACGACCTCGATTAATTCCTACTTACCTAACGCGCTGGCGTAAAGCCACACATGATCGTGTGCTACAGCTACAGCTACAGCGGCGTTCGCCTGTGACCTGCCTTCCGTATCAGCTACTTAGACTTGAAGTCACAGCTGCTTCGCGTGATATTGAAACTGTGTAATACATAATTAAATAGCGAGGGTGTGTTAGTGTGTCGATGCACGGTAGCAAGCTCACCGGTGTGAAGTCCAGGATGTATTCGACGGAACTGTTGAGCGACAGGGCATACTCTTCGTCGTACTGCAACCTGCGATTGTAAACATTCGGCTTCATTTAAAACATTTTACATCTTGTCTGTCCCCGCACCGACAATATTGTTATCTACGTCTTTATTTGAACACACATTTGTATCTTTAAACATTCTATTAGTCTCTCTAGTCAGGAGTGACATGTTTGTTTAGATGTAAATATGATGATACATTTAGACGGTAGATAGGTAATTCAGCTCCAGCGCCACTCACCGCATCTGCACGACGGTCACTGCCCGCACGGCGCCCGCCGCCAGCAGCGCGACACAGACCAACCACCCTAGCATTGTTGCGATGTTCTTTTAAAAACTACTTTGAAACTTATTTTTCTCTCATGACGTTTTGATTCGTTTTATAATATTTTTATATGCACACAATTACACGCAACTCTTCGCTCGGACGAGTCGGACGGTCGCAGCGACGACACGACGGCGTACACGATCTCTATGATAACCTACTGCCGTTTAATTACATAAGTAAATCAAACTACTGTAAACAATGACGAATTTAATGAACAGAATTAATTTGTGTATCTTCCTCCGCGCGATATCTACTAGACATCGCTCGCATGTACCACGTACGAGTGGCGAGCAACTGTCGAGCTTTGTTTGAACTCGCTCGAAGTTGGAAGCAACGTTGTGCACGGCGAGGCGGCGCGTATCTCCCGTATCGGCCGCCATCGATAAGCGTTGACAAACAATTTTCGATTGATAATTCTAGCATTTGGAACATCGGTATCGCCGGAATGCGCTCCTATCGCCTCAACGGATGTACGAATGCTAAACATTTGATGACTAAGGCTAGAACAGGTGAATTCCTGAGAATATACGTTAATGTACCCTGTGCACGTGTACAGTGATCATATTCTAGACTGGCACATGCCCGGGACTTCGGTTATCGCTTCCCTTATGTCAAAACTGAGCGAATCATTGACGTGACAGTTCGCACGCACCAGTTGGCGGGTCGCCGAGTGACACGCAATGTATGGCAGCAGCAAGCTTGCAACGTGTCGGCGAGGGCGCTGACCGGCTACGTCGCGACATCTGCATTCATTGCAAACCGACTTAGAACCCCGCGGATAACAGACACGCTGCTGGCCTCAGCACCTTCAGCGGGGAGAAGCAAGCCAATTGAGCTGTGCGTCGCCTCGGCGAAACCGAGCGCACCGGCCACGATGTGTTCAAAAATTGTTAAATCTAAACTATGCGTCCAAATGGTGCGGTTCAAAGACAATTAACGGCTCGATAGCCTTCGCGGTGGAGGGCTGCCGGGTTGCATCCCGGTAGGGGCTAACATTTCTATGATTAATACACGTTTTCATGTGTATAAATTGTTATTTATCCCTATCCAGTCAACGAAGCTCGGTGTATTCCAGTTCAGGACGAAGTGTTTCGTAATTGTTCGATACTACAAAAAAAAACCATCTTCGAGATATGTAGAAAACAAGAAATATATATTGCGTGAGTGAGAGACGAGTATATAAGCGTGGTAGAGCGAAGTGGCGGCTTTAGCTGCTGCTCGAATGGGCCGGCTCGACCGGATTGATACCACGGCCTCGCAGAACACCGGCGAGTAGTAGAGGAATCTTGTACTTCTGCGTGTGAGGTAACCGGCGGCCCACATCCCCCTCCTCTTCCCTCGTCTCCCAAATATCCTTAAAAACCGGCAACGCGCCTGCAGCATCTATGGTGTTGCAGATTTATGTGGGCGACGGTAATCACTTACCATCAGGTGAACCGCTTGCTGACTTTTCCATAAAAAAAAAATATTACATATCAATGTATGTGAATCAGAACGGCAGAGATAAAATCTATCTTTCATATTTAGATAATAACGTAACGATATGAAAACCGAACAATGCAACAGTAGTAACTTGCAACATTACACGCCGGACAGTGACGGTCACCGCTCGGGCTGCAGGTGCGAGGGGCGGACACTGTCACCGTCTAATGTCTGCTAGTTTTGTAGTTCACGGTTTTTAAAATATATATTATTTTGGGAGGAATCCTTCGTTGTTTACGAGTCTGTTAAAGGTAAATATTTTATTCTTTAGCCACTTGAAGTGTAAACGCTCTCATGAAAGTCGCATCAATTTATGTCTATTGGTTTCCGTTTAATGACTATTCATGCCTACACTACCCAGCTGTTTTGTAGACAGCGTGATGATATTTATTAAAACACTTGAAATGAAAATTTGTCGAGAGGTATTTACGTTATACGAGTCATAACAATTACGCCCACTACCCAGCTCCTATAATAGATAGCTTAATGATATATTTGTTACAGCGGTTCGAACCCTAAGTAACACTGCAGAGAAAGTCCCATCTAAGTCCGTCCTCAGGTGTTTTCGTGATGCGGGCTCAAACAGACACAGACAACTTTCCAAAAACAAATGTTTGGGCGACTTCATCCCGGGAATAGTAAACTAAGCGCAATCAAATTAAAAATACAGAAACAGTGCATTTAAAGTTAACATTAGATTTGACAGATCACATATCCTCGTCAAAGAACACCGATTGCAGCCAAGGATAGTCCGAGGGAAATCAAAGCCAATAGGCTATGTTGCAAGTTGTTGAGAAATTGTTCTTATCTCGTCGCTTCTCTAATTGATCTCGTTATAATAGTTTAAAAGCTTGAGAGTGCATCGGCCCCACTAACATATCTTCTGGTTGTGAACAGTGTGTTTATTTTGTTTCGTTGATATTTTTATAGTGCGTCTTTAGGTTAAAAATGTAATACAATACAAATGTCCCGGCAGTTTAATGTTACTAAACATACGTTATTTTCTTTTTCTCGGTTAAGGAAGAGTTTTCAAGGTCACGCCACCGAACTGAATATTGGCGCACATGTCTACAGCTCACAGATCGCTCTTAACCAATTTAAATATTTGGTAAATTCACAAAGGAATTTTCATATAGAAACAAATTTATATTATTTGTTTCTATGTGAAAGGCGGCAAGCGGCTCACCTGTTAGTAAGTGATTCCCGTCGCCCACGTACATCTGCAACAGGACATACAGCTATAGGACATTAAAGGTAGGGGATTTTAAAATGTTATATGTTTATGGGTGATGGGAGCGAGGATCGGGAGGAGGAATAGGGGAGGAGGGGAGTGGGAGCAAAAGCGGCTGCTTGGCTCCACGAAGAAAATCCTACCTTACATTGGTTCAAAAAACTGCAAATCATTTACGTTCTAGTTTAATTGCACTTCTGTAAGGAGTATAGTTTTAAAAGGAATAAAATTAAACTTCGTGCATGTGAAAATAATTTATTGAACGTAGCTATAGTGTATATATATAATGGCGGCGCTAGAGCGTCGGCCCGGCGCCGAGGGGGTGCGCGGGCAGAGGGGGCGCGCGGGCTGCGGGGAATCAAACAATTCGCATACAATGAGAAGAAAACCGGAGCAAGTAGCCCCCCCCCCCCTCCCTCTGTCCCGTTGGGTATGCATTAAGGTAGACGAGCGACTCGTGCACCGTCAAAGGTATCTTTACAAATGCTGACTTAAATGCGCTAAATTAGTATACACTAAAAGGAGGTAACAAACGACTACGCATATGTGACTATGCATATGCAATATAAAAATCTGGAGCAGCATCTGCCGGCAGCAGAGCAACATTTATTGTACGATACAATTAAAATTAGATAACAAGTGGATGGGACCCGGCCGCCCTCGGTCTGCTCTCGCCGCGGTCCCGGATTATACTGAGCTGTTCCCGCACGCCCGGCGTCTGTCCGTGGAAGCTCCGCTCGCGGGCTGCCCCGCTTAGTTGTAAAACGAACTTATAGGACTGAAACAAACACGGCCCTCACCAACTACTTCCGTGTAAATGTCCAACCGGGCAACGATACAACTGTAGCGGCTGCCGGCCGGGCGGCGGGGGATTGTGTTACTCAATGCGAGATAATGTATGTACATGTTGCGGCTTGCACTAAAGCAGAGGTCCGTCGCTGCCGCGGGACGACCGGCGTCGCGTCACGATCCTCGTCGGGAATGGTCTGCGTGCACTGACAGACGGTAGCGGTGCGCGGCGGGCGCGCGACGGGCACGCGGCGGCTCGCGAGCGGCTAGCGCTGCCGCGAGAACCGCAGCCCGAGCTCGTCCACGACTTCTTCGATGGCGGCCAGGCAGCGGTCCAGCTGCTCGCGGCTGTGCGCCGCCGACAGGCAGAACCTGAAACCGCGGACAGATGTCGGACATTGTCTACAAAGTGTCACATTATTATGCTAAAATAAGTATCAATAAAAAACCTTCGAGATATTGTCTATGACATTCATCACCAACTGTGCGTCAACTTATTTCTTATATCACAGGCTACTAATGTTGTCTCATGAGGTCGATTAAATTTTTAACATTTCATCCTACCAAGACCAAGACCAAAACCAATGTCAAACTTAACTCTAATCAATTTTATAGCGCGCTTAAAACTAGTCTCCGTGTCGAATATCGAGGGAGGTTTTTGCAGCACTCGGCAGCCGGACCAGTGCTGCGCCTCGTGGCGGCGGCGGCGCCCGCGCGGGCCGCGGCCGGCCGGCAGGCCACGCGGCCCGCGTGTGATGAATATTGTGCTCACCGATATTCGAGTTTTGCGTTGGACAGGACCGAGCATAATTGCAATAGCGACTGCGCTGCGCGACATCGTGTCGACAGTGTGCGTGTGCGTGTGTGTGTGTGTGAGTGCGTACCGAATGCGCGTCTTGTAGAGGGGCGTGGCGGGGAAGCCAACGCCGACGCTGGCCACGCCGCGCGCCGTGAGCCGCTCCACGGTGGCCGTCATCTTGCTGAACGTGTACACCAGCATCGGCACCACCGGCGAGTCCTCGTGCCCGTACGTCACCACGCCCATCTCGCGGAGCCTGCGGGCGCGCGCGACCGTTATTGCAGTGCGTAGGTAAACGAAACTTTAGCAACAGGATCTGCATGGCTACCGACGGGCCGCGACCTACCTCCGGCGGAAGTAGTTCGTGTTGTCGCGCAGCCTGCGCACGCGCCGCAGCCCTGTGGGCGTGCGCAGCGCGCGCATAGCGGACACGATCTGCATGGCCACGGGCGGCGACAACGAGTGCGCGTACGTGTGTGCGTGCCCGTGTGCGCGAAG
The DNA here is from genome assembly GCA_029286595.1 of Bhutanitis thaidina. Classification (NCBI taxonomy): domain Eukaryota; kingdom Metazoa; phylum Arthropoda; class Insecta; order Lepidoptera; family Papilionidae; genus Bhutanitis; species Bhutanitis thaidina. The sequence continues at coordinate 141,567 of JAGSMS010000022.1, forward strand.
CCACTTTATTAACTTTGCTGAACCTGCAAGTGAATGCTAATCTTTGAAAACTCAATGACATAAAATATGGAACTCATGCTTTAATTACTTATAGAGGCACGCGTGAACATATGATCCGCGGAACGGAGCAGCGGGAGGCGGGCACTGCATCGCGACGGCCTGCTCACGTCGTCCATATGTTTATTAATTAAAACTAAAGTTGTAAGCATAAGTGTGAAGTGAAGTTATCGGTAGTTTTATTTAGCTTTGCTTCCAATACGTGGCAAAGCCAAGCGGCAGCTTTTGCTGCTGCTCGAATGGGCCGGCTATGCCGGGTTAGTACCACGGCATCTTGTGCTTCTGCGTTTCGTTCGGTGAGTGAGGTTATCTCCAAATGCCCTCCCATCCCCCAAATATCCTTTAAGGCCAGCAAAGCACTTGCAGCTCCTCTGGTGTTTCAGATGTACGTGGGCGACGGTAATCACTAAGCATCAGGTGAGCCGTTTGTTGGTTTCCCCGCTTACCCAATAATAAAAAAAATATTAGTTCCTTACTTGAGGCAATATTACATTAGACATTAAAAGAATATTCATCAATCTTGCCATTAAAATATTCTTATTCTTAAAAACCATGCTGTATTGAATTGTAAAAATATTTGGAAAGTTTTGGGTAAAACATGTTTCTAAAAAGACCATGTTACTTCACATCGGTAAATTTATCTATCGCATATAATCCGTATAACTTATAAAAAGTTGTACTACTTTGAACTTTTATACTGCTGTGTGGTGCGCCGTGGGCGCTGCATCGACCAAGTGCAGTCAAGTTAACAATAGTAACATGAGAAAGTAAAGTAGCAGTTTGTTGAAGCACCACAGCTAGGCCTTTGCCCAGCTTCACATCTTCCACGCAATATTTGAGATGGTTTTAAATTGCATTTGTAGCATTTATATACATACAAGGATATTTCTAATCATTGTGTAAAGCTAAAATCCACCCGGAGATGTCCGCCACGAAGGAACAGTTTTCAAAATTCATAAAATTAGAAAATGACGACGAAAGGGAGTTATAAAATTTGAGAATCAGTAAAGTGGGGGCGTGCGCACCGGCGATGTATCCCCCCGCGGCGCCGAAGCTCTTGGTGAAGGTGCCCATGAGCACGTCGACGTCGGCCGGCTGCACGCCGCAGTGGTCCGTGACGCCGCGCGCGTGCGCCCCCATGGCCCCCACCGAGTGCGCCTCGTCCAGGTACAGCTGCAGGCCCAGCCGCTTCTTGAGCGCCACCACGCCCTGCAGAGGCACGATGGAGCCCTCCATGCTGTACACGCCCTCCACCACCTGCGGCCGTCGTGGTACAATCGAATCGATTCAATGTCAAATGTACATTATTGGTGTTTTTTAATGTCGATTTTCTCAATATAACCGGCAGACAACTTCAATCGAAAAAGGTTACAGCTGCGTCAACACCTTCCTTGCCTCACGGCACGTTATTATACTGGCTCTGCTCTATACCTTTCAAACCGGAACACAACAGAAATGGCTAAGAGCGTGGTGTCAACATTAAAGACTTCTAGGCAGAGAAGGACTTTAATATAAGGTCTCCGAATCTGGAAATCCGTAGCGCAAATTTGTTTTAATATCAATTGTTGTACAAGTGTACACATTAAACGAAGAATTTTTGATATTTCATTATTTTTAAACTAAGTAAGGGTTAAACCTAACAGGTTTCGATATTGCAACGGTGATAATATACGATACGATACGATAAGATTTATTCATTTACACAACTCAAAGGTTACAAGAAATACAATTATACAGAAAAAAAACATTAGATATATAAAAACAAAAAGAAATAATTTAAGAGAAAGACTTTATAATTTATAACCCGTGTCGTGTCAAATGAAACGGTGCTGACTCGGCATAGTGTCGCGGGGTTAACCGCAACGCTGATTTTCAGTCAGCACCGACCCTGTTGCGCGTTGTACTTCGCATACTGTTTCATAATCGCACTACGCAAGATATGTTTGCTGTAAACGAACTGCTCTTCCATGATTTACCATCCAAATACAGGCATGACCTAGTTACTTATAACAAATTAATATCAAAGCGACAATTAATGTACAAAAGGAAATTTTCTCTAAAAACAATGAAAACTTTAACAATCAATCCAGTTTGAAATAAACATATTTAGTATATATCTAAAGAAACAGAGTATGTATTAGTCAATTTGACTTTTGCAAATTTAATAAATATAGACGATATAATTTTTTAAACGTAGTTTTTGTTTTAGCCTCGCGAATAGGGGGTGGTATGTCATTCCAGCATTTAGTAGCGCAAAATCTAAAACTCCCTCTGAAAGCGGCTGTTTTGTGTTTAGGTACAGATAAGATTTGCGAACAGCTTCTAGTTGAGTATTGATGTTGAGTAAATCGCCAATTTAGTTTTTTGTGCAAATAATCTGGCTTACCTGTTTGTATAATTCCGAAGAGCATAGTGCAGTAAAACAATTTTGTGCGTCGCTCCATGTTGAGAGTGTTACTAGCATTTAGGTACGGCGTTACATGGGAACGGCTAGGGATAAAAAACAGAATCGAGCACATGCATTTTGAACTCGCTGTATTAGTCGAAGAGATCGTTTTAGAATACATGGTCCGTACACAGGCAAGCAGTAGTTAAGCTTAGACAAGATCAATGACTCACAAAGTCTCACTCGCAAATCGACACTCAAAACGTTCCGAATCCGATAGAGGACCTTCAGTCTATAAAAACAGGTTCTTACCAGGTCCAGTACATGTCCTTCAAAATGTAGACGACTGTCCATAAGTAGGCCTAAGTTACGGGTTTCTTCAACTCTCTGTAGGCTGTTGCCTTCAATGAAAATTTTAGGCTTGTTTTTGTGTATTTTTTCATATTTTTTTCGAGACCCGAGAATCATATACTTGGATTTTGCTTTATTAAGAGAGAGATTGTTATTTCGCGACCATGCTGCAATATGTTTCAAGTCAATATTGAGCAGGCGAAGGGATGCATCTGGATCATTTGAGTTTACGGACATATAAACTTGAAGGTCATCGGCGTACATGTGGTATTTACTGTATTTAATACATTTTGTGATATCTGCGCAATATATTATAAATAATAGTGGTCCAAGGATAGAACCTTGAGGGACACCCCTGAGCACTGAATTTGATTGAGATGATCTAAGCGTACCATCACGACTATGCATTACAACACGTTGGCGTCGATCGGCGAGATAACTATGGAACCATTTAACTGCCGACGGACCAAATCCATAAAAAGATCATTTAGATAAGAGGAGGGGTATGCTGATTGAATCAAAAGCTCTTGAGAAATCAAGAAGAGCAAGAATAGACCCACAGCCAATATCCTGCATGGAGAGAATGCCATCGACAACATCTACCAGCGCAGTACATGTACTTCTTCCCTTTCTAAAACCAGACTGATGTTCAGGTAGAATGTTATTTATTTCACAAAACTCTGCAACTTGACTATAAATAATTTTTTCCAAAATTTTAGACAAGTATGGCAAAATACTAATTGGTCTTAAATCTTTAAAGTCTTGAGGATTATTTTGTTTTGGAATCGGTTTTACTAGGGCTGTTGTCCAAAGTGTCGGAAACGTCGATGATGTAATAGATTTGTTTATAATTGAGGTAATGGCCGAAAGGGAACTCGGTAGAGACAAAATAAGCATATCTCTACTTACCCGATCAACACCTTGAGCATTTGATTTTATAGAATTCAAAATTATTTTGGCAACTACATTTTCATTCACTGGTTTTAGTTCGAAAATAGCTGCACTGTGTCTATGGAATTCGAAAAAAGTAAGATAGGATAGATTTACTTCACCATTATCAGGTAAAGTGAGAAAATAGGTGTTTATGGCGTTAAACTAAAGTAACCTCATCGTAATGACAATTTAACGTAAATAGTAGTCAGTAAGTTTACATTAAGTTTGAGTGAAAACTATAAAGAAAAACTTAAAATAGAATCTAGGCTTTTCGGTGTGAGTGAGCTACATACCTATTATAAGCACACCGCGATCGGAGCCAACCTTTATTTCAGAACTACTTACTGCCTATAACCTACCCAGCTGTACTGATAACACCGCTTGCGAATATTTAGCCGTAGTTCCTTCAATGATTAATTTGCAAGACACTAACGCCATCTATATTAACACCCGACAACTACGTAACTACTGTAACTTTTACAAATGTAATGATAAACTCGTTTATTTTTATATTTATTCATAAATCTGTAAATAAAACTTATACGTTATAATAATTGTTAGCACTCATTGAATCGGTCACAACTGGAAGTACTCCAAACGTATGAGGAACACCAACAGTATCATTTGTTAGATTGGGAGCAACCAACAATCGAATAAGTGTTGTACACTGATTGTATATATAGAATTGAACACAAGTCGGCCATTAGATTTTGTGAAATTATGCGCTGTTTTATTCTCTACAGGCGTCATCGGCCCCGGGGAGTGAGATGGAATCGTTCAAAACTAGAACACAACAATGGCAGCACTGCCGGTCGGGCGGCAAACATGGCGCCTACCCAGGTCCCTCCTAGACATATACTTCGTCCCTCGTGCTTCGGTCGAGCTACAGCCTAACTCGTGGAACAGTTCGATTTGGCTTTCTTTGTTTACATTTTTATTTTTAGAAACATTTTTAGCATAAACTCACGTTTTGTATTAACCCTTACCGCGTATATCGCGGCCCGATCGTAGAATTGGCAACATCATGTGACGGTGAATTTTCCCCAAATATTTCTCCGTCTGTTGTCTGAAACGGGATGCGGCGCGGCCCGACCAGTGTTCAGCAGCGGAGTGGCGCCTATACCTAAGAGACGCGTGGACTCACGATGACGATCTTCTTCCAGCGGCGCTCGGCGATAGCGGCGCGCGCGAGCCGCTCGAGGTGCGGCAAGTCGTTGTGCCGGAACACGCGCACGGAGGCGCGCGCCAGGCGCAGCCCGAGGATGAGCGACGCGTGGTTGTTCTCGTCGCTCAGCGCCAGCGTGCCCGGCCCCAGCAGCCCCGGCAGCCCCAGCGAGTTCGTCGCGAACCCCATGCCGAACACCATCGCCGCCTGCAACGGTCCAGTCGCAGAGCTTGACTCAGAAGCAAGGACACACAAGTTCGATCAAAGTTTTCTCAACTTATGTACGCTTTGTACCGTCACGGCGACCTGGCACAACGCCAACTAACTCTGACTAAACTTCTGATCGCCCCAGCGTTGGGAATACGATCGTGAGAGCTTATTTGAGTAAGTTGAAAATGGTAAATAAACATCACGAATAAGGAGAGCCTCAGGAGCAAGACTCTGGCTCTGATGTCGTGGGACGCGGCGCCGGCGGCAGAGATATCACCGGCTAGAGCAGCGCGGGGTCGTAGCATTGAAATTTGACCGGCCTATTTTTTTTAAAAAGTGCGGCAAATGAGCAAGCGCTCACCGGATTGTAAGCGATTACCGTCGCCCAGGTACATCTGCAACATCAAAGGAGCTGCAGGTGCGTTGCCCGCATTTAAAGACATTTGGGCATGGGAGGGATGATAGGGACGGGAGTTGGGAGAGGGAGGGAGCGGATCTCCGGTTATGTCACACATCGAACGAGACGCAAAAACACTACTTAGCTCTACTTCGCGCCGGTATTTTCGAGATGGTGGTACTATCCACGGATATGACTAACATGTTTTTCTTCTTCATTTCTTTATAAGTATGTGCAAGTCCACCGATGATCATGGCCCTTTCCGTGCGAGCGTCTACAATGGCTTACGTCCCGCGCACGGAATAGTTGACCATAACCACCGTACGGGGCCGACGGGCTGGCGACCATGGCACTACTGATTCTGCTTCCCATCACTACAGAGCCACGTCCGTGTCGGCAAGTGAAGTTGACGTTTGTTGTGGTTAGTATATTCCTCATTATACGATGATATGTGGGTAGTGCAACCATCAGTCCGCTCGTCGCGATCGCGCCAACTTGCAGCGTCGACGATCCTACCTCCACGCCGAGGAAGCGCGCGGTGGTCTCCTCCAGCTCGGCGTGCAGGGGGCAGGAGCCGAGCTCGGCGCGCGGCGCGGCGAGCGCGAGCCCATAGCGCCGCACCGCCTCTGCCGCCGCCTCTGCGCACGGGCCCGCCGGCTCCGCGAACCCCAGGTAGTTGTACGAGCCCAGGTTGATGCAGCGCCGCTCCTTGCCCGTGAACCTGCGCCGGCACCGCGCTCGGATGGTTACATCGGTTTGCGTCAATGCGTACTTTGTTGGAGTACATTAATGGGAAATATTAGGTAAGTGCTAAAGCCTCTGCTAAATCCGAGGTGGAACAAAGTTATCACAGTATGTATATCAGCGTAAAGCGGTATAACATTGTTGAGTGGCGAGCGCCAAAGATTAACAGCGAGGCAAAGCTTAAGCATGCAAAATGAACTTAAATCTTCGCGCAATGGCGTTTACATGAAACCTTTGCCTACCACTAGGAGGCGCCGCTACAGCGCTGGCAGCGGGCAGGACCCCTCCCCGACAATTCATTATCAAGTTGCATATAAAGATAGAAGAAAGGAATGGGAGTTTGAACATAGAGCGTTGCGCTTCAAAAAAAATGGTATATATTTTGTTCTTTCCCAACTGAAAACTATAACTAGATGGTAGACTTAACTGCCTCTGCCCACGATTGTGCTGCGGTTCGAAGGGCATGTAGAAGCAGTAAAAGCACGAGCTGCGCGGAATTAAATCAGAGGTGCCGACGCACCTATAACCTACTTCGAATGAAGTTATTTGCCGGTGTCCGTGGGCAGCACCAACCAACCACCACCAGACGGTCTGTCGGGTCGATTGTTACGCCAAACCAAAAGACAATTATTTTGAGTTATGCACAATGAAATTTTATGCTCACCTGAATGTCCAGTTGTAGTCGTCGGTGTGGCGCTCCTTGAGCGTGAGCTCGGCGCCGGGCGCGGAGCAGATGGGGCGGCTGAAGCAGTGCCGCACGCGCCGGTACACGTAGCGCGAGAAGAACTGGTCGAACGAGTTGTACAGCGGCGCGTAGCCCTGCGACCGACAAACAGCGGCTCGTATAGCAGAACGGGGCAGCTGCACTACCATGATAAAGACACGTATAGATTCACCACACGGTTTTGACTTCAACACATCAAACCCTCGCTGCCGAGTAATGGTACGACCAGTTTTTCCCACTTCCACTTTGTCCCAGGAATGACATTTTATTTCATAACTACAATGTCATGTCTCATACTTAAATATTAGCATGGGTTCCGTGAGCACTCGTATAACGATGTACTAGGCGCACAGAAAACTCGATAAGAAGATATTAATACTTACTAGCCTTACTCCGTCCGCTTGACGGTAAGCGTCGAGCAATTGAAAGCACCCGTGCGAGTGCTGCCGCCACGTGTTCCACCCAGTAAGGGTATCATTTGAACTTTATCGCGATCACCGTTAAAAATAAATCACCAGTATTTTTAGTTCCACATTCGAGACGGTTATATAGGAGAGATATCGCTATGGTGATCCATCGCGCTCATCATCATCATCATTTCAGCCTATCAGAAGTCCACTGCTGAACATAGGCCTCCCCCAAAGATTGCCACGAAGCTCGGTCCTGAGCCACCTGCATCCATCGACTTCCCGCAACACTGCGCAGGTCGTCACTCCATCTTCTGGGGGGTCGTCCTACACTGCGTTTGCCTGTACGTGGCTGCCACTCGAGAACCTTTTTTCCTATCGCGCTCAGTGCTAAATAAATGAAAAGTCATTCGTATAGCGGAGCGCACGCTTCGGCAGCGGTTACTATTGTTTTGGAGTTGAGGGAGAATATTCTAATAAATCTACCTAGGAAATGTACTTGCTGTAGGACATTCCTTCTGCCTGCCGCAGGTGTCACAGCGAGCAGGCGATAGTTGAGCGCATGAACACTGATAAGACAATAATATCGATGTAGTGATAAGATACGGAATGTTACGCGGCTCCGATAGCCCCGGCTGCAGTCGCGGCGCGGCCACGTGGCGGACTGGATGGATTCTGATACAAAAGTATTTTTAGTACCAATGTAAAGTAATGATACGAAAGTTTCACGCTAAATTGAATGAGAAGCGTAACAAAGAGTTGTTAAGGAAGGCAACCATCCATACTTTCATATACATACAGTGACTATATACTGACTGTGAAGTAAACACACAATCAACGTAACTGTAATGAAAAAAATTTTAGACGTTTTCGGTCAAAACTATCGCGTTAATTAAGTTTAAATTAAAGTAAGTTCGGATAAAACTTTCGGAAATGAAAAAGTCTGGCTGTGGCCGAGCGCTCAGCAAGATCGCCTCAAAGTTCTGTCACTTTCAATGAGCGACGTCGCCGGCCTTCTTTAACGAGCGTGACCCAGTGGCGCACGGAACCAAATATATGTCCCTGATACTGCTTGTAGCCGCGGTAGCCCAGTGGTCAGGGCGCTCACTTTAGTTTCATAGACCTGGGTTTGATCCCCCCGGGGCCGGCACCACTAAAATTGTTAATAACAATTGTTAGTGCTGCAGTTAGCACGTGCGCAGCGGTGAAGGAAAACATGGTGAGGAAACCTGCTAGTCAGAGAAATAAAAAAAAATATTTCGAGGATGTGTGAAGCCCGCCAACCCGCACTAGAGCAGCGTGGCGGGCCCTTCCCGGCTCTTAAAACCCTCTCTGATACTCGTATTTGAAAAGGTGGCCTTTCCCCAGCAGTGGGAACTTACAGGCTGCTACTTTACTAATGCTCGAGCAAACCGCGCGTCATCACTTTGAAACGATTGAAATTCTATTGCCGAGTCACAGCAGGCCATGCGGCGTTAGGAGGGACAAGCAGGGACAGCACCAGAAACTGAAATCAAACTAAACACTTGGAAAAGATAAAACTGCGATGATGAGATCTGCGGGTGAGTCAGCAGCGCCGCGCCACCGGCACCGGCCGGCGCGGACCGCTGGCGGCGCAGTGCTCGGCGACAGATCACCGGTGCTACGACGAATAACGCGTAATTGCAAGAACATGGAGGACAATTTTCACGGATTCCTTCGGAATTCTTAATTTTTTTTTTATTAAAAAACTATTTCATAAATATTCTGGTAGTTATAAATTATTTTTCTACCGAAGCATTCGAGCGATCTTCGTGTAGAGCTCGTCAAATGTGATGACATTTCTCTCGTGACATAGGACCGAGGAGATCTCGACACTGATGATGTCTGATGAAAATTTATTTCGAAAGCTAATTATGTTCGTAAATTCTGTTATGTAGGGAGCAAAGTAATACTATTTTCAAACAAACAAACGGGCTCTAGCCGAAAAAAAATCAATACATACGTACTTATATTCCTCAAAGAGGAGTTTTATCTGCCGATCAACTCGCTGCTGTGAAAAACTCATTCCTGCCAATGAATGGACTCGCGTCCCGTTTGCCTACATTTGTAGCTCAATTAATATATCAATATATTTGACCCCATGCATAGTCACGATCACAACCACGGCCGTTGTAAGCCACGCCATGAGCTCAAAGTCAAATCTTATTATTATTTTTTTACAATCGACTTCCGTTACGTAATGAGGCTCTTCTGCCGGAGAAGAACAGACGAAAGCACCTCCGTTGCTATCCCCTTTGATGATAAATTTTTTTAAACAATTATATCGTACATTGTAAAATATAAGTTAAAAGCTATACCGCAGTGTGCAATGAGCAAAGAGAAATCAAGAGTGAGAATGTGCTCGTCTATTGTTGTTATTTGTTACGAAGGAATGACGCGAGGACACGAGCTCAACGCCGCGCTGCTGGTGGGCTCACGGTCGCGTGTACGGAACCAACTGCGCACCGACTTCAGGTCCGCTTGGATTGTTTACGGAAGCATCGGGAATAATGTCGTAAAACCAGTTTTAGCAGTGATACAATTCTACAAGTTCCACTAGTTTTTGAGTTTTATTATTACAAACAAACTCTCGCTCTGTAATGTAATACATGTACTAGATGACATGAAATGTCTACTATTTATTAATTAATATAATAAACTCCCAAGGACACTCTCCCGTCTCTCACTCTCTCTCTCTCTCTCGCATGACGAATACCGGGATGATCAGATCTAGACAATTTATTTCAGTTGTTTTATCAATGCACTTTTCACCAGAGCTTATTTGGAACAACGTGGTGTGGTGGTGGTGGGCATGTCGCCGACTAAGCGTTCAGGTCAACGATACAGATCGTACATAAGTTGCGAAAAACTCATCGATACGTGCCCTCCCTCGAAATTCGAATATTTATTCGACGTAAAGTAAAACGTCTTTCTTTTTTACAAACTCAACAAACAGTTACCGGCAATGTAGCCAGTGAAATTAAATCAGATTCCTTATTTCGTAGCATGTTTGCCCACTACTGGTTGACCACAGTATATCTGGCAATAGGGTGGTGCCGAGCCAGGCGGACGCGTGCGACTCTTAGCGCTTGGGAAACTTTTATATTTCGTTGCACGGAGCGAAGGAACGAATTTATTAGATTTATTCTCATTAATCATATTCGATTACGCCCACGATCGACCCTATTAGAATCATAATAGCTGTTAATGTTCCAGTTGCAGAACTCTACGCGGTTTGAAAGCGCGCTGCGGCGTATGTTTCCCATTAGCGTTTAGGAGTGTGGAAACCCGCACGCTCGCTAACGAGGCGCTATTGGAGAGCTTCCACGTGCGCCAACTCCTCGGCGTACACGTATCAACAGCTCGATACCGACCCGCCGCCCGCAACCTAGGTGCGGGACGGTGGGAGGTTCTAAAGCACGCCCCAATGACAAAGTAATGTGCGGTAGTAGATGGTGAGCCTGCCTATGGAAATGTCAAAATCTACACCGGTGCGGTAAAAAAGGTCTTTTCAGAGAACAATTAAATGCAAATTTGTGCATGAAATTGTGGGGTCCGTTGTTTTCATTGCCAGGTTACAATTCACAATATAATCTTGCCACATGTACATATTACTTCTTCTACTTTAATAGTCTAGGGCTGGGCATTATCGCCCCGCCGGAGGGCCACGAGTGTCGATCGCAGTACCAGATACCTCGCCCCTTAGAATCTGAGATTGAGGTGGTTGAGAGTTAAAAATAAACAATTAATAACTTTAAATAAGTTTGATTATTCCATAATATAGGCTAGAATGGCAATCGATCAATCTTTAAAACAAGTGAAAAACATTTTGTCCCACCGTGTGCACGGCTGCTGTAAAGCGATAAAAACGTCGGGAATATAAAAACAAAAGAGAGTAGGTTACGAGGAGATATTAAATCGTTGTGTTCACGCAAGCTATACTCGTATCTTCCTGAACTGGTGTCAACTTTAACTAGCGGAGAACTTCTAGGACGTCGATGATAACTAATTATTTGACTTGTGAATTATACAGACGAAGTGTTGCTGTCCCACGAGCATAACACTTCACAAATATTTGAAAGCTTACGTCTTTATCAATAATGAGGTAATTGATAGCATTTCCAATTTTAACGTTAATCAGCACATTGATAACTGCTCGGACGTAGGTCAGCTATTCGCGTTCGAGGGAACCGGCGCTCTGCGAGGTAGGTTTCTTTTTCATTTATTTTTTACGCCCGGAACGAGCTAGCGGAATACCTGACGGTGAGTGATTGCGTCGCCCGGGTACGTCTGCCACACCAGAGAAACTGGCAGGTGCGTTGCCGGTTTTTAAGCATATTAGGAAAGGGAAAGGGAAAAGAGCGATGATGGTGAGGTGGGTTGCGGGAGAGGACTTCCGGTTCCTCACTCACCAAACACAACGCAGAAGCACCGGATACCTCTACTTCGCGGTGGAGTTTTGAGAGGTCGCTTGCACCTCGCCGTAACTGTCGGTCAGCAGACAGTAACTGTCAGTCACTGAAGCAGAGCTATGCACAAGCGAAGTCTCGGCTTTCTGGTGATTGAGATGATCTAACTATAAAACCCAAGTCATCTGTGTGAACGGCTCGATCCAATAAATATCGAATTAGATTGTTGGACGGCGACTGGCTAACCACGTTATTCCATATAAGCTCTAGTAGAAACAATTAAAAGTGTCTAAACTTCTGACCGTTGACTTACTGGGCGAGCGGACGGGCGAGCGTGATCTATGTATTTAGTAGCAACACCAACAGACAGTCACGCCGGACGAAACGACTGGCTTCAGAGTTTCAAACGCGGTTCAGCTATTTCCTAGATTAGCCGAGACAAATATTTTTAAAATGCTTTTTGAATTATGGTAGCATCCATAAAATGGGATCTTAAAACAAACAACTGTTTAAACTCACTGACAGACACGTAGTTTTTATTTATATGCGCGATTATGCTGATTAATCTCTGGCTGGCTGGCTAAGTGTCCGTGTAATCTTCTACAACTGTTTACTATCTACAGCGCGGGACACAACTGATATAAACATTACATACAAAGTATTCAACAGCTGTTTGTCGAACAGGTGGCATGCGCCAAGAGCACGTCAGTTAAATAGTAACTAATGAATAGTCAGCGACGTGAATATAATCTGTACTTATTGTAACCGAGTTATTAATGAGATCTACCTACGAGTGGTGAAACTCGAGTAGCTTGCGTAGAGGGCTCGTACCAATGACTTTTTGGAAGCTTACGTTTGTGCCGTTGGCCTGGACTTTAAGAGAACAAATGAACTCGAAAAGTGAAAAGGTCTAATCGAGAAATTCGACCTGCCCAGTATTGGGTAGACGGTCGTGAGAATTTATTTTGATGAATGATTAAAATTCATTTAAAATATCATTAGCGGATAAAGCAGAGGCTGTTGCCACGGGAAGAAAAAGGAAAATGTTGTTCATACTCACGGCAACACTGAATTGTATAACACATAATTAGTAAAAACACAAAAGGTAACCGGAAAACATAAGGATGTTGCCACATTTATGTAATGAGCCTTTTAAGCCTTAATAGCGTCGCGATTAGTGTTCGACGACGGCCACGTCTTTACATTGGCTGAATGCTGCAGGAATTGTCATCGATAACAATTTAAGGAACCGCCGGCTTCGAATACGAATCCTTATGGAGAACGGAGAAGAATGTACCTAATCAGGGGAATTTTTAATGAAATCTTTTGTGAAAATGAGCTTAAGTACATTTAATAATAAATTGAAACTGTTAACACTTAATGATATAATATAGCTTATAAATAAGAATCTGTGTCGATAAGTAGTCTATGGTAAGATATATTTAATACGTAGATTTAACCAATAAAAATATGTAGTTTACAGTTTAATATTAAACGCTAAAGTGAGCGCAAGTTTTCGCCAACAAACTGTTCAACAGTTTGGCGAAACGTTTTTGTTTTAGAATTTCACAGAATTTTTTTTTATGTATTTATAATACTAATATTTGTAGTAAGATATTATTTGTAATGAAAAAAAAGTTAACCTATAACTTAAACAGAGAGGTAATGAAGTTAAATGATGTATATAATTAATATTAGAAAAAAAAAAATGGTGAATAAACAGTATAAAATATGTTGTTCGTTTCTGTAAACAATCTAGTCAATGAAACACACACACACACAGACATGAGACGTTTTTCGTGTGAGTGATAGTAGTTAAATCATAAGTACTTGCTTGACTTTGTATGTGTGCTTGAAAGGACAATAAATATAATAGTGGAAGGAAAATTTAAAATTATATATTAATGTAATAATAATTTACGGTAAATTATAAAAACATGAAACATTTTTTGCCATAGCGTAAAATATTTATTGCTTGCTATAAGTTTTTAATTCTAAAACTACAAACATAATATTCTTACAAGATTTTCGTCAAATACACATCTACACTACACATACATAAACTGCAATACATACGGACACATATGGAGAACGTAAGAAACAGGTTAATTTTTTTTAACATGTTCTCATTACGTATGGCCATATATTTTAGCATCATAAAGGATTTTTACTTTTATTTACGAGTATCATTTATTTTTTGTTTTCCGTTGTGTTCGTTTATTTGGTAACACTTACGAGTAGAGTCAAGTCGGCTCGAGCATTGCAATTCCGGCGGACTGGATAATATGCGAAACGTAAAGGACAAGGTCGCAGTAAAGTAACAACAGCGAGAAGCGACAAATTGAATGTAAGCCGTGTGCTTGGAGATCGTACTTCGGCTTCTTCCGAGATAAGAAGTAAGCTCCAGGAAGTTCGACGAGTGTCAGGTCATCGAGTAGCTCGTTCCAATTTTGCTCGCTCATACTGAAACTGCGATGATGATGCTTGAAGAACTGTACCCATCCCAGTTGGAAGAGCGCCTTATGGTGGAGAGTCAGTAATGGTTTGGGGAGGCATATGTATGTACATGGCACATTTGAAGTTAAACATCGTGAAAAGTGGATCCTTGACTGCCACATGGTACGTAACGGACATTTTAGAACAGATTGCGGCATAGTGCGGTGTGTATTGGAGATAATTTTCTTTTGATGCATAATAATGGTACTCCCCGCACTGCAGCGCCAGTTTCCGCATTTCTTAGAGAGGTTGAGTTTAGAGAGGTTTGGAGTGGTCAGCCCGTTCGCCGTGGCTAAGCCCGATAGAGCATGCTTGGAATAAATTGGAAAGACATATTAAACAAAGAAATCCAGTACCGGCTTACATTATAAACCTTAAAAGTGCACTGGTAGTAGAATGGAATCTAATGCCTCAAAGTTTATTAATGATTTAATGCGAAATGCTACCCACAAGTACCGAATGCGTACAATCATTAGAAACAAATTCTGCGGTTTGAACAAATTTTAAAACCGCAGAATTAGTTTGATGTTCTTTTTACTAATTAATTTCAATGAAACCCTCCATGAACACCATTTTAACGGTTTTATACTAATTAGTACGTTTTTTCTAATTTGGAATCGACAAGTTTGATTATGATAATATGAACACTTCAATGTATGTTTCATTTTTTCTTTTAATGTCTGGTATGTAACGCATGACGGGAGCAGGACAATGCCTGCACTAGCGCGACACGCGTTACTGCACAGCATCCCGCGTCATGTGGCGAGATCGCGCGGGGCCGCGGAGCTCGCAGGTGCGTAGGTGGGGAAACGCTACAGTGTTCAGTAAGATAAGATAGAGCGGCTTAGTGGTTAGCGAGCGACTGTCGACCTATTGAGTCCCAGGTTTTCGAGTCCGTATGACTGTTGCATCAGGTGTCTGTGACCCTGCACCTGACACACCACACATATGCGGCACTATAGTATCTCCCGCACAGTTAACTGCCTTACCATTCGGAGGTTCTCGGCCAGGAGGACTCCGCGTTACTGAAAGTGAATCATGGTTACCAGCCAACAGAGCAGGCGCGCACTCACCTCTCGGTTCTGCTCGGCGGCGACCTTGGGCTTGAAGAGCAGCTGGTTGATGTAGCCCAGGAACATGAGCAAGTAGAAGCCGATGTGGGAGAGCGCGGCGGTGAACAGCGAACACTTTTCGAAGGAGCCGGGGAACGTGTCGTACTGCGTCCAGTCCATGGGTGGCAGGCCCGCGTAGTTGCCATCCATCTTCTGCACCAAGTTGTTTGTCTGTAATCATTAAACTATTTATTAATTGCACTCAATATTTAGATATATATATACATATATATAGAATGCAAAAAGCCGTGCGGTGCTTAAGAGACTGTACCACTCCACTAGGAGTCCTTCTCTGCTTAGAAGTCATCTGTGCAGGTGCCGCCCTATCTGCTGCCAACAGTAGAGTTAAGTTCCGGTTCGAAAGGTACAGAGAGCCAACATCATTACGCGCTGTGAGACATTCCATCCACTTCCAGTCATCAGTGGTCACCACGTATTTGTCACCTTCTTCAATTGAAGTTGAATAGAAGTCGTTTGTAAGTGTCCATGTTCTGCGGTAACCATTTACCATCAGGTGGACTGGTACCACGTTTGTGACCTGGATCCAATATATAGCGAGTGTCGTAAAAATCGACTTCGGGAAATGCTTGTTTGTTGACTTCCATGGCATTCGACAGATGATCGCGTAACCTTCAAGGGCTGGCATCTATCGGATACCGACTTAGATTATCCAGAATTAGAGATATCATAAATAAAGACGAGAGATCTCGGATCCACCGCGATAGCCACTCCCATTGCAAATCCATTCAAACAGGGCGTGGCTTCTGCACTGGACTGCTCATTTCTTCATCCACAAAGCATCTGCAACGGACATCAATGAAGCATTTCGGCGACTACACCATTGTTCATACGCAGCATACACTCAACATAGCTCAAGATCATTATTCACGTTAAGTATTTAGTGTACAAGTGAAATTGTCCAGAAACTGAAGAAAATGTGTGAATGTTGAATCAAAAACTAAACCGTGATGTAACAGAAGATTATAGGCTATTGATTTCTCTACTTTCTTTGATGTTCTATATCAACGGATAGATAAGAACAAAAAAGTGGACGTAGATGACTAACGGAATCTAAAATGTGCACCATTTCCAAACATTGTAAAGTTTCCAAGCGAACACGTATTGTGTCTTAGTTTATACAGCGTAAGTCGTAGTACGGGTCTGATTTAGTGCCAGACGCAGACAAACTGAGGAGGAGGAGGGGAGGGGAGTGGTTATTTTATGTACGGCAATCGTGCCTAACATAAATAACCTTCTAAAATTATTATCCTTGTTATTACCGCCGCATAACAACATAACAAAACATAACAACCGCAAAAGCGATAGCATACGCATTTCGCACTCGAACATTATTGTTTCCTCGTCGTCGTACGCTTCTAGAGCCAACGCCCGTCTCCTGTTGTATATTAAACTGCCTCAATGCACCGCGATGCGCCACGTGGGCACAGCGTTAAACTGTGCGGCAAATTTAGTTTTCAGTCTCGATCGGAAATACGTACGTACGTAAATGTTGTCCCCGCATCTGCATCTCTACCCTAGTCTAGCAAACTCTCTTGATCATAGATTTAGCGTACAACACATCTATAATCTAGATACTACATGTGTACACATATCCACTTTCCCTACAACCTCGCGTATTTATTTTGCAAATCTACAACTGCCTGCGCCTTCGACTTAAGGAATTATATTTGTTATAATGGTTAATGGATTATAGATGAGTGAGGCAACATGGGACCAACTCCCCGAATACTCTCCGATGTTGCAGATGTACTTGGGCGTCGATAATCATTTACCATCAGGTGCGCCGAGTGCTCGTTTGCATAAAAAAAATGTTTATGACTTAAAGATATTTCACGTTTTATTCGTCACGAATTAATTTTACGACAACAAGCCGTGAGGCATGCGCACCACCGCTGCAGCGGTCGGATCGTGGGCTCACAACACTACCGACATTAATAATGTGAAATTTTATATAATTACCGAACGGTTTCACCTTTAAGGCATTATCAAGGTTACCTTCGATCGTGTGAAATGATTATTTTAACAAAACCTGTATAGTATGTAATCAACTATTGTTTCCGAGTAAATTCGACAAATCTCTACGACGTCGTCAAACTGTCTGGAGCGGCGTCATTTGAAATTGATACCGACGCTTTCATCTAAGCTACTAAAGTAATCATTACATCGAGCACGGGACACGGCTAGTGATGAGGGCACCTTGATGTCATACGCACTTGACAGTAATATTTATTTATACGTTATTGTGTCCCAGAAAAATTGGTATACAATGGGCGGGCTTAATGCCTTTTGGCATTCTCTACCAGTCAACCCTGGGTGAGAAAGAAATCATGTTGCCAGGTTTAAAATAAATAATAAATTAAATATCAATATTAAATACATAACCCTTATAATATACTTACATATTTATAACATACATAATACACTACACATAAACATATAATTCATACATAAACAAATTAAATATGAAGAGGAAAATCTCAGATGGCATTTGCCTGCATATAGTTACGACGGAGCAGGGTTTTGAAAGAGTTTTTATTCGGAGCTTTCTTGATCGGGGAGAGCATTCCAAAGAAGAGTACCTTCAGGCTGTTTGAAGTTCGAGGCACTCGGTTATGACTCGAATAAAGAAAATTTAAGTTATCCTTAAGATACGCAGGCGAGTTTGCATCGTTTAAAATGGAATAAAGTACAGATAAGATTTTGGAGCTACGCCTTTGGTGAATAGAAAGCCATTTTAGCCTTGAACGATAGAAGGAAATATGGTCATACTTACGCAAACCGAAAATAAATTTTATGCAGTTATTGAGAAGGCGCTCCAGTTCAGTAAGAAGAAATCGCGGTGGATCTGGGTATCACACATCTGCATTGTCGATAATGGGTAGAATAAGTGAATGGACCTGTAAGAGTTTGGTTTTCAAAGGGGAATAGGAAATTTTTGAGACGATAAAGAGAGCGCAAAGTGGCAACGACTTCACGGCTGGTTTCACCGATGTGTAAATTCCAAGTCATAGTGTGGTCCAAATGTAAAGCAAGGTTTTTCATGGAATGACAAGACCGTTGTAGAGAATAGTAATATCTGGTCTAAAACTACTTCATAGTGGTTGAAATAGCTTGCTATAAAATATCGGTATCAATGTCACGAGAATAATAAAATATCTAAATAGTACTTATTAAACGTCGTAATTTAAAAAAAAAACTATGTAGTTCTTTGGAATATTTAGATTACGTAACTTTTCAATATCATTTTCTTTATCCAGAACTGAATCCACGAAACAAGTTTAAACAAAAAGTCTCGATTTTAAACAACCTTATGTACTGACCTTAGCCACCAAGTATTCTCTCTCGCGACCGATGCCGGCCCGGTGATCCGGTCGAAACGAATCCTACGAACGCAAAATACTGTCGCCTCGTCCTCGAGCCGAGATCGGAATGAGCTGTTGTAATTAAACGCCAAAGTTTACTCGGAGTTATCCTGCTGGAGGCGGACAATGCTAACGAAGCAGATAACCCGGCGGAAGAAACTGGCGTGCGTCATGAGGAAACTTCTTGGCTTAACCGGCGCGGTGCTGGTGCCGCAATGCGATAATTATCCATATTATCATTTTATTGTTGCTCGTTAACTGCTGAATGTAAAGACTCGTGTTCATTGACAGTGTTTTAAGACATGCCAGCGCCATGTGTGAGCTTCGTACTTGTAGCTTAATAAATTATTGACCGGCCATATATATATCGTAGATATTAAGTTATTTCGGCTTTCTTTTATTCTGAAAAATTTGTGAAGTCCACTCGACCAGTTAACTTAAGAAGAGTGGAACAGTGCTAAGGGTCCTTACTAAACAATGTACCTGCACTTGCCAATGAGTCTTTACATTATAATAGTTTTTACAAAGATTTCTTTAATGTTTTAATGAAAGAATTAAATAAGATTTAAAAAAAAAACTATGTAGTTCTTTGGAATATTTAGATTACGTAACTTTTCAATATCATTTTCTTTATCCAGAACTGAATCCACGAAACAAGTTTAAACAAAAAGTCTCGATTTTAAACAACCTTATGTACTGACCTTAGCCACCAAGTATTCTCTCTCGCGACCGATGCCGGCCCGGTGATCCGGTCGAAACGAATCCTACGAACGCAAAATACTGTCGCCTCGTCCTCGAGCCGAGATCGGAATGAGCTGTTGTAATTAAACGCCAAAGTTTACTCGGAGTTATCCTGCTGGAGGCGGACAATGCTAACGAAGCAGATAACCCGGCGGAAGAAACTGGCGTGCGTCATGAGGAAACTTCTTGGCTTAACCGGCGCGGTGCTGGTGCCGCAATGCGATAATTATCCATATTATCATTTTATTGTTGCTCGTTAACTGCTGAATGTAAAGACTCGTGTTCATTGACAGTGTTTTAAGACATGCCAGCGCCATGTGTGAGCTTCGTACTTGTAGCTTAATAAATTATTGACCGGCCATATATATATCGTAGATATTAAGTTATTTCGGCTTTCTTTTATTCTGAAAAATTTGTGAAGTCCACTCGACCAGTTAACTTAAGAAGAGTGGAACAGTGCTAAGGGTCCTTACTAAACAATGTACCTGCACTTGCCAATGAGTCTTTACATTATAATAGTTTTTACAAAGATTTCTTTAATGTTTTAATGAAAGAATTAAATAAGATTTAAAAAATCTGTTTACTGTTAACAAACATTTTAAATTTAACTACTCGGCCACTAAAGAAATTTGTAAAAGCAGGGAAATGTTTTCAAATTCTATGAGAAAAAGGCATACATTAATTCAACAGTAAGTAAAAATAAAAAATATTCCAAGACTAATCCAAATATTCGAAAGGTAAATCGTATTTTTGAATCTGTACAGTCAAACTGCTGACAGTGAAACTAAAGGAGTTTCGAAAGTAATTTATTAGGATACCGAGGGAAATTAGCGTCTATAATAATAAATTTGTTTAAAATACAGATCACGGGCCGATTAAATCCAATAAAGAAGTGGCTAATGATTTTAGAACTTATTTCTCCAATACATGTCTGAAGCACAGATGATCTTAACTCGTCATCTACACGTGCTTCTCAATTCTACATTAACACAGCTTGACATTCGACGAGGGAAATTATTTTTATTACGTCGAAGAATAAACAATTTTCCTTCACTTTCATGTTATTCATTAGTCATTCAAATTTAATAGTGGATTTCGAGTGGGATTCGAATCCCACCACAAAGTTTGGCTTTGATGGCAAAGGGCGCTCAAATTTAAATTAATTAAGTTTTGTAATAATTATGAGACTAAATAATATCTGACGAAACAATGTACGATTCAATGTGCAAGGTTGACCTTTAATTTACCTTGTGTAATTTAACCTTTATTTACCTACCTACAAACTAAGATATTGTTTTGCGGTTTTTTGTCTTGCTGCACGCTCAATGAAGTACGGTTTAAGTACGAATTTACTCATGTGCAA
The DNA here is from genome assembly GCA_029286595.1 of Bhutanitis thaidina. Lineage (NCBI taxonomy): Eukaryota > Metazoa > Arthropoda > Insecta > Lepidoptera > Papilionidae > Bhutanitis > Bhutanitis thaidina. Next base: position 162,466 of record JAGSMS010000022.1, read on the forward strand.
AGTACTTTACACTGTATTTTATAAAAACAAGTTTATGAAATTTAATTCTAGAACAAGAACTTTTGTAAAAACTTTCGAAGCGTAATCAGTGCCTTTTGTATTGAGGTGACACAAATACTCCATGTATTCAAAACGCATTGACTTAGCAATGATAGGCATAGAAAATGAAACTAAAAAAACACCAAATAACGCGAACAAGCATAGCTGTTGGTGTCGGTAAATGTGTTTCTGAGTGCTCCTAATGTATTTGTGATGGGGTGAAAGAGGCCACCGCTGTTATGGGACCTTGAACGAGACTATCGTTTACGTTTTGAACTTGTCGGGAGAGATAGTGCCTTAGTATTTTAGTAAATATCGATTCAGATAAGAAGACAACGGATCGGCTACTGAACAACTCCGATTAGTTAAATAGAACCACTATTTCTACTTATTTAGCTGGTATGTAACTGCTATGTCAAATGGTGAGATATAGATGATGCCGTCCAACAGATATTTTCGAGATATTGTGACGAATCAGGCCGCTGTTAGAGGCGACTATGGAAAAAGCTTTGAAAATCGCAACGGCTACCAACTTTTGGAGGGATAAAGTGGAAGTGTACTGTTATCGCCAATCCGCTTGCCGAACGTAGGGATTGTGGCAATTGCTCCTTATGGCTGTTATTGATAAGGAAGGTCTATAAAGTTATAACGATATTTTAAATAAACCGAATTGTAATTTATATATATATAATCTCTTTTTCACTAACACCTGTCAGCAAAAGGGGTTTGCCAGGGATTACGGATTTCCATTTAACACTGAGGTACTGCCAAAAGAGCATCCGCTACCCGTTCTTCGAGCCTCTACGCCGGGAACGCTTGCGCGGATCGCCATGACATTTTCAAGGCTATTCCCTACATTACACACGCGCGCACACAATGCACACGACACATGTTGCAGGCTGGGTCGGTAGACCTGCGGGTGCGTTTACTCATTTTCGACGGCTTGGTGGCGTAGTGGCTAAGCGTTTCGCTTCCCGCACGGGACGAACAATACAAATAATTGTTCAAGGTCTGGGTGATTTATGTTCATATGCAATTTAAATCTTGCAGCTGGGCATCCTTTCAATAAAAAAAAGGAAAATAAAGCTTTTATTAAAATATCATAGAAGATCCAAAAACGAAGCGCCAATTCACATTTCATGTCAAGGCTTGCTTGACAGACGTTAGCCAATTGTACCTTGAATACGCCGCCTACAACGAAACGGTGTTATGTACAGGAGTATCAATCGTATAGAGCAACACCGTTTCGATTAAAACGACTGAGAGTTGTCCGCAATATTAAAAAAGAAACTTTTTTTTGATCCCCGCAAACAACCCCAATGGAAGAAGGTCACAGACGCGATGTCACCCCCGACGACTAAGATGGAACGCCTAGCAGTCCGTAATGACACCGGCTCCGTACACTGTCCAACCCCGAAGACAACGGTGGTTAAACTTATCATCGGCAGCAGAAATCCCTAAGACGATTACTACTCAGACTAAAGTAAAGTAGCGTAGTTTATTGTTGGGACACTTCATGATATAGTTTTTGTGAGAATTTGTGTTTATTTTTATAGTTTAAGTTTGTAAGTTTATTGTATGGAATAATAAATAAATTACTGTAATTTATAACAAAATCGTTGGTTCCTTTATTTAGCATATTTCTGTAAAGCGCGGGGCGAGGAAGGGATCACTATGCGCCAACCAGAGCAGCGCCTGCAGTGGCGGCTCGCTTTGTACAACTCAAGGTCAAACTTCGCTATCGAAATGTCATTACGATACCACCAAAATAATGAAATAATTAAAATCTGTATGACGTCATATTGCAACTTGAAAACCTTAATTTGCGTTTATTCAGTCCCTGCTACTAAGTGTACCACTTGGTAGGCGAGCAAGCCGTTCGCCTAATGGCTGGTGTCACGCTGCTGTCACAGCCTACTGCCACCGGTCAGCTCGCAGCCTGTGAATAGACTCCCACGCAGAGGATTTTCTATAATCGCAACGCTCGGCCGGCGGATTAGCGATCGCAGAACCAGAGCACGCTGCTGACCCTCATCGGTCTGCTCATTTTCGGTCTCATATTTTTCTGTCTCGAAATGGTTATCCCGCCATCTATCGATACCCGTCGCTATTTTCAAAGCTGTTCCTTTGGTCGCATCTAACGATACGCTTGGGAAGAAACACGCGGCTCGTGGTAAGATTAGTAGGTCCCATAAATTTAGATATTTTACGGCATTTCCATCTACCTAGTGCGTCTCCTCCTACGGTCGACATAGCGTATAGTACGAGTAGACTTTGATAGTAATGTTAATTCACTTGTTGGTAGATCACTATTTCTTAAGTATAAGTCGGAAACTATTATTTAGGGATTTGTGTATAATATGTAGATCTCTCGTCTCGAACGAAGTTACAAGTGAGTTGTAACATCGTTCCGCGAACACGATTTAACTATCTTCGTGGGTGGTGGACTTGGGTATGCGAGCCTTCACTCGAGGGGGTCGTGTGGCGAATCGTCCACTCCCCTTGCATACGGTTGAGGGTGACGACGCTGCCACGTGCCCCATGCTCGTGAACAGGCGTCGCTTGCCGTTGCTTGCGGTGGTTGGACAGCACGGGTCTGCATATCCAGAAAGAGTTTTTTTCTTTTTTCTTTATTTGTATTTTGTGTTGATTTAGTATTATAATTGTATTAGTAAATATAATTGTATGATTTAGTATGCATAACATATGTAAAACACATACAGAACACGGGACACCTGCGGAGTTTCTTATTGACCTAAACTTAATAACTATTTATAATTAGCAACCTGTAACGACTACTTTTTGATGTCAAAAGACAAGTAGAGTGTGCATTTTTAGTAAATGTAAAACAAAATCGATCTTGGATTCAGTGAATGCAATGGACATGGACTCATTTGTCATGGATAAAATTATTAACAATAATTTCTTGTATTTACGTGAACACTACACATTTCTAATGAATATATATATATATATATATATACATATATTCACGCCTTGTTCCCAACGGGGTAGGCAGAGACAATCTTCTTCCACTTGCTACGGTCCTGACATACGTCTTTCGCTTCTCCCACTTTCATCAAACTCGCATGCATACTCGTTGGTTTAGAGTACTCTTGACCTGGCCTTTTTCAGAACGTCTCCGGTTTGATCGTGAAATGTTCGTCTAGGTCTTCCTCTCCCGACTCTACCATTTACACTCGCCTCATATATTTGATTATTTATTTATTAATTTTTTAATTTAAAATGAAACTATTATTATAATTGTTTAATTTCAATAAAATTATTGATTGTAATAAATCCTTTATGCAAACACCAGCACAACCATCATAACACAAGCCTAATTTTATTATAAATAATATACCAGTAATAGAGAAAGGTGTGAGCATCATATTTTACTAAACGAAAGATTGGCCAACAGATAATACTCATCTTTTGAGGAGGCATAAGTTAAACAGCAGTCTTGTGACTGGCTGGAATGATAATGATAATAAAGATAGTTATTAGAATAAGGCATTATTATTACACTCAGTGTACACCACCAATGTTTAAAACACCGTTTTAGTGTTGAGTGTAGTGCTACTGTGTGCGATTATTCTGGTAAAAGTTCATGGTGTTGGAGAAGTAGTGCATGTCGGAGGAAGGGTGTTGCTCTTCTTCTCGTCTAACTAGGTAATATACATCATTTTATTATTTTAACCAGAAAAGTGCAATATAACTTTTATGATTCAGTAAAACAAAGTGAAAGCCTTAACATACATAAGTTGTTGGTCCATTACTCTGTTACTGTCTAGTTTGCATTGTAATAAAGTTTTTAACATTGAGACACCAACATTTAATTTTTTTATTGAGAAATTATGTTCTATTGCTGTTTTCAAATGGTACTCTTTTAAATGTATCTTTATGTTTAGACTGTAATACTTGAAAAATTACGTTCTCATTAATGGGGAAATGTATATGATCCTACAAAAAGCCTAGTGGTCATTGTTCAGTGTAGTGGTCAAGTCTAAATGTGTTCAGTATTCCAGTAAATATATATAAAAAAATATTTAACCAAGACTACAGAGTTATTAAATAATCTTATCCTTAACAGCTTGTGAATAGTCCACTGGAGGACATTGACCTCTCCCATTAAAAGGATTTGCCATAATCGCAACGCTTGGCAATTGGATTGGGAATCGCAGTACCAGGCACCTCGCCACCTTATATGCTGCTATCATCAAAAATATAATTATCACAAAAACTAACAAGAGGAAGCCTGTGAAACTCCACACACCACTTTTGCATCTTCTTCATCAGTCAGTTTTACATCTGATCAGTAGTCAATACTATGTTATACTAACAAAACTGTTATATGTAGTAGAGAATAGGGAGCAAAAACCATAAAAGTCGCCTATCTTTATCAATAGTTAAATATAATTGTAATGGAACATGCTTCTTGATTTCCATTCTAAACAAGTCTCTATGTTTGGTAATTAAAATAAGTGATATTTGTCCACCTTGACCACCACAATTATTGCCCAATCAATGCCAAGTCCAAAATTCTAAGTATATGGTTTAAATATTTTCTGTATTTTCATGTTTAATCTAAGTTTGTATAATATAACTTGGGAAAAATGTTTACGAGAGATGAAAGGTCCGAATGTGACATTGAAAGGAGAGCAATGCAGAGCAGGTATTATGGTGAATGGGGCATTGCATACATTTATGAACAGCCAGGCGATATCTCACAAAGGATGTTTGCTGTGCATAGAGGGGTATTGGTACCAACACTAAATATGGAAGCAAAACCTGGGTATGGCAGAAGAGGCATGAATGCAGGATAAATACAGTAAGTGAGAGCATTAAAAGTATGATTGATGTGAAGATAACTGACAGGGTTCCCTTCCCAGCCCATCCCAGCTGGTTTAGACTTGTGGAGAGGATGATTGAAAGTAATTTAATGAAACAAATATATGAGGCGAGTGTAAATAGTAGAGTCGGGAGAGGAAGACCTAGGCGAACATTGCATGATCAAATCGGAGACGTTCTGAAAAAAGGCCAGGTCAAGAGTACTCTAAACCAACGAGCATGCATGCGATGATTGACGAAAGTGGAAGAAGCGAAATATGTATGTCAGGACTGTAGCAACTGGAAGAAGATTGTCCCTGCCTACCCCATTGGGAACAAGGCGTGAATATATACATAAATATATGTATAATATAATTGGACCACATTAATGCAATAATACCTGTGATACTTTGATATTCAACTTTTGTTTACACTAATCTATAAAGTATTATGTTAGACCAGACTCACCCACACCCACCCCAATTAAATTCGCACAGGTAAATAAAAGAAAGCACCTTCATTCTGAAACCACATAGCTTTGTGACAGTGAAAAATTTTATATTTAGTCCTTTGGATTTAGAGATTACATTCTACAAACTTTACCACTTTTGGTATTTCAAATTAAAAAAAAATTCAAATTTCTAAACGTTACTTTTAGATGGTCCGAAATTAACTGTATTATTTCGTATCACGTTACATTCAATGTCACATAAAAACCGGAACAATGCTTATAAATGATTAAAACACTGTTTTAATCGTTTATAAGCATTGGAGTGGCATAATTTTAAGCACTCCGGAAGGTCAACTGCTTGCCCCTAATCAGCCGTGATATTTCTATATCCTTGATATGATTTTACTATAATTTGTATTCACACAAGGCCAGTTTTTGCGATACACCATAAGACTGGGTCGTGAGGTCGCTGGTCATAAGAATTTGCAGTGGGTGTGTCACAGTTATCGTCATCCACTACACCGGTAGTTTTACTAGACACAGACAGGGCCTAATTTTAATGGAGGTTATTATATGAAAAAAACAATATCTACTTACAGCAGCTCCATTGTTTAAATTTGTGGTCTTAACGTAACCATTTTTGTGATTATTAATTTTCCCATTCAGAGTTCTTTGGTCACTTTCATTGTATTCTTCAGTTTTTGTTAATTCTGTATCACTCGAACTGACACAACCTCTCATAGCAACCGCCGCCATCCTCGTTCATTAAAATGTATTAATTCTTAACAACAGACGAAGCTGACAGTGACAGTGACAGTCGACCATGCACCATAACCGTATAGCGCAGCGACCAAGTCGAAACGTCAATACGCTATGAAAATATACCGCAGAGAGCCGCACTAATTGAGCGATGTAGTTAAGCGCTCAATGCTTAATATATTTATGAAGAAAACTGTTTTATCGATTTCTACACATATTGACATTGACACTTTTTGACACTGACAAACAATCAAATAAAATGTTAACGTATAAATCAACTTTACCTTGCAAATGAGAAAAAAGTCATAGTACTCTCGTGAGATATTAACAGTTGTCATCATTATGAGCCTGTAGCTACACTAAGTCCAATTTTCAACCGCTGGCTCAGTTGCTGTTTCCAGCCGCCTTGTGCAGATCATCGTTCCATTCAGCTAAGAGATGTAACTACTTAATTGATTACACATAATGTGATTAGATCTTTGGTTCAAATGAACTCTGGTTCTCCAACAAAAAATAATAATGTTGTTAGTTTTCAATAATATTCTAACTTTATTTATTTATTAAACTAAATCTGATGTTAAAATCTCACCTATCTGTCAATGTTAACAAATAAGTACAATACACAATTATTTACTTAACGATGATAAAAATTTAATTTCTTTTATTTAATATTATTGTTATACTAACCCATTCTGAGCATTATTAGTCGCGAAAGAAACAGCTAAAAGTAGTCACTAAAGGTCCTTGAAATAATATTTTATCTTATTTCTCAAACATGGAGGTTTCTCAATCATATCTTTCGGCACCGGCGAGCTCGTGGTACTAAGAATAGTATTTACCAATTTTAGTGGTGCTAATCGTTACGCATGTCTGAAAAATAGAAAGAAATATTCTAAGCATTATAAATATTATTATTTTTAGATGAATACTTGAAGAATTAGATAAAATAAGAGAACTTACATAAACAACAGTATTCTGTGTTCAGAATGATAAATATTATTATTTTTCTGACTGGAAAAGCGTAGATCATTTCCAGCTTCAAAATCCTTTGAAACTTGAGACCATTTCACAGGATTGAGACATCTACAGACTGCTACTTAACTTTATTACTTAATTCAAATTTGGTTAATTTAAATCAAACTATAAAATAAAAACATTTATTTTATAGTTTGATTTAAAATAGAATCTGTCATAGATAACAAAAGGAGCAATTCACAAACGCAAGGTTGTGATATATAATCTGTAAGCAAATCATAGTGGTGGAGAGAAGACTCTGTCGGTAAAGCAGCATTAAAATAAAGTCAATAATTTTATCACATTAGCTTTTCTTGCGAACTGCTCTCAATTGAACTAGGTTTTCTTTTTGCATTCTTGGAAATTTCAATATTATTTTTCGTACTTGAATTTGTTCAGAACAAATAGTTATCTACTTTTTTTTGTACCATAAGTTGTAGACCAGCGAAAAGCGCCGCCCCCGCTTCACCGGTGGGGCTGTTTGGCGATGAGTAATACCGTTTCTCGTGCAGAGTGACGTCGTGCAGCGGCAGCCGGCCGGCGTACGGCTCGCAGACCTCAGTACGTCACGACGAGGAGGCACGGCAGGACCCCCTCCGTAAACACACCCTGTTCGCGCTCCTACCGCACCCACTATCGATCTTTTTCTCTAGTCTTAACACGTTTTGATAATTTTCCAATTAACTATGGATGCCACCGACTCACTACTCGGAGGTTTGGCAAGTGGGGACCCCGTGCCGGTGAACGAGGCTAAGCCGACTCTGAAACGGGAACAAGACTCTACTGACGATTTTGAACACCTGGATCGTGAAAGTAAGCACGATGAAACCGGCGAGTCTCCGATCCATCATCACGGTGCGGCGCGCACCGCCACACAGAGCTTCCTCGACATGGAGCGTGATGAGCTGTTCGTGGACACACCTCGTGCACCCTCCGTGACTGATAAGCAGGCGGATCATATCGCCGACAAATTCACCGACAGCGAGTCTGAGGCTGACACCGCAGGCGAGTCGCCGATGCACCGTCCTCAAGCGCAGCAGCAAAAATCCACCTCGTCTATTCCCGAACACCCGACTATTGTACCACCACCGGTACACGATTCCACGCCAGCGCAGGTGTCTAATCTCGCTCCCACTACCACGCCGCCGCCTACCCCAGCTCCCGCCCCTGTTCCGACCCCTGTCCCTTCAGCACCAGAGGCTGTAAAGGAGTCACGGCCTGAGCCAAAGGTCGAACCGGTGGCGACAAGCAAGGGGGACTCACCTCAGGCGGTTCCTTCGACAGAACCTCAGCCACCACAGGAGTCGACACCTGCACTCAAGATCGCACCGCCGGAGCCCAAGCCCAAGCCCAAGCCCGAAGTCAAGCCGGAGCCCGCGCGTGCACCCATAGCACACGTCATCGAGGCCGAGGTCATCTTCTGCCAGATGGGACTCGGTAAGCGTTCTGTCGCCGACTACCTATATTTTAATACAGTTATATTCTATTTAGATACTTCGTCGCAGAGTCCACTGTTGGATATACCATTATTGATTATGCCTGGAAAGGCCAGGAAAGTTCTAGAAAACTATTTAAATTTCGTCTTGTTTTTTTTTATTTAATAACAATAAATAGTGAATTAATTCTATTGCATTCTATAGAAAATTTTCTCGCACCACGCTGGGCAGGAAGACACATTTAGGCGATTACGCTGTAGAGTTTTCCGCGTAATTCAATTTTCAATGTCGAAAATAATCAAAAACTGTAAAATTTGAAAGCTTAATAAGCAATCGATCGTGACAAAGGCTCGAGGAACGTCCGGACATTTTGCAAGTGTCATGCACAGCACACGAAGGTTGTCCTCTATTTGTGGCGCCGTGACTTCACCGCCGCAGCACGAGCTCGTTTTTGTGTGCAAAGTCTGAACGAACAATGGCCACTCACAAAATCGACTGTAAAATTTTTCAAGCGTAAAAGTTGCAGAAAAAATTATACCAATCATAGTGCTGGACTAGAGACAATCGTTGCGTCAAATCGTCGCTATTTAAACGAGTGCTCTGCCGTGCGTCATGCGGCGGCAGTTTGAAGCTTGAATAAATCGTTTAGTAGCAAGTCGAGCGTCGTCCCTGAACAGGTCGAGGTTAGTGTTAAAAATCAGAGATAGACTAGATCTGAAAACAGTCGTGACGTTTGATTCGCGACGGCCGGGCCGGCGGGCGCTGCGCGGCCGCGGCCGCAGAGGTGGCGGAGCGGCAAGAGCGTTGACCGGCGCCGGTAACGGGCCGCGGGCCTCCCACCGCATGCGGCAACAGAGGACGTCCGAAATGCGTTTCTATCGAACCGTAATTAACGAAACAAAGAAATCGCCAGACTAGAACGAAACGTTCATCTTTCGATTTCACCTTTCATGTTCAGAGGCTCTTGTGTCGGCGCTGTCCTTCGGCGCGTCGCAACTGCTGAAAGTAGAACGGTGTCGCCACCGAATGTCCTTCCGTCCGTTTAAATTAACATTAAAACCTGTATCGACTCGATGCATGTACATTAGCATTTACCGAATGTGAGTCATCGGCGCCAACGCACGTTCAACCGTGCGCTCGCCGTCGTTCGTCCATAAGTAGTCAAATACATATCACCAATCGGTCCCATACCATCAAGTCTCACACGGGACCGCTTGTCGCTGCACGCGGACGGTTAGGTTGCCCGCAGCCAGTTTAATCAGCTCCGCGCTCACAAGCTTTCCTTTCCTTATCTTATCGGAGATCATACCGCTCTCGAAACTGTAACAGCTATTGTTATTTTCCACAAACTGCTAAAGGCAGGCGCAATAATGTTATCAACATACAAATATGAAAATTTATTGACGTCTCTTCTGGAAGTGTCATGAAACACAATTTGTATCTTTTTTGTCACATCTAGTCGTTTTAAAAATTCTTTAAAAAACAAAGTATTGAAAACAAAAAGCCCGGCCGGTGGCAGCGTCGGGGCGGCGATGGCGGGTGGCGGCGTGCGGCGGTGAGGCGGTGCGACGGCACCGTGGCTAATTTTAGCGGCGGTTCGGAAACGCGGCCCACTCACAAGTGGCGACTCCACAGCCGCGAGCTCACGTCGCCGCCGCCACGAGCCCGCAGCACCTCCCGCGGCCGAGCGACCCGCGCGCGGCGGACCCTGGCTCCTCCTGGGACATTGTTGTGATAATATTGCCATGGGATCCGGAGACGACGCAGTGACATGTAAGTCATACACGTACGAGTAGGCAGTGCTGGATCGTCCGTCCAGTCGTCGAAACAGTTCGCGTGCACTGTTTTGACGGTTACTCATTCTCGAGCATTGCTCATTCGTAGTTCGGTTTATGGAATAGTCTGATAAATGAGCATGACGCGATCGGTATAGTCATACACTATAATTAATGCGGCGCTTGTTGGAATTAGACTTCTTGAATTCTGTCGTCACCATTTGTAGTATAACTGGTTCGGAAACTGCCTACGCGACTGACAACGTTGATGATGGACGACATTTCCCGCACTTGCGTTCCATATCATATCAAATGTAAAAAAGTATTTTTACATTGGAACGGAACTGTCGGCCGGGCGGGCTGCAATCTGCAATATCTATCTGTATTCAAGTAACCTTTTTATCAGCTCTTTATGCAGATTGGGGCCGTATCTGTTCTATTGAAAAAAAATTATTGAATCGGCTGTTTTACGTTTTAAAATGTAGGCATTAAATCGTTTCCCTATAAACCATTTTTTCTGGTAATGTTTATAGATTCGAATGGTGCTTTGCAGTTACCTTATCTACGAGTACACGTGGAGGTAATGGTAGATCCATTGGATACTCTATTAAACCAATATAGTTTTAAATTTTGATTCCATGTAAGCAACAACATAATCATGTTTGTATAGTATTTCTTTGCCGTCGTGGTAGATATTCGGTGCGCTGACCCAATTCTCACGACTTTTTGTCACGAAAGTGTCATTCGCAACAGCCCTTTGTCTACCCGCACACGAGCGGCGTGCTCTCAACGCCGCCCTCTGTTGTACGCTTTTACTAATCACGACCCGTTCATGAAAATCATTTCATGAACATTGGCAGTTTAGTATGCTTAGGTCAAGTAGCTTATTAAAATATCTGGGTCTCTCATAGCAAACATTAATTTAATATGATAAAATGGTCCTTCTGAAATGTTTAAAGCTTTTGTTAAGGTTTGTTACCTGTCCGTCATTATAAACTGCTTCTCATTCTTACTCATATTTTGAAGCGATGTGATTTCAATCTGATCATCAAAACCTAAAACAAAAGAAAGCGCTCGCAGCAAGACAGGGAGTATACAGTGATATAGTACTTTCATATCCAATTGTATGAGTAAATTGCCACGGGTATCTGATGTTACCCTTTGTCCACTACGAAAATCGAATAACAGAATAACGCGGCGCAACGAATGCACAATAGATCGATACAAACATGAACATTATTGAGCCACATGAACTCTATGCAAATGTTAAAACCATAAAGCATAAAGTTTACATTATAAATTAACATACGTTTGTGTTTGCGCATATCTGCGTAGAATGCACTAGTCGGAAGTCAGAGATATAAATATCAAAAATATTCCCGATGTACGTCGAAGTTTGTACGATAACCTTGAAATTCCTTCATATAAAAGTGCATTTATTGAACAATTTATCAAAGTTATTAATCAGTGGGTTAGGTTAGTTAACAAACAGATGGAACTTTGCTGAAATACTTTTCATTAACTGGGAGAGTAAAAAGTTAATTTGCTAAGGTCCTCATGCAAACAATAATGGAGGGTGCTAGCTAGACTTAATTTTTATTGCCTATACTTCTGCATTCGCAATGTGCTGCGATCAATCGTTTCTGGATTTTCCGGAAAAGGCCAGACATTGGGGCCGGGGCGGGGCGGGGGCGGCGGGCGAGATCGATCGCCGCGAGCCCGTGCCGCCCGCCGTCTGCCTGAACTATGGAGAAAGTTCCGAGGGCCGAGACACTCGCCGTATATGATCCACGTCAATTGAACGCGGATTGATATAGTTGGTCACAATATCAATGTGAAAGTTGAAACAATTTCTACCGTGTCCTCAAACGACCGGTCGACGACCAGTTCCCTTTTTAATTTTCATTCATACCACTGCGGCTGTTGACACCGTTTCCTTTCGTGTCATTGTAAGTTATACGTTTTGGTGTTTGAAGAAAATTCACGCTCTTGAGATTTACCATCCAACTTAGTCTCATCAAACTTAAAAAAATAATAATTAACCCCAAAGTTTTGTTCACTGCAAAGCCGTAAACAAGTGGCACAGGCCGCCAGTGGCCGCTTGCAAGCCACAAGTCGATGATTAAGAGCTAGGGGACCCAATACGGAAATTAGAAAATGTCATTTTGAGGTAGTTTCACAATGTTCGCCAACGTTACATGAGCAGCAAAAAGGTTGAAAACTGTAACGAAGGGGACGCAGAATGACTCACTGGGAAATCTGTTTACCCTCCTTGTGCCGACAAGGTTAAGTAATTACTACGCAATCGCACTGCGTTATTGCAAACGCTGCCCACCTATCATTGTCCTAGATTTAAACCGTTCATCACTGAAGATTACTGAGTAATTGTTTGGATTATTTTGACTTCAACTTATACGGAATTGTTTGTAGGCGAGAGAGTTTTCAAACCACTAACTTTATCAACTATTTCTATCATAATTTAGACTAAAGTTTCTGTGAATTTCTTGTGTGTCTGCACAGCATGTCATTAAATTGTGCATTCATGTAGTTTTCGTGTGGGAAATGGTTCGGTTATATGTAACCGGGGGTCGGTCGCGTGGTAGCTACGAGGGCGTTGTGTTGTCTAGAGCCAAGTGCTGGTTTCCACGGGTGCGCGGCGGTGCAGCGAGCGGGTCGGGCGCGGGTCGGGCGCAGGTGGGCTGATGTCACCGGGCCGCCGATTCTATTTTTAGGTCGCAACTCGTCACCGCGTACACAACGTTAATATAGCACGCCGTGTTGCATTGTCTCCTCTGCCTTCTTGATACCATCTACACGTCACACTTTGCAATGAGCTCCGGTTGGTTTTTTTATTGTAAAGATAATAGTCTGACGTCTGTCCATAATCCGACCCGACGACGAGCCGTGCCGGAAGTCTCTTCACTGAAATCTTGGAAACGCTAAAAACGGTATTAATGGGACTTTCACGGGAAGGTTTAGGAAATTTACTTAGCAATTTAATATTCGCACACACAACCGTCACTTTAGGGCTAGGCAGAGACTGCAGATTTTCATTTGACACAACTCAGTGTAGCCAAATAGGCTTCATCCTAGATAATCTCTCTCCAGGAGATAGGAAATGCCGTAGCACTCAATCGTCTCTTATCCACCCACGGTAATAAAGGGGACAGTGGGGTGATGGGCCGCTACCATATTGAACGAACAATGAAGAAATTATATTTATTTTAAGGTTAAATTCTAGTGTAACTTTCAGCGAACGTCTCTTTATGATAGTTAATAGAATAATATTTTATTATTAATATATTTATACGTTAACATATTCAAAACGTCTTTTCATAATTACAAAACTTTGTACTTACAAATTGTTCGAAAGTTTTGTCACTTGATGTGTTTAGTTACATTGAATTACTAATCATGCGTCGAGTTGCCAGAGGTTTCAAGCACGTTAGGTGACAGTTTACAGTTCGGTCCGCACCGAATTGCTGCAATTGCCCCGATAACAGCAGCGGTACCAATAATCGAAATAACCATAACATGGATAATGTCACCAGTAACCTCTCACCGGAGGTCTGTGCGCCGCATTCGTTGTGCCAGATACGTTATCTCCGCGCGGTCTATAGGTCGAAGAGTCACTCACTCACATCATCGACATTTCCACCGACCCACAGACTAGAAATTTCAGTTTTAGTTTTGGGTCACCTGTCTCTCACAGATTATTAGAATATTTTAAGAATTAGTTAAATGTCGATGGGTTTTCCACCATCATTCGGTCCGGTTTCAGAGCTTCGTTATTTAACAAACACAATGAGGAGCGTGCATGTAAAGTTGGCATTTGTGGAGTCTTTTTCCTCTGACACATCCCAGAATTTAATTTGGTTTGAAATAGTCATTAATATTTTCTGCCGAAAGCGGTTCCTGGTGACGGTCGCTAGCTGTACCCACTGAGCCGTGGTACTGCTGAAATTGTTATTAGCCGTTTTAAGTACGCTCGGTGGTGAAGGAAAACATCGTGAGGAAACCTACATATCTGAGAAATAATAAAAATTATTATTGCGATGTTACGGGCCGTTGCCGGTTCCAAAACCCTCTCTGATATTTGAGAAGGAGACCATTGCCCAGCTGTGGGCACCTACAGGCTGCTACTTTGCTTTTACTTAATCGAAAAAGTCATACTGATTTTTCCTTTTTGAAGCGACAGAAATAGGTGTCGCTACTAAGGAATATTTGTAATCTGTGGTTTTAGACCATGTGGTATGAAAGTTTTTACAACATTTTGAAGAGTTTTTAACACATAAGGTGAGACTAATGTTTGGACAAAACAGTTACGTAATTATACAAAATGTACACAGTAAGAAAATTATTTTATTAATTAATTGAAATAGGCACAGGCACCGCAGGTATAATGTCAGTGTGTTTCTAGCGAAGAGAGATAGAGAAGATTATTAGTAACAAGAGAAAACAAACGAAATTAAGAAAAATAATAACGTATTGCTACTATAAATAAAATCTCGATCACTTTAACTACAAATTATATTGGAATATGTTCGCGTATCGAACGTTTCAACAAATTCTATCACACGAGGGGCGTTCGGGAATGTGAGAATGTCGTACAAACTGTTTGAAGTTTAAAAAGCAAATGTTGGCTGGCGAAGCTACAATACGTTTATGGCAACTAAAAGAAAAAGAACGACTCAGGACGAAGAGATCTGAGGAAGGGAATTCTTAGTTTAGAACAAAAATATGGTCTACTCTCAAAGATAGATTGGCATTGAAATAAAAGTTACTTCTAAGTTTTTCTCATTTATTGAACGCCCTTCTTGAATCTGATTACTTAATACTAGTTCATATAAGACAGCAGTTTGTATTTATCCAACTAAACTTAGGACGCCATCGAATTTGCGTCGTGATTCGGAGGCCGACGACCGTTATTCACGGTTGCCGCGTCGCTCGCTCACGGCACTCGAGAGTTTTCCTCCAGCTGTCACATGCGGCGAACCACCATTGACCTTCATCTTCTTACCCCACCGTCATCAGAGACCTCCCGACGAGAGTTCTTAAGCCGTTTTAGCATCCCATTGTCTCGGTCGGCGTCACTATATCGCGTAATGAACCGGCGCAGCGCACACTGCGGCTGCCTAACCTCTGCAGACTAGCGTGCAGTTTGCACAGCGCCGCCTCGTGACAGCTGAAGCATCTTATTATTAAGATAAGAGTGTTAATCAGACGCGAGAAACATTCATGGCCGCGCAGACTAACTACGTAAGTCGTTTCTGTTGGTTTTTATTTCATGTCTCCTGTATTATATATGTATGTATGTGAGGGAGTGCGGGTCACTGTTTGTTCTACTATTAATTAGGTGGTGGTAATAAATAAAGCTTCTTGCACTAACGCAATGCATAAATCTACTAACAGCATCCTTGCCAATTTCCCAATGGTACTAATGCGGCGCCAAGAGATGTCACTGCCGCGCGGACTAGCATACCCGTGGGGTCTGTGGTGGCGGCGGCGGTGGGGTGAGGTGGCGGGGGAGGCGCATGCGCGCGTAGCCGCGTGGGGAAGGGCGGAGCGCGGGGCTGCGCCTCGGCCCAGTATCGACGCGATAGTCGGGCGCGGTGCGCGTATGTCCGCCGCTTACAAACGTGTATTACGTAAAGTGTCACCATGCCGGACTCCGGGCCCTCCCTGTGCAGCGTTCTCGACCCCCGTGAGTGTCCCGCGCCGGCTTCGCTTGGCACGCTTGATCCTCTGTCGCGACTAACCCGCTAACGCGCAGCCTTCCTCTTGCAGATGCTTGGTTCGACCCGCAGAGGCTGCACCCAGAAGGTGAGTGGTGGTGGTGATGGTGGCGGCGGCGGCGGGCGGCGATCGATGCGGTGACGCCGTGCGTGCCGCCGCGCCGCTTGCCGCCTGCCGCCTGCCGCGCACGCACGCGCCCGGACGCTCCCGTCGCCGCGACGACCTTGACATCTTGACGCTTCTTGTGCCACTAACCCGGCTCGTTCGCTCTCTGTCATTTTACTAACCACCGACACTCACTCCACAGATGTAAATCGTAAGTTAAATATAAATAACTAGTAGCAGTTGCCCGAACGAAGGCCAGCCACAGTTAGTGTTCCATCTTGTGGCAAGAGGCGGGGGCCCGTGACGCGCGGAGAAGACGTCCGCCGACTTGTACTTTGACGATTTTGCGCGTCGTGACTGAACTTTTGTCGGCTAAGAAACTGTCGCATAGCTCACCAGTGGACGCGAGTGCGTGCAGCCTGCCAAGCTGGATTTAGAACGCGTGAGCCGGCGAGCGTCGGCCCGCGCCGCGCCGCACGTCGCCGCTCATCTACTCTCACTTGGCTACTTCAAGTCACACTCACCGATGCACGACACTTCCTTGCCAAAACTCCATTGCGCTGCCTTTTAGGTTATCTACATTATCATTTAAACTCACTTAACTTTTTCATGAAACGCCGTAAAGTGTTTGTAATGAAACTATTATTTACGGATTTTAACGCGTTTAATTTTTGTTTTTATATTCCCGACGTTTCGAGTGCTTTACAGCAGCCGTGGCCACGACATGACTGAGGTGTTAGACGTACAGCTACCTTCATCTTTTAATTATTAATTTTGGTCCGATCTACGTTGTAGTGTGAGCACACTATCTTCAGGTCGTGCAGTAGTATGCTTTTGGTTTTAGATTTAATTTAATTTTTTACTGGAGCCCAAGCCGGCGGAGTTGACTGTGACACCGGGACGTCTAACACCTCGGTCCCCCCGTGCACACGGCTGCTTTAAAGCTTTGGAAACGTCGGGAATATACAGAGGAAAATTAAACGCGATAAAATCCGTAAACAATGGTATCATTTCGAATGTGTAGTGTTCGCGTTAATACAAGAAATCACTATCGTAAAGTTTTCTTCCGAATTGTTAATCGATAGAAAAGAAATTTACCCATGCTACCTTCACATTGCCATTTTCAACTCTATTCGTCCTTGCAAATAATTAGTCCGCAACGTAATCAGGCCGCAGCGCAGTCAACAGGTGTGCGTGTGGTCAGGTCAGGACAGGACAGGCCAGGTCGGCCCGCTCGCCATGCCTCACCAATTGCAACGGAAGGTTGCCTCGCTTTGTCTTCCTGCCTCGCGAGATGTCCTATACGCCGACGATCGAGGCAGCCCTCAGCCCGCACAGCGCTCCACGTCGCGACTGTGTGCTCGCCGCACCACTAACTTCATTGTGTTCCTTTGATATCGTCCACACCGTAACCTGAGCACGGCGGCCGCTTTTGTGGCTCAAGTTTCAGGCAAAACCCACAGACGCTTGTAGATTATGAATCATGTAAATCGATTGTTGGTTGATTCGTTCATTTGCGGTTTCGCTTAGCTGTTGTTCAGATGCGCGAGATTAACCAAGGATCTGTAAACTCGCGTAATCGATGATTTCTGTCGCCTCCTCTCAGTAGTAATGCAACTAGGCTAATTAGAATCAGTAGATATCCAATCATAATCGATTTTAATTGCACTTCGTAATTTACCTTTGATTAAGATGTAAAATCGGGAGGCTGGAGGTTAAACGTATGCACGATGACTTGTAAAATAATGTTAGGGAAGTCAGTTTTGTCTGATAAATAAACGCAGTAATGCAGGAGAGAGGCAGTGATCGGGGCGACAGACGGCGCGCCGCTCGTCGATGAGACGCTTCCGTGACGCGCGGAGTGCAGGCGGCGCCCTGGACCGGCTCATAGCGATTTGTTACTGACTGCTACTATCTACGTGTAATGCACCAAAAAGAGTCGACTAAGGGAAAAGCCTTGACAATATCATCGCGTCCAACAGGTCTGCTGTCCGTCATCGCTGTGTATTTTCAATATGGTTTAGTTCATCATCTGCCTTGTGCGCTGTGCCACAATAAAAATTACACATTCTGTCAATCCTCGATAAAATAACACCGTGTTATTTTAACATGGTTTCGTTTATCCATGACATGCTGACGACGAAACGAAACCACGTCTTCGTTGTGACCACGGTATGTTTTTATCGTGGAATAATCTTACATGGAATTTTTGGATCAGGCGACGAACTAAACTAAACCGAAAGTACACAGCGATACTGGCAGCAACATCTAGAATGCGTAGTGTCAATGTGAGAGGCCTATGTTCAGCTTCGTACTATACTAAAGCTGTTGCTGACGCAGACGATTAGCAACTAAAGTAGACCAGCTTTCCTCCGCGTTCTATCGTATCCATGGCCTTTCAAATCCTGTGAATTGCGCAGTTAAAGCCATCCACCACCCACGTCTGACCGTGGTTGTCGTCGTAGCAGGAATAACTAACGGAACTGCATATCGGAATAGTTATCAGGTTTATGTCAGTACTAATATTAATAATGAATTTCACCGTCGTCTGCAACAGAGCCGCGTCGCGCCAATGTATAAGGACATCTGATTGCGTCATCGTGTCGTGTTTTTGCGTCGCATTTGTGTCGTAATGCAAAAGTTCCCTTCAAGTTTACAGTACCACGGCAACATTCATATTTCGAAACATCCTCTTATACTTTTTATATGTACGTTTATCATATTAACGAAACGCACCGGTTTCGCAGGGTATGTAATATATAAACTAAATGTTAAACAGCATTGAAATACTGTTAAAAGTTTAGAAGTTATAAGCGAAGGCAGCCAAGCTGCATAGGCAGTGTACAGGCGTGTACAGGCGTGTTTGGCTGCATGACTCATCATCGACAAATAGGCATCCGCGATCATCTCTTCGCCTCTCCGGGAGGAAGGGGAGCGTGGCGGGACAGCCGCCTTGCCTCGCGGATTGCCACGACACTTTAACTAACGCTTTTACTTAAGTCGCCTCATACAAAGAAAGAAAGGAGAAGGTACCGCGGGAAGAAGTAGTATATTTCTACACATCTACCTTAATATTTACTAAGTAATTTTCTATCAGCGCGTAAGGTGATGCGCAGCTTGCTTGCACACGTAGCAACTTATTGATTAAACCTACACGCGCTTTGACTTTTAGAATCTTATAGTTTTTTTTGACATTTCACAGACTTTCGCTTGTACCGTGGCGAGGCGATGCATGTCAAACACAAAAGATTGAATGTGCTTCGTCGTTGGTATGTCTCAAGGCTCCTTCAATAGGTTTTTAATAACGTTTTCTACAAGTAGGTAATAAAAAAAACTGCTTATTATATCAGCCACAATTGAAAGTTGTTAACATATTTTCATGATCTTTAAACAATTTACGCGAATAAGACTAAAAAGAAGTACAAAAGTTGTTTCTAGGATCTGGGACCGTGTCACAAAGCTAGCTCCCGGCGGGCTAGTCGCGTGGCGTGGGCTACGAACGCGTTGTGTCGTAACCTCTTCAATACGAGTCTGACATCACCGGCGTTGCACTTGTCCCCCGTCCCGAACGAACCCCGCATCCAGTGTTTACATATAGAATTATATTCCGTTATAACAATATCTTATAATAATAATATCTTATTTATTTTTTAGTATTATATTGTATCTGTACACATTTATATTTACAACCCAACCCGATGTGAATTAATATAATTTATTATTATTTAGTATTAGGTGTAATGAAGTAGAAAAGCATTAATCGCGCAAGGAATTTGTGTGAGTTGTGACGAAGGGCGGGCGTCGGTAATCATTTACCCCGTGGTTTCTTCTTTAAAAAAAATAGCGGTGAAGGGGGCCGTCTCAGCATGAGCATTTGCTGCACTAGAATGCATCGACAGGTCGACATTTGTATGATACTGTAATTTGATTTCGAACCAATGAAAATTACACTTATTCGACTCCATTAATTCAGTACACAACACAGTAATGCATAGCTATGTGGTAATGTACATGTAATTTAACATCAATCTATGAGATGATGATGTGTGTGTTTAGTTTCCACAGACTTTAATTTATCTTATATCTCTACTTTATCTCCACGAACTCTCTTGGCTTGGGCTCAGCCTCCTGCGTGATGGTCGAGTAGACCAGTACCTAGACTAGCTTATCTTACCATCTAATCTTACGAGTACCATCAAGACGAGTGAGATGAAGGTCAGACCGCTTTAAATGATACTTACATAATTAAAAAAAACCGACGCGGTTTTACCGTTTATTATTCTCTTTAGATTGCCTTTTAGATCAGACAGTCACACAGCCTTTAGATCAGACAGTCACACAGCCTCTTTCTTTTCACTTATTGTTGTTATTTATTCATTAAAATACGTATATGTACCCATCTAAAGCCGGTGGATTCGCTGTCTTAAATAAACATAGGGAGCATATCCAATACTTAAATCAAAAATTAGACATAAACAAGTGACTGTTGTATATTATAACTCGTGGTGTACAGGGCGAACTGAACCGCCGGGTAGTTTAGTTTTCAAACTTGATACAGATACATAAGCGTGTACTCAACTCGCAGCGACAGTGGCCGCGGCAGATGTCCCGCACGTGAGATGATATCAGTCATCTAGATCGCTGTGACTGTGACGCACGACTCCGGAGTACAATAATGCTATGGTCACTTAGTCTTTTTTATTCTCGATTATCGATATTAATGTTTTCACTAGAAACTAGACTAAAACCGCATGGTGTTCCTCGCCTCGGCGCGAGTCCCAGTTACCAGGCGGCTGATCGCTTCCCTGTCAGCTGTTAGGTTGGCCACAGAAGCACTGCCCTGATTCTGTGTCCCCAGCGACTATAGGGTAGGAGAGTCAGGATTTATGTCCGGCAGCCATAGAGCCTTTCTCCGGCTCCCCCACTATCCCGCTCCTCCCTCAGCTTATCGACGGGACACGTGAATACCTCTCATTCGACGGGATATTTACCACCTGGCAACAAGTACCAGTCCAAAAGCAATTAATAGATTCCGGGGTTCACCGGCTGCAGCTGCCGCTCGACCCCCGGACGTATCTAGCGGACCAACAGTAGTCAAGCTCTCCTTACAGGCTAACACTCTATCATGCCTACATCTAGGGCGAAGCTTACCACCAATTTGGAACCACTTCATTAGAACACTGTCTCTTTAAAATGAACTCTGCACACTTTACATTTGCACTATAACTCGATTTTTTTAACTGTGGACACTTGGAGCTGTCAAAGTCGTTAGGTTGGTAAGATTTGATTCATCCGCCCCGCTACCCTCCCCACCTCACCGCCGACGCCTGCCAGTACGTAAATTTGTTTGTTACACAGCAGCCACGTTAATATTGTGACGTTGACAGGTGCACAGACAGATAAATTATTTTTAGCTAGAACCGTCGGTCCCCGCGTCACATACCAAGCGTTACTAATGCTAACTATAAAACGATGGCTGTGAAGCTATAAAACAGTTCGTATCGTCGCGTGCCCGTCAACCCCCGGCTGCGGGCTTGTTCGTGGTAATCATAAATAAAATGAGAAGTTTTCGAGCTACACATAGATTGTAGCTGTTACTTGCGATTTTATACGTAATTATCATACGTAATACTTCGGAATTTGCATAAGTATATTTTTTTCACATACAAATAATTATTATATACATATAATATTATTAGAATTAATCTTTCCTTACTTGAAAATCGAATCAAATAATATTTAGATGAGATGAATGAACGTATCATTAAGTTGTAAGTTAATAATTACACTCAATTTTCCAATACAAACTTTCATCCTCTATTTTACATACCTCTATTTATTTGTCGTAAGGCTTGATTTACACAGAGCGCTTTATCGTTTAATGTCTGTAACTTCAGAAACGTTCGTTTCATGTCGTATTACAACTACAATATTCATAAACAAACCGCCAAGTCTGCGGCGGGCCTATGGCGGTTGTATTGAATGAGCATACAGCGGCGGCTGGCGGGCGGGCGGCACGCGTCAAAGTCCAGGAATAGGTCCGGCGGACGACGTGCGCTGGTGGCGCGTCGCACGCCAGGAATGCTGACGCGTGCAGCTCCGGCAGGACGAGACACTTTCACTTTGTCACTGTAGCGATGAAAAAATCAACGATTCAGACTAATTTAGGAATAATATAAGAAAAAATGCGTTTTTGCTCAATCTTCGGCTTTCGGCTAAGTGTTAAGTGGTCAATCGTGTATAAAATAATAAAGTTCTAGGGAAACAACCGACTTCAACCACTATTTTCCCACTCTCAGGGTATATTTAATAAAAAACCGGCCAAGTGCGAGTCGCGCATCGCTCTGTTAGGGTGCCGCACATAACTTTATTAAACTAGATATTTAATGAATCGGTGTTAACAGGCTAGAAAATTAAAATAGAATTTTAAAATACATTTTTTGCTTTTTTTTCATGTATGATAATAATCCAAGAAAAAATCGTCATTAAGTTTTCGGTTTTGAGTCAATATTCTGCACTAAATAATAAAATTTTATTTGTAAGAGAGATCTATAACATACGGTCCGACAGATAGACATCAGAGTGACATTCAATTCGTTCCTTTAAAAATCATTAAAATCGGTTCACAATCGGCGAAGACAGCGCATAACATACATACAAAATAAAAAAAAACAGTCGAATTGTAACCTCCTCAAATAATCTCCTTCTTTTTTTGAAGTCGGTTGAAAATATAAGCGCTCCCACGACCGTGTAATCAATATTGGGAAAGTCAGTGGGACACAAGAGAGACTTATTTATTGTAGACGTTTTAACTCACTTTTCGTTCTAATTCATGTGGACCAACATGACAGGTGGCGAGCCTGTCGTCGTTTTAGTGATAATTATCCAAAACTCATTACTACCAACAATCCGCATCGGGGTGTAAACTCGGGTCTGCTGAATGGAAAGCAGAATCCCCAACAACTCCGTTATTGTAGCCTTTATCTGAATTTAGACTGATGAATTCGGGAAAGTTTAATACGAATGTAGAGATTAAATTTACAATAAGTACAATATGAGTATATTTGCGATAATAGGTTATAGAGGACCCTCCGAGCGCGACCGGCCCCCGCTCCACGCTCGCAGCAGCAGCAGGTGGCCGCGCGGGCAAACCGCCGGGCCGCCGCGCGCGCACGCAGCCTTACCGGCCCGCCGTCCCCGCCGAGCGATATTTTTACCCGCCGCCGCATCTTCGTTGTATTTCTGTTCCTCCTCCTCTGTGTGCGGCGCGAGCGCGTGGCGTCTCACATTCCGTTTGTTGAATTGACGATTCCTTTACTATTGCGTGTGGCTTTTGCTGTTGCTCGAATGGCCCGGCCTCACAGAGGCGTGAAGTAGAGGCATCTTGTGCTTCTGCGTTTCGTACGGTGACTGAGGTAACCCTCCTCATCCTTCCTCCCTTCTGTTAAATATCCTTAAAGGCAGCCAACGCACCTGAAACACTTCTGGTGTTGCAGATGTACGTGGGCGTCGGTAGTCACTTACCATCAGATACGGATGTAGCAAGTTAACTATCTTACTC
The DNA here is from genome assembly GCA_029286595.1 of Bhutanitis thaidina. Lineage (NCBI taxonomy): Eukaryota > Metazoa > Arthropoda > Insecta > Lepidoptera > Papilionidae > Bhutanitis > Bhutanitis thaidina. The sequence goes on from JAGSMS010000022.1 coordinate 186,172, forward strand.
ACGGTTTAGTGAAATTAAACAAATAGCTTTAATTATAAATGCTCCTTTAAATTCATCTGTCTAGAGACATTGACAGTAAAAAATAGACTTTGGTAGACGTCGTTGAGTTCGGAACAGCTCAACGTTTGACCAACACTTGTTTCTGAGTTATGTGGTCCTGCTGGTCGTCAGGCAGCAATTAAAGAGTGCTCGGCGAGGTCGGTGCGCGGCCCGAGACTGTCCCCTTCACGCTAACGTAGGATTTCATATGCCATGCGCTCCCCGAGCTCGTTCGCATGACGTAGGTGACCGCGTGAACAAGTGACATGTGACCTGCACATTCTGTTCTGTTGTTGCGAGTTACAGTTTGCACCGTTCGCAAAACGGCGGCCACTCCTTTGTTCTTCGAAGGTCGCGCTTCAATTTGTTGTACTTACAGTACACGTTGGCCTTGACTTTGGTAATTTGAAATCTGTGGGAGGCGTGTCACTCCTCCAGCTTTAATCCCGACACAGGGCGTCGTTTTGAAACGGTTAAGAGACACTTATTTTTATTATTTTACATCCCATCTAATAGCACATACTACTAATGCAACACACATGCAGAATTCTTCTCTATATAATACATAATATGACAGTTCATACACAGACAGTTCAGACACAGACAGTTCAGACACAGATAGTGCGATCGCTGAGGCGCGACTTTAGGTTTTAAATAACGCGTGTTCGGTTCGTTCTTACCGACCTGCACATAAACGAACTGCACACTTAATAATTATAATAATTCACCACGCACTATGGGCGGTGAAGGAAACAACTAACACATGAGGAAGGACCTACATGTCTGTCTGTGAATTACTCGCGGACATTTGTGATTCAACAACTCCCACAGAGTGACGGAATCTTCTCCGCTTGAAAAAGAGAGGTGGCCCTTTCCCAGCTATAGTTTTTTAGTTAATAAAGTTGAGGTGTAGACGGGTCGCAGCGTGTCGATTGCTGAAATGGCTTATAGGAATCTGGTTGGGCTAACCCAACACCAGATTTCCTCCTCGTAAGAGCTATGCAATCCAAACCATCGTGTGGTGGCGATGTAGGAATCTGTCATATCTCCTGCGGGTACCGTAAGAGACTACTAAGCTAAGAAAAACTTAGAAAATCTTTTCGGCAATCTATCACCTTGAGGCTTGGAAGAAAAAAGTAACGACTTTTTTGTACTTATCACGTTTTTGCCATTCAACAAGATAAAGACATATGAAGGCGTTACATTAACTGATAATTCACACACAACTGACGCTACCCAAATTATAAGCAAACATATTGTATTTTTAGTAAAAGTCCGACCTCGAAACACGCAAAGCGCCTCTGAGAGGTAAACGTCGTAGCTTCAAATTTCAAGTGTCTCCTTAATCGTCACAAATTAAGTGATTATTAGTAAAGAAAGAAAGAAAGAAACACATTTACTTGGCGATCACACAACAAAACACAAAATAAAATTAAAAACAAATAAAAAAGATTAATTTGTTGTGCGATGTCAAAAAGGTTCCCGTCTCAGTGATATCACAGCGCACTGTTTTTCAGTCGGGTCCTTTATTGACTTCACGAACAACCGGACAAGACGCATATTGTACATAGTACAACGCTATAACATAAAAAAAAAAATATATAAAATATAATTGTATGAAAATTCTGTGCATATAACTACCACTAATAAAACACGTGAAAAACATAAAAACACCTTATTAGTACTAAGTTTTTTCCATTTACTTCTGTAGTACAGTTACTTATTTCACAACTAGTGTGTCCGCCTGTCCCCGGCCGCCGCTCGCCGTCGCCGTCGTTGCGTAGCGGTCACAGCGACCAAACAGTGCTTTGAAAACGATTAACGTGTAATTTATTTCGCACATCTGTCGTCAATTCACTCAGGAATATACTTATTTTTAAGTTATTTTCAAGTCTTTATGTCATTTGGTTGTTGCAAGAATGAGATAAGTGGATTGGAATGTTTTTATGATGTTTTCATAGTAGTTAATAGATTTTTAATATAAAAAAAAACTGATAACGTTCTTCCTACCGAGGAATCGAACGGCGTTATCAGTTTTGTTTTTTATTTCTACAGTTTTTCTACACGACAAATACTCTCATGACATTCGTAAAAGTGTTTCGAGTTAAACGAAACGCACACGTAATGTATTCGAACATATTTACTTTTAGATTAAAATTATATGTTGATGTTGTGACAGTATAGCGCTATAGTTGATATTTTGATCTTGTTGAACAAATAATTTCACTCGGCTTGGGAATACTTACGGATGAGTTTTGTATTCGTCGAATCGTAAAATCGCTACGTATTAATTTTCTTAACAGAGGTATAACCGTTGCATCTCTGCTTCGTTACTTATGTAATAAGGCTTACCGAGCATATATAACGCGTGTGTGTACGCGTTATATATGTATGTGCGTAGTTATTACAATACGGTAGTACAGTACAAGCCGTGGTAGGCTAGCGGTCAGGACGCTCACTTTAGTTTCGTAGAGCGCGAGTGAACTGCGTTCGATCCCCGGTGCCGGCACCACTAAAATTGTTAATAGCAATTTTAAGTGCTGTATTTACCACGTGCTAGGCGGTGAAGGAAAACATCGTGAGGAAACCTGCATGCCTGAGAAATAATAGAAATATTATTTCGAGGATATGTGAAGCCCGCAAACCCGCACTGGAGCAGCGTGGCGGGCCCTTCCCGGCTCCTAAACCCTCTCTGATACTCGTATTTGAGAAGGAGGCCTTTGTCCAGCAGTGGGCACTTACAGGCTGCTACTTTTACAGTTGAACGAGCGCCGAGATCCGAGACTCACTAGGCCAAAAAAGAAATTAACAACTCGCGGCGAATTAATCATGAACACCGGGAATGTGGGAATTTCGTTGTACCAGCAGTTCAGTTTACTTTGTAATTACCGGGAGAGTGTTAGAATGAAGTGTAAAAACTTGAATGTTGGTTAAGAAATAATTGGAAATTTACGCTTTATGAAATGTAGAATCACTAAACTAACTATGTATGGATGTTGTTATTGAAGACTGCGACAGTGTGCGGAGCTAAGAGTGCACGATAGGAGATAAGGTATCAATGTGTCGAACAATACAATAAATTCGGTGACAAGCAAAATGACGGGTCGTGGACAGAAGTACCGGGCGTAATTTCGCGGAAGCGAACTCGAGTTGGGGTCTCGTTTTCATCTATACACCCTTCACCGTGAAGGGGGGGAAGGCTTTATGTGTCATTACTATGAAACTTCTATCGTTGCAACACGTCAAGAAATGTCAATATAATTGGAGGCGATATCACAGCCAATAATTTTGTGACTGATATGACTGCCTTTTCCTAAGCCCATTATCGTTATATGCTAGATATCAAAACTAAAAAACTCATTACTAAATTATTGTCCAGATTAGCCAGGCAATCTTGGAAACGGCTCAACCAATTATCACGAGAATGCATTAGTGAGTAGGCTGCTTTTTACCCGGGAAATATTTAGGGTTCCTGTGCAAAACATTTAAAAAACTCAAGAAAATTGTTTCCGTTGACGAAGTCGTGGGACTTAAATACAGTGATTTATTTAGGCCTCCGGATACCTCCACTCGGATACGGACAAATCCTCCTTATGGGAGAGACCATAAGCCATGCAGGACATACAGCAGTGGGCTGTTTACACCGCGCCGTCCGCCAGCGCCCGCTCTGTGCGATAGAGCTGCGTATTACAGCACAGCGACAGTGGTCCAGTGATTAGGTTGTTAGGTGGTGGCACATCGCGGATGATAAATAGGTGATTAAATCTCCTATGAAAGAGCCAATCGGCGTAATTGTTAATGAATACACAGGTATTCCGAGTACATGGACGGAACATTCAAGTCTCATAATCTGTAGCTCTGTTTCTATTTTTAAAACATTACCTTCAAATGTAGAAACTTCTCCTGTGTCGCGGAGGAAGTTTACACACTTGAATTGCACACGGACAAGCCCACCCGGACCGGGAACTATTATTTGTTATCCCGTACAAATACTAGTCCCGTACTACTTAGCCACTACGCCACCGAGCCGTCGTACTTCGTGTTTATGCTTAACAACTTGATTTCTTCCTATATTGTTTAGTCAATTACACAGGAGTCCTTCTTGGTCCTTTGTTACTTCAAGCAATGTAGCTTCAAATAATTATATACACTCCGTTGAAGTTATATTTAGAGATTTATTTGCAATGTATGCAAAATTATAAAAAGTTTTTGTTTTTAACGAACGATTACCCCCACTCACCGCGTTGGCTTGATGCTTCCCTACACCAATGTATAGGTGAAGTTTTCACGTTATTCCAATTCAGACGTTGCAATGTTGGTCGTCGATAATTGTTAATGCTACTTTACTATACATTTGTATAGTGCACAACGAACGCAACTTCTTGCTATGAAACAGTAGATGTCGCCACGGTCGAGGTTAACCATAACTACATCATTCCATACGTAGGAACGCACACATGCAAGCAATGACAACGTCGTGTGTTACGTTTCACGCTCGCAAACGACCCGGCGACGCGACCTTAACTATTATTCAGTTGGATGCGCCGCCAGCGAGGGCTGTGGCCGGCCATTGCAACTGCACCTACTCCACCCTCCTCGTTGTAAGGTCGTGAAGCCATTCATAATAAACACAACAGTTGGAAATTAACACGTTGTAACGTTTAAAATTAGAAAATATTTAGTGAAAAAACATTAAAGTTATTGATTTTTGGGGCAAGTTGTTTCGTGTACGCCCCGTGCCTCTGGCAATGCATCTCACCCGATTTTAAAGTAAATTCCCGATGAGCTATAGACCTGACATTTTAAACATAGCTCAGAATACAGAATAGCGCCTTCATGTCTATCTCTTTAGGGTTGTTTGTCTGTTTTAGACAGTTTTAAAAACGAGGTATATTAAAACATATTGATATTTAAACTAATTTTATAAAGATAAATTATAACGTGTTATGCCAGCATAAAAAAATCTGCAAGCCTCGTTCTTCCCGTTCTTAGGGTTATCGTAACGCCTAGAAATTCTCATGGCATCCGCGATGGTAGACTTCGCAAGTGTGGCGATTACACCAAAACCAAAACCAAAAAGAAGACGAATTGTCGGTGGTACTTTGGAACTTTGCCTGCAGTCCGCAGGCTGATTTTAAGCGTGAACTTATGAAATGCGTTGTAAAATGTTTCCAATCTCAACTCACATTGTAGCGGAGATGCCTATTCGTAGGCGGTTCCAGAACATCATCTCGCAGCGTCAGATGAGTTGAGTACATAACGTCTATTCGTTGCGGCTTGTTAGGCAGTGTAGAGACTTGTTACAGGCCAAGGTCAAATGATAAGGCCACAGTTGTGTCGCAGACGCTCGAGGTCAAGTACTAGAGCCAAGGGCTAAGGTCATTAGATCAATAAGGTGTATTTTATAATTTTTAGGCAGTAGCTGTTTTATTTATTCTGTAAGTACCTAACTTGTTGTACCAATGTAACACAATCCCAACTTAGAACAATAACTATATTTTCTTCTATAAAATTTCGTCCTTAATATGATAACGGAAACAGAATTGTAAAAATTAATCATCATCGTGGTTAAGTTTAGATTAATTTACTTCCTTTCTTTTTACTCTGTATTTTTTGTTTTTTTTCTGTGGTGTACCATAAAGTATATTCATTCATTAAGTTAAGCAGGGATATATCCTATATCTTTACCGAGTTATCTCTCAAGCTGCCCCCTTATACCCCACACAAGGAAATACCTTGAATGTGATTAGTGTGAATAGTATTCGCCTGTAGCAATGTAACGTCTACTTATTAATTACAATAGAAAACATATTCACTACGTAATTTTGTACAGTGCAAATATCACTTCGGTGTGCAAGTGGACCCCCTCCCTTAGACTCCCGACATGTGGATTCGTTTGGTTTTGCTTCATAATACGCCGTTGAAAAAGAAAATCCACCTGAGTTGGTTTCCGGATTATCCGAGCGGCTAGCTTACGAATCTAACAAAAAAAAACTTTTTATTTGTTTAAACTTTGTAACGCTTTTACTTTAATTTGAATATTGGTTAAATAGGAGGATATGGTCGGTCGTAGATAAATTTGATAAAAACGTGAACCTATTGAATGAGCTCTTCCTTTTGGGTGCAGGGATCTCAGCAGATGTTTATTGTACTTCCACTTGTCTTCATCATTTCAGCCTATTACAAGTCTACTGGTGACCATCGCCACAAAGCTCAGTGCTGAGCCACCACCCGCATCCATCGACTTCCTGCAACACTGCGCAGGTCATCTCGTGGGGCTCGTCCCACACCGCGTTTGCACCTTTTTTACACACCAAGCATAGCCCTCTCCATAGCGCGCTGAGCAATTTGAAAATTGGTACACAATGTTAATCCGACGACACTGCTGTAATATGGTAAGCTTGACATGAAACTGCAACCGGGACCGAAGCCAGTGGTTGTTCTTTGCGGGCCGCGTTTGCACGCTCCGTTATTTTAACGGAAAATACCATTATCTATATCGTGGTCTCAGCGAAGGTTTCCTCGGCCTGAAGTAACATCTCGTTGCACAACCGTTGCACAACCGTTTTTTTTTTTTTGGTGGAGGGAAAATGATTTAATCATACCCGTTGTCGGCCGGGAGGCCTGCCAGCGGGTTATGTCGGACTCGGATCTCGGAAGGAGAAACATACCGACTAAAAACCCATCCACGTTGCTGTTGGCCCGTAGGCCTTTACAGCTTCGTCTAAGGAGACTTGCGGGGACAGAGGCCCGCAAGTTTAACGAAGGTCGATGATGACTGCTGCTGTGAAGCGCTGCATCCCCTAAAACGAAAGAAAACTTCCAATTTTAAGGGGGGGGGGGCTAGGCGATCCGAGGGCCCCGACAGGAGGTAAGTGACCTCATCTGGGACCGCCTTAATGTATGGTTTAGTAACGACCTCTGCCTCGAATAAATCTCTGGCGGGTCGTGAATCGATTACCGTTCAACTTCACTTCACTGCACTATCGCACTGTGTACCGCGAGCGGGCGCGGCCGCGGCAAGACTCACCTCTCTATAAGTCGTATGCCTATTCACTCTCAATAGCTTCGTGTTATAAATACACCGGTCTCCCTTAAAAAGGCAACAGAATCATCATGAGTTCCTTCTATTCGATAAAACAGCAACGGGATTGCATGTTTGTGAAATTACAAATTTCCAACACGCTTATTCCACTTATCAGGTAAACATTCATTGGAAGACACCTTTAACTTTACGAAACCCTGTAAGTCGTGAGGAATGCCCACCGCAGGAACCATTTAAAAGCGTACGCGAGTCAAGACAAATGTTACCGCATGTATCCACCCCACTCTGAATCTGAACCGTGTCACTGGAAGACGCGTCGCAGCCACCGCGTGGCCACTCATTACGATCCTGCTGACGCCTCGCCGGGACCCGGACTAGTTCCTTGCGGGAGCGGGACAGACACCGTAAGCGGGACTTACACACGCAGCGTGCCGTCTCGCTCATCCGTCGGGTGAGTCGTGCTTGTGTAGCAGTGGGGTAGGTTAACGGATTATCCGGCTCGCGGTCGACCGCGACCTCTGCTCTACTACAATGCCCGATCCGATGATTTGTCCGAAAACTTTCAAAAAGACGTTTTTTAAAAAAACCTTAATGGGACAATGTAAATTCCCGTAAGGAATTGTATGCGTACATTGAGAGATTTACACTTATTTTTATCTAACTTTTAATACCACTACCAGCCTGTACGAGGAGCGAGAAGCCTTTACTGTATTTCCACGAAAGCTCCATCGCACACCACGCTGGTGAAACCTCGATGTGAGCTCGACTGACAGAGCAGAAATATCGTGTTGTCTAATCCGGCTATTTCCGATGGATGCTAAATCTCACTTGGCTAGCTAAGATTGTCTTTGCGAAAGATAAAAAAATAAATATATTCAGATAATATATAGAATTAGGCGTAACTATGCGGAAGTTGATTATTGTAAAGATTGCATATGCATTACTTTGCACAATGCCGCATTGTTTCTAAACATTTTCGCAATATTTTCGAATCTCAATTTTCTTCGAATGGAGAAGCGCAGGCCACTCGTGTGCATCATTTGTCTTAGCGAGTCCGCTGCAGTGGCAGGAACACTGTAGCGTGCAATGTTTATCCGACGACGATCGATAAGGCGCGATGGCAACGACCCCGACCCCGACCCCGACCCCGACCCCGACCCCGACCCCGACCCCGACCCCGACCCCGACCCCGACCCCGACCCCGACCCCGACCCCGACCCCGACCCCGACCCCGACCCCGACCCCGACCCCGACCCCGACCCCGACCCCGACCCCGACCCCGACCCCGACCCCGACCCCGACCCCGACCCCGACCCCGACCCCGACCCCGACCCCGACCCCGACCCCGACCCCGACCCCGACCCCGACCCCGACCCCGACCCCGACCCCGACCCCGACCCCGACCCCGACCCCGACCCCGACCCCGACCCCGACCCCGACCCCGACCCCGACCCCGACCCCGACCCCGACCCCGACCCCGACCCCGACCCCGACCCCGACCCCGACCCCGACCCCGACCCCGACCCCGACCCCGACCCCGACCCCGACCCCGACCCCGACCCCGACCCCGACCCCGACCCCGACCCCGACCCCGACCCCGACCCCGACCCCGACCCCGACCCCGACCCCGACCCCGACCCCGACCCCGACCCCGACCCCGACCCCGACCCCGACCCCGACCCCGACCCCGACCCCGACCCCGACCCCGACCCCGACCCCGACCCCGACCCCGACCCCGACCCCGACCCCGACCCCGACCCCGACCCCGACCCCGACCCCGACCCCGACCCCGACCCCGACCCCGACCCCGACCCCGACCCCGACCCCGACCCCGACCCCGACCCCGACCCCGACCCCGACCCCGACCCCGACCCCGACCCCGACCCCGACCCCGACCCCGACCCCGACCCCGACCCCGACCCCGACCCCGACCCCGACCCCGACCCCGACCCCGACCCCGACCCCGACCCCGACCCCGACCCCGACCCCGACCCCGACCCCGACCCCGACCCCGACCCCGACCCCGACCCCGACCCCGACCCCGACCCCGACCCCGACCCCGACCCCGACCCCGACCCCGACCCCGACCCCGACCCCGACCCCGACCCCGACCCCGACCCCGACCCCGACCCCGACCCCGACCCCGACCCCGACCCCGACCCCGACCCCGACCCCGACCCCGACCCCGACCCCGACCCCGACCCCGACCCCGACCCCGACCCCGACCCCGACCCCGACCCCGACCCCGACCCCGACCCCGACCCCGACCCCGACCCCGACCCCGACCCCGACCCCGACCCCGACCCCGACCCCGACCCCGACCCCGACCCCGACCCCGACCCCGACCCCGACCCCGACCCCGACCCCGACCCCGACCCCGACCCCGACCCCGACCCCGACCCCGACCCCGACCCCGACCCCGACCCCGACCCCGACCCCGACCCCGACCCCGACCCCGACCCCGACCCCGACCCCGACCCCGACCCCGACCCCGACCCCGACCCCGACCCCGACCCCGACCCCGACCCCGACCCCGACCCCGACCCCGACCCCGACCCCGACCCCGACCCCGACCCCGACCCCGACCCCGACCCCGACCCCGACCCCGACCCCGACCCCGACCCCGACCCCGACCCCGACCCCGACCCCGACCCCGACCCCGACCCCGACCCCGACCCCGACCCCGACCCCGACCCCGACCCCGACCCCGACCCCGACCCCGACCCCGACCCCGACCCCGACCCCGACCCCGACCCCGACCCCGACCCCGACCCCGACCCCGACCCCGACCCCGACCCCGACCCCGACCCCGACCCCGACCCCGACCCCGACCCCGACCCCGACCCCGACCCCGACCCCGACCCCGACCCCGACCCCGACCCCGACCCCGACCCCGACCCCGACCCCGACCCCGACCCCCGACCCCCGAGACTTAATATATTAGCACAACCGATTGTGCCACAACCGGTCGCATGACCGGATATTAGAAAAGGACTTTAATTTTTCCTGTTTGAATGGAGAAATACTGATTTTAGTAAGGAAATAGTAAACAAAGTAACTTTGAGGCAATAATTAAACAAAAATGTATTTTTACCACCAATATTAAAAAACATTGAACAGGACCAATGTTCAAAGTTTTTCTTGATTTATATGAAATTGTCTCAGGAAAACTTTCCTTTTTTTTTCAATTTTCACAGATCTATGTTTGTTATTAATAGAATAGATGACCGTGAAATGATGTTCTTTTCCTCTGAGTAAGATGTAAATAAAAATGGTCTCCTCCCACAAGTATGTTAGGCCCTATATTATTTCTGCTGTACGTCAAAAACGATGTAATGAATCATAAACATATTTTATTTGCAGACGATATTTCGATAATTGTGACATCTAATAAAAAAAAGCGTCTCCGTAAATAATCACGAGAATGACATAAAATATACAGTTGACAAATAATTGACCCGAATCTAAGTGACCGTGTCCTAAAAAAAGCATTGTATGTCTGGGAAGCACGCGCGGTTTACGATATTTCTATACAGGATAAATTCTTGTTTTGCAATTTGTATCGCCTTAAAAATATAGGTTTGTATTATAATTATTAGTCATAAATAACTTTGCTTAAAAGTACGAAGTACTCACATGAGAACACTTTATGTATTTATAGGACTGCCAATCTTAGTACAATACAAGTATATAGTATTGTACTGCATTTGGAGTCTGCGTTGTATAACAGTTGAAGACATAGATAGTTCGCACAATTATTTTGGATGGATCAATGTTTGTTTTGCAACACCGAAACTACACATTAATAAGTAACAAACCTACCTTTGTCTCTCTTTACTTTTTCCGAAAAATACTTAATATTTTTAAGAGTTTTATAGCTTAATACGAAAATAGGAAGCTTTTATAGCTTATTCTGAGAAATACTTTAATCTGCCGAAAAAATGTTGCAACTCTAGGTATTTGTAATACATACGTACGTACATTGCTTGAATGCACTTTCCTGGCATTTGACGTATGATATTTTAACTCCAGTGCCTACGGTGTCCAGAAGAGGTTCTGTGTCGTACTTTAATTAAATAAGGATTGTTATTTATAGTTTAAAGTCGTCGACCTGGCCTTGATAACGCTGCGCATCGACTCACCGCTGCTTCTCTGTCTGGAGCAGCAGCCATCTGTTACTTCTGATCGGGAACGCTAATGGAGATTGTTTAGTGGTTATAGATCGACTACTTCAGTCGATCGGAATTGTTCTGCGCCAGATAAGTGATCTTTTCAGATTTCTCACCGAATCTTATTTAACTTCTTCGTACCTATTAATTATTGGGAGGACGCGACATTAGCGCCGCTCAGAGGTTCGCCACACTTTTAATACTAAAATCGGGACATGAAGCGTTAACGTTCTCGGGCGTGCGTCACGTTTTCAAGATCATATTCTCCTTCCTCCTTCACAGCCACAGCCATGGTTTTTTATACGTATGAGCTATTTGATTTGGGTTACGATTTGTCACTATGTTGAAACAGAGTGACGATTACATATGACGTACTGAGAATCGCATAGATAGAATTACAGAATATCTGGCAGTGTTTTGTAGTTTTCAATTTCTATTTTATATGAATGATCCTTTTCTACTGGACCCAGGTTACGACTCATTTTTGAAAGGCCTTACCGTAAAGCGTCTACCACGCTGTTGCAGTGCGGGTTGCAAGTTACTCGATTCTTTTACTTATTTGTAAATAATTTAACTAGAAGTACAAGACAGACTAATATTTTAAAACGTTTTTACTCAATTGCGCAATTTACGATTACAAAAATCACCGCGGCCGTAAAAAACAAAGTGACCGTCCGGGATTATCAGCACGTTTCGTGCCGGCACGTAGCGGACAGTCCGGAAACCTAGCTGGTCACCCAGCGAGCGCGCGCGCGGTGTCGGCGCGGTGGGTGACGTGTGCGTGTCGGCGGCCGCGTGGCGGGCGGAGGCGGCCGGGCCCGCTCGGCCGCTCACTCCTCCGCCATGGCGCGCCCCAGACAGTCGCCGCGCCACGCTGCACAATACGTCGAGCTACCACCCCGCGGTCCAGGTACCAAAGCCTTACAATCTCGCTCGGAAACCTCGGCGTTAAGCCTTTTACGTTCTTATAAATACATCGCGCCCCCTGCCCCGTTCAAGTGGTCCCCGGTTCGTAGACGGTAGCTTTGGACAATCGCGTAAGTTGTTGACGTGTTATCTGATCGATGGGCTGTAAATGTGGTGAATTCGTGTAGTTAACTAAGTTATAGTTAAGTATATTAGATTCCGCTGTGGGATTATGTGATGTGAATGAACTTTCAGTCATAAACTGTGAACGTGGAGCCGAAACCTTAGCCGTGTTCAGACGCGCGCGACGTATTGTGTGCGCTCTCGGCTCCTTTCCCTTCCAGCTTGCTCACTGTGTTCCGACGTTCGTTCATGTCGTCGCACTTTTTTCACTTTCATTCGATTTTTTGAGCAAGTTTTGTGCGTTAAATCTGGTAGCGTGGCGAGCTCAGTAAATTGGTTACTTAATACATACTTCTTCAACGGCCACTTCATTCATGAAACGCTCGCGATAATGTGTCAAAGTTAAACGTATCACGAAACAGGTTGAAGTTAACAGTAAACGTTTCAACCGTAAGTTAGTAAGCGCAGCCTTTGTACAATGACATGTTAATTTTCTATTTCATTTGAAGATATTCATAAACGTATATAGTTTTAACACCAATTAGCGATCTCGACCACGTACACAGAACTACGTGCTGGTTTTGCGTTAATTTCGCGACATAGCGCGGCATGACATCGTTACGTCGTCTAGGCTAGGCAACTAATTTCGCCCCAATGCTCACGCAGCAATTTTTCCGTCGACTTTGTATTTTTATTCGAATCACACGAACTCGTTTCGCCAGCAAACGTCACCGGCTCCCGGTCTATGTCGCAAGGTGTCGATGCAGCGCACGGCGAAGACCTACAACATCAGCGCTAACCACGGCACTAGCCCGAGCCACAGTGAACGCCGTGCTTTAAATTGTTAACTTAACTTAATGCGTGGCGTATGAAACAAATAACACTTCCATGTGGCATTGCTTGGAGTTTTTTTTAATAGTGCGCTACATACCACGTTGCATTAATGAGAAATATGTTTTTGGATATTGTCGTCGCGACGCGTCGACCAAGTTATAATACACATCTACGATTAAAAGAAGAAGCTTTTGCATGCTTTAAAAATTATTTGTGTACTGTTGGATTTAGGTTAATTTTTAAGTTTACCAGTCACTTGATACGTCAGTTGTTTTGTTCAAGTTTTTTAAATGTTTCTTTTTGCTATGACGATGCTTCTGATATCGTTGACTAATAAGCAGCAATAATCTCGAGAATGAGCGACGTTTGATCTCTCGGATGCTTGTTTACACACTTACATTGTCACATGATTCGATCGGCCGAAGGTGACCGAGACATCGGACCGTTTACGTGGATATCGTGCGTGCGTGTCAGCGTACCATCACTAGTGAGTTTCGAGTCCTGGCTTCGAATCCCAGCGGGATAGCCAATGTTATATCTGTGCAACGTTCGCTAAGAGCAAGCGTGTGTCCACAGTGGAGTCGCTGATCTACTGGCGGTCCGCGGCGCGGTCGGGCGCCGCGCTGGGCGGCGGGCTGGCGCTGCTGCTGGCGCTGGCCAGCTGCTCCGTGGTGTCGGTGCTGGCGTACGCCGCGCTGCTCGCGCTCGCCGCCGCCGTCGCCTTCCGCATCTACCGCAACGTGCTGCAGGCCGTGCAGAAGACCAACGACGGACATCCCTTCAAGTCAGTATACTGCTTTTTTCATCTATCTATTTAAGTCTACCCCTTATAAAAAAAATTACAACCAGTACGTGTTGTTCCACGGATGACTCACGGAACCGAGACGTGGCAGCGCTGGGTAAGACAGGTTCCCGACTGGCGGCTGCCTCATACAGGCAACTCAATGCTAAACAGTGGGGGCGCCCCACAAGATGTGATGATACTGCACAGTAGAGGTCCTTGGATGCCGGTGGCTCAGGACCGTGTTTGGAGGAAATTATTTGTTTAGCAGTGGTTTTGTCATATATAGACTGTAATGGTGAAAACGAGATAAAAAAGGAAAAATCTTTCTTTTGATCGGCTGACATATATTTTTTTGACAAAATTCGATCACCGTGATGAACACCCGAAAAAAAAATTAGTCTATTTTTTGTGTTCCAAATGAACAAACATATAGAATGACGTAACTTGATACCTGGCGCACGCAGGAGGCGAGCGGGGGCGCGGTGACGTCACGGGTCATCGACCGGCGCGGGGCAAGCTTTAGGCGCGCCTAAAGCATTAGTTACATGACATGATGTTGCCACTGTAGGTCCTAGCGAAAGGTTCTCTTATCTTTCTATACCATGCTTACAATGTGTATAGTAAGGGAATCTATGAAGTTACCTAAGACGAAAGTCTTAATTGGTTATGACAAAAATCCCAAAGACACAAATACGTATGGTATGGATAGACTAATAGATTAATCTTCAGTCGTCAGTCCCAACAAATTACATCGGTACAGCTATCGATGTAACATCAGCGCCGTATAGAATCCCTTAATTTTTATTGGCATCTGTGGACAGAACACGGCTTAAAGTATTTGACTCAATATGTGTGTTTACTAAGATATGAATTTAGGAACACCCGACTGTTGGGCACGGACGTTCCTTTTTCCTGGCGACATTGTGGCCACATTTTATTCTGTACATTAACATACGTACACTGCACTGCACCCCTGTACACTTCCCGCTGTTTTTCCGGGTACAAAAGCAGCTTGCGTCTGGCCAGGCTCGCCAACCGTACTTTATTATAACGTATCCTACGTTATTTCTGTTATTGCACGTTATACTTTTGCGTGAAGATATAGTATGCGATAATACTTTAGTTTCAGTCTTTATTGTGATGCACGAAACGAAACACACATACATAACTTGCGAACTATATCGAAAACTAAGACTACTAACTAATACAAATTTAAGTACAAACAACAAAAAATCTTGAGCTTATGTCCTCCGCAACATCATAAGAGATATACATAATTAAAGTTATCCCCTCTGCACAGTGCGGCCTTTAATATATTTCTGCTCAACATAATGGTAGACTGGTAGGGAATGCCTCTTGGCATAAAGTTCTTTTATTAGTGCAAATAAAGCTCAGATAAATAAATAACGAACATATTTATAAAACCCGATCTAATTAGGTCCATATGATTTAAAGATTAGCCTGCACAACGAAATACAGTTAGGTCTTTATATAAAAAAAAATATAGTTATTGAACGCAACGGTAGATGTCAGGATCGTCGAAATCAAATGTGAACTTGCACAGCTGCTCTCCCTCTCGCAACCACAGATCACACGGCAAGAGTTTTCCCAGTGATGAATGTAATGGCACGAATAAAGAAATAGTGTCCATAATATCAATATGTTTTTATTTATTACTTTCTTTAAATCTTTATTTAGATGGTAGCCTAGTGCTCGCTTTAGTTTCATAGAGTATGAGTGCAGGTCAGGTTCGATCCCCGGTGCCGGCACCACTAAAATTGTCGATAGCAATTTTAAGTGCTGTATTTACTACGTGCTCGGCGGCGAAGGAAAACATCGTGAGGAAACAAAATAATATTTCGAGGACATTTGATGGAGCAGCGAGGTGGGCCCATGCCGGCTCCAAAACCCTCTTAGATATTTGAGACGGAGGCCTTTGACCAGTTGAGCTTACAGGCTGCTACTTTACACAGGCGGTTAAGCGGTGAAAACGAAACATACAGACAAGAGTTACTCTCGCAAATGTGAATTTAAGGGATTCAACATTTGTTCTAATTTGTACATTTAGGCACGTGAGTGACTCGACAGAAGCGAGTGAGCTCGTCGACATCTGTACAAATACCTAACTTGCTTTCCGCCATATAAGATTATCAAAACGTAATGTATATTGGAAAAATTCTTAACGCGGTAGAGCCAAGCGGCGGCTTTAGCTGCTGCTCGAATCGGCGGCTCGACCGGATTGGTACCACGACCTCGCAGAATACCTGCGTGAAGTAGAGGCATCTTGTGCTTCAGCGTTTCGTTCGGTGAGTGAAGTAACCGGAGGCCCACTCCGCCTCCCCAATTCCACTCCTTATCCTCCATCCCATCTCCCAAATACCCTTAAAGGCCGGCAACGCACCTGTAGCTCCTCTGGTGTTGCAGATGTATGTGGGCGATGGTAATCACTTACCATCAGGTGAACCTATTGCTCGTTTGCCGCCTTTCCCATAAAAAAAAATAAAAAAAGTATACCTACGGATTTTCTTTCGCCGGTTTCTTCTCCGTCAGAGGAACCTCGCTACGAAACGGTGGGAGATTTTGAATTAAATGACGTTCGGCAATTGAAATGTATGTTTCTCACTTTGAATAAATGATTGGATTTGAACCATATAAATGGTACATTTATATGGTTCAATGTCGTTCAACAACTGATAGCAACCTCCTGGCAACAGATTAACTACTATACAACTGCGCGGCTGTCCTGTTGTGCAGATACTGGACGTCGTGTAGTTGGAGCTATTAATTATATTTACATCCGCTCGATCGGATTTTTAATATAAACAAAGCATCAAAACTGATCAAAAGTAACAGCGCAATTTATGTTAAAACATTATTTTGTAATCTTTGCAAAAAATTGTTTATCTCCGCCGCCCGGGATTAGATTTTATTGAGCACTTATTTCTACATAAACACTTGTCATTAATCTTGCTTTAATCTCATTATTGATTCGTTACACCTGGTGCCTACCCGTGCTTTCACAACCTATGCCCCTTATTGCGTAAAGTAAAATGTTTTATGTTTTTAGGTTTTAAGTAAATGTTTTGACCAGCCGCGACATTTTTTCCTTGTTTTTAGAATACGCTTTTTAGGCCATTATACTGGTGTAGTTGTTCGCGCCCGTACTGAGACGTGAGCACTCACCTAACACAGCCTACGATGTAGTGGAGTAAACAGGCTTCGTCGAATGCAGTATTAGAGACATTAGGATTTTGGCTACTTTCCAACATTTCCTACATTTCGAATAGAAAAGCTCCCATCACCCAAATATCCTTAAAGGTCGGCAACGCACCTGCAGCTCCTATGTGTCGGCAATCACACCTTCTTGAGCCGTTTGCTCCTTTGCCCCCTTTACCATAAAAATAAACTTTTAGCCAATTTTAATCCGATAATCTTCTCGCGGCTTTCCCGGGATTAAAGGTAAAGTAGCCCGTGTCCAATATCAAATTTTATCAAAATCGGTTCAGCGGCTTAGCCGTGAAAACACATCGGACAGACGGAGTTCCTACAGCATTTAAAATATTAGTATGGATTCAATTTTTTTGTACATGTTGTAATATACGCGTTCTCAAGGAGCAAAGTGAAACTAGGCCGCTACATAAATTGCTTGCTCAATGACTCCCGAGCAGAGCCGCGCGCTTGCGTAGTGACTCTCGTCTGGACTTCAGGGAAAGGAGTGAGCCTGGTTGATGATAGCTCTGTGCGGAATAATAACTCTGGTAGCTCCTAGTTTGTATTCCGGGTTTAACATGTTTTTAGACCAAGAAACTGCCATCCGAAGTTTGGACATCCGCAGGATGTAGCCCGGCAGGTGGCAGATTCTCTAACGCCACTCCCGCACGGTAGTCAGATAATAAAAGTATCGAGTACATCTGATTCGGCGTGCAAGCCGACCACTGCCTTTGATTGCACGGTTAGCGAATGACCTCTGGGTCTTAACCCCGATGAGGGACCACTAAAAATGTTGATTTAAATTTTAAGTGCTCAAATTTTTGTGAGAACATCGAGAGGGAAAAACTACATGTCTACAGAAAATACTAAAGGAAATTATAATTCAAACACACTTGAATGGAGCAGAAATCGCAGAAACAGAATGTTGTCCGCTTCTTCACTAATCTCTCTCGAATTAAATACATCGATATTTGATAAGTTTTTTTTCTAACGGCGCCGTGTAGCCGAGTGCTATTGTTCTTTAGGAATTGAATTCTTTTGTTGATTAGAATCTGTCAGCGGAAACTTCACACTCCAGCTGCTCAGAATGCGCTCGGCGCGAGAACTCGAGCCGTGCACAGTGCGCCGAATCAGATTACAGTCATATGACCCCTTAACTGGATATCAACTACGGCCCGTCACTCGAACGTTTTCGGAAGCAATCGATATGCAATTTTAAACTAATTGTGAAATTTGTGTCCGTTCACCGGCAGCTGTGACAGTTACTAGCCCAGCTGTGTCGTTCGAGTCGAGGCAATCTTTCAGTTTCACTGATAAGCATGTCGTGTTCGGATAACGCCAAGTTAACAATCAGCAAAGCATGATAAATGATAACTTACGATAAGAATGGTGATGTGGTAGCGGGGAAAATGCCAGAACCATTTCATTCAGATTCAGACAAATGTGGTCTGTGGAACAACCGTCTCTTATCTCTCTATCTTTAGGTGAAAATTACTAAGGGAAAAGTCTCAAAATCTCATCACTGTTGAAAAATCTGATCTCTCACAAAATGAAATATCTAAAAACTCAGACCGATGACTGGTTACAGCGGCCAAGGGGCGAGGCGTCTGGTGCTGCGGTCGCCATCTATCTGCCGAGTGTCATGATGAAGGAAAGTCGTTGTAGACGTTGCGAGAGGCTCATGTCCAGCAGTGCTCTGTTAACTGTCTGATAAAGATTTGAGCAAACTAATATAATTTTTGTACAGTTCTAACTAACCTATTGTCCTCGAGTGTACAAGTTGTACGTCGTGAGTCGTTCTTAAACTTAGCATTTTTGCGTCTGCAGATGGCTGCTGGAGCAGGACATCAGCGTGCCGGCCGAGGTCGCGCAAGCGCTGGCCGCCGCCGCCACCGCTCACCTGAACGCGACCGCGCACGAACTGCGCAGGTCTGTATGCACGCACACACGCACACACGCTCGCACGCACGCACACACTCGTACACGCACACACACACGCATGGTGATGAAATTATTTCCTCCGATTTCCACCATGTTGACGTGTTTTGGTATAACAACTATTGGTTATACGCAGGATATATGAATGCGCAATAATATGAGAAGGACTTTTTCAATCCTTGAGATTAAGGTGAAATTTTAAATAGAGAAATTTGTAATATATCGAAAAATAAAACACACCCGCAACACTGGTACATACACAAAAGTGGTGAGAGTTTTGTGTGCGCACAAATACCCAGACTGCACACATAGAGAGTGAGTGTAACGGAGTCGTTGCGTGCTTGCAGGCTGTTCCTGGTTGAGGACCTGGTGGACTCGCTGAAGTTCGGCGTGCTGCTGTGGTGCCTCACCTACGTCGGCGCCTGCTTCAACGGCATCACGCTTATCATTCTCGGTGAGTGTCTCGTTACAATACCAGCTTATTTAAAACAAAATAATTATTGCCGTAACACTTTAATTTTTTTTTTACGAAAATGCTGTGTTTACATACACAAAATCAGATAATTAGATAATTAATCAGTGCTCCGTACGGGAATGAGACCTGCCTGCCATGTGGTCTAATCAATTTGAATCAGAATCCGCTCTCAATACATATAAATGTAGATTTAAAAACGAATAGTATATGCGGGTGATCTTTCATTCGAACAACCAAAATATACTAATATAATAATCAGCGTCAGCTTGTACGTCCTCGTGTGTCACATGATTGTATGTTCTTTGTCAGTCTTTATAACGATTGTATGCTATTGGCGCTCATTGGGGGTTGTTCAGAAGTGGAGAAGTGGGTAGTAATGTGTCCGCGCGCGTGTTGCAGGCTGGGTGGCGCTGTTCACGTTGCCGAAGGCGTACGAGATGAACAAGGCGCAGGTGGATGCCAACCTGGAGCTGGCGCGCGCCAAGATCAACGAGATCACCGCCAAGTAAGTGCACATTTAAATTCCTAGAACTCGGGACCCAGAGAGGGCGTAGATGATAGTCGGACATGATCTTCAAATAACACTCGAAATGTTTTAAATTTTCATCTGGACGTACAAACATAGCGGCTGGTGTGGATTGTGCGGGTTCGAATGCCACAATGAATACAAACATTGCTGAAACATTAAATATTAGTATTTCTAAACAACGATGTAGTGACACGAATTGAGAAAGGGATGCTAAGCTGCTTTGGACATGTGGAGAGGATGAATGAAAGTAGGTTGACGAAACAAATATATGAGGCGAGTGTAAATGGTAGAGCCGACTTTACCATTTACACTCGCCTCGAGAGAGGAAGACCTAGGCGAACATTTCACGATCAAATCGGAGACGTTCTGAAAAAAAGGCCAGGTCAAGAGTACTCTAAATCAACGAGCATGCATGCGAAGATTGATGAAAGTGGAAGAAGCGTAAGACGTATGTCAGGACCGTAGCAAGTGGAAAAAGATTGTCTCTGCCTACCCCTGTGGAAATAAGGCGTGAATATATATATACCTATAAGTAGAGAAGGATTACACATAATTCACAAAAATAAAAGTTTCCGACAAAATGTACACTAGACACTCGGTTCGAGATAGCGATATAAAAACTCTCGTACAGAAAAGTTACGACGAGTGCATGTATAAACGTATACTAACGTTTAAACAAAATAATTCAACATAATACAACTTTACAAATCTGGCCACCAGGGGTCCAGGCAATTGTAGATCAGTTTCTCTATAACCACACAGAATTTTTTTTATTCAATTCGAATGGTTATTAACATCAATGAAGTACTCGTACTTAACAATAATCAGTTTGGATTTACCGAGGGGCCCAGCATGACTGATGCTGCAGTAAGTTCTCAAATTGCAACCGTATTTGATTGTGCATATCACACCACTATGCATTGTAAATTAAAGTATTATGACTAAAGCGAGCGGACTTTTCATTAGTTGGATTTCTATCTTGGTAATTATGGATTTATGGATCAAAATGCTGCAGGGAAAACGGTGTAAATTCTGTAGGTTCTAAAGTAAAAACGGGATTAATTCTTGGTCCATTTTTATTTCTTATTTATGTAAACTATCCGCTAAAATCTACTTTTTGAACGAAACTTGAACGGAATTTAATAATACATCTTATTTTTTAAAAATGGGAACACAAATTACACTTTTCAAATGACATTCTCTTCTTTTAATCTACCATCGTTTCCACTGAGGTTCCTCTGTCGGAGAAGAAACAAGCTATATCTTCGGAGTTTCATTTTAGTCATATTCTTCGATTTTTTTTTTTTTATTTAACAATATCACAATTTTTCTTTTAGAAACAGCATTGTAGCTATCTACTCATTCTCAGAGGTTATTATAATCTATGTATTCCTTTATATTACAATCACCATTTTTACAAAGTCTTTGTTTAATAAATATTTAAACCTATTGATAGGAAAACTTTGACAGGAGAATACAGTCTTACTGGGATTTTGTTCTAAGAACGTATATATTGCCCCATTAACGGGTTTCTGCCTCTATGAACCCTAGGAACAGGTACTCATATTGCAAGTTTATGGCTTTTCCTTGTATTTATATTATGCATATTACTATTATTTTATAATGCATTTTTATGTACAGTACATTATCATGTTATACATGTTAAGTGGCCAAGGTTAAAATGTGTATTTCTTTAAATGCATCTCTAAGAGATGCTTAATAATTTAGATTACAAATATCTCTAATGATTCTCTTTTGCAAGACGAATATAGCTTCCATTTAAGATGCACGTCCCCACAGTAAATGACATTACACTATGGAAATAACTAAAAATAAACTATTGTAGCTGTTTGAAGCTTTACACCAAGAGTTATTCCAAGAACAGTCGTCACTCTTCTCCATTTATAAGTAAAATCACATGTTTTATATTTAGTTTTATATTAAAGCAAACTATTAGCTTAGTGAACTCTTTTTGATATTTCACACATTACACACATTACTCACATCGTTGTGTGTAACCGGTTGCAGTTTGATTTTATTAATGAATGTTGTATCCTCAGCAAATAATACAATTTCATAATTTTATTAAGTAAGGAAAGTCAGTAATGAAAATAAGAAAAAGACATGGGCCGAGAATCTCTGTGGAACGTGCATTGGTACCGTCGAGCCGCAAGAACTACTAACTTTTTACTAATACGAGATAATACGTTGAAGCGTTGAATACTGTCCTCTACCATAATGATTTCTTTGTAACACCAAACTGATTATGATGAAGTTTATTTAAACTGAAATATCTTTGAAAAAGTTTTTAGTCGTCTATCTTTTGCAAATTAAAGTGACGGTACTATAGAAATAGGTTTAAAATCAGTGAAACTATATAGCCAGGAAATACACCAGATTCTACATTACTGTCAAAAATGGCTGCCAAATTAAGTGCAATTAAATCTAGTATTGAGGCAGTTTTCTTAACATCAGTACTGTTAAACATTTATACAATCTGTTAAAGAGTTAAAGGTGTGAAATTTTCATTTAGTGTCTAAACAGCAGGAGAAGAATTCAGTGACATTATAGTCAAAATTGGAATCTCGGTAAAGAGTTTCTCAAACACACTGTAAATATTCAGTCGATATTCAGAGCTGACAGCCGATCTAAAAGTCAGAGCTATGCCGTGTGCACACCGGCACCGACTTTCTTCCCCGTGGGAGTGGTAACATGCGACTGAGGGAAAAGCCTTAAGCATCGCATTGGTTGTCGACGGATGGCGGGACAACCATCGCGGTGGTGGTTCTTAATGTTATTGTCTAAATGTTTGGCTCTATAAGATGCTTATTTAAAAACCTTGAAACTATTTTAAATGTCTCAGTATGGTTATCATATAATCATAATAAGTAAATTTCATACACCAACGAACATGCTATTGATTGACCGGGCAAGTTCATTAGAAGTCTTGCGACTGTTCAAGGAGAATGCTTAAGAACTAAAAATAATATTTAATTAATTTCATAAAGGATTAAATAATGCACTGCTAAGTTATGCCGCGGTACCGTAACATGGGAAGTTTTTAACTAAACTACTTCTAAACTTCTTGCGTTAAGTATTTATTGGAACCAACACATGCTGCCTTCTACTTGTTGTTTTACTGTCGTAAGGAAAAGGGACGAACGACCCAGAGAGGTCAGAACTTAATTTGTGAATTATGTTTAATCTGTGCAATGCCTTGACCCCTGTAAGTAAATATATAGTCTATGGACGTTGCAAAACTTTGTCTCAACAAAGTTAACGTCCCGCTACAACCCACAGCACACCATGGTCGTGTACCTTGTGTGTGAACCAAGCATGTCAAATCCAAATTTAAACCCTTCGGAATCGCGGGTCACAGCTAGTATATAAATAAAGAAGACAAAAGATAATTTCTAGTATTTATTGTATTCAATATTGCCGTGTGATAGCGGTGTAAGAATCTGCCAGCCCCGCGCCATAAGAAGCGATTAAGGGCGACGAGGCTCGACACCCGTCGCCCTCATGCAGCGCCTCCTGCAGAGGCGAAAAGTTAGGTCTTTATACGTGCTAGAGTTGAGTAGAGGTTGGTACCACGGCCTCGCAGAATACCGGCGTGAAGTAGAGGCATCTTGTGCATCCTCCTCCTTATCCTTCCTCCCATTTCCCAAATACCCTTGAAGGCCGGCGACGGAGGAAATCACTTACCATCATGTGAACCGCTTGCTCGTTTGCCGCCTTTTCCATAAAAAAAATAAAAGAAAGAAGAGTGATTGTGGTGAAGTCCGTTTGGCTACGCCGAGTCTAGTCAAGTGGCGATACGGAATATCTGCCTATCTCCATGGGCGACGGGTGTACTAGTATAAGCACTCATCGCATCACACATATACAATAAACACATGGCGTTCCGGCTCACAGGCGCAATGGCGAGACTGCAATGTGACGTTGTATTTTGACACTTTGCAGAGTTCGGGCGGTCGTGCCGCTGGGCAGGAAGGCGGAGACCGACAAGGACAAGTAGGGTGTGGACACACGCAGCGGCCCGCGGCGGCCCGCGGCGGCTCGCGGCGGCACGCGGCCGCCCGCTGCGGCCCGCCGCGTCGCAGCCGCGCCGGAGTACTTTCACTGTTTGTTATATTTATTATGTACTATTAAAGATACTACCTTACGTGTAAAGCTTTATGAGACGAGTCATGCGGAGATTATTGTATTTGCTTTTTGAAATTTTAAATTAAAAACACTGTCGAACCGAACGCTCCTGTTTCATTTCGCCTCTCGCCTCCGCTGCGGACACGGATGCGAACCCCCCCGGCCCGCGGGCTACAGGATACTCATGTGAAAATAATACAAGGATAATTATTTTTCTAAAATTGTTCTAAAAACATCGCTAATGTTTAATATTATTTCTACCGGCCGAGCTTGCTCTGCAAAATACAAAAATCGATGCTAGATGTCGATGGGATAAAATTCTTTATCTCCAGAGATTATGAAAAACTTTTTAAATACATGAAAATTGTCCTTTTTGTTGTTAATGTGTTAGCACAATTCCGCTTGCTAAAACATTAAAATGTATATGGGTAATATATACATTCGATATTCGTTCGAAGCAGGAGAGCACCATCACCACCACTCTCCCTCCCACAGGTGCGTGCAGCGGGCACCACTTCTTCCTCACACCATGCACGTCCACCACAACAATCGCCCACACCAACACTACACTGGACACAACTAAAACAGAATTTAAACGATAACATCTTTAAAATAATGGATTTCCACTAAGTAACGCCTGATTTTGTCAACAATTCATACTCAATGATTTTTATATCGGAAGTCATAACTTTGTTCATACAATTTTTTTTAATTTTTGGTGTCACAGTAGTGAATATTAATATTCAATATAATAAAAAAAATTACAGTTTTCAATAGTGTTATTTATTACTTTAAAGGTAGGTGTAGTAATCAGATCTATAATTATGATTTAATGACAAGGGATGTGTCGCGGGTGTAACTGTCAAATATAATGCCGGCGACCGGAGCGGCCGCCGGATCTTGAGATGAGAAGAAGCAAAAGGAAAATCTTAACTAAACACGATTAAATCCGTAAATAACAATAAAAAAGACGAAGAAATCTAGTTGTCATACGTAAACACAGATGTTCCGTCCATATACTCGGAATACCTGTATATTCTCTTAACAATTTCGCCGATTGGCTCTTTTATAGGAGATCTAACCATCTATTTATCAGCCGCGATGTGCCACGGCGGCCTTTCGAAGACAAATAGCATAATGGAATTTCGCTAGACGCGTTACAGTTGCGGCGGCTAGACCCGCGAGCGGGCGGCTCAAGTTCAATGAACAAAGAGCAGCGACGCTCCTGCCGGCCTCGCGAGGTTGGCTGCCGCCGAGCTGTGCTCTCACCCCTGGAAGTGATAAAGGTTCCCGACAGCCGGAGGGCGCGCGCGGCAACGCAACCCAATCATAATCGGTCCAGTGAATTTGTAGATTAGCCTGCACAACGAAATAAAGTTACGCTTTTATAATAGGGGTTAAAGTAAGAAGTTGCCGTTTTAATGGAGTGCCCACTTGCAATAAAAATCAAACCTACGTGATTCAAGATTCGTGATAAAAACTTGTTTATACATAAACTATAACGTTCCAAATTAAAAAAAAACTGAGATTCTATGGTTTTTATATTCAGTATTTGAGTAAAACGTGGAGTCCTACAAAATTAGAGACAGCTCGCAATATGAATGCTACGTTTGGCGAGCTCACGGCTAACGAACGCACGGTGCGTTTTTTAGTACGATCGCTTTCGCAGAGGAAACTTCGACTTGAAGAATGAACTACGAGGAAGACCAGGCACTAAGCTAAATAACTCCTTATCAAACAACCAAGGAATTAACGAATCATGGTTTGAGGTTAGTTTACCCACAACATAGACCCATCATTAATTTTCATCTTTTCAGCCTATCACAAGTCTACTGCTGAACATAGTGCCTCCCCCAAATATTACCACCAAACTCGGTACTGAGCCACCTGCATCCATCGACTTCCTGCAACACTGCGCAGATCGTCACTCCATCTTCTGGGTTGTCGTCGTGATAATCTATACTGCGTTTGCCTGTATGTGGCCGTCACTCAAGAACCTTTATTCCCCATCGGCTGTCAGTTCTGCAAGCTATGTAGCCGGCCCATTGCCACTCAGCTTACTGAATGTAACAACTATGTTGGTTACCCTAGTTCTGCTGCGGATATCATCGTTGCAGACTCTTTCGCGGAGAGAAACACTGAGCATAGCCCTTTCCATAGTGCGCTGAGTAACTTTGAGCTTCCTTCATACGGCCTGCAGTGAAGGACCAAGTCTCAGTTGCGTAAGTAAGCACCGGTTGCTCTGTTATACTTTGCTCTTGAGGTTTTGAGGAGCTCACTATAGACTCATTTGCACCAAAATGGTAAAATAAAAAAAAAATTAAAAATGCCTCGTGAATTATCGTGAACAAGCTAAAAATACAAAAGAACAAATACCGGAATAATGCCCTCAAGCGTAGCGCACCCACAGTAAAGTAATTGTGACTGTTTGGTGGTCACTTCATGGTTTAATTCCCTATAGCTTTTTGAGATCCAGTGTATCAATAACAGCAGATGTATATTGTGAAGAACTTCGAACAATGATAGCGAAACTCTCAGAGAAACAACCCCGGCCCTTCAATCAATATTCGCTATTTTTGTTTCATGATCTTCCCTCAAGATGGCACAAATGTGTAGGTAATGAGAGTAAATACTTAAAGAAAAAGTATTTGATAAATAATTTAAAATGGCAATTTCGTTCTTTATCCCTAATAAATATCTGTCATTCAGAGAATACCAACCAAAAACTACTATTTACATAATGACTTAATGACTCTTGGAATGAATTTTATTGCCTTACCGCAACGTCGTATATCGTGATATGAGTGTGAGTGGTCGGCGTGACAAATTCACTGTCATTTTTTTTGCATTTACATTTGGCTAGAAAACTAACGCATTTCCCATTACCTTATTGTATATAAAGCACCGAATATTTATTACTGTAATATAGCATCTACAAACTGATTTAAAAGTTGCGACGGTGCGTTATCGTAACAGCAGACAGCGCACTGCTATATAGCGGTGAGTGGTGCTATTATGTGATGTGCGAATGTAATCTGGGACTCCTTAAGGACGAGAACTTACAATTGATCCAGAGTAAAATTGCTAAATGTTTTGGATCACGTATTATGTAATAGCTTAGAAGACAAGAAAACTACTGTACACACAGTAGTGTTCAGAGAGTACAGAACGCATACATTAGATTCTGAATGTCCATATTGATTAGATAACAGCTCTTTGAGGCAGTAAAGGGAACATGCGTATTTGACTTTTGTAACATAAGCAACGCAGAAACTTTAAAATATGCGTGTTTGTTGCATTCACCTGTTTATTTGTATAACGAAATAGTTAAAAAAAAAAGGGTGATACATCTCTAGGAGAGGTAGTTTATTTATTTATATTGCCGATACAAAGACTATATAGTACAAGGGGTTGTTTTAAGCATGCATCAGCTAAAATTTTAAACGACTATCAATGTAAATTCCCTCTACTTCAATACACTTCTTATATTTATTAAAAAGGGCTTTTAACCCGGACAAAAAATATTCGCCGACTTTTCCTTCGAAATGTTCGTTTACGGCCTCCTTCATTTCTTCGTCACTGGAAAATCTTCGTCCTAGGTCCTTTTTCAAATATGAAAAGAGGAAATAATCGCTAGGGGCCGGATCTGGGCTGTAAGGCGGGTGGTTGATTTATTCAAATCCTGTCTTGGCGAGGGATTTCCGTGGTGGCTTTTCTGCCTTTTCTATCCACTGCATTGACTCCTGTTTTAACTTCGGATCGTACTGTCGAATTCATGTTTCACAAACAGTGACATGGCGAGAAAAAATGTAGTCAGGATTACCACCACAGATGTCTAAAAACTTCGAAGTTGTGACTCGACGTTGCTTGGCCAGGGGCGTGATCATTTTAGGCACCCATCGCGGACACACCTTGTTCATGTGTAAATGATTATGTAAAATGTTGTCGATTCGTTCTTTGCTAATGTCCATAGCTTCAGCTATTTCCCACAACTTGAATTGCCGATCTTCGAGAACAAGTTTTTCACTTTTTCAATGTTTTCTTCGGTAACGGCAGTGTTTGGTCGTCCAGACCTGGGGGCATCTTCGAGCGACTCCCTGCCGTGTTTGAATTATTGGTTCCAACGTTTTACGGTGGCAGACTCCCCACAAATTCAATCAATCTTGAAATATTTCTGTCGGCTTTTTATTCTTCTCTAAAAGTAATAAACTCCAAATTCGTGCTAAGCGCGGAGGACTCGGACCTAATGATGTTTACGGTTCAATTATTAAAATCGTAATGATGCTAATAACATGAAACTTGACATTTATATTACTTAGGATATCCGCAATAAGTGATGTGCAGCGCGAGTCATTAGTGATACATAAAGGTACTTAGGCTCAAAACTTTTCAACCGCAACTCGTAAGATTCTTAGGCTTATTTTGGCTTAAAGTTTTTTAAAGTAGACGAAAATCAAACTGTGACTGACAAATGACAGTTTTGACTTTAAAGTAACGTATTATTTAATAATCGTAAGATTTAAATATACATTGTCAATCCCAAGCCGGGTGAAATGTAAGGGAAAGTTAATTAAACTTATTAATTACCGTCAACAAATTGATGCTAGTGAGCCATTAACTCGCTCGACTCCCTTTGACGATATGTAACAGCCAGATAAACGTATAATATTCGTCACATAATAAATATAACCGAATATAACACAAACAAAAAATTTCATGGTGTTATTGATTAATAAAAGTTACTATAGTTTCCATGTATTGTACTGGCTTGTTCGAAATCTATGTATTACAAAATGTACATATTCAAACGCGCACTAAGTATCGCACGCTCTGCATCGGTCCTGCATAAGAACGCGAGCGGTATACCGACCGAAACAAATACAGTAGTTAGAGCGGTATAGCAATTCGTTGTTACTCGTCTAATCACAAAAATAATCTAATTTGTACGTGTTCTTAGTTATTTTAAGAACGAAAAAAGGAGTATGAAGTTGCAGGCTGCTTATGCTTTATTTATTTTATTACTGCAGTTTTAATCTGCTATATAATATAACGAGCACCTTTAACTACCAACCTATATTCAATCAATGACATTCATGACAGACGTTCATGATTGACATTCATGACTGTCAGTCTGAGGATTGATCAGACGTTCGGATTCTGAATAATCCGAATCCGATTCCAAAGTTCCGAAAAGCAAATAGAACACAAATTATAGTAAATTTATTTGAATTTGTCCCTTATATTTAGCATAATCAGGGCCCTGGATTAAAAATTACCTACTGTCTTTGATTGTATAGTTATCAACTCTAATTCGCAGTAAATAATCTTATTTATTCAGGTATTATAAATTTATTAGAAACAAATAAGTTCTCACGGTTGACTTAGAAGCGGGTTTTTCATTTTAAAGTTCCTGTTATTGTTGAAATGGGAAGGTTAGTATTATCTTTTTAATTATTGTGTTTATTGTAATCGGTGACCTCGATTGCAATTTTGCAATTTTTTTACATCATCATATATTAGCTATGAAGGACAACGTATTTTTAAAGAAAATTATTAATGACATTCTTTTGTCACTAAATAAATTGCATATTTCCATACTAAGGTGTATAGTCTACACTATCTATAAGAGGCTGTGCAGTCTTAAAATCCATAGGATTTTAGTTTCTTAGCTGGAACTTTAGTAACATCTAAGAGTAAAAGTATATAAGACAGCTATTTCATACATTTTGCTGTTCTTGTTTGATATTACATACATGGTGTTATTGCATAACAGAATGCTGCATGTACTCAATTAGAATTGATTGAGATGCTTCCATTTCATTAGTTCCAATCAAGATTTGATATTGAAAGTATTTCAAACTGTTTGTTCTTAAATCATTTGTTTACTTTGCATGTTAAAGTGAATGATTTTCAATTTACAAATACCAGTGATAATTGGAAAAAATTATCTTCCTTTTTTATTGACAAATCACACAAACAAACTTTAATTTAATTTCTGCAACAGTTTTGAATTGAACAAGGGTCTACTATTATCTGTCTTTGTAAGAAATTTGAAAGACTAGAGCATTCTAAATTTCTACAATTGTTATCTGATTAGATTACTATCCTATTAGATTCTTTCTGGCTCTGTTTTTTATGTTCCATAAGAATGGCTTATTTTCTCTGGCCATTGATTAAATAATCCCTACTAGTTACAGATTTTATTGTGTTTAATTTTTATTTATATTCCCGATGTTTCGAGTGCTTTACAGCACCTATTTGCAAAATACAAATCATTAAATAATCCAGTTCCCATATTTTATTTATATGTCCAAATGCATATAACTTCATGAGCATGATTGTTATTAGTCAATGTTAATAAAGTGGTTGTTTATTGACATCCACTAGAGGATGTGGCCTGCTGTATTGTTTTGTAATGCAAACACACCGAGACAATGTACTTTAGAGAGAGACTATACATTTTTAAGAGTTACAAGAACTTTGAAATTGGTATAGATTATGTTTAATATCTCAAAAATATATTTCCATCTATGCTGTGGGTTTAAAGTTCCTGAAAATGTTTGCAAGGTGCTAAGCTGTTAGCTCAGTAACATAGATTTTCTTTAAGCTCTCCAAACAATTGCATGCATGAAGAATAAATAAAGTATAGCACACATTAATTTTAAATGAGAGTTGTAGACATATTCCGTCTTGTGTTATTTACTTAACACAGTTGAGAAACTCTTACAAACATCATTATCTCAATGTTGAATTTGTAGAAAAAAAGTTCAGTATTTATTCAATGATAACAAACAACAAATTGTTGTTCTCAAAGCTCGTTGCACTCATTTGGAATTTGGAATATCATAGTCACTGTTTGCTGCTAGTTCCTTTGCATTTAATTCACATTGCACTGCAAGGGTAGTTGCTTAATTTTTTTTTTCATTAGTTAGATGGTAGATTTGTAGAATAAAACCTAATTGGCATGCAATTATGTTAAATGCAGAGTTAAATATGTCATTGTAATTATAAACTGTTTTCCATGATTATTAATTTGCGTAATTATAACAACCACATTATGACTAACTGCTCAGATAAGAAGCATTTTTATTGTGCACTATATTTTAATTGTCATAAAAAGAGTTCAGCATAACTTATTCAATTTCAAATTATAGTTGATGTGTTGGCAATCAGTTCACTCACCAAATCTATGAAAAATCAAGCTTCTGTATAAATAGTGTAGTTATTTGGGAAGTGTGGCACTCAGTATATGTAGCAATGTCTCCAGTTGCCACACTACATGAGGATGAGGAGCGGCACGAAGAGCTGGAGCAGAGAGTCGTTGCAGCACTGCAGCGTACTATGACCCTCGTCGTAGACAGGTTTGCACCTATATTTCGTGCTTTACTAACAATATAGTGGCTTGTACTGTAACAATGCATGAACTGTTTTTTTTTATTTATGTTTTTATTTGCACAGCACTACAATTAATTTTCAATAGTAATTCTTACTATGATGAGGAAATAATTTAATCTTCCTTCCCACTTGTATTATAAATAGCTTGACGGTAGAATTGTTTAGAAAGTATGCAGCTTTTTGCAAGCTTATAACTATGGACATAGTGAAGCATAGCTTCCTCACAATAGGCAACATTGGCTGAAAATCTGTTCAAGTGTTTGCTTGGTCGGTGAAGTACATAATAGCATTGGAGTGTACAGGGTAAGGCAATCTTTGTGCTTAAAAAGTGACCACACACAGATATGAAATTAAGATGGTGATGGTACTGTGACTAGAGGGTAAAATTTAATTCACTAATTGCCTTAAAATTAAACATTTATTTACAGTGCTCTCGCTAACTACTCTATTCATAAGAATTACTAATATATTCTGCTGTTCTCTCTTTTGATTTAATTTCAACCACAACTGTCAATTGAAGGTCATACCCTGGAGCACCATGCAGAACATTTTTTGGACCCCTATTTCATATATTTTATTTTTAATTATTTTAGTTGGCACTTTTTCGGTTGAAGACCCATATGAAATACTTCCCCTGACCTATACACTCCATAAAAGCATCACAATGCTACAGCGTTTCATATCACGAGTATCGAGGGCTGAAAACTACATTTCTGGAAACATTGTCTATCCCTGTTTATTCTTAGGGGGGACAACATACGTCTTCATTCAGTACGTATGTTGGAGTCACCCATTGAATTGAAAATATTTAGACACAGTTTAATGTCGTGCATATTATTCAAATGGAAGGTACATTTTATATTGGCCCATCCCAATGCCACTAGGAAGTTGGAGAACTTGCTTACTTGGCCAATAGAATGTCACTTGAACAATCTTCAGTATTATGAGATATATATATACAATGGATTATTATTTCGGTTGTTTAGAAATGTGCAACTTACATTAATTTACGATTCGTTTGCACTTGTGTGAATGTCCGGCATACAACAAGAGCACAAAAAAATTATATTTTATTATCTTTTCTTGACAAATATCAGATAATATTATATCACAGTCGCGCTGTAGACATTAGTATTGGGAGCACTTTCGCGGCGGGCACACGTCGCGACGCAGAGACTCGGTGGCGCGCGAGCCTAGCAACTAAACTCTTAGCTCGTTCATTTGATTTCTTATCAAAGATACTGATGTAATAAGGTATAGCTCAGCGAGAGTATTGCAAGGTCATATGTTGTAGATTGAACGAGGAGAAGGAGCGTGCGCCGTGTCTGGGGGAAGGTGAAAGTCGCGTCAGAATGTTGGAGACGCAGCGCCGTGTCGCGCTCGACGTGCTGCTGGCGTGCTGGGGGCTGGGCACGTGGCTCGGCGTCAACGGGCTGTTCGTGCAGCTGCCGCTGCTCGTGGGGCGTCTGCCGGAGGGCTGGACGCTGCCGTCCTCCATGGCGCTCGCGGTGCAGCTGGCCAACGTCGGCCTGCTCGCGTACGCCGCGCTGCGCCGCCTGTTCCCGCGCGTGTCCGACTCTCTCTACGTCTACGGCCTACTGACCGTCGGCACTCTCGCCCTCACTCTAAACGCGTTCCTGTACCCCGCCACGGTCCCTATCGGCGGCGCGGATCGTTCGCTCGCGTTCCTGGTGCTGACATTCTTCGCGGCGCTGGTCGGCTGCACCAGCTCGGTGCTGTTCTATCCGTACATGAGACACTTCCGCGACGTGTACTTGACGACGTACTTAGTGGGCGAAGGCCTCAGCGGGTTCATCCCCAGTATCCTCGCACTGGTGCAGGGCGTGGGCGGCGAGCCGGAGTGCGTCCCGTCGCCGGACAACTCAACCTTGATAGCCGTGTACCCGCCGGCGCGCTTCGACCCCATGGTGTTCCTGCTGCTGCTCGGCGGGCTGTCCGCCTCGAGTCTGGTGAGCTTTGCGTCCGTGCACAATCTGAGGGCGTTCGACTCGGAGCGCGTGACGCAGTCGGCGCTGGCGAAGGACGACGAGGCGGCGCCGCCTAAGGAGCCGCTGTGGCGAGCGAATTGGCTGGCGGTGATGGCGCTTATGGCGTGGCTGAACGCGCTGTCGAACGGGGTGCTGCCGTCGGTGCAGTCGTACTCGTGCATGCCGTACGGCGTGCGCGCGTACCACATGGCGGTGTCGCTGGGCGCGGCGGCTAACCCGGCGGCGTGCCTGGCGGGTGTGTGGCTGCGGCCGCTGGCGCCACGCGCGCTGGCCGCGCTTCTGGCCGCCGCCGCACCGCCGCTCGCCGTGCTGCTCGCCGCGGCGCTGCTCAGCCCCGCGCCGCCGCTGCAGCACACCACCCTCGGAGAGGTTTTGATAGTAAGTCACGCTGCTTTTTTTTTACATTATTAATTTAAATTTTAAATTCTATATCGAAATACGTAGGTAGAATTTTTTCTATGTATTTTTTTAGAGTTCACCAACCCGCACTGGAGCAGCGTAGCGGACCCTATCCGGGACCAAAACCCTCTCAAATATTAATCTCAAAAATTAAGTTATAGACAGAGAAAGCCTTTATTTTAAGTATGATTTTAAACGTTTCTGTAACTTACATATATACTAGAAGAGGTTTCTTTTCTGGGGAAAGGAGGCAAACGAGCAAGCGGTTCACCTGATGGTAAGTGATTACCGTTGCCCACGTACATCTGCAACACCAGAGGTGCTGCAGCTGCGTTTCCGGCCTTTAAGGATATTTGGAAGATGGAAGGGAGGATGAGGAGGAGGAGTGGGCCTCCGGATACCTCACACGAAGTGGTACAGAAAAAAAAAAAAATTTAAAATTTTCTTTTTGTCTTCGTCGAATTGGAAACGTTCACAATCTTTATTAAACCCTTAATCCACTGGTAAGCATTTGTGGTTTATCCAGTGAATATCTCAATTGAAATTTTTATTGCAATTTTCCCGAAAATTTAGAATTTAGGATTTTTTTTGATTTATACTCAATAAATTTTTCTAGCAGATCGTCCAACGTTTGATTTAAGCCACTAGGTATATATTCAGCATTATCCGTTTTCTCCAAGAGTTCTTCTAGTTAAAAATCTAAAACTAAATTTCATTCTCTATTTAAATATATTTTTGATATATCATTTGTCAAGGTTATGCATATTTTCCGTAACATATCATTAAATAGAGGACATCAAGTCTTCTATTCGCCAGCGGGGTGAGGCAAATTCAGATGCGTATTCCGTCACCATTCGGGCGCCAGAGCCCCGATGGCGTGCACCAAGCGCAGGTGAGGTTACCATAGCAACCCATGTCTGCGCCACGTTCGACGAGCGAGTGCCGCCGCGGCTCTGTGCACACTCAATAGCTAAAACGAATGAGCTGATCCGGTTGGACGCGGCAGGTGGCTGCGTGGGTGTGGACGTCCGCGTGCGTGTCGTACGCGCGCATGTGGGTGTACGGGTGGGCGCGGCGCGGCGGCGCCCGCGGCATGCGGCTGTGCGGTGCCGCCACGCAGGCCGGCTCGGCGCTCGGCTCGCTGGCGCTGTTCCTGCTCGTCAACCACACCGCGCTCTTCACGCAGCCGGACGCCTGCCCCGCGCCCGCCGTGTAGCCCCGTGTGTATGTACGATATGCAGTTCTACGATCATGTCCTCCTGGTGTGAAGATGTCGGACGCTGCGGATTCACGCTGGACCGAGATTTTAGACTAACAATTGACGCGACCGGTCAAACCGGCTTTGTGATAGAATAACCATTTTATGACTATGTAACAATTTTTCGAACTATAATTTAGTCGATGCTGGAAACAAGTGTTTTTGTGTCTGCGTACAGTCTGACAGATCGCTGCACCGCGTGACATGCGAGCATGCGTCAACGTAAAGGGAAATTATTTTCATTCGAATGATTCCTTTGCGTGGACTATAAATGCCAAAAGCGTAAAGGAACCGGCTCGCATCGGCACTGCGCGAACAACGCAGGACGCGTTCTTGCACCGTTAGTTGTTGGCTCCTTCAGTGGGACCTGCGTAAGCACTATGTTTAGCTGCCGGATACTTAAGCAACATCGGACCGAGAATTTGTTTTCTCCATTTTTTATTTAATAATCGTGTAAGTTATATTATTTTAAATTGCTTTATGAGATACACCTATGCGAATTTGATTGCCGTGTACCGAAGAACCAATGCTCGCAATCTACCAAAGTTACCAAATCGGTGGTGGAGGATAGAGCGTTTGTGTAATTAAAATAATAAAGAGTAGCAGCCTGTAAATGCCCACTGCTGGATTAAAGCCTCCTTCTCAAACATCTGTGAGGATTTTGGAGCGCCAGGAAGTGGACCCTTCCTTACGCTGCTCCAGTGCAGGATGGCGGACTTCATATTTCTCCATAACAAGAGTTTTCTCGCGATGTGTTCCTTCAGCGCCGAGCACGCGCTAATGTGCAATGGTTAGCCAAGCGGGCGGTGGTGCCGGCACGGTGCCGGCAAACTTATAAACAAAATAGCAATTTTAAGTGCCGAATTGACCAGGGAAATGCCATCAGTTTCAAACATGTAATACTTGGTTCCTTTATGGTTCTCATGCACGGTTTTTGAGGTCATCGGAGAATTTGAAAATAAGAATGCCAGTTCATAGCACTCAATTATTGGACAGATCATTCTCTGTACAAGCTGTCCGTCTATGGAATGCCCTACCGCTTTCGGTAAGACGCGCCCAATCCTTACCAGTTTTTAAAAATCTCGTCAAGGCCTACTATCTATCTTTGTAA
Source organism: Bhutanitis thaidina (assembly GCA_029286595.1). Taxonomy (NCBI): domain Eukaryota; kingdom Metazoa; phylum Arthropoda; class Insecta; order Lepidoptera; family Papilionidae; genus Bhutanitis; species Bhutanitis thaidina. The sequence goes on from JAGSMS010000022.1 coordinate 222,542, forward strand.
CTTCGGTTATTTAGACAGTTCTTTTATATTTATATTGATTTAGTCTATTTATGTATATGTATACATATATAATAGGTATTTATAAAACATGTATGTATTTCTATGATATGTGTACATTATTTTTTAGGTACTTTTTTCTTTGTAAATCAAATGCTTTTATGCAACTTCCAAATTCATTTCTAACAATCCTGTCCATCCAAAGGTTGTCTGGAAGAGATCGCTTTTAGCGATAAGGCCGCCCATTGTTCCACCTCTCATGTCTAATTACGTTTTTATACCATTATAATATTTTCCTGTTTTTGTGTGCAAGCGTATTGTGTCTATCTATGTATCTACTTGGGCACACACATTTATCAAATTATACACAAACGGTACACGGGTTAGTTTATATAATTAGACAAATATATAGTGACGTGCTGGCGACAGTCACCCACGCAGGGCGAGAGGTAGAGAGGTTCATGAACTAGTCGCTCGTCGGGCTGGAGCTCACCGGTAACTAGCCAAGACGTCACAAGGTTATCAACAGTTTCACTGAGTACAGAAAGCGTTTGTTAAGCGCCCGTCAGTTGTTGTTGGTGAATTTGTGCCCTAGTTAAATAACTTGATTGTGATGTTAACTTATTGTTAGGTTATGAAATTTTATAAAAATTTATGACTGAAAATATGCTGCCTGCTTTGGAAGCTCGAGAGGTTTTGTTTTATCATCTTGGTTGATTACACAGTTGTGGTTTATACATTGATGAATTACTTAATATACAATAATATTTTTGTATAAGTTACAGTTATCCAAAAACATACTTTAATTTAATGTTGACGGTGTTAATTGTATTTATATATGTATTTGTTTCAAATGAATTATGTTAATATTTAGCATTAAATGCCATGTCGGTGCTGAAACACAGAAATATAAGATTATTTTAACAATTTGTCCATATTTATTTGTCATGATCAACTTGAAGCAGCTCCTGTGGAAGGCGTGAAGATAAAGCAAACAAATGTTTGCTACCTACTAGTTCAGCGATTCCCAACCTGTGATACGCGTACGTAGGGGGTCATGTCGACCACTTTGGGAAACCCTGATTCACACGAAAACAACCACGCCGGAGTGAACGGATGCGACATGCGCATGATATATGGGAGAGATTAAGTTTGCTCTATCATCGATCAATATTTGTGTCCACGCAGACGGAGCCGCGTGCTGCCTCTAGTATTTTACGTTTACATTGCGTTAAACACTAACCTAATAAAAACGAGCACTAACAGAGCGAGCCACGTAATGGTCGTGCAAGCGTGGCGCCACGCTTAGAACAAAGGCACGCCTGTAACTCCTGCTTGCATTCACTTACTGTCTGCTTGTTGTTGAGATACATTATACAAAGATCTGACTTATAGGTATGATTGCACCATATCTGTCCTTACTTTGACATGCTTTGCCTTGAAAGGTTATCAACTGGAAAATAACTGTCACAGACAGATACATTAACTTAACAGATTTTGAAAGTTCACATTGACAATGGTATCGTATCAGCATATCGACCTGCGACAGTCCACTGCTGGACAAACTCCCCCGTGTAGAGCCACGACCCGATTCCGACCATGCATCCCTGTTTCTGTCCGCCGGCGCGCGCGCCCCGTGTGGACCGAAGGGCGTCTAACTGATTGAGAACTTCAACTCGGCACCAACGCGGTACTTCCGCGGTACATTGTCACGTCGCTGTGTGCAAATTTGTAGTTATATACACGAATTTTGCTTTATCTATGCGAATGACGTATCTTATCCATCAGTGATAACCCTAAGCCCATTTATTGCTCTCCGAGTGTCCGAGCATGCGGCGCCAGACACCGGGCACGGCCTGTGTTCACGTTGCGGTGCATATTCAGACGCGTGGTGAAGAAGGGTGACGTGTTTGTACGACTATGTCAACTGTTCTACTGACTATTCAGTCGTGACTATGACAACAGCAATGCATGAAGTTTAGTCATCGTCGACTACGCCACCCGCTCCTCGACGGTTTCCCAACTTAATGCAGTTGTGAATATTTTCGCGGACATCACATTCCCAGACGTGATATAGCATGAGCATTTTATAATTAGGTAGGTAACTTAAATTAAAAGTGAGATTAAGCTAAGTAAGTAAGGGGGAATACGTCATCACTTTCTCCTAATGCCGACTTCATTTAAATGCCACATAAATAAGGTATATTTATGAGATAATATAGGTATACATAAGTATAAAGTTTATTAATGTTTTGCATATATTTAATATGTCTGTAATAAACCAATTATCATGATATAAATCAATATTCTCCGATCAGCCTGTAGATCTATGCAATGTAATATTGTAGTAAACAATAATTATTCAAATCAGTAGATCACTGTACCTCCATGTGTTTAATTTCTTTTTTCAGTGTAAAAAAAAAATTCTAAGCGAAATCAACCCAATCTCGCAGACTTGTGATCGACGAGCGCTGTCACTAGAGAGAGGTGACCGGCTCAGCGCCCACCGGCCCTATTGCCCAGGGTGGTGAGTATTCTTTTTCTTTATGAGAAAGGGGGCAAACGAGGAAGCCGCGCACCTGATGCTAAATTATTACCGTCGCCCGCGTACATCTGTAGCAGCAGAGAAGCTGCAGGTGCGTTCCCGATCTTTACTACTGCCCCGGTCGAACCGGCCAACCGCAGCAACAAAAGCCACCGCTTGGCTTCACCACGTAAGTACGGGTGAACCTTTCGTGAAATGCAAGCCGGCAACAAACGGCTTTTTTTTGTTCGCGCTGTCTTTGAGATGCCTATGTTCAGCCGGGGAATTTATTTGATTGATAAAGAAGAAGATCTAACTTCATCAAGAATGAGGACAAAGTAACAAAGCAAACGTATGCTGCAGAAGCGAAGACTGCCCAGACGAAAGCTTATCGAACAAATTTTCGATATGTTGAAGACGAGACTATCCATAACCGACGACCACATATGCGTCAATGTATGGACGTAGTAGAGGCGAGAGGGTGTCGGGTGTGTGTCCGTAGTCTCTGCCTACATCACTGGGTGACAAGCGTGACAGTTTCTGTGTATTTAATGTGTATATCAAAACATACGCCACTTTTGTTTAACTAAAACCATATGAATCACGTATTGAACCATACACTATTTGCTTAAAGCGTCAACGTAAAGTTTGTATTTAAAATCCACGTTACACTGTTTAAGTTGTTTAAAATAATTTTAATTTGAGATGAGAAGGTAACTTATTGACTCGCTTGCGCCCATTAGTAAGTAGTATGTTAGTTCTAAAGAAGAGTGTTCGAACATTCTGGAGCCTGTTTGAACAGCTGCGTGTAGTTAATCAGCAGGAACACGAGCGCCACGCCGAGCAGCGAGCCGAGCTGCGTGGCGGCGCCGCAGGCCCGCATGCCTCGCGCGCCGCCCCGCTGCGCCCACACGCGGCTCCACATGCGCCCGTACCACAGCACGGCTGATGCAGCCAACCAGGCTACAACCTGTACATGTCATTCTTTTTTATACGTTGTGAGCTAAAGCACCTAACACTTGCCAGGGTCTTAAATATAACTTAAGTTACTCTTGGCCGATTTCAACCGTGGCGACAATTGCGCCGTTCATATACGCGCAGACGCAGAGGCACTCGCAGGTCTCCACCTTCCCGTATCGGAACGGAGCAACGGGTCAGATGCACCGCGCATCCAGACCTGGAATCTAATGAAATGTGTTGTTGCGCAAGCAATGTCCCATGTCAGAGAAAATTATGTAAGTATGAATGGCGTGTAGATCTAAGTTGGAATGTACGAACATTTCCCCACAATCCTCGCCTCTACGGTATGCACTCTGCTGGCAGACGACGCTTCTGACCTATAGTTTGTGGAAAATCCCTCAGACTATGACGCACCCGAATCCCATCGATAAGTGATGGGTAAATGTATAGCACCGCGCTGACCGGAGCGACCGCCAACCTGACTCCTCAGCGTGATGAGGAATGGCAAATCTTTCATGTATGCTAGAAACAGCATTGGTCTCTTAAAGGCTGATAAAGAAGACTGTTGTGTCTGTACAACATTCGTCTTCATAAACAAGAATCTATGACCGCAATTTGAACTAGAGAAATTATTACGTACCACCAATGCTTTTCCGATGAATTGATTTTGGAGGGGCGTCGGACTGAGTAGTGACGTGGCAAGAATATAGCATAAAGGCACCATCGAGGTCGATAGAGTGGCTCCCAGCATCCGAGGTGACATCAGGGGAAGCCAAACCGCCGCCAAGCAGACCAAAGGGTTCGAGAGCGTCCTCAGCGCCGCTGCCAAGTGATACGTGCGGGCTCCGTACGGCATGCACGAGTAAGACTGCACTGAGTTCAGAACTCCGCCCGTAAGAGCGTTCAGGATCACTGTCAGAATCATAACCCATATCCAATCTACCTGAAGTAGGGACTGCTGGGTCCTTATGTTTTCCTTTAAGCTTTTCGATGGCGATTTGCGTTCTGAACCAAATATCGAATTACTTTGTATGAACGCAAAACTGATCAAGCTGAGAAAAGAGAGAGCTCCGAGCAAGAGCAAGAATATGGTAGTGTTGAAACGTGGCTGTGGATAGACGGCCGTTAGGGTCGAGTTGTCGGCGGAGATAGTACATTCCGGCTCTCCTCCCACGCCCTGCAGCAGCGCCAGAATGGTCGGCAAGAATCCACTCAGACCTTCGCCGAGCAAGAATGTGACCAAGTAAATATCACGAAAGTGCCTTAAGTACGGATAGAAAAGCACGGAACTGGTGCAACTGAAGAGAGAGATGACGAATACTAAAGATAGAAATACAACAGATCGCTCTGAACCCCACAGAGCGACAGTCTCAGTGTAGAATATTGCATTAAAAATCAGGGCGAGTGTGCCGATGACGAGCAGAACATAAATATAAAGTGCATCGGAGACACGGGGAAACAGACGCCGGAGGGCGCCGTAAATTAACAGGCCTATATTGGCGAGTTCTATGGCGAGGGTCATCCAAGAGGGCAGCGCCCAGCGCTCGGGCAACCGCTCCACGAGCAACGGCAGCTGGAGAAACAAGCCGTTGACGCCAAGCCACGTGCTCATTCCGAAGCACGCCAGCAGCACGTCAAGTGACACGCGCCGCTTCGTGTCCCTGATTTTGCCACTATTTTCATGATCCAAGCACGGAGACTGCTCCCTTTCCACGTCCGACCTGAAACATAATACAAGTTTTAAATAAGTTTATAATATGTTTCAAATAATACCCACGGGTTGAACAAGAGAGCAGTTTTTACAATAATGTAATGATTCTGTAGAGCGTGCTATCCACGGTCCACGGGCGCATGATCGGTTCAATATTTATGTTTTTGGATGCTTTTGGATTGTTTTCTAAGTGTAATGATCTGTTACACACAGACCGTGTTGTCGCAAGGCCCTACAGCCCGGGCTGCGGGTCCCGCGACGCTCCACCGACCCTGGCCCAGCGCGGACAGCACCGCGTGCGCTTTAGTTTCACTATTTCATTGCAAAATTGTTTACTTGTCCGCTATATGCGACATCGATTAGCACCATTGCAGGCAGTGAGTGAGCTTCTTGTAATTCGCTTAAATCAATTTTTATATTTATACATATTACATAAATGCGTATATGTTTAATACGCTTTTTAGTTTTTGTTGTATGTATTTTTATATTGCATCACCTACCTCGTATCTGTAGGTTTGTTTCTCTACGCCTCCGGTTGCCGCTAATTTGTACCTACTAATTCACTTCCTTTTTTTTTAAAGTCTGTACCTTTTTTGGTTTGTGGTGTACAATAAAGTATATTCATACGTTCTTAAAATGTGACTTTAAAGGTGTTAGCTGTTATATTTTCATAAGTAAAAGATAATGTGTTAATATAATGTAAATGGATGTTTCGAGTTCAATAAACTCATGATAATTGTAGAATCGAAAATGTTTATTTAAGATGGAGCACCGCAAGTTGAGAACATATATTACAGCTTAACGTCAACTCCCTTTTTTCAGTTGTCGTTTCGCGTATTTGTACGGTTCACACTTTTCATACACACAGGCATGGAATAACGATTGGACGTAGGTACATCGAAAGTAATTCAATTTGATTAAATACAGTATGAATAATATAACAAATTTTACGGAATTCATAATTGTATTTATAAAAATACCTAAAATAAGAGGATTACTTACTAGATCTTATTTTTACGATTACGAATTTAAGACAAACAAGTTTTGTGTAATTGTGTAAGAAAAAAATGAAGGCGGTAGCGAAGGGGCTGAGGACGAGGCGAATGATATCAAGAGGAGTGAAAAACTAGATTAAATAATAATAAAAGATCTTTATGGTAGAAAACTTCGCTGTTTTTTTTAGCTTTGTTACAATTTTTTTTAATTGGATTGGAATAACAAACGAGCTATCAGTACACCTAAAAGTAAGTCGAGATGAGTGCTGCAGCCCATGAGCATCTGCCATCAACTTCAATCGACGGAAGTTACAGGTGCGCAGTCGCAAGGAGCAGGATGATACGCCTCGGTCTGTGACCGTGCCGGCTCCCTGTACTTTTCTTACCGATAGGCCACAGCGGTTGTACTGCTAAATAACTGCGGAAGTAGAGCTAAGAATCACTGTTAACACGTTAAATTATATAACGCAGCTCGCTCTTATTGTATCGCTTGCCCTTAAATCCTTTACACTTACAGTCAGTAATAATAGCGTATTATAAAACCACCAAACAACAACCGTATGTCCGTTGCTTTTATTCTTCTCCGCTCCATATTCTTTAACGCGATGTTAGTTTACTTCACCAGATATTAATTCACTCTTGTCAGATTACAGACAACTGTCCTTGGTCCCATAAGTTAAACACAATACTTGTACGCTTTAAGTTATCTTTATTCACACTGCGCTACGACGAGAAGAATTGCTATGTGAAATAAAACTAGCGCCATCTATCGGATATACAGGAAAAAAGTAATCAATCGTCAGTAAACTTTACAATTTATGATACTCAAACAGTCCTTCTTCACTGCACCATCGATGCCCTCTCCATCTTGCCTTGCTTTACCTACCGCACTATGCTCGAAATTAATAACTGCCTCTTATAGTTACTCGCACAATGGCTGTCTCCCGCGGGCTGTTTTCAGGCGGGCGAGGTAATAATAGGTTCATAGTCAGATGCACTAAGCTCGGACACCCGTCCATTACACAGTAGTTGTCACCGACACAGTCCGTGAAAAGATATATTTCTCTATCCATTTCGTTCTTCCAACGTGAAATAGGAACGAGCGCATGATCCTACTGAAGTCACCGATGAGCAGTAAGACACATAGATCCTTCCTCGATGATGAATCAAATCGACCCTGCGGTACGCGATGGCCCCGGTAACGTCGCTCATCGCAACGAACGCTGCAGGTCTATTCTGGCATCTGTCTACTCCGTGGCCGAGTCTGCTGTAGTGCAGGCGGACGTCCGCCGTCTCTCGCTGCTCAGACGCACTGAAGATCGCTGTAGCGCAACTGCAGCATTAAGCTGGGTGCGGGCTGTTCGCCCACGGCTCGTATCACAATTCTAATATTAAAATGTATCTGTTTTTTTTTCATCTTCTTGCACACAGCCAGTATGTTGTGTGCTCTATTCAGTAAAAATCCCACTCTCTTTGTGCATTGTTTTGATTAGGGTAGTCACGACGAGAATATAGAAGTAATAGGTTAGGCACAGCCCGTATTAGACGTAGGAATAGAGTGTAAGGACTACTACCTACGTTACTACTTACTACGTTATTACTTATCCTGTCCTCAAGTTTTTATTGAGCTTTAGTGAGCATCAGTTTATTCAAGTCTTGCAGAACAAAGGCCTCTCCAAGATAGAGCCAGCAAGCCGGCATACATTTCTATGGAATTCGGTGGTCACTTTATCATGGTAATTTACAGGAGCTGCAGATCCTTGACGGATGAAGCGACGCCGCGAGGGCTTGGCCTTGCGCGGCGTGTCAAAGTAATATCTGCAAGTGCAGCCTCTTTCGAAACCGTTGCCGTGTGCCATCGGCGTAAGGATCTGCCATCTCCCTTTCCCGCGGCCGCGACGAGGCACGCCATAGGTTACGCTCTGTCTCACGTGAAGGCGAAAATTAGGTTACGGAAGCCGAAGTAGCTGGAGTCACTGCAAACGTTTTAAGCACTTACTCCTGTGGGTGACAGGAGTGAGTGCTTAGAACGAAACAAAGGCGGAACGTGCGCATTATTGTTTGGCGGCACCTAGCGTATTCCTGCTTAGTGCTCCCACCACCTTGTCCGTGTGGCCGCTTCACTGTTTCCCTTATACTATCTTAAAATATAATAAAAAGATGCTGAGAGATGTGTCACTTACATTTTGAATTCTCTTAGGCGTACGTCTCACTAGCTAATGCGTATGCTATCTACTATTTGTCGCATCATGACATAGACCTTGCAAGTTACAGAAGTGTAACATTTAATAATGAACAAAGATAAAGTGTGTTTGATTGGTACTATTACGAGTGTTCGTAAAGGATAGAACAAGTAACAGCTGAATTATAAGAAGCCTCGAAAACGGAAAGTCATTATTCTAAATGGATGTCTAAGACTCAAAACCGTGTAGTTAAAAACAATTTTGGAAAATCTTAACATTATTTCCTTCTCCTACCGAAGGGAAACGTGGTATTATAGCACACGCTCTTGGTAAATGAAATAGTATAGGTAGGTATAATCTTGAAATCCTTTCAAGAACTTTCTTCATGTAAATGAATAAGTAAGTAATTTTTCTCGACCGTAATATGTGTTTTTTTTTTTTTTTATGAAAAAATAGGCTTGCGTTTGACCTCAATCTTCCCCGATGGAAAGCGAAGATGAGGCCTAGGATGGTACACGCTTGCCTAGATGTCTGTTCACTCTGGCCTTGAAGATAAATAAATGTAAATGTACTGTTTAAGTCGTTTCAACTTACTTTTCACCAGAGCTTATTAGGATCAACGTCAGGCGATGATGTTGAGGGTCGTAGTTTCAACGATACAATTCACATATAAGTTTCGAACAACTCATTGATACTCGTACGAGCCCTCCGCATAGGGTATCTAATGCGGTTCCCTTTGATTCGAAAGCTTATTAAGTAAGAGAAGAGGATGCTCCTACTTAATAATGAAGTGAAGCTTACATACAACGAATAAAACAATAAACAAATAATAGTATTTACTTTAAAATTTCGTCACCTCTAAACAATTTGTATGTCGCTTTCTACACTTTGTTATCGGGGTGACGATGCATTAAATTTCCACAGGTCCCCGACGCTGTCCTTCACCAACAACATTCAAATTACTCAATAGCACTATCAAAAGAGTTGTGACTTCTGAGTTCCGACACGCATTTAGTTGTTGCCAAAAAGTCATATATGAAAGCCAATTACATGATAACTAACATGTGTTGATGAACTTTACCTCGGTCTCTCATATTGCTAATTCAAACATACAGGCGCTAATGAAGGTAAGGTTTCATCTCGAACATATACCCTTCTCGCAACGCTGCCGCATAGCCCCCAGCGGCATAGATAATATTACACCACAGACCTGTCACGGATGTAACAACTTTTATTATATAATATTAATATTCTATATCAAAGATTTTATTTTAATTTACTTGTTATTATACTGTGAACATTCTTCGGCTGGAGAAGTCTCTGTGGTGCAGGAATGCGAATGTTTTTTTAAAATCAACAAGAACATTCATTTCGTTAGCTGAAATGTTCCACTCGCGTTTGGAATCGTAATTATTATTTAACTGCTTTTAATTCTGATGTTAATGGTCACGCTATAACTCTCGTTTACACTTTTCGCTAACAAATATGTTTTAAAGAACAAATTCTTTTCTTAATTTAAGTGATGTTATTTCACTTTTCTACCCCCTGATCTGATGTTGTCACTAGTCAGGTTGTAAACACTATCCCTAAGATCGGCCTATGCTGGCATATCAGTGTCAAAACTTTTTTTCTGCGTGAGAAATTTTGAGGTATGTTTAGTCTGCTCCTAGTACTGTACATCTGTGATTTATAGTCTGTATCTGTAAAGTATTGTCAACATTCTGGAGCCTGCTCGAACAGCCGCGTATAGTTGATCAGCAGGAACACGAGCGCGGCGCCGAGGACGGAGCCGAGCTGGGTGGAGGCGCCGCAAGCCCGCATGCCGCGCGCGCCGCCGCGCTGCGCCCACACCAGGCACCACATGCGCCCGTACCACAGCGTCGCCGAAGTACCGGTCCACGCCAGAATCTGTGCAAGTGACACTTGTAAGTCGTAGTTATAAAAAACTAAATCTTAAGAGATAAGCTAATAGTGTGTGTAGACTACTTTCGTAATTGCGTCATGCCCTGAGTGGGTACTTCGTAAATGAAATGTACGAAAATCACCTTGCATTGTAACTTTTGTGCAAAGTACAGGCGTCTGCCTCATAAGGCTGTTTGAAAATAACATGTAGTAACCCTTTTTTTATGGGAAAGAAAACAAACGCGCACGCGGCTCTTCGAATGGTGAGTGATTACCGTCGCCCACGTAAGTTCCGCAATACCGGAAGAGCCGCACCTGCGTGGCCGGCCTTGAACGGATATTTGGGAGATGGGAGGGACGACAAGGACGAGGAGGGGGAGCGGGCCTCCGGTTAGCTCACTCCCCGAACGAAACGCAGACGCACAAGATGCCTCAATTTCACCCCGGTACTCTACGAGGCCGAGGAATACGTCGGTAATAACCCTGGTCGAGCGGTCTTATTTGATCAGCAGCAAAAGCCATTGCTTGGCGCTATCACGCACTAAGCAAGTGAGCGTGGAAGTCACACGAGCCCATTGTCTATTTAAATATCAATCGGTCCTTGTAGCTCACTGAAGTCTAACCCATTCGCAATAAAGAATGACGTCGTCGGTACGGTCTATGTCCAGCGGTAGATTAATTACGAACTGTAAAAGAAGAATAATAGTTCTATATAGACATTACTTGTTCTTACTGTTCTTAATGATAAGGTTTAGAAAGATAAGACTAAATAAAATATAATCATTGATTACATACCACTAATACTTTTCCGATGGTTTGATTTTGGAGCGGAGGCGTCGGGCTGAGAAGTGCCGTTACAAACATATAGCTTAAAGGCACTATCGAAGCTGTCAGCATGGCTCCCAGCATCCGAGGTGACATTAGAGGAAACCAAAACCCGGCCAAGCTAACCAAAGGGTTCGAGAGCGTCTTTAGCGTCGCTGCCAAGTGATACGTGCGGGCTCCGTACGGCATGCACGAGTAAGACTGCACTGAGTTCAAAACTCCGTTTGTAAGAGCGTTGAGGAAAACCGTTAGAATCATAACCCATATCCAATCTGCCTGAAGTAGGGACTGCTCGGTCCTTATGTTTTCCTTAAATCTTTTCGATGGCGATTTGCGTTCTGAACCAAATATGGAATTACTTTGTATGAACGCAAAACTGATCAAGCTGAGAAAAGAGAGAGCTCCGAGCAAGAGCAAGAATATGGTAGTGTTGAAACGTGGCTGTGGATAGACGGCCGTTAGGGTCGAGTTGTCGGCGGAGATAGTACATTCCGGCTCTCCTCCCACGCCCTGCAGCAGCGCCAGAATGGTCGGCAAGAATCCACTCAGACCTTCGCCGAGCAAGAATGTGACCAAGTAAATATCACGAAAGTGCCTTAAGTACGGATAGAAAAGCACGGAACTGGTGCAACTGAAGAGAGAGATGACGAATACTAAAGATAGAAATACAACAGATCGCTCTGAACCCCACAGAGCGACAGTCTCAGTGTAGAATATTGCATTAAAAATCAGGGCGAGTGTGCCTATGAGAAGCAGAATATAAATATAAAGTGCATCGGAGACACGGGGAAACAGACGCCGGAGGGCGCCGTAAATTAACAGGCCTATATTGGCGAGTTCTATGGCGAGGGTCATCCAAGAGGGCAGCGCCCAGCGCTCGGGCAACCGCTCCACGAGCAATGGCAGCTGGAGAAACAAGCCGTTGACGCCAAGCCACGTGCTCATTCCGAAGCACGCCAGCAGCACGTCAAGTGACACGCGCCGCTTCGTGCTCCACATTTTGTCCCTGCTTTCGCCTTCTATGCACGGAGACAGCTCTTTCTCCACGTTCAGCCTGAAACATAATACAAGTTTTAAATAAGTTTATAATATGTTTCAAATAATACCCACGGGTTGAACAAGAGAGCAGTTTTTACAGTAATGTAATGATTCTGTAGAGCGTGCTATCCACGGTCCACGGGCGCATGATCGGTTCAATATTTATGTTTTTGGATGCTTTTGGATTGTTTTCTAAGTGTAATGATCTGTTACACACAGACCGTGTTGTCGCAAGGCCCTGCAGCCCGGGCTGCGGGTCCCGCGACGCTCCACCCGCGACGCTCCGGCGACCCTGGCCCAGCGCGGACAGCACCGCGTGCGCTTTGGTTTCACTATTTCATTGCAAAATTGTTTACTTGTCCGCTATCTGCGACATCGATTAGCGCCATTGCAGGCAGTGAGTGAGCTTCTTGTAATTCGCTTAAATCAATTTTGATATTTATACATATTACATAAATGCGTATATGTTTAATACGCTTTATAGTTTTTGTTGTATGTATTTTTATATTGCACCACCTACCTCGTATCTGTAGGTTTGTTTCTCTACGCCTCCGGTTGCCGCCAATTTGTACCTACTAATTCACTTCCTTTTTTTTTAAAGTCTGTACCTTTTTTTGGTTTGTGGTGTACAATAAACTATTTTCATACGTTCTTAAAATGTGACTTTAAAGGAGTTAGCTGTTATATTTTCATAAGATAATGTGTTAATATAAAGTAAATGGATGTTTCGAGTTCAATGAACTCATGATAATTGTAGAATCGAAAATGTTTATTTAAGATGCAGCACTCGCAAGTTGAGAACATATATTACAGCTTAACGTCAACTCCCTTTTTTCAGTTGTCGTTTCGCGTATTTGTACGGTTCACACTTTTCATACACACAGGCATGGAATAACGATTGGACGTGGGTAGATCAAAAGTAATTCAATTTGATTAAATACAGTATGAATAATAAAACAAATTTTACGGAATTCATAATTTTATTTATAAAAATACCTAAACTTAGAGGATTACTTACTAGATCTTATTTTTACGATTACGAATTTAAGACAAACAAGTTTTGTGTAATTGTGTAAGAAAAAAATGAAGGCGGTAGCGAAGGGGCTGAGGACGAGGCGAATGATATCAAGAGGAGTGAAAAACTAGATTAAATAATAATAAAAGATCCTTATGGTAGTAAACTTCGCTGTTTTTTTTAGCTTTGTTACAATTTTTTTTAATTGGATTGGAATAACAAACGAGCTATCAGTACACCTAAAAGTAAGTGGAAATGAGTGTTGCAGCCCATGAGCATCTGCCATCAACTTCAATCGAAGGAAGTTACAGGTGCGCGGTCGCAAGGAGCAGGATGGTACGCCTCGGTCTGTGTCCGTGCCGGCTCCCTGTACTTTTCTTACCGATAGGCCACAGCGGTTGTACTGCTAAATAACTGCGGAAGTAGAGCTAAGAATCACTGTTAACACGTTAAATTATATAACGCAGCTCGCTCTTATTGTATCGCTTGCCCTTAAATCCTTTACACTTACAGTCAGTAATAATAGCGTATTATAAAACCACCAAACAACAACCGTATGTCCGTTGCTTTTATTCTTCTCTGCTCCATATTCTTTAACGCGATGTTAGTTTACTTCACCAGATATTAATTCACTCTTGTCAGATTACAGACAACTGTCCTTGGTCCCATAAGTTAAACACAATACTTGTACGCTTTAAGTTATCTTTATTCACACTGCGCTACAACGAGAAGAATTGCTATGTGAAATAAAACTAGCGCCATCTATCGGATATACAGGGAAAAAAGTAATCAATCGTCAGTAAACTTTACAATTTATGATACTCAAACAGTCCTTCTTCACTGCACCATCGATTCCCTCTCCATCTTGCCTTGCCTTACCTACCCTACTATGCTCGACTGGTCTGCCTAAATGCTGCCAGTAATAGAAATTGAAGTTATTTATTTATTTAGAAAAATAGTTACTCTCAATTCATTCTATAGGTCTATTCTTATACGTAAGCCTCTCATCTCTTAGTGGGTTGATATGACGGCTATTGGGTGGCATGTGGTGTGTCACCTGAAAGAAAATCTGAATACGAAGTACAAATACATTAATTTATGAATATAACATTTCATTGAATAATTATATGGCAACGACGCAGTCGTTAAACGCAGTCTTCAGATGGCTTCCTTACGTGCAACCCGGGTCGCGCGCCGGTACAACATTGCTTAGACTATTTCGTAATAGTGCGATTGCGAATGTTAAGACTTTATTTATAAACTATTGCACATTGATACGACTGTTTGTGGGAAGAGATAATATATCAGTCGGTCCGGTAGGTGCGAGCACCTATCCCCCACAGAAAACCAAAAAAATATATAAAATTGAAGGTACATTTGTCTTGACCGGATGCCCGTCGGTACTTATCCAAACAAAAAGGTTAACAACCTAAGGGAATCGAAATTAATAACTGCCTCTTATAGTTACTCGCACAATGGCTGTCTCCCGCGGGCTGTTTTCAGGCGGGCGAGGTAATAATAGGTTCATAGTCAGATGCACTAAGCTCGGACACCCGTCCATTACACAGTTGTTGTCACCGACACAGTCCGTGAAAAGATATATTTCTCTATCCATTTCGTTCTTCCAACGTGAAATAGGAACGAGCGCATGATCCTACTGAAGTCACCGATGAGCAGTAAGACACATAGATCCTTCCTCGATGATGAATCAAATCGACCCTGCGGTACGCGATGGCCTCGGTAACGTCGCTCATCGCAACGAACGCTGCAGGTCTATTCTGGCATCTGTCTACTCCGTGGCCGAGTCTGCTGTAGTGCAGGCGGACGTCCGCCGTCTCTCGCTGCTCAGACGCACTGAAGAGCGCTGTAGCGCAACTGCAGCATTAAGCTGGGTGCGGGCTGTTCGCCCACGGCTCGTATCACAATTCTAATATTAAAATTTATCTGTTTTTTTTTCATCTTCTTGCACACAGCCAGTATGTTGTGTGCTCTATTCAGTAAAAATCCCACTCTCTTTGTGCATTGTTTTGATTAGGGTAGTCACGACGAGAATATAGAAGTAATAGGTTAGGCACAGCCCATATTAGACGTAGGAATAGAGTGTTAGGACTACTACCTACGTTACTACTTACTACGTTATTACTTATCCTGTCCTCAAGTTTTTATTGAGCTTTACGGAAGCTGCAAGACTTGAATAAACTGATGCTCACATCAGTTTATTCAAGTCTTGCAGAACAAAGGCCTCTCCAAGATAGAGCCAGCAAGCCGGCATACATTTCTATGGAATTCGGTGGTCACTTTATCATGGTAATTTACAGGAGCTGCAGATTCTTGACGGATGATGCGACACCGCGAGGGTTTCGCCTTTCGCGGCGCATCAAAATAATATCTGCAAGTGCACCCTATTTCGAAACTGTTGCCGTGTGGCATCGGCGTAAAGATCTGCCATCTCCCTTTCCCGCGGCCGCGACGAGGCTCGCCATAGGTTACGCTCTGTCTCACGTGAAGGCAAAAATTAGGTTACGGAAGCCGAAGAAGCTGGAGTCACTGCAAACGTTTTAAGCACTTACTCCTGTGCGTGACAGGAGTGAGTGCTTAGAACGAAACAAAGGCGGAACATGCGCATTATTGTTTGGCGGCACCTAGCATATTCCTGCTTAGTGCTCCCACCACCTTGTCCGTGTGGCCGCTTCACTGTTTCCCTTATACTATCTTAAAATATAATAAAAAGATGCTGAGAGATGTGTCACTTACATTTTGAATTCTCTTAGGCGTACGTCTCACTAGCTAATGCGTATGCAGTCTACTATTTGTCGCATCATGACATAGACCTTGCAAGTTACAGAAGTGTAACATTTAATAATGAACAAAGATAAAGTGTGTTTGATTGGTACTATTATGAGTGTTCGTAAAGGATAGAACAAGTAACAGCTGAATTATAAGAAGCTTCGAAAACGGAAGGTCATTATTCTAAATGGATGTCTAAGACTCAAAACCGTGTAGTTAAAAACAATTTTGGAAAATCTTAACAATATTTCCTTCTCCTACCGAAGGGAAACGTGGTATTATAGCACACGCTCTTGGTAAATGAAATAGTATAGGTAGGTATAATCTTGAAATCCTTTCAAGAACTTTCTTCATGTAAATGAATAAGTAAGTAATTTTTCTCGACCGTAATATGTGTTTTTTTTTTTTTATGAAAAAATAGGCTTGCGTTTGACCTCAATCTTCCCCGATGGAAAGCGAAGATGAGGCCTAGGATGGTACACGCTTGCCTAGATGTCTGTTCACTCTGGCCTTGAAGATAAATAAATGTAAATGTACCGTTTAAGTCGTTTCAACTTACTTTTCACCAGAGCTTATTAGGATCAACGTCAGGCGATGATGTTGAGGGTCGTAGTTTCAACGATACAATTCACATATAAGTTTCGAACAACTCATTGATACTCGTACAAGCTCTCCGCATAGGGTATCTAATGCGGTTCCCTTTGATTCGAAAGCTTATTAAGTAAGAGAAGAGGATGCTCCTACTTAATAATGAAGTGAAGCTTACATACAACGAATAAAACAATAAACAAATAATAGTATTTACTTTAAAATTTCGTCACCTCTAAACAATTTGTATGTCGCTTTCTACACTTTGTTATCGGGTGACGATGCATTAAATTTCCACAGGTCCCCGACGCTGTCCTTCACCAACAACATTCAAATTACTCAATAGAACTATCAAAAGAGTTGTGACTTCTGAGTTCCGACACGCATTTAGTTGTTGCCAAAAAGTCAAAATTACATGATAACTAACATGTGTTGATGAACTTTATCTCGGTCTCTCATATTGCTAATTCAAACATACAGGCGCTAATGAAGGTAAGGTTTCATCTCGAACATGTACCCTTCTCGCAACGCTGCCGCATAGCCCCCAGCGGCATAGATAATATTGCACCACAGACCTGTCACGGATGTAACAACTCTTATTATATAATATTAATATTCTATGTCAAAGATATTTTAATTTACTTGTAATTATACTGTGAACATTCTTCGGCTGGAGAAGTCTCTGTGGTGCAGGAATGCGAATGTTTTTTTAAAATCAACAAGAACATTCATTTCGTTAGCTGAAATGTTCCACTCGCGTTTGGAATCGTAATTATTATTTAACTGCTTTTAATTCTGATGTTAATGGTCACGCTATAACTCTCGTTTACTCTTTTCGCTAACAAATATGTTTTAAAGAACAAATTCCTTTCTTAATTTAAGTGATGTTTTTTCACTTTTCTACCCCCTGATCTGATGTTGTCACTAGTCAGGTTGTAAACACTATCCCTAAGATCGGCCCATGCTGGCATACCAGTGTCAGAACTTTTTTGCTGCGTGAGAAATTTTAAGGTATGTTTAGTCTGCTCCTAGTACTGTACATCTGTGATTTATAGTCTGTATCTGTAAAGTATTGTCAACATTCTGGAGCCTGCTCGAACAGCCGCGTGTAGTTGATCAGCAGGAACACGAGCGCGGCGCCGAGGACGGAGCCGAGCTGGGTGGCGGCACCGCAGGCCCGCATGCCGCGCGCGCCGCCTCGCTGCGCCCACACCAGGCACCACATGCGCCCGTACCACAGCGTCGCCGAAGTACCGGTCCACGCCAGAATCTGTGCAAGTGACACTTGTAAGTCGTAGTTATAAAAAACTAAATCTTAAGAGATAAGCTAATAGTGTGTGTAGACTACTTTCGTAATTGCGTCATGCCCTGAGTGGGTACTTCGTAAATGAAATGTACGAAAATCACCTTGCATTGTAACTTTTGTGCAAAGTACAGGCGTCTGCCTCATAAGGCTGTTTGAAAATAACATGTAGTAACCCTTTTTTTATGGGAAAGAAAACAAACGCGCACGCGGCTCTTCGAATGGTGAGTGATTACCGTCGCCCACGTAAGTTCCGCAATACCGGAAGAGCCGCACCTGCGTGGCCGGCCTTGAACGGATATTTGGGAGATGGGAGGGACGACAAGGACGAGGAGGGGGAGCGGGCCTCCGGTTACTCCCCGAACGAAACGCAGACGCACAAGATGCCTCAATTTCACCCCGGTAGTCTACGAGGCCGAGGAATACGTCGGTAATAACCCTGGTCGAGCGGTCTTATTTGATCAGCAGCAAAAGCCATTGCTTGGCGCTATTACGGACTGAGACAGACAAGCAAGTTAGCGTGGATGTCACGAGCCCATTGCCTATTTAAATAGCAAACGGTCCTTGTAGCTCACTGAAGTTTAACCCATTCGCAATGAAGAATGATGTCGTCGGTACGGTCTATGTCCAGCGGTAGATTAATTACGAACTGTAAAAGAAGAATAATAGTTCTATATAGACATTACTTGTTCTTACTGTTCTTAATGATAAGGTTTAGAAAGATAAGACTAAATAAAATATAATCATTGATTACATACCACTAATACTTTTCCGATGGTTTGATTTTGGAGCGGAGGCGTCGGGCTGAGAAGTGCCGTTACAAACATATAGCTTAAAGGCACTATCGAAGCTGTCAGCATGGCTCCCAGCATCCGAGGTGACATTAGAGGAAACCAAAACCCGGCCAAGCTAACCAAAGGGTTCGAGAGCGTCTTTAGCGTCGCTGCCAAGTGATACGTCGGGGCTCCGTACGGCATACAAGAGTAAGACTGCACTGAGTTCAAAACTCCGTTTGTAAGAGCGTTGAGGAAAACCGTTAGAATCATAACCCATATCCAATCTACCTGAAGTAGGGACTGCTGGGTCCTTATGTTTTCCTTTAAGCTTTTCGATGGCGATTTGCGTTCTGAACCAAATATCGAATTACTTTGTATGAACGCAAAACTGATCAAGCTGAGAAAAGAGAGAGCTCCGAGCAAGAGCAAGAATATGGTAGTGTTGAAACGTGGCTGTGGATAGACGGCCGTTAGGGTCGAGTTGTCGGCGGAGATAGTACATTCCGGCTCTCCTCCCACGCCCTGCAGCAGCGCCAGAATGGTCGGTATGAATCCACTGAAACCCTCACCGAGCAAGAATGTGACCAAGTAAATATCACGAAAGTGCCTTAAGTACGGATAGAAAAGCACGGAACTGGTGCAACTGAAGAGAGAGATGACGAATACTAAAGATAGAAATACAACGGATCGCTCTGAACCCCACAGAGCGACAGTCTCAGTGTAGAATATTGCATTAAAAATCAGGGCGAGTGTGCCTATGAGAAGCAGAATATAAATATAAAGTGCATCGGAGACACGGGGAAACAGACGCCGGAGGGCGCCGTAAATTAACAGGCCTATATTGGCGACTTGTGTGGCGAGGGACATCCAAGAGGGCAACGCCCAGCGCTCGGGCAGCCGCTCCACGAGCAATGGCAGCTGGAGAAACAAGCCGTTGACGCCAAGCCACGTGCTCATTCCGAAGCACGCCAGCAGCACGTCAAGTGACACGCGCCGCTTCGTGTCCCTGATTTTGCCACTATTTTCATGATCCAAGCACGGAGACTGCTCCCTTTCCACGTCCGACCTGAAACATTATACACAAGTTTAAAATTTTATTTATGTCTCTTTCATTTCAATAAAAATGAAATACCATGAGGGTTTTACAAAGTTTTCGCTTTCCAGGAAAAACATGGCTATGGGAAAAAATTGCAACCAAATCATTTATATGTATTAATCGACATGAGAAATATAAATAGTACTTGGCAAATGTCATTTTTGTAGTTATACAGAAGTTTATACGCTTTAAGTTTAGTGATTGGGCGCGTTTAGTGGTGGGGAATACAATTGAGGGCTGCGCGCGCAGATCCTTACGAAAGTGCGACATGATTAAGTTGAAGACAAATGAAAGTGTCATTTAATTTTACTCTCCAAAGTTTATTACCTCTGACAATTTATCAGTAAAAGCTACTATTTCAGCTGCTTCGGTAAGGGCCGGTTCGACCGGGGTAGAGGGAGCAACTCGGGGGCGATCAACGCGTCCCCAGGGGTCATTCCGCTTGTAATCACCCCTGGGAAAGTGTTGATCGCTTTTGATATGTATTCCTTTACTTATAATAAAACTTTTCATCTAGTCTTTGTTTAATATTAAACGTAGCAATACGTTTAAATATTAAACAAAGACTTCACGCACTTTTGGGATTTTGTAGTAGAAACTTTTAATGCAAACAAGGTGCAAGCATGTCTGCAGAAGCCAATCTGCCCATCGGCTTACAAGTATGTCCTGATCTGTTCGGAGTGCCTGTGGACCTTGTGTACAAAACACTTTATTATCATTTGGCATCGTTACACTTGAATTGAAATTAAATAAGTCTCGCTAAGAGGGAATACACCGTCTCTTTCTCCAAATGAAAACATCACCTGCGTAAGGTGCGCCATGCTAGAAACGAACGAGGCCCCGGCGACCGAACGGTTGTGGAATATCCAAATCCCACAGCCTAGTGTCGGGGAGCAGCGTCACTCGCCCAGCGGTGGGAGCATGAGCAAACCTTCCAAGAAATATATGCAGGCTTTCTTAGAGATGGCTTTGTTGGGCAGCGGACTAAAATAAGTATTTATCCTCTTCCTTTTTCCGTTCCATTAGTGGCGACATCTAGTGTATTGTATTCCCACTAGATGTCGCCACTTATAAATTATTAATTCACATTACAGCAAGTAAAAAGCAAACATCGTTAGCTCACTAGTCGTCTTTCTGTGACGTCGATTAGTACAATTGCAGGCAGCGAGCCTGAAATCACACAGCAAACAAACCGGCTTATTTTACATTCTCATTTAAACGGCAACCATGAAATGTGACTAAAACGGAGTTACATTTTAGATTAAAGGTTTGTTTTTATGTGAAAGTGTGTGCAAATGTCGGCTGAACGATTACCGTCGCCCACCTGCGTCTGCAACGCTAAAGTAGCTGCAGGCGCGTAGCCGGCCTTTAAGAATTTGAAGGTAGGGGAGTGCCTCCGGTTACCTCGCTCACCGAACGAAACTCTGATGTCCGTATTCTGCGCGGTCGTGGTACTACCCCTGTTGAGCCGGCCCATTCGAGTAGCAGCAAAAGCCGCCGCTTGGCTCAACAAAAAATATTAGAATTAAAAGATAATGTGTCAAATGTAAATGTATCATTTAAGAAAGGGGTTGCGGGTTCAATAAATTCATAATAATAGTAAAGATTTTTATTAAGATGCTCCATCTTTCAACCTGGCCAGGGGATCGAATCCAAGTCGCGTTCAATCCCCGATGGCGGCACCACTAAAACCGTTACAAGTAATTTTAAGTGCTGATTTTAGCACATGCTCGGCGGTTAAGGAAAACATCAGGAGTAAGTCTGCATATCTGAGAAATAATAATAAAAAAAAATATTATTTCGAGGACTACAGAAATCCGTCAACCACTGGAGCGGCGTGACGGACCCTCCCCGGCTTCTCGGACATATTTGTGCAACCTTTGACCAGCTGTGGGCTGAATGCCCAAGACGCTGCTTTACTTTTATCCTGACGAGTTTAGAGCATGTAGAGCAGCTGACGTCATATCATCTATTCCTTTGTTTCCGTGCATTCGTACGCTGAACAGTCATTCCGCCGATAACACGTGCCCGCGGGTACATCCAAACTAATTTAATTTGAATATAAATTAAACCAATTTTACTTTTCTTAATTTATATGTTTTTTTTATTGCATTAAATTACCTATACTGTTATCACTTGCCCTTAACTCACGAACACACACAAGCACACGTAACAACACTCGCACGGACTCGATTGGTGTTAGTGACGTCACAACACTCGCACAGAGTCGCTTGGTGTTGGTGTCTGAGTCCAGTGGGGTATCAGTGCCAGCGCACCGGCGCGTCGGCATGGGCCCCGCGAGCCTCGTGCCCGTCTACTTCGCTTCGAGGAACGTCCACTTGGTGACGGCCTTCCTTTGCTGGCGATCAGGTCGCTGCATGTCTTTTTTTTTTATTTCAATTCGAAACTATAACATTTAACTATGCTACCGAGTTGACCCGAGTTGACTATGACAGCTGGAGGGCTATCGCCTCGGTCCCCACGTGACCGCGTGACCACGTGACCGCGTGACCACGTGACCGCGGCCGCTGTGAAGCAATCGAAACGTCGGGAATATAAAAACATAATTGAACTCGATAAAATCCGTAAATAATAGTTTCATTACAAATGTGTAGTGTTCGCGTGAATACAAGATATCATGATGTTACATTTAACTGCGTTCGCTGCCCTAACCCCGGGCCGCCGTCTGTTAAGTTACTCTTGCAGCCTCCACGTAGAGCCCGGCTGGAGAGCAAGGTGGATATGCCGCAGTACTGCATGTTCTTCACTTCGGACCACCGTCTCGCCCGTCATCGATACGGATGGGTCTGATCTGTGGGTCATGAGGCTCTTAAGGCATTTCTCTCAGCGGATTGGCATTTGCGATGACGCCACGAGATGGTGTGACAGACCTTAAGGGGCCACCACACTTAAGATAAACATTCATAAAGTCAACAGATGGTCATTGTAAAGGCAAACTCGAGCAATATCTCCAGTCTCTCTCATAAGCAGAAACCGAATAGTTGCTTCACGTAATCTCATAAACAAACACTCTCGCGCTTATACATACATGTCATTATACATTTTTAATTTTTGTATAGTAAATAATAGTATTAAGTATAAAATCTTATCGGTACGTAACACTTGGGTATATGTGTCTCGTGAGGTCGGGGCGCCTGGTGGGTGACCTGGAACACGGGTCTGTGAACCAGCACGGGCTAACAGCTAATAACAGTGCTATAACTAACATTCACGTATTTGCAACGTCATTTGTGGTGAGAAATAAGGAAATTTTACTATCTATGCGGGATTATTTAGATATACTCGTCTCGTTGGGTGATATATAAATATGTATGCATACTTAAAATACAATAAAATAAATAAATAAATTATAATCCAACCATTATTATTTATAATTATTATTACAAGATATTATGGAATAATAATAACCGATCGCGAACAGTTCTTGGTACAAGAGCGGCCGCTCGTGCAAGCACATCCAAACAAAAAGCCGATTCTTTTGTGCCGTGAAAATGCTCTTATCCTTACTTGCACATACAAGCTTTTGCCCGTGGCTCCAGCAGCGTGCTTGTGGCCGGGAGCAATGGGTTGCAGTCCGCGAGCGCAGAAAAAAATGAACTGCCACCACTGTACATTACTAGGTGGTAGAGAGTACATATGGTAGGACAATCTGTAAGCTACTTAAGCTTTCATAAAACTACAATTCCGCATTTGATCTACATTACTAAACATCGATGTTAGCTAATAAGTTATCTAAAGTCACGCGAAAGTTACTAAAACAAATGAAAAGTCCATATAGCCCATAATGAGTCTAGGGTCTTAAATTTCATGTAAATCCGCCCAGTAGATTTTGCGTGAAACGCTGACATACTGACATACAGACAGACATTCAAAAATTCTTAAAATTACTGATATAGCTACAGTGTCTCTCATATACCCAGCGTTTTTTTTGTGGATTATCCATATAAATGTAACCATTAATAATTGTCCTCGAGTATATATTGTAATATTCGAAGTTAGTTTTGAATTTATCTCATTTATTTATTTTACGTATTTATTATGGATTTTTTAGCAATTCTTTCTAATTAACAGCAATGCCATTGTGTTTTGATTTTTTTTTATAGAAGTAGGAGGCCGACGAGCATGCGGCTCACCTGATGGTAAGTGATCACCGACGCCCACGAACATCCACAACACCAGAGGTGCTATAGATGCGCTGCTGACCTTTAAAGGCTTTAACTTTAACTGTATTATTCTGTAATGATGTGTCACCTGAAATGGCGCTTACATCAGAACACTTACTGTACGAATCTATTTATATGTAATTGTTGTAATGTAATGTAATGTATGTGCTGGCGGTGTCCTATATTCTATCTATATATATATAAAAATGAATTTCTGTTCGTTAGTCTCGCTAAAACTCAAGAACGGCTAGACCGATTTGGCTAATGTTGATTATGAAATATTTGGGGAAGTCCAAGGAAGACCCTGAGAAAATAACAAAAAAAAAATCCCATACAAACTGTTCATTCCTGTCAAACATTATATGAGTCCGTTCAGAAATTTATTTTGTAACATAGAGTTATCAAGCTACATAAAAAAAAATTAGTGCGCGAGAACATTAGAGCGGGAGAACTGTTGACGTAAGTGTTCGTAACACTTATGTTCAACAGTTCAATTATTAATCCGTGACGCGCAAAAAAGAGACACTGTTATATATGTATAGGAGGACAGGAGTAGCTGTTGTACAGGAGTAGGAAGTACGCCGCGTCATCTAGCGAATAAATAAATAAAGCCCCACCGCACTTTTGAACGAAGAACCAGCTTCATTGCAGCCTTCGCCCTCGACTCAATGAACAGTTACGCTTCGACGAGATTATGTTTGTTTAATATTACATTACATCCTATTTATAAATCACAAAAGATGTATACCGGCCCTTTCGTGCTACCGATCTATACCTTTGTATCTTTGAATGTAGTTTGTTTACGCGGTACAGCCGAGCTGCGGCTCTTGTGGGTCGTGGGTTCGAGTCCCGCACGGGACTAGTATTTGTATGAACTACAAATAATAGTTCCGGGTCTGAGTGTTTGTCCGTGTGCAATACATGTGTGTAAACTGCCTCCGCGAGACAGGTGAAATTCGTACAGTGGAAGGTAAGTCCGGTAAATATAGGTACAGTAATAAGACTAAATAGCCTAAATATAATAAAATCCATTTTGTGGAGGGGGTGGGGGTTATTATTCCTATTTATAGCCCATTATTGTCACTTATTTCCCAACTATTTTTAATAATTATCATTATCAAAATTAAAAAAAAATACGTTGACAATATGCAGGTACTTACATTTAAAAGTTTCTTCGGTGCACGTCTCGCTAGCGGATACTTACGTCCTCTCCTATTGATGGCATCGTCTCACAGTGGCAGCAGCGGGACACATTTATTAACGAATACAGATAAATGCGTCCGATTAGTATTTTAGTATTCGTAACGGCTGGAAGCTACTGCTAAAGCGCACAGAGACGGAGTACGCGAATTTAAAATTTTGGAGAACAGCTTAGAATTTTATTTTTCTGGTCTCAAGTAAATGTAAACTTTTGACATTTTTGATATTCTTCAATACAAATCCATTTGATATTGACATTGTATATGCACATATGAATACATATTAAAGTAGGTCTGTTGATGTGCGTTCAAGATATCCAACTAAAAAGAAGCCATTTACGTGCGAAACCCAGCAGTTTTAGTCCACAGCTGGGCCGAGGCCTCTCTACAGAAAATCATTTGCTAACATCGCCACGTTTGACAGGGGGGGTTCGTGACCGCTTGTACCTGACACTTCCCGCTTTAGATTGCGCGTCTCCGGTCTCATTCATTTTGGTCTTTTATGAGTTGGTTATTTCGTCATCTGAAGTCGGCCAGGAGTTTTGTCCGGCATTTCATTAGTCGCCTTTCGCGACGCCTTGACGATTAAATAGGTTACATTAAAACCGGTCTATATAAAATACCAATTCACCATTTCATATCGACTCACATGACGTCACGATAGCCCAGTGGTTAGGGGATTTGCCTCCGATCAGGATCAGATGCCGTGGTAGCCTAGTCTATTCATAGAGCGCAAGTGACCTGGGTTCGATCCCCGGTGCCAGTTTAAGTGCAGTATTTATCACGTGCTCTGCGGTGAAGGAAAACATCGTGAGAAAACCGGCATGTCTGAGAAATAATAAAATATTATTTCGGAGATATGTAAAGCCCGCCAACCCGCACTGGAGCGGCGTGGCGGGCCCTTCCCGGCTCGTAAACCCTCTCTGATACTAGTACTTGAGAGGGAGCGCTTTGCGCAGCAGTGGCCACTTACAGGCTTCTTTACTTTACTACTTTACAGAAAGGCCCGAGTTCTAACCTTTATGTAGAGGTAGAGATCTCGTACCAAAGTGTTTTTCGAAACTATATATGTATAGCCTGCACACAGACGCCGACAGGCTCATCACCTGTTACGTTGTTTGAAAGTTGCTCCTTTTTTTATGGGACAGGGGGAATACGAGCCAGGGGCTCTCCTGATGGTAAGTGATTATCGCTCACGTACATCAGCAACACCGGAGGGGCTGAGGTGCGTTGCTGGCCTGAAAGGATATTTAGGGGAGAGAGGATAGTAAGGGGGAAATGGGCCTGCAATTACCTCATTCACAGAACGACACCCAGAAACATCGGATGCCTTTACTACCAATAACTAGCCTTCGCTCGCATGGAGAATACTTCAGCGGCTTTCTGGATATAAATTTAATTTAAATCCTTTTCCAGCCTCCAAAGTGGCTTACCCATACACCATATTTCATCACAATTGGTCCCCATCTGGTTGGGTTTTATAATATTAGTAGATTAATGAAAAAAAATTGTTATTTAAAATGGTGTCACTTCTAAATTATCCCCGTACTACACCTTTGTTATCGGGCACACACTGCACTAATTATTTACACAGAGGTTTTATTACGTTGTGGCAAAAAAAATATTCACTTAAATTCCGCGTGACATTGCGACGACCTGTTATCAACCTTTCATAGTGTTGTTTGATTACACAAAAGTTCGCCTTCAAATGTGTAAGAAAACATTTATTGAACAAATTGTGAGAATGGATTCTACACAGGTTCAAATTGAACAGAAGTATATTTTCATATTATTACAATAATGAGCTCAAAGTGGATTTTTCTATATTTACTCCATCTGGTTGGGTTTTAATATAGAACCCAACCAGATGGAAGCCCCCGGCAGGGGAGACCAGACGGCCGAGGGTTAGGGAGAAAGGGAAAGAAACCGGCGGACAATGCGAGCGGTATCGAGTAGCACTGCCTTCTGCATTTGAGCTCGGAGCGGTCCGTCACGGAGTCCCAGCCGCCTCAGATGTTCCGAGAGGCTGACTGGGATTAACCCATTCGCAGAGACGACGATCGGAATAATTTCGGTCGGCATACCACCCCACATGTCGGTTACCTCGTGAGCCAGGTCCAGATATTTTGTCTTCTTATCTGTTTCGGCTTTCACAAGGTTCTCGTCATATGGAATGGTGATGTCGACCAAAAATATCCTCGACTGTGCCCGGTCCATCAACACGATGTCAGGCTTATTTGCATGAATCGTCCTGTCCGTGATAATGGACCGGTCCCAATAGAGCCTAGCGCGGTCATTTTCGAGCACGGCTTCCGGCGTGTATTTATAGTAAGGCAGTCTTCGATCCACGAGACCGCACTTCAGAGCGAGCTCCTGGTGTAAGATCCTGGCTACTAGGTTGTGTCTGTGCAGATACTCAGAGTTAGAAAGCGCTGAACAACCGGAGATGACATGCCGAAGCGACGGCGACGGAGCGGTGAAGATGTGACGGCGGCCTGTGACGTTGTCAAAACCAGAATTCGACGAGACCCCACAACGGAACTAAAAATATTATCGCATGAAATGGAGATTCGCGCTTGGATTCCGTCGCGAACTATTAAACGAGAACTGAAGCCAGGTGCAGGTGCAGGTGCAGGTGCAGGTGCAGGTGCAGGTGCTTACTGTCGATACACAGGATACACGCCTTTAATTTCCTGCAGCTTTAGATTTTCTCTTAACAGATTAAAATATTTTTGCAATTGAAAAGCACTACAACAAGCAAAAGGACAAAATATCTGCTCCAAAGCTCCAAAGAAGCCTCGCAACCTGTTTGAAAAGTTCAACATCAATCGTGGTTTGGTGGGGATGGCCTCCCAGAGACAGACGAAGCTTAATTTTTGTGAAAATAAATCAAAACTTCAGCCACAGTCTTTAAAAAAAAACAAATGTTGATAAAATTCTAACGAAAAGCCTGTAAGTAATCGGAAAAGAAGGAAGAATACGATAGCGTGGCCAAGCGACGGCAGGTTCGCTGTTCCATTTCGAAGGATCCCGTGCCCTAACCCCTCATCGTAGCTCCTGGTGACCTCTTTGTGGGAGTCCGACGTCACTCGGTTTACCCCCAGGGATTTCCTCACTTAAAGTAAAAGGTGTCACATATTTGAGATGGTATTCTCTTTTGCATTAGTATTGATGAATGGTGGGAACTCCCCATCTGTCGGAGTCTCGGCTTTCCTCCGGCGCAAAGCTTACGAGGCTACTATAAGATTTAAAGGGAGCTTCCTGAGATACCACGTCTCACACAGAAAGTATTACTACGTGATTATTTTCATGGTCTTCACGTTATTTTATTCTTTAGAGGTGGTGCTACAGCTATGGCGTGGCAGCCAGACCTGCGGGGTACGGTTACGGGTGATGTCAGACTGGCAGCGGATGCCAGAACTGCCAGCCTACGACACCCACCGCGAAGGCATCGTGCTTGGCGTGAACTGTCCCGATGCTGAGCGGGTTCTTGAAAAGGTATCACGATGTACATCAATGTCGTAGACTTCATAGGAATATAAATTTCGTATGACAAATCTCATTTATGTTACCTTCCTTTGTTTCTTAATGAGGTTCGGCAAAGAAACAGACGACTGGTACTCCGCAGATTTCTTTCTTCATTTCTGTAATTTTTTTTCTAGTGAATGTTTTTATAAAAATAGCTAAAGAAAGATATTATGGTATCTCAAGCAACCAAAGCATGCTCTATGATCAATTAAAGAAAGTGAACATGAAGGTAAAGCCCCTACAAGTGCATTGCAGACCCGGGCTCACAAGCTGCACCTTCTGTACCTGTAGCGCACGAGTCTAAAGCGAGTATGATAAGTTGGAAGGCGAATTGGGGATGGCAGTACCAGAGAGATACCGTCTTAGACGACACTGTCCGCCACAGGTGGGGATAATTAAGTTCAGCAGTATACTGCAGTTTATTATTCCGAAACGTCTAAGGATTTTTCTGGCATATTCCTTAGTCGACTTTTACGACATCCACGGGTCGAGAGGTAGCAGATTCTTACATAAAGACCTTATCATTTAACAATATGTAAAACCATGTTCCAGGCGTCATCTAGCCGTGCATTCAATCATCGTCATTCCTGGCTCTTACTACAGGACACATCCCTCAATATCTCCAAGACTGAAGAAATTCTCGCGGACTCCATTATCCTTCCAGACGCGGATGTCGTCTGGATTTCGTCAGACACTGCCGTGGACATTTATCGAGTGAAACAAGACCAGCCTCTAATCATTTCCAAACTTGGGATCGAGGGGAATACGACGCGAACAGCGTTGGAAGCTTATTGGGGACAGATGTTGTCTGCTGCTGCTAGACGAAAGGATCTACGTAATGTCTTCTTAAAGGCTGCCACAATAGTGAGTGGGTCTTCCTACAACGCATTTATTGTACAAGATATAGATATACAAGATGGCGCTATCCACAACAGATTTTGCTCATAAACCTAACGTCGTAACGTTTTTTACATTAGTTTCTTTCTAGAAACTTTAACAGCAATTAATTTTTATGAATGTGTTCCAGATCTCTCAGCCGCAGTACTTCAAGGGCTGGTCGGACCTGGACAACCGCGCCGTCGACACGTTCCCCAAACTAACTTATCCCCTTCTAATGCTGGTCGCCGAGGATTTACGTTTTCGGTAGAGTGCAGCACTGTTTCTGTCTTGTCACTCTAATCCATTAAGTTGTATGTTATGAAATCATGAATAAGTATGAGACCTTAAAAATGAAGGTGAAAAACCTAAAATTACCAGTATAAGGGGGTGATAACGCTCTTCTAGGATGTCTGGGGAAAGCTACTACTACTGTTTCATACAACGGCTTCTCCATAAGTTCATAATTTATTATAACCAAGTAAGACTATAAGCATACATTACAGTGAAACCGTATCGCGTTGCTAAATTGATGAACGACACCTAGCGACAAATTATTTAACTAAAACTTTAGTCAAAGAGATCAAACAGGGGGATATATCAACTACTCCAGGGGTGCCGATAAATGAGGGCCTAATGGTTGAGTGTGACAGCCATAAATAAATATAATAATTAAACAATCTCCAAGTTCCCATGTCGTGGTGTCGCAGAAAGCGATAAAAGTCTAAAGGCTTAACACATTCCTGCCCTTTGGCTGCCTGTCTAGTTTAGACAAAAACGCTAAGTTCACAGCGTCTAGAGTGGGAGCTATAACTGCCAACGAATAACTGTGTTCATTAACAATAGCCAATATTAACCTCTCTGCATGCGGTGTGAGGGATTGCAGCTAAGAATTAGGTTATATTTGTAAAATAACCCATGCACCCAGTTAGGATTGCATTGAGTTGA
The DNA here is from genome assembly GCA_029286595.1 of Bhutanitis thaidina. NCBI lineage: Eukaryota > Metazoa > Arthropoda > Insecta > Lepidoptera > Papilionidae > Bhutanitis > Bhutanitis thaidina. Next base: position 252,977 of record JAGSMS010000022.1, read on the forward strand.
CTTTTAACTCTCCCAAGGAAAGCCATTTCAAAAAGGAAAGGGAGTGAAGGCGAGACATTACTTTTAACTCTCCCACGGGACGAGCACGCCGCTTCCAGATCATGGAAGACAAATAATTTTGCTGCTTCATTTGGTTTCATTATTTCCTTAGCCATTTCATATATTTATTTCGTGTATTATATGAGTTATTCAGATGTCATTTACATTTATAATAAAGTTCAACTACGCCGTACCCTGTGGTCATACGAAGAACAATATTTTACATATTACTAATAAAAGTAACCGGGACAAGCGAAACGGATTACGTCGTCAAATGAAAGGAACAAAGTAGAACTAGAAGACAACACAGATTATATGTAGCGATATACGAGTAACTTGAATGCAGCAATTTTCACTTTCACTGCCTCACGGAATCCGTACCACTACCATTTTATTTATTCTAGTAAACGATGTTAAATATTCCGGCATCCGTATCCATATCCGCATGTGGCGGATTATACTCCTGCAGAAATATCATACCAAAGATACAAAGACCGATGGCAGGCTGCTTCAAAGGAGCGTCCGCTCCTGCCATTGACGAACCGCCTATAAAGTATCCTTTCTTCATCTTCCTTTCATCGGGAATAAAGCAGCAACCGTCTGTCAGTCAGCTGCCTCAGACACAGCGCCGAGCGTTGAGGCGTTGAGGTGACCACAAAACTCATTTGTCTCTCAAGAATATCCACTCAATCCACGTTCTAATTTTTCAGATACAACTTGAAGCAAGTGGACCTATACGGCGAGGAGCGCAACGGTTCGTTCGACGGGCTGGCGGGGCTGCTGCAGCGCGGCCGGCTGGAGATCGGTGTCGCCTCTATGTTCATGCGCGGCGACCGCTGGCGCGTGCTGCACTACTGCTCCGAGACCGTGGAGCTCAGGTCGGTGCGACGGACATGATACCATCAAGCGACGGGATGTATGTTTATGTGAAAGTATTATGGGTAAGGGGGCCAAAACGAGTAAGCGGCTTATCAGATGGCAAGTGATTACCGACGCCCACGTACGTCTGCAACACCAGAAGTGCTACAGGTGCGTTGACGGCTTTTAAGGTCATTGTTCTCACGTGACCTACCACTGGCTTGGCTCTAGCCAAGCGCTTGATGCTGCTCGAATGTTCCGGTTCGACCGGTGCAGTACCACGGCTTCGGAGAATACAGGCGTGAAGTAGCAGGCATCTCGTGCTTCTGCGTTGCTTTCGATGGATGAGGTAACCGGAGGCTCACCCCCTCTCCTCATCCTCTGTCCCATCTCCTAGATATCTTGAAATGCCGGCAACGGACCTGCAGCTGCTCTGGTGGTGCAGATGTACGTGGACGATGATAATCACTTGCAATCAGGTGAGCCGCTTGCTCTTGTGCCCCCTTTCCCATAAAAAAGGCAAGCCAACATTTGATGACAATCTCAGAAAGTTCGATGTTCATTTGTGAACTTAACCTAGGTGATGAAGCAGATTTTTTTTTATGAATACATTGAACTCTTGCAGGGGAGCATTCCTGTTCCGGCAGCCGGCGCAGTCGGCGGTGTCCAACGTGTTCGTGCTGCCGTTCAGCCGCGGCGTGTGGGCTGCGGCGGCGGGCGTGTTCGCGGGCGCGGGGGTGCTGCTGGCGCTGCTGGCGCGGCTGGCGCGCCCGGTCGTCGCGCACGACACCGCGCTGCGGCGTCTCGCCCCGCTGGACTGTTTCACCTTCGTCATTGGTACCATGTGCCAGCAAGGTATCTAACAAGGGCTCCTTCTATTCTTTTTTGTTTTTTAAGGAATACTAGCTTAGCTTATCACCGAAGCAGATCGACTCGCCCACAAACTGGGAGATAACTTCCTTCCTCAACCTTCCCTGGTGTATCTGACCAAATTTTCTCTCATTGTAGATGGAAGCAGTGGCAAGACAAAGTTAACGTCTTATTTTTATGTATAATTTATTTAATCTATTAGGGAAGTGTCGCGACTGTCCCCAGGGTTCAATACGCGAATTTCCTTCGATTATATGAGTAGATATTCTGATAAGATCATCTGCACCATACTAGTTTCGACTAGGTTCGAACTCAGGACGTGCGATTTAGCAGTTAATTATGCTGACCTCAGAAACACGCGTGTGAAGTTATTTAATTGAGTATAAACATTGTCCCAGGTTCCGACTTGTCTCCACGTCTGTGGTCCCTGAGGCTGGTGATGTTCTGCACGCTCCTGGCCTCCCTCTTCGCGTTCACGTCCTACTCGGCGAAGGTGGTGGCCATCCTCCAAGCGCCCAGCGACGCGCTGCAGACCATCGACGACCTCACAGACTCGCCCATGGCCCTCGGCGTGCAGGAGACCACGTATAAAAAAGTTTATTTTGCCGTAAGTTTATTTTTAACTTCATTGAAGTGAAACTTCTTTTATCGCGATGAGATTTGAGGACTTTGCCCAGCTGTGGGCATTTACAAACTGTTTATTTACTTTACTTTTTTTTTTTAAACTCATCTTTTTTTTATGGAAAAGACGGCAAACGAGCAAGCGGTTCACTTGATGGTAAGCGATTATCGTCGCCCTCGTACATCTGCAACACTAGAGGAGCTGCAGGTGCGTTGCCGGCCTTTAAGGATGTTTGTGAGATGGGAGGGAGTAGCGGGGGGAGGGCTCGGTTTACCTTTCTACGAACCGAACGCACCAAACGAAAGGCAGAAGCATAAGATGATTTTACTTCACGCTGGTGTTCTGCCATGTCACTGTGGTACCCCTAGGGAGCCGGCCCATTTGGCCAGCAGCAGGAGCTCCCGCTCGGCTCTACCGCGTACAAACTGACTTATGACACAGGAGAGCAAGGACCCGGCCACGCAGCGGCTGTACCGGCGCAAGCTGCTGCCGCAGGGCGAGCGCGCCTACATGAGCGCGGCGGCCGGCGTCGCGCGCCTGCGCACCGGACTCTTCGCCTTCCAGGTTCAGTTCACTTCTCCAATGTTTCCTCTTCTTCAAGCCAAGATAGCCGAGTGGTAGAGGATCTGCATCCGAATTCGGAGTACCAAGTTCGATCTTTTATCCTATCAATGATTTTTTTAAACTCATGTACGATTTTTGTCCACCCCAGCGTTAGGTATACGGTGGTGAGAGTTTATAATTTTCAAAGATTATTGATTTGTTTCTTTTTCCTCACCAGTCTGTTAAATTCACTGCTGGCAACGTGATATTTAAAAGTTTCAGCATTGTTGTCGACTGGCGTATTGCAACGAGTTTCCCGCCGATGGCAGGGTTTTTTTAATGGAAAGGGCGGCAAACGAGCAAGCGGTTCACCTGAGGATAAGAGATTACCGTCGCCCACGTACATCTGCTGCAGGTGCGCTGACGGCCTTCAAGGGTATTTGAGAGATAGGAGGTAGGATGATGAGGGGGATGGGAAGGGGGAGTAGGATCCCCGGTTACCTCACTCACTGACGAAATGCAGAAGCACAAGATGCATTGCCCATACGAGCATCAGCAAAAGCCGCCGCTTGGCTTTACCAACTCTAAAAACACAACAACTTTAAAAAAGGGTCCATCTCATGCGGGTGAGGTTGCCACCATCCATCCCATGTTCAAGCTTCATTTGTACGACGACGTGCCTTCACCGCTGGACTGACCCAAAAGTGAACCGAGAAAAAACCAAACAAGTTGTTGGTTTATAACTGATCTCCTGCCTCCGATCCCACTACGCAATCTTATGTAGCCGTACAAGTGGCACATCGGACACGTAGATCCGATGTCGCAGGTGAAAAATTGAAACGAATACTGAGCGACTATTTATTCGCTGTAATATCAACATAATTTTAGGCTGTAGACTCTTTCTCTGCCTAGGAGTCACAAACAGCAGTCTAACCACTGTTGTGTTCCGGTTTGAAGCCTAATTAAGATATAGAGAGCCCTAATTATACGGGACCTCTATATCTGGTCAGGGAGGCGTACCGTCTTAGTCCTCAGAGGAGCTCCGTGACAACGGATTTGTAAACTTCTCTGATTGAAGCTGTCAGCAGGTGCCCGTGGGCCCGAGTAGCCATCAGGTGGGCTGATGATAGGGCTGTCACCCCAATTCGGTAAAAAAAAAGACAATCACAGTTTAAATTAGAAAAACACGCAATTCTCAATATTGTTAGGTGGAGCAGGGTTCAGGGTACGACATCATCAGCAAGACGTTCACAGAGCGCGAGAAGTGCGGTCTGAAGGAGATCCAGGCCTTCAAGATGCCCATGGTGGCGGTGCCCATACAGCGGCACTCCGGCTACCGAGATTTACTGGCTTCCAGGTAAGGGCGCTCCTGTTGCGCAAACGAGTTACGATATATTGATATATTTTTCAAAGAAATTGAATATCACCTTCAAGAACAATTTTCTGGTATTTTATGTGTGAGCAGCGACCGCAGCACTGTCGTCAGCGTGGTGAACCCTTCTTGTCTCCAATATGGCACAAAAAATAATTTCGAGGTTTTGCCCAGCAATGGAAATTTCCTGGCTGCTGCTATACTTTTTATGAACTGATTTTGATGATGATAAATTTAAAAATAATTATCATCACTGTAAATGCCGCATAATGGTCAGGCTCCGCTGGCAGCGCGAGGTGGGGCTGATGAGCCGCGTGCGGCGCACGTGGCTGGCGGCGGCGCCGCGCTGCGAGTCAGGCGGCTCGGGCTTCGCCAGCGTGGGGCTGCGTGATGTGCTCCCGGCGCTGCACGCGCTGCTGGCCGGCGCCGCGCTCGCCACGCTGCTGCTGCTCGCTGAGCGCCTGCTGGCCAGCCGACCCGAGCGCCGCCTGCCATGCATGTTTCGCGACTCCTTAGACACCAGACGTCCTTTGCAGCGGCACTCCGCTCGTGGATACTTTTGAACGAAATGTAGGCAAACCCTGTGCACCTTCACCCACAGCTTCGGGAGCTGCTGAGCTCCTGGCTCACGCGTTAACGTATAACTAGTGACGTCCACCATATTTGTTACACTGTGCGGTGGACACCTCCTCTGTTTGGAAGTCGTCTCGGGTAGGTACCAGCCTCTAATCTATTTCCGTCGCTAATCAGCAGTTTAACCAATGTTGTGTTCCAGTATGAAAGGTATAGAGAGCCAGAATAAATAAAGGTGCACATTCGTCTTCTCAATAAACTTACATTTCACTAGATGGTAAATTCCTCTGCATCGGAGTCGTCTGAGTAGATCCACCATCCTCTTACACATTTCCTTCAAAGAACAGTGGCCACAGAGCCTATCTAATAAAAGGCTACAAGGCGTTCCATGTCAGTCCTCAGGGGTGAACAAGGCACCTGTAACCTTCTCCGATGGAAGTTGCCTGCCGGTGTTCACGGGCTGCAGTAGTTACTTGCGATCTGGTGGATTGTTAGCTCGTTTGTCATCACTATTCGATGATAAAACTTAAGTAAACTAAACTCACGACACCGTTTACCTAATACTGGGCTATTAGGGGATCAGAGATCACCGGAGCTTATTAAACTGCTGATTCAGTCATCCCGGTGTTCAGGGCAACAATACAAATCGTACATAGGTTGCGAAATAATCATTGGGACAAGCCTCGGAGGCAGGTCTCTTAACCACTCGCCTATCGTGGCGTATATTATGTTTGTTCTTCATTACACGTGTGTTTATACACACGTATAGACACATAGTTACTCTCACTAGCTTACACTTACTTAGTTACAGCTTTGGTCACACAATTAACTATTTGATAAATATTAAATTAAAGTAGACATTGTCTTACATAAAAATAATAAGCTTTGAGTTGGCACGGCATTTAAACGATATGAATAAATTCACAATATACGAAATTTGTTTTATTTATATACCTGCAATAACGAACTACATTTTATGAAGAGAAATGGTTTTCGTTACCAGGCCATGGCAAACTTATGTCGGTGTTGCGTCGAGCAACACCCCATGGTGTCGCTTCGAACAGCACTCTGCTTCAGACCGACCGCGAAGGTCTTGGTATCCCCGTGAGGCTACTGCAGGCACCTTCGCATCAATAAGGTGTGACAACAGGACACGCATATTGATTCCTAGAGACGAAGCCGCTAACCTGATCCTTATATAGCTTCTGCGCAACGTAATCTGCACACAATAGAGTTATTGACCCTAATGAGGTCGGGCTATGAGTTAACGAAGTTCCCGTAACATTTAACAAATACTTTGACATTTACGTTATGTGTTAAATCGATTAGGTGTCTAAATAAGAACACGGGATTTACTTACGACACACACTTTAATTAAATCACATGTTTTCAGCCAATGGGTCCTCTACCTTATAATACTACTCGTACCAATATTAAGTGAACTTCCCTTTTTAAAACATTAGGTACTTCGCGGTTCTATTGGATATGTTTAGAACGTGAATGCAAGGCCGGGCCTGTATCGATTCTGCACATGGTGCATACGCCGCGGCGAGAAGCAGCTACAGGTAGATACAGATGACGACGAAGACGGTCAGCACGAGCGCGGCCAGGAGCACGTAGTCCAGCAGCTGGGCCGCCGCCGCCCACGCGCTGCACTCGCCGCTCGACGTGCCCTGCCAATTGTAATAAAGAGCTTCGTTCAAATGTTCACTTTTCACATACGGCAGCAGAGTCACTGCTATATATATTCAATGATTTCTTGTATTCACTACACATTTGTAATGAAACTATTATTTACGGATTTTGTCGCGTTTAATTATGTTTTTACATTCCCAACGTTTCGATTGGTTTACAGCAGCCGTGGTCACGGGGGGACTGAGGTGTAGACGTCCAGATGTCATAGTCAACTCGGGCTACCTTCAGCATTTATTTATTATATTTTGGTCCGATCTACGCAGAATGCGTTAACAGTGTCCTGAGGTCGTGCAGTCGGGAATATAAAAACCAAATTAAACGCGATAAAATCCGTAATTTCAAAAGATATACATATATTCAAGTTTAGGCATAGTCACGTGTTAATCGACTTGACTTAAATCACTGTGGTTCAAACTGTATGTCTGAAGTATTGTTGCGCGAATAAATAAACGATTTTCTAATAATTATGTAGAAAATGTAGATTCAACCATACAAGTAGAAAGGTTCTGGAGTGGAAACCTCGTACAGGCAGACGCGGTGCAGGAGGACACCCACAAGATGGAGCGACGACCTGCAACCTACACAGTGTTGCGAGGAGCCGATGGCTCGTGAATCTTTGGAAGAGGGCTACTTTAGGTTTGGCAGTAGACTTTTGTCAGTGTGAAATGATGATGAGTTTAGAAAATATTTGTATGAACACGTACACAATTTTATTTAAACAGCTGGATAGATTCGCGAAAGGGATTCTTTTATTTCAATGTATCTGTACAACGCTTCGGGCACAGGGATCCTAGGGGGGTCGCTGTAGCAATGAAACTAACCTAGAACACTTGATCGGTAGTCTATTGCTCGACATTTATTCATATAATATGCATTATAAACCAGTGAAACTTGATATGAGTACAGCGACATCTGTTATTACAATACAATTTAATCACAAAATAATCTACGTTTTAACGTTGTACAGTAGCCCTTACCAAGGTTCCGTGTTTACATTGTCGCGCGAGCAAAATTTGTGACAAAAGTGTGAGTTTTGATGGACCATACTTTAAGGTCCCCCAAGTAAGCTCCTCCGCGGCGATACGGTCCGCGGCGACAACTTCCGAACACTCAGTAGCAACATTGCGTACGAGTCGGAGAACGTGGCCAGACATGCGGTTCCCACAAACAGATGGACAGTTTGCAATTTCAAATATCACTCCCAAGTGGCATCCTGTTGGGACACGGGTGCTGGTCTGCTATGAATATGTAAATTAAACAGTGCTGACGAAGTTTTGAAGGTTAAACCACCTTGTCCCACACCACATTTCATCGGCATCTTGTGCACCTGCGTTTCGTTCAGCGAGTAAGCCCCTCTAACCCCCCCCGGAATTAGAAATACTCTGTTGATCTGCTGACCTTGGCATTGTCGACGGAAAAGGAAAAACAAACCCTGTAAGGGTTTTCCACATTGTTATCTACAATCTGTTTTTTCATTCATTCGTTTTTGGATACTAGATGGCGCTGCGTGCAATTACATCGCACTATAGTTGCGTTATTGGAAATTGCATATGTACCTTGATGACGACTACACTGTATGATTCTAAGTAAGCATTCACAGATTGTAAATAGCGTATCTACTTGACCATTATCGTAAAAACATTGATAATATTTGAGGTTCATAAAATGAACTTGCTACTGTATGGTGCTTATACACGGGAATCAAACCCTGGAGATTTTAGAAATGCAAAAGCATGTTCCAAAGAACATGTATGGTATTAACATCCTCAGCCTTCTCAAACATCTGAGGAAGGAAGGTTTTGAAGCTGGGAAGCGCGTCTCTGACACGCTGATCCAGGGCGGGGTTTCACATATCCACGAATATATATTATTAAATTTCAGGTTTTCTTACGATGTTTTACTTGACCACTGAGCAGGTGGTAAATACAGCACTTAAATTTGCTATTAACTATTTTTGTGGTGACGGCACCGGAGATCGAACCCTAGTCATTCGAGTGATTAAACCGTGCGCTCTGACTACTAGGCCTCCCGGCTTTAAAAGGTATGGCTTCATTGATTTAAGTTTGTATATTTATTAATGTATGGCGTTGACTTGTTGTTACACCCCGCCCTTGCGCGTGTCGCTCACCTCCGGCGGCGTGAGCTCGCAGAACGCAGAGGCGGCGGCGACGCAAGCGCGTACGGGCCTGGGCGGCGCGGGTCGCAGCGCGGCACAGCGCCGCACCAGCGCCGCGCACAGCGCCGCCGCGCCGCCGCACGCGCACAGCGCGCCCAGCGACACCACCGAGCGCGGCGACGTCGCCGAGCCGGGCAGCCGCAGCAGCGCCGAGATCAGCCTGCGCATAAACATTCGAAACGCTTTAAAAATTAAAGGGCTGCAAAATATTAACGTGTGATTTACTAGACTACTATTACATATCTATTAAATAACACCACTGGAAAAATCAATAAATGCTAACTGTTGTTACATTGTTAGTATTCCTTGTTTTTACTAGCGTTGTATTGTTTTAACGGATTTAAGTATGCCTGCCCTTACCAGCGCTTTAAAATGTTAATAATCTCTTAACATATTCATGCTCTTCGCAAATAACGCGGAACACAGACACACTTACCAGAGCGCGGCAGTAAACGATGCGCACGCGCACAACGGCGGTCGCTCGCTGGGAGGCAGCATCACTGCGGCCAGCAGGAGAAGCGTGGTGCCAGCCAGCACGGCTCCGGTGGCCAGCGCGTGGGCTGGCGCCCGTCTCCGAAGCCCTAGGGTCCAGGTGGCCAAGCGCCACTCCCGGCCGTCGCGGCGCCACATCTCCATCGTCCGGGACACTGAGGCTAGCTCCCACGTGCCCGACTCGAACACAGTCACGTGCTGCCGCAGAAGTAGACAGTAGCAGAAGATGACTTCATTAATTTATGGTGTTAACTTGGAACATACCTCTCCCAAGTTGAGAGGATGTGCCCGAATGGCCGCACTGTCCAGGTGCTGAGCACAGCATCTGACACCTCGCAACTGAGATGCTTCAGCTGTCTGACATTTACTACGTGGTTTAGCCAGGTAGTGGCTTTTGCCGCTGCTGGAATGGGCAGTCTCCACCGGGTGTTACCACAGGCTCGCAAAGTACCGAAGTGAAGTAGAGGCATCTAGTGCAGAAGCACTCACAGAAGTGAGTCTTTCGTTCGGAGAGTGAGGTGACGCAGAAGCTCAAGATGCCTCTACTTCACGCCGGTACTCTCGGCTGGCTCGCTATGGAGCAATTTGTGTTTTAGATTAATATATACATTTCTATGTTCAGTAATTATTTGACTTGAGAAACTTGAGAGGTTCGATTAAAGACTGAAGACTTAGTTTCATCGGAGTCATTTTTTAGTGTCACGTTGGTGCTTTTTTTAATATAAAATTAAACATAAATGGTACGAAGAGCACTAACTTTGACATCGCTGATCGTTAAATCAATCTGATCCGAGTCATGGTCTCTGGAGGCGAACTTAAAAAGAACAGTGTGGAGATCTCGAGGCCAATCTTCAAGATGCAAGGACACCGGAGCGGAGAGGTCCAATCGCGAGGTCCACGACAACTGGCCGCCGCTGGTGACTCGCGCGCGTTGCCCCTCGGTCCCCGCGCCCCTCGTGGCGGCGCTCACGAGCTCTACATCAGGCAGCCATAGGCGCTCCGCCGACACCAGGGCACTGTCGCAGCCCCACTCCGATGCGTTCCACGTCAGTCGCTTGTCGTCCCAGTTCTGAAGTTGATTAGGTTTTTTTAAGTAATGTTATTTTTTTTTCCAATAAACAATGCAATAGTTATGATTTCGCCGGGTTTTTGTTTAACTTCTGGTAATATATTAATAATGATTGCTATGTTGGGGCCTGAAACAAATGAGGTGCATCTGTTCTAGAAAGTGAACACATTACGGCGTATAACCTTACTAACAATAGTTTTCAATAAATATTTGTGCTCTGATATAAAATATAATTGAATACCCTGAAGATACCGTGAGGCGAAACCGGTCGGTTACATATAGAAAGAGATAATAATAAGGTAGAGTCGGGAGAGGAAGACCATTTCACGATCAAATCGGAGACGATCTGGAAAAAGGCCAGGTCAAGAGTATTCTAAACCAACGAGCCAAAAGGCCATAGTGAACAGACATCTAGGCAAGCGTGTACCATCCTAGGCCTCATCTTCGCCTTCCATCGGGCAAGATTGAGGTCAAACGCAAGCCTATTTTTCATAAAAAAACAAAAAGAGCATGCATGCGAAGATTAAGAAAGTGGAAGAAGCGAAAGACGTATGTCGGGACCGTAGCAAGTGGAAGAAGATTGACTCTGCATACTCCGTTGGGAACAAGGCGTGAATATATACATACATATAATAATTTTGTCAATATGTTGAAGTTACACCAAGTGACAACAATCGCAAGCACATATTATTTTTGATCAGACCCATTTTCTATCGAAAGATGGTGCAGTGATAATTCAGCATCAAGGGCACTGAAGTCAGCAAAATTCCTGGAGACTACAACACTGCTCAGAACGATTGTGGATAGGCGCAGACACTTACCATCAAGTGAATGATGACTAACGCGTGTTACCTTGAGGGCTAAGCATGATCTCTATTTGGCACAACTAAGCGCTGCCAAACGGGCATCGGCAACTGACTTTTCGCCTCTTCGAGAGAGACTTTACTCCCGGAGATCTTGAAGGTCCGTCCCTTAGTCGCTTCTGTCCATACTCAAGGGAAGGAAAAAGTTATTAATAAAACTACCACACCACGGCTTTAAAAATAAAGTATTACGAATGTACATCTAACCACTCCAACTTACCATTTTTAGATCGGCCAGCATCCGAACGGAAGAGGTCTGCTCATTGATGTTGGCGTGGCGCACGTCCAGCAACAGTTTCACCACCACGCGCGGCTCGGGCATCGTCTCCCGGTCGTACTCCGCCAGCAGCGTGTCTAGCTGGGCGGAGAACTGGGTCACGTTCGTGCAAGCTGCAGCCGCACCACGTGCACCTGAAGAATGAATGGACACATTCTTGGAGAGAACAATGTAAAGTGCTCTACAGGCGATGGGCCTATAACAGTTACTTACGATTAGTAAGATAAAGTTACAACTTCACATTATTCTAACTTCTTTCGGCGTAGATAACTAAGAAAAAAGCTCTTCGACTATTTGACACTGAGCGCTTGGCTAGTAAGCCAAGGCTTTTCGTCTCGGATTGCTGACGTCGACTTCTAAATCTTAGACAAGAGAATCCGAACATAATTCACACGTACAGGTGAGTTGTGACATGCCCTTTACGTCGGTGATCACTGGAGCTTTAGCACGTTTAAGTCAACTCCTTATTAGCAGTACAAAATGCCACAGTGTGTTATAATCATTTTACTGTTATTCCATTGATAAGGTAGTTCTTTGTTCTAATGTTAACGGAAACGGAAACCGGTCAACCTACGTATACGCAATGCACTTCAAAGATTAATAACACTTGGGTTATGGATTCGAGTCCACTCAAGGCACAAGATGAAGTTGGTTACCTAAGAACAGGAGGAGCAGCGCGGCCAGCGGCGCGGCATCACGGGTCGCCATTTTGTATTCACTGCGGCACGCGCCTCCTGTCTGACTGTCACTGCCCTGCTGCCAGTGGTCGCGAACATTCGACAGCCCAATGTCATATAGCATCGTATTTTAACACAGTATCTTTTACTAGGATTAGAAGTTACCCATTTGCTCTTTATAATCGATAATGTCAAATTTGACACTATCCAGTAATTTGCCCCGTAACGTCTCCCGAGTGCAGAATGGAAGAAAAAAAATATATTTGAACATATGGTTGCGAAACTACACCATATTTACACTGAATCGCTAGTATTTAAATTGTCTATCACTACGGAATAATTTTCCCTTAGCCCACATGACGGGAGTATTGGCATTGCCATACGCCACTGTACCTATGTTTTGCGACTCTGGCGGGGGCCGCATCCGGGCTGGTTCTTCCGAGCACTTGCCTTCCCGATTTCCATGGTCTCCGGGAGGCAGGCTCGGAGGGGTTACCATTACCCACGTGAAATCGGAGCGGAGGGCACGCGTTAGGTATATAATTTCACTGTGACCACTAATTTTTTTATTTTGTGTGGAAAAGGGGGTAGATGAGCATGCGCTCACCTGTTGGTAAGTGATTATCGACCCCCACGTACATCTGCAACACCTAAGATGCTGTCAGGTGCGTTGTCGGCTATCGAGGAATTTATATATATTAAATTATAGCATGACATGTTCATCAGTTTGCAATTGCTCAATGCTAACAAGTTGAAAAGGTTACACACCACTGGCTGGGGAACAGTGCGTGGGCACCTTATCTGCGCTCATGTCCGCTGCCCCAAGGCCAATCCCACTGTGATATTATTACACGTACCCTTCTATCGTCGCTGGTTCGTTGACAAATCTATGAGATAAGCTCACTGCTTTGTGTCGGTCGAAGTCCAGCGCCAAGTTGCAATTGGAATAGCATAGTATTAGAAGAACTTTGTAGCCGTGACTTGATTGCCTAGTAGTTGCCTTCAAACCGGGAGATTCGTATGTAACATTTGTATCGTTGGCTTGGGCATTGAGACGGCGATAGGCTCACCGCCTGTCACGTCGCAAGTAAGCTTTGGTGAGAAGTGAGTTGACACATTTTGGCCCACCATACTCTATTGAGTAGACGGTCGTGAGTGCCTATTTTTATATTATATAATAGTGCATTGAACTTGAGCGTTGTTGTTTAATATGGTATAAACCCAAATAGGTCTAATCTGTAAAGAGTGGGAGCATCTTTTAAAGTTAAGCTCCCGAAGAGATTCTTATCCTAGATCATTTTAGTCTTTTACTATGTTGTAAAGTCTACCCGTTTTACAGTTTAAAGTACTTTTAATATTTCCGATGAAGGGCTTTCGGTCACCTCACTCACCGAACGAAACGTAGAAGCACAAGATGCCTCCACTTCACGCCGGTATTCTGCGAGGTCGTGGCATAAACCCGGTGGAGCCGGCCATTCGTGCAGCAGCTAAAAGCCGCCGCTTGGCTCAACCACGTGTTAAAGTATTCCGCTCAACTGTACAGTAATTTAACAACTGTGTATCTTTTATTCTTACTATTAATGTTACTTTTTTTCTTTTTTCTCGTGTTTTATTTATACACACAATTTTAATCGTTGTGTTATATCATATGCTTCTTTCCGGTTGTTCGTGAAGTCAATGAAGTACAACTGACAGAAAAACAGGGCTGTGGTATCACTGAGACAGGAACCTTTCTGACATCGCACAACGAATAGATCTTTTAATTTGTTTTTATACACTTTGTTTTTATATTATATAATAGTGCATTGAACTTGAGCGTTGTTGTTTAATATGGTAGAAACCCAAATAGGTCTAATCTCTAAAGAGTGGGAGCATCTTTTAAAGTTAAGCTCCCGAAGAGATTCTTATCCTAGATCATTTTAGTCTTTTACTATGTTGTAAAGTCTACCCGTTTTACAGTTTAAAGTACTTTTAATATTTCCGATAAAGGACTTTCGGTCACCTCGCTCACCGAACGAAACGTAGAAGCACAAGATGCCTCCACTTCACGCCGGTATTCTGCGAGGTCGTGGCATAAACCCGGTGGAGCCGGCCCATTCGTGCAGCAGCTAAAAGCCGCCGCTTGGCTCAACCACGTGTTAAAGTATTCCGCTCAACTGTACAGTAATTTAACAACTGTGTATCTTTTATTCTTACTATTAATGTTACTTTTTTTCTTTTTTCTCGTGTTTTATTTATACACACAATTTTAATCGTTGTGTTATATCATATGCTTCTTGTCCGGTTGTTCGTGAAGTCAATGAAGTACAACTGACAGAAAAACAGGGCTGTGGTATCACTGAGACAGGAACCTTTCTGACATCGCACAACGAATAGATCTTTTTAATTTGTTTTTATACACTTTGTTTTTTATATTATAGTATTTTGTTGTGTGATTGCCAAATAAGTGTGTTTCTTTCTGTCTTGTTGGGCGCGTCCAGCACTGTGTTTGGTTTCCCTTAACCTTGGTTCACAAAGGTCACCAGTTCTACTAGCTATGTGACAGACCCATTGCCACTACAGCATCTATATAATATAAATCTCTCTTACGTCTACACAACAATTACACAGATACAGGAATAAAACAGTTTTAATTGACGAGGAACTTCATTGTGATAAATCATTGACCAACATCATTATCTTAATTATACGAAAGCTTCAGTTGAAGCAGAAGTTGCAGCACAACGAGCAGTCGTTTCAACATTCGTTTAAAAACCGAAAAATAAATGTAAAAATTCTGGAACAGAATGAGACATTCAATGTAATGGAGTTTAATGGGCAATATATGATTTATTTCTGCAAATGCTAACCGTGCTGAACCGTACTGGCAAACAAACAAGGCTGGCAACATAATGATGGTGGAATATGCTCCATAATATAATCCCTCACATAGAAAGGTGATAAATGTGATTTTGATTTTATAATGTAACTTGCGAAAATTACTTATTTTTACATATATTTTATAGGCATCTCGATAAGTTCGAGTATAGACATAATCGAAGAAGAACATAGAATCAAATTCTATTTTTCTTTCTTCTCTTATTCCACACGGGGTGGGCACGCATGTCAATACTTCCAACTGTCGAACACGCCATTGGAACGTGACAGGCTGAACTACAGCGGTGTCGCAGCTTAATACACAGATATTAAAACGAAAGTAGAGAATATGTTATTAGTTATTGTTTAATCATTTGATTCAAGGTTTCAAAGAAAAGTGTATTTTCTGTATAATATACAGTTTTTGATATAACATATAGACGATTTATTGCCGGGTTTACAAACTTAATGTGTGAATAGACTAAAAAGTAACGTGTCATTATTGGTAAATTATACAAAATCAATAAATCCAACAGAAAGCAACGTGACACGGGCACTATGGCGTGGGGCGTGACGTGACGTGACGTGACGTGACGTGACTTGCCGGCTTAACACCAATGTCAATGTGGCGTACACTGTAAATATGTTAATGTTAACATCATTATAAAAATGCTTAAAAATAATTTAAAAACGCTTACAATAGACTTACTTTAATACTAAACAAATATTTTAAACTCTAATAATGTTAAACTCAAAACAAATAACGCTAGCGTTTTAAATCTACTTTTTGTATAAATCAGAACGCGTTACCTACAATTGTTTAAAGAGGTCGATGGCAATAATTATTATATTTATGTAAATAAAAATTATTGCAATTTGCTTTTAAATAACAACAGACATTACAAATGGAACAGCTTCGCAGCGATTTAAAGTCCGGTTCACCGTCAAATTAAGTAAGAAAATCTGTTTGTTTTTACAAGCAGAAAAGCTGTTGTTAAACAGCTGTTTTTACATCTATTCATATGTTGGTAAACATGGGTGCAATAAACAATCTTTGACTCGCGTAAGGACTGATCGGCGCAAGATGGCCGCCGCGGCCGACTCGCTGAAAGGCCGTTTTGTCTTTTTCTTTCTTACTCATTAGTGTGAGGAAGACGAAGAAATTCCCTCTCTATTTGTATGCAACGATAATATACTATCTGTAATGGTTCATAGAGTATTTTTATGTCAAAGACAACCATTTTTTAAAAAGATAATACTCAATAATATTTTACTAAGGGAAACTCTCTTTAAGTATTGTTTTGAATTCGAAAATAATGAATAATAAATAGTAATATTTAGTACATATAGAATACTATACAAACTTTCAAAATTAATCATTTAAAAATAAAACTTATTCTTTTTAAATGCACAAAAAATTAATGGATAACTAAATCACCGTCATTGATAATTGTATTTAAATATTATAATATTTATTAACTATCCATTATCTATTCGAAGCTATATTTAGGAAAAATAACAATCTCAACGCTGATCATTATTTACAGACTCAACAAATAATAAATCTAATAAAAAGAATAAAATTAATATCAAATGAAAGGGGTGTATCGGGGATAAATGTTCACGAAAGTGCCGAGCCTTAAGCCCTCAGGCTAGTGCGCGACGGCAGCGTGCGCGGTGGCAATCGACGGAACGTTTTCAGAAACACGAATTAGCGTTTCACATAAGTCCCATAAGAACGCTATAAGCGTTCATTCGGACAGGTTTCGATTTGGATTTGGAGTGTTATCGGTGCTTCATTCACCACAATTTAGCAGTATAATGGTTCTACAACTGCGTCGTGTAACTCTTTTCAAAGATTTAACAATGACGGTTGCGTCACTTTCGTCACGAGATGACAGAACTTTTATTTCTTATATTATGGATTTGTAGTTGTCTTGGTAAAAACGCAATTATATTTAAACAGTAAAGTACAATAACACAAATTTTTCTGTGCATTAAAGGCGTGATATATGGTTTTAACATAACGTTTGTTAAAACCATTTACATACTATAAAACACTTATTATTGTCACTGTGTGTACAAAATGCTGTTACTGTATTATTGAAGAGTTGAAATGGATACTTTAATAACGCTCTATTATAACTTATTAGTGATATATGATTTTCTTCACGGTCTAATTTACTGGTTGACTGCGCTCAGCAACCTGCCTAGTCAGTGTCCTGCTTTTGTCCCAGTTCGGCACACCAGATCGTTGACATTCGCATCATGGGACAGCCTTATACTTCTTCCCCTTCTTCTTTTGAAATAAAGAATTACCATAATCACCTCAGTCGGCGAGCGGATTGGCAGGCACAGCAAACACTTCGCACTGTCTACGTTTGGTATTCTTCGACGTCTCGGTCTGTACCAAAGTTTGCAAGAGTGAGAAGGAACTACTTTACAACTGGAGAAGCCGGTCGTATTTCGTAAAACAATAAGAAGTCTAAAGTACAACAAACATAATGTGCTACAAATACCAAAAAAATGCCTTCGTTGTGAATGATTAAAATCTTAACGTGATGACATTACCCTAACTTATCTAACATTATTTTACATTAAAAAATAATTCTAATAGGAAAAGCTTCATCATGATTTTTATTTTCCCGATGACAAATAATTATCTCCGAAACATTGGCAACACTTAAAAACTAGGAAGCAATTTCTTGTATCCGTATAGTGTTGTCAGCAACAAAACTAAGTATTGTACAATTTCACAGTTAACTCTTCTCATTCCTCTTCGACAAACCACGCGTCATGACTTAGTTACAACGAAGCCCCGTGCCAAGTCGGGGGCCGGATGCTCGGCGCGGACTGCGGCGGTGGCTGCGGCGGTGGTTGAGGCGGTGGTTGCGGCGTAGGCGCCGGCGGGGCGGGAGGGGCTAGGCAACGCCAGTAGGGGGGCGTGTCGGCTGCTTGCGCCTGGCAAGCCGCTGCCAATCCTGCCCAGCAGAACCGGTACGCGTACCGCTTACCGTGCACCTGGTGCCAAACAATATAATGGTTTAATATTGTCATCTTGTTAGCAAACTAGCTACAGATTCTATCTGATAAAAAATATCTTTTACTCAGACTTGATACTCATGCGATTTCCTCCTCCTTCCAGAGATTCACAATTGTCTTCACCATAAACTTACATTTCACTCGATGGTAAATTCCTCTGCATCGGAGTCGGTAAACTTAGGTTCCCTCAAAGAACAATGCGACAGAACCTGCATAATAAAAGACTACAAGGCGTTCCATGTCAGTCCTCGGGGGTGAAAAAGGCACCGGCAGCCTTCTCCGGTGGAAGTTGTCTGCTGGTGACCACGGGCCGCAGCAGCCACTTACCATTAAGTGGACTGTGAGCTGGTCGTCACGCTAATTCACCCAATAAAAAAAATTAGGATTCAGATAAAAGCTACATTTTGTACCCAGGATCATCTCCGAGTCGTGGTAGCCTAGTGGACAGGATGCGCTCACTTTAGTTTTATAGAGCGCGAGTGACCTGGGTCCGATCCCCGGTAACGGCACCACTAAAATTGTTACTAGCAATTTTAAGTGCAGTATTTACGACGTGCACGAGAAATAATAAAAATATTATTTCGAGGATATGTGAAGCCCGCCAACCCGCACGGGAGCAGCGTGGCGGGCCCTTCCCGGCTCCTAAACCCGCTCAGATACTCGTATTAGAGAAGGAGGCTTTTGCCCAGCAGTGGGCACTTACAGATTGCTCTACTTTACTATTTTTTATCGTCTCCTAGTTAAGCCGGGCACGAGTCCGTGACACCCGCCGCCTCTCACCTTCGTCATAATGTTCTTGTCGTAGTAGTAACGCAAGGCACGGGACAGCTTGTCGTAGTTCATGTTGGGCTTCTGCTTGCGGCGGCCCCAGCGGCGCGCGACCTCGTCCGGGTCCGAAAGGCGGAACTCGCCCTCGCCCGGGGCGCCCTGCCACCAATGAAACGGGATAAGCGTCGGTATTGTTACAATCTCTGATATGGTGTTTGTTCACACATTAATTTATGGCTTTGTTTATTTGGATGTTTATAAAGTCGCCTTCAAATTCCAGCGCCTCGTCCTAAGAACAGACTTCTAAATCGAAAAACTTTTAGCCTTCTTCGGAACCGGTTCCTGGACAAGGTGCACCAATGTACCGCACGTGTTCCTAAACTAATGCAGTAACTGCTAACTTCTAATATGAAATGAAACTATTATTTACGGATTCGATTGCTTTACAGCAGCCCTGGTCACGGCGGGACTGAGCTGTTAAACGTCTAGATGTCATAGATAGCTCTGGGTACCTTTAGCTTTTATGTATTCATTTTTGGTCCGATTATTTACGCGAATACACTTTAATTCCAGAAAAAGAATTAAAGTGTATTCGCGTAAATACAAGAAATCATTATAATAAGGTATTTATTGGTTTCGATTTTATGTCCCTAATTTAACTTTCGTCATATGTTTCCTATCTTTATCAAAGTCTTTGAACATCCTGTTTCTATTTATTTTATTTAAAGATTAAAATGTTTGCTTTAAGTATCAAATAAGTTATGATGTGTAAGTGTGTGTGTTCTATGTTATGTGTAAGCACGCCTGTGTGTTGTATTCAGTTTAGTTAACTAAATAAAAAAATATATTTGCCGATGGAGTCAAAATCAATGAAGTGTGATTTTCAAAATGAAAATGAAAATTGTTAACATACGACGACATTACTTTCAAAGTATTATTACTATCAATAAATATTTTTCAATTAAAACAAATGTAACGCCTCTTTTTCATAATTTATTCTCATATGTCATCAAGCTCTGAAACATCTGCTGTTTAAAGTTTAAAGTCTTCAGCTCTTCGGGAAGTACTCTCATAATTTGCACCGAACAGACAAGCAGACAAAATGAGTCTTAATACATAAACGTGTTAAACAAAAAAAAATATTACTTTTATTCGTATTATCTTTAATGTAGCATATAATGTCGTTCGTCTGTGCATTCGCCGGTAACTTCTTGACATCTAAATGTATTTCGAAGCGGTTCTCATCATCATTGAGAGCATCCCACGCGAACCGTTCACGCAACTGAACAACACGCTCTCATCTTGCTTTACAGTTTACAGATCAGACCGCGGCATACTAATAAACTAGGAACGCCTCGCCGTAGCGTACCGAAATACTTGAGATTATAAGACGGAGATAAATATATTATAAGGGTTATGTTATTAATATTAACATTTGTTATATATTCGAAAACTGCCAACATGTTTTTTACGATACGATACGATAAGATTTATTCATTTATACAACACAAAAGTTTCAAGAAATACAATTATACAGAAAAAACAAAATTAAATCATTTAAGAGAAAGACTTTATAATTTATAACCCGTGTCGTGTCAAATGAAACGGTGCTGACTCAGCATAGTGTCGCGGGGTTAACCGCAACACTGTTCTTTAGTCAGCACCGACCCTATTGCGCGAACACCCTTTCTCACCCAGGGTTGACTGGTAGAGAATACCAAAAAGCATTATATACCTCAGATTTAAGGTCATAATAAAGAATAAATAAAAACATAAATAAAAGACGGGGATAATTCTTTCAGAAAAACATATCATGCATACTCACCTCCCAGCAGATGCCCGGCGCCCCAGTCGCCAGCTCTTCCAGCAGGAACTGCCACAGCTGGACCTGGCCGCCGCCGCCGCCGCCGGCACGCGCGCAGCTACTCAACGACGCGTAAGGTTCTTTAACAATGGACACCAAAACATTATAAACAATTAAAAACAATACATCTATACTAATATATAAAACAATTCGGGTGGGTGTCCGCGCGGGTGCGGCAGGCTAAGATCCTATAAGTGCTGTAGGCTGTCGTTTATTGCATTTTTAGTCTATTAAATAATTAAGTTTTATTCCCTAATGCATGTATTGAACTTCTTGAGTAGATGTATTGAGTTTCTTTCGTCTGTTTCTTCTCCAGGAGAATGGCTTCAGTTCGAAACTTTTTACGAAATATTTTAAACATGAGTATGCGGTATATGTGTAGTACATAATATTTCCTGGCATTCAAATTTAAAAAAGGCTAAATAATAAAATGGATTACTGGAGTCCGCCCATTGTAACCTTAAGCTTAAGGCTAACAATAAAGAATAAATTCCTGCAAAGTTACGTCGAATCTAGTACTATTTATAATTAAATTTGAATGTTTTCTTTAGATTGATTTAGTTTTTAATCATCTTTTTAATTTTTATTTGGTTTTCAGGGATTATACTGTCGGAGTACGCTGTCGTATGTTGCGCCTTTCGCTTGTACGTTAGTATTTAACCATGTCGCTGGTTTTCGTTCGCTTATCGTTATCTTTTTGACTTTTAATAATTGCTGTGAACTTGTGCGCCCCGCACTTCCCGCTCTACCACCTTGTGCAGCCGTGTTTTGTTTTAACGTATAGTTAACAGTCAGTGCAACAAAGAACTTCGTGAAACTATAAGTTTCGTTATATCTAACTAATGTGATCAGAGAGCGTTGTGGCGTGAAAGACGATGTAGTGACACGAATTGAGAAAGGGATGCTGAGCTGGTTTGGACATGTGGAGAGGGTGAATGAAAGTAGGTTGACGAAACAAATATATGAGGCGAGTGTAAATGGTAGAGTCGGGAGTGGAAGACCTAGGCGAACATTTCACGATCAAATCGAAGACCTTCTGGAAAAAGACCAGGTCGAGAGTGCTCCAAACTAACGAGCATGCATACGAAGATTGATGAAAGTGGAAGAAGCGAAAGAGGTATGTCAGGACGGTAGCAAGTGGAAGAAGATTGTCTCTGCGTACCCCGTAGGGAGCAATGCGTGAATATATACATAACTAACAAACATGCAATAACATTTAAAATACTGTTGTTAACGTTGCTTTGGCATACCGATTGCGCTTCATGGAAACTATTTTACTTTTTCTAATTATTTTCTAGCATACCGCGTCATGTGGATAGCCCACATTGCTTGTAATAAAGACCCACTATTACTTTTATTATTACAACCTAATATGATATATCGATACAATATTTCTTATTCTTAGCCGACTTCGAAATACTAGGTAATCAATTTGACTGTATTGTTTAAGTAAATTCAGCGATTATTTGGAGCACATCTGAACTGATTTCGACAATTATTTTTAATTCGAATATACTCAGAGCAAAGATCTGATAATGCACTTTGAACATACTATACACCTATACGGTTTTGATGAAATATTTTTTTTTTCATTACGTTTAGATTAAACATATCAAGAGGAAAATTCTTGTAGTTGGAAACGGGTTTACCTGGATACAAATGGTGTATCCGACGACGCTCGCTGGCGCTCAGCCACAGCATCGCGCCGCGCCACACAGCCGGACGGACTCACCGACAACTTTACCACCTAACCTCATTATTTAACTGCACACTTTCACCTAACACACACACATTACAATCCAAGCTGCGCTATTTTCACGTTACATAATATTTCAAATTTTAACTTAATATGTGCCTCGTCTATTAAATACAATTTTAATCTAGGTAATTTAATTAAAAAAACAAAAAGTGGTAAACGGAAGCCGAAAGTGCGGGCGGATGTTCGACCGGAAACGGACAAGTGACTGCGAAGGCAGCGCTAAGACGGGAGGGCGCCGCCCCCGGACCGGCACCCGGGCCCGCCCTCCGTTGCATTGGAGCCTGTTGGAGGTCGCACCGGTTCTTTGTCACACGTCGCTGTGAGCGGACAGAATGGAAGCTCTTCGTGCGCAGGTACGTGAATACGTGTCTACGCTGTAATAGACACGATGACCGAGACCTTGGCGTGTCTGCATCCGAAATAGGAGACACGGGTTCGTTCCCTTAAGTGGTGGGGAGGGCTTCGTGTCGAATGGGTTTTACGAAACTTACGTATGATAAGTAACGCTAGCTTGGACACAGACGGTGACAGGTTCGTCACCTGTCACGTTGTCCCAAATAAGTCCCGGTGAAAAGTGGGTAGGAAGGACTAAAGTGTCTAGCATCAATAACCATCTCAGTGTTGAGTATACGGTCGTGTGAAATTATTATTATTGTGTGCCAAATACAAATCTATGTAGCAAAAGGTACGTCTATGTACACAGGTAACATCGCTCGGCCTAAGTTTAGTGCATACAAATTACAAAGTGCAATGCCCGCACGAATATCCTCATAAACAATTTCTGACTTATGTAAGGTATTACACGTGTCCCTTATTATGTAGCTTCTCCCCCCCCCTCCCCCCCCTCCCCATCCCGAAAAATCTCCTAGGGCTGGCAATGCACCTCGGCTCTAATGTTTGAGACGTACGTGGGCGTTGATAATCACTTACCATCAATGAGCCACGTGCACGTTAGCCCGCTTTGCCATGGAAAAAAAAAAAAGAATTGGATAACTGTTTCTTGTTCAACTTGCATTCTCCACATATATATACACACGCCTATCATCCGTAGGTGTAGGCATATATTACAGATTTCTATTAGGCACGCTTTCTTTTAGGGAAAGGCGGCAAACGAGCTATTGGTTCACCTGATGGTAAGTGATTACCGACACCAGAAGTGCTGCGGCCTTTAAGGATATTTGGGAGATGGGAGGGATGACGAGGAGGGGGATGGGGCGGAGCAGTGGGCCTCCGGTTACATCAACTACCGAACGAAATGCGGAAGCACCAGATGCCCCTACTTCACGCAGGCACATGGGCCTCTCCCATAACGACGATTAGCTATAACCGCCAAGCTCCTCAAGCGGTTTGGCGAACGCAGTACCAGAACACGGACCCTAGACGCTGCTGCCCGTCATCGGTCTGATTTATTTTGGTCTGATAATATACGTAACGGTTGTCCCACCCTCTGTCGGTTGCATCGCGATTCTCAATGCTTTTTCACGAGAAGGGTCTGGCTGATTCTTCCACCGATGTCACACGGCAGAGGTCTAATGAAATGTTATTGCCGCCGCGCAGTCGTTTACGGCTCACAGTAGATCCGGCATTGGGCGCTCACTACTTAGGCCTGTCGAAGAGTTAAAAAGAGCAAGAGGCGGCGTAACCACACGGAACTCCTATTGAAACATATTTTATCTGCACCTGTTCTTGTTTGGTGTGAACTGCACAAAATTGCGGTGAAGCTTTTTACACAAGCGGCAACAGTAGTTGAAGACATTTTTTTCATTCGACCGGGGTGAAAGAAGAGCTCACAGGCCAGACAGGACAGGAAGCGAATACTGCACTTGCAATATTAGATAGTATATTTGAAAAAAAACGTCCAAAAAAAAGAGGATACCCACGGAGTTTCTTTCGCCGGTTTCTTCTCCGTCAGCGAAAACTCATTACGAAACGGTGGTAGATTTTTAATAATAACGACGTTCGACAAGTGAAATGTATGTTTCATACGTGTAATAAATGATTAGATTTGCAGCCCATGTACACCTGGAAGCTTTAATCGAAAAACAGATAAGTTTTTATTTTTAATGGGAAACGAGCATGCGGTTCATCTGATGGTAAGTGATTACCGTCGCTCACGTACATATGCAACGCCAGGGGTGCTGCAGGCCGGCCTTTAAGGGTATTTGGGAGATGGAAGGGAGGATTAGGAGGTGAATGGGGAGAGGGAGTGGGCCTCCGGCTACCTCACTCACCGAACGAAACGCAGAAGCACAAGATGCATCTGCTTCACGACGGTATTCTGCGAGGCCGCGGCACCAACCCGATCGAGCCGGCCCGTTCGAGCAGCAGCAGAGGCCGACGCTTGGCTCAACACGTTGTCACCCGTTTGGACTCAGGACGAAGAAGGAACGCCTCACGGTCCGCAACTCAACCGGCTCTCTAAACACCTCTCAAACCGGAACAAAACAGTTGTTACTTTACTGTTTGGTCGCAGTTATTGGTATGAGCGACCTAACCAGACGACTCCTCGGCAGAGAAGGATCCTGCCGCCTAGTAAAGCTCTAACAAACAAATCAACGCCCAGCTGTGGACTTATTAGCGTTCCCGCTAAAGAAATCCCACAGAAGAAGCAAATAGATATATAACGACGAGCAAAAGAAAATATTTTATTTAGAAATTAACGAATCTTATGGTATCTATCGTAGATTAAGATTCAAGAGCTTTATCTGATACGAGCTCTTAATTACAATGTTGTGTTCTGTTCAGTAGTTTCATAGGTTTACATAAAGCCGGGCCACGCTGTGAGATAAGCAGTGGCTTAGCCGGCGGAGTTCCTTTATTTGATTTCACGGTCTCTATTCGGCAGGGGACATACGTTCGTATATGTCTTCATTTATTGGCTGGCGCTGGATGTTACCGATGCAACCGACATAGTCCGTGTCTGTTCGGAATTTTCTAAGAGGAAATAATTTTAAGATTTTCTTCTTTTTGCGTACAATAATAAGGTTGCCACACGTCCCGGTGCGCTGGTACTTATCCGCGTTCCCGTGTCCCGTGGGATACACGGTGAAAGTCCTGTCCTGTCCTTTCATATTTGAAACATATGGTTTAAATCACGTGCGAGTATCCAACTATTAAATAACTATAGTACATATTAAACGCCAAATGGTTTAGGGTGCGAACTACGAAACACAACGTCGTAAGTTCGAGCCCGCCATTCGACTATTGTCCTGAACCATTCCAGTTCAGATACAATCTGTAATGCTTAGTTGGAGGGTTGACAGGAATATTAGTAATAATACTTAATAAATAGCATTGCTACTATTACGGGATTCTTTTAAAACAAAAACAAAAATTGTTTCATTGTTACGTGTACGTCAAACGACGTACTGCTCCTCAATTTCCGGACGATATCTCGGTTTTCCAATATTTAAACAGTGACTCATATAATTTTTATGTAACGCTCTGATTCCACTCATGGGATTCTCGCGCCGACGGCCCAGCGGTCTGTATAATTATGTGCACCCTCCTTTATAGCCAAGTGAAAGTCTTTTGTTATGGTATTTAGACGAGGACAAGGATTGAATGATTATAAAACAGCACATTCATATAATTAACGACGATGAGTCGGTGTAGGAAACTAACCAACAAAATAATTTATCACATAGGCATCAACAACACAAGGAGTCTTGTATCGTAGTCCTTCGTTACTTTCTGAAAGAATAAGAGGAAGTAAAATCAAACTCCAAGATATGGCCAGTGGCAGGTTGCGGTGGGAATCGCACACACACACACATGCACAACAACACCCATCGACTTCCGACGAATGAATTGCCACGAAGCCACGGCCAACCGAAGCAGACAACTGCGCAGGATTTAAAGTGCCGTGGGAGCACCCCACTATCCTAACAAGTGAAATTAAAGCAAAGTTTTAGGGAAACAACAGATTTCAACCCCTATTTTCCCACCCTTAGGGGCAGAAATTTTTCATTGAATTTAAATGGGACCACCCTCGAGGTATAGCCTATTCATTAAAAAAAGAAACATCAAAATCGGTTCACAATTGACGAAGATATCGAGTCACATACATAGAAAAACATACAGATGACAAAAAAATTCTCTCCTCCTTTTTTGAACTTGGTAGAAAATTAGTACTTTCCGTATCTGATGGAAATCTAATCGGTGGTAAGTTTACTGCATCGGTGAAGAAACTGGATTTGCTCAATAATACAAAATATTTGTTATGTAACCTAGAACACTCGGCTCTGGCTTCTACGGCGTAGCCCTCATATCGTTTGTGGGCAGCCATCATGTTTTCCATGGACCTATACATTCCCTTCTTAAAACATAATAAACACGACCGTCTCTCATAGAAGTCCGGCCTATTACAGATTTCCACTCGACAGGACTCAGCGTAGTCAAAGCTGTCTTACGCCTCAACCGGTGTCGAATCTCGTCGCCGAGCTTGCACTTGCGCCAGAGATTGCCGCCATGACATTTAAAAGGCTTTTCACTTAGACGTCTCTTACAATACCCACGGAGAGAACGATTTTGAAATAGTTACCGCACGACCTATACTCTATAATAGTGTAAACGTAATGCCGAAAAACTGTCATTAAATAAAGAAAATATAATACGTTGTAGTGCCAAGCGGCGGCGTCGCGGAATATCGGCGTGAATTAGAGTCATCTAATGGTTCTGCGTTTCGTTCCATGGGTGACGTAATCGGATGACCAGTCTCCCCTCATCCAACCCCCTTCCCATCGTCGTTCCCGTCCCCCAAATACCCTTAAAGGCTGGCAATGCACCTGCAGCACCTCTGGTGTTGCAGATGTACGCGGGCGACGGTAATCACTTACCATCAGGTGAACCGCTTGCACGTTTGCCTCCATTTCCATTAATAAAAAGTTATTTCTCTTTGTTTTAAATATTGTATATATATAGTGGAGGTCTTTACATAAGGAGTGGTTCTTAGTAAATTAGAATATAAGTTAAGTAGTACTTAATATTGGAATCTTCTCATTAATTTGATTTAACTGAATAGTACGCGTCCGGTATTTAAGTTTGTTAAACAAATTTTGATTATATAGTGAGCGCATCGCGATGTCGTAACTCAGTTGATCTCAGACAGAAGTCTCGGAGCCCGCGAGGCCGTCCCTTTCATTTTATAAACCGCAGCCCGCGTTTCTTGGAAGCTCTTGGGCGTACGACGTGTGGCGCAAGTGACAAGCGTTAGGCCTGAATCACGAGTAGTGTTGGCGGGCTTGCTGTTCAAATTAAATTATTTGTTTTTGGACGTAAGAAACTTAAGTTTTTTTTGTGCAGCCAAGGACACAAAGGGGATAGAAAATATAAAGCGGAGGATATTAAGGCCAAACCTCCAAAATTGTATGAAACATTTACATCCTTCCGGATTGAATAGTTCATTTCTACAGAGCTCAGTGATTTTTTTTCATTCTTTTTTCTTTGGATTCTAAATGAGGCTATAGATGTATCCGGTACTATATACTGTTCTTCCGAAACGAATAAGATGAAACATAGATCATGTTCGGTATATCTTACATTTTCAGACGTTACGTAAATTTCAAGGTAGGCAAAAACCTACCTCGAAGATAAGAAAGACATCACGTCCTGCCACATGTGCGTAGACTACTTCTATGTATACAGGCAGACAACCACCAAATACAATTGTCGTTTGTATACAGATGTATCGATCATCGATAAATAATACATTTTAAGTAGGCACCTTATTTCGTCGTTTCATATAAAATCGTGTATAAAAGACACAAACGAACCATATAAATCACTCAAACTTTAATTTTACCCATTATCGACTACGCAGATGTGTGTTTCCCGGACCCTATCCCAATCACGTCTGGATAAGTTGGAGTGCCTTCTTAACAACTGCATTAGATTTATCTATGGTTTACGTAAACATGATCACGTCTTTTCTTACCGTTCCAAACTTAACTGGCTTCCTATTCGTCATAGCGGTAGCTCTAGAATTCTGTGTTTATTGTATTCTGTATTAACTGATCCTAATTCTCCTTCTTATCTTAAGAATAATTCCCAATATCTTTACTCTGCTTATGACAGAGAGCCTCGCTCCATAAACCAACTTAAGATTCGCATTCCACACCATAATACAGGATACTATAACTCTTCTTTTATTGTTCAAGCTACACTCCTCTGGAACGCCCCGCCCGATAAGATTAAAGCAGCTCCTAATAGGAAGTCCTTTAATAGTCTAGTTCGTGATTACCTAATAGATCATTGACTATATTCGTCCTTATCTATTTTCGATTATTATTTTTATTTAGGATTTTATCGTATATATCTTCTGCTTACTGGGGCCTGCCTAGTGCTGCAAAGCACTAAAAGAGTAGGGTTCTTTTCACTTTTATAATCTGCAAGAATACATTTTTTTGTTGTTTGTTGAAAAGTTTTAAATTCTCGCTGGATTTTCTGCCTTAGGCCACACGGCAACTTTAAGAAGGAGGGCGAAAGGCGGAGCGCCGCGGGAGGTGCACGCCAAAGCCCCGCCTGTGGGACACGACGCAAGGGGACTCCACTTGACCTATGAGCAAGATTTCTAGGAATTACCTCGCAAAGTTTAAAACTCTACGGACAAAACAGCGCTTGGGAAAATCCCTCTATTACTTTATTGTTATTTTATGTATTAATTTATTTAATGGAATAATAGATTAAAAAAAGTAAATTACCAGTATTAGAGATGGGTTATCTGAAGGATACTTAAAAAAAAATTGATTATTATTATTACTAAAAAAATGTAAGTCATTTGTTTTGTGGTTTGTCACAGCGTGTTGGCGAAATTGGAAAAAAATTAACTCCGCGTTGTTATTCAGTTAGTTACTGCTTGAAACAAAATTCAGTACGAGATTTACGGGACAAGGTTAGGGTTAATGCTCCACCGTATACTACACTTGCACGTTGGTGCGCGGAATTTAAACGTGGGAGAATATCCACCGAAGACGCGCTGCTGAACAGCAGTGGCCGAAGAAATGGTTAAAAAAAAGTTGAAAAAAATGGTTCTATCGCCGAAGAGATGAAGAGTTCGACAGGTGGTATGCATAACATTGTACTGGAACGCTTGGGGAGGAAAAAAGTAGCCGCACGTCGGGCGCCCAGAATGCTTACCGCTGCGCTGAAACAAACCTGACCGAATGTTGCCCGATGCTCTCTGGAACCGTTGCAACGAGATTCTGATCGTGTTCTTTGGCTCTATTTATGACCATGGCCGAAACTTGTTGTCGCCATCACGACAAAATTACAATCTACGATTTGGAAAAGACCAGCATTTCCAAACACTTGGAAAATTCAAAGAGGCTCTCTCTTCTGGGATAGTCAAGGGGTAACAAGTCTGCTAATAGCATATGGTGCAACAAATCCCCGAGATACGGCGAGGTAAGCTAGCAAACATTTCTCTGTCTGTCCGAGATACGGCGAGGTAAGCTAGCAAACATTTCTCTGTCTGTCCGAGATACGACGAGGTAAGCTAGCAAACATTTCTCTGTCTGTCCGAGATACGGCGAGGTAAGCTAGCAAACATTTCCCTGTCTGTCCGAGATACGGCGAGGTAAGCTATAAACATTTCTCTGTCTGTCGAGATACGGCGAGGTAAGCTATAAACATTTCTCTGTCTGTCGAGATACGGCGAGGTAAGCTAGCAAACATTCTCTGTCTGTCCGAGATACGGCGAGGTAAGATAGCAAACATTTCTCTGTCTGTCCGGAGATACGGCGAGGTAAGTTAGCAAACATTTCTCTGTCTGTCCGGAGATACGGCGAGGTAAGCTAGCAAACATTTCTCTGTCTGTCCGAGATACGACGAGGTAAGCTAGCAAACATTCTCTGTCTGTCCGGAGATACGGCGAGGTAAGCTATAAACATTTCTCTGTCTGTCCGGAGATACGGCGAGGTAAGATAGCAAACATTTCTCTGTCTGTCCGAGATACGGCGAGGTAAGCTAGCAAACATTTCTCTGTCTGTCCGAGATACGACGAGGTAAGCTAGCAAACATTTCTCTGTCTGTCCGGAGATACGGCGAGGTAAGCTAGCAAACATTTCTCTGTCTGTCGAGATACGGCGAGGTAAGCTAGCAAACATTTCGTCTGTCCGAGATACGGCGAGGTAAGATAGCAAACATTTCTCTGTCTGTCCGGAGATACGGCGAGGTAAGATAGCAAACATTTCTCTGTCTGTCCGGAGATACGGCGAGGTAAGCTAGCAAACATTTCTCTGTCTGTCCGAGATACGACGAGGTAAGCTAGCAAACATTCTCTGTCTGTCCGGAGATACGGCGAGGTAAGCTATAAACATTTCTCTGTCTGTCCGGAGATACGGCGAGGTAAGATAGCAAACATTTCTCTGTCTGTCCGAGATACGGCGAGGTAAGCTAGCAAACATTTCTCTGTCTGTCCGAGATACGGCGAGGTAAGCTAGCAAACATTTCTCTGTCTGTCCGAGATACGACGAGGTAAGCTAGCAAACATTTCTCTGTCTGTCCGAGATACGGCGAGGTAAGCTAGCAAACATTTCTCTGTCTGTCCGAGATACGGCGAGGTAAGCTAGCAAACATTTCTCTGTCTGTCCGAGATAACGGCCCGGCCCACAAGAGGCCGCAGTTGCAATGGCTGCGATTCTCCATATTGAACGGTAGTCGCTGCATTTGGAGGGATTTTTAGGTGCTCAAGATGAAGAAATTTTTAGCAACGGAATTTTAAGCTTAGATTAAAAGACATTCCAAGCGTATTACACTAAAAGGACAGACTTACAGAAAAATAAAATTACATTTAAGAAAAGTTACCTGCAACATACCGATTTTCACTTGTTATTTGACACACCTTGTATAATTACTCGATTCATCATATGTATGTGAAATGGAGAATGAATTATAGCTCCCCACCAGCAGGCATTTCTGCTGTCTACTGGATCACTGACGTAGTCTTCAAATTTAAACGACATATGTTGAGCTGAACATAAGCTGCATGAAAGTTAGGTTGTAGACAAAAAGCGTTAGAATAAAATTATTTATTGGGTAGAAATCTAAATTACAATCCATTGTATTCCGCCCCATGCTAAACAGATAAATGGTATTCTTATTACAGATTCAGTTTGAAATAAATAATATTCAATTTATTTTCCATGAATGTTACCGAACTATGTATAAATTGTTTATCTAGCGCTACACATGAACTTCGTTATTACTTGTGCTTCTACCAGGTTACATCTCGCGAACCGTTATATCGGTTAAACCAAAAGGTTATGTCGGTTACTCTAGTTCCTCGGATATCACTGCTTTCTCATTCAGCCTGCGGAGAAGGAGCACCGGTCGGTGTCGTGGCAACACTCTCTAGTTTAATACTAACGTCTTAAGAACTTACGATATACTCGTCGAATTCCAAATTATTTACATTAAGCCCTACATCGATACACATCTCGCGAGTACAGTAACTGAATCAATTAACTGTATCAACAGTTGTAAGGTTAAACGAGATGTGTGAACGTGCAGGAGTTACAGAACCCGTTGCATGAGGTCCGCGGCGTGGGGCAGGTGGCGCGGTCCGCATTCCCGCGGTGAGTCAGCTCGTGGAATGTGAAAGCCCGGGCACCGCCGCGGTTCCCAGGCCGCCGGTACACGGACGCGTGCCCGGCTCGCGTGGACCACGAACCGAGGTGCGAATCCCAGGACAACGGTGAGGATAAATAGTACGTGAAAATTCTTCCCGGTCGTATTGTTTGTACAATACTTTACAACTGAACCAACGTGTCTCTCCATCAGAATACATACGATATGTGAATTATGTTGGTATGTTTAATGTTTAATTCTTAATCAAATATAATGTATATACTTCCATAACTTTAAAACATATCGAGCACTATATAAACCATAGATATATTATTATAGTTTTAAATAGTGACGATTGGTAGTTAAAGCAAATATTAAAGAAACTACAAGTAACCGGCCTAGTTCCACTTTTACTTCTGGATAATACGAGGTGTTCAGACAAGTCAATATGGTTACAACGGTGATCACTAGATGTCACCACATGTAATATAGATCACGCTCTTGAGTGTTAACATTTATGGAGATACAGTATTTGATACTGACAAGGTACGAAAAGGTATAGGGATTTATTTAAGTAAAGAGCGGTGTGAACACGGGGTAAGACATTTTCGTCCGAAGCCCCAGTCCTGTGATATTAGACCGGCACTTATAACTATCTCCCCGATCACAGACCTCCTCTAATTCAGTCAAGAATGGTTGGTTCAGTCCAAGAAGATTGCGCGATGCTGCTTCAGTGAGCGGTGCTCCCACTACATGTCCTTGAAGTATTTTCATTTCTTAGACATGACAGTTTCCTTACTGACGAGTACGTCATGAATGAGCATAAAATTTTAGTGTTATCTGCACCGGGGATCAATCCTCGTTTACTTTCACTTTGTGTCCTTATAATCACAGTTAAAACTATAGTCTAATTAACGTCGTTAAACACTTCTTCATTTTGTTAAAGGAGAATATTGAAAAAAAAACGAGACGCGTACAGAAACTAGAGACAGTGTGGTCACCCGAGTCGTGGATCTAATTATCGGCGGGTTGATTGATTATACGAAAATATTTGCAGTGGCGATGACTGGTGGCACGAGATGTTTCAAGTGCACCACTTCTGCGGAAGGGGAGGGCGAGGAGAACTCATCTCTGACCACCAAAGATCAGGGAGGCCGCTTCATCTGATTGTATGAAGGCCGGCAACGCACCTGCAGCACATCTGGTATTGCAGATGTACTTGGGCGACGATAAACACTTACCATCAGGTGAACCGCTTGTTCATTTGCCGCCTTTCCCATAAAAAAAAGTATGATTATATTATTAGATCATAACTAGACAACAAGGTAGACATCAAAGATCACAAGATCGGAAAGCGAATGCATCATTCAATTTTATAGTCCATTGACGAGATCACAGCAGCCGAGTTCACGAGTTGAAGTATTTAGCTCCGCTTCGGTGTTGCATAATGTTTCGTCGCCACGTTTTTATTGGTTTAGGAAAATCATTCGTCTCGATTAGATTCGAAAAAATTAGAAAGGGTGATAATATTACGGACTTTCTTGCGCCAGTTTCTTCTCCGTCAGCGGGAACCTCATTACGAAACCAACAACCAACGGATTTCTTACATCAGATGAAGAATTTTCATTCATGCATTCAATGATTTCGAACTTGTTGAATAAAGTACAATTAATAATACAAGCATATATAACCCAATTTGGCTAGCGCGTTGTTGCAGAAAGTTGTATTTCTTCAAACATTCTGAAATATCTCATGTCTTTTAATATTTAACGGAAAGTTTGTATATTTTTTATCATAAGATAAAAATAAATACCTCTTTTCATGGTTTTGACTATAAAAATCGTATTTCCTATACAAATTTTAAATATTATTTTTACCCCTTCAAAGGGAGTTATCTGAAAATCGCAAAACACGTTTTTCTTCATTTGTAACCAAGAAAACCATGTATAACAATGTCGTTCAATCCTTTATTATTGGTTTAATGGGTCCTTACATTATGAACTAAGCTCAGGTTTCAGATCCTGGGTGATGAATCAGTCAATTAGGACGTGCTCTTTAATGTATTATAGTGCAGGTAACATTAAAATCGTTTTCTTGCTTTTGTCCATGGATCAATTCTTCTACATCTGCTCAATCCCGGTACATTGAATAAAGGACTTTTTCTTTTTACACATTTGTGTATTAAGAACCGATGACAATACAGTAATATGGTACAATCGAGCTGTCCGGATGATGGAGCTAGAAGGTAGCTGGTGGGTAACGGAACCCTCGAATGGCTGCTTCTGAACTCATCGAGTTTGGGCTCATTAGATATGTCTTAGCGAGAGAAAAGCGTGGATATTAGTAATTAAACTAAACATTTCGTTTACTTTCGAATTGTGTAATCCACAGTGAAGTACAATCGCTTCCTTACTTTTTGGGTTTGTTTCACGGCTGTTTCCGTCGCCAAATATATGGATGTTTTCACTTTTCGAAAGCCAATGCAAAATCGGTTCAGTAGTTTTCATGTGATACCAGAACTAACATACCTACATCTTAACCCTTTTGTTTTAGTTTTTGAATGGTAGTAACAGGTTCTCAGCCTATCTCCGCCGGACGCAAATATCATATATTACATAACGTAGAGCAATGTTTTAAGGATTTTGCTGCTGCTCGGATGAGCCGCGCGGACCGGGACCAGCTTGCGCCGACCAAGACCTGAACGCGCCTGCGCGTTGCGTGTGCGGAGGGGGTATTGAGGATAATATTTTATTGGTAATTATTTAAAAAAACTCATTTTCGTCATAACGTGGGTTCAGGAGTATATGTATTCGATTTCAAGTTTTTTTTTATTGGAAAGGCGGCAAACGAGCAAGCGGTTCACCTTCACGTAAGTGATTACCGTCGCCAACGTACATCTTCAACACCAAAGGTGCTATAGGTGCGTTGCCAGCATTTAAGGGTATTTGGGTGATGGAAGGGAGGATGAGGAGGGGGATGGGGAGAGGGGAGCGGGCCTCCGGATGCCTCAATCACCGAACGAAAGGCAGACGCATAAGATGCTTCTACTTCACGCCGGTATCCTGCGACTGTCTCTATCTCATTTCATTTTATGTGTATATATATATATGTGTATAGATAGATAGTAAGACTATAGACAAAAGGTGGATGTTTGTATTTATAACATTTTGCGTTTAAACAATAGTAAGTAAGACTTAATTGGGAGTCCGCGGGACACAGTAAGCCCGGGTGACGCGGAGCGCGGCGCAAATCCCGCATTGACTTGCTAATGTGCGCCCGCTGAGAGAGCCCCTACCACGGTACCCTGTCCTGGAACTGGATCGACTCGACTTTCCGTTACGTTGCGCTCGCTAAAGAGTGCGCGTGCCGGAACTACATACAAATGCCAACTGGTGTCTGCCGTATCAAATTGCCAATACAAAATTCAAATATTTTCCTTCACTGTCTAGGAATCGTCCGGGTAGATGCCACCCCCTTCACAGCTTCCATTGTCGAAAAAGTTAGTGTTACAGTTTGAAGGTATAAAGAGTCAGTTTAATCGGAGGTTGTGAGGCATTCCATCCCGGTCCTCAGTCCGCAGGGGTCGCATCTATCTTTAATTGTAGTTACTGGAAGTCACTTACTACTTAGCAAAAAGTGGAACGTCAGCTCGTATTGCATCATCATTTCAGCCTATCACAAGTCCACTGCTGAACATAGGCCTCTCCCAAAGATTGCCACGAAGCTCGGTCCTGAGCCGCCAGCATCCATCGACTTCCCGCAACACTGCGCAGGTCGTCACTCCATCTTGTGGGGGGTCGTCCTACACTGCGTTCGCCTGTACGTGGCTGCCACTCGAGAACCTTTTTTTCCCAACGTTTGTCAGATCTGCGAGCTATGTGGCCGGCCCATTGCCACTTCAGCTTGCTGATTACATTGCGTATTGCATTCCAATCCAAATAAAAAAAACGTTTAATTACTTTGCTGCGGTAGATCCAGTTCAAGATCGGCAGACATTCTGAACATATCCGCGCACCATATATTATGTTATGTTCGTCGGTAGTATAAAATTAAATAAATACGATTGATGTGTGGTGACCAACGGTAGGGCCGAAAAGGTAATAAAACATGAGCGAGGGCGCGCGCCGACACCGGGGGAAGTCGCCGGGTGAAGTGATGTCAGGATTCTTTACTCGCAGTCTTCAACGCCCGCTTATTTATGAATGTCATAGAAACGTTTGGGGGCTGAATATATATATTTTTCTTTGCAAAGCCATTCAAACAAAATCTTACAGTTTTTTGAACCTGAACGCCTACAACACAGTGAAGCCGTTTCGTTTCATACGCAATACTTTAATTTGAGTAAATTTAATTTTAAAAATAACTGCTTCGGCTTCCGGCCGTGTTCACTGCACATCGATGTAAGTGTAGTGAAGAATACATAAACTGATAAATTTCTAGTCCGCCTTCGTAGCGAGACGGTCACGGAAACCATGGAATGAACCTATGTCCAGCCGTGGACCGTTATAGATTGAAAATTAAAACTGACGTACCGACTGCTACAGCGCGGGTTTGCGGACTTCACATGTCCTCGAAATAATACTTTTTATTACTTCACAGACATGCAGGTTTCCCCAGGATCTTAACCTTAGCCGCCGAGCTTGTTGTAAATTCAGTATTTAATATAATGACCATGAGAGCTTCCGGAAAAGGCCGCCCCAACTATCTCAAAGAACCCAGAGCCATTACGGACAGCTGCATCTAATACTACGCTCCAGCTTAAAAACCACGTCTACAGCGACATCATCGAACATGTTGAAAGAACATGGAAGAGAGCATGGCTTGTGTGTTCGCTCAACATCCATAGCGAACGGCAGAAGAGCACTCTCTTTTGCTGGAGCATTGCTCGACTGTGAGATGACGCAGGAGACCTGTTCGACGAAGAGGAGAGTGGGCTCCGGTTACCTCAATCATCGAACGAATCGCAGAAGCACAAGATGCATGTTCTGCGAGGCCGTGGCCCTACCCCATTCGAGCAGCAACAAAAGCCGCCGTGTTAGAACACGTGTAAATTCAAACTTCCCGCGACAGTGTGCAGGTCGTAACTCCATGTCGTGGTGGGTCGTCCTACACTGCGCCAGCCTGTGCGGCGTTGGCGCTGGAGAACTTTCATTCTCCAAGAAGTGTCAGTTCCGCGAGTTATGTGGCCGACCCACTGCCACTTCAGAGTCCTTACAGCCGTGGCGTCAACCCGCACCGGAGCAGCGTGGCGGGCCCCTCTCGGCTCCAAAACTCTTTCGGATATTTGAGATAGAGGCCTCTGCCCAGCAGCGGGCACTTACAGGCTGCTACTTTAATATGCACGACATTAAAATGAGTGTTAAATTATTTATGGAACGCCTCAAGCATAAATTACATAAATCAAATTCAACGTCTAGACAGACTTGCGACCTTATGTCAATTAAAGCGTCCGGCGCCGATCTAACGCGGCCTTAGCTCATTTGTTCCTGGAACTAAAGATACATAATACTTATTTAATGCCCTCTCCAGGGAGTATTACTTGATACCCACATCATCTCTGAAGAAGTATTTTCCATGTTTAAATTGAGAAAAGATTTTCGCTGTAAACCGATAAAATCGTTGCGGAGAACAGTGCGAAATCCCCAAATCCTGATACCGGATCTTTATAAGAGCAAAAGTATCCGATTAATATTGACGATGGTTCTTGAGCAGGGAAGGATCGGCGATGCTGCTTCAGAGCGGGAGGACCGTGACTTCCACACCGTGTCCTCGTAATACACGTTCTATAATTCCCTCATCATTCAGGACTTAGCACGTGCTAAATTTATTTAAAATTACTATGGCTGTGCTTATTTATTCGATGAAGTTATTGCTGTTAGCCGTTTTGGCTTTTACAGCTTCATAGGTTTGCGCCTGCGGCCTCAAGGACTCATGCTTTAAGTAGATCTGCAAGAGTACATCTACTGCTTACCTCTTTATGGTAAGCTATCTATGGACCGTCCGAGGGAGGTTCGCACCTCGTCTCGGACGGTCGAGATGTTTCGATAGATTTGGGCGGTAAGAGCCGCCCTGAATCCCCGGTGTACGGTGTGTACGCGGGTGTTTTGTTGGCTCGATACGCTCTTATGCGTCGGCGGGGGATTGTGTAAATGTTTCTACTCCTAACTATGTATGTACAGTGTGTGCTTGAGTAGTGTTAAACAAAACTGGGTCTAATTTTTTTTTTGCGTTTATAATCGGGGAGTATTTGTTGGCATTTACCACCAGCGGGTTAGGGTGTACGGCGGCCGACGCGAAGTAGCGCCGTGACCTTCCCTGAAGAATTCTTTGATCGTCGGTATTTTGCAGTCCTTATGTAAGTCGACGTTACGTTGGTATGGCTCTGCTTGAAATTGGCGCCGTCGCCGGTCGATCGTGTACTGACAAATTAAAGCGAGCCCTGATCCCTGAGTTATCCCGGCTCATATCCGCATCCTTACCTTCACTACATTAAAACTTACTTTAATAGCCCACGACAGCCGAGTAGTTGAGGAATCTACCTCCGACTCCCGGAGACTCGAGTTCGATTCTCTATGTGGATGGCTGGCACCAGTGAGTTTTCCGACACTCGTGAACCATTTGTATCGTTAGTCTGAACACTGAGTCGGAGACAAGCTGACCACTTGTCACGTTGCCCCAAATAAGCTCTAATGAAAAGTGGGTTGAAATGACTAAACTGTTTAAGCCTCTGTCCATCTCACTAATGGGACTTAAAGCATATTTTTTTTTTACTTTAATATTGTATAGTGCAGCTGCACCATCAGTTTTTACATAACTCATTTATAGAATACATAATATTTAAAAAATAAATTTAAATTATTTCTTCTGAAATATTTCATCTAAATCAAAGGTTCCTTTCTCATAGACCACTTTCAAGATTTAGCTGATTCCGGTGGACTCAGCAGTGGATTCCCCTGCAGCTACATTTCTACCATATTCCGAAAACTCGACGAATAACGTGAAGATTAGATCTTACTATGGAAATTTTCGTTGCGACTGAGTTCCAACCACGAATTAACAACTTTTTCTGATTTACTTTACTGTTCTTTTCCCCCGCTTACGAATTGTGAACCCCCATTTTTTGGTCACGCCAACGTAAACCCCCGTCGACCCTGGGGGTCCACCTGGGCCACTTTGAGAACTATGGATCTAAATGAACCTGGCCACACAAGCTTGTTAACTTTTGTAAGTTGCGATAGTCGAACAGTAGAGCTCGTAGTAAGTGTTCGCAACAAACAAACGTTTATCACCGTCAAATACTTATCAAACTTTTTACTTTTCGGTTTATTACTCGGCTGAACATTTTGACAAAAATACACCGAAATGGCCACCGCATGGCATGAATAACACAGTAAATAATGAAGCCTAAAAAAGCGCGTTACGATAAATCCCACACCCATAAAACTGTGTTGATGTCGAACGCCTGGTGGGAGTGGCGGTCGGGCGCGCGGGCCAATCGAGTACCACGGGCGGCTACACCCGGCGCTGCACATGTGCTCTAATGCTCATTAATAACATTAACAGGAAACCCAAGAGCAATGTCGCGGTTTTATAATAAGATTAAGGACGTTCAGGTCGTTCGGTCGCCAATTTGCCTACTCCCGGTAAATCATGTCCAATTCATTTATTTAATAATCAAGGCCAGTCGCAGATTATACCAATTCGGAAGTAACCCAGTCCGTTACATCATCATCATCGTCATCGACAACATCGAGCCCGTCACAAGTCCACGGCTGAACAAAGCCCTCCCCAATGATTGTCACGAAGCACGCTCCAGAGCCACCCGTATCCGCCGACTTTTTTTAACACCAGAGGGGAATGACAGATACATTTCTATTTTCTTTTCAGCATAGCTTATTTGGGACAACGTGACAGGTGGTGAGCCTGTCCTAGGAAACCATAAAAATCGCCTAAAGTTCAGAATAACTAGCCCATAGTGGATCTAGCACCCTGAGTGAGTGAGAGCTCATTACGAGTATATATTCTTTCGACGTGGTGGTGACGTGCGTCACATATTATATAATAATTACACGACACATGTTCCCCCAGCTCCCCCACGTTGTTCTCGCGGACGACGGCGCCGCGCATCTGACTCATGCGAGAACGAACCGCGTTCCCCACGAGCGTGACCCACTGTCGCCGAAACAAAACCGACGCGGAGATGGTAGGAAGGAGATCGAGCGCTTCCGGAACGGTGACTCAGGCTTCCTAGATAACAGTGAGTCAGTTCCGCGTCCCGCCAGTTCGACGTTTAATAAGAAAGATTGTGCAAGAAAATGTTGTTAGTCACGATGGGTTGTCAGTTAAGTCGCGTTCGGTTAAGATGACAAGATAACGTTTATGCGTATTGGATATAGAGTTATTGATTGCTTTGTGGTAGCGACGTAAGAATCTGCCATCCCTTTTCCTCGTGGCTGGCGCTTACGCCGACTAAGGGATCTCCGGGACCGAACCGGGATTGATGCTCGCCTGCTGTCAGGTTCGATTTCCCCGGTGAAGCGCAAAATAACTAGCAGCAGAAAGGTGAAAATCTAAAAATTCGCCAAAACGCCTGGGTAATGTCGGTTTAGTGACCGCTTTAGTTGTAATCTATAAACTTTGCTACCAACGAACTTATACAAAATCCCGCTGCAACGTGTCACGCTATCTGGTGAGGGTGATCGGCAACTGTGTTCGCCTGAACGTGATTGGCCCTCTTGAACCTTTCTTCCCCAACGGTTGGCAGCGATGCGAGCTATGTTGCCGGCCCATTGACATTTGCCACCCCGGTCAGTTGATTCATAAGGTTATGTCGGTACATGTGCAGACTTGGTTTTCGCTCAAATCTTATTAGCTTTAGCTTCAAAAACCAAAAAGAAAACAACTTTAAGGAGGAAGGGACTATTTTTGGGCAATGATGGTAATCGAACTAACACGTACATCTCTAACACCAAAGCATCTGCATTAGCGTTGCTGGACCTCAAGACTATTTTATTATTACGATGTTATTTTCTCTAGATTTCCGGCTGGTAAGTTTGTAGGTGTCCAAGGCTGCAGTACCCTTTGAACACCTACATGCATACATCTTCATTCGAAGAAGGTTACAGATGCGTGACCACCCCAAGGGACTTAGATGGAAACCCTTTCTGAAAGGGCGGACCTCCGGTTATTCCGGATGCTTCCACTACATGCCGGTATTCTGCGAGGCCGTGGCACTACCCCGGTCGAGTCGGCCCATTCGCGCGGCAGCGAACGACGCCGCTTGTCTCCACCGCGCACAATTGTAACGCGCCTGACTCGGTATTACATCTATTTAAGAGGATGTGTGAATCTTATAACCGTCCGAGGCACAAGACGCAAATAAACCTTGCTTGAATGACGTGTGGAAGAGATGAAACGTCCGGGAATGTGATGTTTACAAATACCTAATTAAAAAATCCCTACAATTCAGATCATCGACTTATCATTTAGATCCGAGTGACGAATCTCTGAACGATGTTGTTTTCACTTGTCGCAATGTGGAGATGCTCCTGGCCGGGCTCCTGGCCCGCGGCGCCGCGCGTCACATTCTTGGCGAACTCGCGTGGAATTTCGTTACTCTTATCTGAGTCACTGACTCATCTCATAGTTCATCAGAATTTTATATACAATTGTCATTAGCTTCGAAGTCACACGAAAAAACACAATTGTCTGATTCATCCCAAAAATTTGGCATCGAGGTCAATATATCAATTAATCACGTCGCTTATGGCCTCCTGGTCGATTGCACGCCGACGTTAAGGGATCTCCGGGACCGAACCGGGATTGATGCTCGCCTGCTGTCAGGTTCGATTTCCCCGGTGAAGCGCAAAATAACTAGCAGCAGAAAGGTGAAAATCTAAAATTCGCCAAAACGCCTGGGTAATGTCGGTTTAGTGACCGCTTTAGTTGTAATCTATAAACTTTGCTACCAACGAACTTATACAAAATCCCGCTGCAACGTGTCACGCTATCTGGTGAGGGTGATCGGCAACTGTGTTCGCCTGAACGTGATTGGCCCTCTTGAACCTTTCTTCCCCAACGGTTGGCAGCGATGCGAGCTATGTTGCCGGCCCATTGACATTTGCCACCCCGGTCAGTTGATTCATAAGGTTATGTCGGTACATGTGCAGACTTGGTTTCGCTCAAATCTTATTAGCTTTAGCTTCAAAAACCAAAAAGAAAACAACTTTAAGGAGGAAGGGACTATTTTTGGGCAATGATGGTAATCGAACTAACACGTACATCTCTAACACCAAAGCATCTGCATTAGCGTTGCTGGACCTCAAGACTATTTTATTATTACGATGTTATTTTCTCTAGATTTCCGGCTGGTAAGTTTGTAGGTGTCCAAGGCTGCAGTACCCTTTGAACACCTACATGCATACATCTTCATTCGAAGAAGGTTACAGATGCGTGACCACCCCAAGGGACTTAGATGGAAACCCTTTCTGAAAGGAGCGGACCTCCGGTTATTCCGGATGCTTCCACTACATGCCGGTATTCTGCGAGGCCGTGGCACTACCCCGGTCGAGTCGGCCCATTCGCGCGGCAGCGAACGACGCCGCTTGTCTCCACCGCGCACAATTGTAACGCGCCTGACTCGGTATTACATCTATTTAAGAGGATGTGTGAATCTTATAACCGTCCGAGGCACAAGACGCAAATAAACCTTGCTTGAATGACGTGTGGAAGAGATGAAACGTCCGGGAATGTGATGTTTACAAATACCTAATTAAAAAATCCCTACAATTCAGATCATCGACTTATCATTTAGATCCGAGTGACGAATCTCTGAACGATGTTGTTTTCACTTGTCGCAATGTGGAGATGCTCCTGGCCGGGCTCCTGGCCCGCGGCGCCGCGCGTCACATTCTTGGCGAACTCGCGTGGAATTTCGTTACTCTTATCTGAGTCACTGACTCATCTCATAGTTCATCAGAATTTTATATACAATTGTCATTAGCTTCGAAGTCACACGAAAAAACACAATTGTCTGATTCATCCCAAAAATTTGGCATCGAGGTCAATATATCAATTAATCACGTCGCTTATGGCCTCCTGGTCGATTGCACGCCGACGTTGTCAGATTGTGAGGATTTACCACTCTACTTGAACTACTTATCTTTACCCTAGTTTACCCGTGGCTTTGCGGTTAGCGTACACGAGGGTTGCGCAATGAGTCCTAACTTTGAATAACAGCCGGAACCAATCATGTTGTGTCACAGACACTGCGTCTGTTTTTTTACAATTGTCTGTAGCCATTTACCATCAGGTTGGATGCTAGCTCGTTTGTAATCCAAGACAGAAATTAATT
The DNA here is from genome assembly GCA_029286595.1 of Bhutanitis thaidina. NCBI lineage: Eukaryota > Metazoa > Arthropoda > Insecta > Lepidoptera > Papilionidae > Bhutanitis > Bhutanitis thaidina. The sequence continues at coordinate 296,312 of JAGSMS010000022.1, forward strand.
AAACTATGTCTCATAGGTATTCATTGATAACTCTATGTTATCAATGAATACCATACGAGTGAAACAGTGAGCAAATTCTATTTAAAAGGGCTTTTGTAATAAAGAACATCTTTAGAAAACACGCAAAACTGTGAGAAGTAACAATTTCTAATATCTTTAAAATAATGGATTTTCGCAAAGTAACGCCTGACTTGAAATTAATCTATTATTTACGGATTTATCGCGTTTAATTTTGCTTTTATATTCCCGACGTTTCGATTGCTTCACAGCAGCCGTGGTCACGGGGGGGCTGAGGTGTTAGACGTCCAGATGTACAGACAAGTAAATCGGAAAGAAAAGAAATATCATAGGATGAAATTGTCTGTACATTTAATAATTATTGTCTGACTGTTTCGACTGACTGATTGAATCGTAAAATAAAATAAAAATTCACGTTTTTGTAGGCGCGCCATCTGCCATTTGGTAACCATTCTGCCTGCGACTAGGTCTGCTGGAAGTAATTTCTAAAGAAATAAGCACTACCTTTGTACAGGCCACTTCCTGCTACCATATTACTTCTTTGGTCATACTTGTGTACACAAAAATTTAAATATTATTTCGAGCACATGTGAAGTCCGGCAACTGGCACTGGAGCAGCATGGCTGTCCTGTTCCTGTTCCAAAACCCTCTTAGATATTTTAGAAGTAATGGCCTACCCAGCAATGGTCAATTACAAACTGCAACTTTATTTTTATATCAATTATTAAATAAATAGACAAAAAAGAATATTTTAAACGTGGTAGAGCCAAGCGGCGGCTTTTGATCCTGCTCAAATTTACCGGCTCGAACGGATTGGTACCACGGCCTCGCAGAATACCGGCGTGAAGTAGAGGTATCTCGTGCTTCTGCGTTTCGTTCGGTGATTGAGGTAACCGGAGCCCCCTTCCCACTCGACGGTAATCACTTACCATCAGGTGAACCGCTTGCTCGTTTGTCGCCTTTACCATAAAAAAAAAGAAAAAAAATTAATACTATGTCGGGTCATTTATCAGTTGTAGTGTGTCCCTAGCGTAACATCTGCCGTAGTGTGTCCATAACATAACATCGGCTGCGACCCCCGCAACGTTCTAAGATAGTGATGGTAATCCCGGCCATTAGAGCTTAATCAGATCGCCTCGTAGTTGCTCGTTTCCTTCCTTTTCTCGATTTCCATCCGAAATTGATTCGATAAAGGAAAGATGGGTGAATACGTAACGTGTTAGGGAAAGGGTGTGCTATAGTACTTAATTCAGTGGTATATATAAATATAAGCTTTCGCGACCGCTTGGTCATTGTATAACTATACTGGGGTGGTCAGAGATCTACAAATTTTAGCCCTTCCAACTCGATTTTCAACAGAGATTATTTGTGGCAACGTGCCGGTCGCCGTCTTAGTGGGTCCACGCTAACGAAAAACCACGAGCCGTCCACATAACGGGATCGAAATCGAGTCTCCTGATTCGGAAGCAGTTCCCCTAAGCACTAGGCTATCATGGGCGTATCACGTAACTATATGTTCTTTCCGTCCGGTATTGGGATAAACAAAATTTGCCCACCCCCTCTCCCTGGAGCCTGAATGTCGTAAAAGTCGTTTAAGGAAGATTCAAGATAAAACACATGACGTCAAATATACCAGACCCAGATCACGGGCGATAGCGTTCAGACAAAAAATACAAGCGCAGCCATTAAGGCCAATCCTTTCAATAAAAGAGATGTTTGGCAGACGATTTCTTACGGGCTGTTAAAGGAAACGGAATAGACGTCTATGATATTTTATCAGAAACAGAGACGTGAGGGTCAGGATATTACCTACTTATCTTTACTCTTGAAATGTACGATACGAGGAAAGTACTTTATAAAATTATACTTAACGATCTTGGATATAATGAATTAAATATCGCAGGTACTACATACTTCAGACTTAATAATGATGTTATGCGGTTATTGTAATTCACAGCCGAATACTAGGCCACTTCGGCGCCCCCCCTCCCCCTCCTCCGACGCCCGCCGCACTATAATCATTTTCCGAGAAAGAAGTTGAATCAACTTTTTAGAGAGATGAATGGGCCGCTGGGGATCGGTGACTCAGCGCTGTTTCATTCATGTGTTTTTGGCGCGCGATTGGTGTACTTGCTCTCACGCGTCGCTAGATGGCGCTTTCTTGAATTTTCTGTTTTATGAGAGATTTAAATAAAAATAGAAGCTTAGAGTCTAAATTGGTTATTTCATCATAGAAATGTATATATATATATTCACGCCTTGTTCCCAGTGGGGTAGGCAGAGACAATCTTCTTCCACTTGCTACGGTCCTGACATACGTGTTTCGCTTCTTCCACTTTCATCAATCTTCGCATGCATGCTCGTTGGTTTAGAGTACTCTTGACCTGGCCTTTTTTCAGAACGTCTCCGATTTGATCGTGAAATGTTCGCCTAGGTCTTCCTCTCCCGACTCTACCATTTACATTCGCATTTCGTCATAGAAACCTTGTTAATAATTATGATTGTATATATGATTGATGATTTCAGGTTAAATAATGTTTATCAATAAAATGGCATTTTTTGTACCGATGTTGGTTAGATATTTTCATCAATTTACGAAACTACAACCTAGGTACTTAGCAAAGTATCGAAGAACGAGCTTACTGTCCACGTGATGGCGAGTGGCTACTGCACGGCACACATGGAAGTCTGCAAACAACTTAAACCGAAGAAGGTGACAGATCACCACTGATGATTAGAACAAGATGGATTGCCTCGCAGCTAGTAATTATACTGGCTCTCTATACCTTCGAAACCGAAACACGACACCAATTGCACTGCTGTTTGGCGTACGAATGAGGTCAAACCAGACGACTCCGAGGCAGAGAAGGAGCTTGCCACATGGATCTAATAATATTTGTTGCATTATTATACTACTTCACACTGTTACCCTTTGTGTACAATATTTCTACAACAGCATAAGTTAAATATATAACAACAGGCATAAGAACACAGGGAGGGGCTCACCGGGCAGCGCGGACTGGGAGCTGGTGCTGGCGGCCGGTGCCTGGTGCTCGGGCAGCGGCGCGGGCGGCGGTCGGCCGGTGGCGGCGGCGTGCGCGTGCGCAACGTACGCGCCGAATATGCGCGCCGCCGGAGCGCAGCCCTCGCACACCTGCGCAGCACACGTTTCCACAATCAATATATATATACAAATCTATAATACAAATTCGCTTGTTAAGTCTCCGGTAACCGATAAACAGATTTAGGTCTCGTTGGTGTGATTGCAGTAGGTGTAGGTGCTAAATAATTTGTGTAAGTTGTTAAGTGATTTATGCGACTATTTAAGCCGAAGTAATACATAGTGGATACGTAGTTTACTTACTCAAAAGGTTTCTCTTATACCAAATATCGTGAAAAATTGTGAACAATGCCTTGAAACGGCTTGCCTTCTGACCACCCCAGCATTGGGTATACGGCCGTGTTAACTTATTTATTTGATTTCATATATTAATTTTAAATTGTTATTGCTAGTCGCAATGCGACTAATAAAGTCGCAGAAGACGCTGCTGTCTATCTCATGCGTTTTCATTGCCTTATTCCCCCTTTACGACACGCAATGTGGCACACGAAAACCGATTGGCTATGCAGAGAGTGATGATCGAGCCAAATGAAAATCCATAAACTCTGACAATGTTGGAAATCAATACTTTACACAATTCTGCATTAATGACGCACAACGCATAATGCGTTTTAAATGTTGGTGATGTATATAAGCCTGTGTCGAGTGTTGAGCTTGTGTAGGTGATAGTTGTGGAGAAGAAGGTGGTGCTCTTCTTCTCCTCGGACTGGGTAATATATGCTATTTTATAGTTGTTTTAAAACATCTTTAAATTAATGCATCAATCAAGCATCGGGTACCTGCAGCCAGGCGTGGTCGTCGAGCGCCAGCAGGCGGGCCCCGGAGCGCGGCAGCAGGCTGCGGCGCGGCGCCCGCACCCCGAACGTGCGCGCCGCCCACCGCACGCAGCGCACCACGTCGCGCCGCTCCCACTTCGCCGGGTCTGCACTCACGAATGTTGAACACAATGTTAGATATTGTACGCGCTAGAGCCAAGCGGCGGCGCATGGTGCTGCTCGAATGGCTCGACACCGCCAGGGTAGTAGCGCAGCCTCGAAGAATACCGGCGTGAAGTCCCTCTTGTGCTTTTGCTTTTCGTTCGGTTTCATCTTTCAGACGGGCTCTCCATCTTCCCCGTCCTCAGGGGTGACAACGCATCCGTAACCTTCTTCGATTGAAATTGTTTGCAGGTGACGAAAGCTGGAGTGGCCACTTACCACCCGGAAACAAAGTAAAAAGACGTCACAATAAAAAAAAACACTTTTTTTTCTGTAATTGACCGAGTTAAAGGACTTCTTACCGGAATTAGTTATAACTGACTATAGAAGTGCCTAAAGAATAACTTTCATTTTAATGTAGAGTAGATCAAGTGCCGTGTGGTATCGGCATAAGTATTTACCACCGCCCTTTCTTCCCGCGGGTGTTGTAACGGGCGGCAAGGGGAAGAGCTTTGAGAATCGCAATGACTACCGATAGATGGCGGGATAACCCGTTCGAATATGACCAGAACAAAATGATGCAGAGCGATAACGGGCAGCAGCGGCGAAGGTGCTAGGTGTCTGGTAAATCGTCCTTACGGGAGAGGCCTATGTGCTGTCCTGCAGTGGATCATTTACAGGCCGGTAAGATCTCGCTTCGAAGTCCGTGGAAAGTACGAGAATTTCAAGTGTTCAGTGCCGATATGAACAAAGTGATTAGTACCGTGATCAACAATTTACAACTCGACTATTACTTATGAATCTTCGAAAACGCCGGCTGTTGCTGACGTTCAGTGGTGGACTTAAATATAGCTCAAGTAGTGCAGCGATGGACCGACAGCCGGTCTCGTTTTATACGTGACAAACGATCTGACAGACACCACCTGATAAATCCTATGCACATCTGCATAGAACCGCATTCAAAGATTGATGGACACATCTAAGTAACCGTCCGACTTTTCCTCAGATGTCTTTATGTGCCTCGCTCTGCTCATGTCCCATTTTTTTTATCTTTGGATCACTTTTAACCCCTATTTAAGTCCCTTAGGTGATGAATGATGAATTCTCAAAAATCCTTTCTTAAGTGCTCACCTACGTTATGTACGGAACTTCTTTGTATAATTTCATGTTTCTCGGCTCACCTGTTTAGGTTCATTGTTGTCTGTTAGTGTTAGAGCTTTGTTAAATAGAATTGGTTACAGATGTCTCGTCACCCGGGAGGACCCAGATGTGAAGAATGTAAGCCTGTAATTATACTGGCTATTTATAGATATAAAAACACTAAGGAGGTTGTACTAGTGATAAGCACAGATATACGTAAGAGGATGGAACCTTTCCATACATCCATTCACAATCTAGAACTTCAACGCCATTAGCATCGGGTGCAATTACTGTCAAGCACTCAGCATAGAATCTGTGCCTCATGTCTTAAAACTTTCATAAAAAAAAGTATTTTGATTATATAAAATTTAATAACGTGGTCCAATTAATTATATTCCATAAAAAGTACTTTACAACAGAAATAACAAAAGTTTGGAGAAATGAAACAACAAGCTATCGAAACCGTATATATAGACTTTATAGACCCTTCGATCCTCTATTCACCAGAGCTTTTTTGGGACAACATGAGAAGTGGTAAAATAAAAATCGTTCATAAGTTTCGAAGAAGAAAGAAGATTGATACTAATCCTTTTCATACGGGATCTAAAACGAGTCTCCTGATGCGCAGGCAGATTCCCTGACTGCAAAGAAGTGATATTTCAATATTCGTAAAGTTATGGCGGCGTGCCCCATCGCCCGTGGGTTCCGTAATAATGACGTAGGGAACATCCGCACAACATCCACGCCGGAAACCCTCAGACCGTAGCAGCTCAAGATTAAGAGGCGTGCTTCTACGATCCCCAGCCTTCTAAATGGCGATTATTGCAAATCTTCCAATAGCAGCTATCGCCAAATTCTATTTATTTATTCTAATTTATATTTGAGAATTAGAAAATGCGCTTCTTAAAAGTTGCATTTGATTGTAAATAGGCCTAAACTGTACGACATTATTTACTACAAACTGAAATATGAAACAGCAATAATATACGTTCAAAATAACTGAATTTATAATTCTGATTGTGAAGAAAGCATTCTGAACCTAACCTAAAATTAAATTAATAAAATAATTAAAAATGTAAGGACCGAATATAATAAAGTTATTCATTAATAAATTATGGATTGCCATGATTAAAGTACTTCATGATTATTAACCAAAACTAATTAAATAGAAAGGGACAAATTTGTGCTTAATGGTATTGAAATACGGTCTTTATTACTATATATACCTAATACATTTGTATGTTTTATAAGAAGTTATTTTTGTTTTATTTTAGACAAAGTCTGAATAGCCGGCAACAGCTTTCAGGCACAGAAAGCTCAGTTAAAGAAAGTAATAAAGCAATTAACCTACTCTAAACTTAATATACTTTAAATGTTTGTTTAATCTATTTTAATAAAAAATATTTCAATTTACTATTATTTCTATATATTCTCGTCCGGTTGAGTTAATAGGTTTAGATACATATAAAACCATGAAGAAATAATATTTAATAAATTATATAAATAATAAAATAAATAGATAATTACTATTCCTATTATTATTATTTATTTTCGTAACCGCAGTTTTCTGATAACGAATTACCCGATCACATTTCTTACACGGGCAGTATGTGCACCAAATAACCTTACCTTACTTCGTGGTAAATGTCTAACTTAGATGAGTACCAACTTAACTGCACGAAATCCTCAAAACCATTAATAATACAGCCTTTCGTCTTAACTACAATGAAAAAATAGATCTGAAATCACTTGTTCATCGAACATGTTGTTACAAGAAATCTAACACCATACACAACTTTCACTGTCAAGTACCTTCGATCCTCTATATCTGACATACACACATCCTGAATAATGAAAACACTGACATTTTAAAACTTACAATAAGTCGGTTAAGCACTGAAATTTTATACTGCTAACTTAGTATTATATGGAATGATCACAACACTTTACCGGCGGGAACGGTGTCATCCCCCGAGTCGGATTCAGAATCGGAGGAGGGCGGCGGGGGCGCAGGCTCCATGCATGCATGGCGAGGGGCCAGGTTGCCGGTGCAGGGTGGCTGCGGCAGCTCGCGAGGCGGCACTGGCCGCACTAGGGCCGGCCGCGCGGCCCCCTCTTGCTTTTTATCGTCGGCGCCGCGTCACGCGTGACGTCGGGCATTCGTCACCGCGCTGTGACGAGGAAAACGTTTTCTAAGAAGCTGCAAGCTCTGTACTCGACTGTTTATGTGATTGCTTCTATATCGTCGACACGTGCGCCCCTATCCTTTATTATTTGTGAACTTACGGCAGACGCCTGACCGCTCACAGTGGCACTTAACTAATCCGGTGCGTTGTTATTTCTTTTATTTATTTGGGAAATGCGGAAAACGAGCGAGCGGCTCGCCTGATGCTAAGTGATTACCGTCGCCCACGTACATTTGCAACGCCAGCGGAGCTGCAGGTGCGTTGCCGGCCTTGAAAGATATTTGGAGGACGGGTGGGAGGATGTGCAGAGGTTTGGGCGTGGGGGTAGGGGGGGGGGAGCAGGCCTCCGGTTACCTCACACACCGATTGGAACGCAGAAGCACAAGATGCCTCTACTGCACGCCGATATTCTGCTCTGCGAACGCTTTCATTCAAAATTCCACAAATGTTTTTTATTAACATGATTTCGTTTATCCATGACATGGTAAGCAATAAACGGAACCATGTCTTGAATGTGGAAAAACGACACGATGTTATTTTATGAAGTCACACGGAATTTATGTGAAATACTTTTGTGGCATAGCGGGTAGGGCCCCTGTTGGAGTGACACGTGAGTAAGGGAAATTTGGACTATGTGATTTGAACTACCACTCTTTATGAGGTCAAACACATGTCCCGTTTTATGTCGAGATTCGAGATAATTTTACGAAAAATATTGGTTTTTGTTTTATTTGTATATATAATTTTTACATCAAGTATTATACAAAATACTAAATTACACAAATTACTATAAAACTAGGTCTCCTTCTTGAATATCTGAGAGGGGATAGGGTCCTTGGCGCTGCTTCAGTGCGGGTTGGGGCGGACCTCACACGGCATCAGAATTAAATTTTTATTTTATTATTTCTCAGACATACAGGTTTAATCACGATGTTTTCTTTCACCTGGTAAATACGGCACTTATATTGCTATTAACAATTGTAGTGATGCCGGCACCGGGGTTCGAATCCAGGTCACTCGCGTTCTTTGAAACTAAAACGAGCGCTCTGGCCACTGGGCTACCACGGCTACCATTCTATACATAGCATAGCCGCCTACAGTACTTTTTGTTTTTTGTATCCTTATAATCTTTGTATGTTAAATCTGTGTGTGTACAATAAAGTATATTTCTTTCATTCATTCATTCATACTTTATCTTACATACATAAAAGTTTGTATGTTTGTCGACCAGACACGCTTAAAAGGCTAACTGAATAATGAACGCATTTTGACAGCGATGCGGACAGAGCCACGGAATAGTATAAAGAATACTTTTTAACTCAATTTAAGAGTTCTCTTGTGTCAAAACCCGATACAACGATAGCGAAGCTGCGAGCAGTCGCTACCTGAAAAACCTGTAGATAATCCACCGCTGGACATAGGCCACTCCCACGAAAGGGACCTCGGGCTTTATCCGCTGCTAAATAAAGTGCGGTTACTTTAATTAAGTTTTTTTTCAATAAGAAAGTGAACGAGCAAGCCGGCCACACGATGGTAAGTAAATACCGTCATCTACGTACATCTGCAACAGCTGCACAGCACTCACAACTGCAGGTGAGCTGCCGGCCTCTAAACATATTTGGGAATGGGAGAGATAGGGAGATGACGGGGAAGGGAGAAGCACAATTTGCCTCCACTTCACGCCGGTACTCTGCGAGGTCGTGGTACTACCCTGGTCGAGCCGGCCCTTTCGAGCAGTAGCAGAAGCTGCCGCTTGGCTCTACCACGCTTAAAAAGTTGTGTCAATATCCACAATAAACAAAAGCTGCAGAAACTCCAGAGAGGGCGTGTTGACATTCAACTTCATAGTATGCAAGAGGCCTGATTTCGGTTCCCATTTTGGGTACGAACGGCCGCCGAACGTTGGCGTAATATCCATTCCAATTGGCTGAACCCAAATCTTACAGAGTAGGTATGAGGAGCAGCATCGGGAGGTGCCCTCACACTATAAAGAGCATCATTTCAGATTAAGAGATTCGAATTTGGAGTTCACGGGATACCCAAAAGGTCTATAAACCCTTTTGGTATTCGAACCCTGATCCTCGATTATATACGTAGGTTGCTGACTGCCGAGCGTAGCAGTTGATGATGATGATGAGGTCCTCCTGACGGATTCCGACCACGGTGACATCTTTCTGATACTATCGGCAGTGGTCAACTGCGCAGGAGATATTATAGTGCCGTAAGTGCAGACGCGAGCACAGCGGCACTCGCACACACCTCTTTACCTTCCTTTGTTTTTCTTTTTTTATGGCAAAGGCGGCAAACGAGCGAGCGACTCGCCTGATGGTAAGTGATTACCGTCGCCCACATACATCCGCAACATCAGAGGAGCTACAGGTGCGCTGCCGGCCTTTTAGGGTATTTGGGAGATAGGAGGGCGGATAAGGAGTGGAATGGGGAGGGGGAGTGGGCCTCCGGTTACCTCACTCACCGAACGAAACGCAGAAGCACAAGATGCCTCTACTTCACGCCGGTATTCTGCGAGGTCGTGGTATTAATACGGTCGAGCCGGCCCATTCGAGCAGCAGCTAAAGCCGCCGCTTGGCTCTACCACGCTTGTCTCTATGTCCGATGTAAAGCTTATGCGATGAAATCGAAGGAAAGCTCACAGTGAAAAGAATAAATAAGTAAAAGCAAAATATAAGTAATTAAAGAGAAGCCTTACTACAATACTTTATGAACCAAGTCGTGTCAAATGAAACGGTACTGACCCGGCATAGCGACAGGGTCGACCGCAACGCTGATCTCCAGTCAGCACCGACTTGCGCGATGTACTTCCCACAATATCTAGAATGAGAATGCTTCTGGCATTAAGTCCGCCTGTATACATTTTCATGTCTATGAAGTTTAATAAAAAATAAATAAAATAAATAAATATCGAACAATCGCAGTACGCAAGATATGTTTGCCGTAGGTACGCTGACTAGTACGCCACGCGGTGGTCAAAGTCCTATTTTGTAACAAACTCACCCTTTGGCAATTTCTCGCATTGCAGTATCCGCAATATGTATAGTACTATAGATGTTACAGACATCCCTCCATGCCGAGCGTGTATGGAGGAGGAAGAAACGACGGCCCACGTCCTGTTTGCAGTGTCCGACGGTCGCGGAATACAGGGCTAAGAATACCCCCCGGTCACTAAGGTCACTCCCCGAGGTCACCGGTAACTTTAAGGGTTTACTTGAGGAGCTCGGTTGGCTCGAATAAATCATATTCCTGCCCACACGCAAAATACGCGCACAGTCGTGGTATTGCGGACACCAGCCCGTCATAAAATAACATAATATAACATGTATAGTAGTATAACACGGCATAATGCACTTTCCTTGTTGCCTAAAAATACATTCACTCGTGTTTTCCCGCAATACAGTTTTTCTTAATCTGGCCATTCTTCAAGCGACAGAACATCGTTTGTTAGGTTGAGTGTTGATGCAAACATTAATTTAAGCGCCAATAGCCTAATGGGTTAGGGTGCGGACTGCGAAACATAACGTCGCAGGTTCGAGCCCACCATTCGACTGTTGTCGTGAACCACTCCAAATACAAGCTCTAATGCTTAGTAGGAGGGTTAACAGGAATATTAGTAATGTTAGTTAAATAGCATTGCTAGTATTCTTTTTAAAAAAAAAAACAATTGCAGAGTATCCGAACGCATCGTAACCGCGATCCCGCTACTGCACGAACCCTGCGCAAAATATAGTTCATATTAGCAATTCGACATTTGGCGCGAAAATAAAAAAGAAATGATTTTGTCGATTATTAAATTATAGTAATCTAATTTTTGTAATCTAAGTTTAGTAATCTGCTCTAATAAATTAGTAATATAGAGGCACTCCAACATACTACATTAAACATTACATTAAATTTAGAATACTGTTATTAAATAGACATGGGTTTCCTGCCAACCATCGTCGCACGGATTGCTCTCAGAGTTTTCAAGGCTTTTCTTCTAGTCGCCTCTAAGAACACCCCCGGGAGGAAAAGGCGGCGAGGGGGAGGGAGGGATATTCTTACGCCGATACCACACGGCAAATGCTGTTGTAAGTTAAAATATAAACAAACGGTCATTATTGGTTGGAAATAAATTATTAAGTAAAAGAAGTTTCATATTAATTTGATTCCGTAAAGCATACACAATAAATAAATAACATAAAAAAACAACAATTGTAAATTAAATAAGAGAACAAGTCAAGTGTACATTGTTATTCACAATGTTTGCAGGGTTATGCAAATGTTGCGGTGGGGAAGACCGCGCCACGCAATTTGTTTTGGTTCTATCTCTTACCACCCAACTCTTCCCCAAACAAATACCAAAGGTTAGTCTTTTAACTACCGTATTCGTGGTAGGATTTACTTTGGAACTAGACTAAACTAGCGAACCGCCCGGATTCGTCGTAGTGTATACCAATTATGAGGCTTTGATGTATGTCTGTCTCGTCTTGATATCGTCGCTTATCTACTGCGCAGCACAGAGGCACTCTCTCGCTGTAGCGATAAAGACATGGATTGCAACGCAACACAGCCTAGCCCGAAACCGAATAGTTTGTATGTTGCATAAATTTTGGCAGGGACTCGAACCCAGGATCCATGGCTCAGTAGTAGACAGTTGTACGCGCAAACTCAGAGACACTAACCCGTCTTCACGTACCAGCAGTAGATGTAATAGTTAATTAGTTAATAAGATCAAAGAATGGCCAGATGGGATGACAAAGACACAGCAACAATTCTTTCCGTGTTTATTCTCAATAATACACTTTTCAAAAATGTACCGTACCGGACTTTACAACAAGACACGACGCACGCGCGAACATCTCAAACCTGGCTCGGAAACAATGTTCCGAACTTCATACGAGCTGGACCAGTCCAGAAGGACATATAAATTTTATTATTATTACAGTTTCTTTAAAAAAGTTATGCATTTTAATTTGTAACAAAACTTATGTATATATCATAAAGCAGTTACTCGCGACTTTGTACGCGGGGACTACGTAATTTTTTTATGCACCTGCAGCACCTCTGGTGTTGCAGATGTACGTGGGCGACGGTATTTACTTGCCATCAAGTGAGCCGATTGCTCGTTTGCCGCCTATCAGATTTTTTTTTATTAAATTTACAAATTAGTACTTAATCGAATCAAATGTATTTTGAAGATTACTTTTATTGAGTTTCGAGTTAAAGGTAAAATAAAAAAAAAGCCATACCTTTCATTACCTATTCACCAACCCTAAGAGTTATTTTTAAAAGGTACACTATCAATACAGATCACATCAATATTGGGCCTAGTTTCAGTAAGTGCGTAAAAATGAAACCTATGTAGCTACAATGTTACCATATCTATTAAAGAGAATAGTAAAAATGAAACAAATGAATAATTAACTATATTTTTGGTTATTTCTCATACATGCAGGTTTCCTCTTAATGTTTCCTTCGTCACCGATCATTTAAATTTGCTATTAACAATCTTAATGATGGCAGGACCGGGTGTGTATCGCTTTCATGTTCAATAACTTGTGTGCTATGGTATGAAAGCGAACACTTTAACCATTAGGCTCTCACCACCGCTACCAGGCTAAGATTTTTTTACCTTAATTTATTGATTATTTTAGTAGTTTTTATCGATTCCGTTCCAAAGATTTTACAAATTAGACGCTATTGCTGGTCGCCAAGCTGTCTAATCGAGGTGAACACGTTAATTATCTGGTATTTCCCTTAAGCAACATCCAGGGCTTGCGTATTTTAATCAACCACAATTCAAGATCGAAGAGTACACACAGAACTTTTATTAAAACTTCAGTTTATGATAAAACGATATCCTCCAAAATAAAGTTGGCAACACTTGCTGCCAACTAAACACTACGTCCTTTTGTGTGATTAAATTCTTAATATTAGACATATTGTTGTGTACTACGTTAGCAAATCTCATTTAATTTAACATCTATGTGATTAATAATTTTTTCTATTTCTGGAATACCTCAAAAGTAAGGTTTTGAGGATATACCTCAAAAGTAATAAAAAACAAGTTGGCCACACCTCATTCTAATGTCAATTGTGAAATGTTACCTGTTAATGTGTCACTGTCAAATTCAAATAAAGGGAAGGGGTGTTTACATTTTCAATACCAATCTAACTTATAATTAATACATTGAAATAAAACAATTCACCAATATGGTTATTTATGGCGTCTACATAGTCAGCAAGTCCGGTGGACTAATTTATAACTATGACCATAACATTCCTAAAGTAGAAACGGAAAAAACGTTCGGTTTTCCACTAGATATTAAACTTCAGTATGAAAATAAGAAAGTTGTAGTTGTTTTTGGCCAAAGAGACGGAATAAATGGTAATTTTTTAGAGTTTCTCGTCGAGTTTACTTCAAAACCGTAAGGTGAAAGCCAGTGGGTGTTGCTAATGTGGTCTTTTACTGCAATCGCATTGACAAAGCTCCCCGGTACTGAGCGGGCAATAGAAAGGGTTATTTTTTAACAAGTTGCAGTGACCACCTCACACAAAGAAACATTGTAGGACCTCATCAAGAGGGACTGACAACCTGCACAGTGGAAGTTGATGACTCAGGATGGTGCTTTGTGGCAATCTCGGGACTTATTTTCAGCAGGCTGATGTGATGATGTTGATGATTTTAGTGTCAAAACTTGTATCCCTTGAACATTATTTAAACTTATTGGAATGATGATTCTTTACTAAACATGCATTGTGTTGTCAGACCTGAGGGTCTGAAACATGATGGAATTGACATGCATGATGTGCTTTGCATGAACGCTTGCTGAGATTGTGACAGAATATGCTCTCAGAAGAAATCATGGTTTTCCATCATTTGCAATCATACACTGCACTGTAAAAACAGGAAGGTCGTAGATGTATATTCATCTTAAAGTTAAAAAGTAAAGTAGCAGCCTGTAAGTGCGCACTGCTAGGCAACAGTCTCCTCAAATATTTGACTTGGTTTTGTAGTTGGGAAGGGCTGGCACTACTGCTGCGGGTTGGTGAGCATCCATATACATATCCTTAAAATAATATTCTTTCAGACATGCAGGCTTCTTCACGATGTTTTCCTTCACCGCTAAGCATATGGTAAATACAGTATTTAAAATTGATGTTAACAATTTTTGTGGTCCTGGCACCGGGGACCTGCACCTGGCACACCCAGGTCAATATCACTCCATGAAACTAAAGTGAGCACCCTGACCACTAGGCTACAGTGGCATTCAGCTTATCTATTAAATTTGTGTTAATGCACTGAAATAGTACAAAGTTCAACAAAACCATTTGCAAGATTTGACAGTAGGCTAAAGAGTCTCACTCGCTTCTTATAATATAATTTAGTTGTTTTTGCTTCATCGGTGCTGGGATATCTTTATTATAACTTTCTTTGACAAGCTTAAGATTACCATATCAAGGATTTGAAAGGCCTTTGTCCAGTAGTCGCTCCTACATATATTGTTTACTTTACTGTTACAGTTGGACATGTGTTACTGTGTATCAACGGCTCCCCGGTGGTGGGGCGCGCAGCTGAGGATGGCAGAGACATTTTTGATATTATTGAATCTAAGGTACTTTTTGTTATATCAATCTCATATAATTTCTGAAAAAGTCTGATGATTTGTTTGTAAATATAATGATGTAATGTGCACTTCGGATACATAAAAATTTGATAACAACATCTTTATCATGTTTTTGAGTTGATTTTTGTCCTTTTTTTTTGATATTTACCTTTTCTTTTATTACTATGGGGTGATAAAAAAACTTACAGTCAACTTGATGGAAAATATTATTTTTGAACACCTGATGGTAAGTGATTACCGTCGTACCACAATACATCTGCAACATAAGAGGACCTACAGGGGCGTAGGCGACCTTGAAGCATAATTGGGAAGGGGTAAGGAAGAAGGCTCTACCACACACAAGTGGTTATTCAGGCCCATGGACTCCAGCAAACAATTACAGTGAAAATATGTTACAGATGGATTGTCATCCCCAAGGACTAAGATGGAATGTCTCACTGCATGTCTGCCTATAAACACGGTTTGCTATTTTTCGAGATAGTTGTCCCGAAATTGGTACCCAGTCATTGCAATTTTCAAGGGTTTTCCCCTGTTGTCTCTTACGACACCCATAGGTTATCTCTTTAACTTTCATTACTCTTTAACCTTCCTTCTTTTTCATACCCTTTTGCCTGCCCCAATACCTCTATTCTGTCTGATCGTCTATATCTAGAGGCTGATATCATTTAAATTTGAAGGAAATATACAACAAGTGGGGAAATAGGGGTTGTAGTTTCTTATTGGACCCTAAAACTGTTTGACTACTTGGTTTTAATCTGTTTAAACAGTCTTTTAGATGATGTAATCTCTGAACAAATATATTTTAATGAAGAACAAATAATACAGTCTGATGTGTATATTCCTTTTTATAAGAAAGCAACAAATTTATTTCAGGAAAATTACCCACTGAGCTTAAAATTTGGCAGACCTAGAGCCACGACCAATGAGAAGATAGTATTGGCCAGCATGTTCTACCCACTATTCGCTCTGGCCAGCCAGCTCAGCCCCGTGCCAAAGTGCTCAGGCATCGAGATATTGTCAGCCGACACCTTCAAGCTGGCCTGCTTTCAAACTTTAACAGGTATGAGCAATGCTTTAACGGTTACCATTCTAGTTGTATACGTAGCAGAGCCCAGCGGGGGCTTTAGCTGCTGCTCGAATGGGCCGGCTCGACCGGATTGGTACCACGACCTCGCAAAATACCGGCGTGAAGTAGAGGCATCTTGTGCTTCTGCGTTTCGTTCGGTGAGTGAGGTAACCGGAGGCCCACTCCCCCTCCCCATTCCACTCCTTATGCTCTCTCCAATCTCCCAAATACCCTTAAAGACCACCAACGCACCTGCAGCACCTCAGGTGTTACAGATGTATTGTGGTACGACGTTAATCACTTACCATCAGGTGAACCGCTAGCTCGTTTGCCACCTTTCCAATACAAAGAAAATTTGTTTTAATTGCAACATAAATAATGTACAGTAAAAATGAATATGCAGTACACAATACTGTATGGTCCTTTTTTTAATTAACACCCAAACATGTTTTGCTGAACTTAGGCCTATCTTACCAAGTTGGGAAGACGGGTCAGTGAGATTTGGAATCGGCAAATTTGGATGAAAGATTCAATCATAGCAATACCAGGTGGTAGACAGTTCCTGTGCCCAGGAGGCGCCCGGGCAGGCACCACACTCTTATATATTTCTACCCACACACAGCAATGTCACTATTGTTGGGTTCCGGCTTAAAAGGTATGAAGAGCCAGTATGGTTACGGGCTGTGAGGCATTCCATGTTAGTCCGGAGGTGACAAGGCATCTGTAACCTTCTTGGATTAAGTTTGTTTGCTCGTGGCCATGGCCTGCAGTAGCCACATGCTGTTGGCTCGTTTTTCACACCAATCCAATAAAAAAAAAGGTCAGTAGGTTGCCAGAGCTTAGTTAGCCAGTATGGTGCAGGTGTGGATGGCTGGGTTCTAGAAGGCAGGTGACTTATGCTCAGGACGACTTGCTTATTTCCAGGTGTTAAGTTCATAGTGGTGACAGATCCGGGCATGCAGGGCACGGAGGCGGTCCTCAAACGTATCTACGAGCTGTACTCGGACTACGCGCTCAAGAACCCGTTTTACTCCCTGGAGATGCCGATCCGCTGCGAGCTGTTCGACACGTCGCTGCGCACGCTGCTGGAGCTGGTGGAGAAGTCCGGGACTGCGAACTTATAGTGGACAGTGTAGATGTAAAATATACTCTAAACATTTGTGGCTTTTCGCTAACTTTTTCGTGTTACACCCTAGACACTTCGTGTATAAAAATATTTGTAAATATAATATATTATGTCTTTGTAAATAAGAAAAGCTCTCACGACCGTATACCCAATACAGGGATGATCAGAGGTCTAGACATTTCAGTCTTTTCAACCCACTTTTCAGCAGCGATTATTTGGGAGAACGTAACAGGTGGTGAGCCTGTCACCGTCTTAACGTCCTAGCCAACCAATACAAAGCGTACATAAGTTTCTAAAAAGTCATATGTACGAAGTCTTCACGTAGGGGATCGAACTCGCGTCTCCAGATACGTTAGCAGTTAACCACTCGACTATCGCGGCTTGCCCTATGTCCTCACAGTCATGACGTATGATATAAATATATCACGCAATTGAGCCCAATTAAAAAAAGTGACTAATTAAAACCATAGATATTCCAGACGTTTCGGGTGCTTTACAGCAGCCGCGGCCACAGGGATATAAAGATGAAATCCGTAAATAATAGTTTACAGTGTTTCTGTTTGTCTGGTAGAGCTGGCTGTGCTAAAAGAATTGCTAGCTGCTGCTGGTGCCCTGGTATTTGGAAGAAAATTTCGGCTCAGTTGTATTATGAGCATGTTTCATGTGTGATCCAAAGTACATTCTAGAATATTTTGATTAGCAAACTGTCGTTGTATGCATTGGGAAACATTCAGCATGTATAGCACTTGTCCCGGTGGTGTTGTATGGAACATGTCACCCTCATTGTTGCATGCATTGTACGGATAAGCCATGCAAAACATTGTAAGTCTATGGAGAAACATGTTGCATTTGTTCATTTTGAACAAAATCTTCAACATAGTCTCTACGCGAATACTTTATAAAATAAAGGGTCGGGGCACAGCGCAATCTTGACGCGTTACCTTCATAGAAGATATTAGAATTACATAGTAATGAGCTGGCGTGTCGGTACGTACGCTCCATAGCGCATACAATCATTATAGAGTACTGTAAGAAGGTAAAGTAGGTAATTTAAACTGTCATACTTCTTACTGTAGTGTAAAACGTGTACAAGGCGATATTTTTTTTTTAATATGTGTAAGGGAGCAGACGTGCAAGCGGCTCTCCTGATGGTGAGCGATCACCGTCGCCCACTTACATCCGCAACAGCGGAGGCGCTGCGGGTGCGTTGCCGGCCTTTAAGGATATTTAGGGATGAGGGGGGTAATGGGGGGAGGAGTGGGGGGCAGCCGGTTACCTCACCGAACGAAACGCAGAAACACAAGATGCCTCTACGTGTCTGAGAAGTCGTGGCACTACAGCGGTCGAGCCGGCCAACCGGCACGGCCAGCCCTACAATCATACATTCAGTATTTAGATTATGTTTTCAGATTCGGCTCCTGTTCCAGGAATGCGCTAGACGTAGATAAAATAATTACTAATAATGAAGTATCGAATTTTACTTCATTATATTGTCAGCAATGCAGACTTGAAAATTATTGAAAATGTTGTTTTTAACATGCACTTAAGTAATCAATAGTATGAAAGAACGTATGGATAAGTTACATAAATAGTCTACGGATGAACAGTGGTGTTAAATAAAGTTGTATTTATTCAAATTTGTTTTTTTTTATTTAGCTAAGTTTAATACTTTCTACTAGCATTTTTATACTCTGCTGACGTTTTCTCTACTTATTATCGTGTGCAAGTCCACCGCTGGGCGAAGGCCTTACCATGAAAGCGCCGACTAAAGCTGGCTGGCCGTGCACGGAAGATCTGCCCGCGGGGGGCGGTGCGCGCGGTGCTGGTCGCCGCCGCCACCGGGCTGTGACGTCATTGGACGGATCGATCAGTCTGTTAATCAACAGGTGAGGTAAACTTTTCGAGATAAAGCTGGCATATTCCCCTCCCTTTAAAGCTTTAGTGCCTTAGTAACAAATCACATATTCAAGGGTTCAGACCACACTAAAGCTGTAATTTGTGAGCAACATTTCTTTAAACGTTTTAATGATCGTGAAATGTCACGAGCGTCGGTAGGTAGCGTGAGTACCTGCCAGCCCCCTTTCTTGTCAGCTTGAATGGCGTATCTCTGCCTACCCATATGGATGCCAGTCGTGAGTATTTATGTGATAAGCGCTATTTACATCTCTGGCTAGGTACTATACTTCAACACATTTCTGGCGCCCAGCAGCAGGCAGTCACTCTATCTTACTCCTAAGGGGGTGACAACGTATCTGCAATCTCCTACCATTGAAGTTGTCTGCAGGTGGACCGTTTGCTCGCATTTCTTCACAACAATAGTAACAGAGGTGTTAAATAAAAATCATATTTAGTTTACAATAAAAAATTTATTGATATAATAATTATATTTATTTATAACAATCGAAACGTGGCGCGGGCCCCTGCACCCACCGAGTCGCGCTCGCGTCCGCACCGCGCGCCCGCTGTGCACGCTGCGCACGCGCGATCTCTTTATTGCCTGACATTTGGTACGAAGGGAACTCTGGCCTGACGATGCGGGCAACACTGTTCACAAATACATTATTTTACTGCCAACAATGCCGTTGCAGCACCCAAGCGAGGCGTCAATCATATCTACAGTGTGGAGAGCGTAACAATTACAAAATTCAAGTGTCGTCGTCTTTGTGCGATCTGCAAGAAGCTGCCACTCAAACGGATACAAAAAGTAAAACTGTCTCAAAACCAGAGCCAGAGTTCCGCCGGCAAGAGCTCGAAGTCAACTCCTTATATTATGTAACAGATAACACGGTGTACGGTTTGGAGATGATAACTTGGTGTACAATTCCGATTGCCACATCGCTTACTCACGACATGGACGCTTTGCGACAATGTCGGACAATATAAATAATAAATATACAAACGGATACCGCGCGTCGCTCGTGTTCCTTGCAAGTCGACATCATGTCCGCGCGTAAGTGAAGCGGCGACGATTGAACGATCCAAATAAAATAGCGATTCAATGGCCGGTACAAAAATAGAGCCGACGAGCGTCGTCTGCCGGTGTGCCTTCTGCACGCATACGTACTAACTTAATTTAAACCCAAATCTTAATCTAGCCTTCGAGCCGGACGCGGGCTCGGGCGCGGGGGGCGGTGGCGGCTCGCGCTTGACCGTACCGCGTTCACTCTAAGGTCAAGTTGTATCATGTCAGATCGTTTCCGAACAACGTTGTGTGTGGTGTTCAGAGCGACGCCAGATCGCAGATTTCCTAAATAGTATGATGTTATAACTAATTTCACTTTTACAGCGCGAATTACACTCTTCGTCTAATTCCTAAACGATGATTGATATATAAATAAACAACCGTTGTACAGATACATAAATAAACGTTACTTCATTATGTCTCCCAAGTGGGGGGAGCCTACCGTTACCCTAACTCTAAACTTACCTACGCGCAACCCCGCCGCGCCCCCCGCGGCCCAGTTTTGCCCCCCGCGGGATCCACAACACATCTTGAGTATATAGACCAATCCCCTTCGCAAATGTTAAACAGGGACAGACCCGCTCGGGGCCTAGACTGCTGGACACGCGTACAGCTAAATGTTACTCACATTTTACGAAATTTATCTTCACGATTATATAAAACTACGAAAACGTTCGCGCCTTTTACAACTAACGCTATAACACCGTCAACGGCGACGTCCAGTTTACTATAACGTCGTCTGCACGAGAGTGATGGCGCTCCGCTGACAAATGTATTTAAACAATATTCAAGTGAAGCAGTCTTTTTCGTTGTTTTAACGAAAGCCGGGGCAAGAGCGAGTGACGACACACCGCTCACCTTAACCATTGTTTAAACAGGTTTGTTAGTGAAGGGATGAGTTTTTTAACTGTAACCGTGTAACCTCGAGTTTACTTACAATTTGTATGAACACTGTCCGATACGCTTTACCGTTTCCATACAAACTGTAGCTAAACTCAACTATTACATAGCGATAGTTAAAAACTGACACTCGGGCACAGACAGACAGTTCGATTGCCGTATTGCACTCTTGTAATGGCACAGTATATTGCACGCTAACTAATTTATGTCACAGTAAATTTGTGGTCAGCTTTTCATCTAAATGTCTATCAAAATTCTGATCAGTTCGGCTAATGTATCTTGATTACATTCGCGTTATGTCTAGTTTCAAAAAACTTTCAATAATCTACTTTAAATACATCACACAAAGTACAAGCGTAAACGTGATCTGTACTCTAAAATACATTTTTGTAATTTAATGTTCATATAAAAACAAAAATATGGACTTTTAAGAAAAGACTGAAATTAAACTCTGGATTATCGTACTATTCTATGTCCAAACATAAGTCAGTCCGAGTAAATAAATATACAAAATAAACAATATGAAATTATATTTCATACAATTCTCACAATAAATATTTGAAGACATCTTTGTTATTCTCTCAGTTGTCGTTTAAATTCGTAAATATCAATTAAAAATCGACAAACGTCCGTTCATCTGGCATCGACGCACTGCAAGGAATGTATTCAATACACACCGCTTTGTTCATTCATGCACATGCGCAAGTGCATGAATACATTGCCTTACGTGCTCCTCGCCAACATGTAACTCCTGTAGCCGACTACCAACAACAACGAACAGACAGATTTACTAATAATATTCGCGTTAAGCTCATCCGTGTGTGAAGTCAGAGCTGGAAACAACAAGGAGTAAGAACATAAAAAAAAATACAGAGTACGCTTTGAAAGTAGAAACATAATTAAAAAATGGCGGACTTAGTAAAATAGTAAGAAATATAAAATAGACAGGAATTAAAATGCTAGAGAACATTCGCATTCGTATGAACTGATCTGAGGCTTATTGAGTACACGATATGAAGATGTTGATTGTATGAATTAGCAAAACTTGAAACTTACAAAGTAAACGTTATCAGCGTGTTCTGGTTCAAAGTGACAGTCGGGTTCTATGTTCAACATACTGATTGTATTTCATAAACTGTTTAGTTGCCCGAAGAGAACCAGCTGTCGCGCAAGTCTGACGGTGATCGTACCAGTAAACGGTTTCAACTTCAGACGCAACTTCACTTCACATTGAACGTCACGTCACGTCACGACGAACGCCGGAGCGGCTTCGTGTTCGAGTCCAATCCTAAACGGTTGCGTTGTTGCTATCACGTTATGTGTTTGTTCGTATCGGTCAGTCCGGGGTGCGTGGGCGGGGACGGGGAGGGGTCGAGGCGCGGCTAGGACTGGCGGTCGCGCGGGCCCCACAGGCGCAGCGAGAAGTCGTCGGAGGCGGACACCAGCACGTCGTGGTGCACCGGGTTCCACGACACCGCGTTGACGCAGCGCGTGTGCCCCGACACCACCGCGATCGGCTCCTCGCCGCCGATGTGCCAGATGTACACCTGCCGACCACACGGACGCTCCTTAGCACTCTCTCCTCTCTCGCAGCTGAACTACGCGGACATTTCTCCCGGGATATAACTGAACCCTGGGGCCCACCCTGACCCTGGAACCCCGGGAAAGTTATTACCTCCACAGCATGACATAGTCAAGTCTGCAATGAGCACACCTACCATTTTTTTGCAAAACTGAACTTCAATAAATGAATAATATACTGGCCATTTGTAAAAAAGCAGCACAAGTAGGTAAACTGTATGAGCACTATTCCCACACTTCCTTATCATTGAGCTAATATTTAAGGTTATTGATGGAATTGCATCAACTTTGTTACTGAAAAATTCAATATGAATTCTGGAATTCTATTGTACATGAATGGGCATCGACTGAGAAAAGAATTCATCTTTATTTAGACAAGGTTTTTGATTCATGTCACTATTTCTCAGGAATATACCCGTTTACATACGAGAATGCGTTTTAAAGTTCGCGGAAAAGTTCAAATAAACCTATCTTTATAACCGGAGAATACTACGCGACCATCCTGGAGCGGTTAAAGGAAGCAATTGAAGAAAAAAGAATAGGAAAATTAAGCAGAGGTGTCCTGCTCTTGCACGACAATGCACCCGTCCACAGGAGCCGTGTTGCACTGGCGCCCCTGCACAGGGTGGGCTTCGATATTTTAAATCACCCACCCTGTGCTCCAGACCTGGCTCCGAGATTATTACCACACTTTCACAAAATGAAAAAAGAGCTTCGTGGATTTCCACAGAAGGAAGCAGTTTATGAGGGTATAAATAGGCTAATCGAAAGATCTCAAAAATGTATTCGTCTTCCAGGAGAATATACAGAAAGAGAAAAATAATTTAGAACTTTTATTTTCCTTCCTTATCCCCCATTCCGCGAACTTAAAAACGCCCCGCGTACATAGATAACATTTTCGTAAATGTTAAAATATTGATTTCTTCAAATAGTTTCCTAAGTGAATCACGAGCACGCATATTTTGAAGGGTAAGGGCGCATAGGTGCTTCGAGAATGAAGTGTACGTATCACGCACGCAGCAAGTGTGCGAGTGTGCGTGCGCGCACGCGTCCGTGTCTGTGCGCGTACCTTATTGTCCTCGCTGCCGGACGCGATGAAGTCCTGCTGCGCGCCGCCGAAGCACGCGTGTATGGTGAAGTGGCCCTGGCTGAGGCCGCGGAAGCGACGCACCAGCGCGCGGGACCCTGCAACCGATGCTCACAATTCATATTTATCGATAGCAGCAGGACATCACAAAGATATTTCTAGGTGGTAGAGCCAAGCGGCGGCTTTGCTGCTGCATGAATGGGCATCGACTGAGAAAAGAATTCATCTTTATTTAGACAAGGTTTTTGATTCATGTCACTATTTCTCAGGAATATACCCGTTTACATACGAGAATGCGTTTTAAAGTTCGCGGAAAAGTTCAAATAAACCTATCTTTATAACCGGAGAATACTACGCGACCATCCTGGAGCGGTTAAAGGAAGCAATTGAAGAAAAAAGAATAGGAAAATTAAGCAGAGGTGTCCTGCTCTTGCACGACAATGCACCCGTCCACAGGAGCCGTGTTGCACTGGCGCCCCTGCACAGGGTGGGCTTCGATATTTTAAATCACCCACCCTGTGCTCCAGACCTGGCTCCGAGATTATTACCACACTTTCACAAAATGAAAAAAGAGCTTCGTGGATTTCCACAGAAGGAAGCAGTTTATGAGGGTATAAATAGGCTAATCGAAAGATCTCAAAAATGTATTCGTCTTCCAGGAGAATATACAGAAAGAGAAAAATAATTTAGAACTTTTATTTTCCTTCCTTATCCCCCATTCCGCGAACTTAAAAACGCCCCGCGTACATAGATAACATTTTCGTAAATGTTAAAATATTGATTTCTTCAAATAGTTTCCTAAGTGAATCACGAGCACGCATATTTTGAAGGGTAAGGGCGCATAGGTGCTTCGAGAATGAAGTGTACGTATCACGCACGCAGCAAGTGTGCGAGTGTGCGTGCGCGCACGCGTCCGTGTCTGTGCGCGTACCTTATTGTCCTCGCTGCCGGACGCGATGAAGTCCTGCTGCGCGCCGCCGAAGCACGCGTGTATGGTGAAGTGGCCCTGGCTGAGGCCGCGGAAGCGACGCACCAGCGCGCGGGACCCTGCAACCGATGCTCACAATTCATATTTATCGATAGCAGCAGGACATCACAAAGATATTTCTAGGTGGTAGAGCCAAGCGGCGGCTTTTGCTGCTGCATGAATGGGCCGGCTCGACCGGGGTAGTACCACGGCCTCGCAGAATACCGGTGAGAAGTGGAGGCATCTTGTGCTTCTGCGTTTCGTTCGGTGAGTGAGGTTATCGGAGGCCCGCTCCCCTTTCCCGTACCTCCTCATCCTCCCTCTCATCTCTCAAACATGTTTAAAGGTCGGCAAGGCCTTTCTGGTATTGCTGAAGTACTTGGGCGACGGTAATCACTTACCATCAGGTTCGAGCCGTTTGCTCGTTTGCACCCTTTCACACAAAAAAAGGTGGGTAAAGTGAAGCGAAGCTCGATTCGAACTCGACTTTAAAATAATTTTGTCGCGTTCGGAGGGCCATCGGCGCACTTATCAAGCTAGAACTTCAATAATATATATATAATTTAACGTTATTTTCGCGACAGATCTGATCTGATTAGTATTTAATCTGATAATTTTTGATCCAATGGAAATATTTCATGGAATTTAACTTCAATTCGAGCCACAGCTCAATTGTGCACATGTGTCAAATCCGATTGATTCACGACTAGAATCTGTCCGGAGTGAGTCTGTTGTTCATTTCAACCCCACTAAGGCTAGTCGGCGTCAGTCGGAGGGGGTAACTCACGTATGTCCCAGAGGTGCACGCCCTGGTTGGCCACGTTGAGCAGCAGCAGCGTGTCGGCCGCGTTCAGCGTCATCGCCATCACCGCGTGCTCCTCCTGGATCCTGCAAAGTACACACCAATGTATGTGATTAACTATACCAACAACAACAACAACAATAGCATAATTTGAGAAACGTCGTGCGCTAGATGTGTAAGGGAATTGCCATCCCTTCTCCCGTAGACGTCGCAAACGATAATTTAGGAAGAAAGAAATTAAAAACATAATGATTTCTAGTATTCACGCGAACACTACACATTTGAAATGAAACTAATATTTACGGATTTTATCGGGTTTAATTATCTGTTTATATTCCCGACGTTTCGATTGGTTTACAGCAGCCGCGGTCACTGTGAATGTGGTCTCCTTACATAGACTACAAGACTATACACTAAAAGATCTGTAAGGACCCGCGTGAAAGAACACAGCTGACGTGAGACACCGACGCTCTAGGAAGTCTGCAGTCTGTGATCATATCCTTGGTCGACCCAACCATTACATCAGATTTGATAGACCACAAATCCTAGCAAAAAGCCAACAATGATTCACGAGGCTATTGAAATCAAAAAACATCCTAATTTCAGTAGATAAGATGGCTGGGTACTACCACCGGCTTGGGATCCAGTAATAAACAATATTAAATCTAAAACCAAGCATACCACTGCACGACCTCAAGATACTGTGAGCACATTCTGCGTAGATCGGACCAAAGTTAATAAATAAAAGCTGAAGGTGGCCCGAGTTGACTATGTCATCTGGACGTCTAACACCTCAGTGTCCCCGTGACCACGGTTGATGTAAAGCAATCGAAACGTCGGGAAATTTAAAACATAATTAAACGCTATTAAAATCCTTAAATAATTTCCTCATTCGAAAATTAAAACATTTCCGAAGATTCATGCGGGCATCGAACCGTCCGTTCTCATCACACAGGATACTGACACGTTGCGGTCGGTGAGGTCCGCGAAGTCGTACTGGCGCACGCGGTGGTGCGTGTCGGCGGCCAGCACGCGGCCGTCGGCGCGGCACGCGAGCGCGTTCACCCGCACGCCGTCCCACGAGTTGAGCAGCGAGCCGTCGAGCGCGCACTGGTAGAACTGGCCGCGCGCGCCGCCGCACACGAACTTGTCGGAGCCCGCGTGCCACGCCGTCGCCGTCAGCGAGTCCTCGCTCGAGTGCGACATCTTCACGTGCAGCTGCTCCGTCTGCGCACAACGACACACGCCCGACCTTCACTATGCAATACACTTGCCAGCATGTGTTAAGTAACAAAAGCCCTGTCGGAGCCATCGGGGGGTACAATAAACACTGCACACCGTACTGTGAGAACCAAAAATCCCACCACTCTGTATTATTTTTCATCAGGGCTTTTAAGTCTATTGCTGAACAAAGGCCTCTCCAAGAAAACACCAGCGAAAGCCAGCAAGCATTGCCACCCATACTCACCAGGCCGGCTAGCGAGTTGGTGAAGGTCTTGTCGATGCCCACGCAGTTTATCCACCAGCATTCGCCGGGTCACGAGAGCCTCATTTATAAGCTAGCAGGGTGTACCACGTGCAGGTGAGGCAGGAGAAAAAGATCGGAGAAAGACATTGTACATTCCCCGTTACACCATTACATTAGTTGTGAAACACAGGGCCATATGTTACGTGTAACGAAAACCCTATCAGAGTATTGATGGTGTTTGAATAACCGAATGAATAGAATGAAATTTATTTGTAGCAATAAGCTAAGTATAAAGATTTGTAATTAAATTAAATTAAAATAAAACTTCTTCAGCTAAAGGCTAATATGTAAATTGAAATCGATTTAGCACAATACTTGTACAGATTTATTTGGTATAATAAGAACCAAGTAACAGATTAGATAATGGTGTAAAACACATGGCTGTGTATATCAGTGATTTTGAATGTTTGAATGGACAATTTTCTTTGTGGCTTAGGAATCTTATTATATACTATAATAGCATTTTTATCTGTAGCGTTGTTCAGTCTTTATATTTTACACTACAATTTAGGTCATCTCGATATTTTCTAAACATGTATTATCTCAAACAAAACAGCCAAATTGGAAATGTATAATAAATAAAATTTCTGAAACAGTGAAACAACATGAACACTTTTTAGTTTTTGGCAATCGTTTTAGAGCAAAAAACACAAATCTATGTGAGCTAAAAGCTGTTTACTAAAAATTGTCAACGTTATTATAGTTTTTTAATATCTAATATATTATGTTCCTCTGTCCTAATTACGTTAAGTCAATACCAGATTTGAGAACATTTTTATAGTATTCATCTTTATTTACGTTAGGTATGACATCCGATGTATCGTCAGCAAAGAAAACGCACTGCGTCTTTTTACAGCTGGCACATCGTTAATATATATATATAAAGAATAATAAAGGACCTGAGATACTGCCTTGTGGCACTCTGAAACGTTTTATTTGTGCACTGAATTTATGTGGTGATGATCAATTTTTTTTAACATATTGCTTCGGTCCGCTGAGATAACTATACAGCCGGCGCTTCGCGGCCGGGATGCAATCGCAGTAGCAGGCGTCGCGCAGCGCAGCCGGTACAAGAAAGTTCACAAAAAGTCTGTGTGATATCGTACCCCAATAAAATCATAGCGTTTTAATTTTTTTTAACATGGTTTCGTTTATCCAAGACAGCGACGAAATCATGTCGTGGACGTAAAAAAAAAACACGGTTTGTATCTATGGATATATATGTTTTTTTTTGTGGATAAAGACTCTCAGGCAGTTATTGTGATGGTCAATCCACCATTTGTCGGATCAAGACTTAGACTACACTTACGACACAGTTTCGGCAGACAGACGGTAGATTTTCTTACGCCGACCGTTTATCAGCATTAAACCGAATGCAAATTAAATTTGGAGAACTATTGGTTTTCAGGTTCGAATCTATTTTGGTTGTCCGCGTCTGAACCTTCCTTCGCTGTTAATGCGCCAAGTCTGCCGTACAATATGTCCAGCGGAGATGATAACTTACGTTTTTAACGTGCAATGGGCAAGTGTGTTAATGTGTTAATGGGCAGTGGTCGGCATCGGCGAGTAGGACAGTATCGTCAAGTTTCAGCGGCCGGCTGTGGCGCACCTACTAAGCGGTAGCTTTAAAGGCGGAACAAGTGAACGGCGGGGTCACCTCCATGTTCCAGATCCAGATGTCGGGGCAGTCCTCGTGGCCGGCCGACAGCAGGTAGCGGCCGTCCGGGCTCCACGCCAGGTACGACACGCCGAACGAGTAGCCCTCGAACGACTTCCTGCAACACCAAGCACTGCTCTCAACCTGACCCTCATTTACCGCCGAACGCCTACTCAAACTCTCTTACAGCACCGTTACAGCACTAACTCCCTCCCTGGATTGTGTTCGAGCACCTGGTACAGACGTACGCCAGTGCTGTCACCGGCCAACATGCAAACCATAATATCGATTATTTTATGTTAGATCCTTACTAAAGCAATTGTTTCTCGAAAACTGTGTTAATTGTAAGTTGCAAACAAAGTTGAAGTCTGAAGGATGCAATGGACGGAGTAGGCGACATTTTCCATTTTTTGTTACTTTTAAATTATTATTTGTACTCAAATAACTGTCTGAGGTGCGAGAAGTCCTGGTACTGTGATCGTCGATCCGCTTGCCGAGCGCGGTGATCATGAAAAACCCTCCTTATGGGAGAGGCCTGTGTTCTGCAGTGGACTAGTTAAGGTAAATCAATATAAATGAAACTAGGTAATTTGTTTATTCAATTACCTTTACATTCAAACCTTCCGTGCAATCTCAGACAGTGTGTGGAATTAAACTAAACAAACAATAGAACAACACACCTATAATTGTTACAAACAAAACATTACAACTATTAAACTACTAAACTGTTCTGTTTGTTCATTGATGACGTCATAGGTAAAACAACGTGACAAGCTGTGGTACACCGAGCCCCCGCGTCTGTGCAGGAGGTTGCGCACTCTCACCGCGGGGGGCGGGGGGCGGGCGGCCAATGGCGAGTGCAACGCCGGTGCCAACTAACAAGCGGCTCACATCATGGTAAGTGATTACCGTCGCCAAGAAGCTGCAGGTATTTGTGGAGAAGGGAGGGCGAATGGGGAAGGGGAAGTATGCGGGTCTAAACTCTGACAGACATTGAAATTAGAATAACATCGAGACCTGAAGGTGAGGCGCTTAGCGACGGGGTCGAAGTCCCATATCATGACGGTGTTGTCTTTGGAGCCCGACGCCAGCTTGGAGCCGTCCGGCGACCACTTGCAGTACCACACCTCGTCGCAGTGCTCGTTCAGCACCTGGGAAGTGTTGCGTAAATAATAAACAAATGTATAATAATAAGCACTCGCACGACCGGGTGGGGTGGCCAGAGTTCTAGACACATTTTGTCCTTCCAACCCACATTTCACCGGAGCTTATTTGGAACAACGTGACAGGGGGCGAGCCTGACGCTGTCTTCCAAGCCGACGATACAAATCGTACGTAAGTTTCTCATTGCCCTCCGTCTCGGGGATCGAACTCGAGTCTCCTGATGCGGAGCTAGATCTTCTCGGCCGACGTAGCCTTTAAAGTATTATCCTTGTGTTAATAACCAATTAGAATTGATTTAATTGGAATTAATTACTGTGCATGATGAGATTTGACGAACCTATCCAAGACTATATTTCGGACATATAGTTCTGTTAGGTAGAAACCACAGGATAGATAGGATCGGGAAATAATCCGTTTGGTGAATCCACCAAGCAGAGTCGGTGGATGGCATTTGGGCTGCAACAATCACTTACCGATTTGTATTGTATGCTCATTTGTCACTACCATTATCTTTAACGTAGTAGAGGCAAGCAGAAGCCTCTACTCGAGTTGCTGCTGGTGGAATGGGCCAGCTCGACCGCAGTAATACCGGCGTGAAGTAGAGGCATCTTGTGTGAGTGTGGTACCCGGAGGACCCAATCCCTCTCCCCATTTCCCTTTTTAATCCGCCTTCTCATCTCCCAGTTTTCCCTGAAGCGCCTCCTACGTTGCAGATGTACGTGGGCGACTGCAATCACTTAGCATCTGGTGCGCCGCTTGCTCATTTGCCGCCTTCCCTATTTCAAAGAAAACAATGTAAACGGCCATATGTTAGAGTGGGCGCGGCCTGGAGTGCAGAGCGCGTCTGGTTGGACGTAGTGCGGCACGCTTCTTGGCTACTTGGTGCGACGATGTGCACAAACCGGCATCAACTGAATCGAGTCATGTGTCGCTTTTTAGAAAGGGATTAAGTCCAGCAGTGGACAGCAGCAGGTTGATGATGACGCAACTACGAAGCAAAAGGAAGAGTTGATTTTTTTCTTCAAAAACGTTTTCCCAGCTTTATTTGTAATTTTTTTAATTAAGTGTATCACCTGCAGCGGGTGTATCGGGAAGCGGTCGGGGGAGCAGTGGTGGTCGGCCAGCAGCGTGAAGGGGATGTTGTCGGCGAGCGGCGCGGGGCGCGGTGCTGCGTGGAACCGGCATCGCGCCGCCTGCTGCGCTACCGCCTGCGACAGCAGCGCGCGCAGCCGCCCCGGGGCCATCATCAGCGCCGGCGGCAGCACCGCCTGCCGGTGCACATGCACGATCACAATCTAGCCGCACCGTAGCGCACGACTGCAAGGAGATCATTCTAAATAGTTATATCATAAGGATCCAGTAGCGCTGGGCAGCATTTAGGCCATATAACTTTCTCCTCTCCCCGAACGGGTTCACGCCTTGTTGAAGCGAGGCGGACTGTGCCGAGGTGGCCGGCTCTGCCGGGGCTGAACGAGCTCATTTCGAATGCGACTCGCTGATATATGGGGTATATTAAAATACAAAAACAGCATTCAGAAAGCTTTGCCAGGTTATCTTATCCTCCATAATGCAAAGACGGTGCTTTTTATGCCAGTATGTGGTGACAAGGGGACCTAATGTTGGCATTCTCTGCCTGTCACCCCACCGAGTGGTCATATAGCAGTAGCAGTTTTACTAGATGTTAGGACTCCTTTTCAGCCTAGCAACAGGCTACACTCTTACCTATACCTGCCTATAATCAGCAGTGCATCACTCCATGGTTGTGTTTCAGTTTCAAAGGTATACACCCGGTATAATTACTGCGAGGTAATCCATTTTTGTCTTCAGGGATGACGCATGCATCTGTAACCACCGACGATTAAAGTTGTTTGCAGGAGTCCATGTGCCGCAGTGGCCACTTACGATCAGGTGGACTGACTACCCCTCGCTCGCCCCACGGGCCGCAGTCACAAAGAGACCGACCTGCACGCGCGCAATCACGGCGGCGCGCGAGGCGGACCCGGCGCCGGGCCAGCGCGCTCGCGCCTGCAGTTCCGGCGCGTCGGCGCACATCATGAGCGCGGACAGGCGGTGCACGCGAGCGGTGTCGTGCTGCAGCGGCGTCAGCTCGTTGCGCAGCACGTGCAGCGCGTCTAGCACGCGCCCCGCCTCCAGGTGCTCCAGGTACTTTTGCTCCAGCACCACGAACTTCATCTCCTGCCGAATTATTCATGTATCGAAACAGTGGCCTTGAGAATGTTACTTTAGGTATATACTTGGTGATGAGACTCCTAGGAGTCCTTCGATAGATAGTTGATTTCGATCATTTCCGAAAAAAACAAGTGGGGTCACCATAGACCATAGAGTGGAGGTACAATTAATTAATTTCGATTCGATTAATTGAATGACGTGAAAACTTCTGATTTACCTTTTTATTTAATAATAATAGTAACTACTTGCTATGTGACCGAAAATAATATCAATATTGCAACATTTTCCCAAGGGGACTTATCGAAAAAAAACAGCAATTTCATACAACTGAGAACAAGATAATTGTTTTGTATTTTCTTTGTCAAAAATTAAGAAAAGAACATAAATGTTATCGTACAATATCATACAATGAAAGTTAGCCAAAAGCCGTCGTCCCTGCGTAATCCAAATTGCTATGTAATATGACTTGAAAAAAAAAAACCAAAGACAGAGAGCGTCCGAACACACAGCGTCACAAATTGGCGGGAGGTCGCATCTGCCTCAAGGTCACAAGGCATTGATTATATTATATTGATTAGTGCAAGTGTTTTATGAAAATTAAATTATGACAACGCAATTGTACTAGTTTCCCAAATGACATTAATTTACAAAGTAGGTTTCGTTTGATCGGTCGTAAAGTATACAAGTAGGCCATGAATCCCAACGGCACTTACGGAGAGGTTATGGGGATCGACGTGGGGCGACTCGCGCAGCAGGTCGTGCAGCGCGCGCAGGTCG
Organism: Bhutanitis thaidina; assembly: GCA_029286595.1. NCBI lineage: Eukaryota > Metazoa > Arthropoda > Insecta > Lepidoptera > Papilionidae > Bhutanitis > Bhutanitis thaidina. Next base: position 329,123 of record JAGSMS010000022.1, read on the forward strand.
TGGTCCGCCTTCACCCAGTCGCCGGCCAGCACGTGCTGGCGGAACGTCGCCGCGGCCGGGTGCTCCAGGTGCAGCCCCGACTCCTCCATCAGCAGCGCCGCGCTGCGCCTGGCGACAATGCACCAATGTATTATCCGCACAAACATTCTATGATTATATTTTTTTTTCGTGTATTTATTTAATGGATCGCCAACCAGCAAACGACTTCAATCGAAGGTGGTTACGGATGGGTATACGGCGTTGTAAGCCCTGGGGGCTGAGTTGAAATACCTTCACACCCTGTAAAGATACCGGTATAGGCACAACCTGATCGCTCTGTTTGCCAATTGGAGGGAAATGTCGTATATCACTGTCAGATGCCGTGTGACCGCCACACAAATTAGGATTTGCAACACAAACATACAATGATTACGATTTTTTTGTAAATGGCTTGCTCTATCAACTCAGTGAAGCTGACCGTGCTGGAGTTACGTGTTTTTTTTTTCATGGGAATGGCGGCAAACGAGCCAGCGGTTCACCTGATGGTAAGTGATTACCGTCGCCCGCGTACATGAGTTGCCCGCCTTTAAGGGTATTTGGAAGATGGGAGGGATGAGCAGGAGGTTGGGGAGGGGGAGCGGGCCTCTGGTTACCTCACTCACCGAACGAAACGCAGAAGCAGAAGGTGCCTCGACTTCACGTCGGCATTCTGCGAGGCCGTGGAACCAACCGGGTCGAGTCGGCCCATTCGAGGAAACCTTTTTTTCGTGGGTATATCCGACGGACTTTTATCGCGAGGGCAACGAAAGAATTATACCGGCCTCTTACCGGCTAAAACCCCACGGTGTTCTTCTCGTCGTCATTTGTCGAAACCACGGGAACGCTTGTCAAAAGTGTCTGGCTCAACTTTACATAGCAACTACGATTACCACCAGGTATTCCTGTACAGGTAATCGCCAGGAGTTCCGTAAGGTGTATGCGTGACCGCAATTTGTTTGCATTGCATTCGTCAATGTCGTGAATACAAGCGATCCTTGTTCTATTACTCCGGTACTAATACTTTATCTATATAAGATGCTCCGACAGACGGAGTAAAACTGATTACGAAGCTTTAGATATGTAGGTTGAAATTAGATATTTTTATAATTTTACGCATATTAAAAGCGCTATAGTTTATGCGCTTCGTCTAAGGGCGAGCGGTTACCGGCGCCCGCGCGCGGGTGAGTTTTATGTTCACAGAACGGGGTTGGAGGGGGTAGCAGGCTTGACGTGTTCAATGACTCATAATTAGTATAAATATAAAATTTTATCACAATTGTAACATAGTTTTCATCATGTTTCTTACCAAGCAAGGAAAATCTGTTCAATTCATATGGAATGAGCATCATGGAAGAGATGTCATCGGTTCACGGGCACTCTTGCACTGGTAAAAACATGGTATACAAGTGGTACAGCCTTTTTAAGCAAGGCAGGGAATCAGTTAAACCAGCACCCACGGCCAGCACGGTCTATTAAGGCGACCACTCCGGAACTGGTTGATAAAGTCGAAAAATCTGTATTAAAGATGCTCGGCTAAAGAAGAAACCGTTCGCAGAAATGGTTGAAGTATCCGATACAACTATTTTTCAAATTCCGCATGAACATCTTTGCATGGCTAAGGTCAGCGCACGGTGAGTGCCGAGAATGCTCTCAGTGTTTTTGGACCTCTGTGATGAAGACAAAGATCATGTACTGAACCGAATCGTTACTGGAGATGAATCTTGGGTTCATCATTAGGAACCTGAGTCAAAGCGAGACTCCATGCAGTGGTATAAAAAGGGTGCAGCACCCCCCAAGAAATTTAAGGTGACACAATCAGCTGCAAAACTCATGGCGACTGTTTTTTGGGACTCGGAAGGAATCTTGTTGATCGACTATAAAGGTACAGGTGTCTCAATTACTGAAGAATACTACACAATCCTGGACCGTTTAAAAGAAGCTATTGAAGAAACAAGAACAGGAAAATTAAGCAGAGGTGTCCTGCTGGGCACCGATATTTTAAACCGTGGGCTTCGATATTTTAAATCACCCACCCTGTGGTCTAGACCTGGCTCCGAGTGATCATTACCTCTATCCAGAAATAAATAGAGAGCATTTTGGAAAGAAATTTTCGAACGACGAAGAAGTTAAGGAAGCAGTTTCCTCGTATTTTTCTGACCAGGAAAAAACATTTTTTTATGAGGATATAAATTTAATAAACTAAATTGAATTATATTTTTATGACATACATGTGATAATGAAAAGATGTAGTAAGGTAAAACTAAAGTGGACCATGTTGAAATTAAATAATAAGCATAGAACGTAAAAACGTAAGAAAGCAAGATGAAAGAGATCCACAATACTTGCTGCTGTTTATAAAAAAAACCTTCTCAAATATCTGAGAAGGTTTTGGAGTCGGGAACGGCCAGCCACGTTGCTCCAGCGCGAGATGGCGGGCTTCACATGTCTTCGAAATAATATATATTTTTATTATTTCTCAGACATGCTGGTTTTCTCTCGATGTTTTACTTTGCTGGCGGGCACGTGGTAACGTGCACTTAAAATTGCTATTCACAATTTTAGTGGTGCCGGCACCGGGGATCGAACCCAGGTCACTCGCGCTTTATTAAACTAAAGCGAGCGCCCTGACCACTAGGCTACCTCGGCTGTTTATAATGAACACTTTATTACACATTAAGCGAAACTACGCAATTTTAGTGGTCGATTTCTACCACAGAGCAGCTTCTGAACAGAGTCACCTACACACGGTTTTTTTTTTTAATTACTTTTAAGTTTAATCATTGTCTTTACCATGGCCTCTAATACCTGTAACATTCATCTAGTTTTCCCGCGGTTTTAAAAGCGGAGTTAAAAGTAGCACATAATATAGCATAGTCTTCCCACGCGGCTTAAGGTATCTCACCGTGAAAGCATAACAGGCAAACAGAGTTACTTTCGCATTTACTTATATTACGTATGGAAGTGTGGATGTCCCTTTATCCTAGTATTTGGCAAGTACCATTTGATAAGAAACAAATAAATGCTATAGAAGTAAACTAAATCCATTAAGCAAGATTTAAAATCGTGGATGATTGATTTTGTACAGCAATTCATCGCGTATTCGCTACTAATCAGATAGTAAAGGTGCACGTACTAAATGAGCAATGAAAGTCTGTTTCAAAATAATCTCTCGTTGAAATTAATTGCATAGTTTACACTCGCGATTGTTGTCACTTGGCGATACTTCGGACATATTGTTGACAATTATTATTATCTCTTGTACGAGTTTCACGACACATTTAATCTATTTATATATACAAGGATTGCTCGCTTAAAGTATTAAGATAATCTCACACGCCTCGCCCTTTCCTCTCCGCGAGACAGGAATCGACGAGAGGCTCGTCGCCGCGTTCACTCCTGAAGACTGTCATGAATTTTTTCAAGGCTTTCTTTCCTAAGCCATCTTCTACTACATCCGCGAGGAAAAGTAGGGGGGTAGAGACCGCATCACACAGCAATAAAATTATATGTAACAAGTTGGCTATTGAATTAATGATACTGATGGGTAATTTTTTTTATTCCTCCTCACTTTTTTTATAGGGGGTAAGGCCGTTAACGTACAAGCGGCCCAGCTGATGGTAAGTGATTACCGTCGCCTACGTACAACTCGTGCGTTGCCGGCCTTTTAGGATATTTGGGAGATGGGAGGGAGGATAAGAAGGGGGTTGCGGAAGGGGAGGGGGCTTCCCTCACTCTCCGAACGAAACGCAGAACAACAAGATGTCTCTACTTTACGTCGGTACTCTGCGTAGCCGTGGTACCAACTCGGTCGAGCCGGCCCATTCGAGCAGCAGTAAAAGCCGCCGCTTGGCTCCACCACGTTAAAAACGTTATTTTTGTCCGAACGTTTCTTCTACCTCTCATCATGGGGGGGTTTGCCTTAGTTGCCACGCCTGGCGAGCGGGTTGGCAACCGCAGTTTTTTTTTTGGTCTAGTGCAGGAAGATGCTGCTGCCCATCTCCTAATATAATTTTTTTACCATTAGTCGCCTTTTACGACACCAATGGTCAGACAGGGCTGGCGCTATGCTTTACTTCCGACAGCCACACGGTCCGAACGTTTAGTACGTTTAAAATGAAACTATTATTTACAGATTTTATTGCGTAAATACAAGAAAATCATTAAAGAAGACTTGTATACGTAAAGGTATAATTTTAAAAAAATAGTGCTCTCAAATAGATCAACATATTGGAGACAAAGATGTGTGGAAAAAATTCAAACCCCGCACATGATATCCGCGATTTTGTTTGAATATAATAAAGGTACATTATAACCAATTTATCGTCTTTCTAAAATATAACCCCTAAACTAATACCTGTTTCCATACCAAAGAAGTCCTTTCCATATGTTCCCATAGTACTACTAAATGCCATATACATTTTGAGAGCAGTTTTTAAAAGAATAAACAGATTTTTAAAAACGCTTTGTGGATGCATGTCATATATCAATCTCTACCTACCCTGTAGAACTTCAAGTTTGTAGGCTCTGAAGATTCGGAGATTTAGTGATGACAAACATTTCTATATGATATACTCATCATAAATTATTATCTTATAAAAATAATGTTATTTTCTACTAAGTACTCCTGTGTCATGGAAGTAGTTTACAACAAACTCCCAGACCCGGAACAACTATTTGAAGTTCATACAAAGACACTTCCCGTGCGAGAATCGAACTTGAAACCCGGAGCCAAGCTCCTTCCTACTACGCCACCGAGCATTAGAGAGGTAAATATGCATTTATTGTATTTACACATTTCTTTATCAGTTATTGACCAAGAGACATTGAGTCTTACTTAACGCTAATATCAAAGTCAGATTAATGTAACCAACTAAGACACATATGAATGGATTTTCCTATCATAATTTTTTCCTATTGGCTAAGGTGGAAATTGGAGGAGGCCTTCATTGGAAAGCAATAAGAGCGTACCTGACTATTACTGAGCCATGACTACTGAGTTCGAATGAATGAATGAAACGTAGAGCGTGGTAGAGCTAAGCGGCAGCTTTTGCTGCTGGTTCGAATGGGCCGACTCGACCGGGGTAGCACCACGGCCTCGCAGAATACCGACATCAAGTAGTGGCATCATGTGCTTCTGCGTTTCGTTCGGTGACTGAGGTATCCAGAGGCCCGCTTGCCTTACGCCCCCCATCATCCCTTCCATCCCCGAAATATCATTAAAGGTGGGCAACGCACCTGGAGCACCTTTGATGTTGCAGATGTACGTGGACGACGGTAATCACTTATTATCAGGTGAGCAGCTTGCCTATTTACCACCTGTTCACATAAAAAAAAAGAAAAAATGCAACATATGCGTGATCATCGGGTTGGGAGAATAATGAAAGGATATATTGCAGATATAGGAAGATTGGATAATGGATAGATCGAGATTTGGACCATTCCATTTCATTGAATAGAATCTACCCATTGGAAAATATTTATACAAATCATTCCTTCCCAAAATGGGCAATAACGCCTCTTTGTTAACCCTGGATGCATTCGGGGGGACAGTAGATGGCTCAGAGAAAATAAGGCGATCCAGGGAGGCGAAGGCAAATTAAAACATAATTTTTCTCTAATACTTATTTCTGCAATTCTATTGCCCCGTAGTACAAAGTAAATACCTAACCACATCTTTGATTTCATTCATTTTTCCAACCTTGTTTTTGTTTTATTTACGGCTTTCTTAGCTCGTGTGCCCTACCGTGTTTGTAATATCAAGTTTGTTTATGCAACGCCATTTTGAAATCCTGCAAAAATTTACAGGATTATCTGTGCATATTCTCACATACTCTCATATTCGCGATCGGTAGCAGGTTTTATAAACCTTTTATTTACGTATCAGTAAAGTCAAAACAATGTCATAAGCAAAAAAAATGGAATAATGACAGTATGGTGCGGAATATAACATGAGGTCGATAAAAAAGATATGGAATAACCAACAACAAAACAAAACAAAACAACCTTGTCACATCAAGAATGATATTGCGTACTTGACAGATCTGTATAGATTGTTTAAGACGTTAACTTGAATGAAACAAAAGGTATCATCGCTACTTTTGTATCTTTACTAGCTATTATACAATAGAAATATTGTCAGATTTAATAAGTTTTTATTTTTATTATTAACCTTTACCACTTTACTGGAAACTAAGAAAACCTCCATGGTGATTTCAAGAACCAATTCCTGAACATTTTAAACATGGACATACCAGACTTGGTATTCCATCCTTTTATACTAGGTATAATATTATACAAGATCGGTTTCTGATAGCTTCATTCTCGCATTTGTCTGAATGGGAATGTGCTGATTTGATTGCTGAATGTGGTGACTTATAGCTGTGGCGACAGTTAGATAAAATTAATAAGCTCTGCTTTCTCTTAGTGTTAATTAAAATACTTCTAAATGTGATAGTGTACTTGTTGACCAGTGAAATGTATGTTTCTTATGTTGAATAAATGATTTCATTTCATTTATAGATCTATCTTTGCAAAGCCGGCATGGTTTTGTAAGTCTTATCATAATTTGATTATGCTTTAGATACTTTATCTACAAAAAAATTGGCTTTATGTTAAAGAAACACAGACATTTCACACCAGTTATCTATGAAGGATTAGGCCAAAGTGCCAGTACTTTCCACTGTCAATAGACAGATATTAACACACATTATTAAGCCACTATTAACAAAAACACTTGTAATGCAACTCAAGCAGAAAATATTATAGGACATGTCATCCTTCCTCCATCCTTTGTGTTTTTCTACACAAACGCAAACCAATGATCTACAATGTTTTAGTGATCACCAAACTGCAGAGTTAAAGTCAAAGTACTTTTTTTTATTTGGGCTTGATCAAAGCTCTAATGAATGTCAGCATGTATGCAAAGCTTCTCAGAGAAGAACCAGCAAGCAACTCTGGGGTCTATAGATCATTAGCCAAGACACTTGCAAGTAGTTTGTCTTTGATATGTTAATCTATTTTATAGTAGGCCTTTTTTAATAAGGTTTCTTGATAAGATTTTTAAATTTATGTTTGTTGCACTATATAGATTTTAATTAATTTTATATATTTACCCAAAAACAACTCATGCAATCTAAATTTAGGACCCTCTAGCGCAGAGATTCCCAAAGTGGTCAATATTGACATATTACCTTGACCCGTTCCAAAGAAGACAGTATGATTTTGTTAAATATAATAATATTTTTCTATATGTACATAAGGTTTGCAAAAATTAACAATGACATAAGTGTAAAAATATCTGTCTATTAGAATAAGTCTTGTAGCAACTCACAAGGCCCTAACTTAAATATTGCCATTCACAATCCCGCTGCAGATCCCCGCAGTATGACACCATAGGACATGAGTCTGTGTCAGGAGACTATCCATAATTTGTTACTTCATTTTTAGTAGTTTTGTGCAACAAAAAACAGCAAATAAAACAGTAGGTATATAATAAAATAAATTTTAAAGTGGTTATAAAATATTAAATAGTCATCTTTTAGACAAGGAGTTGAACAAAAGGTTTATGTAAGAAAATCAATATTGTTGTTAGAAATCATATCACAAGTAACATCTCAGTTTATCTTGCATTTATTTATCTTTACTTCTTGAATATCCATAAGTAATGAATAAACAATCCACACCATATTAGTAAACAAAGGGAACAGTGAGTCAACACAAAGTGACTTCATGACAGATCTCTTATGTTAAATTAGGGATTATTAAACATAATTTCAAATAAAGAGATTCAAATAATGAATATGATAAAAGTTAAATTATTTAAAATATTGTATATTCTATTGCTATTACATGTTATGGTTATGAAAAAAGCAAAGCAATCCATTGTTTATGCTGGGTATGGAAATTCAAGTAACAAAAACGAGATCAAAGACAAAGTTGTTGGAAGTACTCACTCTAAACCAATGGAGAGAAGGTGCTGGCCAATGAGACGTACAATCTCCTGATCAGTCTGGCTCATCTGCAAACCAGGCGGCTGCAAGTCCCCGTTACGCACGATTGCATCGCCATTGAGGTGGTGTGGCGCGCCCACAGCGCCGTTGGCGCAAGGCTGGTGCATGGCCACGGGCTCCGGCGACAGCCTGCGGGTGCGCTTGCGCGGCGGCCGCTGGCCTGTGCCCTCGTCCCCCGAGTCACTGGAGGCCAGACTGGCCCTCTCGGCTGCGCGTGCTCGCCGCGCTCCCCGGAGCGCCGAGATCACGAGCGCGCCCTCCACATCCGCCGCATCGGCCTCGACGCCTCGACCTCGTGACGTCACGGCCGCCCGCTACGCACCACCCGCGCTCAATGGACCATCTCCCTTTGTTCGTCGTTACAAAACTATGCTTGTCGATTGTTCCCTTTGGCACGATTTAACAATTTATACAATCGATAAAAACTGATCTGTAAACCCTTCAGCACCTCAACACAATGATACTATTGGAACTCGAGTTCGTAATATTCTCTAGCGTACACAAAAATCAGCTGAAAATGAAACGACAGCTGTCTAGTTCGCTATGTGCAACATCGCCCTTTCCGTTTTAGATGACGTTCGTTTGTTATTCGGTCCCACATCGGGTGGAATCGTGTGCAATGTAATGACCTCAAAATAAAAATATTGTGGCGCAGAATTTTTTTTAAAAATAAGCAGATCTGTATTTTTTTTAATTCGGAAATTTAATCATACGTAATTGTATAAATTAATTAAAAATTAAATTTAGTACAGGTTTTCAAAAAATAAAATTAAAGTGTATCCTACTCTAAATTATCTGTCGTTTAAATATTTTTATAAAACGGAACATAAAATTAATTGGTGTTTCCACAGTTGGTTTGGTGTTTCCACAGCTTGTTCATAAAATCAAGTTTATTTATAGATGTATAAATAAAAACATCTGCATGTTATATGTGTTAGGTATCCTGATTTTTACTTTAAGGATTTATACAGACCTATGATAATTAGTGAAAAAATAGATACCACTTGTACGTCTTTATAAATGAAAACAATGAAATCATCATGTCAACGTCAAATGAACTGTCAAATTAAACGTCAAGCGAAGCGTCATCCGTCAAACGACATCAAGTGTTATGGTTTGGAGGAAGTTTTATTTAATTATCATTTAAGTTAATCTATCCGAAAGATTAGAAATATGGAACTAGAGAAAAATATTAAATAAAATAATAAGTTTGTGTTATGTGCGTACATATAATAAAAAAAAATGCATGTATATGCAAATATAATTTTTCTTTATGCACTCGTTGTACCCATAAATTTACAATTACTAATCAACGTTAAAAATCAGGTTAGTTTACTAATTTCATTATGTAGTGCTACGAAGTATTATCAGTAGTGTTATTCCATTATAACTGTGATTACAGGGTGGTGATGTTATGCAGGAAAACATAACAGCGAACGTGTCGGAGGACACAGTAATTCTGGATTTTTTACGTCTGGATGGTGTTTACATATCCCAACTTGTAGACTTTACTAACGTGAGTTATTGTTAATACCATTCATGTTATGTTGACATATATTTTATCATGTTCCATTGTAATAAGTTTAAATAAACATTACACACAATGCTAAAAACATGTTTTCCTCTATTCGTCTGTCTCAGGAAGTAGAGGCCATGAAAGTAGTGATACCAGCTGAAGAAGAGCTTGGGCAGAGTGGCCATCAAACTCTCTGCTTCCTAACACATGCTGCTCAGGCTGATTTTATTGCCCCTGATGCCATGGCTAAGCTGAGACAGGTAAACAATTACTTTAAACAAATTCAATTTAAAGTACATCAGTATGCCTCTTGATTTATTTATTACAATAAGGTTACACAACTGAGCACATAACTCTTATTTTTTTTTAGCACATAGAAAAGACATTGTAGTGTAAATTTTTTACTTTCTTTTTGTAAATGCATCCTTCTTTTTTATATTATCTTCAGTAGAAATGCTTCAATTAAAACATTAAAAATATGTCTTTTTTTGTGGTTCCGAATATGTATATCTCAATTTTTAAGAAAATTACAGATACACTCCTCTCTTGCTTATGATGTCAGATTTAGGGTCTTCTAAAGTAACCATGTTATGTTTCAATAAAGAAAGTTTCACTCTGTAAATGTAGCTTATGAAAGGTCTCTTTAACCAAATTTTATTTTGATTTTCATACTATCTTTTTGAATTTTATTTTTGTTTTTCTGTTCTTGGAAACATTTTGAACTATCCCCTTTTTCTGTTTGTTTATTATCTCCTAAATTTATTGCATGTTCAAGGGAGTAGAAAGTTATAAAGTTATATGAAGTAACAAGGAAACTTGCATTAATATTCCTTAATATTAAAAACATATTAATAATTTTTAAAATAACTTTCTTTAGTACGTTGGATTTATTTTTGAATAACGATTTTGACACCTGGATACTATGGTGTGTTTCAGAAAAACCCAGGAACAGTTCGTGTAGCAGAGGAAGACAAGGGTTGGCGACAGACCACAGCTACAGCATGGGCTGGCCGTGCAACTCGACTTCTCTCCCCTGCAGCAGCGAGACATTGTGCCCCAGCAAGAGAGCGTGTCTATCTGAGAGCTGCTGACCTGACGAGATGGGCACCCAGGCCAGGTAGCAAATTTGTATTTGTTAGCCAATACTTATAATCAGCCGACTATGTGGTTCAATGGGACAAGTGTACCTGATCATGATGTCTAAGATTCCGTGGCAAAGGCAATTTTTTCGACATCACTGTTTACTAATGAAGAAGAGGTCTTGCTTAGCACGAAGACCTGTTTAAGATACCCTTGATATATGTTACTGGAGCTGCATACTAGACCAAATCCCTTTCAAATATTGAGAATAGGCCTTTGCTCAGTAGTGAGACATGTGCAGGATGGGAAATATTCTCCCAACCTGGACAATTACAGTCACTTGCTTATTATGAAATAAAAGTCGGCCCACGAGCAGCACCGGCCATGTCAGCTAGATTTCGACAATCTAAATGTCCTATAAATTATAAGAGCTGTATATAATGATCTAATCAATTTACTACAGGCATGGAGCAGTCGACCTATTCATCAGAAGTGACTCCTTTCCCGGCACACGCGTTATCGCCCGAAGCGACGGACGGCAAGCCTGCTGTCAGCCCATGCGTGGCTGAAAACGACACAACAAGAGAATGTCTTTGTCACTTAGAGGTTAGTATGTTTATGACTGTTAGTTTAGGTATATGGATTCAAAGCCCATCATATTTATGTGAAATATTCCGCATGCTGTAGGAATTCTGCGATAGCCAGCAAATAAGTCTGGATATATCATTGTCCAATATTTTATGCATATTTAATTATATATAATAAAACAGTTTATGAATATCTACAACGCAATAATTATATTTCACCTCGAGCATTGACAATAATAAAAATGTACAAACAAAAAGTATACATAGAATATAAATATTCCGAAATAGTGGCACGGTCAGTCTGCCACAGATATATGAATATTATAAGTCATGGAATGTAAAAAACATAATTTGGTTAATATCCCACAGCGAAAAATGCCAGACTAAATTAAGCAGACCAATGACGGGCAGCAGTTCGACACTGCCGGTTCGGCTGGAGGTGCATGGAACTGCGATCGCTAATCCGCTTGGCCTGGGGGTTATGGCCAATCCTCCTTATGCAAGACACCTTTGTCTTGCAGTGGACTATTTGCAGGCTGTAATAATGGAAAATTATAAGCTGACGACGATATAAATAGACTCGTCATTTGTGTATTCGAAACTGGAGTGTGTAGCCTGAATGACGTAAAATACGTACATTACATCCTAAAATAACTTACATACGTGTTGAATACTTGATGCTTTTCAATTTCCCGGTAGATAGTAAATAATCGCTTAAATATTAAAAAAGTAATTTTTGAAACTAACGGACAGACAAGAAAGCGAGTTAATAAAAACGTGGTGAAATAGGACAGATCGTCGCTCCATCTAGGCTTCTAACGTCCGAAACGGTGGCGACCTATTACGAATATTTTTTGCATCGTAAGATGAACTTGCAGATGTCCAGATATACTGTTAGCTATTAGCCTCATGTTGGTATTCTGTTAGACAGAGGTGCTGACCCAGTTCAACTCCAGCTGACGTATTTATGTGCTTATGCTTATTTAGCCACAGAATTTAGAAAGCTTACTGATTTCAAGAACAGGGTATGGCACAATAAGATAGGTGAATATAGAGCAATGTAGAAGCTGCAAGTATGCCACTTACACATTCGACTATATTATATAATTAGTAATGCTTTGTTATGATGACACGGAAAATATGATTGAAATCAACAAACATAGCACAATTGATTTTGAAATGCTATTAAATATGTTAATGTGCTTCTAACGGCAATAAAACTAAATATATTAATCTTACTAAACCTAAATACTTACTACGCCTTGTGGATATCACAGTTTTTCTTGGAATAACTCTAGACGTAAAGCTTCAATGGAGCCCTCATATATCCAAACTTGCTATCAGACTTAGCTATGCAGCATATGCAGTGAGAAAATTATTTGTCATAGTGAAATTTAAACAATATTCTTTATACGAAAGAGCTATAATCTTAGTTCTAGCAAATCTCTTAGGGGTAACTTTTTAAAAATAAATATTCTAACCTTGACTTCTCAGTACATTGATGAAAATGTAATGTGTGTACATAAAAACAAATAAATTTAATAAGAATGGTAATATTAATACATAGAATACACACTTGCGATGGCAGTTACTGGACTCCATAGAGTTAGTAACTCATTCATGGGGCAATGTACATGTTTCTGCCATAAACATAATAAATGATTTGATTTGTTGTTGCGATAAACTTCAATTATGTGTTCTTTGTGTCATATTTCATTTATAACTTCATCATGGTTTTTGGAGTATACACTTCCTTATTACTGAAAGTTAGGCAGACATTGTTCTTTTATAACATGTAATTAATTTATGTGTGTTATATTTATATATGTATTCTTTAAATACCACATTTTATTTTACTAACGAAATCTATTCCATTTTGTATGCAGGTATGTGTAAATTGGTACCCCTGTGGTTTGAAGTACTGCAAGGGTAAACCACAAGGTGGCCTCAGCTACCGCTGCGGAATCAAGACTTGCCATCGCTGTTACCGCTACCATTACTATGTGCATCACCGCGACGCCTGCTTAACCTACACGTGACAGTGCGCCTTCTGGCCACTGGTCAACATATGCCAAACTATTCTACTCGCCTCTCGAAGTGTAGCTTCCCTGTTTATACAAGGACTCCATTTTGTAACTAGACAATAATTTATGTTACTTTGTAAATATGATGCTAAGGAATTGTATTTATTGCTGTAAGGAAATTAAAAAAATACTTTTTGTATTGTTTCTTTATTTACATTGTTTTATTTCAGGCAGAACCTGACACCTTATGCAACATTTGTTGATATACACTAGGAGAATGTTTTTAAGTATGTAAATATTCTCAATAACTAATTTTCTTTATTATTAACTAACTTCTAAAACATATTAATAAATTATTTCAATTACATCCAGGGAAGGGATCGTGTCGGTTTTTTCTCAGCACAAACTGAATTTTTCTTTCCATATCTTCATTATAGATTGCCTTACACTTTTCATGGTTAATTCTTCTCCTTGTCTAAAATGTAACAATTATTAGCTATGGCAAAATAATGTTTTCTAAGTTTTGGAGTTGTCATATTATATTTATCTTTATTTTTTTACTCGTTTAGGACAATGAAATAAGTAATTCATCTCCTTTATGGAGATGAATTACTCATTGTGTTACACAAGTGACAATTACACAAGTGTAACCACATCTGCACATTGTGCACTCCCCTGGCTAACAGATGACGAATTGGCTACTGACTGAAGATAAAAAAATGGTGAACCATGCCCACAAGCCGCAGCATCACTGGTATAAATGAAATAATATGTAAAAAAGCAGGAGTAACCACCACTGATAAAAATCTTCATTGCAGTCCATCACAAGTACTACTAAATAGATTGCTATAAAATACAATCTTTCGTATAATTTAACTGAAAAACACCACATCTTAGGCCCATATTACATTATCATCATATAGTCATAGACTACATTTTACTTAATTCATTGCATGTATATTTAATACGGGCCTTAAAGGTCTGATAGTTATTTCCGATATAGAATAAATATTCCTAACCTACTTATTACCTGAAAAGGTTTTTCGTAGTATCTCGTGAGGCGGTATTGTTCCAGAATGCCTTCCTTGCCAAGAATCCTATTTATAAGTCTGCAAGCATCGTCAACGTTATTGTCTTTTACAAACACCGTGCGAGCTATAAACGATGGGTGCTTATTTGAAAGAAGTCTGAGGGTTAAAAACATTTTGTGCTTCAACTTTTATTGATTTGTTATTCTGTATATTAGGTTAAGAATAGGAACAAGTTTTTGACATTTTCCGATTGTGATGTACTGCTGACAGTGACACATAGATAGAGTAATGTAAACATGAAGCCACACGTGCACAGAACAATATTCTCTCAGGTGACATGTGACATCTGAGAATGACAGGCAGTTGTCTGAAAAGTTTCCTTTTTATAGATATTTTTTCTATAAATTTATTTTTATTTTTCAACAAAGGCTCCTTGTAAGTCTACACATTTCCCGTAAGGAGCAGCAGTTCAAACCGCAATTCGTGGATTTTCGCCTTGGCAACCTCTGAGGTGTGAGACGGCGCATTGTCTTGGTGCATTAGAATTTTTTTCCGCAAATTCTATTCCTTTAGCTTGTCAATAAATTATAGTATGCTCTTATAATGGTTTTTCCTGTTTGTAGATAATCGATTAAGTAAGTAAGTACCAGCTGCACAACTTGTAATTGTGAGTACCCATGAGTATATTCATGATTGTATTCTAAGTGACAATAAACACATTTTATTTAATTTATTTGTGTATTTATCAGTTTGCACCAATGATGATAACGATGATGTGACTTGGATTCCAATCCGGGTGCCAGCAACGCTAAAATTGTTAATTTTAAATGATGAGTTTAGCATGTGTTGGGCGGTGAAGGAAAGATCCCAAAGAAACAGCAGCCACAGGAGGTCTTAGCCCACGAGAGGGATATTTACTTCGCTTACTATAACTATTTAAGTTAAAAGCAATGAAAAATATCAACGTTATAAAAAAATGATGACTGTCAACTAAAAAAACATAACATGTATAAAATTTTCCTCGATTCTGCCGCGGTTTTGTTTTCGATCAAATACAATTATATCAATGATTTTGATGACACCAAAGGATATAATTGTAATGCCTAAATGTAATACGAAGTGTTTGCATACTCTTTGTGTAATATTTTGGAACAATATCCCACAGACTACCCAATGGATCAATACCCTATACTCTTTGCACAACGTTTAATAAATAATTACTCAAAATAATAACCGTTAATGACAAAGTCATTGACATTGTCATATTTATCGCACTAGATTTGTTAATAATCCACTTTGTTTACCTTCTAAATAACCACATAAAATTTAATGGAAAATATGGCAAACGACAGTGATATGAGATCAATTCTTACATTTTCCTCAAGGTCAGACGGCAGTGTGTCACCCCAAGTTCGTAAATGGCGAAATGTTCCTCTGCACGAACGATGTTCTATGAATGACATGGTAAAGATCAAAGAAGTGTTTGAGTCGGCTCATGAGAAAAAGCTACTGCCTAACGAGTTTAGAAATGTATTAAGAACCTTATTGAATGTAGAATATGATGATGAGGACTTTAAAATACTTTTTATGAAGGTAGATAAATGGATTGAAACTTATTAATAAAAAACAAAAACCGGCCAAGTGCGAGTCAGACTCTGTTTTTGTTCATTCAGTTGGGGATCCTAAGCGCGAATCAGACTCACACTTGACCGGTTTTTATTCATTCTTGTTTTACTTTAGAGCTTGCACAATAATAACACCAAGTTTGACGCTTAAAATAAACGTAGTTAAAGTTTCTTGTTTGAGGAGCCCCTTAATTTGCTTAAAAGAACACAAATTATTTTTTATTATTTGTCCGCCATGATAACACATATGCTGTAAGATTTGTAACCGGGTATCTATTACGATTAAATCGTTTTAAAGGTACTACGTAGACGACGGCGTAGACTTAGTATTGGGGAGTAAACGACGAACCTTAAATATTTGATTATCATTTAGATACAAAATTATTGTGTACAACGCTGTGCTTATGACAACGGGCTTACCAAATGATATTTGACTGTTGAGCCATGTGACCAATAGTCTTCGTGTCAGGCCATACTGTGTTGCGTTACATTTCTGTCAACGCACCGATTCTGTGATCTTGCAGCTTGCAGATTGGTGGTACCAGAAGTCGGCGATAGACGAGTGATTAGGGATCTGCTTAAGAATCAGGAGACTCGAGTTCGAACCCTACGTGGATCAATGAGTTTTTTTTGAAACTTACGTACGATTAGTAACGTTTGCTTTGACACTAAGATAGCGACTGACTCGCCACTTGTCACGCAGTCCCAAAAAAGGTCAGATAAAAAGTGGGTTGTCGTTGACCACCCTTGTCGTGAGAGCCTAGTATATTATTATAACTATCAAGAGTCTATATTGCTCAGTGGGTCATTACGCCATCTGGCGGAGACCATGACTTTCTGGGGGTTACCTCACTCGTATCGTATACAGAACAAAATCAAAGCTAGCGCCCGAACTATAAGGTGTTATGGCCAGTGGATTCGGGTACAATAATGACTAAATAATTTTACAAGATAAATACGAACCGCGATGGTGAGATTGACTGGGACCAGCTGGTGTCGCACCTGCTTCTCGGCTACTTCGCTAATGACCAGGAGGACCAGCGCGAGTCACTGCAGCTACCCATCATGGGCCTCCCGAAGATGATGCGCTCTCAACACCGTCATCCAATCTCCAGGATATGCTTTTGTCCAGACGTTTCTAAAGTAAATCTTTTTTCCTTTCTTCTTTGTCAGACTATCTAAGTTCGCTGTTGGATATAGGCTTAAAGCAGTAGCCGGCACGCCATGCACGGAAAACTTGCCCAAACACACCATCATGGGCAGTAGATTCGGTGACCGCGGTGCCGGTGGCTCTGCACTATATCTGCTGCTACTATACCACTAGTCTTGTGAGATTCTGATTTGGCAAATTAGGTTGAACTTTCCGCCAGTCGGTCGTCAGAGCCTCGAGTGTTTGCTGGGACGGTGCACTACTTGAAGTATTCATTGGCATGTGGAGAAAAAGATGGTATGTTCCGCCTTATCTCTACTATTAACTTCTTTGTTACTAGTTAACGGTGACATAACTGACATGAATATCATATTGATTTTAAGTATTTTTTTTTTCGAAGAAGCACCTATAATAAATTACAAACATTGCAGGAGTGTTTGTGAGCGCAGTGTCCGTGACCTTGCTCTGGTTTTGCTTCTGCAACGTGTCGTTTCTGGTCCGTTCTTGTTCTTGGGATTGGTTTCGACATAAGCTGGTTGCCGGCGCAACCCAAGTGCCGTTCGTAATAAATAGTTTACCTCGAACAAAAATCGTAGCGGCAAAAACTGACTGCGACTTGAAGCGCGGGAACACACAGAACATTATACAGAGTGGATGCGACGTTATTGATGTTTAATGAAAACTTGGTTGGTCTGTGCCCATAATTATTTTAAAAAAAAGTTTAAGTGTAATAATCGAAATTGAACGCAAGCGCCACTCGATAACAATAATAGTTTTTTCATCTCCAAGAGCGGCGACATCGCAGGATCCTTTGTCGGCGAGTCGACTATTTTACATGAGGGCAGCGGACTCCATCGCGGACGGTCGATCTTTGACTTGGGTCTGGTGGACCTATTTAACTATTAGCGAAAGGTGTCTAAAGTCAAAGTCACAGAAATCTCTGACTAAACTAACGTACTTAGTTAGTTTAGTCACAGAAACCTGTCAGAAATCGATATTTAGTCTATTACCTAGAAAAATATGCTCAATATAAGACATAATTTAATGTCACACTGTCGTATCCAGCCTTTATATCTTGGTTATTCTTAGAACATTATAAATGTCAAGAGTAGCGGTGTCTATGCGCAGGACCGCAGCACGGACCCCATGCAGGGCTGCTACATCTCCGCCAGCCGCGACGGCATGATAAACTGGTGGTCGCTGGACATGACGCTGCTAAGAACCGGATATTCCTCCAGCAGTAAGTATAACTTCTGTATTATAATATTTCATTTATATATAAATACTTTGACTATCTTGGCATAAGAATATCTGCCACTATATATCGGTGGCATCTGCCACCCCCGCTTTTGCCGTGAGTGTCGATTAAGGAAAAACTATTGAAAATCTATTCGCGTTATACCCATTCGTGCTGTAGCTATGTAATACAGATGCAGCTGGAATCTACCACATATACCGATAGTGTTCTAGAAACTACTGCACTGCAGTATTAACATCTTTAGTGGTGGCGGCACCGGGGATCGAACCCAGGTCACTTGCGCTCTATGAAACTAAACTTCCGCCTTGACCTCTAGGTTACCACGGCTCTTAGAAATAAACGTAAATAAACATGTATACAAAAATATTCAAATACGTATATATATATATATTGGCCGTCGTGTAAAAAGAAGAAGGGGACAAAATATTCACTGCAATTGAAAGAAACCAATCTGACGACGACGAACAAGGCCTCCGCTTTAACAACCACACACCCAGCGCAACAAACTTTGCCGACCCGTTTTTACCTGTAGGTGTCGTACGAATCGACTAAGGAAACAAACCGAAAATATCACAGTCTCCAAACTTTGGATTCGAGGCGCCGATATTGGATAGTCAACCCGGCTGCTAAGCGTGGCATCTCTACCCCTCAACATAGGCCATGTTGAGCTGTGGCCTTTTAACAGGCTGATAAAAAAATAAATACACGTGTCCAGCGCTGAAGATTCAAGCGGACAACCATAATATACTAGGCTATACCAGAAATTTGTTTTTACTTAGTCCTCTAGCAATAGTTTATATTTTACAGCATGAATAAATAGATAGATAGGTAGGTAAGATAGATAGATAGATAGGTACTAAGCAAAAGTAATATTCAAAACAGAAGAGCTTTGAAAAGTTTGTTAGAACATATCACTCGTAATTATAACCGACGAACCACGAATCCTGACCCGCCAGCCCAGCTGAAAGTGCGCACCACTTGGGTGACGGATATGGTGTGCATGCCGGACGTCAATATAGTGGTGACCAGCTCCACGGAACGCGATCTACGCTTCTACGACTGCAGCGCCGGCACCTTCACGCTGAAGATCGTCATCTCTAGCTGGGAATACATGGTATGCTGTACCATGATCTGTCAGTTGAATATAGGTTAAAATGAATGTATGTCTCTGTTTACAGACTAAGGTGTAAGTAGTCAGAGAATTCACAATCTTTTTCTCTGATGGTACAGTTGTAAGTTTACCTAGTTAGTAGTTTCTATATAACATCGCAGTACTTTGTATAGTTTGCTGCTTTTCCGGTTGTTCGCGAGGTCAATGAAGGTCTCGACAGGAATACAGTGCTGCGGTACTCCCACAGATTATCACAGAGACTGGATCTTTTTTGACATCGCACGACTAATGATTATTTTTAATTTGTTTTTAAGCACTCTGTTTTTGAATTTTTTCGTTGTCGTCATTGTCTAATAAAACACTCTGCTATTCGGACGAGACTCTAGCGCTTGACTGATGGAGGAAAATCCGTTTGAAAACGCCGAACCCTGCCCAGTAATGGACGTGACGTAATCTTCCATGATTGACATGTTCAATTTTATTGGCGCTGTCATACAAGTCCTAGTCTCTGCTGTAGATTGACTTTGTTGAAGAAGAGGAAGTAGAATAATACAATGGCCCATCTTAACCCCTACGGAAACGGCAGGGGTTCTTCCGATATGAAGAAGGATCATATTTTCAGATCTTGTCATACCTTATTTATTTTGGGTGTACGTTTTTTGTCAGTATTTCAGTAAGGAATAATTTTCTGCACCAGATCTGTACAATGTACTATCACTTCCACGAAGAGGTGTCGGAGAATAG
Source organism: Bhutanitis thaidina (assembly GCA_029286595.1). Classification (NCBI taxonomy): domain Eukaryota; kingdom Metazoa; phylum Arthropoda; class Insecta; order Lepidoptera; family Papilionidae; genus Bhutanitis; species Bhutanitis thaidina. The sequence continues at coordinate 349,276 of JAGSMS010000022.1, forward strand.
CCTGCTCATCTGCGGCGACATGGGCGGCTTCGTGCGCGTACTGCAGTTCTCGCCCGTGCTACGGGGCCCGTTCCGCAACCAGCCCGGTCGAGCGTTGCAACAGCTGCGGCACGTCGACCTGCAGAAGAGGGTAATGACGACATTGCCGAGTCTGAATCCACTTAGCTTAAATATATTATACATGGTTTCTTTAAACCCGTCTAAAATATGTTAAACTGTATATGATTAGTATATGTCATATGTAAAAATGATCAAAAACACTAGACCTGAATAGGCACCTTGTGGTACGCCAGAGTAGAAACAATAGCTTCGTCAAGTTTTACTTTTGGTTGAGCTGAAGTAATTTTTGATAAATCGTAGGCATCTCTGAAAGAATGGAGATAATTTCCAGCCCCAACTTCTCCCGGAGCTGCAGCTGGTGGAGTTCCCGCGCGCGCACACGGACTGGGTGCGCCAGGTGTCGTTCTACGCGTCGCTGCACTGCGTCGTGTCGTGCGCCACCTGCCCCGACGCGCTGCTCATGTGCGACCTCGCCGCCTCACGCACCCACAACACCTATCACGTCGAAAAGGTTTCTCCAAAAAAAAAAAATAAGCATTCACGACTGTATACCAAAAATTCAGGGGTGGTCAGAAGTTTGAGATTTATTTTAGTCGAAGCACTTCACAAACCACATTTCGCCAGGGCTTATTTCGAACAACACGACAGGTGCTGAACCTACATCTAGGAGATCGATCTCGGTCTCTACGGAGATTCCGTAAACACTTATGTCACTGCTTCTTATGATATTCACACTGACATGGAATTGGATAATTTTATGTTTTGGTACGTGCAGCCACATCGCAGTGTTTTCCGTGTCGGCGAGTCGCCGTGTGTCGGCGAATTAAAGCGCGGACAGTCAATAAAGTCTTTGATTTGGGTCTCGCAGGCCTAGTGAAATATGAGCGTAAGAGCGTAAAAGTAAAGATTAAAAAAAGAAATACAAAAAACGAATCTACTGTATTTTTTTCGATTTTGTATGAACTAGAAATGGTTTGCAGAATATGAGGTTTAATTTAATAAAATAACGCCGCATCCATTCTGTATATCTGACATTTGGTTGTAGTAGAGGTGTAGGCAGAGATCACGGCTTCTGGCACTACCCACAAACTTGGTGTGCTCTGTAGAGCGGGACAGTATTTCATGCCGGTCCACCGTTTGCAACTTTATAAGGCGCAAGTTCGGCCCCACATGGAATACTGTTCTCATCTCTGGGCAGGGGCACCCCAGTACCAACTCCTTCCATTTGACCGCATCCAACGTCGAGCGGCTCGAATTGTCGGCGACCAAGCTCTCTCTGATCGGCTTGATCCTTTGGCCTTGCGAAGAGATGTTGCTTCTCTTTGCATTTATTACAAAATTTTCCACGGGGAATGTTCTGAGGAACTGTTCGGATTGATCCCAGCTGCTGAGTTTCACCATCGTACATCGCGACAGAATTCGAAGTTCCATCGATACCACCTAGATGGTTGGCATTCCACCACAGTGCGTTTTAATCGAAGTCGTCAGCAGTATTTTCGAACAGTTACGACTTAGGGACCTTCAAGAAAAGAGCTTATTCCTTCCTTAAAGGCCGGCAGCGCATCTGTAGCTCCTCTGGTGTTGTGGATGTTCGTGGGCGTCGGTGATCATTTACCATCAGGTGAGCCGCACGCTCGTTTGCCCCCTTCTTCTATAAAAATAAAAAAACTTACCAGACGGATGGTGAGTCTCGTCACCGAGTTTGCTTCCAGAGTATTTATCCAAAGTTATCTAGAGTAGGTTCAATTGAATACTCGAACATACAGGGCATTCAGTGCTTCGCGTTTGACGAGGAAGCGCACGTGCTGTTGACGGGCGGGCCTGACTGCGCGGTGCGCTTGTGGAACTCGTTCGTGGCCAGCTCGCCCAGCGCCGTGTTGCAGGGTCACCGCGCGGGCGTGCTGACGCTGGTGCTGCAGCAGGCCGCGCGCGTCGCCTATTCCTTGGCGAGGGACCGCGTCATCAAAGTCTGGGATCTGCAGGCGCAGGTCTGCTTGCAGGTGGGGGTTATTGTAGTAGAATTTTGGAATGAGTAAAGGGTGTCATACTGTGTGAAATGGTTTGAGCATTTGGAAGGATTCTGTTTCATTTCCTGCTGTGAACTAAGACATGCTGATAAGAAAGAAGAATGATCGATAGAGTTTTTAGTGACAACATCATACTTCCCACAGGTTAGCATAAATGCATAAAGTAATCCTCAGTGATTTCTGTGAAACTGCGAGCGTCCATTCCGAGATCTGTTGTTATCCGCTTTATTAAGCTTTTATATGATAAGTCAGATACACACTACTGATATAAAGCAGCATCACCGGTACGAGCGTACCGGTCCTGTGCTCACCCACCCGTCTGCCTTATGTGCCGATGCGGGTAACCCACTAAGACATAAATAGGCTGAAGAAAAAGACGAAATACTAACCTTTCATTGTGCTTACTCCTTTAGACTTACATCGATATCCCATCACAAATTGGCGAGCGCACTCCGATTTCGGCGGTGTACAACCCGGCCACGCGCGAGTTCATCCTGGCCGCGATAAAGATAGCAGTGTTGATCCTGGACGAGCAGCTCAACCCTCAGCACACGGACGGGTTCACGCACTCGCGCGCCGTCTCCACTGTCTTGTACAACCCCTTGTTCAAAGTGGTCATCACTTGCGGCATGGACAGTATTATTATCAATTGGGATCCTCTGACGGGTGAGCTTTTAACACGATTTGGTGTATCTAGAGCACAAAGAGCTTCAACAACTAAAGTTTCATGTCCGTGCAGGCATCGGTTAAATTACTGAGTGCCATTTGAAGAACTGATTTTCTAGGTGTTGGACGGTATTAGCTGCTGCTTGGCCCCGGCTCGGATATAGAAAGTTTTAATTTAATTTTAGGGTGAGATACAAAGGCATGTTTTTGATTTTTATTTCATTGTGTGTCGGAAGAGAAGTCTCGTGATTGTTTTGGCTTTATCTTATTTCTCTAAAGGCTACATCAAAACGGACAGTTTTTTTGAACTACCTTTTATTACTACCTACTCTATACAACTGTGCCTCACAAAAAGGCATTTCTTTTTTCTTAATATTTTGATGGCACCGACTCAGGCAAACGCAACGTGATGATGCGCTGGGCGCACACCCGGCCGCTGCACGGCGCGCTGGTGCCGGTGGAGATCACGGCTGCCTGCTTCGACCCAGCGCACCAGCTGCTGCTCACTGGCGCCAGGGACGGCTCGCTCAAGGTACTCTCTGCTCGTCACCTGTTCTGGTCCTGTCGTATGTGACAGCACAGACGACACCTACTAACTGATGGGACATCAATAGCAACTAACTGTCCTATTTCCTTTCCTTTTACGCATATAAATTAGAATGTGACGCGTGCGCTTTGTCACAATATTCTAGGAACTTCTGGCAAAGAGGGCTTTTCCTACAACCCTACCCCCGTTAGGGGGCGCCGGCCTCGGCTCTTTCAATAAAAGTACTTACCAGTGGGCGCTAGTGTAATGATTGCACACGAGCGCTACATGGGTTAGAGACCCTTTTGACTTCTGGGGCTTTTTTAGTTTTACGCGGGGGAAAGATGCTAATACCCACCAGTCACTGTAGGCGGTGACCTTAAGGTAACTCGACTTAGTTGGTACCACGACCTCTCATAATTCCGGCGTGAACGTAGGAAGGCATCTTGTGCTTCTGCATTTCGTTCGGTGAGTGAGGGAACCGAAGGCCCGCTTCCCCTCCCTCTCCTCATCCTCCCTGCCACCTCCCAAACACCCTTACAGGCCGACAACGCACCAGCAGGCGCACGCGGGCGACGGTAATCACCTACCATCGAGTGCACCGCCAGCTCGTTTGCCGCCTTTCCCATAAAAAAAAATGAACTTCAGGCTGTCAACTAGCTCATTAAATAGTACTAGTATCACCTATTTCTTTAATCATTCATATTGTCGTCACGTTTCAATAATTTACACAACTTCAGGAAATGTAAGAAAATAAAAGAAAGATATGAAAGGTATGATCTACTTTAGTCAATATGTTCTTTGACCTAGGGTTCTGGGCCCAGCACTATTAGCGCGAATACATCTTGCCCCATAGCCTTCTGTACCGCAGAAGCAGTTTTCCCTTCTAAAGCCAGAAATGCCAGAAATTTCCATTAGGTATGATAAAAATAAAGTCAAATGTAAGCAAACATTTTGTTACAGCAGGTACGAGTACATAATAAAATTTGTTCGTTTCGTTGTATAGACATGGAACTTCAACACCGGCGTGTGCCTGCGGCGAATGGAGATCGAGAACATGTGCGAGGTCACCAGCTGTTTCTGGGTTGAAGGCAGGTGCGTCCTGTGCCTTTAAATTTCCGATTTTTATTACATTAAGATTACTGTCAGTGAACTGCTTAAAAAAAGTAGAGTAAAGTAGCAGCCTTTAAATGTCCCACCGGTGGGCAAAGGCCTTACTGATGAAGGTCTTCGGTTTATTTCTCAGCCCTGTAGGTTCCATCGCAGAGAAATTTACTTTATAAATTGAGCACTTATTAACGGACATTTGAAATGTAACTATTATTTACGGATTTTATAAAAAAATATATTTATTAAAATTACTCTTGTACTTATTTCACATCACAGTTATTGGTTACAGAACCAAACGATTTCACCTCACGGCATCATCGAATGTAGTTTGATTGATGATTATACATTGAATTGATATCGTATTCAGTTTATAATAAATTGTAAATGGCATTGTAACATTGGATTAACATAAAATACCTCAGAATTACTTGCCGGTTCTCTTCTCTGAGAACTTTTGTAATCCGATGTAGATTACGACACGTACGAACTTTAAACAATAGATAGGCTTGTTCATAGCACGTATGTTGAATAAAAAAAAGTTTTCACTTTCACTTTCAATATGGCGTAGGTAAGACGAAATCGATAGATTCTGTGGTCAATAATGTGATGTGAAACTAGTACATGAGTCATATAATAATTTTCCAACAAAACATGATAACCAAGTCTCCATCCCGTGAATGCGTTACATATAAACCTTCCCCGTCAAATTTTATAAATGATGGCAAAAATCACATTGTTGGGTGGTACATATAAATATGTATACATGCATAAAATACTACAAAAAATTGTTTGCTCCTTATTGTCGTAGGACTTAATAATGGACTGTATTAGAAAGTACATAACGTACAACAATTATCAAACAAAGTGTACAGATTAATGTTTACTCGCTAAGCGCGAGAAAAAGTAATATTGAATGGACGGACCCATATGAAACTAAAGCGAGATGCACCGTTGCACCCCGCGCCCCGCGCCCTGCGACCAGCGCCCCGCGGGTCGTTCAGTGATCTGAGAAAAAATAGATAAGATATTATTGTTCATGTCCGGGCATAACTCCTATATGGCAGATTTGATTGGTTCGATTTACCTTACATTAAATGAATAACAAGCATCGAATGTTTCCGAAGCAGGATCCTGGCGGTAGGATGGAACCGGCACGTGACCGAGTTCGAGGACTCGGGGCTGTCGGCGCACGGCAAGAGCTGGGAGACGCGGCACCGCGACGACGTGCTGGCGGCAGCCGCGCGCGCGCCGCTCACGCTCGCCACCGCCTCCTACGTGTCCGAGCTGCTGCTGTGGAAGCTGGAGACCGGGCAGGCCTATAGGTGCTTGAAGTTAAAGAATAGTTAAATAAAAAGAGCAAATTTCCAATCGATCCCTCGAGCCGTTTTGAAAAATAGGGCCAAATGCCTTTCTCAAGAACGGCCAACAAAACATACTGATAATAAAGCCCACTCTCGGTTTTTTATCGGATCCATTTCGGAGAGTGTGCGGAGGTTTTTGCATAACCTAATACCCCCTTCCCCTTTCCATCACCGAACGACTAGACGTGGCGAGCAGTTCCACCCTTATGTTGTAGACATTCCTCCATTACGCACGAAGCGGTTTGCCTCTTCTTTCTTTATGCGGACGGCTAAGGAGTGGAACTCTCTGCCGAGGTCAGTTTTTCCGGAAACCTTTAACCTGGATATCTTCAAGGCCAGAGTGAACAGACATCTAGGCAAGCGTGTACCATCCTAGGCCTCATCTTCGCTTTCCATCGGGGAAGATTGAGGTCAAACGCAAAAAAAACTTTTTTTATGAAAGAATAGTGGCAATGCTATTTAAGGAACATTACTAATATTCCTGTCAACCCTCCAACTAAGCATTACAGCTTGTATCTGGACTGGAGTGGTTCACGACAATAGTCGAATGGCGGGCTCGAACATACGACGTCATGTTTCGAAGTCCGCACCCGAGCCTATTCGGCTATTGGCGCTTAACTGATCGATTCAAGCAGTAATATACAGGTTGGATGCGACGGTACTGATATTCAATAAAAACACTGTTAGTAGTTATAGTGTCAGTGGCCAAAAAACTTATTAAACATATTTCGAAATAGTGAAAAATTTACGAAAGTAATATTAAAACCATTTTTTCATACAACTTACATAGCCTAATAATCCAAATGAAACGCATGCGCCGTTTGTAATGAATATTAGCAGATTACTGATGATATCGTATGGTTTCCTTGTCGGCGCCTGAGACCGCGGGCGGTCGGTCGATAAGTTCTCGAAGGTCAATCAGATTATGAGTGCAAATATATTTTGAGTCAAGGTAACAATAATCTAAAAATGATCCTGTGACTAAACTACTGCACTTACCCCATTGATATTGGATTTAGGCATTTCTAGTCTGTAGAGGTTTAATTTAATGTCGTACCGCGTCCGCCATGTTTCTACTCGCACAGTCACGCCACCCGGAGCCGTGCGGGCAAAGATTATGGAGCTCCATTTGAGATTTACCAGATAAGATTTTTTTTTTGCGAAAGGAGGCAAACGAGCAATCGGTTCACCTGGTGATAAGTGATTACCGTCGCCCAGGTGCTGCAGGTGCGTTGCCGGCCTCGTAAGGGTATTTGGGAATTGGGATGAGGACGGGGAGTGGGCCTCCGGTTAACTCACTCACCGAACAAAACGCAGAACCACAAGATACCTCTACTTCATGCCGGTATTCTGCGAGGCCGTGGTACCAAACCGGTCGAGTCGGGCCATTCGGCTCTACCACGGAGACAAAAAAGATTTAGCACGCAGCAAGGCATCTCATGGTAGCGTGTGGCGCGCCGCAGGCGGTTCTCGTGTACGGAGCCGACGCAGCGCATCAAGATGCAGTACAGCAAGCGCGCCGCGTCGCCGCAGCCCGCCGCCTCGCCGCCGCAGACGCACCGCGCCTCGGCCATCTTCCGACCCAGGTAACCAACCACTCCCAATTCCCCGTTCGGTCCATTGTATATTCGATACCAACGTTTGTTTCGCACGACGACAACGAATTGTTAACGATAATTATTGTAGCTTCAGATATTCCTCGTTGTTAGACATTCGAGTACTAATTGTCACTTTGTTTCGACAATTGTATTGTAGCGAATTAAGATTTTGTATATCAGGTTAAACTATCCACTACTTTGAAATTAAGCTAGCAAGCAAGCTAGAAACTAAAATGAGCGCCCTGACCACTAGGCTACCACGGCTCCTAGGCTACCACGGCTCGAACCTATAGAGAAGCTGGTTAATAACGAATAATAGACAATTACAATGCCAAAAGTATTAGCATGACATGACAAAGAGAAGCTCTCTCTTTCACGCATTCTCATATTCGATGTAATATAAGATCGAATTAATAACATCATTCAGATCAGAGAGAAAAGTCGTTGGTTATCGAAGTGTGGCGCTATCGTTGATAAGGTACACAGTTGGTAGCACCTGCATCAGCTCTCCTGCATCAGCAAGTGTTAGCATTGTCTGGAACTCGGAAGGACCATCGGCTCATCAGGCAATATGTGAATTTTCAGCTTCCGATAAGAGTTGTTTGCGATTAGGATTTTCAATATTGCTGGCATCAGTTATTCTATTCCGTTGGAAGTGTACACTAGATCAAGACTGCACCAACTTACCCCAGTACCTACACAATGACCCCTTTGAACTCTTATCTAATGTTCTTGACTCCAGCGTGTGCGGGATCCGCTCGGGCCGAGCTCGGCGCGTGTCGTCGGTCGCGCTACCAGCGCATGCACAGAGCCTGCGTCAGCTCGCCGTGCACGCCATGATTTTCCTCGAGACCCGGCCGACCAGAATGCAAGTTGGTGAGCTCATCGTGTATCCTCAACGTCAAAATAATTTTTGTATAAGTTATCTTTTCTTTTATGGCAAAGACCAAGCGGCTCACCAGATGTTAACTAATTACCAATGCCCTCGTACATCACCAACACCAGAGAAGAGAGAGTTTTCGGCCTAGAGGATATTTAGGAAGGAAAGAGGGGGAGGGGCGAGGTAGGAGATGGGAAAGTAGAGTGGTCCTCCGGTTACCTCACTCACCGAACGAAACGCTGAAGCACGAGATATCTCTACCTCACGCCGGTATTCTGCGATGCCGTGGTACTGCACCGGTCGAGCCGGCCCATTCGAGCAGTAGCAAAAACCACCGCCTTACTCTACCACTTGCAAAACATGTATAGCAGTATAGGTATATCATAGTGCCGATCTTTAGTTAGCATCTGTGATCCTGATCAGCTCCGAACGCACTCATCCCTCCTCACTTTCACCGTGTCCGGTCTACTGCCTGTGACGCACTATCAGAAGTATTAACCCATATGTTGACGTAAGCCACCACAACCAAATATAATGTGGAGGATCATGGTTTTGCACTTCTTGGTGAGCAGTGGTGTAAAGTCTGTAACTGGATTCTTCTTTATCTGGTACTAGGAAAGGTAAGCGTATATTTGTCACCAACTGCTATTTTAGTTTTCGTTCCAGCGTCTCTCGTGCTGTCCCTGGAGAACGGGCAGGTGCAGTGTTGGTCGGACCATCCGGCGGGCGGGTACAGGGGGTCGTTCCAGGGCATCCACACGGCCGGAGACTACGTGTCCGCCTTGGCGACGGACATTAACAACGACTACCTCTTCTGTGGCACCACCGTGGGTTACGTGAAGGTCTGGCTCATGGCCAACTATCTCACAGACGAGAAGGTAGGCGACCATGCGAAACTAACATCACATACAAATTATTAATGACGTAAACCAATGTGATGATCATTCTGTTTTACACTCTCGATATATTTCTATGAACAATAAAAAAAGTTATAAGTAGACATATGTCACGTAAAAACCTTTTATACACATCCGTGCAGACTTAGACAGACAGACACATATGCGCAACACATGTACACAAGAAAGTTTTAAATGTTAAACGTATAGAGTTACAGTCACAGATACACAATAATTATAACTAATGTATTTTGATACGCTTCGAGTCGGTCAAAAATTTATGTACAAAAAATTAAATAGAAATCACTTTTGGCTGTAAACTACGTACAAAAATGGTTAAAGTATCACACAATACTGAAGAGCTGTGAATTTTGTAAATAAATAAAAAAAAATTAAATAAGTGTCCATATAAACGTTACATTATATAAAGATTTCTTGTATTTACGCGAACACATTTCAAAATAAACTTATTATTATTTACGGATTTTATCGCGTTTAATTTTGTTTTTATACTCCCGACGTTTCGAGTGCTTTAGTGCTTTTTTTTTATTATTACTGTAAGCACATTCTGCGTAGATCGGACCAAAGTTAATAAATAAAATATCTAGTTGTCTATGACATATGGACGTCTAACACCTCCGTCCCCTCGTGACCACGGTTGCTGTAAAGCAATCGAAACGTCAGTTATATAAAAACAAAATTAAACGATAAAATCCGTAAATAATACTTGCCATATATTCTTAATACGGAATTATTAAAAAAAAAATACTCGTTATACACAGGTGGTTTTTTTTAGTATTACAACATAAAGTATTTTTTTTTATTTTATGGGAAAGGCGGCAAACGCGCAAAGCGGTTCACCTGATGGTAAGTGATTACCGTCGCTCACGTACATCTGCAACACCAGAGGTGCTGTAGATGCGTTTCTGGCCTTTGAAGGTATTTGGGAGATGGATGGGAGGATGAGGAGGAGGATGGGGAAGGGGAGTGGGCCTCCGGATACCTCACTCACCGAACGAAACGCAGAAACATAATATGCCTCTACTTCACGCTGGTTTCATTCTAGGAGGCCGTGGTACTAACCCGGTCTCGCCAGCCCATTCGAGCAGCAGCAAAAGCCGCCGCTTGGCTCTACCGCGTTGAAAATATTATGGTTGTATCTAACTGTGTAACAAGCATATTTATAAGAAACAGATGACATTCCTCATGCAACTCGGGAGACATTGAATACCTACATTTGTTGTTGTCACATTTTCTCTATAATGCACAGTAGTTCGAATATTATGAAATTTTAAGCTTTATACGGCCTGAAAACCGAAACGAAGGTAAAAGAATGAGCATTGAGTTGTTGAGGCCTAGTTGAAGGTAGCTTCTGCACTTGGCTCACTTTCTGCGCTCGTTTTTTCCAAAACCCAGGTGCACGTGAGCATGCCGCGCCTGCGCCTGGAGTTCCCGTTCCTGTGGCGCGACCGGCTGGAGGGCCGCGCCAAGCGCTGTGCGCGCGACCAGCCGCTACCGCTGCTGCTCAGCAGCTACCGCGCGCACTTGCGCTGCGTCACCTGCCTCGCTTACATCGACGCCCAGAAGCTGCTGCTGACGTGAGCGCCCCCGACACCGCTCACTCGCGCTTCATGTAGCAGCTACGCTGGTGTTGTCTGCCTTCCGGTTTGACCACACTCAGAATTACCCTGAGGCACATATCTTCAGTGAAGCCGCAACTGCCGCAAAATTATTAAGAGCTTTTACGCTTCACGGCTTTACATTTGAACTTTCAAGACCAAAATCTTTCCAACAGATTAATCGATTTTAATGAAACTTTGTAACGCATAAGCTGGATGCATAGTTCTGAACAGTTAGTACGGCGTGAGGCGTGAACGCTCTTCATCGGCTGTCGAACATGTTGGTTGGACAAAAAAATTAAAAGAGGAGACGCGCTTTCTGCTGAATTAATTTAAACGTAGGGTTTTGTTTTCAACGGGTGAAATATTGTCGCACTGTCAGATGTCGCAGGCGCCTGCTTGTTCACAGAATGATGTTAGATGAACATGCAGATACAAATGTTTTCTCAGTAAAATTACCCTAACAGATACGCCCTAGATTCACCGCAACATCACGCCGTGCAAATCATGAATTATTAAACATGCTTTTAATATTAGGTGACAAGCGAACTAACAGTCCACCTGATGGTAAGTGACTAGTGCAGTCCATGGACACCTGCAAACAACTACAATCGAAGAAGCTTACAAATGCGTTGTCACCGCTGTGATGGAATACTTTACAGCCCGTCTGGCTGTCTATGCCCTTCAAACCGAAATACACAACGTAGAGCCCACACGGCCCCTAGGCTGTAAAGGACCACCGCGTGACGGTAAGGTGTTGCGCAGCGGCAGCTCGGACTACAGCGTGCGGCTGTGGCGGCTGTCGGGCGAGTACCTGCAGACGCTCGGCGGCTTCGTGCCCTGGACGCTGGAGCACACGCGCTTCCCGCCCGACGTGCGGAAAGTGGCCAGCTCCACTACCTTCAAGGTTTTATTACCATTTTGTAAGGCGGCTTGACAGCTAGCTAGTTAGGCGCACAGGTCAAGCGAGGCTCTTTTGGAACGATAGGTGATATATATCCACCTGAACTTGCTGAACCTGCACCTTCCAGGCTAGTTCCAACCAATACTTATAGCAAGGAGAAATTTAGATGTAGTTTAACAAAAAAACTTCCCATATTACAACACTATGAAAAAACAAATAGTCCTTTACAAAAGGCGTTCCCCGGGGCTCCATTCTCGACCCATATCTTTTCCTTACTTACATTAATGACTTACCCAACTTAGTAGGGGTTTAAACATATTACAAGTGTTATTTGCTGATGATACTTCATGTTTTAAATCAAGCGATAACTTGTTATACACGACGAGGTGAATATTTCTATGTCAAAAATAGTTCTTTGGTTTAAGGCTAATAATTTGTCTTTAAATGGCAATAAAACAAAATGTATACAATTCTCTTAATGTTAAATATTTAGGTACCAATGTACTTATAAATGGAGAGGACCTAGGCTTGTGGGTCCCACTGTTTTTCTTTGAATAACTCTTGATGCAAAGCTTCAATGGGGCCCCATATATCCAAACCTGGTAGAGAACGGCTCTGCAGCATATGCTGTATGGAAAATAAGAAGTCTGTCTGATGTCGAAAGAGTTAATATTTCCATAGCATAACAACACATAGTATTTTGTTGTGGGAACATGCAACAGAAATAGAAACAATATTCATCTTGCGAAAGAGGGCCATAAGAGCTATTTACAATATATATAGAAAAGGCATTTCATATGATTATAAACATGTTTTCTAAATGCCTTAGACTAGTTTGTACGTAATATTGGTGTGCAGGTGTGGCGCGGCGGGCTGGTGCCGCGGGCGGCGCGGCGCAGGGCTGCGGACGCGACGGACGCGGGCGCACGGGGCGCCTCCGCCGGCGCCGCGCCCCCCTCGCCCCGCTACGAGGAGCCGCCGCCCGCGCCCGAGCCGCAGCCCCCGCCGCGACTCGACGACTCGCTGCCCACCGTGAGCCAACACTATCTTCTTATCAATTTTAGAACAACGTTGTCACCACGTAGTGCAACATCTTTTCTGGTTTAAGAACAGTTCCCAGCGCTGAGCAGCCGACAGCGGTGTGACTACTGCTGTGTCCACTTTGAAGGGTATAGAGAGCCAGCGCAACTGCGGTCTGAAGCATTCCGTCACAGTTCTCTGTGGTGACGATACACGTGTAGTTTTCATTGTTTAAAGATAGTTGGTACATGCCTGTCGTGGGAGAGAGGATTAATGAATAAATATATAAGGAAATTTTGATTAGGTGTCAAAGTTACCTTAATATTATGAAAGAAAATAAACATCGGATATCGACGGAGCTAATTTGCGCGATTTATCTCCATGATAGCAAATGCGCTCGATTACAGAATAAAAGAACGGTTTTACTGATGACGCTCCTTACACTCCGACGTATAGATTAATAGATTCATTACCCGAAACGGTTTTGGATATCGAATACTGGCACGACAGCAATATCGTCGCCCGCGTGCCCCACCAATACCTACATAACAGTTCATTATGCTACGTCCGGTTCATTCTCCGGTCGGGCCGACTTGTCCGCGTTGCAGCTATGCAGCTGCGCCGCGGCTGGGCCAGTTCTGAGCGTTGTAGAACGAGATGAGTAGAGAAACATCTGCATAGGCTATTCCGTTGTAGTATGCAAGCATTGTTTAAAGATAATGAAATCTAAAGGTCTCATATTAAGGTCCTGAAATTACGGGGTAAGTAAAACACTAAGTTTTCTAAAATTTCCGGGTGCCCGACGCGGTGCAGGCGCACGATTCAATGTCCCGAGTGCCAGTGTGACCGTCAGGAGCAGTCGGTGCAGTCGGCGTTCAGTTGCCATCACGCGAACGTCACATTGTGTGGTTCCACAAATAAGCGATGAATAATAAGTACAGTTGTGCGTCAGATCCCGCTGTACGCGCACCTGCGCGTGAGCGGCACGCAGGCGGTGCGCCGCCCACCCACGCCCGAACTGGTGCGCGCAACGCGGCTGCGGCGCGGCGTCGCGCGGCGCACGCGCTTCGACGACCCCCCGCGCCGCACCCCCGGGCAGCCCGCAGCGCCGCCCGCAGCGCAGCCCGCAGCGTAGACCGCAGCCCCGCCCGCAGCACACAACAATCGACTTGCGCAAGGAGCATAACTTGTTAAACGTTGCGTTTACACTTATGCAATATTACTTTACTTTAATTCGTCAGTCATTTTAAAACCACTTCAAAAAGAGGAGGTTATGAATCCGTCTGTACGTTAATTAATGTTACGCAATGCCTCTTGTTTTTTTAAAGAACCGAATTTGATCATTATTTTTTAAACACCTTTGGTGTGGTCCTTACCTTGAGGAAAATGTTCCAACTTTAAGAATAACGAAATAGAGGTTGAAGTCGTTTGTTTTTTTGAAAAATTTGTTTTAAATTCACTTGTGATGTGAAGTGTTCTTGATTTTTTTGTCCTTTGAACAACAGCTTAAGAAATCCACCCTTATGGGTTTTCCACCCTTATGGATGGTTTCCATTAAACTTTCTTTTAAATTTCTTATTACTTCATCGTAATAATGCCTAAATATCGCATTTTGAGGTAGTGTGTGAAGAGATATTACATCTTTAATACTTTCTTGCACTGTTTCTTGACCTTTATTATATACTATGCTTTTGTTAACGTAACTTCGGGGTCCAACAATTTCGAGTCACAAAATTTCCAAAATGTCCAATAATTATTCTCAGTAATCCCTTGTGCATGATGACATAAATATAGTTTGGTGTTTTTCAATTGCCAGGAATATTTTTTTTTTAAAAAAAACGTCGACTTACCACTGTCTAGATTTATTTTCCATCTTAATAATTTTTAGTAACCTCTCTCCACCATAATAAATATACACACAATTATATTTTTTTAAAATATCTCATCTGAAAGCAATTGTTTTAATATTATGACTTTATACTATCAATATTTTTCGATGCCGAAGTGTTTTTTTTTAATATAAATATATAAAATGGTTTTAATATCTGTTAGTCATGAAATTACTTATTGTACTTATTATAATGTTAATAACTTTGTATTATTTTAATGTAGTTTGGAGCTTTCTATAAGTTACGAAATAAAATAATCGATACTAAATGACAGTAACATGTTTAAATCATTTCATCAACTATACACTAAACATAAGCTTCGTAAAGATAACGTATTGAACTTCACTGTACCATAACACCATCCGGTCTCATCGCAACTTGGTCTTGGACCTGGCCTGGTGCACTTTGTGGGACTTCTTGGCACACACCTGGTCAAGAAGCGACTGCGTGGCGCGGAGCGGCTCGCAGTCGCTCGGCATGGGGTTGCCGTCCAGCACCACTCGCAGCAGGGCGCGCCGCTCGCCGCGCTCCCCCGGCCCGGTGCTCGCGGCCAGCTGGTACGCGAGCACGCGGTGCAGCCACTCCGCGCTATTGACATCCAGATGATTGTAAGCAAGGTTGAGCCATGCGATGCTCATATTTCCTTTGGAAAACACCTGCCTGAAACAGATAATGGTCGATTTAATTGTTCCTTCTTTTACTTTTATGGAGTACTTGATAGCTGTTACCCACTACTGCGCTAGGCACAAATTTAAAGAGAGATTAATAAATATTTTTTAGGTTTTTCCATGTTCTCTCATAAATCCTTAATAATAACGTGACAAGCGTGAAGAAATCGGTCACAAACAGGCCGACACTTTAATTCATTTACATGTTTGTTTAATCAGAATATCACATAAATGTATCGACGATCACAGATGCAATAAACCAGTGTGGGCAAGTGCCGTGAGTTAGAATCATCTAGATCAGGGATTCCCAAACTATTTTGGGTGAGAAACTCCTTTTCCAAAATGAACGGATACCTTGGCCAAATAATTTTTTCCTATTCATACAAAATAATGTACCCATGGAGGTCGATATCGACCACTTTGGGAATCTCTGATCATCATTGCCGATCCAGATCATGGCGGAGAAACACTAGACTTTAAATGTAAATACTTGATAACCCATCGCTAACCCATTACGTAAAAATGTGTTATCCATGTTGAAAGGATCAGTCTGCGTTCGTACGGCCTCATTAGTTCTCCTCCTCGCATGCAACTCCACTGTGTCCCGGCTACGTTGCGCAGGCGCCGCTAAAGGTAAAGTTGGCCGCTTGCCTCTTGGAGTCAGGCTCCGTTTGCTTCTCGACTCGGAGTTTGGTTTGTCAGCTTCCGCCACGAGCTCTTTGTAATAGCGGTCATAAATCTCATTCCTCAACTTTATGTATTCTAAATGTCGTTTATTTCTCTCCAAAGTCTCCTCGGCTGATAGAGGAAACTCCATCAGAATTTGGAAAATGAGAGAGGCGCCGTCATCAGTTATTTCGTTGCCAGCGAGATCGAGATGGGCGAGGGTGCGGTTGGTGCGCAGCGCAGTCCCGATGGCGCGCGCTCCCTCGCCAGTGATGACGTTAGATGCCAACGACAGAGACAGGAGTGTCTCCGACGCGGGGAGCGGGTACGCCAGCTTGGCGGCGATGAGGCCGCAGTCTTCGTCTCCAAGAGCACACCGCGCGAGAGACAGCCGACGTAAGGGAGTGGACATCTCGAGCAGTATTTGGAAATTGCGCTGGGGCAAAGGCGAGTCGTCCAAGCAGATATCGGTCAAGTGAGATTGGGGAAGTATCTTCGCAATCTCCTTCAAGCCAAATCCTCGAGGCGGACCCCAGCGTACCGAGATCTTCGACAAGTGCTGATGATAAGGTACGCAGAGACCGATAATCTTCAACAGCAACGATGGTATCTGCCTGCAGCGAGGAAACAGCAGCTCCACTAAATGGCCCGGCGCGTCTCGCACCGCAATGACGGTGACGTCGTGGGGCTCTTGGGACGACGCCGTGGACACTGCAGACGAGACGTCGTCAAGGACTAACGAGCGCACCGTGCTCGAGGCGCGCGCCGACCGCTTCGGCTTACTTGTGTGCTCGGCTGTACGGGAAATAAAACTTATTAAAACTGGTTCATCTGTAACATGTCTGGCCGAAAGAGGCGAGTTTATCTGTAAAAAAACCCGCTGGCCGCACATGGATTTAAGAGAATTTTGAACATTACATGTACTGACGTTGAGTTCGTAATATTATTTTGAGACGGAAGGGCGCCTGCAGCTGCGCGCAAGCGAAGGGCAGGAAGGAGGGCAGGTCGCGCGGCGAGGGGCGCAGCACGCTCAGTGCCGGCTCTGTTTCCATCTTGTGTCCTCTACGAGGCGCTAACGATGACCTTTGTACTTAATCTGAGCTTTTATTGTTATATTATCTTATAAATTATTATATTTTGACAGTTAAGTAAACAGCTTTCAGACAATAGTTTTTAAATTTCGTTTCTAGTTTTATTTCAGTCTGTGTTGTCACCGGTGGCGTCCCAAAAAAGTTTTAATATGTAATATTCAGGAATTAATTTCGGCATTTATGGGTGGATTTTTCCGCCTTCAGTTGGGCCCCAGAACCTCGTCGGTCTGTCAACACATGCAGGCAAAGTTGGTGTATGGAAAAGAAGGCATTGTATTCCTCATATATACACCCGCTTACAAGCTGTGTGCTTATGGTTTCTCTGATGGATTTTGTCACTGAAGTAGTGATAAGTGCCATTCGAGTGTTCTAATTTAAGTGGCAATGAGCAGGTTGTGTCGGCCAGCAAAGTGAAAACGTTAGAGGTAGACAAACCCTAGTGGCAGATGTGATAAGGCAAAAATGGGCTCAAGTTCGGACTAAGTGGTCCTTCTTGTGAAATTCAAAACATTTTCAATTCAATTTAGACTTGTTTAAAGCTCGTCAAAATCCACATTGGTTCGAAAAAGAAAACCGGCAGGACACTCAGGGGTCTATTTTTAAATGGCATGTGTAACAAAAAAGAAGTCTATATCTGTATTAATAAATTTGGGGGAAGCCTATGTTCAACAGTGGACTTATGCTAGACTGGCATGATTTTTGTACGCGGTGGAGTCGAGCGGCACCTGGCAGCACCAGGGCCTTGCAGGAGACCGTTGTGAACCAGAAGCATCTGGAACTTCTGCGTTTCGTTCGGTGAGCGAGGTAACCGGCTTATGGCAGTTAGTTGCTCTATTCGCATAGGTTTCATTAGTTTTATGCACTTACTCACTTTTTTTTACACTTTCTAGTTTTGGCCAATCTACTATATCGATCCTCGACCAGTTTTGTGTCGGTCAGTTGTTTGTTCAAGAAATTTTCACAAAAGCAAGCAGTACAATCTATACTATAAGAAAATAGTTTCCAATCCCGTTGGAGTCCCCCGCAGTGTCACTCCAGGACATGATACTGTGGAATACTTCAGCGAAGTGGTGCTAAAAAGTTTCATGTACTCAATAAAACATAATAGGCGAGATGATTTAAAGTTGGTTTCACGGTCTTTAACAAATATAATAAACAGCAACGGGTCCAGTAAGCAGCCTTGGGATACGCCACTTCGTGTTGTTGAGAGTTATAATTATTAACAACTACTGCTTGAGACTACTGGGCTCGATCCCCAGCAGCCGGCGCCACTAAAACTAGTAATAGCAATTTTAAGTGTTGTGTTTACCACGTGCTCGGCGGTGAAGGAAAACATCGCGAGGAAGCTTGTCTGAGTAATAATAAAAAAAATATTTTGTGGATGTTCACGTCCGCTTAAAGTCCGCCAACACTCACTGCGGCAGCGGGGCGGACCCAAACCCTCGTTATATTTGAGAGGCCTTCGCCCAGCAGTGGCTACTGCGGCCTGACACAAAGGCCGGCATCTGTAGCTCCTCTGATGTTGTGGATATTCGTGGGCGTCGGTAATCATTTACCATCAGGTGAGCCGCACGCTCATTTGGCCCCTTCTTCTATAAAAAAAAACTCATATCCAAAGCAGACTAATTTGGCTGTCTGCCCGTCCGTCAGTTATCCGATCCTTCGTACAGCGTTCCCACAACTTCGAAGCTTGCCTATCAACTTCTGTACTTGTGCACTTACTAGAGCTGACAGAGTCCTCCATGTACCGATTATAACGACAAAATTAAATCTAAGACCAATTTTGAAGACCATTCCGCGTAGATCGGACCATAACTTAATGATAACAAATCTGACGGTCACCGGGTCAACTGTAACATCAGGACTTCCAACACCCCAGGTGCCCCCGTGCACCGCGGCGGCTGGAATTAATTAAACGCGATGAATTCCCTAAATTACATATACACTAGTGGTTATTTGGAGCAACATGTCGGTCGGCGGCCTCTCAATATCAGGCTAACGATACAAATCATGCATAAGTAAGCCTACATAAAACGTATGTATACTTATGCACGTAAGAAGTTATACTTCTTTAGTGTAACAAAACATTTAATCCCGTGTGCGTACAGGCACAGGCTTTGTTTGTGAAAAAAGACATTAAATAACGGTTTAATTAACTAAAATATCATTCACTACCACATATAATTTAAAATCACACACAAATACACAAGTATATTTATCTATGCATATATTTTTTTATCTCCACTGATATAAAACACGTGTCGTAAATACATTTGAATAACTACCTTGAACATAGTTATCAGTTCTCGTAAACTTGTAAGATTACAAACCAACATCATGGTGTCGCTTTCAGGTGTCGGTGTGCGCGCGGCTCGTAAAAATTCACACTCGTCATTTTTACCAAACGCGCCAGAAGACGTATAACTTCAAAAAGTATAGTGATGTCAAATAATTTATAAAATTAAAACACATTTTTTTTGTTCTAAATACATTTAATGGTGTTCCAATCGGTTGTTAAAATATGTTTCGTTTGTTGACCCAAATATAATTACATTAATTAATTCGCTTGCTAAACACAGGACAAGTGCTGCGTACAAGCAAACAGGTTAAGACAAGCTTTTTGAACCATAAGCGGTGACTCTATTTTTGAGATTTATGTAATAAGATATTAAAAACTAAGTACTGCTGTTTATTGGTATAAATTAGGGTTACGGGACATTCTCATACATTATTTCTCAATGTCCAGAAGCTAGAAAGCAAATTTCCTAAAACAAACATGTCCACGGAGCCTGAAAAATATTTATGTTCTATGCAATTTGATGATGAATAGCTTCAGTCCCGACATGTATTTGTACGATATACAAAAGTAAAGTAAAACACATTAACAATGTTTTACTCAATGTCGAGTTGTGTCGAATGGCGGCTACTTGTGGTCCCGCTTGGCGCCGCTCAGCACCACGTAGGGCGAGTGCGTCTCGCGCTGCTTGTCCTGCAGCATCTGCAGCGTGCCCAGCGGCGTGTCCGTCGAGCTCATCTTCTTCATCAGCTGGGAAAGGTATGAGAGAGCAACCATCAGTTCATCTCCTCCCTCGGGAAATCAGGAGAAGTTGTGATTTCAATTGAAATTATGAAAAATGTAGTTAAATACTAACTGTCCCGGCAGACGTTTTTCTACCATTTCCGGTAGGTGGCGCTACGAGACACATTTCTCAATTACTTTAAAACTCGATTTTATTTTTGGCACTTAGCTAGCATATATTGTGAATACGAGTCACTTTTATTCTCGACCTTCAGTGACATGTGTTTACACCTTTTCTCCTCCACACAAAAAAACTGATGTCACATTCTTAAACAAATAATTTAATATCTTCAGCAGAGCGGCGGAACTTTACCACTAAAATCCGATAGGTAAAGCCATTGAGATGATGGTTCATAGCTCTACAGCTATGAACCATCATCTCAACGGTACAAATATATTGATATAATTCAAATGCATTCGGTGCAGGGTGCACTGTGATATGGCACCGATGTACCAACAGACACCAACAAAAGCGGCCATTATGGTTTTATTGTCGATTTCTTGGGGAAAGGCACACGTTTAGCGGTGGACTCAGCTATGCCGACGATAAAGAAGCAAAAACTGAAGACTGACCCCCTCCTGCACGGCCTTCTTGATGCGCTTCTCCTGCTTGTTCTTGCCGGGCCCCTTGCCGTGGAACTTGTGCGACAGGTAGCGGAACGCCTCCTTGGGGCAGAGCGGGCGGCCGTCGTCGTCCACGTACTCCAGCTTGACGTGCGGCCGGAAGCCGGCGCGCTCGCGGAACTCCTGCAGCGGCCCGTGCCCGCCGCCGTGCCCGCGCTCGCGCCGCCCGTACTTGTCGTCCTCGCCGCTGCGGGCGCGTCACACCGCATGTTACACCTCACCTCAGCGAGCGTCACACGTCACACACCGCAGACCATAACGTAAGAATATGCCACCCCCACCCCCCCCTTCCTTCCCGCGGGCGTCGTAAGAGGCGACCAAGGGGAAAAGCCTTGATAATGGCAACGGCGGGACAACCATCCCGAAAAATAGCAGACCAGAATGTAGCAGACCGATGACGGCAAGCAGCGTCTAAGCGACGAGGTGTCTGCTACTGGGTTAGTCAATCCGCTTGACTTGTAACGAGCGTGGCGATTACGGCAAGTCCTCCTTATGGGGGAGGTCTATGTCCAGCAGTGGACTGTTTCTAGACAATTAAGTTAAAGGACACAAGCGAAACTCCAGCGCTAAATAGCTATGATAGCCTACCGGCTCGCGTTTGTTCAACAAATAATAATGTAGAAATGTTTTGATTTAGTGAGTGAAATCGCTAACGCATTGGTCCTTGAGAACGAATTAGAAAAACATTGACCAGATAACTAGCTATATATTTACTTACTTTATTTGTATGGTTAAAGAAGGTCGAGTGACTATTTTCCATACAACTATTTGATTCGTGTAAGGGAAAATTTGTATGTGTAAATATTTCTCTCAAACCTAGTATTTATTTATTGAAACTACAAAGTGATTAAAGTATATTTACGTTTCTAACGCCGGAGTCGACTAGAATAATGCAATTACATCTTACTTTAGTATTTTATAAAACTGACATACTATTCACAACTTGTTCCCAACGGCTACTCCGTTGAGACAATCTCCTTCCACTTGCTACGGTCCTGACATATGTCTTTCGCTTCTCCCACTTTCGTCAATCTTCGCATGCATGCTCGTTGGTTTAGAGTACTCTTGACCTGGCCTTTTTCCAGAACGTCTCCGATTTGATCGTGAAATGTTCACCTAGGTCTTCCTCTCCCGACTCTACCATTAACACTAATAAAACTGAAGTATAATTTAATCATTTTAAATAACTGCTTTTATGCACTTTCGATCAAGCAGATAACATAGGAAATGTATATTAGAAAGGCAACAACAGCCCCGGCGGCTGACGTCGGGCGGCAGCGGGCAGAGCTACTCATTCTTGTGCCACAGCACTGCCCCCGACTGACTCACGGACTGCGGGACTCACGTGTAGCTCTTGTCCTCGATGGAGTAGTGCCGCGCGGCGAGCTGGTGGGGTGCCGTGCGGGGCGCGGGGCCGCGCCGGCCCGCTCCAGGTACCCCTTGCTGAGCGCCAGCTGCAACGCACCCGCGACGCCGCCGCCGAGGGCCGGCTCCGCGTCCAGCGCCACCGACGATCCTGTCGCAATCGTAAGACATTGTTATAGTCGATCTTTTTAAGTCTATAGCCAGGCAGCAATGTCCATCACGCGCTTGTGGGTTTGTCACTGAAAGAATCAGAGGGTACATTTTTCCTTTCTTTCACTGGCACAGATCAGTTTGATGAACTGCTAATACAATGAGGATGAGGAACAGAAAGCAGTCGAGCCCACCCGCGGCGAGGTCCGGCGGCGCGTCGTTGTGCACGTCGACCCGGCTCCAGTTGTCGCCCGCGTTGTCCTCCACCTCCATCTCCTCGCGCTCGTAGTCCTGCGGGAAAGTAAAATAGCAGACTGTAAATATCCCACTTGTTGGGAAAGGTGTTGTCAGTCGGTTATTGGTGCCAAAAGGAGTGAGCTATGGTGCTCTACATACGGTGCGAACATGACGTATTCTCCAAATTTTATTATTCAGATAAATAAGTTAAACCTTACATCACACCTATATATTTATATTTGTATGCACATTTTTGTATGAATAGCGGGGTCTAATTAACAGTGTGAACGGTGTGTACTGACGATGATCTCGGCGTGATGGTCGCGGTTGCCGGCCTGGCCGTACGTGGGGATGTCGCCCAGCGTGCGGCAGAACTCCGCCGTGGCGTCCAGTACCATAGCGCCGCCCGGCCCCGCCCCCGCCCCCGCCTCCGCCTCGCCCGCGGCCGGCTCCTCCGTCACGTGCTCCAGGATCTCCTCTACCTGTCAAATAGATTTTTGAAGTAAAACTTTTGGAATGTACCAAAGTAACGGTCCGGGCCGACTCATGCGCCTGCGTGTCACCCCTAAGGATACAGGTTTTTGATTGAAGATTCGCTTTTCGCCACTTTAGGAGATGCGGCAGTGTTGTAGCCAGTATGTCTAGCCACACTTTGACTCCATCTAAAACATGAATTATTAAATATTTTTTTATAAATATTTTGTGACGAACGAGCTACCTGATCATATGTGGCTACTACCCATGGACACCAGCAAACCACTTCAATCCAAGAAGGTTACAGGTGGTTCGCCTGCGGACTAACATGGAACACCCGCAACTGTACCGGCTCTCCTCTATGCCTTCGACAACGGCACACAACAGTGAATGCTCTGCTGGGTTAGAATGTCTCCTATACAGAGAAGCAGTCTGCGATTGCACAAGAACTAACTTATTCTAAGCTTATGTGACGTAAGCCCTTGTCGACGAGTAAGTGCCACTCGCACTAATCATAAGTAAACAAGTGAAACAGTGAAGCGGCCGGCCTTTGTATTATGTGTCTGATCTATTTGATCTGTGATCTGTCAAACGTTCTTCTACGAACTCTACGGGGAGTTCGGATGAGTTCTGTGATAAAATTTTATTATTTCCAAAAGCTTTTTCTACATTGTTTCATATTTTTTTCAATCATATATGGTGATAGGATAGGGGTGTATAAATAATCATTTATAGGTATATAAACATCTATGACTTGGGTACAAAGATGTATACCAGCATTGCCCCGTACGGGTTTCGAACCCGCAACCATCAGCTTCGGCGTCAGGATCACTACAGGCAGGATTGTTTTTTATTTCAAAAAGCAATTCCCAGTAGCGACTCGTCAGCGCGGATACAGCCGCTGCGTTGCACACAGCAACGTCGCCACGCACCTTGGGTACTTGCAACTGACGCTCCTCCATCTGGCGCAGCCGCCGCGCGCGCGCCAGCGCCGCCTGCAGCTCGCTGTCCGGCTCCACCTCCTCGTCGTCTACCGCTATCTCCATCTTCAATTCCTCAGGTTTCACATCTGTCATTAAAACAACGATTTGTTATCTTGCACTGATATACGTGGTGATGGTATACATATTTTTAATTATCTTATAAGGAAGTATTAAAAAAATATCTCTCACGACCGTATATCCAATACCGGTGTGGTCAGACATTTAGACATTTTTAGTTCTTAGAGAACACTTTTCACCAGCGCCTATTTGGGACAACGCGTGAGTCAGCCAAGCCAACGATACAAATTGTATGTAAGTTTCTAAAAACCCTTGTCCATCGATTCGGAGGCAGCCGCCCTGAACACTCTGGTATCGGTAACTATTCAACAAAATCAAGATAAAAAAATGGAAAACATACCTGTCATAGTAAGAATACAATTACTTGCTTCTGTTCTGTATCACAATGTTCCAGAATATCTCACGACGATAATAATACTATCGATGATTTTATAATACAGAAAGAGATGGGTACGTTGGTGTACAATAAAGTGTATTTCATTCATTCATACGTTAATGGCGCACTGAAAATTAAGTGTACTAAAGACTAATTGTTTGACAGGAAAGGTTTCCAGCTAAACAAAAACAAGTTATTTAGCTAAAGCATATATATATATATATATATATATATATATATACGTATATACATAGCGCGGGCCGAAGTTACACCTGTGTCGTCGGTGTCCAGCGGCACGCTCCCCGCGTCGTAGTCGTCCACGTCGATCGGCTCCGCTTTGGCTTTTTTACGCATTTTGCCCTGCAATGATACAAAGCACAAAAATGCACCATTCTATGTTTAAAAAGCAATACCTACTTCCTACCGTTTACTTGATTCAAAACTGTGCCACATTTACCTCGTAAATTACCTTGTACGTGAATGTTAATTCTGTAGAGAAACAAAGATTCTACTGTAAAGGGATACTTCAAAAAGTATACCAGCAACCTGTAAATGGTCCACAGCTGGGCAAAGACCTCGTAATATTTGATAGAGGTTTTTGGTCCATATTGCAAGTTGACAGACTTCACATTTTCTCAAAATATATAAAGATATGCAGCGTCTGTCACCGCCGAGCACATGGTAAATTCAGCACGTAAAATTATTATTATTATTAACAATATCAATGGTGCCGCGGCACTGGGGTACCAGCGGAGTTCACTCGCACAGTATGAAATAAAGCCAGCAGTCGGACCCCTGAGGTTATCACGACTGTTAAAAAAATGATGTGGCTTCGAGAACATTGTTAATGATTTACTTAAGACATTTCAGGACTGCTGTAAAAAAAACATAATACAATTAAATATTTATTTTAGAAGAGAAATAATTAAAAGTTACCCTTTTCCTGGGCTTCTTGAACTTGGCCTGTATCTCGTGCTCATCCAGGTAGTCGGTGGCGGGGCGCAGCGCGGGCAGCTGCAGGGACTCCAGGCGTCTGTCAGCGCCGCCTTGCAGGCGCTCCTGTCTCTGTGTGACGAGTTTAGGAATTAAAAAGATATTCAACATCATAAGTACAGCCTGTCGCAAGTCCATTGCAAAACTTTGTATGTGGTAGAGCCAAGCAGTGGCTTTTTCTGCTCCTCGAATGGGCCGGCTCATCCGGGGTAGTACCCCGACCTCGCAGAATACCTGAGTAGTACCAGAAGTAGAGGCATCATGGCTTCTACGTTTCGTACGGTGAGTGAGGTAACCAGTGACACACTATGTCTCCTCATCTTTCCTCCCATCTCCTAAATATCCTTCAAGGCACTCCTCTGGTGCTGCAGACATACGTGGGCGACGGTAATCTCTTATCAGGTGAATCGCTCGCTCGTTTGCCCCGTTTACCATAAAAACAAATAATAAAGAAATCAATGATTACTCACCATCATCTCGCGGAACCTCTTGGCCGCGATGGAATCCTCGTCGCCGATGACGAAACCGCGCTCCTTGTCCGCCTTGCCCTTGTCGATCTCCTCGTCGTACTTGGAGAGCACGGGCCGCTCGAAGCCCAGCGACGCCTGCAGCTCGGCCTCCTCGTCGTACGCCTGGTAGCCAGCGCGCGCCTTCTTGCGCTCCACTATGTTCTGCAAATTATTATAATCTAACTTTATTTGACGAGCATCATAAGTAGTGGCGTTAGTCGATAGTCTCTCTCGTAGTAATAAAACAGAAACCTTTCGCCTAAAACCTTCGACAATTTAGTTCTGAAATCCGTAAATTATATGAGTAAAGTAAAGTAGCATGTAAGTACTACTGGGCAAAGGACTTCTTCTCAATTATTCTGAGTTTATGGAGCCGAAAGGACCTTTAGGAAGGGACTTTACATTGCTCGAAATAATATTTTTTTTTATGTCTCAGACATGCCAGTTTCCTCACTCATTTATTTTATCACACAATTATTTAAATAGTTGTTTCTGTGGTCGGTGAGACATCTCGTCCCACTCCAGACGCCGCGCCGCCTCGACCGGGCTCTACTGACCTTGCGGTAGCGCTCGTCGTCCAGCATGTTGACGTTGACGAGCACGTCCTCGGCGTCGTCCGCCAGCACCGGCTTGTCGGCCAGCGTCAGCACCACCTCGCGCTCGTCGCCCAGCTGTGGAGTGGTGGACGTTACGTTTGAAACAGTCTCTGAAGCGCTACTTAATTGAATGAAAGTACATGAAGTGTTAAATATAAAGTTTTCCTAACGACATTTGTCATAATTACCGCAATTGACAGTAAAAAAAAATGCTTTCATTTATTTTAACAAGCCAACAGTCCACCTGCTGATCCAACAGCACAGCTGACAATGTACCACCGTTTCATTAGCCCGCCTGTCTTTAGCAAATCTTTTTTTAAATTGGATTGGAGTGACGCAAGTTAACAGTCCAACTGTTGTCAAGCGTCTACTGCAACTACTATCGAAAAGTTTCCAGATGGGTTGTTATCCCCGAGGACTGGGAAGGAACGCCTCACAGCCCTCAACTATCCTGGCTCTCTTCAGCTTTCGAAACGGAACACATCCACCATTGCACTGCCGTTTAGCGGAAGAAATGGTTAATGGGTACCACCTGTCTGCGTACTTTAGTTCTAGGGCATTATCTGCTATGCAAAATGTGTGTGTGAAATCATTTCTTGATAAAATCATACAGTGTTATTTTTCATAACAAAGACATGGTTTAGTTTATTGGTAACCATGTCTTGAATAAATGTAACCATGTACCAATATATCACAGCATCTATATGTCTATCTGATGCAGTTGCGGAGTTTTTACAAGAAACCTTGGAAGTCTGTTGCAATTGTTCCAAGGCCTTTGATTGTGTTCACCATGAACAATCTAGATACAATTTCACAGGGCTCGATTCTCGGCTCGTGATAATTTTTTTATATAGTGACTTTGACATAGTGGTGGAATGTTTATTAATTATTGTTTATATATTATTGTAATAAATAAATTCTCGTTATTTGCGATATAGTTATAATTTTATTATAAGTTGTAAATGTCATTGGCATTGGAAAAAACAGAATCTCTAGGGCACTTGCCGGTTGCATTTTTTCAAACTTGTGTACATTTTTATATACAACAGAACTTCAAAAAGCTTGAAACCAAAATAAAGATTACTTTTCATTAACTAAAGAATATTAATTCCAATAGGTTAAGCGAATTTGTTTTTGATGATTCAATAAAACATGATTCTATAAAGTTACAGGAAGGAATGAAACTATATCTTTATGAAATGTTTAGTGATACTCTGTAAATGCCAGCATGACGTAGAGGCAAGCTTACCGCGTCGATGTCGTGCGCGACCCGCAGGCCGCGCAGGTGTGCCTCGCCGTAGCTGGCCTGCCGCGCCGCCGCCTGCTCTTCCTCCACCAGCGCGGACACCCCGAACACCGCGTCCATCTCATCCAGCATCGCAGCCTGACAACATACCACCATTTCATTAACCCACCAGCCTTTTACCACCATTGTCCTCTTTATGGACTAAGACAGAATACCTGTTATTGTACAGGCTCTATACCGGAACCCTTCAAACCGGAACACAACAGTGGTTGCAGTGCTGATTGGCGACAGAAATTGGTAAGAGGGTGATGCTGGGTAAATATCCAGACGGCCAAGCCAGAGAAGGAGCCCACCGACTAGTAATATTTAGTTTTCTGCTGGGCATTTTTAATATAAAAAGCAAGAACCAAACAGTACTACTGCTACACTGCTTGCACACAGTTCTAGTAACAGAAAAAGGCAATGAAAAAATAATAGATAATTCATAAACTACCCACTAGGAAAACATGAACCACTGTGTGGACCAGCTAGCACATGTGTGATCTTCGACTTTTATGACAGTTTCCTTTTTCTCCTGTGGAATTTGTACACATATCTATAAATGAATTTCAAATGAAAAACATGTTAGCACAATTTCTCACCCGCTTTTCAGCTACTTTCTTTTGCAACTCAATTTCTCTGGACTTTTTGACCCAAGCGGATGCGTCTTCATCATCTGTATCCTCTGCGAGTAATGTGGTCTGTAGTCTGTAAGTACAAAATAATAATTGATGAAATTTTTAAAGTTCTGCATATAATTTGTCAAAGCAAATTTCAAAATAAACAATGCAGTACAGTAGCAGCCTATAAAAGTGCCTAAGCTGCGCAAAGGCAACCGCTCATTTCTGAGACGGTTTTGGAGCTGGGAAAAGCCCTCAAATTCAAAGGTGGGTGGGTTAACAGACGTGTGCTTGACATATATTTTAATTGATATTTTTCAGACTTTTGAAACCTTACAATTGTTTGTAATTTTAGGCATTTATCTACTGTTTTAGGATAAGAATACCATTGTAGAGTTTAAGTTTATGCATTTTAAGATGGGCGAGTAACGATACAACTTCGAACAATTAATTTCAACTGTTTATGACTGATTGACACCCACTATCTGCATTTAGGGATATACAGGCGGGAAGCCTTGCTATTTCTTGGTCATACATTAAATACATACAGTAGTTGAGTCATAGGATAATTTCCTGGTATTTGTTAGTTTGACTCGGGATATATGTGCGCTAATAATTAACATCCAACAAAAAACAAAAAAAGACTCCTTTTTAATTACAAGCACTTTAGCTCAATTGTATGGTATAGGTGTGCCTTATAATTATTATGCATTCCACAGCTAGTCAAACACACAGCAGTTTGTCAGTAAAGGTTATGTGTTGTGTTATGTTATGTTATGACGGGCTGGTATCCGCAACTCCAGGACCGTGCGCGTATTTTGCGTGTGGGCAGGAATATGAAATTAATAATAAGATAATGTGAAGATAAGAACTGTTTACTTCTGCTCCAGCTTCCTCTTCTCGCGGCGCACCTCCAGCTTCTCCCGCAGCTTGTCGGCTTTCTTCTGTTCGGCGATGTTGGTGGCCGGCTTGTGGTAGAACTCGCCCAGGTCGTCCTTGATTTTGCCATCGTCTGTAATATCAAACGAATACTTATGTACATTACAACAGACACCACTACTACATCAGTCTATCTTAGCCTACTGCTGAACATAGGCATACACATGGCAAGAGGGTTGGTGAGCATCTTGTAACGGCCAGAGCATCACTGCTGCTGCTCCCCATCACTAGTCTGTGGGATTTGGGTGCGGCAAAATCTTATGGATTTTCTGCCATCATTCGGTCACCAACCAAAGCCTCATTTGTTGGCTAGCAGGGTGAATCATGAGAGGTGAAGCAGGAGATTCGCATTTGAAGAAAGAGATGCTAAATTCTCCATTACACCTTGTTCATTAGAAGAAGGAAGGAAAGATTCTTGACTGGATGCAAAGCTTCAATGGGGCTCCCATATAACCAAACATGCCGGCAGACTTACCTCTGCAGCATATACTGTATGGAAAATTAGGTATCTTTCTAATATCAAATCAGCTAGGATGGGATACTTTAGTTATTTCCATAGCATGTCTTATGGCATTTGCTGTGGGGACATACGATCGACATAGAAAAATATTTATAATTATTATCTAAATTACAGAAAAACTCTAAGTGATAAGGTTAAAGTGATAAATATTCTTAACATGGCTTCTCAATACATGTATGAAAATGTATGAACATAAATACATTTAATAAGAATAGTGATATTTATTTATTTATTTATTCTTTATTGCCTTAAGTCCGCCCATTGTAACCTTAAACAATGGGCGGACTTAATGCCAAGTGGCATTCTCTACCAGTCAACCCTTGTTATGGTGAAAGGTAGTTGGCAGGTACAAAACAAAGAATAAAAAATAAAATAAAATAAAAAACTCTGATATTCATAATACCAGGAACAGACACAAGCTTGTAATGTCAGTTACTGGATTTCATAGAGACAGTAATTTTTCATGTGGCAATGTATAGATTATAAAAGCACGACTAAAATGTCCACCTGTTGCAGGGTTTGCCCTATATCTTTTAGTTTTATAGGTAATAAGAAATCATAAGTATCATGATTGTTACTAATTACTTTAATTTTTTATTTTGAATCAAGGTTCACTTCGAATTCTTAACCACGGCCCAGTAACAGTACAATTCTTATAAATATCTTAAGGTACCGGCTTATACATTACAACCATCTCCAAATTACTAAACTAAATGAACACTGAGCATGAGAGCTGATATTTATCATTAGTTACGGTTGTTCGGTGCGGAGCGGCATCTTGATAACGTGAGAGTTGACTAAGCGCGACTGCGGCGCGGGCCTGACTAGCGCCTTTTGGCATACTGAGATGTTGCCGTTGTTCGCGCACTGGCATGCACTAGCATTAGGAACGCGCTGGGGACCTTTCTATAAAGATTACCAGCAATTCAGTTTTTACCATGAACAACATCAAGAATAACATTTGTAATTTAAACTTATAAAGTATGAACACACACTAAATTTATTAATTTTAGTTTAAATACCTGCAAGCGTCTCTGTGACCTCCAAGGGCTTGAGACCGAGCTTGGCTCGCAATCGGTTGGTATCCTGTATGGACAAGCTCTCTTGAGCCGCACCTCCTACCTCTGGCGAGCGCTCCTTGTCTTTCTCCTTGCTTTTATCTCTGCAAATGGTTATAGATTAGTTCATGTTTGTGGACATCATTGCTTGGCGGTGGTGTACTGATTGTATACAGTGGGGTTTGTATAAGCACAGCCTAAAATTGAACTCATACAATATGTTACCACATGGCTATAATTTATCCATTAAAATCCAATATATGATTAATATACCTAATGTGGTAAAATATGCCCCCTAATTTTCAAATTGGCAACATCACTAGGCACACTATAATGGATGTCAAATGAGACTGCCAGACAGGGGAAAGTCCAGTTGAGTATACTGAACTTAAATTGCACTGACTGGGGAGGAAACAGGATCATTACAGGATATCAGCATTACACTCACAAACCCCTTTGCCCTGTGCGCTAAGCATGATCTAACCTTCCATGCATTCCCACTTTCCAGGGTAGTGGGCTTAAATTGGCTGGTGATGTTTGATGATTCTATTATGATAAGGACCTGGTGGTGACTGGAGCTTCAGCTGCAGGGCTACGGCTGCGACTCCGACTGTGACTTTGTGAGTGAACCGCGCCATTGCTGTCCTTTTGCAAGTGGGAGTCCACGGGCACCTCCTCGACTGTAACAAATTTATCACATTGTAGTTTCACATAATCACTCTTATTTTTGTTCTTTATATTTATTTGTTAATAACGTTTACATACCCACCACTTAGTTCAAGCTTTAATTTTTCTAAAACATCAAAACTTTATTTTTAATTATTTTATATATAATATTTTTAATAAAAATAATATTACCATAAAACCTAAGAAACAATTTAGGATCATCATATTTCAAATAATTGAGATTGATTTTATTCAATGAGAATACTGGGATGACCACATTTTTTAGGGCTCAATTATAAAAACAAAAGAAATTATTACATCCAGGATGGAGGCATATTAGTCTGATGGTCAGGGTGCTAATTTAAATTTCCTAGTATGAGAGTGCTCTGGGTTTGATTTATGGTGACAGCACCACAAAATATTTAATAGCAATTTTAAGCATTGAATTTAGCTTGAAGAAACTGGAATGTCTAAGAAATAATAGAAAGAAATATTCTTTCGAGTATGCATGAATCCAGCGAACTTCGCTTTCTGGCTCCCAAGCTTTTTTCAAATATTTGGGAGGAAGCCTTTTCCCCGAGGTGGATTAACAGAGTGCTCTACTTTATATTTTACTTTTTTATCCAGGATGTCTCTTATGGCCATTTAAATACTGTAAATACCTATGGAGATGCTTCTACCAATCCTTCTTATCTCCTATGAGATTTTCAAGTCAAGTAAGCATCTCCTGTCCTCCTAGAGATCATTTTAGCTCTTGTTTGTCTTCACTTAGTGTCAAGGCAAGTGCTTCTTTTATAAAACGAGTTTGTATAATTTTTAACCATTTACCCTTGAGTTTTTCTACAATGAGCACTGCCCCATATAAAAAAAATA
Organism: Bhutanitis thaidina; assembly: GCA_029286595.1. Lineage (NCBI taxonomy): Eukaryota > Metazoa > Arthropoda > Insecta > Lepidoptera > Papilionidae > Bhutanitis > Bhutanitis thaidina. Next base: position 381,682 of record JAGSMS010000022.1, read on the forward strand.
GAAAACATCTGTTTGTGATGACACACCGCTATAATTAGGCACTAAGAGGTTAATTCAATCCAATCAATCCAACAAACGCGCTGAATCTGTCTTCATGAAATGTAAACGGAGCTACCCTCACAGTAGATAAATATCAAATTATAATTTAAAGTTACATGGGTGAATTTTGAGCCCTTATCAAAACATTTTATATTGAATTCTATTCAATTATCAGAATAACTGTTTATTTACTTTACATTTCAAACAAATGTCAGTTATTTAAATAATCAATTAATTGAAACATGGTTAACACTGGTGGTGAGACTACTTTTCTTTCCTAGAAGCCGTCTTGGCAGGTATGACCCTCTTACCTATTTCTGTAACTAATCAGCACTGCAACCACTGTTGTGCTCCAGTTATGTAGGTACAAAGGGCTAGTGTTATCAGCAGGCTGTGAGGCCTTCCATTTTAATCCTCATGGGGACGAAGTAACATTCTTCAATGGAAGTTGTTTACAGGGGTCCATGTGCTGCAGATATCACTTACGTCACTTACATGTTGATGTCTTGTTTGTCAATGGAATTTTATAAAAAAAATGCAATATGGTAGATATATATATAGGTTTTCTTAATTCCACTAACATTTTATAGATCAAGATGTTTTACACTGCTCCAACAGTAAGAAAGCAAGTCAGCAGCTCTCAACTTATTTATAATTTGTGAAATTGATACAACTGTAAACTGAATGGGTAAGGTACAAATATGGTGTAAGAGAGGATCATAGTAACTATTTCACCCATGTGGGACATTGTTAAGCCGAGGTGAGTTTTGGCCCTCTTTCTTCTCATGAGTGTCGCAAGAGGCAACTGAAGGAAAAGCTTTGAAAATAACAATGGCTATTAACAGATGGCAGGATAACCATCTTGAAAATACCAGCCAAAAATAAGCAGACCGATGATGGGCTGCAGCGTCTATGGTGCAAGGTGTCTGGCACACTGATTGCCAATCCACTTGCCAAACAAGGCTATTTCGGCAAATCACTTTTATAGGAGTAACTTATGTTGTGCTGAGGACTATATACAGGCTGTTACGGTTAAGCTTTCTCCAAATGAAAATTCTCTCCTGCATATGGTGGACCCTACCAACTAACAGATGAGGCTCTAATGATCTCTTGTTGGGGGGAAAACCCACTTGTCTACACTAGTGACCAAAGCATCATCTCTTGGGGCGAGGGTAATAGCACCAGTGGAGAGTATTGGTAAATCTTTCTACGTTTATCATTAACATAAAATAAAAAGTTTTTTGCTATTAATTGCACAGTTATAAAAATAAAACTGTGCATTAAATTATAAGTAATAATACTCCAATTATATTTATCAGTGACAGTTCTTTTAGAACTCAGATGGTACAACAATAAGCATTGAGTAAGCTACTTTCGCTTGAATATAAATTCTATATTGAGATGGGTTACAATTTTTAAATGAATATTAATGATGCTGGTCTTGGTATATTATAGGTATTTGAAATATCAGACCACATCACATTTGTTCAAACTCTCTTATCATTCAAGTTACATATTCATTTTTTGGATAATCAAGCCATCATTTACTGCCTCTCTTCACTCAGTGATAAGCTTGAGTAATACTATATAGTATAATATATATTGTGGAATCATTATGTATTGTGTTTGCCAATTCGTCATCTTAGATAAGTTACAAAACAACTCCCAGCTAATACTATAAAGAGTAATCCTATGAACAGTTATTGACCCCATCAAATAGCTACTCTGTAATCTGTTGAATTAGCTGCTAGTCAATCTTGGATGGTCGATGAATAATCGCTTTACAATACCAACCTCATAGGGTCAGCACTCTGGATGCGGTTAACTGTCTCGAATGCCACCATGTCTGAAATGATGACCAGAATATGCCATTATCTTGTCAACTGAGTGTGACGCTGTCACTGGTGATAACTGCTCATTCGACAAATATCAATAAGCTTTAAGCTAAAATTTAAGAGTATAGAAAACAGAAATTACCACCAGTGCGCAGCGTTTATATTTGTTAAAGTTACTCTAAATATTAACTGACCGTCTGGAGAACGATCCTTCTTGCGGTCTTTGTGTTTCTTATGTCTTTTCCTATCACGCTCCTCAACATCCAACGGTGACCGCGAACGACTCCTGTGCTTCTTCTTTTTAGACTCTTTCTTGTGTTTTTTAGAACCCATAATTTGCAGAAACGGTAACACTTTATATCAGATTTCTTAATTCGTTTATGATAATAAAATGTGATAACTAGTTTTCAATATAAATTTATACATAAACACGTTTACTCGTATTTGACAATTAATAATAAGGATGACACCATTTGCAAATTGCACAGACTAAGGGTATGAAAGTGCTCACAGACACCTGTAAATTGAGTATGTAGTTATACTTTATTTTATTTGATTTTTTATTTTATCTTATTCGGAAAACATACAGTGATACAAAGCTTGATAAATTGAAAATTAAATGCTACACACCATTTTAATATACCGTATCATCTATGGTCATAGTCACAGAATAAGTATAGCTCAGGAATATACGCCACAGAGCAGAACAAAATGTACCTAACCGCACTTAATCTGAGACCTAACAGTATAGTCCATACTGGTGGAATTTAAAAGATGTACTTTGTGAACTGAGATGTTAGGTCACAGAACTATTACTTAACCCTTTCTGCAGAGAAAACTACACCCTATTCTGCTGTTTTCTTTATATCGAAGCTGATACAAAGCTGTTATTTAAAAAAAATAAAGGTTACCACACGATACGATTTTCTCCGGAGTTGTGAAGACAATTAACTTATATTACACATAGAGTTTGTCCATCTAGCCCCGGACCAATTTTTGTAGGTCATACCATTTAATAATTGTTCAGTGCGGGGATCGAACGCGTGACTCTCAGCTACGTAGCCAACTGCACCGACTGAGACGATACATCGCGAATGCTATACATTGATATAAAGCAAATTATACGTTGTTAATTTTATTTTACGTTGATATGGGATGAAATCTCAATCAATAAACAGTGACAGCCTCACCACCTGTCACGTAGTCTCATATAAGTTCCAGAAAAAGGGGGATGACGGAGAAGACAAAAAATGTCTAGACCTCTGTTCTCCACGGTATAAGGGCGAGATAATTTATATATTTTTTTTAATTCCATCCAAACGACCAACGACGAACGTCTACTAAAGAATAAATATTCTGTACGCTTTACTAAAATTACCTATTGATTTTATTAGTCAATGTGTCTATGCTTTAATTTTAAAATTATTTTTGTGATTTAGAATTAAAATCACTGTAAAATGATTAAATCACCGATACTATTTTGGAGGAAAAAATAAATTAGACATCATCGTCATCATTACAGCCTCTCACTGTCAATCACAGGCACCTATATCCATCAACTTGCCTTGTGAAACCGGCTGGAAGTCATGGGTCAAGTCAGCTGGCTAGTCGATTTGCGATGACTCTTGAAGCGACAGCAGGTAGACGCGGCTCAGTAGCGACCTCGGTCTACTACGTACGTAGTTCTTCAGTAGGCAGTAACCCTCTTACTTGAAGTACGTTTCACACCTCGCTTTAGGCGTAACACCGCCATTAAACTGCTTCTGAAGGACTACAGGTACGAGCTTTCCATCCGCTTTCAGAAGTTCAGCTGTGAATTCGTCTTCACCCGGTGCGCTTGCCGTTTGAGATCCACTTTAATGTCATCGAGACTGACCTTTGGGATATCATTGGATATGCTTGGCTATTGGATCCTTACTCACACTAGTGTGGTTTTCAACGACGACGTCCTTAAAAAAACTAATATCTGTCCATGTATCAAGTAAAATCTCTCGGAGACTGGGGTCCATTGATTTGTACTTCTCGTTATGGGGTTTTTGCCATATTTACTACGCCTGGGGAGAGCAAGCATATTAAATCTCATTATCAATCTCATTTCATACAATCTCATTTTTAATAATCATATCATGCAGGAGACTGCTGCCGCCCATCTCCTCGTATTTTTAATTCCCCCCTGCCGGCTTTCGACACTGAGTTTGCCTGAACGAGGTTACCACTCGAATAACGGTCACAATTAGGCAATTGCATGTTTTGTGACACAACAAGGAAAGACACTCAAACGTAAATGCAAGAATAAACTATATCATTTTAAAAAAAGTGATTTATTTTTTAAACTTTAACAAGTCTCTTTAACATCACAACAATTCTTTTACATTCTTAAGATATGTTACATTGAGTTTCGTAATAAGTCTGTGATTTCTCATTTTGGAACACAGAGTAATGCAAACCGTTTGCTTTTACTAAAGTAAGTTACCAAAGTTCATTAAAATAATCATATATGAAGATGTCTTCGTTGATCTTTAGGTATAAATAGGAATGTTTGAATTTTTTTTTAAATTAAATGTTCGTGTTCTTTTCAGGTATATTCATTTGTAATTAATTTTATTATATTAATAACATTTAATTTATTTTTTCAGCAAGCACCATTCGTTTGCACATCACTATTTAAATAGGTGCCTAAAGATAATTTTAAATTCGTTGACGACAATCTTTTTAAAAGCTTAAAAAAATTCAGGCCATGGACGGGGGTAAAACGTACAGAAAATTATTTAATCATTTTATTAAAACTGTGCTTGCACAACACCTCACTAATTAGAATTAGTGAAAATTAAATTAAAATAAAATCTGACATAACATTTTAGAAAACCTCGTAAAGAAACTTTGGTAAAAAGGCATCCTATAAAATAGACCATTATTTTGAGTACAATGTGTGAAATGTTGTTCTGTAGTGGCAGGTCCTGGCTACTGTCATATTATAAAAAATTACCATCAAGAAAAATATTAATATACATTGTATTGATTTAATTATAAATGACATTGTAACATAGAATTAAAAAATAATGAGTTTCCCTGAATTGTTGCCGGTCCTTCACTGAGGTCTTGTTTAGCTAACCGGTGTAGATATTGAGGTTTCATAAGAGCTTTAAACAAGCCTTAATTTATACACAAGTTTTGATTTGGTCTTTGACTTGAAATGCTAAATATAATTAAAACTCATTCTATTTCTGCCAACTGTTTCAAGTTGAGAGAGACTGAAAGATGTTTCAAACATCTTTAGTGCTTATTCTATTTAGTGAGTTATTGTGCAATTATCCTTAAATTAGATAATTTTATATACATAACATTATACAGATATATATATCATTTAATAACATAAGTAGTTTATATTTGAATCCAAGAGTTTTAGCCCATTTTAGACCCATAGCATCATAACATTCTATATCGAGTACATAATAGAACATATATTATAACCGTAACAAATTTATTAACAAAATAGAATTCTTACAAATTTACCATTATAATATTTACATATCTTAAAAATACCAAAAAATATATCCTTCGTCTTATAAAAACTACATCAGACAGACATTCATACAAGTTCACAAAGTATCGCTTCTTAGGATATCTGGGGGAAGACATTGATTTTAATTTGACAACACTTGGAGGAACTTAAACAATTACACACGTAGGAAGATAAAATCGACTGGAGAAAACTCACTTTAAAGTATATAGGGGCACGTTTATTATAATTAAATGTAATTGTATACTGACAGTGTATGCAGTATGGGGTTTATACAGAAACACTTTGTCATCAGATATAAAATGAGTAAACGATGACCGTGAACTTTTATATACTGTTACAAACAGTTTACAAACAAATTAAACTTGCTAGGAATGTTGCATTCATGCATGTTTTTAAAGGTTAATAATGATTTATTTGTGTAGAAAATATTGAAGTTGAGAAGATAAATTCGAGAGTAAGTTTCGATTAAGAGATTGAAGCTTATGTAATTAATTCTTGTTTCTGCGTTTTTGGTTTTTATTCACAGTTTTTTAATTTTTGTAGCCTTTTCATTTATATCGGTAATGCTTCATAAGGAACTGTAATTTGTGGGTGGGTACAGTTGTTTTAGGTTGAGTTCGTCAGTACAGTTGATTATTAAGTAACTGACATGAACTTCCAACCTTTTTTTTATTCGAATTAAGTTGAGTTCAGGTCGGAAGGGAATAATTATTAAATCTATCCCTGTTAAATAGATAATTGCTTGGTGCTGGGAAATGTTGTAGTTCAGCCCCCTGTCACTACGTGACTACTCAACGTAATGGAATTTTAGATTTGTTAATTGTCTATGTGTCATGTCGGCTCATAATTTACATCTCACATTAGTGAGACAAGCTTTAGTAAACGGTTTCACATACATTATATTTCTAGTAGCAGTTTTTAAGTCATCACAAACATGAAGTCCGCGACGGTTTAACCCGAGTGCGTGCATGCGTGCGTGCGTAGTGTCTACGTGGGTGCAGGTGCTTGCACTGCGCTCAGAGCAGCGCGAGCGCGGGCAGGATGCGAGGCGGCGCGGCGCGCGCGGCAGGCTCGGCCTCCCAGGCCAGCAGCAGGCCGCCCGCGTAGCACGCGAAAAGCAGCTGCGAGTCCGCGCTGTAGGCCAGTGCGCAGACGGCGGGTGAGGGGGCGGAGGGCGGTGGCAGCGTACGCACGGGGCGCAGGTCCCAGCTGCTATAGAAGCGCACCTCGCCGGAGCGCAGGCCGGCCGCCACACAGTTGACGCTGGCGCCCTCCGGTGCGCCCGAGTAGCACACGCACGTCACGCGCTCCGACACCTTCACGCTGCCTGCGCGCGCGGGGACGTCAGAATTACGTATCATTCATACACCGTATGTTGCGTGAGCAGCACATTTCAGAGCAGCAGACTACTTATCGGAGTCAGTTGTTTAAATTTAAGAGTAGATCAAATTATATATCAATGTGGTAACGATCCTCGAAAATCCTGCACTTGGCGAGGCCTGCACTTTTAAGACCGAAATCAAAAGTTTGATTTTGACTGTCGGCACCGTCGACAAATAAATTGAAACAGCAATACTAGATACAATTTATAAAAGGCAATGCTTTACAAAGAAAAAAAAAATTAATGAATACTATTTTGTACTTCAATAAAAGACAATTTGATTGGCGACGCATGGAATCGTCTTCCCCAGTTTAACACAGCTCGCAGAACGAACAGCAAGAGGCGCCGGCACTGGCGCTGCGGCCGGACGCCCGCCATTAGTGATTGTTATAATGTTGGCATTCGTCAAATGTAAGCTTGAGCGATCTGTTGCGCCACAAGCCGCCGACACTCACCAACGAAGCGGCCATTGACGGTGTGCACGCGTATCAGCGACCGGTGCTTGTGGGCGGCGTCCCTCTCGTACGCGTCGGTGCCGGCTTCGGGCTCGCTATCGCCTAGCGGGCCAGCGTCCGGGTCGGCCTCGGCCTCCCAGGCCAGCAGCAGGCCGCCCGCGTAGCACGCGAAAAGCAGCTGCGAGTCCGCGCTGTAGGCCAGTGCGCAGACGGCGGGTGAGGGGGCGGAGGGCGGTGGCAGCGTACGCACGGGGCGCAGGTCCCAGCTGCTATAGAAGCGCACCTCGCCGGAGCGCAGGCCGGCCGCCACACAGTTGACGCTGGCGCCCTCCGGTGCGCCCGAGTAGCACACGCACGTCACGCGCTCCGACACCTTCACGCTGCCTGCGCGCGCGGGGACGTCAGAATTACGTATCATTCATACACCGTATGTTGCGTGAGCAGCACATTTCAGAGCAGCAGACTACTTATCGGAGTCAGTTGTTTAAATTTAAGAGTAGATCAAATTATATATCAATGTGGTAACGATCCTCGAAAATCCTGCACTTGGCGAGGCCTGCACTTTTAAGACCGAAATCAAAAGTTTGATTTTGACTGTCGGCACCGTCGACAAATAAATTGAAACAGCAATACTAGATACAATTTATAAAAGGCAATGCTTTACAAAGAAAAAAAAAATTAATGAATACTATTTTGTACTTCAATAAAAGACAATTTGATTGGCGACGCATGGAATCGTCTTCCCCAGTTTAACACAGCTCCCAGAACGAACAGCAAGAGGCGCCGGCACTGGCGCTGCGGCCGGACGCCCGCCATTAGTGATTGTTATAATGTTGGCATTCGTCAAATGTAAGCTTGAGCGATCTGTTGCGCCACAAGCCGCCGACACTCACCAACGAAGCGGCCATTGACGGTGTGCACGCGTATCAGCGACCGGTGCTTGTGTGCGGCGTCCCTCTCGTACGCGTCGGTGCCGGCTTCGGGCTCGCTGTCGCCTAGCGGGCCAGCGTCCGGGTCGGCCTCGGCCTCCCAGGCCAGCAGCAGGCCGCCCGCGTAGCACGCGAAAAGCAGCTGCGAGTCCGCGCTGTAGGCCAGTGCGCAGACGGCGGGTGAGGGGGCGGAGGGCGGCGGCAGCGTACGCACGGGGCGCAGGTCCCAGCTGCTATAGAAGCGCACCTCGCCGGAGCGCAGGCCGGCCGCCACACAGTTGACGCTGGCGCCCTCCGGTGCGCCCGAGTAGCACACGCACGTCACGCGCTCCGACACCTTCACGCTGCCTGCGCGCGCGGGGACGTCAGAATTACGTATCATTCATACACCGTATGTTGCGTGAGCAGCACATTTCAGAGCAGCAGACTACTTATCGGAGTCAGTTGTTTAAATTTAAGAGTAGATCAAATTATATATCAATGTGGTAACGATCCTCGAAAATCCTGCACTTGGCGAGGCCTGCACTTTTAAGACCGAAATCAAAAGTTTGATTTTGATTGTCGGCACCGTCGACAAATAAATTGAAACAGCAATACTAGATACAATTTATAAAAGGCAATGCTTTACAAAGAAAAAAAAAATTAATGAATACTATTTTGTACTTCAATAAAAGACAATTTGATTGGCGACGCATGGAATCGTCTTCCCCAGTTTAACACAGCTCGCAGAACGAACAGCAAGAGGCGCCGGCACTGGCGCTGCGGCCGGACGCCCGCCATTAGTGATTGTTATAATGTTGGCATTCGTCAAATGTAAGCTTGAGCGATCTGTTGCGCCACAAGCCGCCGACACTCACCAACGAAGCGGCCATTGACGGTGTGCACGCGTATCAGCGACCGGTGCTTGTGGGCGGCGTCCCTCTCGTACGCGTCGGTGCCGGCTTCGGGCTCGCTATCGCCTAGCGGGCCAGCGTCCGGGTCGGCCTCGGCCTCCGCGGCGCGGCCCCGGCGCGAGGGCCGCGCGCGCAGCTCGTGCACGGTGGCCACGTCGCTGAGGGTCGCGCTCACCGCCACCTGCGTCACCGGCAGCCGCTCGCGGTTGGGCAGCGTGCGGATGTACGCCAGCCTGCGGCACATGGAAACTTCAATTCAATACGCACATTCCTTTCTGGTTCTGAAGGAAGAAGAAGATTCGTTCAACGGAACTTTAAACGAATGATTTCTGATTTTTGTAAATAAATCTAACTATTTGTTGTAGCCGTGCGTATGAGTTGGAGAACTAACTCGTACGAAAGGAAGCCGCGAATCTCTTCATTGGCTGCACAGCTCGTGTCAACATTTTACTATCATATCCGACATAAATTATATTCATTAATCTTATTAACCAAAGCATAAGAAGCTACGCTAAGGTCAGGTGTCCTGTTACTTTCTCTCTCTCTCGTACACACACACACACACAAACCCACCGGTTTAGGTCCCACAGGACCAGCAGCCCGGCGCGGTCCGCCGACACTAGCAGCGCGGCAGGCGCGCTCGCGCACAGCGCGGCCACGGGATCACGGTGCGCCAGCAGCTGTCGCACGGCGCATCGCGCGCCGGCCCCGACCGCGCCGGCGCCGGGCCGCAGGGCCAGCACGCGGCCCGACTCCAGCCCCACGAAGGCCGACCAGGCCCACGCGCCCACCGCGCAGCACGTGCACACCTCAGTCACCTGTGCACGGGCGGCGCTCTCATGTTAGGTCGCTGACTAGAATATGTTACAAATCCCTGCTTAGCTTGAACATTTTCTTAGTGCGAACACGGCACGGATACAAATGTGTCACCATGTATTTACAGAATGGATTAAAAAAAAGAAATACTCTAATACTACGTCTGCCATTTCAGTCCACTGCTGAACATGTAAATTTCTTGGGTTGTTTGCTTATTTATATTCTACTTATTTATATTTATACTTAATAATTTATTTCAACTACACGATTACAAACGTGTAGCAAACGTGTTGAATGAATCATTACAATATCTTTTCAAAACCTTTCTTCAATACACTGGAAACCATTGGACCAAAGACTAATCAATATAACCATTATTTAATTATTATAAAATGTTTTTATTTAATAAATTAACGTGCGAATATTGATCTGTATATCACGTGATTTCACTAAATGTTTCTGACATTATCTATATATATGTAAACGAAGTGCAAACAATGACATTATAAAACAACATTATTGGCTAATTTACTGCAAAAATGGATAAATTTCGGTTAGAATTTGCGGTAAAGGCAACTGCCGACTATCCGATCCAACAGCTACCCTGTACCCCGCAGAAACAATCTTCTTCCGCTTGCTACGGTCCTGACATACTTATTTCGCTTCTTCCACTTTCATCAATCTTCGCATGCATGCTCGTTGGTTCAGAGTACTCTTGACCTGGCCTTTTTTCAGAACGTCTCCGATTTGATTGTGAAATGTTCACCTACGTCTTCTTCTCCCAACTCTACCGTTTACACTCTCCTCATATATTTGTTTACCGACGATCCGAAAACTAGCATAATCTGTATAACTTCCATCACGGATGTCGATAAAAATGTTCTTATAATCCCAGAAAAATGTCAACCAGTGAAATTTCATGACACAAAGCCGGCGGGGGAGATCTTAACGAACTGCATTGCACTTCATTCATTCTGATTCTGATAAACACTCATGTGTCAGTTTGGAACTATGTACGTCATGATGATGATGATATTAATTTATCCCTAATGGGAAAGGCAAAGGACTTTAGTCCATACAGCCAGTCCTGATGCACGTCTACTCTGTTCGAGCTGCAAAATGCGACTCTTATGTACGTCAGTGACGGATGACAGCTGACAGATCGAGGTTTAGACGGCATGTCAAACGTCATATGTAATGACTGATGAATATGCAAGTAATCCAAACCTACAATAAAACTGTTATAAGGAATTAATACTAGATTACTATAATGAGGTGGAATAATAGCTTTAAATATTGTTTCTCTTTCAAAGCAACTCAATCTAGTTTTTATTTCGTTCTATTCTACCAGCAGTGTATAAATACACATTACATATATAATAATTTTGAGACAAACTATTTACCTGTGATACCAGCAATACAAGCATGCCGTGTGCTGTGCGGTTTTAATTAATGTTTAATGGTCTATGTAAAACTTTAAACCAATATGAACCTTAACATAATCTTAACAATTTTACACTTCACTTTTAAATTCTTTAAGAATATCAAATAGAATTTCTCGTGAGGATCGGTCACACGGGTTGCCGGCATGCTTGGTCACAACTCTGTCATATAATATCATGAACGTAGCCTACTGAGTTCGGAGAGTAGGAAATTGCTTGGACAAAACTAAACTTGCGGCACCGACCTGGTCGAGCGCGGGCACGTGCAGCAGCGGCTCGGGCGCGGCGTCGCGCCGCCGCCGCAACCGCAGCGCGCCGTCCGCGTGCCCCCACGACAGCAGCGCGAGCCCGCCCCCCGCTCCCGCCGCGCCCGCAGCGCCGCCCGCACCCGCCGCGCCCGCAGCGCCCTCCTCTGCCGGCCGACACACAGAACACACGGCTCAATCTCAACGACTCAATGAGATAAAGACATAAAAATACCAAGCAAAATACAGTATGAAATTATTGAAATTGGGTTTAGGAGAAATGACCTCCCACGGTAAACCCGGAGAAACCCCGTGGTGATACAACAAGATTCCCCATGTTATACCCGGCGTATGTCGTACTATAATACGCTGCAATCCTTCGTCCTCCCCATAGATAGGGAGTAGTGTTATAATGGACGGTACGCTTCGGAGTCGGTAAGTGGTCTGGCGTTACCTTGGGGCAATATTATCAATCTTCCCTCCACATTTAGCGTATACGTACGCCTTGTGTACGTACCGTGCGGCGGCGGCACGGGCAACGGCGCGGTGCGTGCGGGGCAGGCGAGCGCGGCGCGCGCAAGCGGCGGCTGCAGCGGCTGCACGCGCGCGGCGCCGGCGCACTGACGGCGTGCGGTGACCGCGGGCGCGCAGAGCGCCGGCGAGCCGCAGTAGCGTCCCCAGCGCAGCCCCGACACGCCCGACACCACCTCCGTCTGCAATGACAACGTCACCGCGCCTAATGTAAGTGACGCCACCAAGACAAATATGCTAGGAAAAGCCGATGTACATAAAAAAAAATTGGTAAAATTTTTTACAACTTTTTTCGAACAGACGATTAGTATTATGTATAAAGCAATGTTTTCAACTTGTCTTCTCAAATGTGTGTGTATGCGTGTGTGCACGCATGTGTGTTCGAGCACCTGCGTGCGCGGCAGCAGGTCGGGCGCCGCGTGCGGGTGCGCAGTGCGCAGCAGCTGGCGCGGCGCCTGCCCGTACGTGCGCACCATGGCCGCCGCCGCGGTGCGGTCCACTTCGTCTTCCAATGCGCTCGGGTCGAAGCCGTAATACGTCTGTATCATAATATCAAGAAATTAACCACAAGTCCAAATACTTTTATGACGCAACATCAACAACACAATTAATATGCATCATAAAAAAGAACTCACATGCAATTTCCAGAAACTTTCGAAGTTGGTTCTGTTCGTATGTTGTCAATACAGACTCAAAGAGTTGTTGTCAACAATGGTTTTCGTTTTAATTACATCTCAGTTACATCTAGTTATCTCCAAGGATAAATCCTCAGCCCCTTATTATTAATGGTATTTTATTTTTAAACAAAATTATTAATTAAGAAATTATTTTTAAACTATCATTTGTTACTTTTTTAGATGGAGATAGATCCATGGTGGTAGTTAGTGGAGTATATTTAAGACCATTGCCGTCGGAGTTACGGCTGTGTAGAAAAGCGACAGAAACACAGCGGGGTTCCAAACAACACGAGTACGGAAAAATCCCTCAATTGCCGTAGCTGCTGGCGAAGATCGTGCAGATTTCCCCACAGTAAACAAGAGTACTCACGCAGGCCGGGAAGACGTTGATGGCGTCGACGGCGGGCTGGCCGATCTGCTTGTAGCCGAAGACGAGGTCGATCCAGAGCGGCAGCCGCTCGGTGACCAGCGGCGCCTCCAGCGCCTGGCGGTGCGCCAGCGTGAACAGCCGCGCGTCCGCCGCCCAGCGCGGCAGCTCCACGTCGTCCACGCGCGCGCCGCACTGCCGCAAGCCCAGCTCCAGCCCTGCGTGTCATAGTGCGACTGTGACTAGTGCACCGACACGCGAGGCGCGACGTGTTGCGCTCACACGCTGCCGACCGTCGCCTGCGCACGTGCTCCGACACGGTGTGAACGTGTCACACCGCACGGGAAAGTGCTCACCAGTGACTGTCATTAGCGAGTAAGCGCAAAACGTCTGCCTGCACTTTAAATCTTCCCAAATTGGGTTAATATGCAAACGAGAATTGGTACCTCGAAAAGAATTAGCAACCAAAGAGTCTGATTAGAAAGACACTTCTCTTTGTACAAAAATGATAACTCGACAGTCAAAAGAAAACACAAAGGAGATGTTACAATCGCACGCATACCTTCATTGTTGTAAAACAACTCCGGTAGGTAAAAGAGTTCTGGAACGAGCTCCTTGACGTCAGTGGGCGAGTCGTTGGTGATGAGCCGCCACGTGGTCGCCAGCGAGTGGAACGTGCGGTCCGGCATGTCGAAGTTGTTGTCTGCAAGTAATGGCAACCGACGCGTCACTGGGCGTTGAATGCAATATGGTGGACGCAGGTTACCGATAGCTCGATGTTTAATATAATTTCAATCCGGCTCGGAGGACCACAACGCAGCTTATATTCTCTTTCACTTCTATTGGTCGGTATACTTTATGTGTTGGAGTACGGCGAGGCGGAGTGGTGCCGCTCACCTTGGTAGTTGAGGAAGAGCTCGGTGAACGGCGGCAGGCGCACCAGGTAGTGCAGCACGCCGCCCGAGTTGGAGTACAGCGAGGCGTAGTGGTGCGGCTGCTGCGACAGCGGGCTGCAGCCCTCGCGCCGCGCCGCCTTCAGGTCCTGCCGGGGAACATGTGCGCCGCTGGTAAAACTACACATTGACTGGATAACACGGTTAAATATAACTAAAATAACACGATAACACGCTTTCGATTAGTGTTATTTTTTATGTCATATTAATATTTAAGAGAAACCAGGTTCGACGTAATAAATGAATATAATTTAAAGTTTATTTATTAAAAATAAGCTTACGTTGTAAGTGTTGATGTAATGTTGCTCCCTGTTTTTATTTTGAATGGCCATGGGTTTGCTGAGGTCGCGGAACGTCGCGGGCTCATTGAGGTCCAGTATCTTGGAGGTGTAATCGGCGATGATGAAAGGAAACACCGGGTACTGCATCAGGTCGTTGTATGAGCGTCCAGCCAACCCGTTTAGCGCCATGAGGTATTCCCAGTTGGTGATGGTGCCGTTGCGCCATTGGTTCATCACTTCTGTCAGGCTTTCTTGTTCTGTCCTGTAATAATGGTTAGTTGTATTTTGTTTTGATACATGAATATTAAATTAGGGCGGGTGTGTGCGTACCTGTTGGGCAGGTGCGCGGCGGCGAGCGCGCGCAGGAAGGCGTCACGCTCGGGCGCGGCGGCGAAGGCCAGAAGGTGCGCGCGGCCCGACAGCAGGAACAGCTCGGCGGCGCGCTCCTGCAGGCACCAGCGCCGCGCACACACGCGCGCCACGCTGCTCAGCGCCCAGCACTGCGCCTCGCAGTCTTCACTCTCCGAGTTTTCCTCAGTGCTCTCCGGCACGAAGTGGATACATCTGTACGTATACACCAATAAAGTTAATTTTTGGACAGTGACACAGAATAATACGACAGGTTAAGATTGTCTATCTTATGTGTATGTTGCTATGTTACATAGCCGTCGCACAATACATGTTGTATGTTGGTGTGTGCATATGTATGTGTGCGAGCAACCGGGAGAGAACTGACCGATCGCTGAGCAGCAGCTCGCCGGGCGTCTCCAGGGCGACGGTGACGTGCAACACGCGCGCCATGTGCGCGACGCTCTCGCCGGGCTGCAGGCGCGCCGCCAGACCGCCCCGCAGCGCGCCGCCCACCACGCCGCGCAGTGGGCCTGGCTGCTGTGCCGCCTCTGCGCGCAAATATAAGCTTTTAATATCGTCGTATCGGTGTTATTTCCAAAAGCCTAGCCCAACTGATCCAGGAAACCCATAACCTTAAGAAATATTTTGAGAACTAGTTAAATGCACCGGGCTCCAACCTGTTCGTGAAGGTTAAAGTATTCAATATTTATTCGTTACATAATAATAACTTAAACAAATATAACTTTAGTAAAAAAAAATATAATAAGGTACTTCATAACTTGAAACAAAAGTTATGTTCCTGGGACGTCGCATGCACTGTGAATTTCTAAGACACAAAGTAAGATTGAGAAACCTATTGGTCTCGGGTGCGGCGCCGCTGACTCACCCGCCTTGTAGCGCGCGTGCGGCTGCAGGCAGCGCGGCGGCACGCGCAGGTGCGCGCGGCGCAGGCGCACGCGCACGCGCCCCGGGCCCTCGGTGCTGTCCAGCTGCCAGGCCGCCGGCTGCCCGCGCTCCGAGTGCCACACGCCTGCAACGGTCGCCGCTTTGTTACAGTACACACCACAAACTAGACAGACCGCTTAGAAGCCGGTTATACACCACAGGTTTAATTTGTAGTGGGATAAAATTCCTCTAGGCATTGACTCCGCCATGTGTACGTACCACTTTGTGCATGAATTTTTTAATAAATTAAGTATGCGGTGTGCGTGTGCGTACTCACCGCGCTCGTGCGTGTGCGTGTCGACGAGGCGCTGCCAGCGGCGAGCGGCGGCGGCGGCGGCGGTGTGCGCGCGGCGCAGGTGCTCCAGGAAGGCCTTCCGCTCGCCATTCTGCACCTCGACGACGCGGCGCGTCACCGCCATGGCGCTTTCGGTGGCGCGCGCCGCCAGCGCCTCGCGCGAGAACACGGCTCTGCACATGCAACGTACCATACATAAAAACTGATCCGAATAGTGGCAACCTTTTAGCGGCTGCCAAGATATGCCAAGAAATACATGAACTACTACAATACAACACAAACAATTTGAAGGGACACGTCAAGTTTTATGGTGAAGTCGATTTTGTAAATATGAACTCAGGGTATGACCGGCAGTATGCATGTATAGGTTGCGGTTAAGTTGTGTATTCCACTACCATCAGATACACCAACGACTCCTCTGTCAAAGACCATAACAGATCGGAACGACTCCGTGCAGTTAGGACCAGACAGAGTTTATAGATAAATCAATAGAAATCCTGTAAGGAAACAAAATACATTATCGCGTGAAATTAACAATCACAGTGGCCATGTCCAGCATCCATCGTGGTTTGGTGCGGGGTTATACCAAGAATCACGAAGTTTTAATGTTTTGAAAAAGGAGTAAATGCTTCGGCCAAAGTTTATCAAGATTCTGTCTTTTATCGTGTTTCTGATCGTAAAGTAAAGTAGCTGCCACTAAGAGCCTCCTCCTGAAACACGAGTATCGTGGAGAGTTTTGGAGCTGGGCTTTACATATCCTCGAAATAATATTTTTTATTATTTCTCAGACATGCAGGTTTCCTCACGATGTATTCTTTCACCGCCGTGCACGTGGTAAACGCAGCACTTAAAATTGCTATTAATAATTTTAGTGGTGCCGGGATCGACAATGCAGGGGTCGTAAACAATTCATCGGCGTATATATGGCGTAATAGTCTATATAAGTAATGATGTATTTAAATTAAATTTGATATAAATTACGAGTAAGTGATATTACAATTGGAAGCGGTTTAAGCTTATCAGCAATCATGTTTAATTTTATTTCTAATTTAGCTTGTTTATTTGTACGGTATGCTTTTTAATGTGTAACAAAGCATATTGGCGCACTATGTAAATAGCATAAATAATTCCTATAAAGCGTAAAAACTCACTTGCCAATAGCCGCGCGCTGCCTCGGTCCGTTGAAGTTTTTCTGCCAACGCTCTTCGTCCTCCTTGAGGAATCGCTCGGCTTCGTGCGGCAGCGCGTCGCAGGGCAGGCGCTCGGCTAGTTCGCCCTGCGTGGCCACGGCCCAGCCGCGCGCCCAGTCCGTGATAGCCAGCTCCACGGTCGGGCTGCCGCTCTCCGCCGCCGCATGGATGTGCTGCAGCATCGTCAGCAGGTACACTGCCAGCTGCAAATACGTAATGCCTATAAGTTGTGACACTTAGGGAAACGGCTGACCGTAGAGGCCACACTTTAGTAGAACTCGGCACCAGGTGAGCCAGAGCGGTGTTCAGGGCGCGGTACAGCTCGAACAGGAATACGGGCTGCAATGTACCTTGCGCATGACTACGGGGTCCCTGGGCGCCAGGTGCGCCAGCGCAGCTCGCGGGGCGCGGTACAGCGCGCGCAGGAAGGCGGGCTGCAGCGCGCGGGCGCCGGGTGCTGGGCTGCCTGCCCACCAGAAAAGCTCCTGCAGCTGTGCCGCGCACTCCGCGCCCCAGCCTGCCCACCACTTGGCGCGATGCTCGCTTAAGCCGCTAGCCCCTGCATAAAACGCAGCTTCCTTAGGAGATTCATCCCTATTCTAAAGAAAGTGAGAATGATTTGCTTGAAATGATTTGCCCCACGTAACATGCAGAATGGGCACAGTAACAGACGCAACGCACTTTATCTATTATCCAGGAGCTGCCGGCCACATCGCCAGTGCTCTGCGGTCGCTAACGTCTGCAGGCGTGGCGATTGCAAGGAATCCTCTCGATCGGAAAATGATGAATGGATGGATTATGGCGAGCAGTAGAATGCTCGCTCCATGTAAGTTTAAAAAGAATTTGTTATCGATGTACTCGTCGTACTCCGCTAGAATTCAGACTCAGAGTTGTAGTATCATATTGAAATATTGTAATATGTCTGCAAATCAATTCCGTTCTAATTTCTTATATGAAAGAAAGAAAGAAACAATGTTTATTCGATGCTACACCACAACAAAGATATAACAGATAATACAGTATGTTGCATTATAGCAAGGAAAAGGCATTCGACTCAGCATTATGCTGCAGCAGTGTAGCTGCAGCGCTGATATTCTGCAGCTGGTCTTGTCAAATCTCGGGAACAGTTAAACAGACACCGTAAAACAAAAAACGAAATAACGAACATAACTAAATAAAGAACTACCTAATAATTTTTAAAAACTATTTTGTTTAATTCCTAACACTCAACAATGTTATTTACTTCTTCTTGTTCTTCTTGTTACTTACTTCTAGTTTACTTTAAGGCCTAAAAGAAATGATTTATATCTATATCATAAATGGCCAATATTTCGTCAACAACAGAAACACATGAACTAGCAAATATTGGTTTACCGAACTTACGCCTCAGGTTCTGTTGTGAACGTGAAGTGAAGTACGAAGAACGTGAACTAAAATCGACCGACTTAAATAAAATTGTTCGTCGCTCTTCAGCTTGCTGATCCTTACCGCTATGTCGGTTACCCCAGTTCTGTTGTGTACATGGCTACATAGCTTTGAATTATATTTATTTTATTATTATTAGGACTATTTGAAAAAACTTATAAGTCACCTTGTTTGCGTAATTACTTAAACAGTCGATGTGTAAGTTGTAAATTTACCCTAATAAAAAATTAAAAAAAGCAAACTGAAGCAAATATATACATTGACATCATGCGATGGTCTGGAGAGAGAAAGAGGAGATTATAGTCGAAGCGACTCACCCAGCAGCAGCGCGTCGAGCAGACGGCGGAAGAGCGGTTCGTCGGCGCGCAGGTCGGCGCGCGGAGAGCGCGTCAGCAGGAAGGCCAGCGCGCGCGCCAGCGTGCCGCCGTAGCGCGCGCACAGCTCCCCGCGTGCGCGCCCGCCCTCCGCGCCCGCCAGCACTGCGCACCGCACCGCACCACACCGGTCAGTACCTTACTGTACTATACACTACGGATATCTCGACATTGTCTCTCCTTTCCGATCGGACCGCGGCGACACGCAAGCTGACGGTCCACACGCAAACGGAGCTCCTCATAGTCTGTAACTGTACTGACTCTCTATACCTATCGAACGAACCAATTGCACCGCCAGGAGTCACTTTCAGGTTGCCGCGAAGTGTGGTAACGTTTTTACACGTGGTAGAGCCAAGCGGCGGCTTTTGCTGCTGCTCGAATGGGTCGGCTCCACCGGGGTAGTACCGCGGTCTCGCGTAATACTGGCGTGAAGTAGAGGCATCTTGTGCTTCTGCGTTTCGTTCGGCGAGTGAGGTAACCAGGCCCGCTCACCCTCCCCATCCCCCTCCTCATCAGAGTAGGCAGATATAACTGATTTACATTTATGTGATTATTATAAATTCTGTTATAAATGTTTATTGTAGGTATGGTCAAAACGTTCACTTTTGCTGGCGCTTTATTGCAGTGGCCTATGTTCAACAGAGGAGTGAAATAGGCCGAATTGGTAGTAGGAGGCGTTGGGGTTGGGGTGTGCACTGACCGTTGGCGAAGTAGTTGTTGTGTTTGGCGTGCGAGGCCAGGCTGGCGCTGAGGCGCGCCTCCAGGTGCCCCAGCTGCGCCGCGAACAGCGAGCGCTCGGCGGCGCGCGCCGCCTGCCGCGCGGCCGCGCTCGCCCCCGCGCCCGCCCCGCACACGTACCGCAGCTGCAGGTGTATCTCCACCACCGTCTGCGCACACACGCAGCTCGTCATTACCGTGTCCGAATCTTATCACGTGCCTTACGCGATCGATACCGAAAGCATAGTCCGTGTCCACACCCGTTCATTGTGCTAAGCACAAGAGCACGCAGGGTAACACAATATTTTGAAGTAGAAGTATAGTAGGAACACATGTAAAACGAAGCACAGAGCACACGTCGCGTGCATGAACACGCACGGCGGGTCGCGGCGACGTGCCGTGTGCGCGCACTAATGTTTCTCTATAATGTTGATCTAAAATATATATATATATATACATATATATATATATAATATATAGTGTTTATATTAATTAAACAACTCGCCTGCATACTGTGGTTGTTAGCGAGAGCTTTAATAGCGACTTTATTGAGCAGCTCATAGAGGTCTTCCAACAAGAGGTCGCGGCCTTCGTATCCTTCGTCCATGAGGCCCGCGTCGCGAACGGCGCGGACCGCCACTTCCACGACCGCTATCTCGGTGAGGGCTTTCAAGGATGCCTACGATTTAATAATAAATTATAAAAAATAAAATTTAATTTAAATATATAAACCAAGGTAGGTGTAAAACGATATGAATCAATCCCTAATATAAATGTTAAGTGCATAAATGTGTGCCACCGGTTACCTCACTCACCAAACGAAACACAGAAGCACAAGATGGCTCCACTTCACGCCGGCGCATCGCGAGGCCGTGGCACAGCCCGCACGAGCCGGCCCGATGCAGCTGCAGTAAAAGCTTTGGTGAATGTACGCACCTTGTCGACGAGACGGCGCAGCAGCAGCGTGATGTTGTGCGCGAGCGGCACGTCGCGCAGGCAGGCGGGCAGCAGCGCCAGCAGCGGGGCGCCGCGCTGCGCCGCGTCCTCGCCCACGTCCACCCAGATGTCATCCTGTTCGGAGAATAAGAAAATTTGTATACATTACAATAAATCAGAGAAAAAAATATATTAAAGAGGTGATACTCACGTCGAGTTGGTCTTCCAATGGAACGTCACATTTGGTGAGCAGCGCCGCACACGCCGTTGCCAACTCCCAGGACCCCGGGTACAGAGATATCTGAACAGCGATAAATTGCATTTAAGGTTTGGGAAAAAAGGAGCGCGGTTGCAACACGAGCGAGAGAAGACGCGGGCACCGACCTGGTCGGCGAGGTGCAGGTAGTAGTGCGCGCCGGCCGCGGTGGCGAGCAGCGCGTGCGGCGCGCGGCGCTGCAGCGCGGTGACGCAGCGCAGCACAGCGGCACGCACGCCGGCCGCGCGGTGGTTGCTCAGCACCACCAGGCTCTCCGCTTGCAGCGCGCCGCACACCGCCTGCATCGCACGCTCGTCTTAGCTTACTACATTTTTACTTCAAAATGAATAATATATTAAAAATATCACGGCTTTATTCGGTACTTAAATATTCAATCTTCCAGGTCGCTCAAACATTGTATATATATTTCAATAGAAATTTATTGATAAAATTAAATGAAACGGTCGACTGTACAAATGGTCCTTCGAACCGGATGTAAGGATATAAGTCGTCGTTTGGTCTCGTGAAGTGCAGCGCGACTGCAGTACCTGCGTTAGGAGGTGCTCCGGAAGCGCGGCCAGCGAGTCCCGCAGCAGCCGCAGCAGCCCTTCGCACGCCGTCCAGCCCGGCTCCGCGCCCGCACGCACGCGCCGCTGCACACGTTTACAAAAACTTATTTTTAATTAAAAAAATATGACTAAACAGTTAATATAAGGTAAGCTTAAGGATTAATTTTGGTTGAAGGACGTGTAGCCATTTTTAATTTCGTAACTTGGTAGAGTCAAGTGGCGGCTTTTGCTGCTGCTTGAATGGGCCGGTTCGACAAGGTTGGTACCACGGCCTCGCAGAATACCGACATGAATTAGAGGCACATTATGCATCTGCGTTGCGTTAAAGGCCGGCAACGCGCCTGCAGCACCTCTGGTATTGCAGATGTACGTGGGCGACGGTAATCATTGGCTAAAAAAATAATATCATAGAGCCATGTCTGTCTGGGATAAGAAAAATATCCTCGAGATCGTTGCGACGCCCGCTTATTAATGAGCTAGGGATGTCACATACTTTCATGTGTTTGGACGCTCTGTCTCTTTGCTGTGTTTTACTGACGATTTAGCTGTCCTACTGTTTTGTGCGTTCGAACTTCCAATTTGCGTGTGATACGCAAATAGCATTACAATTAACTACGATTTAAAGTAACATCATAGTATATCAAAAACGGCTGCAGCAGCTGTATAAGTGGAAGCAGATAGAAATGTAACGCATGTTCTATGGGTAGGTAGGTAGTAATGCGTTGTCAAATATGCAAGGGTCAAAATTTAAGAGCGGTGTCTAGAATCTACTAGGAGGGTGCGTGTGCGTGTGGGTGGGCGCGTCGCGGTCGACCTGGTGGTAGATGCCTCCGGTGTAGAGCTCCACGGTGGTGTGGCGCAACTCTTCCTCCTCCACCACCACGTAGCCATGCAGCGCGTCCGCCGCGCCGTCCCCGCCCTCCGCGCCTTCCGCACCTGTCCGCGGAGACGTTACACATTAAACAATGTTCATTAAATATTTTATTTAAAAGAGCGGGAGCAGATCATGTCAAGAAGTGGAGGCAATGAAATGGTACAACTAGGCGGAGACATAAATAAAAAAATTATCCAAACTCGAGCGTCGTGGCAGAATCTGCGCATGCGCAACGCAGGACAATTATAGCATTTATAATTAATAAATAAAAAAAATATATGTTTTAAGTATTTTTAGAATACTAAAACTAGTTCATGCCACATTCGTATAAAATGAATTATCAACTTCTGAATAAAATGTCCTGGCAATCTCTGGCAGCAATCTCTATCTTAGGAAGTGGCGCAAAGTGGGTGGCGCGTTCGCTGAATCGTAGTTTGAAAAATTGAGGTTTTTTTTAATTTTATCGACTCTACGTTACATAAACTTTGAAGTGATCCGCGACAAAGCGTCATGACTATGACGTATGAATGACAGAGACCAATATGGCCGACAGTGATGGTATAGTATGGCATTGGAGCGCATGATCTTTACGGCCGGGTTATTGACGTGTTGAAACACTAAAAATTCCTGATATCGATATACAGAATTGGCAACAGAATCCTCAAGAAGTAAGAAGATGGCGCAGTTGCATCATCTCGCTTCTGTCGGCCATAGTATAACTATATAAATACAATTTAAAATATATTACTTAAAATAGGCTTACCTCCGTTAATTTGATTGTCTTCAAAACTTATTTCATTTTCTTTCCTGTATCGGAAAATTTAATGTTTTAAAATACACAAAAGAGCTTCGGAAACTGAGAATACAAATTGTATTTGACTATAAATCAACAAATATCCACTACCTGCCCTCCTTGATTTGTGCATTGATGATGCCTTTCATCTCTTTGATGGAGTCGGCGCCGCTGTCCGCGTCCGCCTCGCCCCCGCGCCCCTCTCGCCCCCCGCGCCCCTCTCGCCCCCCGCGCCCCTCTCGCCCCCCGCGCCCCTCTCGCCCCCGCGCCCCTCTCGCCCCCGCGCCCCTCTCGCCCCCGCGCCCCTCTCGCCCCCGCGCCCCTCTCGCCCCCGCGCCCCTCTCGCCCCCGCGCCCCTCTCGCCCCCGCGCCCCTCTCGCCCCCGCGCCCCTCTCGCCCCCGCGCCCCTCTCGCCCCCGCGCCCCTCTCGCCCCCGCGCCCCTCTCGCCCCCGCGCCCCTCTCGCCCCCGCGCCCCTCTCGCCCCCGCGCCCCTCTCGCCCCCGCGCCCCTCTCGCCCCCGCGCCCCTCTCGCCCCCGCGCCCCTCTCGCCCCCGCGCCCCTCTCGCCCCCGCGCCCCTCTCGCCCCCGCGCCCCTCTCGCCCCCGCGCCCCTCTCGCCCCCGCGCCCCTCTCGCCCCCGCGCCCCTCTCGCCCCCGCGCCCCTCTCGCCCCCGCGCCCCTCTCGCCCCCGCGCCCCTCTCGCCCCCGCGCCCCTCTCGCCCCCGCGCCCCTCTCGCCCCCGCGCCCCTCTCGCCCCCGCGCCCCTCTCGCCCCCGCGCCCCTCTCGCCCCCGCGCCCCTCTCGCCCCCGCGCCCCTCTCGCCCCCGCGCCCCTCTCGCCCCCGCGCCCCTCTCGCCCCCGCGCCCCTCTCGCCCCCGCGCCCCTCTCGCCCCCGCGCCCCTCTCGCCCCCGCGCCCCTCTCGCCCCCGCGCCCCTCTCGCCCCCGCGCCCCTCTCGCCCCCGCGCCCCTCTCGCCCCCGCGCCCCTCTCGCCCCCGCGCCCCTCTCGCCCCCGCGCCCCTCTCGCCCCCGCGCCCCTCTCGCCCCCGCGCCCCTCTCGCCCCCGCGCCCCTCTCGCCCCCGCGCCCCTCTCGCCCCCGCGCCCCTCTCGCCCCCGCGCCCCTCTCGCCCCCGCGCCCCTCTCGCCCCCGCGCCCCTCTCGCCCCCGCGCCCCTCTCGCCCCCGCGCCCCTCTCGCCCCCGCGCCCCTCTCGCCCCCGCGCCCCTCTCGCCCCCGCGCCCCTCTCGCCCCCGCGCCCCTCTCGCCCCCGCGCCCCTCTCGCCCCCGCGCCCCTCTCGCCCCCGCGCCCCTCTCGCCCCCGCGCCCCTCTCGCCCCCGCGCCCCTCTCGCCCCCGCGCCCCTCTCGCCCCCGCGCCCCTCTCGCCCCCGCGCCCCTCTCGCCCCCGCGCCCCTCTCGCCCCCGCGCCCCTCTCGCCCCCGCGCCCCTCTCGCCCCCGCGCCCCTCTCGCCCCCGCGCCCCTCTCGCCCCCGCGCCCCTCTCGCCCCCGCGCCCCTCTCGCCCCCGCGCCCCTCTCGCCCCCGCGCCCCTCTCGCCCCCGCGCCCCTCTCGCCCCCGCGCCCCTCTCGCCCCCGCGCCCCTCTCGCCCCCGCGCCCCTCTCGCCCCCGCGCCCCTCTCGCCCCCGCGCCCCTCTCGCCCCCGCGCCCCTCTCGCCCCCGCGCCCCTCTCGCCCCCGCGCCCCTCTCGCCCCCGCGCCCCTCTCGCCCCCGCGCCCCTCTCGCCCCCGCGCCCCTCTCGCCCCCGCGCCCCTCTCGCCCCCGCGCCCCTCTCGCCCCCGCGCCCCTCTCGCCCCCGCGCCCCTCTCGCCCCCGCGCCCCTCTCGCCCCCGCGCCCCTCTCGCCCCCGCGCCCCTCTCGCCCCCGCGCCCCTCTCGCCCCCGCGCCCCTCTCGCCCCCGCGCCCCTCTCGCCCCCGCGCCCCTCTCGCCCCCGCGCCCCTCTCGCCCCCGCGCCCCTCTCGCCCCCGCGCCCCTCTCGCCCCCGCGCCCCTCTCGCCCCCGCGCCCCTCTCGCCCCCGCGCCCCTCTCGCCCCCGCGCCCCTCTCGCCCCCGCGCCCCTCTCGCCCCCGCGCCCCTCTCGCCCCCGCGCCCCTCTCGCCCCCGCGCCCCTCTCGCCCCCGCGCCCCTCTCGCCCCCGCGCCCCTCTCGCCCCCGCGCCCCTCTCGCCCCCGCGCCCCTCTCGCCCCCGCGCCCCTCTCGCCCCCGCGCCCCTCTCGCCCCCGCGCCCCTCTCGCCCCCGCGCCCCTCTCGCCCCCGCGCCCCTCTCGCCCCCGCGCCCCTCTCGCCCCCGCGCCCCTCTCGCCCCCGCGCCCCTCTCGCCCCCGCGCCCCTCTCGCCCCCGCGCCCCTCTCGCCCCCGCGCCCCTCTCGCCCCCGCGCCCCTCTCGCCCCCGCGCCCCTCTCGCCCCCGCGCCCCTCTCGCCCCCGCGCCCCTCTCGCCCCCGCGCCCCTCTCGCCCCCGCGCCCCTCTCGCCCCCGCGCCCCTCTCGCCCCCGCGCCCCTCTCGCCCCCGCGCCCCTCTCGCCCCCGCGCCCCTCTCGCCCCCGCGCCCCTCTCGCCCCCGCGCCCCTCTCGCCCCCGCGCCCCTCTCGCCCCCGCGCCCCTCTCGCCCCCGCGCCCCTCTCGCCCCCGCGCCCCTCTCGCCCCCGCGCCCCTCTCGCCCCCGCGCCCCTCTCGCCCCCGCGCCCCTCTCGCCCCCGCGCCCCTCTCGCCCCCGCGCCCCTCTCGCCCCCGCGCCCCTCTCGCCCCCGCGCCCCTCTCGCCCCCGCGCCCCTCTCGCCCCCGCGCCCCTCTCGCCCCCGCGCCCCTCTCGCCCCCGCGCCCCTCTCGCCCCCGCGCCCCTCTCGCCCCCGCGCCCCTCTCGCCCCCGCGCCCCTCTCGCCCCCGCGCCCCTCTCGCCCCCGCGCCCCTCTCGCCCCCGCGCCCCTCTCGCCCCCGCGCCCCTCTCGCCCCCGCGCCCCTCTCGCCCCCGCGCCCCTCTCGCCCCCGCGCCCCTCTCGCCCCCGCGCCCCTCTCGCCCCCGCGCCCCTCTCGCCCCCGCGCCCCTCTCGCCCCCGCGCCCCTCTCGCCCCCGCGCCCCTCTCGCCCCCGCGCCCCTCTCGCCCCCGCGCCCCTCTCGCCCCCGCGCCCCTCTCGCCCCCGCGCCCCTCTCGCCCCCGCGCCCCTCTCGCCCCCGCGCCCCTCTCAGCGAACCAGCCGTGCCTACACGTTCATCTGTTAATAATTTTGTTGGCGGAGTGTAAGGATATTAATCGATAACATTTTTGGTTTTCACTGAAGAATAACTCTTACAATGAAGCTTTGATTCTTTTTCTACTAGAATTCTAAAATTAAGAATTTTAAAATAAAAAAAAAACATTAACTGTTTCCGAAAAACTGATGATACCTATAGATTCTGTAAACGAAATAGCATTCATATTTTTCGTTTCCAGAACTATGTTAAAGTCACCCGTTATAAGAATAATAAATATAAGATGAGTTTGAATGACTTTCGATAAACATTAACTGTAAAGGTTTATAATGAACAACAATTAGAGTAGAGTTAATTTTAAATGCTTTTTGGATACAATATATAAAACGTTACGAGAAGGAAAAGCATAAAATTATGAATTTGGTTAAAGTGAGCCGGCTGCCGCACGGTACGACAAAGTACACATAATAAATAGCCCACTCGATTGATGGACTGCTACCGGCAGCACCTGGCCTCCAGCGGACGAGGCGGTACCTTGCAGGCGAGCAGCAGGTGTCGTAGCAGGTCTGTGCGCGCGGCCTGCTGCTGGTTGAAGGCGCGGCGCGGCCCGTCGCGAAGCAGCGCGCAGCTGGCCTCCAGCGCCAGCGCCCACAGTGACCCGTCCTCGGTCACCTCGCCGCCCTCCACCTCCCATGACACCTTAAACGAGCAACGTGTATTAGTATACTAGGCTGCTCGGAGTCAGGTCTATTGTTACGGAGTTTTCCACCTGCCACCACCACAAGCTTTAAATAAAAATCTGTGAATTGCTCTAACATTACAACAGCATCGGTTCTCGGGACCTCGTGTGCCTTGACAAGTAGGATTATTTTGCGTACAAGCAGGCAGATGCGCCCTTTCTTCCCGTGAGTGTCAGGCTACGAACGACTATTAAATATTTAGAAGTACTGACAAATCTTAGCTCACAAACTCACCAGTAGAGTACACACACACACATACAGATCCACTGAGCTCGCACTAGGTACGTTATTCACAAAGTACTCGCAAGACGCGTTCAAAAACTAGTTCGACGGACGTATGAGTGAGATGGATGCCGATACCGAACGACAATCGACCTTGTTCCCCAAGAACTGTACCTGATTTTTCCTTTTTCTTTAAATTTCATACTAACGAAAATTTGCCTTTTATTTTTGTTATAAATTCAATGTGACGAAGATCTGCGAATCGCGGTTCTTTGACTGTGGCGAGCATTTTTATCATATCATTCATTGTAACTGATTTAAAATGTGTTGGTATTAATGTCCATTACATTGTTAATTAATTTGTGCAATGTCCAACCTGGCTCTATCACAGACATGTCCATCGCTTTAATGTGCACCACTTACCTGTACGTTATGAAGGTACGGCCAGGCGCGTAAAAGCAGGAGCAGCAGTCGCGGTTCGAGCAGGGCGCTGTCGACTCGCGGAAGTAACTTCACTCCATTCCCGCTTATAACCAGCAGCGGGCTGCTGCACGCCACGTCCAGGATAACCTGCAATCGAAGAAAATAACTACGGATACAAATCACCTATGTAAAAGTAACGTGCAAGAAAAAGTTAAATAAATGTCCATTATATTGCGAGAGTGATGCAGAGTGATCTCTCCGCTCAAAAACTCACCTTGAGCAGGTGGTGCGAGACGCGGCACCGGGCCGACGCGAGCACGGGCAGCAGCATGTCGAGCGCGTCGCGCGCGTACAGCGCGGCGTGCAGGCGCGCGTCGGCGCGTGCCGCGCGCAACGCCACGCCCAGCGCCGCCGCCTGCTGCTGCGCGCTGCCGTCCGCCTCGACGACCTGCCGTCGCATACACTCTATCATTGCTCTCCGTAACCGATCTAACACTTTATAACCGTTATATGTAATATTCACATGCTCAATAATCAGCGTTCTCACCTGTGACATAAGTTCCAATATATTGAGTGTTGTAAATACTTTTTTTTATTTTCTATATCTCTAATACCAGATCTAACCCCTATCAAAAAGTATCATATCTAACTCCAGTATTCACGCGAACACTACACATTTGTAATGAAACTATTATTTATGAATATTATCGCGTTTAATCTTGATTACGGTTGCTGCAAAGCACTCGAATCGTCAAGTATATGTAAGATGAAAACCGGAAATAATAGTTTAATTAATAAGTAAATAATGTTAATTAAAGACCGATTATAAAATATTTGTAAATGACCTTGATGTGAAAAGGAAATTGTTAAATATGTGTGACTCACCCGGGCAAACAGATAGAGTAAAAGGTCGGGCCCACCGAGCAGCAGCAGCGCTGGCGCCAAGCCGCGATGTTGCGTCGGCCTCGCTCTTCCGAACCACTGCAAACGTAAAGTCTCGGGGATACCGACATTGCTACGACACTGACCGACATTTCCGAACACTGTAGGAAAAAAGAAAAATTGTGAAAGATTAGACCGTTAATGTATGACAGGAAGAGGAGTGGTCCCAGAGAGATCCCTGAAGAAAACCTGATATTGTGTGAAGGGTTCTCTAAGGTTCAGAGAAGCCAATGATTTGAAAGATTATAAATTAATTACATTTGTCTCTTGATAACTTACCCTGGATAATTTGAAACTTAAAGAAAAATAATATTCATTTGAGGTTGTAGTAAAAGCGCCTTGCTCGCTAATATATACGTTTTATAATGTGAAGTCGGGGCACGCTCACTCTCTATAATTGAACATGCACGAATTTGTCGTTTGTTTTTGGTCTGCTTTCATACTGTATTAAAACATTTTTTTTTGGATCTGTGAAATTGAAATTTGCTCTAGAAAGAAAAAGTATCTTTCAATGCATTGAGACATACAAAAATGATTCTTATGGTATCTGTGGAGATGAGTTCACAAAAGTTATCGTTAAAGCAGTTCGACATTTTGAATGCACTACCTGTATGAATTGGAACTTTTCTATGGTTCCTTAAGTTTCAAATTATCGTGAGTCAACTGTATGTTGTATACGCTAAGGAAGCCATCTTTGTCGGTGTTCAGTTGATATCCTATTTTACAAAATGTACGTGTATCACGATTTCAGTTTAGTCCGTTTGAATGGCTTCCACTTGCATCATTAGTTTAGTTAACAAACGTTTAGATAGTCGAGTGGTTCCCGGGGTCGCTTAGATCATTGTCACGTGAATGTTACAAACCTGTGGGCGGCGCGGTCGGCTGCTGGTACACGGTGACGGTGTCGGGCGCGTGCGGCGAGAACGTGAGCAGCAGGTGATCGTGCAGCTCCCGCAGCGTCGTCGGCGACGTCTCGTACACCTGCCGCAGCCGGACACGCCACGCAGATCATCAACACATCATATATATGAAAAAGTCCAATTGTTCAACTGAAGCTTGTTTCCAATACCGTGTGGTTCGGCGTTAGAATCTACATCTTTTTCCCCGTGCGTGTCGGATGTCGGACGACTCAAGGAAAAGCCTTGAAAATAGCAATGGCTACCGGTGGATAGGGGCGGGGGGGACAGTCTGGAAAAACACCAGACTTAAATGAAGCAGACCGATGACGGGCAGCAGCGTCTCAGGAGCGAGGTGTCTGGTACTGCGACCGCCAATTCGCTTGTCTAGCGTGGCGATAATGGCAAATCCTCGATATGGGAGAGGCTTAAGGATAAGGATAAGGTAAGGTAAGCTACGCTTGTTTCAACGTCATCAGCACGTCAAAAATCCATCTATCTAATCCAATCTGTTCTAATCTATTTTCTGTTTGAAATCAAAAAGAAAGAAAAATTTTATTCACTAGCACTAATTGAATTAAACAAGAAACGTCTTTACACAAAAAAATCATTTATTTTTATCTCACCTGATCCCAGTCAATGTTCATCTCCAAAACTTCGGGCGTGAGGATGGCCGCGAAATTGGGTTCTTCACACCGCACCTGTGGGACCACAATCGCAAGCATTAAGAACGAGTGGTGCGTGCGTCAGTGTACGCAGTGGCACAACAATTCGTGTTTTATTAACGTACACTAAAGAAATATTTTCTTCACAATGTTTTTATGATTACTCGAGAACGCATGTTCACGCATGATAGTTTGCGCGTGCAACCGCAGGACTCGAATGCGTCTGCACGTACCTTTGCGTGTGCATGTTCCGACTAACACGACTAACGTTACGTTACCTCAGTAAAAAAAAAAACCTATATTTACTGGTTTAGCTATAGTCAATAGTTTCACTAGAGCCGAGCGCCGGTCGCCGAAAGTTCTAGACTTGCCGCCGTCGGTCATATCATCGGCGCGAAATCGGCGTGAAACAGAACGGCACCCGCGCGAAGTCGGCGTGGCTTGGCGTGCCCGTCTACACGCCTGTAGTAGGCGGCGTCTTATTCTAGTCGCGTATCACTTGTCCAAATTAGCGAGTACAGAGTACCTGGCAGGAGTGGTCAGGGCCGTGCGCGAGCAGGTGCAGCGCGGTGGCGGAGCAGAGCGCGGGCGCGCGGTACACGCTGAGCGCGCCCAGCCGCCACGTGTCCGCGCCGCCCGCCCCCGTTCCCGCCTGCCCCAGCAGAAAAGTGGTCGGCGTCGCCTTGCGAACTAAAATACCTACGGACAAAATAGCAGAAACGCTTACGATGATTATCAAATGACTTAACATTCGGGTGAGTACTGGAGACTGGTACCAATAGCAACACAATTTATAGTCGCTCGGAAGTGGTTTTGGCTCGGTTTTTTTTTTATTAACATAAGAAACAAATATTGTTACAAGCGCTTATATTTTCCTTTAATAATGACTCGGCCAAAGAATTGAAACTTCAGTAAAGAGCAACCAGTAGTTTTCAAACAGTTAGTTGAGCACATCCGGACAATCTACAATGCTAACGAAAGAGCAGTGCGTGCTATCTGTACTTTTAGTGGTTTGCTTCATCTACGAAGATATTGTATCAAGTGAGTAAATATCAACACTTACCTTGGAGAGGTAAGGACACGGTGTCGCATTCTCTTCCATTGACGTAGAACGTCACCTGTGGACGACACGTGATAATCAAGCTTTAAGTGTTTTTTTCTTAAATTAATTTATTATGAGCATCGCTCCAGTGCTGCAGTGCACACCTGTATGTGCGTGCGGCGCCGCAGCACGAGCTCGCGCACGTTGAGCGCGAGCGCGCTCCAGCGGCGCGGCGGCAACGCGCAGGCAGCCCGCGCCTCGCACAGCGCCCGCGCGCTGCCCGCTTCCGGTCGCGCCAGCCGGACCGTTGGCACGCCTGTAATCAAATCAAATTAAATTATTTATTCTTCGTTTTAAAGAATATAAGGCGCTATTGTTAAATTTGAATAAATAATAATAGCAAAGAAAAATAAAAGCTGACGTACCGGTGGCTAGGTGCAGCCAGAGCTCGAACATGAGCGAGTCGTGTCCCAGCGACAGCACGTGGGCCAGCGACTGCGTGCCGCCCGCACCCGCGCCCGCCCCCGCGCCTGCACCCACACCCGCACCCGCCCGCTCCTCGCCGATCTCCGCCTCTTCGTCTTCCTGTGACTTGCCATCTGTTGCAAAAAATCCACGTATAGAACGCACACCTCGAAACTCGACTATGCCCAATGAACATGTCACAACGTTGATAAGTGTAGCGGTTACCTGGTTGAGGGTGCAGCCATACGACGAGGGCGAAGCCCTGCAGCCACGGCGCCCAGCCCGAACCCTCCACGCTGCAGCGCGCCGCGCCGCAGAACCACGGGGACACCGAGCCTGCGGCCAGGGAATCTGACGTCACACGTGAAACTTACACAGTTCAATTTTAGTTTAATCGTTACCGAATACTTTTTATATATCATCATTTAGAATAACATCCCATTATTTATATAACGGTATGCTATTCACTGCAATGTTATTCAAAAACAAAATCTCACCAGCCTTCGCGAGCTCCAGTCGCCGCGCGGTCGCATCGGCCGCCAGGTGGCGCGCCCCGTCCTCCTCCACGAATCCGGATCCTCCTTCCGGATCTGCGAGCAAACGCTCCGGTTGCAGTCGCGCCCCATAACGCATTCTGCATCAAGCGCTTTGTCGATATGAACAACGGGTATAAACTCACCGTCGAAGGCCTTAGGTCCCAGTTGTATGGGGAAGCTTAGATGGAAGTCCGGTGTGCAGGGCTTCGCGTGGGCCACTAGCCTTTGCAACGCGCTCAACAGCGGCCCCAGGGGCGGGGACTCCGACGTGAATAGATGGAGCAGAGCTGCTAGTTCATACGGCTCTATGTTCTGGGAGGCCAACACGTGTATTAGCTCGAGAATGCTGTTTTGAAGTTCTGAAGGAAACAAAAAAGACATATTTTCACACTCTGTGTTATCTGTCTGAGTATGGGGAGCAACGGGAAATATTTCCAATCTTCGTCTGACTGCCGACCCCACCTGCACCAGCACGCGGTGCCATCTGCTGGGACACAAACGGGGCTCCGGTGACTCACTCACACAGAGCGACATGCGTTGCGCTCACCGACCCGCTTGCGCAGCTCGGGTGACATGAGTAAAACTTTCAAGAAATGTATGCCAGCTTTGGACTGGCGCTTTCTTGAAGATATGTAGTATTATCTACCTAATGTCCGAGTGAAGATGTGCATGCACGCAATCCAACACTAGGTAATAGGTCGCACGTGGTGCCGGCGCGCTTCGGCTGTCGTAATGGGCGTCTATCTACACCGAGTGCTGCGAGTATGCGTGCGTAGCGGCAAGGCGGGCGGCGCTGCGTGTGTGTGTGTGTGTATGCGTCCACGCGTACCTGCGAGGCGCGCGTGCGGTTGCCGCAGCAGCCGCGCGGCGGCCGGCGCCAGCAGACGACGCAGCAGGCCGGGCGGCGCCCCGCCGGCCGCCAGCCGAGCGCTGACGGCGCGCGCGAGGCTGGCGCACACGCGCTCTAGGTTCTCCTGTGTGCCATTGCTCTCCTCGTCGTCCAACACCCTGCCGAAACGTAAAGTGCTTAATGCTGGTGCCTGATCCTACCTGACAGAGACACCTTATGCGAGCAGTACACAATGAAACTGCATGTAATACATTTGAAACCAAATCTGTGTAATAAATATTGTATGCACCGTTTTGAACTGCCAATACAATTTATAACGACGTTTTGAGTTCTAAAACGACAATTCCTGTTCTGTTCAGCGGATCTGCAACGGGGTTTGAAATTCTTTCAAAAAAGTAAACTCCACCCTCCACCACCAACAATCACTTACTTTTGTATGAGCTGCGTGAGGATGTCGACGACGATGACGCACAGCTCCGGGTGCGCCAGCTCGCCGTCCTTGTCTTGATCCGCACACTCCATCGTAAATGCCTCCATTGGAGATTGGTAATCTGGAACAATGAAATTATAATTATACAAAAATTCCTCATCCTTCGTACGTGTAATGTTGTCAAAGATAAACAACGACGAAAGGGTCAAAATATAGCGTAGCGGCTCGCGAGGTCCCTAGTCATAGTTTGATCGTATCACTTGCTTTTGCAAAATGAATATTGTTTCCCATCCGGCAGATGCAGAAGCAGATCCCCACAGTAATACACCATAGGACATGACACTGTGGAAGTAAGCAGACTGATTTAGCAGTGGCCTGATCAGTCAACTGTCCAATCTTGCAAATAGCGAAAATTGCAGAACTTCATTTCGACGTTAATTTATCAATATGCGCTCCACTGTATATCATGAAAGGGAAATGCAACTCGTGCAGTATTCATTTGCAATTCCGTAATATCTGTTTTGTATTTAAGTTATTCGTAATATGCTCCTTAAGACTGTTATTCGTAATATGCTACTCAATAAGCTGCAACCGGTTGCCCTAATGGCGTCGTGGTCGCGCCTCAGACGTGGACGCCCGCAGCACGTGGGTCTGGAAGCCGTGTTGTTGGACACGTCCGTGTTCCGGCGAGTCTTGCCAGGAGGGAGAGGAGAGGACTTTTCTCTCCTGCCCACGACGACCGGCGGTTGTGTGTGAAAGCGGTCGCAGGTGGAACACCGTGGGGAACAAATTAGTGTGTTGTTTTTTTTATATACGAGGAAATGTCTAATGCGCCGCGACCGACCGGGTTAGTACCACGGCCTCGCAGAATACCGGCGTGAAGTAGAGAGAGGCATCTTGTGCTTCTGCGTTTCGTTCGGTTTGTGTGAGTGAGGTAACCGGAGGCCTACTCCCCCTCCTCATTCCTCTCCTTACCCTACCTCTCATCTCCCAAATACCCTTAATGGCCGGCAACGCACCTACAGCACCTCTGATATTGCAGATGTACGTGTGCGACGGTAATCACTTCCCATCAGGTGAACCGCTTGCACCTTTACCGCCTTTTCCAAAGAAGAGAAAACAACAAAACAAAGACAATTTTTTTATTAGTTTTAATTGTGGCTTTTGAGCTGCCTAGGCCATTTCATTAAGGTCATCACGTCATCACGTGATGTTCATATGTATAAAAATTCCTCATTATTCTAAAGCGATATCCCCAATTTCGTAAATATGAAAGTAAAACACGTCGGCAACGGCGTGAGCCGCGTGTGGTACAGAGGGCGCCGCGGGCACTCACCGGCCAGGCCGGCCGGCGCGCACGGGGAGTCCGGGAGCTTGCGCGACTTGTGCGCTCGCGACGCATCCCGTTTGCCGATCTCCACATCTGCCTGAGGGCGAAAAAAATTTAAACTTAAGTTTTAACAAGATGATACAACAACATGACAAATATTTACATATTATATATCAGTGAATTGTAGTCGTTGGTATAATGAATTGTAGAGTAGAGCCGTGGTAGCCTAGTGGTCAGGGCGCTCACTTTAGTGGCATAGAGCGCGAGTGACCTGGGTTCGATCTCCGGTGCCGGCACCACTAAAATTGTTAATAACAATTTTAAGTGCTGTATTTACCACGTGCTCAGCGGTGAACGAAAACATCGTGTGGAAAATAAAAATATAATTTCGAGGATATGTGAAGCCCGCCAACCCGCACTGGAGCAGCGTGGCGGGCCCTTCCCGGCTCCTAAACCCTCTCTGATATATAGAGTATTTGAGAAGGAGGCTTTTGCCCAGCAGTGGGCACTTACAGGCTGTTTACTTTACTTACTTGACTTTATAGACGTTAAAGCGCTATTAAAACGTAAACAAGCCATCTGTAGTAAATAACCAAAAATGTAAAAATAATTGGTGGTTTCGAGGGGCGAAGTTTTGTTTCTTATTTTATTTTTCTTCTAGATTAAATCTAAATCAACCGAAGCCGGTTTCCTTGTTTGTACGACTATGGTTAGACTCAGAATCTGATGTAAATATCGCCAATACGTCTTCACGGGACCGTAAGGGGCTAACCTATTTTAAGTATTGTCAAACAAGGTAAGAAAATTATAAATTCCAAAAAAATTCAAAAGGAATTTTAAAAGGATTTCGATCTATGACGCATCATCAGTTCGACAACCAGATTCTCCCCATTTGTGTCGTAAGAATGGATTAAATTAAACCGCCTTAAAAGAATATGCCAAAAAGTGGTAAATCATATAGGACATAAACAAAATGTTAACATCTATACAAGTATCCCATATGATCAACAAATAAATATAAATAAATAAATAAAGAAGCCTTGAAATTACCATGGATCCCACAGAACGCCGATTAGCCATTTCAAAAATTCTTGATTGGACAATGCTTAAAATGTGGTAAAGTGGTCGTAGGCATTTCTCCCAAACACTGCGATTGTTAAAAACCCTTCCGTCGGAACAGTCCTATGTCCAGCAGTGGACTAATGACGACTATAAGTAGCCCGGCAGTTACATACATGTTGATGCGTTTCAAGCGCTGTGCTGTACGCTAACTGGCGAACCAGGATGTGGATAGCGCGCAAACGTTCACAAGCACCTTATGACAGGTTCAGTGGGCCCGCACTCCTGTCGCGCGAAGAGTGTGGTGGTGATCTTTACGTTCACAGCTCTCGAACAGAACTGACCTCGTAGCCGTCGTCGTTGCGCGCGGGCGGCTCGCTGTGCTCGCTGGCGTACGGGCCGGCCGCGTCCTCGCTCGACGAGCCGTCCGCCGAGCTGCCGCCCGACTCGCACTGCAGCGGCGGTGCCTGGCTCGCCGAAGAACATTTATTTATTTTATTTTATTTATTAGGAAATCCCAAACAGCGATTTATAAAACAATTTATATCTCAATTATAACAATAATTTGACCTTATGCAAATACGGAATATAGAAATAGGTACAGAAAATTTCATGTTCAAAAACATTGTGCTTAACTAGAAATTTCTGGTTGAAGATACGCGTGCGCACGCGTGTGGGTGTGTGTTTATGCATATAGATATATGTGTGTATTTATATATAATTAATTAGTAATTTTTTTATTACATTAATCGCTTATGATTCTGTTAATCGTCTAATGACATTTGTACCACTAGAACATTATCTCTAAGAATTTAATGTTTTTTTATC
Source organism: Bhutanitis thaidina (assembly GCA_029286595.1). NCBI lineage: Eukaryota > Metazoa > Arthropoda > Insecta > Lepidoptera > Papilionidae > Bhutanitis > Bhutanitis thaidina. The sequence goes on from JAGSMS010000022.1 coordinate 418,407, forward strand.
ATTTGGTGCGACATTTATTTTCGTATCAGCCGCTTGAAGGGGATGGTGGATTCACTCAATCTTTTACAAAATCAATGGCAGAGTGGACCAAGGGCCAATCTTGGGACCCCTTTTTTATATTGGATTCTTTTTATAGTATTTTCGTAAGTATTGATTCTAAACCTTTCCAGTGATGAGTAGAGTATAATAAAGAGTTACGTATAGACAGAAGAAGACTTTTTAACAAAATGTTAAATTAGTTTAATATTAGTAGTTCGTAAACGCATGAGTCATGACGTTGCAGGAGGATAAACACGACAGGATTGTGAATATTAATGTAGAGATAGATTAGTCCATAAGGAATTTACTTGTCCCTGTGAAATCCTAGAAATAATAAATAGTTCTTGGGTTCCTAAGCCTGTAATCAAAAGGATCTAACTTGGCTTGAAAATAGAAATTTACCTGGTATTATTAGAAATAAAAATAGTTTGGCACATCACACCATCGAAATATGAAGCATCGAGTTACGTGAAATAAAAAGTATTAATAAAAAAAATTATTAAATACTTGTGCGTAATAATGGTCGCACCAAATGTGTAGTCTGTCGCAATGTTACGTTGTCTGTGATCAGCAAGACTCGAACGTGCCAATCGAAACAGATTAAGCAGCGGATTAGGTTACCTTCACCCTCTCGAGGACATTTGCAGTTGAAGGGTTTCCGAAGTGATACGTGAACCGAAATAAGTAAGACGCTCTACGTCGTGCTCAATCCGGAGCGAATACTTATCATATAAATAGATTCTCTCTCTTCTTGTTGAAAGCGCATTACATATCAATAAATTATTATTTATCAACAGTCTAATGAACGAAAGCATTCAACGACAAGTTAACAAATAAAAAGTTACAGTTCATTGAAATGTTAGGCTTGTACTCAAACGCAGTTGAAGTAAGAATAATATAAATGCAATAAATTATCAATAATAATAGACCTCGGGTGCAAAAAAACTATATTTGTAGTAATATGAAAAAAATATATAGTATTTTACTTGCTTGGTGAGTACAGAAAGTTTTTTTTTATGGAACTGGCAGACGAGCAATCGCCTCACCAAATGGTAAGTGATCACCGACGCTCACATACATCTGCAACACCAGAAGAGCTGTAGGTGCGTTGCCGGCATTTAAGCATATTTGGGGAGGGAGGAAGGGCGGAGTAGGCCTTTCAGTTACCTCTCTCACCGAAACTGGGTGCGGAGGCTGCGGTACTAATCTGGTCGAGCCGGTCCATTTGAGAAGTAGCAAAAGCCGCCGCTTGGCTCTACTACGCATAAAAAAGTATAGTACAGGCTGAAAAACTCTGAGTCCGGTAAGCTTCCCTGCGGATTTTCATCTCCAAAACCGTTTTGGCTCTATCGTAGAGTTGTTAATACATATGATGTGATGCCTCGTTCCCAGTGAACGTTGTTGTGAACAGGCGCTGCTTGTGGAGGCCGCTCTGCACGAGCTCGCAGTGCACTTGTGCTTTAACTTTGTCGATCACCATGTTCTTGTTGCATGCTTTCAGTCGGCCATGGGACCACGTGTTTTAGAAAAAATAAAATAAAAGTGGATACCTACGACGTTTCTTTCGCATGTTTCTTCTCCGTCAGAGGAATCTCATTACCAAACGGTAGTAGATGGTAATAAAAAGATACGATTTAATAGATGTAATAGCTCGCAGAACTGACAACCGTAGGGGAAAAAAGGTTCTCGAGTGGCAGCCACGTTTCGGAAAACGCATGTGGGACGACCCCCCGCAAGATGCGAGTGACGCACTGCAGGACCGAGCTTTGTGACAATCTTGTCTATATATGGATGTGCCGTGAGCCGACACGATTTCACGCTGAACCTGAACCACGCTGGTAAGTGAAGACAACAGTTTCGATATGAACTATCAATATATTGGCGCGCGATCATTTCGTTACAATCAATGCAGAAGACGCTGTGTCAACGACATACATCGTATGTTTATGCAAACAAGGACATTTATTATTAATAAGGTGACACGAGTCAAGGATAATGAAGAAAAAAAATATATAGTATTTTACTTGCTTGGTGAGTACAGAAAGTTTTTTTATGGAACTGGCAGACGAGCAATCGCCTCACCAAATGGTAAGTGATCACCGACGCTCACATACATCTGCAACACCAGAAGAGCTATAGGTGCGTTGCCGGCATTTAAGGATATTTGGGGAGGGAGGAAGGGCGGAGTAGGCCTTCAGTTACCTCTCTCACCGAAACTGGGTGCGGAGGCTGCGGTACTAATCTGGTCGAGCTGGTCCATGTGAGAAGTAGCAAAAGCCGCCGCTTGGCTCTACTACGCATTAAAAAGTATAGTACAGGCTGAAAAACTCTGAGTCCGGTAAGCTTCCCTGCGGATTTTCAGCTTCAAAACCGTTTTGGCTCTATCGTAGAGTTGTTAATACATATGATGTGATGCCTTGTTGCCAGTGAACGTTGTTTTGAACAGGTGCTGCTTGTGGAGGCTGCTCTGCACGAGCTCGCAGTGCACTTGTGCTTTAATTTTGTTGATCACTATGTTCTTGTTGCATGCTTTCAGTTGCCTATTATATCACATGTTTTAGAAAAATAAATAAAAGTGGATACCTACGACGTTTCTTTCGCCTGTTTCTTCTCCGTCAGAGGAATCTCATTACCAAACGGTAGTAGATGGTAAAAAAAAGATTTGATTTAATAGATATAATAGCTCGCAGAACTGACAACCGTAGGGGAAAAAAATTTACATTTTACCGCCGAGTTAATTAGCATACGATGATATTAAATAAATATTACTTGGAGATGCTGATGCCGACATGTCTATGAAAGCTGACCGATCGTTTTGAAATTAAAAGTTACGTTTATACGTTACGTAAGAATCTGCCCACCCATTTTTTCCCCCGTGGTTTTCGAAAGGGGCGACTAAGTCATACATTATTATGGCTAAGGGACGAGCCTTGAAAATCCCAGCGGATGCCGACAGATAGCGGGATAACCATCTCGCAAATGGTCGGTTAGACCACAATTAAGCAGACGCAGGACGAGCAGCAGCGTCTCAGGTGCGTGGTGTCGGGCACTGCGATCCCCAATCTGCTTGCCGATCGTGGCGTTTATGGCAAATCCTCCTTTTTCAATAGGACTATTTACAAGGTTGGTAAGGTACATTTATTGATATTTACTTAAATACTTACACCACTACATCTCGGTTCGTGTGTGTCTTCCTAGCTCATTATCGCCTAGAACATTCTATCGTCTCCATTTATTATATTCAACGCCATTTAATTTATTATTAACTTAATGTATTCATATACATTCAATCGTTAAGTACTTCTCAGAACATCGTTTAATCATTAATCAACATGTCAGCGGAATAAATTTTCTAGGCACACGCACACGCACACAGGGAATGCACTCAGTTATTTGTGTTCAGTTCCCAATTCCATATTAGCAGTAGTTTTTTTATTGTTTTTATTACCGTCCCCTACGGATATCTGCAACGCAAGATGAGCTGCAGGTGCGTTGACGGCCTTTAAAGATATCTGGAGAATGGGAGGTATGATGAGAAGAGGGGTCGGTAAAGGGCGAGAGGGCATCCGGTTAACTCACTCGGTCAAATGAGAATAGAACACGCGTCCTGATTTGGTACCGATCCAAGCCCACTATTATAAATATGAACTTTGTTTGTTGAGATATGCCGTGGGGGCTTAACATAATCTGCCGGCCCATCTCACGGGTGTCGTATCATAAAAATCGACAAAATGAAATGCCTACCGGAAGTCGGAATAACGAACACCGAAAAAACGTAGAGTGGTGAGGGACAGCGAGGTCTAAGGCCAGCCACACGGGGTCAATATTGTTAAGTTTTCCACGACCATAGTAACATTTGTGCTGAATACGGGCGTAAGGTGGCCAATGTCCGGTCCGGGTCGAAATCCCTCGTCTGTGCCTACACCTCTAGGTTGACAGGTCTGGACACGGTCTAAACTTTAACAGATACGATACTTATTATTGTTTACTTTAAGATTATAAATAAAAAAAATCCTTTACCATATTTTTGTTCAATTCAGAAATGTATAATGGATCCTTGTGCAGACATATATTGCATAAATAGCAATGGTCCGCAACAATAATATAAAAATACTTAACTCACTTTACGCAGTATTTTAATGATCTATAAATAATTCACTTCCTACGTAACCCGCAACCCAGCCACTGCGGTCAACGTGCCGTCGAAGATCTGACATCCTCATCATCACATCAGATCCTAGATCTCCTCCAGTATTTTGTTCGGTAAGCAACAAGAAGTGTTTCGATTCTTACAGGCAGATAGACGGACACCAAAGTGATCTCACATTGATCTCTTTTCATGTGCAACAACAACGTGGCAGCGAGCCTAGCCGCATGCTCACCTCTCAAAGCGGGATGCGGTCAATTAGGAGCAGTTATCCGTTGTTAAAATTACAATCTTCTACGTCATCCGTGTATCTTGTTAGAAAAAAAATATATATTATAAGGTCATTTCGAAACTTAGAACTTACTCAGATAGTTGAAAGAATTTCGACCAAAAGGAAAAGAACAATCAGGGGAAAAAATTTACATTTTACCGCCGAGTTAATTAGCATACGATGATATTAAATAAATATTACTTGGAGATGCTGATGCCGACACGTCTATGAAAGCTGACCGATCGTTTTGAAATTAAAAGTTACGTTTATACGTTACGTAAGAATCTGCCCACCCATTTTTTCCCCCGTGGTTTTCGAAAGGGGCGACTAAGTCATACATTATTATGGCTAAGGGACGAGCCTTGAAAATCCCAGCGGATGCCGACAGATAGCGGGATAACCGTCTCGCAAATGGTCGGTTAGACCACAATTAAGCAGACGCAGGACGAGCAGCAGCGTCTCAGGTGCGTGGTGTCGGGCACTGCGATCCCCAATCCGCTTGCCGATCGTGGCGTTTATGGCAAATCCTCCTTTTTCAATAGGACTATTTACAAGGTTGGTAAGGTACATTTATTGATATTTACTTAAATACTTACACCACTACATCTCGGTTCGTGTGTGTCTTCCTAGCTCATTATCGCCTAGAACATTCTATCGTCTCCATTTATTATATTCAACGCCATTTAATTTATTATTAACTTAATGTATTCATATACATTCAATCGTTAAGTACTTCTCAGAACATCGTTTAATCATTAATCAACATGTCAGCGGAATAAATTTTCTAGGCACACGCACACGCACACAGGGAATGCACTCAGTTATTTGTGTTCAGTTCCCAATTCCATATTAGCAGTAGTTTTTTTATTGTTTTTATTACCGTCCCCTACGGATATCTGCAACGCAAGATGAGCTGCAGGTGCGTTGACGGCCTTTAAAGATATCTGGAGAATGGGAGGTATGATGAGAAGAGGGGTCGGTAAAGGGCGAGAGGGCATCCGGTTAACTCACTCGGTCAAATGAGAATAGAACACGCGTCCTGATTTGGTACCGATCCAAGCCCACTATTATAAATATGAACTTTGTTTGTTGAGATATGCCGTGGGGGCTTAACATAATCTGCCGGCCCATCTCACGGGTGTCGTATCATAAAAATCGACAAAATGAAATGCCTACCGGAAGTCGGAATAACGAACACCGAAAAAACGTAGAGTGGTGAGGGACAGCGAGGTCTAAGGCCAGCCACACGGGGTCAATATTGTTAAGTTTTCCACGACCATAGTAACATTTGTGCTGAATACGGGCGTAAGGTGGCTAATGTCCGGTCCGGGTCGAAATCCCTCGTCTGTGCCTACACCTCTAGGTTGACAGGTCTGGACACGGTCTAAACTTTAACAGATACGATACTTATTATTGTTTACTTTAAGATTATAAATAAAAAAAATCCTTTACCATATTTTTGTTCAATTCAGAAATGTATAATGGATCCTTGTGCAGACATATATTGCATAAATAGCAATGGTCCGCAACAATAATATAAAAATACTTAACTCACTTTACGCAGTATTTTAATGATCTATAAATAATTCACTTCCTACGTAACCCGCAACCCAGCCACTGCGGTCAACGTGCCGTCGAAGATCTGACATCCTCATCATCACATCAGATCCTAGATCTCCTCCAGTATTTTTGTTCGGTAAGCAACAAGAAGTGTTTCGATTCTTACAGGCAGATAGACGGACACCAAAGTGATCTCACATTGATCTCTTTTCATGTGCAACAACAACGTGGCAGCGAGCCTAGCCGCATGCTCACCTCTCAAAGCGGGATGCGGTCAATTAGGAGCAGTTATCCGTTGTTAAGAATTACAATCTTCTACGTCATCCGTGTATCTTGTTAGAAAAAAAAAATATTGTGTGGACACAATACTATGTAACTAAAACATTTATTGTAGAGATACAGATATCATATTACAATTGGGACTGCGCGCTGGCAAACGTCAAATCAGCTACTTCCTAGGTTCGAGACCCAGCTCATAAGATCAGCACGTCTATCGGTAATGGTATTCGCGACGTGATTGGTTTCGTAATATAATTTCGTTTATTTCAATGCGATCTGTCAAACTGTCCAAACGTCAAACCGAACACGATCACCATCATTGACTATTGGTTGCTTTGCGATGTGCCGCGTGTCGCTGACATCGAAATCTGCTTAGCAACTGTGTGAAGAAAGCATACTCGCGAATACAAAGACACTTCCGGTACACAACGTTATGCTTATACGATGAGATCGGAGTAAGGGTTGAATGCAGAAACAAAACCGAAAAATTTGGTGATGCACAAATACGGTTGCGATCCGAGCCCAAACGCGGTGGAGGCAAGCGGCGGCTCTTGCTGCTGCTCGAATGGGCCGGCTCGACCGGATTGGTACCACGGCCTCGCAGAATACCGACATGAAGTAGGTAGGTAGGAGGCATCTTGTGCATCTGCGTTTCGTTCGGTGAGTGAAGTAACCGGAGGCCCACTCCCCCTCCTCATCCTCCTTCCCATCTCCCAAATACCCTTTAAAGGACGGCAACGCACCTGCAGCACCTCTGGTGTTGCAGATGTACGTGGGCGACGGTAATCACTTACCATCAGATGAACCGTTTGCTCGTTTGCCGCCTTTCCTATATAAAAAAAAACCGTGACAGATGGCGCAACAGCCAAGTACTACAATTACTACTACTAATACTACTACTAACTACTAGGCCACTTGGTCCTCTGTCTCTGACGTCACTACCAAACGGTGTCCATATCGATTTCACGATCAGTTCTTTAACACACACAGCGGAGATGCATATACGAGTAGACACCTACATTAATGCTCTATGAGGAAGACAAGGCCTTATCTTATCGCCTCAGAGAACTAAGATTACCTTGTATGCGTTGTCATTCGATCTCCGGACCTCACCGCATGACACGCTGCGTTAAAGATATTCATGCAAGTAAAATCGCTCCAAGATTGTGAAGGACTACAAGATTTGAACAGTCCACTTATGTACTATTCCAAAAATAAAATTTCCGTGAATATTAAATAATGTTTTTTTTTTATGGGAAAGGCGGCAAATGTGCAATCGGTTCACCTGATGGATGGTAAGTGTCTGCAGAGGGGCTGCAGGTGCGTTGCCGGCCTTTATCGTAATAGGGAGAGGGGATGAAGAGGGGGATGGGGAGGCGGAGTGGGCCTCCGGTTATCTCACTCACCGAACGAAACACAGACGCACAAGATGCCTCAATATCACGCCGGTATTCTGCGAGGCCGTGGTATTAACCCAGTCGACCCAGAATATTCGAGCAGCAGTTAAAGCCGTCGCTCGGCTCTATCGCGTTAAAATCAGTGTATAAACTTCACTAAAAAACATTTACCGTTATTATACCAATATAACTTTAACGGTGTTTAATGTAGATAGAGGGGAGATAATTCGCGATTTGGGTATATACTCTGCCTCTCAACTGTCCATGAAACATTTGAAATGCAACTATCATTAACGAATTTTATGGCGTTCAATTATGTTTTTATATTCCAGACGTTTCGATTGATTTACAGCAGCCGTGCTCACGGGGACTGAGGTGTTAGACTGTCATAGTTCATTTTTAGTTAGCGTTAATACTAGAAATCAAAAAATTTAAATTTAAAACAGTCAATAAAAATGAGTACCAAAAAAGGTCTCGAACTCAGCGTAATGCTGCAGAGGCTGCAGCGCTGATTTTCAAATTGGAGCCCCGTGACGTCACCGACGAGCCGATGAGCGATGCCAACAATAGTTTTATTTACTTGCAGTACTAATCACATAAGTGATTTCAGTTGCGTCACTGTGATCCTATACATGCGCTGGTGTTTCTAAACGTCGCCGCAAACGTATCCATGTTGTTTTGCAAGCGCGGCTCCGTTAGGATCCCGATTGCGACAGCTCCGTGAACTCCGACACTGAGATAGCATTTGCTAGGTAGTTAGGTAACTAATGATTGAACATTGAATGTGGTGTCGTTAGTGTTTCTAACTGTTGATGATGTTCACAGTAACGGTCAACAGAACCTTTAGTAAAGCTTAGTTCACCGTTATATAGAAAAAGCAAGACGATTCCCTATATGTTTCAAGTCTAAGCAGACAGATAGTTTTTTGTCATCTTTTTACTTTATATTCATATTTCCAACCCATATGAAATTGAAGTATAAAAGATCATAAGAATCGGTTGTTTATTTTTTCTATAACATTGTATCGAAATTTGAATGCATTTTAATCGTTTTTTGAGTATTAAAATGGAATTTATTGTCATTTGAGCTTCATCTGTCGTTATAGGTTGACAGACGAAGCCTGCTCTGCTGTCTGTCTGTCTGCTTGAAGTGGCATTAGCCACCGTCCGATAACGGGATATAGATCCGAATTTATCGAAGTCTATTCCCATATACTAGAGATCGAGTGGAGCATCGATAGAGCGAAGTTCCTATCCTGCGTGTTTGATTCTGAGACATACCCACATGTTATTCTTTGTTTCTTTCATGGCTCCTCTTAGAAGAAATCCGTCAACGTCGTGTCAGTCTTGTTACATGTTATTTTATCAATCTTGTAAATGTCGCGGCCTTGAAACACACATCGATAAGGAGAACCGGATTCAAAACAAAAAAAAAACTAAAATGACTTAACACATCAACTGCATTCTTGTTTACACTTCAAATTGCGTCCACGCATTGTGAATAGATTGATTTCAGCAATTAATAATCGTTAGCATTGTCAAGTTGCATTAAATGTGTATTTATTTGATCAATGTGGAAGTAAGAAGCAGAGTACCGATGTATGAATGTGTCCCTGCTGGGCCTGCTCTGTATATTTGTGATGGTTTTAGAGCGCTGCTCTGGTGTCATTCGACAGAGTAATGTATCAAAGAGTTACCATATGCACTAAGCAATTGGCCCTAGTTGCACGGCTGTCCAATAATAATAGCTGTCGCGAACGACACGGTGGAAATTTTAAAAGTGTTTATTTTCAAACAGACAACGTGTGTAGTAATATTTAATAGAGTAAACTACATATATGTCGACACAGATTTTTTGTACGCGGTAGAGCCAAGCGGCGGCTTTCGCTGCTGCACGAATGGGACGGCTCGACCGTGGTAGCACCGGCGTGAAGTAGACGCACCTTGTGCTTCTGCGTTTCGTTCGGTGCGAGTGAGGTAGCCGGATGCCAACTCCACTCCTCCGCAAACCTAAAATAAAGGCTGACAAAGCATCTGCAGCTCCAGCTGGTGTTGCAGATGTACGTGGGCGGCGGTGATCACTCACCATCAGGTGAACCGCTTGCTCGTTGGCCCGCTTACCCATAAAAAAAACAACGAGCTAAGAATCAATCTGACACTGCAACCCGAGCACAAATGCAAACAGCTTCAATCAAAGAAGTTTATAGATGGGTCGTCGCCCCCGAGGACTACGATGGAATGCCGCACGGCTTTTTGTTATACTAGCCCTAATCAGCAGCGTCATCAACATTGTGCTCCGATTTATATATACTTAAAGGCTGGCAACGCACCTGCATCTCCTGTGATGTTGCAGATGCCCGCGGGCGACGATAATCACTTACCATCCGTTGAGCAGTATGCGCGTTAGCCACCCTTTTATATTTAAAAAAGGTAAAAGAAACACCAAATACTACTTAGTGTAAATACGTGAGAAAATCTAATAGAGAACTGCTTGCTGTGAATATTACAAAACAAGCGATGGGTCCAATACAGATCTACGTATTATCTTTATTCGTTCAAAAACAATACCAAATGCGTGTAGTAATATCTAAACGTGATTGCGCAATATAATATAACGAAACTCACCGGCATCGAAGCAGGGACAGCCGAAGACTCGTTGCTTTAATTTAGTCGCAGAACCGCGCAACTAACACATCACAAACACAAACACCGGTTGTAAATCCGATCACTTTCACTTATCCGACGCATCGGTGCGGTGTAGACCCCCATCGGTGGTCACGGCAGCGGATAATGTTGGGCCAGATTGATATAAAAAACAACAAACAACACTACTACACACGAATGCACTACTAAAATCCAGTGGACTATTTGGTAGCCGGCGGCGGTGTGAGCGCTAAGGCACCGCCGGCCCGCGACTCGACGCGGCCGGACGCGGGCGACAAGCCCACGGCATGCGCACGGACGGTCCCGTAGACCGTGAATTATATTTACGTTATACACCGATTTTACAGAATCGTCTAGCACCTCGCTGGAACCAGCTGGCAGGGTGCCCTTAGTGTAGGTAATGGCATATGAAGAAATATGTCGCATGTTCCTCATTTTTATTTCCTTTAAAGATAATAAATGCGTAAAAAAATCAAATTGTTTTTTTTTGCAAATTACATTTCTTATTCGCAGATCGCATCGTATATGTGATTTATGTATTTATTTATCAGTAGGCATAATGCGTGTAATCTTCGATTAAATAAAAATTATTATTAAGAAAATTAAAATAAATTAAAAAAAGGTTTCAGGAATCGGAATTCCTAACCTAACCAATAATTGACTTGTTGTTTGTAAAAGTCAATTATATTTTCAACTTTTTTTTTTTTAAGTAATATTATTCATTTCATTCTTGTATATATAATAGACAGGTGCTTACATTATAGAAAAAGAAGAATCGTTAGCATTTATCATATAGTAATACTTTGCATTCTAACTATTTCAATGAATGTCAATCATAGCGAGCAATATCAATCTAATCTTCGTTAAATATTTTTGAAGCTATTCTTCTTTAGGCGCGTTTGGTAAAAATGATGAGTGTGAATTTATACGATGCACGCGCACATCGCACACCTGAAAGCGACACCATGAAGTTGGTTGGTAATTGTCACTCAAGTTTTCGTGTGGACTGATCACTATATTCAAGGTTCAAATATATATGAATCTTCAACACGTGTGTATTTGAGTGATTTTAAATTATATATGGGGGTGATTGATAATTTTGTTGTGAGTATTCGTGATAAAAGTGTTTTTTTATATTATAAACTTTTTTCACTGGGTTTATAGATTCGAGGTTAACTCTCGGTATTCTTCTTATATATTTACATTATAAATTTTTATTATTAGTTATTATTGTTTTGTTACGCTAAAGAACTTCTTCTTACGTGCGTACATAACACACACACGTTTGTTTTTTTTACTATATTTATGTAACATGTAAAAATTTCCCGACACGTATGGTCACCCCACGACCAGAAAACCGGTCGCGATTAGAGCCTATTTCGCATCGGTCTACTCTTCCGGCTTTTTTTTTTTTTATTTAGAAACCAACTCTATAAGAAGACTGTGTCGAACCGTGTATGGGAGGCTTTTGATTTTGTCATTATTTAGTAAATTTGGAGTAGTCGAGTTAAGAGTTTACTCCTCAGAAAATATCTTTACACCATTATTCAGTATTAGAATAGCGGCGACGACCTGACTTTTTAACCTGACAGTGCCAATCTATCACGTTTTGACACTGAATAAAATGTTAGTTTGTTCACAGTTGAAAGTTATGTCGTCTCCGTGCGACTGTCAAGTTAGATAGAGTTAGAATGGAACTCGACCTAACCTGTGAGGGAATAGGTTCATTACCAGCCTAGAAAGCCTACTATGCTGTTATACAAGCCACATACGACGGGAAATATCCTCTGAATTATATATAAAATATAAATTAACCAATATTGCCAAACAACTTTCCTTTACGTAAATTGGCTGTGTTGACTAAGGAGGGGATACACGCTCACTTAACGATGCCATGTACATTCATCTTTAATGTTCATTCATCAACATCATTCAATAGACTGATCAATGTGTGATAATTATGTTTATGTACGTAATTACTACATAATGTAAATTGGCTACATAAAACATTCAAATAACTATACGCATATATTTTTACGTATTATTACGTTTCATCATCATCATCATTTCAGCCTATCACAAGTCCACTGCTGAACATAGGCCTACCCCAAAGATTGCCACAAAGCTTGGTCCTGAGCCACCTGCATCCATCGACTTCCGGCCACACTGCGCAGGTCGTTACTCCCACTATATTGTGGGGGGTCGTCCCACCCTGCGTTTGTACGTGGCTGCGTACGTTACCTTATTACGTACATAAACGTACGTGTTTACTTGTCTATTTTATTATTTAGTAGCTTGCAAACGACTGTAGCAAATATAGAATTGCCCTCCTGTTTCTAATCATATGTTCCAATCATCTTTCTTGTGACGTATGCCAAATTTCAATAGCCGATGTACCTTGGCGGGGGTGAGGCGCGGGCGCGGCATGGCCAGTCGGCGGCTGGGGCGCGCCACCGCGACGCCGATGAGCGCTTCGCACAGCGCGCGCAGCCCCACGCCGCCGCAGCGCGCCGCCGCACGCAGCGCGCCGCGCACCACGCCGCAGCTGGCCGCGCGCGACCGCCCGCCGCTCGCGTCTGCCGGCCGGACACGAAGTTAGCCACCGTACGACAACCGTCATACGATTAGGTACGATAATTTTGCGTTGCGAAAATCATGATAACGATGGTATCCTCGTGGGCAATCTCGATCATGGCGACAACTTCCGATACTTCCGGCAGCTGTCAAATACATTGCAATACCGTAAATGTACGAGCAAAGGCAGAAGCAAAGTCTTCACCTTCCCATACCCGATGTGAAGCTTACGCGATATGATCGGAGACGGAGACTATAAGATGCAGTGTCAGCGGCATGCAGCATAACACACTACTAGTTTCTTTAGCTCCTGGTAGACCGGTAGACTCCCTCTGTGCCTAAGAGCCGTCTGAGTAGGCACCGGTCCTCTGAAGCCGCTAATCGGCAGCGCAGCCTGTTTGATTACATGCTGTGAGGTATTTCATCTCAGAACTTAGAGGTGACAACGCATCTGTAATTTTGTTCGATTGAAGTTATTTGCAGGTGTCCATGGGCTGCAGTAGCCACTTAGCATCTGGTGAACTGTTAGCTGGTTGGTCACCCCAATACAATGAAAAAATACATACAATGGTACCACGACCTCGCAGAGTACCGAGTAGAGCCATATTACGCTTCTGCGTGCGGTGAGTCCGCTTTTGAAAACCGGAGGAGTCCGCTTTTCCCTTCCACCAACCCACCTTCCCGTCATCCCTCCCATCCCCAAAGTAACCTTAAATGCCGGCAACGCACCTGCAGCTCCTCTGGTGTTACAGATATACGTGGGCGACGGTAATCACTTGCCATCAGGTGAGCGGCTAGCTCGTTTTCGCCCTTTGCCGTAAGAAAAAAAAATCTGTAATTTTTGTAATAATTAATTGATTTCCGCGAAGGAATTTAGTTGTACAAGCACATTAACAAAATAACCCAGCGCGCAGCTGGCAAAGCGCATTACCCTGGCATTAGAAATCCGATCCGACACGAAACACCACGGCCACATGCTGATCGGATCGTTGAAATAACTTTGAAAATTATATCGAGCTTCTGTCAAACAAAAGCACGCTAGTTCGAACCGTATGTCCAAGAGCATATGGCAAGAAATCGCCTACATCAAGTCGGTTAATATCGGTTAACTATAATAAAATCCGATACAATTCTGCTACGAACAATTTTTCGAACTTATGAAAAGCGAAGCGGAATTTGTAATTTTTGTTAATAAGAAATCGCGTCTTCTTGAACATGCTATAATAACGTTATTATTACCGCAAGCCCGCCAACCCGCAATCGAGCAGCGTGGCGGGCCATTCCCGGCTCCTACACCCTCTCAGATATTTGAGAAGGAGGCCTTTGCCCAGCTGTGGGCACTAACAGGCTGCTATTTTGCTTTATTACCGAATACCATTAATAATTTATGCGATAAGCCTTGCGATGCAATATTAAACACGGGAGTAACTTCATTCCGTCCTCCAACAATCTGGTGCATTCCGCAAACATTGGCTACGGCTGCCATTCTATGTCATCTAGCGTGCCATCAATGCTGCACTGCGATGCTTGATCAATCAACAATCGAATTTTTTGTGTACCTCCAAAATTACGAAGAATATAATCTTATCTGATATTATAAAAGTCATTAGTATTAAAACCCAACCAGATGGAAGCCCCCAGCAGGGCATACCAGACGGCCGAGGGTTAGGGAGAAAGGGAAAGAAACGGGCGGACAATGCGAGCAGTTGGCTCGATATGCTATTCCTCCAGTTTCTTCCCCTTTCGCCCGGAAGTACGCTCGCGATGCGTTCATTTTTATTAGAGCTGTCCATCTCATGCGCCGTACTCCACCAGCGGCTGGTGCCGATTGCTAGATCCTGGAGGACCCTGCCGTCACCAAGCCAACCCGCCACCAAAGGTGGGGATGCGAGGTGCTACAAGGTGGTCGAGTAACTCCTCGCGCTTGGCTGGCGGTCTGACGTCCAGGGCGGACGTACCCTGGCGGCGGAAGACGCCCGGACCGGCTCCGTATATTGTGTGGCCATTTGCACACGCGGCCCTTTGTACCCTCACTTTTGCCGAGGCACGGCGCTAGCACCTCTTGACAGAGTGCTGACTGCTTGCGCCGACGCAACAGCTTAGTCACCTGAACTGTTACGCCGGTGGGCGGTGGGGTCGTCACTTCCCTACGCCTATTTAGTGTTATATTATTATTATTATTATTATTAAGTGAAATTCCCTCACCTGACACCGCGAACTGCACGGTGAGCAGCGCCTCCATCAGCTTGGTGAGCACCCTGGACTCGGCGTTGCTGCACTCGCAGTTGCACAAGTAGTACAGCAACACCTTCAACAGCCCGTAGCTCGCCAGGAACTCGCTCTCCACCACGATGTACTCGCGGAACATGGGGCTGTAGAGGCACAGCCCGGCGCACGACTTCCAAAACGTGCAGATGTTTTTCACCGCGTCTATATCGTCCTCCACAGTCTCCGGTGCACAATCGCCGTGTGCAAATGTACTCTTCATTGGTGCAGGCATTGAAACTTTTCTTGTTCGAGTCTCGACATCCGCAGCCGTCATTGCGAGTATTTCTCTCTCTTTTGTCAGATCACAGAGCTCTTCGAACTTCTCGGATGGAAGTTTTGATTTGTATATTTTGAAGCATTTGTCAGTCATCTCCGATAGAGACTTGAACAGCATCTGCACTGACGACAACGAGCTCATCTCTCTGAAGTATGTCAGCTCTGCGTTCTCCTTCATCAATTTGAATATCTCCACTATTATAGCAATTTCAAGAATTGCACAGCATTGGTTTGAAAATTCAGGCAGGGACACCAATTCGAGAACATAACTCAGACCGCCTTTCTGGATAAACTGCTCGGCGAAGGGGACAGTATTTAAGAGACTGGCGAAGATGTTGAGACAAGAGACGGTCAAGAAGTAAGCGGACTCCTCTCGTCTGATGATGTAGCGGTGCTTGGACACGATGAAGGTTGGATAGACCACGCTAAACAGCAGCTCATACTTCATTTCCTCGCGACATTTAGGAGTCACTTTCAGAAGATGGCTGACGGTCGCATGTAGAACGTTGTTATGATTGTCCAGCTGGAGCAGCGAGTTGTAATGAATGAGAAACGACCACACGCTCTTCCTCTCCATAGGGCTCGCGCCGTGCGGACAGGACTTTCTCCCCAAATCTCTGTTGTCATCGCTCGGCTCGCAAATAGAACAAGGCAACTGATCAGTTACACGGGCGATAAGTATACTGGACCCTAAATCTCCATACACTGTGTGCTCAAGGAGTTGGAGACATCGCGGCGCGACGCTGTTGTGCGTCAACATCAATCTGACGATGCACTCCATTAGGAATCCGGGGGAAAAACAACAACACACCCCGCACTTCAACATCACTCGTAGTATTTTGGTCCTCAAGATGATTTGAGCTGACACCTCTTCGTCGGTAACCAGAGATGTCAGGGTTCCGTACAGAACTGAGACGCAACAAGAAGACGGGAAGGGTGAGCCGGTGCCAGCGTCTCCGAGCAGATCGTGGTGGTGATGCATTCCCGCGGCAACTCGTTGCCTGCATACCTTGTGCCGACTTCGGGGACAGGCAGCAGTGTGTATCACTTCACTCCTGACCCGTTTCATCCCACTGACCAGCTTCCCTATAGATTCTATCAATTTCTTAATTAATATCACGCTTTCTTCTTCATCCACTCCAGGGATTCTTATCATGAGTTCTATGGTTTCTTTCAAAAGGCCTCCCTTCAGACATTCCCCGTACAGTTTAAACTGTTCGGTGAACTCTCTGAGCATATCGACTGTCCGACACTGCATCAACAGACAATGGAAGAACGCTGTAATAGAACACGCTATACCGAACACGAATTTGAGCAAGTTACCCGCTTCAGTCTCATTCGGTTTCTCTCCGTCTTTGGCACGATTGGCACTTTCTTCTTTTGTGTTATACTTGCTGTTTGACTTACAAATAACATCTTCTAGGATTCTCAGTAGCATTGGCAATATCCCGTTATTAATTAACTTGGCACACAGGTCGGAGTGGATCAGAACTTTATCCAATGAAACAATAAGGAGTTCGGTTAGCGCAAGTTTAATTCTGGACACTTCTTCGCTGTTACAGTTCGACTGGGCCGGCAAGGATCCGAACTGCAAAGAGCAGAGGTTCTTTAAAGAGAAGTTTATGCATTGCATCGAAATCTGTGACCCCTCGGAGCCCGTGAGGCTGCTCTCCGCTCTGCACAACTCTTGCAGCAGGTCGGTTATCAACAGTGTGAATTCGAAACTTGTGATCTCCGTGTTGATGATCTGTTTATGTTTGTCGTTCATGTAGTCGTCCGCTTTGGGCTTCACTTTCCGCGGCGTGCTGAAGGGATCGTTGTACAGCGTTTCGTTGGGATAATCGTTGGAGGAGCGGACCGGCGAGTTGAAGTACTCGAAGTCATCATTGGGCGTGCACACCTTGATGGTCATAGATCTATTCAGGATCTGGAGGTCGTCGTTGGAATCCGCCGACTCCGTGGACTGGTCGGAGTCGATCGCGGAACGCCTCTCCACTCGGCTATCCGAGTAATCCTGTTTCGATACGCCGTTCTGTTTCACCCTGATAATTAAATGCGAGGATTTACATTACTGCTGAACGAGCGACATATATGATTGTCATAATTATCTTACTTAAGTGCAAATACAAGTTGTTGATATTCATAGAACTATTCGAAAAAAAAAGTAAAAAAAAAAAGAAGCATACAATTTAAATGGACATCCAGTATAAAGAGCAACACAGACAATTTTGTTTAAATACTCAAGAATAAAGATACTTACAAGTGCCTCCCAGTGCCGGAGCTTCTCTCAGAAGATCCGGCTGAGTTGCTTTTGGTCACTTGATTTGGTTTTTGCTTGGACCATATTCTGAAAAAAAAAAATTCGCATTGTAATAACAAAAATTACCACTGAATTCCAGATATACTTTCAATGGCTTTTAAAGAATTTAACCAATAATTAAATAGTAAAAATAATTAAATATTACACGTATGCATGTAAGCCGTGGTCATGGCGCTCACTTTAGTTTCACAGAGCGCGAGTGACCTGGGTTCGATCCCCGGTTGCCGGCACCACTAAAATTGTTAATAGCCATTTTAAGTGCTGTATTTACCACGTGCTCGGCGGTGAAGGAAGACATCGCGTGGAAACCTGCATGTCAGAAATATTATTTCGTAGATATGCGAAGCTCGCCAAACCGCACTGGATCAGCGTGGCGGCTCGAGAGCCCTCTCAAAATTATTTGAGAAGAAGGCCTTTGCCCAGCAGTGGGCACTTACAGGCTGCTACATTCCTTTTTTCTTATGTATGTCGACATTAAAATAATTTTAAACCAGATTATAAGTCGTCCTTCTCTTTGCTAACATCTGTCCGATTGCCCATAAGGGTCCATCTCAAATTATATTACATTTTTTATGCTATCATATACATTACATTACGGAATTCGATAAAAAATAGAGTATTGTACTTAAAATAAATCCGTATTACTATTTATCTACTACTACTATTTTAATACTATCACTCTGTAGGAACAAGGTACAAAAGATAAATGTTAGTAGGGAGTCTGGCGCGCTGGCTATGCGTTGACATGCGGCGCTTAGGGTCGCAGGTTTGATTCCCGCAGGGGACATATTTTTGTATTGCCCACAAATAATTATTCGAGATTTGGGTGTTCGTCCATGTCCATGTCTGCAAATATTTATATCGTTTATATCTCCCGTCTTATAAAAGAAAGTGGGCCTCCTGCGGTAACCTCACTCACCGAACGAAACGCTGAAGCACAGGATGCCTCCACTTCACGCCGGTATTCTGCGAGGTCGCGGTACAACCGGCCCATTCGAGCAGTGGCAAAAGCTACAGCTTGGCTCTACCACATACGAGGTAAGAATTCCGAGCACAAGCGACACTAGTCATGATAAATCCACAATATAGTTTTTTTTGTAATTTGTAAATCTGAGCTTAAAGCATGGACATGGTTGGAAGCGATCGCCGAATGGGTCAGGCTGCGGACTACGAAACATGACCTCGTAAGCAGGTGCCCGCCATTCGACTGTTGTCGTGAACCACTCCAGATACAAGCCGTAAGCTTAGTTGTAATATTAGTAATGCTACTTAATATATTTTGCATTTGCATTGCTAGTATTCTTTTAAAAAAAAAAAAATAAAAAAAAAAAAGAACTTTAGCGCGCACGGAACTCCCTACCAATTGACGTCAACACAAAACGCAGTGACGTCGGTCGACACCATCTTCCGTATTCGAGGAAGCATTTTAGTACTACATTTGTTTTTGTGCGATTAATTCAGTTTGGATCTTTATATTGGCTATATAAGTTCAACCTGGGCGATATCTGTCGTTGATTTTTTTTTTATAGAAGAAGGGGGCAAACGAGCGTGCGGCTCACCTGATGGTAAGTGATCACCGACGCCCACGAACATCCACAACACCAGAGGAGCTACAGATGCGCTGCCGGCCTTTAAGGAAGGAATAAGCTCTTTTCTTGAAGGTCCCTAAGTCGTAACTGTTCGGAAATACTGCTGGCGACAGCTGATTCCACAAAGTCGAAGTGCGTGGCAGAAAACTTCGATTAAAACGCACTGTGTTGGAATGCCAACCATCTAGGTGGTATCGATGGAACTTCGAATTCTGTCGCAATACTTAAAGCATAACGCCAACGCCTGCGGCCTCAAGAACGCAGGCGCTAACCTATGAAGCTGCTAAAGCCAAAACGGCTAACAGCAATAACTTCATCGAATACATATATCTGTCGTTGAACAAATTGAAGTTGGCGCCGGATTTATTTTAGTGCACACTAGGACGGCTTTAACCTACCCGGATACATTTAATGGTAGAAAGAGAAGGGTGAGGGAGCGGACGCGGTGCCAGCATCAAAGGGATTGCAACATTTGTCTAGATTCGAAAAAAGATTACTTGAATGTTACACATGCTTCGGCCACGATAACCTATTGGTTGAGGTCTCTCTGGGTCCGAATCAGATGTTTTCAGTTCGATTTCCTGTGCATGTAACATTTATACAGGGTTTATGGATAATACAACGTATTCCCACGTGCAGGTGAGGCAGATCAGTCATCTGCCAGGTATAAGCTAGGCCTTGAACGATACTTCTGAGTTCTGGTATTGCGTATCAGCAAGTCCTCGACAAGATGGAGTGACGACCTGCGCAGTGTTGCGGGAAGTCGATGGATGCAGGTGGCTCAGGACCGAGCTTCGTGGCAATCTTTGGGGGAGGCCTATGTTCAGCAGTGGACTACTGATAGGCTGAAATGATGATGATGATGATGAAGAGTAAGAGTTAAGTAGAGACTGTTCACCTGTGCGAGAACAGCTGGTGTATGGGCGGGCGGGTCGCGCGGCTCGGGCGGGCGAGCAGCGGCGCCGCGCCCCGCCCCGCGCCCGCACCCCCGCCGCCCAGCTCTCCGAACAGCCAGATCAGCACCGAGCTCAGCTGCCGGCAGCACGACAGGCCCTACGGACAAATAACACTTTATAGATATCATGTTGCAGCATGATTTGATTATTACGGCACTAACGGGATGGGACAAGTGGTAGATTTGGCAATATACAATTTTTTTTTGTTTTTTAAAAAACGTTACATTCCGCTGTAGGAATTTCCTGTGTCGCGGCGGCAGTTTACATACATGAATTACACGTGGACAAACACCCGGACCGGGGACTATTATTTGTAGTCCACTCAAATACTAGTCACGTGCGGGAATCGAACTCACGACTAAACGCTTTGCCACTACGCCACCGAACCGTCAAATATAGTCAACTATATATATATTGATAACAATTTTAAAAAACATTAAAGCTCCTACTATACTACTACATATTAATAGATAGTAACTCTATTATCGTAATTAATAAAAAAAATTACAACTTACACGTCATTAATCTCAATAATTCACCGGCATAACAAACGAAGTCTATAATCATTTTTCATTCAATTAAAATTAATGTTTTTGTCACATTTTTATTATTTGACATCCAGTTCTGATCTATATTTAAAGTTTCAAGCCTCTAGCTCATCGAGAAGTTAGTTTAAAATCGATTGCAAAATTTGTGATGAACAAACAAACTGACTGACAGATAAGAGAGTTAATATGGCATTATCATCAGACTTATTTGCAATTGCTACTATCAGTTATTCGACACAAATGTATATGAAATATGAATAAATAAATATTAAATTGGATCGGTGACATGTCTTCCGAGTGATTATACCATTTCATTGATTGTGTCAATCTGATTCCTGTAGCGCAGCGTTCTCAATACTCGTTTGTCCTTTTATAGATCTAAACCAGTCGGGGACCGATGCGTGTGCGCCGGTTGATTGAACTACGCGCTGCTTTGTGCAATGCTAATTAACGGCTTCCCATTACGCCATAAATACCAGCGAAAACTTAAACGTGTTGTCATTGTGCCGACAAAATGTTTTAGAGCTGGGTAACGAGGATCTGCCTCTTCATCCACATGATGGTTCGTACCAATGAGTTTTTCGAATCTCGTCTACTATTTGTGTTGGCCTGGACACTAAGACGGCATTAGACTCGCCATCTATCATGTACACCCAAATAGGCTGATAAAAAGCTAAGTTAAAAGGACTCAAAAGTTGGCCTTTGATTACTCCCGTACAGACATCGTCGTGAGCTTATTATTATTAATGAATAACACTCGTCTCTGTACAGCACTGGCAACATGAGCTGGTTGTACAACCAGCTCATGTTGCCAGTGGTGACTCACGGAACCGAGACGTGGTCTTTCACTGCAGACCGTATGAGGAAGCTCAAAGTTACTCAACGGGCTATGCTCGGGGTTTCTCTGCGCGAAAGAATCCGCCGCAGAACTAAGGTAACCGAGGAAGCCGTAAGGATCAGCAAGCTGAAGTGGCAATGGGCCGGTCACATTTGCACGCAGAACCGATAACCGTTGAGGGGAAAGGTTCTGGAGTGGCGACCTCGCACCAGGAGTGACGACCTACACAACGTTGCGCGAGGTCGATCAGCAGTGGACCTGACACAGGCAGTAATGATGATTATCATGAATACCGGTGGGTTTGTTCACTACGCATAGTTTTTATTTTAAAGTTCTAGGGAAGTTAGGGAAGGGGGACCTCCGGTTACCTCAATCACATAACGAAAGCTCTACTTCATGCCGGTATTCTTAGATCGTGGTACTAGCACTCGGGGTGGTTTCAAGCCGGCCCATTCGAGCTGCAGCAAAAATTGCCGCTTGGCTCTACCACGTACAAAATCATTACTTAACACATACCAGTACTGGTCATTATATAACTTGTTGTTTGCATGTACTGCAATTACATTGTTTTTTTTTAAAGAAACTAGCAATGATATTTTTTAAGTAACATTACTAATATTCCTGTTAACCCACCAACGAAGCTTACAGCTTGTAACTGGAGTGGTTCACGACAATAGTCGAATGGCGGGCTCGAACTAACGACCTCGTGTTTCATAGTTATCTCCAATGTCAATAAAGATTTTTATTACCTTCTCTTTACACTGAATTAAGTCAAGCAAGTCTGATCAATTCGTCCATTACATTTAGAAAGCTGTCCACCCTCGATAGTCTTGATTCTCAATTTGCGGCCTATCAAGGTTGAATCGCTGCCGCTTACGTTGCAGCTAAAACGTTGCAGTGTGGCGACGGCGTTAGAACCTGCCGCCTCCTTTCTTACCGCGGGTGTCGTATGAGGAGACTAAGGGAGAAGCCAGGAAACTCGCAATGTCTACCGTCAGATGGCGGGAGAACCATCTGGCAAAATACCGGACCATCGATAAGTAGATGGATGACGTGCAGCGGCGTCTTAGGTCTGCTACTGCGATCGACAACATGCCGGCGGCCGTGGCGGTTGGGGGAAATCACCTTTATAGGACCGGCCTATCCTCCTGCTGTTTACAAGCTGTTAAGGTAAGATAAGGTAAATCTTCTAACCCATGATCGTATACTTCTCGTCTGTCTGAACCTATTACGTCGCAAGAGTTGCCCTGCTACCTCCAGAAACATGTGTCGTGCCAGGTGTAATGTCACCTGTATTCGTGTACGTGGGGAAGCCAGTAATTCGGTGAATGAGGTAATCGAAGGCCTGGTCCTCCCTACCCCTCCCACTTTTCGAATATCCTTAAACGCCGGCAAGCTAAGTGGACAGGGCGTTCGCTTTTATTAAATAGTACACGAGCGACTTGGGTTCGAATCCCCGTGCCGGGGCAATTGAAATGGTTAATAGCAATTTTAAGCCTGCAGGTTTGAGAAATAATAAAAAAAAATTCGCCGTAATGTTTTCTTCCCGCCTCCAGGGTTCAAATATTGCAGCTGCTTTTTCTAGCAGTGTGAATGGTACATTACCACCGCTGCCACTTCACCTTGTTACTCGTGTAACTGGCAGTGAACACAGGTAGTCAAAAGAAAAGTGAAATAAATAAATAAAATAAATAATGCGTGCGAAATAATTTCTCTCACGTCCATGTGGGCGAGCGAGGCGGGTATTCCGAGCTCGATGCACGGGTGCCAGCGTTCCAGCTTGTTTCCATGAATCCATTTGCATACATTACTCAGAACTAACTTTTTATTCAGTAAAAAAAAAGTAAAAAAAAGACATACAGTTATTACAAAAAAAAAGTTAATGTTTTAAAGAAACATAATGTTATAATCACTTCACATATTTACGTGAATATATATTACGTTAAACAAATTGAATAAAATAAATTTTTAAATTCTATCGTGTTGCTTAGTTTAATAGTTATGCTACGCACAATGAAATGTAACTAAGGAAATGATATGCTTACCACAGAGCCTTTTAAGGGAGTTAAAGACACTATCAGAATTAACTTGAGTTTTTTTTTTATTCGACTCGCGGGACAAACGTACTAACAGTCCGTCTGATGGTTAGGCTAATGCAGCCCGTGGACATTCAATCGAGGAAACAGAAGGAGTTACAGTTGCGTTGTTACCTCTGAGAACTATTGTCATGGTACCACGGCCTCGCAGAATACCGGTTTGAAGTAGAGACATCTTGTGCTTCTGCGTTTCGTTGGATGAGTGAGGTCACCCGAGGCCGACACCCCCTCCTCATCCCCCTCCTCTTCCTACCTCCCACCTCCCAAATATCCTAAAAGGCCGGCAACGCACCTGCAGCACGTGTTGTGTTGCAAATGTACGTGGGCGACGGTAATCAATTACCATCAGATGAACCGCTTGCTCGTTTGACGCCTTTCCCATAAACAAAAAAAGGAAGAATTCCTCACAGCCCGGTATTATACATGCTCAGTATACCTTTCGAACAAGACAAGACAAGAGGGACGGTACCCACCCCACCAAGTTATTTGACTTATTCGAATTTCAATTATAATTAAGGAATTGCATGTCCGTTCCTTCGAGCTAAAGGTGTCAGGGTCAGAAAGCGACGCGTCGCCGGCCACGTATCGCGGGTCACCACCCGAGGGAAGCTGCTCGCCCCCGCTGATTACGTTTAATAACCTTTATCTGCACGACACCACAGTCGAAACGTAATATGTACGCCGTCAGACGCGACACGCGACTTTGGCCAAATTTGCACGAACTTTAAAGTGTCAATTCGCTTGACTCGGTCAGCTCGTGCGTGCGTAACACGATAACCGGACCCGTTATATCTCGGCGACTACGTTTTCTCAGAAGTTTCCCTATATCTCTTTGCTTTGCGTATATCCGTTACGATAACTGTTACTCTTGTATATGGATAAACCCTGCGCCAGCCACCGCCACTATTCTCCTCTTCCACACAGCAACATCCAAAGGAAGAATGGGGATGGCTGATTTTCCCGCCTTACATTCGCTTGGCAAATTCTCGGTGCGTTGTATCTTGGAGCACAAGTTATTCTGTTATTTTGAAATTAAACATTTTGATTCATGTTCATCGGTGACTGTCCAACAGCTTCCGTCCATTGATTACTTCTACTTCTTTATTGATCTCACTGTGGTCTCTGTAAGCGTAGAGTCTGCGACCGCGTCACACTTCGCTTATATTTAATATTCCAAGTGACGAATCAAGCCGGTCTTACATGTGATGGCAAATGTTACAACCAGAACGGGTTGTTCGTTCGCCAGTCCTGATGCCCACGTGAGATTGGAGACCGTGTACGAATACCCGGCCGTGTTTCGACGCGCATTGTCTGAAGAGTTAGAGAGAGAGTAATACTTCCCCAAGCGGCGCCATCGACGGCTGGAGCGTGTGGCGCCGCGGTTGGAAGCGACAGCGTCCCCGTGGCCCTGCCGATAAGCGGCGAGGGTTGAACACCGTGGGGTGAAAACCACCGATGTAACCCGTTCTTGCCCCGAGTATAAAAGAAAGGCATATTCCGGATGGTTATTTCCTCGTTTGAAAGAAGCTAAGGGATTAACTCCCACAATCGACTATTATGACGCCATGGGATGAAATAAAGTAACATATTATTATACATCACCAGCTCCTACAACACGTTCAAGCTACTAAGAGTGAGAGAGACCAACCTCCACACCCAACACCCTGAGCAGCGCGAGACACCTCCAGGCCACTCCGCCGAGGAGGTACTTCCGGAAGGTCTCTGCCGACGACTGCGCGTTCGCACGCGTGAAGAGACTCGTGGGCTGCGGCCGCCCGCCCTCGGGCGCCTGATCTGTACACAGACATTATTAATGTGGCAACAATATCCCACTAACTGTGAACCCTCTTACACGAGCCCACCCTCGCTCAATACAGGTTTATTTTACTGTGAATAGATAAAAATGTATACCGCAACGTGGCGCTTAATATAGGTAAGGTCCACGATCAGGGTCCGAACAGCATCGGGAGACAGTTTCTGTGCAGAATACATATTACTGTTTCTTTATCCCATTGGCTCTAGTTACGGACACAGCACCAGATCCTGACGCATGTGTCACTATAAAGACGACGAGGTAATCGAAATCTGCCAGGAGGTTATATTACTTGACGATTCTGGACACGTACAAAACTCTACCAGCGCCATAAACCCCACCAGTCTCACTAGACCGTCCCGCGGGAGCCCTGCCGGCGAGGCACCTGGTTAGGTGCCGTCTCTCAGCTATTTCCGCCAATTATCAGTGCAGGATCAATAATTCATAATCATCATTATGAACAGCCAGACGATATCTCACATAGCTCGTTTGGCTGGGCATAGAGAGGTATTGGTACCAACTCTAACATATGAAAGCGAAAGCTGGGTATGGCAGAAGAGGCATGAAAGCAGGATAAATGCAGTAGAAATGGGAGCGTTAAGAAGAATGATTGATGTGAAGATAACTGACAGGGTGCGAAATAATGTGATCAGAGAGCGTTGTGGCGTGAAAGACGATGTAGTGACACGAATCGAGAAAGGGATTCTGAGCCGGTTTGGACATGTTGAGAGGATGAATGAAAGTAGGTTGACGAAACAAATATATAAGGCAAGTGTAAATAGTAGAGTTGGGAGAGGAAGACCTAGGCGAACATTTCACGATCAAATCGGAGACGTTCTGAAAAATGGCCAGGTCAAGAGTACTCTAAACCAACGAGTATGCATGCGAAGATTGATGAAAGTGGGAGAAGCGAAAGACGTATGTCAGGACCATAGCAAGTGGAAGAAGATTGTCTCTGCCTACCCAGTTGGGAGCAAGGCGTGAAAATATACATACATGCATCAGTGCAACCAATGTTTTGTTCCTGCTTGACGCGTATAGAGGGCCAGTATTATTACAGGCTGTGATTCATTCCACCTTAGTACATGGGGATGACGACGTATCTGTAACCTCCTTTGATTGAAGTTGTTTGCTGAATTTTTATGGACTGCAGTAAGAGTCCACTTACCAGAGGGTGGACTGTTTCCGGCTTTTGTCACACTAGCGTTATATAAAAAAAAATATCAGTCACTGTGGGAGCCTGTGGAATGTTTACCAGCTTGGGCGTCCGTGGGTGCGGTGGGAGCGGGGTGTGGGGGGCGCGTGTCGAGCGGCGCCAGCGGGGCGGCGTGCAGCGCGCTGACGCTCGACGTGACGCGGTGGATGCCGCACAGCAGCTCGCACCCCACCAGCGTCACCACGCCGCTGACCGGGCTGCTATCGACAACGATTACGCCTTATACAATAGCCCATACAGTTGCGTCCAATAAGGACACATCACTACTCATGCACAACTACACTAATACGTCAGCCTATTTTAGTTCACAGCCGGTAAAAAAATGTCTTTCCAAGAAACTGCCAGCAGAAGTCCTACATTTCTTGGAAGGTTCCACCACACCCACCACGGTGGGCAAGCGGGTCGATGAGCGCAGCTCCGGTGCCCTCGTACAAGTGACGCTACCTCCTGTATCACTACTCTGTAGGATTTAGGTTGCAGATGGATATTTCGCCATCATTTGATCATCAGAGTATCGTTTCTTAGCTAGCTGGGTGCAACACGTGCCAGTGCGGTTGGCATTTGGAGATATTCCCCCTTATTATCGACATGATCGTCGTCGACGTCTAAACAGCCCACTGCTGGACACAGTTGTCACCTAAGACGATAAATCACTCTAAAGGCCACCTATAGCGGGTGCATCGGCCATATTAATAGACCGTGTTGCCAGAGATGCCCTTCGTGATTTCCAGCCTATCATTTTTAACACGTTTGAAGTATGGGAGATATGGGAGCCTAGCGGTTAGGGCGCTGCCTTTAGTTTAATAGAGCGCGAGTGACCTGGTACCACTAACATTGTTAATGGCAATTTTAAGTGCTGATTTTACCACATGCTCGGCGGTGAAGGAAAACATCGTGAGGAAACCTGCATGTCTGAGAAATAAAAAAAACTAATATTAATTCGAGTATATGTAAAGCCCGCCAACCAACACTGGAGCAGTGTGGCGGGCCCTTTCCGGCTCCAAAACCCTCTCAGATATTGATGAGAGATTATGAGGAAGAGGCCTTTGCTCAGCAGTGGACACTTACAGGTTGCTACTTTTCTTCTTTCTTTGAAGTTTGAAGATCTAATCAAATGCCCAAAGCAGAAAAAAGCAGGCATGCCTAAGTTTTCACATAAAATTTATATGAAACTTGTATGAAATATTCAATCGAACCGCCAATCTTGTGAGATCTCGCCTTATACGAGAGATCGAAATTCCTAATGTCGGGAAATCTTTGGCCTAAATTGCATTCCTTACCCTCGCCTACTTTTCGCATAGGTAGGGCGACGACGTTTTTCAGCGACGCCATGTCTTCTATCGTCTTTGTAATGCATAACATTTGTGTTTTATTAGTTCCAAAAATTTGGCTACATTGGGGTTTATTATTACAATGACAACTATAAGATGAAAATCTAGGAACAACGTAAAAAATTAAACTCCTCACCAGAACTTGATGAGCTCTTTCGGATCCACGCCCTCGTTAAGTCGTAGCAAGAACTCCGCCAGGAACAGGTCCAGCCATGTCGATTTCTGTAAAACGTCATCTATATTATCATTGCAGACCGTAACTTACCGTCACGTTTGCCGCCTTTTCATGATGATGTAAGATTTAGAAGGCGGTACCGGTGCGCTAGTTTAGTATACGGCTCGCTGGCGTAGTGGCTAAGCGTTTAGCTGCGGCGTTGTGCGTCGCGGGTTCGATTCCCGCACGGGAATAGTATTTGTATGGACTACAAATAATTGTTCCGGGTCTGGGTATTTGTCCATGTGCAATTTGTGTACGTAAACTGCCTCCGCGACACAGGAGAAATTCATACAGTGGAAGGTTAATATATAAAAAAAAAAATTGTTCATCTCACAAATATTTCTGCACAATAGTGGCATCAAATTCCTTGCTAATTATCAGTAACAGCATCTCACTCAATTAAATTTATTTAGCACACACCGTTAACCTCTGGTTATTAATTTTAAGACAATGTGTCAATAACAATATTTATTATGCACCTCATAAGCACCGGTCTCTGCCTTGAAGAAGTGATCCCAGTAGATCTTCAAAGAGTCCGGTTCCTCCGGCGATGCCATTTTCGCTGCGCGTTAACCTGGAGTAATTGTTTAAAGTTTAGAAGTCAGTATAACCAATGTAATTTTTTCGTGGCCTTCTGGCTTTTAACAATTCTCCAATACCAGTCTAGTAATGTACCAAATATTCAAAGTACGTACCAATAACATATATGAATAGTACTCGGCCCTTTAATATATGTGCCGCTGACGAAGTTATTGATATAGCGAGATGTGTGAGAAGGTTATTGCTAATAGCTATGTTATATCTATATAAAGCGGGTGTATGTACGATGTACATATGTACAATGTAAAGACATGCTGAGGTGCACAACTGTGTATAATAGGATATTTTTAGTATAACAAAACATTGAATAAATAATTTATTCGTATTATGATTTTTTTTAATGACAGACTAGATAAGACTAACTACTTCAGTTCTCGTGTGTCTTGCACCGCTCTCCATGATCTTTGGTATTGCCATATATATGCGCCATTCTCCCTATCCTCTACGATTCTGCAGGAGTAATGCTGTTACGATGCAACGTTCTCCCTACCCTCCGCGGACGAAATGTGGTGTGCCTATGAACGCTCACCTTCCTGATAACCATAGCCACAGCCTCTGTGTGTGGCAGAATCGCGAGTGAGTTGCCAACGTAGAATTGGTAGCCGTTTTGGTAGGCACGTTCGTGCTCCGGCGCGTCTTGCCACGGACCCGCAAAGGATAGAAGAAGAGGATATGTTCTCTTCTGAGGAGTGGCTGTCTAGAGCGGCCGGCGCTTGTGGGGTCTAGGTTTGTGCGAAAGTGATCCCGTGGCCCTGCCGATATGCTACGAATATGAAACACCGAGGGGTTTTAGTTGGTGCGCGCTCACCATAACCCATCCTTGCTACGGCATGCGTTTTGTTTATACAACATGGACTTTTATTGGATGTTTGTTTGAACAAACGCATGGAGTTTTGTTAATACAACAATCGTTTGACTTTCGTTTATATTCATATATTTCCCCAACTTCCATAAACAGGTCCATCGTCTAAACCAAACTTGACCGAACCGAATCAACCCAACAAAACGAAAGCATACAATCAGCTGATGGGAGTGATTACTTATCTAGCTTGTATCTAACACTGCATCTGAGATTTTATCGCATATGGGAAAGGACTGCGTATGTGCATACACTTGCAGCACCATTTGAAAGTTATCACTGAGGCCGAAATCTGTTAGGAAGACATCATCATCACAAAAGCTCATACAACCAGTATTTTTTATGCGCCATTGTATCCCGGTTGATCTCAGCTTTAACAGACTTTGATGCATCCCACAGAATGGTATTGGACAGGCAGTGACTAAAGCACCTTTTTTTTTTAATTTAGCGTCCCTGCGTTATAATTGAAAAAAGAAAACCTTACATATTTTCCAATTTAAAATTTCATGATAACCAAGTGGCAGGTAACAGTAATAGAAGTAAAGAAGAACTGGGGTTAGAGACCGCGGAAGCATTTAAAATTAATTTCATAACACAATTATGAACTTTACACTGTTATGAAGGTTACAAATTATCTAGAAACTACGGCGATAGTCCGAAGCTAGCGAATGTCAAACATGCGTGTACAGAAGCCGTCCACCCTTTCATCGCGTGTATCATCCCCACATCGGTTCATCGCAAATTATGAATAGGAATGAGCACAGGCAAATGTAATATATGTGTTGTTATGAAAATATTTATGGATTCTAGAGGAGGTAGAGACTAAACAGATTCATTCCAGATACTGTTTTATAAAGTAAATATTTCAACCTTAATCGATGCTACGCGAACTGTCCTATCGAGTTTATTATCTCGCAATTCACGTAAGTACGTAGTAGGTATAATATATCAAGTAGTCTTTATTGTTTTATTCATGTTTCAGTCATTTATTAAAAAGTAAAGTAAATTAGCAGCCAGTCAACGTCAAAAGTCTTCTCTAGAAGATAATCTATATTTGAGAGAAGGCTTTTGACGTTGACGTTAAGGTCCGCCTCGCTGCTCTAGGCTACTGTACTTCTCATGTACCAAAAATAAAATCTTTTATTATCTCTCAGAGATGCAATTTTGCATCGCGATATTTTCCTTCACCACAGAGCGCGTTGGTGCGTTCATAACTTGTAATTAAAAATTTGGTACCTGAACTGGCTACGTCTTTCTTCTTCATTAAAAGCCTGTCATGTAATGTAGAGATACCGGCCAAGTGGGAGTCGGACTCGAGCACCGCGAATTCCGTACAACCATAAAACCAAATAAATCTCATCACAGCATTTCTCATTTTGTGTTTATAGAATATAAATTGGCCTGGCAGACGTTGTGTTGCCTTCTCCGGTAGGTGATGCGATGATATTGGTTAAACGGTATGGAAGTTTATGTGCTGCAGCGCCATGCAGTGAAGTTACAACAAAGTGGATGGCGCGAAAATATTCTCCGTTCCCAAATACTTGTGTATGCTAATATTCCTGGCGAACGGCTAAACGGTAAAGAAGTCGCTGTGATGCAGCGCCATCTAGTGTCGAGTTACAACAAAGTATTTATATTCACTTCGTTTTGACTTACCTTTTGTTGTCAGCTTCTCCATGAAATAACACAAATATGTGCAAACTATCTAGGTAATCTTTCAAACGGTGTAGGAGTTTACCAATCTCAAATATACCAACTTCCACTCTTATATAATTCAAACTGGCCCAGCCACACTGCTCATGAGAAAGAAATTTATTAGTAACTCGATCACAGCGCCACCTATCGGATGCTAGCATAGCTATGAACTATTGTAGCTGTAAATCAATATTCAATGAAACCACAACTCAAGGCTGGTAATCGTACACGAGGTAGGCATAGATGTCAATACCTTCCATCTGTCAACGTTAGTATTCGTTGACGGTCTTGACAATAATTGTATACAGCTTTTGATAGTGAGAGCTTGTCAGCCCATCGCCGTTTTTCTGACACTTCTTTTCTCTTCTTACCAGCCTGTGTCAGTCCACAGCTGGACATAGGCCTTTCCAGGAGGCGCCAACAAAAGTCGGTTTGCTATGCATGGAAGATTGCCTCGTACTCGTCACACACTGGAGATGCTACTGGAGATCGAAGTTCAGCATATTTGATTGGATTTTCAGCCAGCAGTCGCACCGCATGCAGGTGAAGTTGACATTTATTTTAAAACTTGGTATATATTCCGTTACACTTTCTGTCGAATGAAAATAAAAGTGGGAGCATGTAAATACCCACAGCAAAGGCCTGCTTTCAAATACTTGAGATAGTTTTGGTGTCGGGAAGAGTCCGCCACGGTCCTCCAGTGCGGGTTGGCGGACTTCACATGTCCTCGAAATATCTTTTCCTTTATTATTGTTCAGACATGCAGATCTCCTGCTTCCTTCACCGCAGAGCAGGAGTTAAATTCTGCATTTAAAATTGCTTTTAACAATTTCGGTAGTACCGACACCGGGAATCGGACCCAGGTCACATGATCACACTATAACGAGCGCCCTGACCACTAGGCTACCACGGCTTCTGACATATACAATATTAATAATATTTTCCGTCTGTTCTTTCACTCAAATAGCAGTGGTGCACTGGCAACTACGCCAAATCACCAGAGACTTCTTTGCCAGCGACTCACACCACGTGTAGGTATGGTAGCGGGACGTGGATATGGTTCAAAATAACGCCACTGAATCAAAACTGCTCAACTATCAAAACATATTATATTTCATGAGATAAAAGCAAACTGCCAACACAGTCCAGATATTAAACCTCTAACATAAATTATGCCACGTTACATTACCCTGAATCTATGCACAAGTAAATAAAATTTTGTACATTAATCGAGTTTAATTCGAGTGTCCAATAGATATGGCACCGTGTTATGGTAGTACCAACTAACAAAACAAAAACAATAACACTGCATACCTCGGAGTCAAACTACATGCGTTGCATTACGCCCAGGTACATCGGACACCGGTAGCCCAAACGGTAAGAGATTGCGCTACAGTCTATCGTATAAACCTTAGGAGACACGATCCCACACATAGACGCCCGCCGAGCTGTTTCGCTACAACACACGCGTACAATAATATCGCATACAATTGATAGAACGATGCCGGAGAGCAATCGGCGTCCCGGTCGCGGAGGAACTGGCTCCAAGAAGCCTTATCTGTACGGTCATTATATCGTTCGCAAGTATATCCCGCGGGCGCACTTGCTACAATAGTTAATTGATAATATTTTATTGTAAATATTTGAAGGCGTGTGCCGCAAGCGTCCGTTGTAACTCACCTAAAGTCATTAAAGATAATAAAATCAAAAAATATTTTTTTATTAAAATGAAAAGTGACTCGTGTGACGGGTCGTCCGCTGCCCTTTAATATGGCAGAGGAGGACAATGATTGCTCCATGCGCCATATTTGTGAACAGGCGCTGCTTACGGTGGCTGATGTGCGCGAGTTCGCAGTGCACTTGAGCTTTAATATTTGTAGCATGCTCTCAGTTGCTCATGGGACCCCATAGCTCTAAATTTTATAATATCGTATGCATTACAATTATGAAAGAACACAAAAAAGAGAAATTAGTCTTTCTTACGTCGAAGAATAACGAATTGTATTACTTCATTCATTAAGATTCAATGAAGAAATTGAAAAGAAAATCATATGAACCGTCAACCGCATAATTTCTTCTCCAGTAACTTCCTACTACATCTCATTTTCCGCCTTCTATAGCCTTGATTAAGATGATTTTTTTTAAAAAGGTATAACACAACATCGTCGCCAACTTTTCCCGGTAAGGTAAATACAAATTTTAATTAAACGTGATATTTTTTATAAATAGACTTCAGCGACTACTTCTTCTATATTCTCTCCTTAGTAATGTATGCAGATTTAATGCAGACACATTCCTTAGTCCAGTGAGGTTCAAGTACACACAGACGTGCCAACCAACACGTCAACCGTCGCACCTGACGATATCGGTGACTCCCGCACACTTGCATGTGTACACAGCAGATAAAACTGATTGCGCGCCCATAGGTAGGGGACGTATCCACAATAATACGCGCCAAACAGCGCAATAGGGTCTTCATTTCCTACAGCCGAACTCGATTTAAATCATAAAGCGTCGATGATCTTATACAACAATCTTCGCCCGCATGACGAATCCTCCCGTGGGTTTTCTGGCTTAAAGAATAGCACATGCCATTCTCCCGGCTTCAGGGTATCTCCATACCAAATTTCATAGATATCGATTGAGGTTTATGTGTGATTGAATGACAACCATCCAAACAAACAAAGCTTCACGTTTATAATATTAGTAGGAAAGATTTTGTGGGGAGAAAGCGGCACAAGAGGTCTGGTGATGGCGATTCTTGCCATCCATCATGTTCAATTTCCCCCAGAGGTAAACAGTGGGTTGAGGAGACCCTTTTGGCTCGGCCGAGTAGTGTCAGATGGAAATCCTGTCTCTGCATACCCCTGTCGCTGTGAGGCACTCTGCCTTTAAATGTTTAATTGCACCAGCAGTCAAGCAAGTGCTAACCATTAAACCTGTATCTAGCTGTGCTCTAGCAAATATTTCTAGAAAAGCCATTCCTCTGTCGGTATTATATCCTATTACACTATTAAGGCCGACCCGGCAACGAGTTACTACTTTCTATTTCTAAGACTTGCGCTCTTTGTTCCAGTTCTCCAAGCACAACCAATTACTCAATCCTTATTCTAACTTGATTACTACAAATATTGATGATGCCTTTATAACAACATGCACCATTAGTGTTTGATCCCATTGATATTTTTACCCCCCTTTATCTAAAAGAAAATACAACATTTAAAGTGGTTGAAGTAATAGCTATTACACTCTCCAATATATGATCTTCTAAATATTTAGACGTTCCGCGAGATTTCCGCGAATATATGACATGCTGTACATGGAAGATTTGTTTTGTTTGACCATGGGTCATCGGTCAGCACTTTCAGCCATCATTAAAGCAATAGTCAAACGATCACGCTTTATAACGTGGTAGAGCCAAGCTGCCAAGCTGCTCGAATGGACCGGATTGGTACCACGGCCTCGCAGAATACCCGCGTGAGTTAGAAGCATCTTATTCTTCGTTTGGTGAGTGAGGTAACCGTATGCTAAACAATCCATCTGACACTGCAACCCAAGCACAAATGCAAACAGCTTCAATCAAAGAAGTTTATAGATGGGTCGTCGCCCCCGAGGACTA
This sequence comes from Bhutanitis thaidina, assembly GCA_029286595.1. Taxonomy (NCBI): domain Eukaryota; kingdom Metazoa; phylum Arthropoda; class Insecta; order Lepidoptera; family Papilionidae; genus Bhutanitis; species Bhutanitis thaidina. Next base: position 453,578 of record JAGSMS010000022.1, read on the forward strand.
CGATGGAATGCCGCACGGCTTTTTGTTACACTAGCCCTAATCAGCAGCGTCATCAACATTGTGCTCCGATATTAAGGATATACCGGCTGGGGGAACAGCGCTACGCAACGCTGCTGATTAGCGGGCTATAAATAGGTACGAAGGTGGTATCTGACGACGCGGTGGCGTAGTGGCTAAGCGTTCAGCTGAGGCGCTGTGGGTCGCGGGTTCGATTGCCATACGGGACTAGTATCTGTATGGACTACAAGTAACAGTTCCCGGTCTTGGTGTTTGTCCATGCGCAATTCATGTATGTAAGCTCCACGACAAAAAAAAAAGAGATATACCTGCCTGTAAATAGTCCACTGCTGGACATAGGCCTTTCCCATAATGAGGATTTGTCATAATCGCCACGCTGGGTAAGCGGATTGGCGATAGCAGTACCAGACACCTCGCACGCTAGACGCTGCTGCTCGTCATAGGACTGCTTAATTTGGGTCTGGTATTATTTCGAGAGCGTTTTCCCGCCATTCTGTCGGTAGCCATATTGATTTTCAAGTCGCCTCTTACTACACCCATGGAAAGAAAGCGGGTGGTATATTCACTCCCAAATGACAGTATTAAAATATATCAAGTAACGAGACAGACCGACACGTGTGAAGTTTGCGTATAATTACAACACATTGGAGAGCGACGAGCATCGATTGCTCGCTATATTTTACAACGCTATCGACCACAAGATAAAATGATGTTGGCGTTCAGTTAATTATGTGAATGAACAACAAAATAACTAAACCATTATCTATTTATTATCTAAGCTGCGGTTAAAATGTGTACATTTGTGCTAAATAAAGACAATAAGAGCACCGCCTTGAAATAACTGTTGTCTTCCGTCCGAAAAAACACGTGTGAATTCAGCAGTAAGAGTGAACGACGACTACGATGACGATGTCCTGCTTCTCGATTACAATCACGACGGTAACTTCCTGATACAGACAGTTGCCTACACGGGATAGAGGTCGCAAGCGTACCAGGCGTAACAGAGGCACTCACTCGTCTTTACCTCTCCAATGGCCAATGCAACGCTTTAAGGATCGGAGGTAGAGGACGCGACACAATCGACCTGGCCGGAAATACCAAGTTTGTTGACACCAGGACCCATCGCTCAACAGTTACGTACGCTAACGAGGTCGTCGTGAGTAGGCTTTTACTGAGCTGATGCTCTTCCATCTATAACTTCGCCAAAATGTTTGCTTCAAGTATCAAATAAGTTATCATGCGATATGCATGGTGTGTCTTCATTTATTTATTTAAACTTTATTTGCACATAAGACAGCAAAAAGGCGGACTTAATGCCAAGAGGCATTCTCTACCAGTCTACCATTAGATTGAACAGAGAAAAATGTAAAAGGGTATATGGATAACTAGACATTATGTTTATATATATATATATATTCAAATAATATACTACCATACAATACGATATCGGTACTTAGACATACATGTAATTATAGTTGTTCATTATACACTATACATACATACATACCTTCATGCATAGATATATATAGACGGCTCGGTGGCGTAGTGGCTAATGCGTTTAGCTGCGGCGCTGTGGGTCGCGGGTTCGATTCTCGCACGGGACTAGTATCTGTATGGACTACAAATAATAGTTCCCGGTCTGGGTGTTTGTCCATGTGCAATTCATGTATGTAAACTGCCTCCGCGACACAGGAGAAATTCCTACAGCGGAAGGTAACGTTTTTTAAAATAAGATAAGATAACAAAATTATATACGTAAACAAAGATGATTCATCAGATTGCAATTTAATGGGTTTTTCTTTCATTTATATTATGTATAAGCATGTCTGTACATTGTTTTCAGTTAAGAGAAACTAATAAAAAAATATGCACTCCTATTCACACTCAAGTGCTAGTGACAGGGACAAGGCTCGAATTCTTTTTTTAATAATTAATGAAATTAGTGAAAATTCTTTATTTGACGTAATAAATTCAAAATTCGTTAGTCAATTGTAACTCTTTTTTCACAATCTACCACGGTTTCGTAATGAGGTTCCCCTGACGGAGAAGAGAACTGACGAAGAATAGTTTTAGACTAATACGTATTTTCTACGAACACGCACAGCACTGTTTTACTTTCTGGGGAGTCGATAAATGTAGTAACCGCTCATAGTGAACGAAACATGTTACCGTGGGGGTAAACGGTCCGGACAGAAACAACTGAGGCTTGGATTATTTCAACAACAAATATCCATCCAGTATGGGTGCCGATGCCATTATTGCACTTTTTAACCAATTTTAAACAAAGTGGTATCTATCAATCGTCTGTATTTTTTTATCAATGTTCAACACCCATCGATTTCTTGGGCATTTTCAAAGCGATTTGCCTAACGTATCGCCTGGTCCCGTTCTACAAGACAGACAGTTTTTGTTGGTAAATAAATTAATTTTCTTTTACGTGCATTACATTTTCAAATATATGTATTTAATTATCCTGTATCTAAACTACTGTACTACTTACACCTATAATTGATATTGGGTATAGGACTCAGAAATAGCCTACAGAATGTGGGGTAAAATTTGTTGTCGTAATGACCCATCCAACCAGTATATTATTAGTTTTTTTTATGGGGATGGAGGAGTAGGATGGGGTAGGCGAGGTAGGGGGAAGGAGCGGGGTAGGGGAGGAGGGAAGTGGGCCTCCGGTTACTCACTCACCGAAAGAAATGCTGAAGCACAAGATGCCTCTACTTCACGCCGGTGTTCTGCGAGGCCGCGGTAATACCCCGGTCGAACCGGCCCAATCAATCAGCAGCAAAATCCGCTGCTTGGATTTCCCAAATACACAATATTCAATAATTATGTATATATTCACGCCTTGTTCCCAACGGGTTAGGCAGAGACAATCTCCTTCCACTTCCTACGGTCCTGACATACGGCTTTCGCTTCTTCCACTTTTATCAATCTTCGCATGCATGCTCGTTGGTTTAGAGTACTCTTGACCTGGCCTTTTTTCAGAACGTCTCCGATTTGATCGTGAAATGTTCGCCTAGGTCTTCTCCTGACTCTACCATTTACACTCGCCTCATATATTTGTTTCGTCAACCTTCTTTCATTCATCCTCTCCACATGTCCAAACCAGCTCAGCATCCCTTTCTCAATTCTTGTCACTATATCGTCTTTCACGCCTTTAATATATCATTGAATAAAAGTCAAGAGGCTCAAATTTCGTTAAATGTTTACCAAAACAAACAATGGTATTGGTCTCCTCACATACAACTTGTGGATACAACCTTAATTAAATCATTATGAACTGCCTCAAATTGGCTTCAGTACAAATTTAGTATAAGCTTCTTGAAATCATAATACCAAAATTATGATGCAATGGAGCCCGTAGAACAATAAGAGAAAATAATATAAAACAGACAGTGAGTTGAGATGGTCAGGCTAGACATTCATTTTAGTAGTTAACATCAACTATTCACCAGAGCTTACTTGGAACAATGTGACACACCATCTGTCACACTGTCTACGGGTTCAGGTCAACAAAGTCAGCAAAGTGAGAACTCGGCTATCATAGCATTGTATACAACTCTTTATAGAAGCCAGCGCCATGCATGCGCCAACATCACTTATATACTCACCGCGCTCGGCGGCGGGCGGGGAGCTGAGCGCGGTGCCGATACCGTCGCACCATTGATCCGCAGTCGATCGCTAGTCTGTAATATTTGATTTCAGCATATTTGGATGTATTTCTCACCATCAATCGATTCTCAAAGTTAATCAGCAGGGTGCACCGCATGCAGTTGAGGTTGACATTTAGAGAAAAAGTTCCCCTAGCAACCAATTACAAAAAAAATATTTAAAAAAACTATAATTTTGGTCCGTAAGAAACGCTCTATTCTAAAGAGATTCTTACATAGTTGTAGAACATGAGTGTTATAGCCTAGTAGAAGACGAAGCTTTTGTTCAGCTTATATTGTGTCCTAAGTAGATGTTAAAATGAAGACAAGCAATAATAAAAACCGCACCACCAACCAACCGTCAATGTCAATTATTAATTCAAATTAAAGAAACTAAAGAAGGGTTAAAGTAGTGACATTTGAAAAGGACTCTACATGAATCTGAGCTAATGAAAAAAATTGGGTTGATGTTATGTTTTACAGCTATAATTGTGATAAATTTGCACATCCTCAGAGACAGACAAATTGATGACAATTATATTTCTTTTAATAGATTCATTTGCACATTGATCTAAATTAAATGTTTTAATGAACTTTGGGTGTGTTGATTTGTGTTCCCTTATATAGAATATTATCTAATTAATATTGTGGCATTAGGCAAATGAGTTACAAGGATTTTTTTTATACATGAGATGTATGTGTCAAACATTAGTAATTCCATCATATAGTGTGAATCGCATCAAAGTTTTGACGATTAGTGATCACTGATCATGATCATCTCATAAAAAAAAATGCTTGTTTGAAATGGTTTCTTAAATTAAAAACTGTTAGATGTAACTTAAATGAAAAGTAGATCAGACAGTAGATTTTTTTTAAAACTTTCATATTTTATTGCATCTATAATTTCTTTTTAATTTTAGTTTAAATAGCAAAATAATTTAAAAATCTAACAGGGAAAAAAGGCATAAAATATAATAAAGGGTAAACCAAAGAGGTAAATACAATGTACAAAGAATAAAGGTATGTAATCTCACTCGATTCACCAACAGACCAATACAAACCAAGTTCGATGCTGGAAAACTAGCATTAATTTTTTTGGCCAATCCAAAAGTACATGATTGATTGAACAATTAATTAAAATTATAGAAATACTTCAAAAAGAATTGTAAAACCAATACTTGATTGTAAAAATCATCTCTCAACAACAAATCAACAATTGACACAGTCCTAACAGGTAGGAGCACCTAAGGTTTGTTGCTGGACCCAGCGATTACAGCAAATTCTACCATTGGGAAAAGCCTATGTCCAACAGTAGACTATTAATAGGTTGAAGAAGTAGAAAAAAATATAACACAAAAAGTAAACGAAAATATATAACTCATTTAACCCAAATAAAAGAAAATTAGCAACAAAATATACAATGGTAAATGAATTGAAATAAATAAGAATAATTTTATATTATCATTTTATAATGTCTGGTTATAATAATTTTTCTTCTAAACAGAAATTGTAAAAAGTACCTTCAATAATTAAATTTCCCTTAAAAGAAATAAGCTCTTAATAATAAATAATAATATAATATGATTGCAGTGAATGTAAAGAATATCTACGGAAATAATATAATGTATTTTTTTCTTGTAGAAATAAACAAACTTACATCTAACTTCCAAAATGTTTTCGTTCAGCTGCGTTGGTTGATCTTTTAAAAATTATTAAAATGGTGTGTATTATTAATGCAATATTATCAACTTTTTCAAATAATTATTGTAATAATTACGGTTGGATAACTTTTCTACCACCTTCTAACAGAAATAATATTTTGTTTTGGGTTTTGCTTTTCTTTATAATATTATCTGTCTAGGTAATGTCATTTTGACATATTTTAGCTTAAAACTTCGACGTGCTCGAAGTCCCCTTATGGCAACAAATATTAACTATGTGCCAGTAACACAGTTCAAATACAATTTTCGCTCTAAAGGGGCCAAAATTAAGTCAAATGTGTATCACGTGAACACTATTCATTTTAAGCCTTAAAATCTGATGTTCATATTCGTAGAATCGATAACAAGGAAATTTACTTTGTTTTACGTTCTTTACAATGGATGATACGAATGAGTAAAGGTATCTTGTGTCAGTGCGCTTCGTTCGGTGAGTGAGCTAACCGAAGACAGACTACACATTTGATGCGACTTTATTTAAAAAAATATTAATGCATCATAAATAAAAAAAAGGCTAAAAGTTAGTAGCTATTGACTAGAAGTGGTTTTAAGCTGTAAGAATGTGACTATGACAATGACAAACGACATTGACAGTCCAATGTCATTTCATTTTGTTCATTGTTATCAGTTCAGAGCAGTAGGGTGTAATATTAAGCTCGGTGTAATAGTTATCAGTGGTTGCTAAAATCCAGAAAATGTTTAGAAAAAATCACACTGCAGCCATCATATTCATAAATGTAATTTATTTATGATAACTAATCGCGATCAGTGCTGGATGTCGCAAACATTCTTATTCATTCAACAGTATTTACTCTTATTTTTGTGGGTGTAGTGAAGAAGTCAACTACGTGAGCTTCTACTCCAATGGTTTAATTGAACTTCTTAAATAAATCTTTACAGAGCTCTATTAAAACTTACACAATGTGGGATGATATAATTGATTATTTAAAAGATCCATTACTAGTGATTAAGGTGCAGAACTTTTTTGGCGTCATTTACAAGAATGCATCTCCCGAAGATACTAGCGAGGTTATACATTCTGAGAGATTGGAAAAAGAGAATGACGAATATGATTTAAGACATCACAAACGAATTCCCAGCAACATATCAAGTAGTTCCCAGTCTTCCTACGATACAGACGCATCTACAGAAAGCACGGGTAAAGATGAAGTGGAGTGCCACATTAACAACAAGTTCTGGTACTGGTTGTTTGTTTTGGGTACTGCTCTTGGGGATGAAATATTTTATGCGACATTTATACCCTTTTGGTTTTGGAATATAGACAGTGCTGTTGGAAGGAGGGTGGTCCTTGTCTGGACAGTTGTGATGTACATAGGTATGTATAATTTTCACATTTTTCAAACAACATTAATATTTCCCAAAACTATGGTGAATTTATTATACTTTTATTGATTGTATTTCTTCACTTCACTTCAGCCCATCACAAGTCCACTGCTGAACATAGGCCTCCCCCAAAGATTGCCATGAAGCTCAGTCCTGAGCCACCTGCATACATCGACCCGCAACATTGCGCAGGTTGTCACTCCATCTTGTGGGGGGTCGTCCTACACTGCATTTGCCTATACTCGTCTACAACTTCGAGCCTATTGTTCCCAACAACAACCGGTTTTGGTGTGACATGGACGTTTGACATGAACTTCGTCTTGTCCATGTTCATCTTAAGACCAACCTGTTGGGAGATATACCTTACATCCAACCTGTTGGGATTGTATTTACATAATAGTAAATGTGTAAATTTAAAGGAGGGCCAGGAATGGTAAGCCATTGAGCTACAGCCACATTGGCAGACTCCTGTGATTTTTTAATAGTGCTGGAGCCAAAGAACTTAAAATGAATAGGAGAGTTGACTTGTAAAGTTAAATTTATGCTTTAGGGTTAAATATAAAAGTAAAAAAATATGTGTGTGTACTAATGTACGCATATAAGAAGTTATAGTTCTGTAGAGTAACAAAACAAAAATAACAAATGTAATCCCATGTGCCAGTACTCTTTCTTTGGAAAAAAGACATTAAAATTAAATTAAATTATCATTCACCACCATATATAATTTAAAATCACACTCTAATTGTCACACAGTAATTGTCTCCCAAATTTTCTTGAAAACTGATTACTGTGTTTACGGTGTGTGGGTAAAAATACCCTCTCATAATTTTTCCCAAACATGCTAAAAGAAGTATAACTTCAAAAATGTTGCTTTGGCTTTTATGTCATCATAACTATGCAGTAGTTACTGGATAGGTAGGTAATAACGAGAGTTCAATTACCGCGCCCGCACATAGTTTATTGAAGGGAAAATAAATTGCCGATATGTATTAGCAATGTAAATAAAAATGAAGCAATTTCCATAGACCATATTTAAATTTTTTTTTGTATGGGAAAGCGGGCATACTAGCACATGGCTCACCTGATATTTGATTACCATAGCCCACGTATATCTGGTACACCAGAGGAGATGCTGGTGCGTTTCCATCATTTAAGGATATTTGGGGGATGGGAGGCATTATGGGTTGGAGGAGGGGGAAACGCAGACACACAAGATGTCTATAGTTATCTTGCTAGGTTGTGGTACTGCACCAGTGGAGCCGGTTCAGCCTCCATACTTGTAATTGGATTTTTACTACGAAAATAATCACCATACCCATTTTTGTACAATTTTATACTTAGTACTATATCGGGTTAGATGCTGGAAGTAGGCTCTACCTTGCGCAATACCCAAAGATACCTGTTTTATCAATCTCTTTTAGGTCATTTACAACGATTTATGCTTGCTTAAATAAATTTTTAAACATAGTGCCAAGCTCCTTCAGTGATTCTTCCATAAGAATTATGTCATTACTATGATTGACTAATGTCGTTAAAGAAATTACGCACTTATGTCGGATAAAGAGTTGGGGCTACAGTTGTTTGAGTTGAAATATAAACCGCGTAATTCATGTGTTCTAAAAATTGGTTACAATGATAATACTAACATTTCTACTAGTTTATTTACGTAAAAACTAACCATTTTTATTTTTTGAAATCAAACTATTATTTACTGATTTTATGGCGTTTAATTTTGTTTTTATATCCCCCATGTTCTTCTTCTTCTTCTTCGTATTGTGGCGGTTTGTGTAAAGTTCGCCAATTACGCAATGAGTGCAATGTATAATTCACAAGCTCAGCAGACTATGTTCCCGTACGTTTCATTTGCTTTACAGCAGCCGTGGTCACTGGGGGGCTGAGGTGTTAGACATCCAGATGGCATGGTTAACTCGGGCTACCTTCAGCTTTTATTTATAAATGTTTGATCCGATCTACGCAGAATGTGCTCACAATATCTTGAGGTCGTGCAGTGGCATGCATGGGACAAACGGCGCACTGAATCGCTGAAAAGACTACGAAAACTAATCTAATTAAAATTCACGAAGCAGTCCGCTTTGCTTTTAGCGACAACTCAATGCTACCTGTACAATAGTACAAAGTGGCGGATTAATAAAATGTTTTCAAGGTTATTTTTAGAATGCAGAGAATTGAGAATGTAGTCAGCGCATCTGTAACCTTCTTCGATTGAAGTTGTTTGCAGGTGCCCTTGGGCTTCGGTAGCCATTTACCACCAGAAAGGTAGCTAGCTCGTTTGTCACCCCAATCCACAAAAAAAAACTTAATAATGTTAATAAAGAGATAATTTTGTTGCAATTTTGATGTAGTGAATACCACTATATGCATTGATTTTTATTTATTTTCTATGCTTTTATAGTAAAATGATTGTATTTATTGTGCACATTTTTTTATTTATGTGTGTATGTATATATTCACGCCTTGTTCTCAACGGGGTAGGCAGAGACAATATATATTTATCTATTCGAGAAACAAAAGTCGAAGTGGTTACATGAGCCAATTACACTTTCCAACTGTAAAAAATAACAATGTTACACAGTGAGCAAACGTCTAAATTCAGTTGACATCAATCTTCAATCGAGATTTTTTTATGATAGATCTAAATGTCAAGATTATATCGAAACATATCTGCATTTTCACATTTTTCGTAACAATTTTTAACATGATCGCACTATAAAACAATTTTATATAATAGTTTTTTCGACAAAAACTATTTGCAAAAGTTTTTTCGACCAAAACTATTTGCAAAAGTTTTTTTACGGCCGGAACATTGATATTTCACGCAGGAGAGTCTATAAGATTATTCATGATTATGAATAAGGTAATATGGCCTCTACGGCGTATTCCCAGCGCCGTTCCAGCAGGTCCGTGTTATGAAAAGAAAACTTGTAGTTGAATCGCTTAATGTATTCCTTCTATATCCATTCCATGGAGTTAACGTATATCAAATATTGGGGGGTTCCATACGGTTGAATCATACTCTAGACTAAGCGTATTTAAAGTGAGAGGATCTTTGAATACAGTGGTTTGTCTGAAAAAAAAACCAACAGTTTATAAGCTTTGGCGATAGAATAATGTATTTGTGCGGCAAACGTTAACTTAGTATCTAATAAAACTCCAAGGTCTCTTATCTCGGGTACTTTTATCAGTGTTGTTAATAGCTTTATAATCATAATGAATAGGATTTTTTTCTTGCAGAATCATATAATAGAATATTTATTTACCGTTAATGTGGAGTAATAATCATTTAATCTATCGTCTTTCTGTACATTCGCACATCCTTACACAGCTTACATTTTAAGACATTAATTTTTTTTTATAGTCCGTATATGTATGAATATTAGTGTATATACATAATACACATATAGTCGTTTATACATAAATTCTATAGTAATGGTACAAGAAGAGTGCCCAGAGGAACACCGGATGAAATGGGAATAAAAGTAGATGTGAAACTCTTAATTGGTACTGTCTGTGAACAGTTTTGTAAATATGATTTAAGCCACCTTAGCAAAATCATGCACTATCATTTTTTTCAAATATATTCGGAGACAATCAATCAAGCCCAAATAGCCAAATGGGTACGGACAACGAAACATGACGACGTAAGTTCGTGTCCGCCTTTCTACTATTGTCGTGAACCTTTCCAGATGCAAGCTGTAAGCTTAGTTGGAGGGTTAACAGGAATATTAGTAATGTTACTTAATAATTAGCATTGCTAGTATTCTTTTTAAAAAAAAAAATTAAAAAGTTTTACAACCACTCTCGAATTTTGGTATAATTAGGAGCGCTTTCATGAGTCAGGCATTATAGTTTAAAAGTATGACAAATAGGAACCGCTAAGTAATTACAATTTAACAGGCCAACTGCCCTTTATAACTGTTGTTCTACAGCTTGACATGTTATATCCTTGTAAGAAATTATCGTATAGGTAAATGTGGCGTTGGAATTGCTATACATTTTTGTAGTGACTTATCATTTACCTTTATAACCTGTACTCCTTCACTGTGTTCTGGTTCTGCTGCATTTATTTTCATTGAATTCATGTCATTAGGTCGATTATTTTAATGACTTACGAGTAGAATCAGTTTTCGATTCGATTTGCGCGAAGTACTAATCTTGGGTAACTTTAACACAGATCTTTTAAAAGTTTGCATTTAATATCATAAGTAAATCAGTCTTATCTTTCCGTTCTCCGTTTAGGGCCATCCTATTTTAATACTGACTCCTCTGACACTTATCTTAATTTAATTTTAACTTCCTCTGTATATCATGTCGACAAACAGGGTCAAAAATCAATACGCTCAAAGATTCTCCGGATATGATGTTCTCTTTTTTGTTTACAAAATTAATTCCCAAAATAAAAAAGAAGTAATTTCGCTGGGTGAGCATTGATCATGAACTGTTCAAAAAGGATGCTGCAAATATCGACTTTAGTCCTGTTTTTGATGCTCCAACAGTTGATGAAAAAGATTTAATCTTCAATAATATAATCTTTAAACTGTTCGATGCCCAAGCTCCTTTAAAATACAACAAAATCAAACTACTCCCTGCTCCTTGGATTACAAGTGGAGTTCGTATTGCAATGATGCGATGTGACCGTGCTTTTCGATTGTTCAAACATGACAGAAGCGATGAGTCCATATTAGCTGCAATCAGATGATAAGAATATCTAAGCGAACGCTGTATTTATGATAATGTATTGAATTCTTCTTCGGCCTCGAACTCGACCCTATGGATGTTTCTAAATTTATTTGGCTTTTGAAAATGTTTAATCTAAAGCGTTGATTTCGTAAGTATAATACGCTAACTAGCAAATTTATTTTCTGTAAAATCTGCTTTTTGGGTTACTAACCATACAAAGGGTTACTGTTAGAACATTAGTTAAAAATACCTACAGATATAAAATCTAAAATCGAAAAATTACTTATGGAAACAATTTTAATAAATATCTTGTAAAGACGTACATAAATCCTCGATGATAATAATTTATCTTACTTGATCAACAATACAGCGATGACTCAGCACACAGCACTAGACAATCGATATAATAACAAAGCAAGACGCGTCACTATTGCGAAGGCGGTACCTTAACGTTTCCCTTCAAAATGTGCGATAGTGACAACTGCGCCTCGGGCTGATATGCCTAGTCACAATCATCAGAATCGGAGTTTTGTTTACACATTTCTTTTCCAAATATCTATCATAGTATTTGAGAAGGAGGCCTTTGTCCAGCAGTAGGCACTTACAGGCTGTTACTTTTATACAACTTTGTTACTCTTCAATCTGCAAAGCTTTGGAGTACACTTCCTGGTGGCATTATTCAATTTAATTTACTTTAAAACATTAATATACTTATTTTAATAATAAGAACCATCATTTGAACTAAACATACTTTAGTAAAGACTTATTTATGTTAATATTTATCTACATATTCATAACTTATATCAGTCTATTCAGTTATCTTTAAAAATATATATTTACATATTTATAAAACTTTGTCGGTTATATTTATTGCGTATTTACTTTTCATTAACCATGCGTGCACATTTTATAAACACATCATCCTTAATCTATTCGTACATGTGATTCAAGTTTTGCGACTCGGTGCCATTATTGTATCGCTTCAAAGGTTTCGGTTAATCCCAAAGGTTGACTCGGAAGGAATGCTACTAATATGGTAAAGCGTTTATTACAACTATGGTACCTGTTGTATATATGGTCAATGAAGTATAAATAGATACATAAATAAATTATATTAAAAAAAATCATAGAAGTACGTATTCGTACGCATTGTCGCTAGACTTCTATTCGAAGCGCCAATAGCCTGATGGGATAGGGTGCGGATTGCGGGAAATGACGTCGCGGGTTCGTGCCCGCCATTCGACTACTGTCGTGAACCACTCCAGGCACAAGCTCTAATGCTCAGTTGGAGCGGTTAACGGGAATAATAGTGATGTTAATTAACAGGATTACTAGGACTCCTAAACAAAATAGGTTCTTAAGTTTCGCTTTTATAACTCTTTAGTGTTCGTGTTTAAATAAGGGAATATACCATCTCTTTCTCCAAATGCCAACCTCAATTTCCTGCTGCCAAGCAGACGAGGCTCCGCCAACCGAAATAGGAGGAATATCCATTTGCAGATCGGCTTCTTGTAATCGTTTTGCCCAGTTTCCTGAGTATGGGCGCGAATCTCCTGAGAAATTTATGCCCGCTTTTGCAAGGGCTTCCTTGAAGTGGCCTATGTTCAGCGGTGGACTGGAAGAGTCTGATGTTTGTGGCGATATTGCAGTTGCTAGTTGACGTATTGGACAAACACTTAGACAGTGATTGCGTGTTTGTCAGTTCGCTCGCGTAGTGGCGGAACGCGCGTGAGCGGAACAAGAGAAGACAACGCATGTGTTGAATGATCTAATAGTAGACACAATCGGCCCGTAAAATGACATCTGCGGCAAGAAAACTAAATGACTGACTAGGCTAGCATGAAAGTCTGAAGTGAAGAAGTGCTGGGCAAAGGCCTTCTCGAAATATCCGAGAGGGGTTTAGAGCTGGGAAGGGGCCCGTCACGCGGCTCCAGTTGGCGGGCTTCACATGTCCTCGAAATAATATTGTTTTTCATTTCTCAGACATAACCTGCATATCTGAGAAATAATTAAAAATCCTCACGATGTTTTCCTTCCAGATCACTCGCTCTCTATGAAACTAAAGCGATCCCCCTGACCAATAAACTACAATGGCTCTTTAGTCATGCAAGTCTAATATAATATAATAAAAGTAAATTAAAGTAAAAGCAGCCGGTAGCCGCTTGAACTGGCGGGGAAAGGCTTCCTCGCAAATATTTGAGAGAGAGAGAGAGAGAGATTCCGAAATCGATCAAATGGCTTTTTTGTGGAATGTTATTTAAGCAGCAGGGGCCTAATCCGCTATCCCGGAATAGTTTGTGACAAAGCGGATAGGGCGCCAGGGTAGGCAATGTTATCCGCTCATGCCGCGGGTGTTATTCTTAACATCATCCGAGACATGGTATCAATAAACGAAACCATGTTTTGGATGTGAGATATAATAGGGTATGATTTTATGGTGAAATTAATTCACACGGAATTATTGTGAAATATTTTGGTGGCATAGCGGGTAAAGCTGCTTATGTGAAGAATCCGAAAGCACTGCGAGGGGCTTTTGCCCAACCATGAACTAAAATGCATGGGCATTTAAAAACTGGTACTTCACCACGTCGTAAAGCCTTGCGACGGTTGTTGGACCGCTAGGGCTTGTTGCCAGGGGCGGGGAAGAGGGGAAACCGGGTCTGCGGTTACCTCACTCACCGAACGAAACGTAGAAGCACAGGATGCTTCTACTTCACGCCGGTATTCTGCGAGGCCGTGCTACTATTCAGGCCGAACCCATCCATTCGAGCAGCAGCAAAAGCCGCCGCTTGGCTCTACCACGTGTAACTTTCGTCAAGTCTTCAGCTGTGTGCTCGCTGAAAAATAATCAGAATTTAGATCAGACCTATGGATTTTTCTCCTGTTATAATGACTCTTATTAAAAACTACTAAGTTAGGTAGTTCCAATGTTAATAAAGTTAATCATACTGTATTTGCCTTGAACATTGGAAATGAAGTGTAATTCTGTGAACCTTTAAAGGTTACGTTAAAATGTAACTTTTCGGTTCCGGGTTCGTAGATGCTTATCTCCTTGTCAGACAAGTTTAATTTCATTCCCGAGAGTTCGTCCCGCCCACTTCAAACGAATGACTCAAGTTATCGCAATGTTTTGCTAACTTCTCAAAACGGGATACCCAATCCCCTTCGCGGGAAATGAATACACTGTAACTCTGTTACTTATGATTAGCCCTTTCCAATTAGAAGGATTTTCCTGCAATCGCCACCCTTGGCAGATGTGTCACCAGTCTGGATAATTTAGGCAAGGCGTTCGGGAGGGTTATCCGCCATCTGCAGTCACAAAATTTTCCGCCATTTTCTTGTACGATCTTTAAGACAGCAACGGCCTGATATGCAGTGACGGAATTGCTTACGCCTTTATCATAGTCAGTGACTAATAGATTAGTATTAATTGCTGTGTAGATATTATATATAAGATAACATAGTTATCAAGTTAATATACTTTAAGTAGAAACTTATCAGCTATATGTTGTCTGAGGTGAAGACCGATGTGATCTATCCTGCGAAACGCAAAGCGATGACACTCGTGATTGGAATGAGTTTCAATGATTGTTTAGGCAATTTTTTTTAAACGCCGGCGGCGCATCTGTAGCTTGTCTCACTTACCATCAGATGAGCCGCACGCTCGTTTGCCCCCTTCTTCTATAAAAAAAAAAATTGGTGGTATTATCTTCATTAATAGGTTCTATGGTAACCTTACCACGCCAGTCTGTAAATAGTCCAAGACCTCTCCCATAAGGTGCTATAAACGCCACGCTCGGCAAGCTTTTGCCGCTGCTCGAATGGGCCCGCACGAGCGGGTTGGTACCACGCCCTCACAGAATACCGGTGTGAAGTAGAAGCATCTTGTTCATCTGCATTTCGTTCGGTGAGTGAGGTATCCGGAGGCCTTCTCCCCCTCCTCATCCTCCCTCCCATCTCCCAAATGACCTTAAAGGCCGGCAACACATCTGTATCACCTCTGGTGTTGCAGATGTACGCGGGCGACGGTAATGACTTACTCAGATGCTCGTTTGCCGCCTTTCCCATAAACAAAAATAGATCGCAGTACCAGAATCCTCGCTGCCCGTTATCGGTCTGCTTAATTTCGGTCTGGTATTTTTCGAGTTGGTTATGCCGCTATCCGTATGAGGCAAACTCTTACGAAAAACGCGGGTAAAAAAGGAGTTGCAGATTCTTAAGCCATATACCACAGGGCTAGTATTCGTAAAATTGTGTTCAATTCTGATTCTAGGTCAAGGCTTCAAGGACATAATTCGCTGGCCCAGGCCAGGGCATCCGGTGAAGAAGCTTCAGCAGAAATGGGCCATCGAATACGGAATGCCGTCCACCCACGCGATGGTCGGCGTGTCCATACCGTTCTCGGTGCTCTTGTACACGATGGATAGGTACCAGTACCCCGTGCACTGGGGCGCCGTGATCGCTGTGTCCTGGTGCACGCTCATCTGCGTCAGCCGGGTCTACCTCGGAATGCATAGTGTGCTGGTGAGCTTTTATTTTCTTCTTCATTGTCCTCACCAAGAAAGAGCCAGAGGAAGCCAGGATCATTTGAAAGGTTTGCCCATACTCATTACGCTGGTCAAGCGGGTTACCGGACTGCTGAGACATGGGTGGTTGGGTTTGAATCCCAGCCGAAGCCAATATTTGTTGTCAAAAACACAAGTTTATTGATATTCCTATCTGGTTGCGTTTTGTATAGTGTTTCTAAGACTGAATCTGATCCTCCCTTCATTCTTGCATCGGATAGGGGAAGGTAAAGACCAGCGAGTGCGTCGGTGTTTTGCGCGTACACTTGCGTGACAGGTTCTCTCTTACATGCAGGTTTCCTCACGATATTTTCCTTCACCGCCGAGCACGTGGCGGTATCAGTACTTAACTAATTGCTATTAACAATTTTCGTGGTACTGGCACCGGGGATCGAACACGGGTCACTCAATAGCCTAATGGGATAGGGTGCCCGCCATTCGTCTATTGTCGTGAACCACTCCAGATACAAGCTGTAATGCTTAGTTGGTTAACAGGAATATTATTAATGTAACTAAATTGGTAGCATTATTTTTTTTTTTAAATATATCGTTTTTTATTTTCATTACATTCATCTTTATACAAGGCATCACAGTTTAGGGTTAGACGAGGAGTGTGAATGGTCTGTCTGTATAATTTCCAGGACATTGCGGCTGGCCTACTACTGTCAGCGGCGCTGCTGGTGGTGCTGATCCCGCTGGTGGACTGGCTGGACGGCATCCTGCTCACGGCGCAATACGCGCCCATATGTGTTTTAGCGATCTCCATCCTCGTGGTGGTGTACCATCCACACGCGGATAAGTGGACTCCAACAAGGTACGTCGTCCAAGCGAACCTTTACAACCTTTATCTATTTTTATCCATAGAGAATTTGTCGTAATTCCCAAACCTGACATTTGGGTTGGCTGGTTTTTACCTGCTTATGGTATCCAGGTGAAGAAAGGGAGTCATAGATTTTCTTTAGCAACCGCACGCAAACATAACTTAATATTTTAGCACTTTTTGCTACTTATTGTCTGTGGTTTATGCGTTTTTAAACGTGATCTTTAAAATGTACATTTTATATTTTAACGTGTACACGCGCGTAATTATATCTAGACTTTATTATTCGCGTGACCTTTATTATTATTTATATTATTTCCGTGCGGTATTTGGCGTCGCTGTTTACCTTTTGGTTTCTCATTGTAATTACTCGCTAGCCATTGCTCGCGATTTCACCCGCATATTATTTATTTAATTAAATACCTTTATATTGTAATACAACAAAGGGCGGACATAATGCCTCTTGGCATTCTCTGCCAGTCAACTCGAGGCGTGGAGAGATATTGCAAAGGTGCAAAACATTAAAGTTGTAAAAAAAACTGAAATACATGAATAAATTAACTAAACTTAAAACCTAAAGATGTTCTATGTCCTAAACATTTAAATTTATATAACACATACTACTGAATTTACTAGATACATACTAACGGAATAAATACATATAAAGAAATAAGAATATATTTAAATATATATATATATATATATATACATCATACACAATATAATTATAATTGCAATGGCCGATGATATCATTTATCTATGAGTACAACAGAGTTTTATTTATATATATATATATAGTGCAAATACCGATTGGTATAGGATTCTAATATCTTCTGATCGATTCCTGCCTCTGATTTTTCAGAGATTTTAACTCGAGTTATACTTTCTTATTGGTTCAGTATTTTTTACATAATAATCCCGTGTTCTGTTCAATCGTGTAATTTACTCGGACCAAAAAGTTTTTTTAAAAGCAATTTTTTTTATTTGATACATGACCTTTCGTAAAAGTGAAAACGGGAAAAAATATCGAAATAACTTTTTCGTGATGCACGTGAACAAACTTGAGCAGACAAAAATTCCAAAAAATAAAACCCAAACATACCACCGCACGACCTGGAGATACTGTGAGCACATTCTGCGCAGATCGGACCAAAATAAATAATTAAAAGCTGAAGGTGGCTCGAGTTAACTATGACATCAGGACGTCTAACACCTCAGTGCCGCCGCGACCACGGCCGCTGTAAAGCGATCGAAACTTCGGGAATATAAGACCAAAATTAAACGCGATAAAGTACGTAAATAAAAGTTTCAGTTCAAATGTGTGGTGTTCGCGTAAATACAAGAAATCATTATAGTTTTAGGACCTATGCCACCCTTCTCGGCTCCAAAACCCTGTGAGATATTTGAGAGGAAGGCATTTGCCCCCACGTTTACAGGCTGCTACTTCACTTACGTTTAACGTAGGTAGATGCTTCTTCGAAAGGAAAAACGGAACTCTTTTCAAAATGACAATTGGATGATTTGTATGTAAATGGAAGACGTTTTTTTTTCAGCAAGGAGACGTTTAGTTTTATGTGTGTATTTCAATTTATAAGTTTGTGTACGTTAGTAAATTGTTTGAAATCATGTCAGGAGGAAATGTACAAAATGAAGTCGTAACCAAACGACATGCTTACGATCTGGTAGCGTACGATACGAATGGTAGAGTCGGAAGAGGAAGACCTAGGCCAGGTCAAGAGTACTCTAAACCAACGAGCATCCATGAAAGAAAGAAAGAATGAAACACATTTATTTGGCAATCACACAACAAAACACAAAATAAAATAAAAAGAAATAAATAAAAAAAACATGAAAAAGATTAACTTGTTGTGCGATGTCAAAAAGGTTTCCGTCTCAGTGATATCACAGCACTGTTTTTCAGTCGGGTCCTTCATGCATGCGAAGATTGATGAAAGTGGAAGAAGCGAAAGACGTATGTCAAGCACCACCACCGTAGCAAGTGGGAGAATATTGTCTCTGCCTACCCCGTTGGGAACAAGGCGTGAACATATGTATGCTTACGATCGAGCGCACTGAGTCCGACGGCGCCACCCGCACGCGCGGGCGGAGTCTGTACAGGCATTTTAGTGAAATGCGGCGCGCGCGCAGTCGATGCGCTGCTTTGCATACATTTTCATGCTTGGAGAAACGAAACCAGGCAAATAAAAACGGTATGTCATTGCGAACGGCGCACGCAAACCTCGGCCATGTTTCAATCTCGGAATCTTCCAGACATAAAAAACATTCCAGACATTATTCATTCTGACCATAGACCGCTGAAGCCGTAAAAGACAAAAACGGTTATCAGCACTGACATTGCCGACTATATATTCAGTGGTGGTCATATAATTAGAAACACTTCTTATGAATAAAGAAAGTATAACTTCAACGTACAAATGTTCGTAAAAAATATTCAATAAATAATAATCATGCAATAATATAGCCACTCAAATAAAAAACTCATTAAATGCATAAAATACAAAACATATCTTACTTTTAATTACAAAATGAGTCTTACACATGTAGGAGTTTATTTTCTGTTACTGGCCCCGCTTGGACGCCTAATTAGAAACATTTTAAAAAACCATCCATAGCTCGTTCTTTTTTTGAAATTGGAGATTTACATTTCTTTCTTGGCTTTTTCTATTATTTTGGCGGCAAATTTTATTTTGTTCAAAATGGGCAAAAATAAAAGTTGTGACGCGTCAACACCACGTACAGAAAAATAGCTGAGCATTTAAATTGTTCTGTTAAGAAAGTTTTTAATGCAATTGATCATTATAAAACACAGGGAACTGTTGAAAATGTTCTTAGAAAGGCTCGGCCAAGAAAAACCTCTCCCAGAGAAGATACGCTAATCGTTCGTGTTGCTAAAAAAGACCCAAGTAAAGGCACCAACTAGATTAAAAATGAAATTTTTCCCCTTAAGACCCGAGAAACATCTCGTCAAGACTGATACGCCGAAGATTAGTGGAAGCTAAATTGTTTGGAAGAATCTCTCGAAAGGTACCGCTTCTTACCAAGCAACACCGAGAGAAGCGATTATTATTCGCTAAAAATATGTTAATTGGACGGTACGAGAATGGAAAAAAGTGTTATTTTCAGATGAAACAAAAATAAATATGGTAAATTCCGATGGAAAGCGCTATGTTAGATGTCCTGTAAACAATGCTTTTAATTATAAATACACAAGGAGTATAGTCAAGCACGGTGGCGGTAACATTAAAGTTTGGGGTGTTTTTCCGGATGTGGAGTTGGACCCGTTCGGAAGATTGTAGGTACAATAGATCAATAGCAATACAAAAATATCTTAGAGCACACAATGATTCCCTACTCAGACGATCATTTGCCTGTAACCTGGATCTTTCAGCGTGACAATGACCCTAAACACACGGCCAATAGCGTCAAATGTTTCCTTAGCGAACAGCGTATATCCCTTTTAGACTGGCCAGCAAACAGTCCGGATTTAAACCCGATAGAAAATCTCTGGTATATTGTTAAAAAGAAAGCATTTGTTGAAGCATGGAATTCAATCCCCCTGGAAAAATGTATGAAATTGATTGAATCAATGCCACGTCGTTGCAGCGCTGTTGTTGAAAATAAGGGATACGCCACTAAATATTAATTATAACTATTGGTGGGCTGGATAGCAGCTTTTTCGTAAATAACAATACTAATTACTAATACTTAAAAAAATATTGTTTTCTATACTTTTTTTTGTTGTTGTTTCTAATTAGTTGACCATTATTGTTCATACCTTCAACCAGCGGTTCACCTGATGGTAAGTGATTACCGTCGCCCACATACATCTGCAACACCATAGATGATGCATGTGCGTTGCCGGTCTTTAAGGATATTTGGGAGATGGGAGGGAAGAAGAGGGGAATAGGGAGGGGGTGTGGGCCTCCGGTTACCTCACTCACCGAACGAAACGCAGAAACACAAGATGCTGCTTCTACTTCACGTCGGTATTCTGCGAGTAAAATCCTGTAATCCTTTAGTAAATGTTCTTTAAAGATGAGTTCTTAACTTTTTAATATATGTAGTTAAGTTTTACGGTCCTGATAAAGATAAAGTTATAATTAGAAGCACATTTACGAGCACATAATGTATTACGATTGGCGTTGCACGCCTAGTGGTCGCGGCGCTCGCTTTAGTTTCATAGAGCGCGAGTGGCCTGGGTTCGGTCGCCGGCGGAGCTCTTTCCTTGTGGTAGAGCCGAGCGGCGGCTTTAGCTGCTGCTTGAATGGGCCACCTCGACCGGGTTAGTACCAAGACCTCGCAGAATACCGGCGTGAAGTAGAGGCATCATGTGCTTCTGTGTTTCCTTCGGAGAGTGAGGTGACCGGAGGCCCACTCGTCTCCTCCCCTGACCCTCTTCTTATTCCACCGATCCCCCAAATACCGGCCTAAAGGCCGGCAACGCAATAGCAGCTCCTCCGGTGTTGCAGATGTACGTGGGCGACGGTGATCACTGTTGCATGATGCTGGTGGATATTACCTAGTGTCGAGTGTTCTGCTTATGTTGGTGATAGTTGTGGTGAAGGAGGTGATGCTCTTCATTTCTTCGGACTGGATAATATATTCCTATTCATCGCTTTTTTTTTCTCGCAAGGAATTAAAATACGGTCGACGTGTTCGGTTTTCAGAGGCGACACGACAATGATAGTGAGCGTGTGCGCGGGCATCTTGGTCGGCTCGTGGATCAACTACCAGCTGGGGAACGTGGCCGCGAGCTCCTGCGACCCGCCGTACGAGATCATCTGGCCCTCCATCGAGATGCTGGGCTGCACGATACTGAGGACCGTGCTGGGCTTCTGCGGCGTGCTGGCGACCAGGGCCATCGCCAAGTCCGTCTCGTACGCGTGCGTCTGCGCGCTGCTGGGCAAGGACATGAACGAGCTGCGCGACTCCGCGGACAGCCTGGACAACGGGAACAAGATCCTGGTTGAGCTCTGCTACCGGTACTTCACGTACGGCATGATCGGCCTCAACACCATCTACGTGTTCCCCAACGTCTTCCACCTGCTGCAGATAAACAGGCCCACGTATTACACCGAAGTTTGAGAACCGACGAATGTTCTATATTCTATTTCCAAACATTCCAATTACGTGTAAGGATATTATAGAATTATTTTTATAGAATACAGCTGCACCGCCATATCGAGTAATCGAATGCCCATTCTCCCCCCGGCGATAGTTAGAGTAAGGGAAAACACTTTAAAGTCTCATGGCAACCTACGCGAGCAAATCAAGCGCCGGGGCTTCTATATCGGCAGCCGTGATTGCTTAGATATTTAAAACTGAAAACATCTCTACTAAAACTTCGTGTATGCGCTGCTTATTTACTAACTAATAACATAACACGATTTTGAACTCTATCGCTTGGCACGTACCGCCCGCAGCGCGTTACAGTTGGCTCTCCTTCTGTCCGTTCGTTCGACGCCGCGCTGTGTACGCGCTGATAACTGGGTTTTGTTTGTTTTTTGTTCTCTTTCCCCACTATTTGTTATGGCGTCCGCCCACGTGACTGCTCGGCACGCAACGATACGCTTGCCTCTGTATAATGTATACTTAACAATCTTCAAATTCGTTCGCGTGGTCTTCCATTTCATGGAATAATCATTTTTTATATAGTAAAGGCGGCAAACGAGATGGCAAGTGATTACCGACGCCCGCGATATTTTTGGATGGGGGATGGAGGGATGATGGGTGGGGATGAACGAGATGCCTCTATTTCACGCCGATATTCTGCATGCTCCCGCTTGGCTCTACCACTTTGCCAAATGATAGCACTCGTTCGCCGTAAAGCACCGCACCGCCGCCGAACTGTAATGTAATCCGCTCAGTAGTCGCTACGACTCGGGCGCCACCTGCTGGCAGTGGACGGTGCTGTGTGAGAAACAACTCCCGCGCGTGCGCCAACAGCGGCTGCACGCGAGCCTAGGCGCATAACGTGGTTGCGTTTTATATATAAAGATAGTCTCCGAAGGGAGCAACGGCGGACCCGCCTCGGCGACAGAAGTTACCAGCACGTCACCGCTGCAGCGGGCTATGTCGGCGAGTTCGGTTACTCGACCGACGACTTTCATCGTATTGAATGTTAGACTAAGAAATTCCGTAAGCCGTTTCCATTGCTCTCTCAACGGCCGAATGGAGTAGTGGTACAGTAAAGTAGCAGCACGTAAGTGCCCACTGCTGGGCAAAGGCCTCCTACTCAAATTTCTGAGAGGGTGTAGGAGGCGGGTAGGACCCGCCACCCTGCTCCATTGGGGGTTGGCGGGCTTCAAATATTTTCTATATTCTTTATATATTCTTCGATATAGGTACATTTATTTCACTTGAGTTATGTTGGGAGCCTTGAATAGTCTTTTAAAATAACGACTTTGTTAATAACAAAGAGGGAACTGCTCGCTTCAGACGCTACGCCTGAACTAAACTTTATTCGTTGACAAGGGTCACATTACGACTGTTGAATACATTGGGGTTCATAGGAGCCGCGTGTCCTGTGTTTAATGGTTCGCAGGAAAGAACTCGTAACTCTTGTCAAAAGTTTTTTTTTTGTATTCCACCGTTTCATTGTGAGGTCGGTCGCCGGTAACCGTGAAGAAACAGACGGAAGGAACTCGATGGGTATCTTCTTTTGTTTTTTATTTTACAACTATATTATCTAACCCAGGGGATACAATCGTCTATGTATTCCTTTACATTATAATTAGCCTTTTCATTCAACAAAGTGTTGAATAGATTGTTTTAAACTTACTGATATTTCCCGACCTGTTTCTAATAGTTGTAAGATACCCACGGAGTTTCCTTCGCCTGATTCTTCTCCGTCAGAGGAACCACATTACGAAACGGTGATGGAATAAGTAAATGTCATAGTCAAGCGAGTCAAGTGAAATTGATGGTTCTATGTCGATTATTTTGTTTAAGAGGCTAACGACCTGCTGTAACCATGCAGCTCCTTGCAGCTTTAAGCTACCGACCGTTGCAATCGATGATTACGAGTCGATCTGTTTGTCAGTTTGTCTGTAAGGTGAACTCGTGTAACCCGGACCCCGTGTTAGCCTTTTCTTATAGGTTTACGTGTGCGCAAGGTGGCTAACGCCTGCCGGGCGCCGAAAGCGACGACCGGTTTTGTGTCGGGATCAATATTTAAGATGTTGAACCGACTGACCGGCGCGGTAGATACGCGGTAGGCCCGGTGACCTCGACAGCCGCGGCGGTAGCCGCCCGAGAGCGCTAGTTAGGTTAGCATCGCATCTTCCCGCCTTTTGATACCGCGACGAGATGATTTGGATAGATGTACAGAAAGTATCAAGCTATGAACAGTTTAAAATGACTGTTCTGAAAGACGTCATCGCACACGGATTATGTATAATGATCCGCTCACAAAAATACTTACGTGATGACGTCACCTCCATGGCGGCGCGTTTAGAGTAAATAAGACAGGTAGTCGTTAAGTTCTAAGGTTGCTTTTTTTTTTTTGTTGTTTTGCTGCATATGATTATCTCATTCCAGTCAGTAGGTATCGATTGGAGAAATAAAACGGTCGCTTGAATTCTCGATTCAACAATCAGAATTAAATATTCTCTATGGCAAGTATATGTCATGAGAGAAGATCTTGTTACTATCACGTCCTGTCCAGACACGTTTTCCGTGGAAGATATGCTAGCTTTTGTTTACGCTTATATGTGCAGCTGTGGGCTCGGACAGCGTTCAATTAAATTTGGGATAAACGATAAAAAATATAAGTGGCTGGAGGCTGTACCAATGTACATAGATAAAAAATAAATATGTTTGGCTAATTTCAAAGTCGCGCTGCCTGAACAGTGCCTAAGACATAACGGTATACTGTTAGTGTTCAATAAGTGTTGTCTAGTAATAGGAATGCGCCTTTTAGGTTTATGGTGATATATTGTATCTGTGAGATGCATAAGGAACGCGTGGTCAGATCCGAAACGAATAATCACAAACTTCATCACAATTAAACACAAATATCGAAACGATTTCTAATAATTATCCTCTGTGAAAGTAATAATACTTTCGCTCGGCCCCGGCGGCGTGCTGTGACCGGTGTGAGATGGAAATTAAGAGATCAATCTCATATTTTGCCATCGCCGCCTTACATCCACGATTTTCAATGTCCGATATAAATAAATTAGAAGCAATATTTGTATTATTACATCTACAAATCTGGCGACGTGTTGTTATAAGAATGCGTCGGTGTAACAGAGCGACAGTCAATGAAATGTTATGCTATTTTTTATTTTTAAGCTGTGCTATTAAATATGTTATCTAATGTTGTAAACGTATTACGTTTTGAAATAAATTATTTTGAATAGATCTACTTTTTTTTTTAACACCGTCCGATATTGAATGAATGAACGAATGAAAATTATCGATTTCACGTAAGAAATTCAAATTTCTTTTGTCAGTTTCACATGGTTATTCCTCTGTCGGAGAAGGAACGGCCGTAAGAAACTCTGTAGGTATTCTCTTTTTTTTTGGAATTTTTTTATAAGATTAAAAAAGCTACAAATAGTCTTAGACATAGTAAAACTACACTATATACGATAGCATGCATGCGAAGATTGATGAAAGTGGAAGAAGATTATCTCTGCCTACCCCGTTGGGAACAAGGCGTGAATATATACATACTTATACAATAACAATAACACCTATTCTAAGATAAATTAAAAAGTAATGCAGGATCTTCAGACTCGAGCTTACCAGCTACCCACAAGCAGCGCCTGTTCACAAACATGGAAGCTATCGCACTCCTGAACCATATTTTTTTTTTTTTATGAAAAAATAGGCCTGCGTTTGACCTCAAATCTTGCCCGATGGAAAGCGAAGATGAGGCCTAGGATGGTACACGCTTGCCTAGATGTCTGTTCACTTTGGCCTTGAAGATATCCAGGTTATAGGTTATATATATATATATCCATATGAGGGAGAGCGGACGTCGCTTTAAATAGCAAGAGAAATAAAAAGATAAAGCAAGCAGGTTCTGTGATAATTTGTAATAAGCGTTTAGTTCTGTAGTTTAAATATGGTTAAGAAAGGGGAAAAATAATATATGAAGAAAGTATTTTTAAAAATTTTATTCATTGTATATTTTTAAAAAGGCTTTCGCATAACTCATGTAATATGATTCAAAAGTAGCAAGTTCAAGAGCAAATTCAAAAGTAGTACAAGAGTGGCAGCCACGTACAGGCAGACGCAATGTTGGACAACTAACCCCCCACGAGATGGAGTGACGACAGTGTTGCGGGAAGTCGACGGTAGCAGGTGGCTCAGGACCGAGCTTCGAGGCAATCTTTGGGGGAGGCCTATGTTAAGCAGTGGACTTGTAGTTGGCTGAAATGATTCAAAAGTATAAGTAATATGATTCAACTTGAGCTTACGAATGTTCATGTTACAAATGATATTGAAGGTTAAATAGATCATATTGAACATTATTCACCGCAGCTGCAATGCAAAATAGCAGCTGGTAAAGTATCAACACAACAACAATTCAAATAATTCAAAGAAATAAAACAACAGTAATATATATATAATTATATAATTTACGTCAAAACCCATATTACACAAGATACAAACATCGATATATAGCAGTACAGCAAATATGTAATAAAATTAAACTATATATGATAACCGGACTTAGAATTAAACAATGTTATAATAATTTAAACAAAAACTGCACATTTCCGGACAGGCTTCTACTGCTGTTACGGCATCTAGACCGAGTTGCATTCCTAATTAACTATTATTATACTCTCCGATTCTGGCAACAATCTGAATTGACATTTGGCGTTTTGCAGAACTCGTTGCTACGGCCTGGCCATAGACACGACAGCACAAATACATATCTATTGCGTCTCTGTCATTACACAACTAAAGATTATCCTAGGAAGTGAGGCGCCTGGCGCCACGGACTACGGAACTATTTATCGGCGGTACAGTCGCTTCGAATTGCGCAGACAACACAACGGAGGGTACGGACTCTAATTGCTAAAAGCTTTGAGTCATGTATCTTTGACAAAACAGGGGACTTCGCCACTGCTTACAATCGAAAGTTAGAGCAAGTCCTTTTATTTTGTCTCTCACATTTTATACCACGAGGAACGTACTAATTTCGTCGGGATAAAATCATATTTGTCAAAGCGGTACGAAAGAATTCCTCATAGTTAGTTGACTCTGCACAATTCATGTCATATTTCCATACAATAAGTAAATAAAAAGAAATTACATACAACAAACTACAATTACAATTATATATATAGGCCTCACTACAAATATCTCTATTGTATGTTATACAAATCGTCAAAGTTAACAGGAAGACTTGACCCCCTTTCGCATCTCTCTTGACACAGTGCTTCTTCGTGTGACAGTTAAAATGACAAGTGACGGCTGCAGCTGTCACCCCTTGTTGACTGACATCTGATATGTCGTACACACTAAACCAGAGCCAATCAAAGACAAACAAGACTTATCATTTACTATTCATTCACAATTTTGTAATTAGTATAAAGTTATATGACCGAGTCAGGACTATGAAAACGCGGGCACGTTATCTGTCTATTGATTGTATTTATTTAAACGTTACGCGATGTGACGAACTGCGCGCGGACCTTGTTCACGGCTACATAACCTATATGAAAGTGAAGTTTTTTTTATCTATACCTACAGTTATATATATTCTATAATTAAAGTAAATTTTGGCTAGTCCCATGGTGCAGTCTATAGGCTGTCTGCCGCTTGACATTTTGAACCACAACAAACACACCTTTCTCTAGGCACTTGTCAATATTGTGTAAGGTGGAATTTAACAACTATTTGTTCAAACAACTACCCCGCTTGCGCGCGGTGCACCTTTGAGTTATGTTATGACGGGCTGGTTTTACCAACTCTACGACCAGGAATTATTAATAACTCCTCTCATAGTATAATCACCTCGAGGACCACGCGGTGCGATGCACCCTTCCGACTAACGGACGAGGCTTTGGCGACCGTCAGATGGTGAAATGGAGAGGTAATCGGAATGAACCCTACCCCATTCCCATGGACCAACCCAGCTGCCCGGTGCGGTATGTCCGAAAGTTTGAAGCAAGCCTAACAGTGGACACAGAAGAGCTGAAGAAAAGACAAAGAGTGATAATATAGAATCGTCGCGAATTTCAGATTCAGTTGAGTGTACCACAAACTGTAAATATAATTTCTATATAATTATCATCTTGGTTACAATTACAACCTAAAGATATAACGAATCTATTTAAAGGCAGTGCACTTTGAAATTGTACCAAAACCTAACAAACTCTGGTAGTAATTTTTTTTGTTAATGGATTGACTGTTAATTACATAAATTTTGTAGATGTAGATCTTTCGCTCTCTTCTCTGTCGCTCAGGGGACTCCCGGGGGTGAGGTTGGTGCGACGTTGGGAGGGCGCGAGAGGCGACCCATCTTTCAGGCGACGTTTATTGGATTGCAGCTCTCCTTAAGTTTTTCAAACAGAGATTCCCCGTCACTGTCGTACATCTGGAAGAGAAATAAATATTGTTAGTATATATTAAATATAAGCTCTTTCGAACGTAAACCCAACACTGGGATGGTAATAGGAGGTCCAGACACAGTTCCAGAGCTTATTAGGAACAAAGTAAGGGCGGTCAGCCTGTCGCAGCCTTAGTGGTCCGGTCAATGACACATGGCCTACATAAGCTTGGGAAAAACCCATCGCTACGAGCTCTGCACTATGTGGATCTGGTCACCTCATTCAGAGGCAGAGCATCTTCACTGTTATTATTAAGCTTCGCTTTGCGTTGATGAATGCTGTGTTTGACATCTGTCAAAAGTTTCACTACACTCACATTTCGTTTCTCTCGAACTTTCGATCGACGTACACGTACAATGTGCAGCGGAATTAAATGCCGCGTGATCTGTTTACGTTACGTTTGCGTATCGCTGAGTGTGCGTGTGATTGTGCGTGTGCGTGTGATTGTGCGTGTGCGGCGAGCGATGGAAAATTCTCGATGACGTATTCGGTAGGTAGGTATGTTTATCTTCATGCCTACAATTGGCCATCTAAGTCTAAACACGAATGAATGATACTCTAGGGGGGATTATGGTGCACTCTGCTGATGGAATGTTCATCCGAATTCGCCGAACCCATATCCCATAGACTAGCGATGGGGAGCTGTGTCCCCAGTGCTCGGGCACCGGCGCTGCGCTCGCCGATCCGCTTCCGCGGCACGGCAGGTATGGTCAAAACGTTCACTATTGCAATGCGCTTTCTAGGAGAGGTTCACGTTTAAAAAGCTGTTTAACATCAGATTCTTATTTGATGTGAATTCTTCTTGCTCCAGACACAAGAACATTTAGACCAAACCGCCTAGGTCTACAGGTCTGACTCCCAGTGGATCCCAGAAGCTACGATGATCCCCTAATGAGACATTAGCAGCGCGTATTATTGTCTCCATGATATGTATACGTAAACAATTGCGGGTGACGTTATTCGTGTTACGTGCATATTTTATTACGAAGGTGAAGGTTAAATATCGGAATTGAGACAACAAAACATTGATTGGTGCTTTAGCAACTACGTTGACAAATTTGGAGTGAAATAGCCCCCCTCCCCCCCCCCACTCCTCTCACAGACAAATGACAACATACATAATCTTTAGCGAATGTAAGATTTATTAACAACTAATTCTTTTATTTACAACGAATACGTTAGCTCCTAATTGCAGATGGACAAACACACAGACCCGGGACAACTATTTGTGATTCATACGAATACTTGTCTCGTGCGGGTATCGTACCCGCGTCTCATGGCTCCGGGTACCGCTACTTCGCGCCGGTATTCTACGAGCTACCCAGGTCGAGCTGGCCCATTCATGCAGCAGCAAATGCCGCCCCGCCCGGCTCTACCCACGTACAAAATTACTTAGTCATCGGCCAGGGGCGCATCACCGGCACGCCTGGCTTGTGCGGACACTGTTCCGGGATGTGGCGAGGTGGTGCGGTGGGTGCACTTACATCGTCGTCGTCGTCGTCGGTGTCGCTGTCGCTGTCGGCGCGGTCGCGCGCTGGGAAGGCGAGCGCGGCGGGCGTTCGCACGGCCAGCCGGCGCGGCGTGCGCTGCCCGAAGTCGCGCGCGCCCGCCGCCGCGCCGCGCTGCAGCAGCGCCGCGCACAGTCGCGCGTCGCCGCGCCGCGCAGCGATGTGCAGCGCCGTGCGCCCGGCGAGGCCCTCCTGCGAAGAAACCATACCAATGAACATGTTGCCGGAGCTACGGCCAAGGGCCTTCCGAATCTATAACTCTCTTA
This sequence comes from Bhutanitis thaidina, assembly GCA_029286595.1. NCBI lineage: Eukaryota > Metazoa > Arthropoda > Insecta > Lepidoptera > Papilionidae > Bhutanitis > Bhutanitis thaidina. The sequence goes on from JAGSMS010000022.1 coordinate 483,771, forward strand.
AAATTTAGGGGCCGATACTTATGATGCTACTCTATCTATGTAGAGGAGTACAAAGATAGGATCGGTCTGCCTTCCTCCCGTGGATGTCGTAAGTGGCGACATAAGGAAAACCCCGACTAATGACAACCGGCGAGACAACCATCTTGAAAATAGCAGACCGATGGCGGGCAGCAGCGTCTAAGATGCGTGGTGGCAGGTGCTGCCATCGCCAATCCGATTGCCGAGCGTAGCGATTATGGCAAATTGTCATTATGGGGGAGGTCTATGTGCCGCAGTGTTGGCTTTGTCCCGTTGAAGTGTTCTCGAACACTCAGTTTGTTCACTGTCACGGTGCACGAGCAAGTAGTTTTGGAACTAATTAGTAGAATAGTTACCAGAATAGGCACCCCGACCAAAGATCGAATTTCCATATTGTTAAATCAGCTCTCGGAGTTTTTAAATTCGATCAGTGCCGGAGGAGACCCCCTGTGACCACATAATAATCTCAGGCAAATCCTCTAACCACACGGCAACCGTGTACAATGCGATAGATAGATAAAAATATGTTTGCAGCCACATTTTCTCTAACTACATTACACGCATTTAATGTACATGTTTGTTCAATCAACAGCAGTTTGTTCCGACGCGAATGTAGACTTTAAGCCGACACCGTAAGGCCCACTCGAAGCTCGGTCCGCGTAAAACCCGAAGGTGAAAAAAATAAAAAAAAAACCCTGAGATATCTGCGTTATCAGCTGATTAGAACAAACGGGTTTTCACGCCGGAGAAAGGCCCGACCGCGCAGCGCCGCTCGCCTTTGATATGCGGCGTTTTTTTCTTTCTATTCAAGGGTTTAAACAATGATAAATATGTTTATTTGCATTGCAAAGGCTGAGCGAATGACTGGAAACTAATAGTACTTAGGACGTTTCGTCGTTAAGCGAAGCATACCGCTCTTCAATAAATACCCCACAGTGTCTTCTCGAGCTTTTTGAGAGAGGGTTTTGAAGGCGGGAGAAGCTACCCACTAATTATAATAAAAGCCCAATAAACTCAGCACACAAAATTGCAATCTACAACACCTCGGGCGTGTGCCGGTAATTCGAACCCAGGTAACTAGCGTGTTATTCGATTGAAGCGAGCACTGCACTATTACGTCACCCTGACCTAACACGAAACAACATATAAGATATATTTTTTTTAAATCGTTACATCTCACTGGAGAATTTTATTCAGTGTCGCGAAGGCACTCTACTTAAATTGCGCACGGACGGACACTCAGATTATAATTGGTAATAATTATTGTAATACTGTACACACACACAGATATATATGTACTTTAATGTAAATAATTGCATGTACAATAATTGTCACGATAAGCTGAGTGGTTGGTACGAATCAGGAGGAGGAGATTATGCGAAAGTTATGCGAGATGCGTGCGTATCGTTGCTCCTGGACACTCACGCTGGTTAAAAGTGGATTGAAAGGATTAAAATGACTTGATCTCTGCCCACACCAGTACTGGGTATACGGTCATGAAAGCTGCTCTTTTTCCGTCGGCTTTGAAACAGTATATGTAAATGAATAACTCACAAAATGCTTCCTCTTCCCTATATTGTTGACATGTGTTACAGACTTCCGCACAATGGCAAAATAAATCGTTTACTGAGCAAACAATTCCGCAACTTATTTTCAAGAGCTTTCGAGTCAAACTGGAGTAAACAAAAAAATTACTATATCTATATAGCTGAGTTGTTCGCTGTACTTGTACTACAGAAAAGCCCTACGTGATCTTGAGCACGGTGGGACCTCGGAAACTCCATAAAAAGTGGAAATCGTTCTGGGTAAAGCGTGTCGCGAGTTTACTGGGCAGTACTAAATTACTGTCACTTATTAATGATACAATAATTATCTTTTTAAAAGTTATTTATTATATTACATTTTAGCTTAACAAAGTCTATAGGTAACAGTTTCCCATTCTGTAACAGTTAACTCATGTTGTGTTCTTGCCCAGACCTCGTGATTTTGATCATAATAAAAATTTAAGAATTAAATGTAAAGAAAAATTAAAAAAAAACTTGCGTACATAGTACGTTCATAGTAAAATGTCGAGAACAATCTTGTAACGCTCAACAATAGACAACTAAAATACGATATTTGAAAATTAAAAAAAAAAAATATTTACCGCAGCGTCCAGATCAGCGCCGTACAAGGCCAGTGTCTTCAGCGTCTCTATCTGGCCCGCGGCCGCAGCGAGGTGTACGCACAATTGACCTGCAACAATAGTAAAACGTTAATAACAGAAGATTTTCCCGCTAGAATTGTTTTTTTTTTTTTGGGAATAACGGCAAAACGTTCTAGGCTCAGGCTAAGCGATTACCGTCGCCCCGTCGTGGCCCTCCGCTCACTTCGCTCACCGAACGAGCCGCAGAGGCACGAGATACCTCCACTTCACGCCGGCACCCCCGCTTGGCTCTGCCGCTTTAAGGGATATATATGCATTAACATATCTATAAAACGGCATTTTAGGTCTGTCATACGTAATAATGACCTATTACGTTATCCGTCCAAGGCCATTATATACTTTCACGAGACCGATGGAACAACACAAGGTGGTTTTTTTTCTTTGTTATGACATATAACGTAATGTCCAACAAATTGTGTGTTATGGCTCGACTAGAATATGCCGTGAACAACATTGTAAACACGTTGAAGCATGCGGGGAAAATTTGTGAAGATAAAATAAATTTTTATGCTATGTAGCATTGCTCGGAATCCTAAGGCGTACTTCGTAACATTAGGATCGCCTGTGGTTCAAATTCGGCCAATTGTGTTTGTGAACACACACACACACGTTTTCAAGTGTGTGTGTGTGTATGTATATGTTCACTTTATAGTACCTGCCCTGAGCTTTATTCCATTCCGCTCCTTTTATAATAAATACTACAAAATAAGAATTGTACTTAAATTGAAGTTCACGAATTAATACGACGACTTAAAACTCTATTTCACGACATGTGATCTATGGTCCCTGCATTACAGGGTATATCGCTTTTCAATACATATGCTCTATGTCTATGCACGTCGTCAGTTCTGAAGTGCATAATGCACGAGTGCTGCAAGCAGAAGCGCTGTAGATTTACTGAAAACATTTACGTACCTATATTAGCATGTGTGCACCAAATTAATGCTTCTTTGTATTGAAAGCATCCGACCGTGGGTACTGAACCCGCGAAGCTAGTGCGCTGTTTGTCAAATGCATCAGCGGGTGGTTTTTTAAATCTCGCGTAACCGGTTCAGACGTTGCGTAACGCGGACGTGACGATCGCGGATCTCGCGACGTCGCGGCGCTGTAGTGCCGCCCGTTAGAATTAAGGAAAAAAACAATATCTCATGCTAATTATAAGTAAAGTGACGAAACATTTCTAGAGAGAAACGAACAAAATTGAACATAATAAGTTAACAATTATTTAGTGCTGTATGATTACTTCAAGCCGGGCAAGCACGCATATGCGGCATCCCTAGGGCGAAGCTACCCGGCCCTGCGCGCCCACCAACCCACCAGCCTAGAGCTTTTGCTGGAGCTTTATAGAAAAGTCCATGCCCATTAGTTACATAGGCCGCCGAAGAAGAAGTACCAAAGAAATACTTCGAACTTAGCAGTTCTGTACGATAGAGTTGGAAGCAATATAAGGCAAGCACAGAGACTCGATATCTTAATCTCGCGCGTGTGTCCCACGCCTTTAGGTTGATGGAAGACACACGGTGACATTCAAACAATTGACGCACACACGTGCCTACGTCACTCCGGCATGCGCACACGTGGGACATAAGTATATCGCTAGCTCGGTTCACTAAACCCTCTACCTTAAATGGAACACTTCACGCTGGAGGATAACCGTTCGCGATACGCTGCCAAAAGCCCTGAGTCAAGCGCTAAAAGTGAAAATTTTAAAATTAAAAAATACACAAATACTTGCTCTTCGAAAATGTAAATGCGTGGATGAGAAACAACTGGACTATAAACAGAAACGTTGTGTCCACATTAGCGCGGGTATTTGCCACGTTATACTAACATGCACTAGGGTCACCATGTTGTTTAATAAAAATATTTTTTTAAAGGCGGGTGAAAAACGAGCCAAAGTCCTGACCTGATGGTAAGTGCTTCAGCTTCAATCGAAAAAAGTTATAAATGCGTTGACAACCCTGCGGACTGAAATGGAACGCCTCCCAGCCCTAACTATACTGGCTCTCTATATCTTACAAACCGGAATTGATCAGTGGTTTCCACTGCTGCTGAGATATGAATAAGAAAGCTTTCTGATATAAAACATTTACGATAATTAAACTCTATTTGTTTTTATTTAGAACAATGTTTATATTGGGGACTATTTATATGGTCGCACATATCTCTATGCCTTAAATATCTTTCTTTCCAAACCCAAGAGGATGTAATCTAAATTAGGTTTCATTTATTGATGGACACATGGCGTACACATGCCGATGTAAAACGTTTAGATGATGCAATAGTATAAACCATAAGTAGCTAATGAAGTATAATGTCATTTAGAAATAAATATGCGCTGTTTTAAACAACAACAACAAGTAGGTTGGACTTATCTTATATAAAAGGTCAACTATTGAAAGAAATTTGCCCAAATGGAATCTGCATTTTGAGAAATAAACAAACTGCACTGCAGCAGCTCCGTGAGCTCGTTCATACAAGTAACATTTAATTGATGGTAGAGTCCAGAAGTCGTCTGGTCCGTGCCACACTCTTATCCATTTCTGCCACCAATCGGCAGTTCTTTTTCCGGTTTCAAAGGTATAGGAGAGCCTGTATAGTTACGGGCTGTGAGGCGTTCCATCTTACTCCTCGGGGATAATCATCTGTATTACAAAGATGGAATGCCACGTCGCGAATCTGTGACCTTCTTCGATTGTGGTTGTTTGCAGGTGTCCCTGGACCGCGGTAGTCACTTACCATCTGGTGGACTGTTAGCAAGAAAAGTAAAAAGTAATACGTAAGTACCAGTACGTTTATAAGCTTTAACAATCTAATAAACATTTACGACATAAACCGATAAATTTTAAAGCGATATAAAAAGTTAGCGTCCGTTTAGAACCAGAGGCATGGCGACCCGAACCGCCGACGAAGATGGGAATCCCAAATTGTAGACACATGGCCGACACAGCTGCCGCGATAAATATCAACAGCGTATGCATGCGAGCGATCACGATTGTGATTTAGGTGTCTCCGCGTAGAGAGATGCAGTGAATTGAAGTGAAAGTTGGGCTTGCCAAGTTTGATTTGTCGATAGAACAGCTTCCTGGCTTTCTCTTTCGAAGATTTGACTGTTTGATATAGAACGTGCTTCTTACATTATTCGAGCTGGCCTTAGGATTGGTGTAGATACCTTTAGGGATTTTATGAAAGTACTTGCTTAGGAAATGTCTGATCGAACAGAGACAGAGGCTATCAAAACCGGCCCGCAATCCAACGAGGCTTCCGTACAACCACACAATATATGTGTTATGTATTTACCAAATAAAGATGTGGATCCTCGGCGCGGGCCCGTCCCCGCACGCTTCTTTACTATTTGCTGCTTTACTTTGAACTTTAAACTTTAATCACACCAAGTTTGACAGTTGTAGTACCTTTTCTATGAGAGCCAAATTAAAAAAAAACACGTTTCGTAATGTTGACTTCTTGTTTTTTTTAATTATTGATAGGATATTCGCATAATAACACCATATCCAAGGCTTTTGGCCACCTCCGTTAAAAGCATTCAATTTCCTGATTATCTTTTTTACAATCGACGCATTTATATATTTCTTTCTGTTAGTACTCTAATAAATAAATGCAATTACATTTCGGAGACGATTCTTGTTGTCAAATAAATTGCGTGGATACAATGCACGGGAAACCTTCGGCGTCTCCATCGCGGCTGTTGGCCTACATCCAGGGTTATTTCTGACGAGACGGGAATACATCGGAACGAAGCGCGCCCGAAAATATCCGGGGGAGACTTTTCAATTCACAGTTGTTTCTCGGAGATTTATTTCGAGCTGGAGCGAGTCATGTGTCGATCGAATCAATCCGCACCGGCTGCTCTTGTGTTGAGAAAGGTAACACGAAAAGGTTCTCATATAATTTTCATCTCTTCTATTTAGATATAAAAAAACTTTCGATCATTGCGTCTATAATAGTTAAATAATATAATACATAATGAAGCCGTATAACATACCGGTAACCGTAGTTCGAATATTTAATCTCGCAATATTACCAGAAACAATATTTCGTTGCAGTAATATAGAAATTTTATACTCAAGTTTTTATTGTAGTTGTGTTTTTATTTTTAGTTCGAGAATAGTTAATTTTTCTGTTTATTTTTATTTTGATTTAATCATTTTATTTTTTTTTATCTGCAATAAGCATTGTGCTGAACATGTCAATCAATCAATCAATCATTTCAGCCTATTACAAGTCCACTGCTGAACATAGGCCTTCCCCAAAGATTTGCTAAGAAAAGCTGAACATGTGCCGTGAATAAATTGTTTTTCTTTCTATATAACTTGAGAAATCATCCTAAGGCTATTCTCGTGAACGAAAGCGAGTTACGCCATAAAACATGAACATTAACTGTCGGCAATCGGCAGAGACGGGCAGCGTCGGAGACACGCGCGGCGAGAAACGATGAATGAAATGGAAAACAATGAAGCCACTGGAACCAGATCGCCCCGCAACCGGCACCACTGGTCCGTCGGCTTCTTGTAAACGCCTAAGAGCTTCTAGGAAAGTGTGAGTCAAAGATTACTGGTTTCACAGCTTTCGTGACAACGTGTCGATCATATTTACGTCGCGCATATTTGAATTAGCATCGCGCTGTGCCCCAGTGCAGTCTTATTGCCGGCTCTCTGATTTTTTATTACCGATTGCATTTCTTTTCGTCAGGCCTCCGGTCAGCTCGCCGACTGCACAAAACGCAGAAGCACAAATTGCCTCTGTTCACACCGGTATTGTACGGGGCCGTGATACTAACACAGTCGAGCCGGCCCATTCCAGCAGCAGCAGCCAGCTTTAGGAGAATAATTGATCTAACCATTTTCTTCAACCTTCAACTTTATTAGCTCGACCTATATGTACGTAGGTGTGAATGTAATGTATGCAATGTTTTACCCACTTTCATACCCCCGAATAATTTGGAATTTGGCTCACGTAATAACAACCGATAACTATATAATAATATGGTGCCGTCGAGCTGGTCTGCCGACGCGGCTGTAGGGTGCGTAACGGAACCTTTGGACTAGTGAAGCCCGTCAAGTTTCCTAATGGAATGTGGATAAGACTAGCGTGTTTATTCGTTTTTAAACCATATTTTTATCCCAACTTTAATCATCGTATTATTGGTGAAACGTAAGCTTATTCTTGACTTCTGTCTCTATGTTAATCATCCTGCATGCGTCCATTGGTGGTGACAGCTGCAACCAAAACTTGGCGCGCCATGCCGCGGGAGTTCTGCCCTCGCCACGCAGGGCAGAAGCGGCTCGGCGAGCGCAGAGGTGCCGGCACCCGCGCATCATAGATGGCGCTCCGCCGGCATAATCTAACAGATCTTTTCCGCCATCGATCGGTCTTTGGCCCTATGTGTTATGCGATTGTACTTGATGCCATGCCATCCCCCCTGGACTTCGCAGCGGAAGGTAGAATTTTATAAGAAAATTTATTTAAAAAAAATAAAGAATAACAAACGGAAACTTTGAACATATTTAACAATGTCGATGTATTCAGTTCGGCGCGCTTGGCTCGCTAATATGTTTTCAATATTGTGAAGAATCGTTTATGCACGGCGCCGGCGGAATTTTATTAATAGGATAGTATGTAGTGGACGCGGGCGGAGGTCGCGGCGGCGCGGTGGGGATTGGGGGAGAGGAGCGGGGAGCAGTGAGCGCCAGTGGGGTTTTCCCGGCATTGTGGCGCACGAGTCGACGTCTCCCGCCTTATACGGCTAATGAATCGTACGTATGTACGTATGTATTTTCACTGTTTCCGCACAACGCGAATGCGAAAGTCGCGCTGCTGCACGCGGGAGCGTCGGTAGCCGTATGCGATAGACGCTATAAGGATTACAATGCAATGGCGAAACGATACCTCCTAGTGCGACGCAAAAAAAATAAAAATTCACTTACGCATCATTGGTACAACTTATGTATGTATAAATAAGTGAACTTTAGCGAACGATTTATTAAACTGAAGTGGTGTTTAACTGTAAATGTAATTATCTCTTCGGAACGCCTTAGCAATTTTTTTTAACATAACTGTCCCCATGTTATTGCACGCGACTGTACTCTGTCAGTGCACTAACGAGCACAAGATAAATGCGTCAATAAACTTGCGTAGAAATATATAACATTGCTTGTATCTTTGATAAGCACTTGGTTAAGTTCAATAGCTTGTGCCGATAAAGGGTCACGATAATTCGAATAGCTGATTATAAATCTCCTACTTTCATTGGTTCACTTCTAAGATTAAAAAGGTCTGTTTCATGCACATGATGAGTACAGAACCGAGGGTTATTTACTAACCAGTGGTTGTTGTATAATCTAACGTAAATAATTTTTTTTCTAATCGGACCGGTGGTTCCGGATATTGGCGCGGTTAGAAAAATGGATCTATACTATGTATATAGGTCATAATCAAAATAAAGATGATTGTACGCTCTGTAAGAGAATCTATTTGCCTACAAAACTATCTATAAATTAGGGTTTAAACGGCACTGTTATTACAATAACGTATTTACGATGTCGAATAATTTGTGTTCGCGCATTTGTTTGTAGATGGCGCTGGTACAATTGTTAATCACGGTGTAAAGTTACGCGTTTAAAATCATAATGAGCGAGTCGATGTAATATCGTGTTATCTAATAAACGGAGTTCAATACAAGCTCATAGCTTTAATACTGATGCCTTAGCACCCCAGGATCGTACAATTTGAAAGAGATGTACGTCGAAAATAAAGCAATGGCAAGTTTTGATAAGCTACTAACATCTACAACTAACATAATTTTTTTCTTTAAAAAAAAACTAAATATTTGTAAATTTTGACGAAATAGGTTATGTGTATTTAACCCGCAGTTGGTTATTGTCTCTTTGGTTAAGTTTTAGTTTTACGTACCGGAAATAGCTAACATATACCAGACGTCTACTAAAACAAAAAAAAGGGCAATCGTATTGCATCATATTATTAGTTAGGATAGTATAGTATCGTAACTAATAATATGATGCAATAAATATACTATATTATTATACTATAAGATATTATTTTTCTTTAATGGTAAAAGAGGCAAACGAGCTAGCGGGCTCACCCGATGGTAAGTGATTACCGTCGCCCACGTACGCCTGCAACACCAGAGGAGCTGCAGGTGTAAGTGTTTCGTAATAAGGTTCCACCGACGGAGTGAAAACAGGCGGAAGAAACTCCGTAGTTCTACAATTTGTTTCCAACGTATAGAGGTATTAGCCGTGAGTCACTTTATCTCATGATCCCAATGAGATACTGAATCACAAGAGTAATAATTAATTAACAAACAGCTCACCAACGGAGCCGTTAACTGAAGTGCAACATCCCTTTCATTATTTATTCTACACCAAGGTTTCCCATTTTGGGCAAGAGAAATTTCCAGAAATTTCCTTTTCCTAAATGAAGCGACGCCTCGGACCCCCAGAGCCAAATAACTTAAAAAATTCTATCGTTAGTTTTCTTATCTATTAATACAAAATATTTACTAATTTAAAAACTTTAAGGTTGGTTAAGTGAGTAAACTAGACACCATTTTCTGATCAAAATTTAACAAAATAAATAGACAAATACTTCCTATTAAATTATTAGTCATTCTTATAACAAGTCGGTACACGTAACACAACTTATACAATCCTGTCTCTAGTTTTTTTCCTATTGATACAAAATACTTACCAAAATAATTATTGGATATCGACCACTTTGGGAATCTACACACTATAGTGATATCTACCAATAAAACAGTGGGTTCTTCAAGAAATCTTTTTTTTATAAATTTTACGTGGGGCAAAGTTTTCCCGCGTAGGCGTGGACTTTTTATACGTAGCGATATTTATACCGCGCTACGTCAGACGGGACATTGAGGAATCGGGTCGTGCGTCGGAAAACCCCGCGTGTGTAGTCACATTAAGTGTTTACAGATAACGCCCCCACGGCGTCAGCCCGCATATACAACGAGCCTTCTTCGGAACAAGACGAGTGAGCGTTTAAATTTTCTGAAAATTCTTGCTATTTGAAATATCTCTTCTGCTCTATACCTTCCCCATTCCTCTCCTCGTCCTCCCTCACATCTCCCAAATACCCTTGAAGGCCGGCAACGCACCTGCAGCACCTCTGGTGTTGCTAATGTACGTGGGCGATGATAATCATTTACCATCAGGTGAACCCCTTGCTCGTTTGCCGCCCAAATTAAAAAAAATACACCGCTACGTGAAAAGTACTAACAGTCATGTACTCGAATACCCACCAACGATTGGTTATTTGTATATCTGTCCGTTATCTTTCTAACTGATATGTAAACCGAATTAGTAAATCTAACTAGTAATCTAATCGCCAATAGCCTAACGGGTTCGGATGGCGGATTGCGAAACGGGACGACGGTGGTACAATCCATACCATCCCCTTCCTGATCCTCTTTCCCATCACCCAAATACCCTTAAAGGCCGGCAACGCAACTACAGCCACCTCTGGTGTTGCAGATGTACTTGGGCGAAGGTACTCACTTACAATCAGGTGAACGGCTTACTCGTTTGCAGGCGTTCCTATAAAAAAAAAAAAAAAAAACAAAGCACATTCGAGTATTGTCGTGAACCACTTCAGAGACGAGCTCTCCGTGGCCTAGTCGACGTGGGGGCAACGCGTACTATTTCATAATTACGTAATGTGAATGTCGTTAACAAAAAAAAAAAAGACGAAAATTAACAGCAGCGAAAGCGTCACTCGGCTTCCTTCAAATCTCCTAGTTCTCAAGCAGTTCGATATGAGAACTATTGAGACGGACTACAGTGGCATTGAGAACGCACCGCCGCGTGTGTCTTTAATGGCGCGTGGAAATTCCGAAAAACGGTTACATCGCGTTCCCTCGCCGATATGTTACTATGTTAATGTTGAGTCGAGAGATGGCGTAGCCTTAATGAATGTCATTGATAAATGATTATTTGATTAATTACCGCATCAGCCGCTTAATTATACTTCTTTAATTGCTTCCTCGAGAAGCTAGCTTTGTAAAATAGAAGTTCCGATTGCTCGGCGAACAATACTTCTTAAAGAACTAGCCCCCTCTAGCATTTCCAAAGATCCGTCAACACTTTCGACTTGTAGTAAAGTAACACAGTCTGTAAATGTGTTCCACTGCTGGTCAATAACAATTTCGGTGATGCCGCTGCACCGGGGGAACGGGATCCAGAAAAGCGTGCCGCCCTAACCACTAACCCACCACGGCACGGCCACGACGGTCACCGAGCGGTGTCTTCGCCGGCTGAACAAGGTTTAAACAGCGCTTATATATATATATATAATACAGTATTCGTTCCATCATACGCAAGTCAAGAGTACTCTAAACCAACGAGCATGCATGCGGAGATTGATGAAAGTGGGAGAAGCGAAAGACGCATGTCAGGACCGTAGCAAGCGGAAGAAGATTGTCTCTGCCTACCCCGTTGGGAACAAGGCGTGAATATATATATATACATACGCAAGTTACGCAGTACACTGGTCCGAATCCAATGCTGCGTCCTAGCCTGCCACGCGTGGCAACACGCACACGCCAGCGATTATTAACTTCACAATTGCCCAGCACTGGATCTCAACTGAATCTGCTATAGTTACTTGAAAGGATCGATTTAGAAGTGTTCAAGTATGGAATAGAATTTATACAAAAAACTATAGCCGCAGCCTGTCCACATTGCCCCCAAGCACGGCCATCTAGTGGTGTTCGTGCCACATTTCATTTACGAGACCATATAACCAAAAAACCGCGTAAATCATAATTGATTATGATTATTAGGGAAAGAGAAACAGGACAATCAGACCAGAGACCGTTTCGTTGATGAAACGTGAAGAATGTCCGAGACGAGACCAAACACTTTCATATATACTTTTAATATATTTTTTTTAAATATAGAAAGGCAGAGGCGTGTGAGCGCCGCATTACAATGATGACCGCCCGGCATTTCCTTAGCCGACGCGCTTTCACGTGGGTATAACCCACAAGTATCATTGCAACCATTGTACGTTTGCCGAAGCAGTTTGCGGTTTTCCTCTGGCGGACGCCATACGGATTTTTCTGTTTTCCTCTTTATTAGCATGAGGTAATCCCTGAGCTGACTGTCGGGACGCTGCCGGTAAGGTAATGACGTAAGCTAAGTAAGTAATGACTTCACAGCAAGGGCGCTACCCTTACTGTACTGTATATGTTCATAGTAGCTTCCACCCCCTAAAGCTGTACAGGCCAGCAGGCCAACAGCGTCTCTACCATGGGGTGGTTATAGCTGGTCCAGACATACTACCGGCTACAGTCTCCGTGAGCGGTAGGTGAGAGTTTCTTTCCCCCACGTAAACACGTAATGCGGTAGTCTTTAAAAATATTTGATAATTCAATCGATAAATACAAAATACAAACAGAGCAGAGGGGTTGCGTGATTTCAGCTGTAAACTTCAAATTGTGTATAGCTAATTAGTTCTGACAAGGTTTTTTTTTCTTTTATGCTATAGGTGACAAAGGAGCAAGCGTCTCATCCGATGGTAAGTGATGGTACCGTCACCCACGTGCATCTGCAACAGCAGAGAAGCTGCAGGTGTGTCGCCGGCCTTTATTAAGGATATTTGTGCGAAAGGAGGAAACGTAGAAACACAAGATGCCTCTTCTTCACGCCGATATTCAAGAAGAAGAGATCGCTTTTAGCGATAAGGCCGCCCATTGTTCCACCTCTCATGTCTAATTACGTTTTTGTACTATTACATCATTTTCCTGTTTTTGGTGTGCAATAAAGCGTATTCTATCTATATTCAGCGAGGGCGTGGTACCACCCCGGTCGAGCAGCAGCAAAAGCCGCCGCCCGGCTCGATGAATGTATGTCAATGAAGAAGGTTAAAAATTAAAATACATAAACTATACATATCTACAATCGAGACCTCTGATTTTATTACGTCGATGCATAAATTTGAATATGACATAACAGCGTGTTAGACAAGGCCCGAGCGGGCGACGGCGGGTCCCGAGCGTGTCCGACGGGCTCCGTGGTGCTTTCACTCCGCTCGCCCGGCCCGGTTACGTGACGCGGGATTACCCAGCGGTCGTCGGCGCCCCCACCGACCCCCGCCGCCCCGGTCCGTTACCAGCGCAGCCGCACGCTTTCTGCGCAACATTAACGAGACCGTCCGTCATGCGGTCGACTGTACAGTTATGGTAAAACCATATTGAAGATTTGTTTGCGAGTCAATTTTTTTGTTCGCTGTGATGCTCTCATTGGTGTTTAGGTGATTGTACATTTTTAAAGACGACAAAGACAATACATACAAGTTTTTTTTGGATATATAACGGAAGGCAACAGTAGTGGCTGTTGTCAACTGCGTAAAATATGTTACTAGGGTGCCATGAGTGTTCGAGCGTAAAGTCAGTCCTTGCCTTGCCTTATCGGATATAACGCTTATGCGATAAGATTGGCAGAAGTGTCAAATGTCGAGTCAGAGACGCAAGCCAAAACCAGACCCGAAAAAAAAGATTTTTGGCTTCGCTGGCATTCGAACTCAGGACTCGAAGGCCAAGTACGCTTACCACTAACCCACGTGGTCATCGAAGGTAATAGTAGCCAGAGGAAATATAAATCGTTTAATTGCTATTAATAGGTCCGATAAATTTTAGATGTTCTTTAATAATGAACGCAATTAAATGTAGTGTGTCTAATAAAAGACACAAAGCTCGGCGGACAGAACCGCGGGACGAGCGCGGTCGCGGCGCGACACGTTCTCGCCGCGGCAAGGTCAAAGGCTGGTGGGTAAACCCAAATGCAAACACGCCATTGCCGCGGCACCGCTGAAACTCGAGATGTAACGAGTCGAGCGCGAGGAACGGGAAACCCGCGTCAGTGCCCGGCGCACGTCAGCTGATACGTTCTTAATGGAGTTCATTCCGCGAGGGACGACCTGGTGCGGGGGGTCCTGCCGCCTTTGAAGTTGCCAACGTTCACCTTAAAAATATTCCCTCGAGTTTAGCAAAGAGCTACAATATATTTATTAATATTACTATTAAGATGACTATTTACGAACGTTTCTCTTAAAGGGTTAAAGGTAAGTTATGCATACAATTTAATCCTTTCTTGATAGACACCAAACTGAACAGAATAGATTTAATAATCTCGCCTCGACGATGAGGTACTGGCCGATTTAGATCACGGCGACAACTTCCCAATGCTACAGACAGATTAAAACTGCGCTGAATATGTGTATATATATATATATATGTAGTGCCCCGCAAGTGTAAGCGCAAACATAAAGGCACACGCTCGTCTTTCCCTACATCCAGGGCTGCCACAAAAATGTTCGTTACTTATTTAAGTGTTAACAAAGTGAGTTATTAGTTACTGTAAAATACAGTATTTTTGCGTATACATTCAACAACAATACACAATAAATGTTGCAGTACGGTTGGAAACCCTACGTATATCGGTAACGCTAATGCTATGAGATCGAAGAAATCACTCACATGCAGTGGCAGATCGAAGAAATCAGACACAATTTACCCAAAATAATGGCTTCAATCACGATTCCAATTCAGGAGAGCCATGTGGTAGGAGCCACGCTTACCCTGGGGCAACGGTCGTCGCTTACCTACATCGGACAAAGGCCATCAGAGATCATAAGATAACAGACAGATAATGTAATTGTGTTCGGAGAATTGATAACTTAATTAGCCGGTTGACCGCTCGCGTCGCCGACGTCCAGCGTATACGTGAGCTGGTTGACGTTATAGGAGAGATCCGTATCTTTTGCCGGTTCTCGTCCCGATGATGCATCAGGGCGCAGCGGCTCGCGGTCGAAGGTGAACTGCATTCTCTCGCATCCGGTATTAAAACAGACACCGCGAACAAGTCGCCTAGTGAACCGGCCCCGACACTTCCGGGATGTGGCGATGGCAACAAGGTTAACCTGTTCAGGACATTATAACGTCACAATTGATACGCGATATCGGTTTTCCCAGGTAATATTTCTCGCCAAGATCCAATTGAACTATCTACACGTAATACGAAAATTTTAATCTCTGATTTAGCATTGGATCTTCGGACGAATGTCGGCCGACTGATTCCATTATGCCTAGCTAAAATTCCCACAGCCCAGTGATGGGGCATCATCTCTGGACTCTGGGCCTGCCCGCTTAGCCATTGCATGGATAACTTTTTACCAGCCTGGTTTAAAATTTTAGCGCGTCCTTGTGGAAGATTTTTTAGAAGATTTGATCTTCCATGCATGCTTTGGCTTCTCTGGCTATCCACTACAGTTCAGTGGTTAGAGGTCTCTGGTGAAACGAGGCGTGAGAGGACTAAAATGTATAAATATGTCTAAATATCTGATCATCCCAGTATTGGGTAAACCGTCGTAAGAGATTATTGTTATTTTATGGATATACTGACTATTATAGCCTGATAATAAAAAGATAAAGAATGTTAAAGGTTGTTCAAAGCATTTTTGGTGCAAAATATTGTCACCGTGGTCCTGTACCGGAACCTGTCACTGTGCATACTTAATTACATAGTCGTAAGAACAAGCCTGTCACCCACAGGGGTAGGTAGAGATTACAGATTTCCACTCGACACGATTCGGCGTGGCCAAATGGGCTTCACCTCACCATTCTTCGCCTTCCCGGGGCGATAGTATGTGACTGCTGCGTGTGACTCGAGATTTCGAGGTTCATTCCTTAGTCGCTTCTCACGACCTTCACAGATATTAATGGCTTTGTGCCCAACCCTCTGGGAGGGGCTGTAAGATCAGATGCATCGCGAGTAACCTTTCAAACGAGACATGATATCAGGTGCTTAGTATTTGGTGGTTACGGCCTTGGGCTAAACCCCAAGTTTGACCAACGGAATATTTCGCGAGAGCGAGGGTTTTCCTAAACTCGTGACCTCTGCGAACACGTGAACAGTCACTGCGGGCCGTTATCTCATACGCTAATACACGTATTTGCTTAGCCTTTCAAATAACTTCCTTGTTAGCGAGTTACGTTAAATTTTTAAAAATATTTTTGTAAGACGTCTTATAATTTTATCGTTTTTTTTTCTGTAGTGCCGATATCGGTGTTTGTTTTAACAAAAGTATGATGATCGGAAAAGAGTTGCCGTAACATCGATTAACTATCTAAAATATTATTATTCTCGTGACCTCTTCTATTAATAGTTAACATTAAACGTTTATTACGCTAATATAAGATCGATACAGTTCATATATTGTATATGGTTCCAAATTAACAAAAAAAAAAGAGTATATTTTTTATATTGAATAAATGAGTTGATTTGACTTAATAAGCTCAAGAGTTTTTATGTTTGAACGTGTTAATCTCAAGAACTACCCTCCGATTTGAAAAATGATTTTTACGTTTGACTTTTTTTTTATGGGAATGGGGGCAAACGAGCTAGCGGCGCACCTGGTGATAACTGATTACCGTCGCCCATGTACATCTGTAATACCAGAGGTGCCGCAGATGCGTTCCCGGCCTTTAAGGGTATTTGGGAGATGACAGGGAGGATGAGGAGGGGAAAGGAAAGGAGACGAGTGGGTTTCCTGATACCTCACCCACCGAACGAAATGCAGAAGCACAAGATGCTTCTACTTCACGCCGGTATTCTGCGAGATTGTGGTACCGCCCCCGTCGAGCCGCCGATTGGATCTACCGCGTGTGCAAGTTGTCGGAGTACCATTCAAATAGATAGTCTGTCGGAGGCCTAGGCTTTAACCTTTGCGAGACACCCACGCGACGCGACGGGCCGTTAGATATCTTACTTGAAATCATATTGTAAGTACAAATTTTAAACTACATCGCAGAAGTTTATTTGTAATAGTATTGTTTTTTTTTAGTTTTTCGTTGTTTATTGACCTCAGATATCGCGGACCTGCGCCAGTGACGGCCCTTGCTGATAGCCGAGCGCTGTGATATACAATGCTAAGTAACATTGAGTACGTTTAAAATAAACATCACGTGCATTGTCTCTTGTACAAACCCATCGCTGTTCTTCGCTCGGAACTTTTTGGTATTTCGGATAAAGTAATTATTGGGCTAGTCTTTTGCAACGTATGGGCGAACTGAAGATAGAACCGTATATTTACAGGTTTTTTTTTAACGTGGTAGAGCCAAGCGTCGGCTTTTGCTGCTGCTCGACCGGGGCGGTACCACGATCTCCCAGAATACCGGCATGAAGTAGAGTAAGGTAACCGGATCCTCCCTCCCATCTTCCGAATAGCCTTAAAGGCCGGCAACGCACCTGAAGCTCCTCTGGTGTTGCAGATGTGTATGTGGCCGACGGTAATCATTTACCATCGGGTGAGCCGCTGGGTTGTTTTCCCCCCTTTCTCATAAAAAAAAAGGACTGGTGACCGGCAGCAACGTGTAAAGCGCGGGAGATCCGAGTATTGTTATTACCAACGTTAACCCGCTTTTTCTTATCACATAATAACGTATAAAAACAACCTAAAGTGATAGCAAATGGTATAAAATTTTACAATAACATCTCTATAAATATAGTGCAACAATCAGATACATAATTTAAAAAACTTGTTACAGTAACTTTGTTACAAAAGGCCCACTACACAATAAATAATTATATTGAGAACAATGACTTGCAAGTCTCCTGGCTGCTGATATATTGTAAAAAGTGACATTTAAAAAAAATATTAAAAATAGTCAATGACATTGTAACATAGTATTAAAAAAAAATTACCACAGAAGTTCTTACTAAAAGTCTTTTTTCTTTCTCAAAGTTTTTTTTTTACTCATCCTGATGGTATGCGCCTTCTGCAGCCCGTCACACCAGCGTACAACTTCAGTAAAAGAAGCCTACAGATGTGCCGCAAACTCTAATTATACTAACTCTCTGTACTGTTCAAACGACAACACAACACTGGTTGCATTGCCGATTGGCGGGATAGCTGAAGTCCCACCAAAAAACTAGGTGGTACCTAGTGTGGCAATTAAGGCAAGTCTATCGAACTCTCAAAAGACTTGTGTCCAGTTGTGGACTATTTATCGGCTGAGAACACAAGTCTATTCAACTAATGATAGCTAGTTTTAGTGACTAATCCAATGTAAAATATTCAAGAAACAATCACACTGCACCCTTGACCCTAATTACGTGCGTGACGTTCATTCATCTTAGGCAATGACCGCAACATCCTTTTTGTTTTCCATCCCACAATGGAAAACAAAAAGGATATCATTATCAATATACAAAAATAACAGGTGATTTTGTATTGCAATGCGGTAACTGGAAAACCCTAGGGGTTTTTACTGAATGATTCATCAGTGCTGTGTATTCAGCGGCAAAACTTTTCAGCTTAATCAACATTAAACATCTAAAATTCTATAAAATAATCTTTGATGTTTATATTCTGAGAACTAGAGTAAGTAAAGTTGCTAAGTAAATTGCTAGTTTCGTTCCGATTCCAGTGCACACTGGTAATGTAAATAATAATATTGTAAAATAAAATTCTTGAAATGTTTAAGGATTCCTTCAAAACATTTATATGTAGACAGGAAATCGTCGATTTTTGTTTTCGGTACAAGTCTTCGGTAAAAATTTACTATGATATTTCATTTAAACTTTAAACATATATTATTATTTTAATCATTTATTTCTCGAAGATAAAAATATACAATTATAAATATTGAAAGCCAAACTCACCATTATAGTTTTTCTGATTTAGCACCGCTTCTATGTGTTTCCTGTGTGGTTGGTCTTGCATCGGTGCTAACAATGCTTGAAGGCAGTCTCTGTTGTTAGCAGCCACGGCTAGATGCACAGGGGTGTCCCCATTGATATCCCTCAGAGCAAGAGATGCTCCTGCGATTACCAACATTCTTGTGACTACTGCATTCCCACTCAACACCGCTAAATGTAATGCTGTGTGACCATAATCGTTAGGCACATCAAGCCATGATTTCTCTGGACATACACGGATGAGGGTACCGACTGATTTCTCACAGCCATGGACTGATGCAATGTGAAGCTGTCTGGAAATAAAATAAATTGGTTAATTGATCCCTTATATAACTTCTACCCTCAAAATTTTGTCACCCTTAATTAGTTTAATATGAAGTGACTATACCAATTTAAAATTTGACATAGAAAGCTCAAATTTTTCTTCTCAGGAATTCTTTTTTTAATTTTTTAAAAAATTGCCATTAATGTACATACACAGGATTATGCTAAATAAACATTGATAATCAATGCATAACCCTATGTTCTGAGGGTGCGACATGTGCATGTGCTCAAATAAATATATATGTATTTATTAATATAATTTAATTTACATATGCAAATAATTTTTGTCATCATTATCTGTAATATATTACAAGTGATTTCATCAATTGTAAAACATCTTTATATAGTTTAAAACAACATCACAGGTCTTCGCGTTAGAAAAAAAAAAGGAAATTATTATTTGTATTTAAATGGGGAGCTGTAACATCAAAATTCCACAGTTGACTAATTTAGTTGTTGGATTTATAATCTTATGGGTTATGTTGAATCATAAATTTACATTGAAATAAGGCAATGCGTAATTCTTCTCCGTTTGATGATTTATTACGATTAAAACTTGGAAAAAAGTTACAGAAAAAAAAAGGATGTCTAAGGAGTTTTTTTTCACCAGTTTTTTCTCTGTCATAGGATCCTCATTATGAAACGGTCGTAGATTGTAAAAAAAGGTTATGATAAGATTTGACATTTCACAAACGAAATTATCATTCTTAAGGGGTAGACAAATGAAATGTGTGCATTGTGACATGTTTTCTTGAGTAGCAACCTCATACAAAACCTTTTTCATTCTTTCTTTGTAGATAATTATAGCATAGTTTATAAAATAAAAGGCATGGTCCCTTTGGCAACTGAAAGCATGCCACAAGAATACAGTGATCCACTAAATTAAAGCACAAGCACGCTGCAAACTCGAGCAAACCAGGCGCCGTGAGCAGCGCCTGTTCACAAATATGATGCAAAGATATAGAAACTTCCTTTGGCCTCTACAGGTAAAGTGTATCTCACTTTGAAACTTTTAAAAACTTTGCCAAGTTAGATCCCATAGATCTTGAAATTTTGAAGGCTTTTTCTTAGTCATTTCTAACAACACCCATGGAAAGAAATTAATACAAAAAATTCTTCCTTTATGTTATATTTCCTAAGAGTAAAGGGGAATTTCTATCTATATATATGATGTATAATGTGAAAATTAGTATTCACTATTTGTGTAAGTTAAACTATTTTATTAATGATTTCTTAAATTATATTATTATATGTCAACTGGGAGAACATGAGAATATTCATAGGAGGAAACAACTCTTTCCACTTTGTAGTGTCTGTAGGATGGGATTGAGTACAATTCTTTATCAACATATAATTAAACAGCCGATGTTGGTTGAAACTAATTCATATTTAAATGGCATTAGTTACACAGCTCACAAATCTAAGCAAAATTTGCACAATTGTGTCATGTTGTTCCATAAACAACTTACAAATGAAATTTGTCATATGAATAAATTAATTGTTTACTCAAATACATACATATACACATATTTGCAGATTTATTACAATTTGTTAGTAACATATACTGTAATTTTTTGGATGAAAATCACTTCCAAATTTTAAATCTGATTAAGAATGATAAGCTTATCAGAATCCATCAAGTTTAAACTTTAATATTAATTCCACTAAGACAAGTTACATGGACATACAGGTTATAGAGAATGTGAAAATTAAGTGAATTGTTATTCAAGGCCTAGAATAGACTTTTACATTGATATGCATTTCGTAAACCTAAAAATAGCTTTAACAATGACTTACGTATCCCCATCGTCGTCCTGTTCGAAAAGAATTTGTAAAGGTGGGTATTCTTGAGTCTTCTCAGCCTCCACTTTGATCCTTGGTAGTTGCGTTTCAGTATCACTAATCTTTACATTCGAAAGACATTCCGATAGGTCCAATCCACTGTCTAACTGTTCGTCCGCAAATACACTCACATTCCCACAATCACCACTGTCTTCTACATCTATAACTCCCGAGAGCTGTTCACTTAGTGGTCCAGACAGATAACCAGAATCTGTGGTTTTATTCTCACAAATTTTCGTTTCCTTTTTGGCACTCATTTTGGTAAAATAATCACACTATGCACTTTACACGGAATATCGAATCTAAATAAACCTACACTTAATAATGGCACGAAGACATGTTTTGTATAAAATATTTTCTTGCAAACAACCGCGTCGTCTTAAAATCCCGAGCGCAATGAATGCAAAATGAACATTCAATAGATTATAAATACGTCACAACAACTTGGACAACCCCATTTTTCGTTGTCAATTTTTTTCAACACAGAAAATTTCTGCACTCGGATAGTCGTACTTAGCTTGGTAATAACAGTTGTATTTCAATATGAAATTATTATGTTGTTATGCTACATTTAATTTATTTTTTCTTTATGTGTTGCAAAATTATTCGTCATTCTTCTGTCTTTTATTGCATTTTGAAATTTATTTGTATTTTTTACAGTTTGCATCATCACTCTAATATATCGATAATATATCGGAAGTCGGATATCTCCAAATTCTGATCAAATGTCAGTCTTCATCTCTTAGCCACAAGGAAGCTATAAAAAAATATATTTTATTATATACTAAAATCAAATAAACCTTATCTATTTAACTTTTTACATTTTTAAAATATTTTTTTTTTAAATAGTGTATGTACTTATTAGCAAATAAATATGCAATTTTTACGTAATGTGAAAAGTTATTCCGTGTCACCATAGCTTAAAGTTTTTAGCCAATTAATAATTTTCTCATACACAATATTTTCTATCGAGTGTAAATTTCATATTTCCATCTTCAATAAAAAAAACCTAGGTTCATAATGAAGTTTTTGTACGGTCTAAGAAAAATCTAATACTGAGTAAGTTTTCCGTTACAATAGATAAGGAGCCAAAAGCCTGATTCTCTACATTCTTGAGATCACAAAGCTGTGAAATGTTTAATCGTTATCAAGATCCAATGAGATATCCTGCTCTTTTTTATGTTATATTATCTTATTACGTGTTTTTTATATTAGTACATATAAATGAAATAAAATCAGATTGAGTATTTTCAGATACACTATTGTCGATTTTTTATATTATATGAATCCGAATATTAAGATTTTATTTGTTATTAAAACGTCATTGTGACATTGACAATTGCTAAAGAAAATGTATTCTTTTATAGGGTACGATTTTAAAAAAGTATTAAACTACTAAATTGAGAAAATATAATGTTATAACAAGGTGAAATTTTATAAATATCTCTTGATTGGTTTACAAGTACATATAAGCAATAAGAAACCATTTCATCGGAGGTATTTGCAGTTTTAAGTAGTGCTCAATATTCCCGTTACACTTAACAGAATGTTAGGCGAAAAAGTCATAGAATTACTAAAGGAAGCGGAAAGAAATCGTGACACTATAGATCAATATAATGTAAGTAAATAGTAACTTCGTAAGCCGCAATATACGTAATACTAAGACCCGAGTACATAAATCATAAGTGTAATAAATTTCTCCTCATCCTAGTCTAAATAGTATTAATTTAAACTTTGTAAAAACTAGAAAAGTTACGCACCTTGTGCAGTGCAGCCCCCAGGATATGCTTAGGGGTCCTCAAAAGTTACTACTAGGCATGTTTGTGAGTCTTATACATAATTTTAACTATGTATACTATATTGTTGCTTCAGTTGTATCCTGTGGTTGCAGGAACAAGGCTTAACAATTTCTTCTAGCCACAATAAGGAAAAGTTTTTGGTAACTATGGAAAAGTTAATGACTTTAGCTTCACAGTTTGCACAGGACTGCTTGTAAGGAGATATTTGACAATTTAATGTGTGGCGCAACCCTTGATATTAAATCATCAACTTTGCACTAATTACTATACCCACCTTCAAACTAATCACACCATTGGAATCTTTATAAAATTTTCTATTGGTGTAGTTGGTAAAGAGAATTGATGTTAGTCTAATTGACAAGAAATACAAGAATCAATAGAAATAGTGTCTCATGCTTAGATAATATATTTTGTATCTGTGAATTTAAAAATAATAAAGAAGTAATTTGATAAAAAATATGTTTAGTCTACTATAACTCTTCGGCCAATAACTTTAGAAGAGTGGAACACTTTATTTATGATCCTAATTGTTTTTATAAAGATTTCTTTAGTGTCTTAAACACTGCATGGAATTGTATAACAAATTCACTTAGGGTTAATAAAAATATAAAATTTTACTAGGAATTCGTAAAAGCAGGGATAAGCTTCTAAGTTGTATGAGAAAAGGATATTCATTCATTAAACACAGTTTAGGGTTTGGATGACAACACAGTTACGTCACATACCTTATTAGCCTGTCCCATAAGGAGAATTTGCCTTAATCACTGTACTTGGCAAACAGATTGGTGATCGCAGTACCAGACAACTCAACCTTTCATGCTTAAATGCTGCTGTCTGTCATCAATTGACTTAATTTTATTCTGGTATTAACAAGATGCTTGTCCTGCCACCTGTTGCTAGCCATTGCAATTTTAAGAAAGGAAAGTAATACATAAGGAAGCTAGGAAGACTTTTATAATAATAAATTTGTATTAAATGCAGACTGATTGAATCCAATAAAGAAGTTTTTTTTTAATTTCATTAATAATAAAAGCACAGAAAATGTTGTTTTTAAACATGTTAACTGCCCAGACATAATGAAAACATTTAAATAATTCAATATGAATAATGCTGCAGACCTATGGGTATATTAGTAATATTAATAAATCCTGTTATTTAAATCTTGTCTCCACATTTAGTGCCATATTTTTATTGGTTTGTGATGAAGGAAGATTTCCGGATTTAATGAAATTATCCGAATTCTAAAGATTATTTTAGTATCCGTATTATCAATATTAAGTAAGAATTTTGAGAAGTTAATTTTTAATCAAATGTTATTATTTTTTAGTATTAACAAGTTGCTCCATGAACATGACACATTGGTTTTGTTCGCGTTGCGTAACTGATGCAGGAATAAATAATAGTTAAACACATTTATAGTACCTGGGAAGACAAAGTGTGATTGGTGTGTTCTATGTCATTTGATTGCGTAGGTCACAGAACTTGAATTAGTAAATTAAAACAATATGGTTTAAGAGAGAAAGCTGTTCATTTGTTGGACTTTTTTTTATGTAAGAAACGGCAAATGAGCAAGCGGTTCACCTAATGGTAAGTGATTACCGTCGCCCACATACATCTGCAACACCATAGATGCTGCAGGTGCGTTGCCGGTCTTTAAGGATCTTTGGGAGATGGGAGGGAAGAGGAGGGGAATAGGGAGGGGGTTACCTCACTCACCGAACGAAACGCAGAAGCACAAGATGCCTCTACTTCACGCCGGTATTCTGCGAGTCCGTGGTATCGATCCGGTCGAGTCGCCTCATTCGAGAAGCAGCTAAAGCCGCCCCTTGGCTCTACCACGTTTAAAATCTTAATAATATGATCCAAATAGTTCAGATAAATGGTGCAATCTCCGTGGGTTCTGTAGTGAGAATGGGGGTACCACAGGGATCCATTTTAGGCCTATTTAGGTTTCTTACTTATATAAATGAACTGCTGTTCTTAATGCAGAATTTTATAACATAATGCTTCAATGATATTGAAAGTCAGTCGAAAGTCTGAGTCTCTTCTTGAAGTAAATAATGCCCTAAGTAAGGTTTTCGTCTTGTTTCCCCGCTTTTTGTAACTAATATAAAATCAATTTGTTTTATTTATTAATGTTCATTCACAGCATTGTAAATGGCCTCATAGAAAATTGTAGGTGTGCTCTTTGGGAATTTGATAGTGTTTGGTACAATTATCTTTTCTTTGTGTTTTGTGGACTTGCGTATTTAGTGCTCGCTTAGAGACCTTTGCTTGAGACGGCGTCGTCTGGTGGGTACTTCACTTCCATTTAGAGCAGTTAAGTAAGGCAATGCCTGCCATATTCTTCATACTTGTGAACAGGTGCTGCTTGTGGAGGATCGTCTGTTCGAGTTTTTATTGTCAAGTACACTACAAACTCGTTGTAATTTTGGGAATCACTATATTTTGGTAGCATACTTTTATGATATACTTATATCATAATTATTGAAAAAAAAAATCGTAGTAGAAACTTACGGAGTTTCTTTCGCCTGTTTCTTTTACGTCAGAGGAGCCTCATTACAACACGCTGGTAGTAGTAATATATTTTTTTAATAAGTTTTTAGCTTTTAAAATATTATCTCTGTTTCTTGCACTATATTGCCTTGCACCGAAAATGGTTGCCTGGTAGAGATCGCTTCTAAGCGATAAGGCCGCCAATTGTACCTTTGTGTTTCTTTTTATTTATTTTTTTTTCCTATTTTTGCTATTGGTGTACAATAAAGTGTATTTTCATTTCATTTTTCATTTCATATATTTTAAGGGTTTTTATTATAAAATTTTATGCATTATTTAAAAAAATTAACTTTCGCCAATCTAAATTTAAGAACCTCCAGCGTATCGTCTCGACGCGATCATTAGTTACTTTCTTTTAATAATGAGAAAAAAACATAAGTATATAATACATATCCAAAAATAAACAACGATGGAAGTGTCAATATGCCATACCTCCTTGATTTTGAGAGTGTCTCCTTGAATGAATGAATGGAAATTCTTATATTCCAAGTGCGCTACGAACTCTTCGGTTACTTCAGATCTAATCGGCTTGGGTTATAACAATATTTGTTACCAGCCACAGCCTCTTACTTTTATTTTACCTGGTAGATAGATACTAAGCATAGATCTATGGACCCACACCAAACCCAAGTGTTTCAACTTTGACGCATAACATTTTTTTTATACTTCATTAAACTTACAAACTTAACCCATAAAATAAAATACCAATTTTAACAAATTATATCGTGAAGAGTTGCCACAATCGAAATTCCATTGCAGCGTAAAGGTTAATCAATATCGTCTAAACTAGGCCGAGCTAACAGCCACTGCCGAAGACACTTTATTTGCTATAATAATATATTTTGTTTCTAACAATTCGGTTACATTAAGATAATACACACAAAGAGTACCTTCGTAGCAATTGAGTTCAAGATTACCGTTGGTTAGGCCGCTATAAGTGTCAACTGTGGTAATTTAAATTAAATTTTTTTTTGGATTTATTAAATTAAAAGAAAGTCTTAGCGTTTTCCGTCTTATATACTCAGGTCTTTGTAAATGTACATATCTGAATTTTATTGTTATTTAATTCAATAACATGAACAGAGTATAATCAAAGTAATTCCTTCTATGTAGGCTGTAGAGATTACTTACACTAAGCTTTTTTCAGTTTACAGCATCAGTTTTTCAGTGTTCAGCAGCAGTTTTTCAGTTTACAGCCTCAGTTTTTCAGTTTGCAGCAGCAGTTTCTCAGTTTACAGAATCAGTTTTTCAGTTTACAGCATCAGTTTTTCAGTTCACAGCAGCAGTTTTTCAGTTTACAGCATCAGTTTCTCAGTTTACAACATCAGTTTTTCAGTTTACACAGCAGTTTTTCAGTTTATAGCATCAGTTTTTCAGTTTGCAGCATCAGTTTCTCAGTTTACAGAATCAGTTTTTCAGTTTACTACATCAGTTTTTCAGTTTTCAGCATTCAATTTATTTCACAGCAGCGTGCGGTGATAACACTTATATATCTTTTGATAAACGATGTTAAGTACACTGTTGTCGGACAAACTTTATATTTATTTCTGGTTAACACAGTCTCGCTATTGAATGTTACATTACGCGGAATGTCACTACTTTTTAAACGACTATACGTACCATTTTTATATATATAGTTTTAAATAAAAGTATTATATTCTGAAATGAAGATTGACGAATTTGCCAGACAACCGATTTACTATGTCCTCTGCGGTGAAGGAACACTTTGCGATCCTCATCGGTGCAGCGTGGTGAACCTTTTCCGACTCCAGAGCTCTCTTGGTAACGAGAGCAGGCGATTGTCTAGACGTGGGACATGTTAATGGCCACGCCTTTATTACAAGAAAAAACATTTATCTTGTGCCGGATTTAAGAATGATTATTTCGTCATTGTGAATCACAATACATGTAGGTGGGTAAAGGAAGTCAATCAATCAATCAATTTATAAAACGTAGGTATACATCAAAGGTCCACTTTTGTACCAGCATTAAATTCGTGGTTCCCTCGTGACGTCTGTAGCAGATAATTGTTCTAATCACATCACTGGGCGAGCGGGCGAGTCTGCTGACGTAAACCGTTGATGTTGCTACAAAACTGTTCACCGGTACGAACCGGTTACATTGAGTATTTGCTTACTTACACTGTTGTTAGTGTTCGACCAAATCACACAGTCACTAGAGAGCGATCTTTTCAAACTGTCGGATTGCTTTGTGTCACGAGCCCCCGTTATATTATCGGACGTAAGCTTTCCTTTAGTGTTCTGATGTCTGAACTCATACTTTTGTCCAAAATCTGAAAAGCAATGACGGTGTGTCTTGCCACCAACCGATCAAGTCAATACTTAAGTATTGGTCTTGATCTTGATCACTTGATCGGTCAATACTTAAGTATTGACTTGATCGGTTGGTTCAAACTTTGGACTCTGACTCAGTATTACTTGTTTTAAATTTTTGATTGAAGTCAAACGCAGCTTTTTTTATTTAGCAAAAATTATGTGCTCCAATAATTTTTTTATATTTTAAAACTTTTGATATTGGCAAAAGTTTTAAACCAAAAAAGAAATAAAAAAAAATAGAAAGAAAGAAAGAAACAATTATTGCACAAATACGCCACTCAATAACAAACAAACATTGGAACACATTTAATAAAACAGTAATTTACACAAACAATGTTTAACGTTGCCTCCTCTAGACGCGTTGCGTGGCGCATGGGGCAAACAGACCACACTCAGCTTAATGCTGCAGTTGATACTACAGCGCTGGTTTTCAGTGATTAATGGAAATTAAACTTCAAAGTTAGAAGACTTGGAAATTTTTAAGGTAAACGAATATTTTAACTATATGTATTCATCAGAGAACGCACCGCGCCTGTTACCTTCGATAGAAGTTGTGTGCTGATGTCCGTTTTTTCTCATTCCAATGCTATAAAAGACAATTCACCACAAGTGAATTTAAAATAAAGTTTCAGAGAAACTACCAACTTCGACCCCTCTTCTCCTACCCTTGTGGGTAGCATATTTTCTTTAAATTTAATATCGGACAACCCCTGAGGTATACTCTATTAAAAAAAATCATCAAAATCGGCTCACAATCGTATAAAATATCGCGCACACAAAAAATACAGACGAATTTATAACCTCCTTTTTTGAAATCGGTTTAAAATCTCATCTCCGCCTTCGTCGGCGATGCTTCCCCTTAACACGGCAAAATACGGTACCGCAACAAAAGAAGTTTCGCTTTCAAAATGTTTTTACTTACAAAGACGTGACCACATGATTTCTAAAGTAAGATTTTTTTTATGGAAAAATCATGTGTTTGTGTTCACTTTATTATACCTGCCTCAACGACGTAGACACATGATTTTCTTTTTTTGCACATCAATCGTACAGTACCTTGCGAATGATGTACGTTTCATTCCTTTTATAATTAATGCTAAAAGAAAAGTACTTTCGATGTTGTACATTTCGGTCGAACTAAGAATAGGTATGTATTTCCAACCGTAGTGTGAACGTCAAAGCTGTCAAAACGAACCGATCAAACAGAGTGAGCAAAGCTGATATTAAAAAAAATTCGTTCGAAAAGAACAATGAAGTAATTTATAAATTATAAATGTATAAGCAATAAATTGATATTTATTTATAACCAAGTTTTAAATATCGAACGAAAAAGAGTGCATTTGCCCTGGCACTTTTTAAATATCCTCTGACCTCGTGATTCCACCATGATTTTTCTGAATGTTTTTGTGCCTTTTGGAAACTGGAGGTTCTCCTTTTCGACAGCAAATACTTTTTTAATGTCGAAATTTATTTCTTCGCTCTATAAATAGAATTCTAGACTGAAGCAATCTCAAAACTAATAATAAAGTTAACATGCAACAAGCACATAACAAACATAAACAGCAGCACTCCACAAGCACATGTACACAGTCGCGCGACAACTGGCAACAAGATGACGTTTTCTCCGAGATTATAAAAACCATTTCGTTCTATAGATTTTGTAATTCTAAGATTTAGTTAAATAATGTAGAAAAATCACAATTTTCTTTTCGAACCGTACTTTTGACTGACGTACGTACGCAACGCCAACGTAAATGACGTACGCCAGAGGTTATTGACGTTCCTATTTTCATATTTCCTCCGTGGTTTGATCAATACAAATAGAATCATTTATTCAACGCAATAAACATACATATAATCATTTTTTTTAAATCTACCACCGTTTCGTAACGAGATTCCTCTGACAGAGAATAAAGCGTCGAAAGAAACTCCGTAGGTATTCTCTGTTTTTATTTTCGAATCATTCATACGTTATTATATGTATATATTCACGCCTTGTTCCCAACGGGGTAGGCAGAGCCAATCTTCTTTCACTTGCTACGGTCCTGACATACGTCTTTCGCTTCGTCCACTTTGACCTGGCCTTTTTCCAGATCGGCTCCGATTTGATCGTGAAATGTTCGCCTAGGTCTTCCTCTCCCGACTCTACGATTTACACTCGTCTCATATATTTGTTTCGTCAACCTGCTTTCATTCACCCTCTCCACATGCCCAAACCAGCTCAGCATCCCTTTCTCAATTCGTGTCACTACATCGTCTTTCACGCCACAACGCTCTCTGATCACATTATCTCGAACCCTGTCAGTTATCTTCACATCAATCATACTTCTTATCTCTCTCATTTCTACTGCATTTATCCTGCTTTCATGCTTGTTCAGCCATACCGAGCTTTCGCTTCCATATGTTAGTGCTGGTACCAATACCCCTCTATGCACAGCCAAACGAGCGTTATTATATTTGTTACAATAATCGTTACGTTCGTACGTCGATACGTTTTAATAATTTAATATTACAATATTTTTTCTACAAAGGGCGAGTTTGGGATTGGGAGCGATCAACTCATTCCCGGGGGTTGTTGTCATCCATGTATTCATTTTCTTTCATTCATTCAAAGTCTTTGTTTAACAAATTTTTAAACTTTGGCAACAAAGGCCGGCAGCGCATCTGTAGCTCCTCTGGTGTTGTGGATGTTCGTGGGCGTCGGTGATCACTTACCATCAGGTGAGCCGCACGCTCGTTTGCCCCCTTCTTCTATAAAAAAAAAAAAAATCTTTATCTTTATTCTTTATTGTACACATTATGATAAATTTACAATTTTAATAATAAACAAGATAAATGTACAAAGGCGAGCTTAACCCTAAGCAGAGTTCTCTTCCAGCAAACCCTTTATAGGAAGACATTGCGCACTTTGCTGGGATTTTGTTGTAGATAGGTATACATTGCCCCATGAACGAATTACTAACTCTATGGAGTCCAGTAACTGGCGTCACAAGCTTGTGTCTGTTCCTAGTATATTATATTATGAATATCAACATTTATGTTTTTATGTACATCAGATATTCTTATTCTATGTCGCATTTTATTTTCTAATTCTATGTATGTTATTATCTTATCGCGCTTAACATTTGTGTGACGTATATTATTGACATCGGTTGACAGTTGAACGTTTTAGTACATACTCGGGACTTAACTTTGTTAAACAACGTTTCGTGGAGATAACATTACTAATTATTATATAAAAAAAAAATTAAGCTCTTTCGACCGCATACCTGATACAGGAGTGGTCAGAGATCTAGACATGTGTTTAGGACAACGTGTCAGTAATACAAATACATTACTGTCTGCTTGACGGAATTTGTCACTACCAACCATTGTTTTATCGCCACTCAATACCAGGTGGGATGGTGGCCAAGCACTAGCTTATGTCACGAAAAGTAAGATATCTCTAATTTGGTAACATACATTACTTTAAACCGTCAACAGTTGACCACCGTTAGATATTAGGGGCGTTATCAGGGCTCTGATAAATGAAATGATTGCATTTGATTCTTGTTCCATATTTCTGCGTTGCGTCTGTGGAATGCACTGTCTAAATTGTTGTGACAACCCTACAGTGCTGCAGTGACGCACACATTCAAAAATCACGTTAAGGCTCATTTCTTAACTACTCATTATTGCTGATTTGTAATCGTCGTTATCATAGCCGATAGCGATGTTATAATGTATATATGAGTATACATGAGCGATGTTATAAGTGCCCACTGCTGGGCAAAGGCCTCCTTCTCAAATACGAGTGTCAGAGAGGGTTTAGGTGCCGGGAAGGGCCCGCCACGTGCGGGTTGGCCTCCTTCACATATCCTCGAAATAATATTTTTATTATTTCGGACATGCAGGTTTCCCCCCGATGTGTTCCTTCGCCGCCGAGCACGTGGTAAATACAGCACTCAAAATTGCTATTAACAATTTCAGTGGTGCCGGCACCGGGGATCGAACCCAGGTCACTCGCGCTCTGTGAAACTAAAGTGAGCGCCCTGACCACTAGACAACTACGGCTCTATTGTATATTCATGTACATATTGTATTCGTTGTTTGTTATATTCCTATATAATTAATTAATTTATTTTATATATATTGCGTATTATTATGTTATGTTTTAGTATTAAACCTTCCGCCTTCGATGTTCTATCACTCCCAAAGGTTGACAGGCAGATAATGCTTTTCGCATTATGTGCACCTTTTGATCATTACAGTTACGAGTATGTATATGGTTCAATTAGGACTAAATAAATAAATACATTTTTATCAGTAGTAAAATAGAAACTGAAACTGAATTAGGCAATGTTCTGTTGTTTACAATTTATTATTATATAGTATTTGTTTTCAGGATGAAAAAGTACGACAGATCATAGAGGAAATGCACGTGCTGTTCAAAATGAACATGGCCGACGCGTAAGTAGAACTTTTTATATCAGCATTTGTCACTACTAGGTGTTAGGACTCCATTTTCTGACTCGATACCGCCGGGGTAGCTATTTCTGTCGCTCTCTGGTTTATTTCCGTCGCTAAATAGCCGTGCGACCAATGATGTGTTACAGTTTGAAGGGTAAAGGGTGAAGAATGCCGGTTTAATTACAGATCTTAATGCCACTAAGTTCCACATAACACACCTATACATATTCCAGCCTATTTCGATTGGAATTGTTTGAAGGTGTTCGTGGGCATATTCTTTTCGTACATGGGTAGATGCCTAACGCATGCCTGCTCTCGCGGGCGCACGGACAGACACGCGCACACATGCGCCTGCAAGAAGTAAAATAATTAAAAACCTGTTGAAATGAAACTATAATATACGGATTTCATCGCGTTTAATTTTTGCTTTTATATTTCCGAAATTTCGATTGCTTTACAGCAGCCCTGGTCACGAGGGGACTGAGGTGCTAGACGTCCAGATGTCATGGTCAACTCGGGCCACCTTCGGCTTTTATTTATTAACTTTGGTCCGATCTACGCAGAATGTGTAGATATGTCATTGGCAGTATGAACTATTGGCACTATTCTATTATGTATATATTTATTTAATTATGGGTATTTATCTAAATATTTAATTAAGTTTATGTTTATGCATGAGTAGGTGTATGTAGATTTATATAGAACGTTTCGCATATATGTATGTTTGTTTTTAGTATTGTACGCGCGAAATCTACCATTGACTGGCTATTCTCCGGTCGCAGGTCTGCTGGAAGAAATTTCTTAAGAAATAAGCAGTACCTTTGTACAGACCATTTCTATTTCGATTGGAATTGTTTGAAGGTGTTCGTGGGCATATTCTTTTCGTACATGGGTAGATGCCTAACGTATGATTGGTCTCGCGGGGGCACGCGCACACGGACGGCTGCGAGAAGTTAAATCGTTACAAACACACCACTACAGACCATTTCTTTTTACTTGTGTGTACATAAATTAAATAAATAAAAATAAATAAAAATAAATGTGCTCGCAGTATCTTGAATGTACAAACATAATTAAACGCGATTAAATCCTTAAATAATATTTTCATTTCAAATGTGTTACGCGTAAAAACAAGAAATCGTTACATTAAAAACCTTTTTGATTGAATGCACTATTCTGGAATACAATATTCGTGGAACAGGGAAAAGGAGAAACGGTTTTGACTCCACGCATTTCATTAATGCCATTCGATCTGAAATTTCAATTCGATTCGTTTCTATAGTTACAGTTTAACCGTATATCATCATTTCAGTACACACACAAGTACACTGCTGAACAAAGGCCTCCCCCAAAGATTCATAGCCAGGACTAGCGAGGCCGCCGGGGACTGGGGGCCATTGCTTTTTTCTACCACTCATCATGAGGGCGTTTGCCTTAGTTGCCACGCCTGGCGAGCGGATTGTCAAGCGCATTTTTTTTTTGTTTTAATGTAGGAAGAAGCTGCTGCACATCTCCTAATATAATTTTTTTCCCTCTGTCAACTTTTACGACATCCACGGGACGAGACGGGATGGCAGATTCTCTAATACCGCCACCACACCGTATTATCGTACAGATGTTAGACATTTTTTACCATGAGTCGCCTTTTACGATACCCATGGTCAGACAGGGTTGGTTTTCTTTACTTCCGACAGCCGCACGGAAGTTAACCATAAATCAACTGCAAAATCAAACCTTCGAATCTTAGCATTAGCTTTGAAAGCTTTTCATATGGACAGCTTAAGCCTGCTGCAGCCTTTCGCGTGTGACTTCTAAAACTTCATAAAAATCCGCGAAAATGGCTATGAACCTTGTTTATAATGAAACTGAAACATGAAATTTGTTCGATCACGTGCGAAGCCGGGGCCGCTCGCTAGTATATTATAAATAAAAATTATTTTGATGTTTTAAAGTTACATTAATTCAAAGGCATCTTGATACCAAAAAAAAAAAACTCGTTAATTTCCTATGGAGTACGTTACAAAAAAATAGGGTTCCGCAAGAAATTGCGACATTGATTGATGTGTTATAGGAATTTTATTTAAATCAATCAATCAAATAATATATTCATTGACATAAGAAACATATATTTCACAGCAAAAAATTTATAGTACAATTAAATTACTAGAAACAGCGGGGTAGCGACACACCCAGTTATAATCCACGTATTCCTTTATATTAGAGGTTAAAGTAAGTTGTTTTAATATTAAAAAAAATATTAAAAAGTATCAAAAGATATATATGGAATTTCTGCTATCTCGTGGGAAGATAATTTGTAACTTTGCGATAGAAATCTACAAAGTCGTATGTCTAAAGGCTATTTTGTACCGTTTCTGAGGACAACATTTTTGAGGCCCGCTTTGGGGAGCACGGAGAATGACGTATGGTTCTGAACTGCAGTTCTCGTGACGTTAAAACGGTTTGTCGGGCATTGTGTGGTCCTGCGTTATCATGGACCAATGATGGCGCAGATTGATTTACGTGTCGGCGTTGTTTGACTGTGTCGGTTTCACTGCACTTGTTCGAAGTTCACCACAATAGACAACTGCTGTTATATTTCAAAAAGCTTTAGGGAATCTCACCTCGAAGTGACCACCAAACAGTTCTCATTACTCTTTGATGGGAGAGTTTCGCTTAATGTCCTTGTTCCGATATTTGACCTGGCTTGATCTTGTCAACCGTTGCGTTTTTGGATTGCGATTATCGCATTGAATCTACTTTTCAGCACACGTCACAATTCTTGGCTTATGTTTGGTTATGCTTGGCAAAGGCTTTGACACGTGCTCCTCTATGCACATATTTCTCGAGTTTTTTTTACTTTACCAATTAGGTGCAAACGAGTCAATGTCGTGAGTAAACTTACTTCAAAACTATAACGCTGACTCTTTGGTTGTTTCACCAGGATCGACTTTTAATTCATCGTTATTAGTGTCTAGTCGACCTCGTGGTTCATTCTTCAACTCGAAGTTTCCACTACGAATGTGATTAAACCGATAACGCACAGTTCCTTAGTCGTATATTCTCCAAACACTCCATTGTTATTGCGTGCTGTTTAACTTAAATACTGAATGTAAAAACAATTGAATAACAAACAATAGATGGTCATACAATTTTTGAAATTAGAATGGTATAGTTTTTATTTCGTAAAAAAAAGAAATAATTACGAATCTTGAACCTGAACCGGCTTGAGGTTTAATTTTAATTTAAAGAGACCAGCTACTCTTTTTAAAACGGCGAATATTATAATAACCCTTTTAAAAATTGTTTTATTTAGTTAATTTTTTAATCCTAATTGATAGGAAGACTGAGCAATTACTAGGATTTTGTCGTAAACACGTATACATTGCCCCAATAATGAGTTACTGACTCTATGGAGTCTAGTAACACAACAAAACTATGGTAACTAAAGATCTGACCGTGGTTAGTCGGCGCGGTTCGCAAGTCTCTCATAAGACTTGTATCAAATTTCCAGGAATGCAACGACAGAAAACAAGTCCCTGTGGACGACGGTCCAAGTGAGGCATTCGGCCCTGGAGAGAAACAAGCGTTGCCTGATCGCCTACCTCAACAGCCGCATGAACAAAATAAAGACCCTCCGCTGGGAGTTCGGCTCCGTCCTGCCGCCAGACGTCAGGGAACTGCTGTCGGACAACGAATACGAATGGTTCTCCAAATACTCCACGAACCTCGCGTCTTACATGAGGTCGCTTGGCCAGGATATAGGATATAGTGGGATCGATCTCACCGAAAACTTAAGACCACCGAAGTCCCTGTACATCGAAGTGCTGTGCTTAACCGATTACGGAAAATTGGAGCTCGAAGATGGCGATGTGATACTATTGAAGAAGAACAGCAGACACTTCCTACCGACCTCCGAGTGCCAGACCCTCATACGACAGGGTATTTTGAAGCAAATTACGTAGTCTGTTTTACTTTAATATCTTTGTTATTGTTGAATGCTCTTTGTATGTACAATTATAATTTGTGACGTGGTAGAGCCAAGCAGGGGCTTTAGCTACTGCTCGAACGGGCCGGCTCGACTGGGGCGGCGCCACAATCACGAATTATATCGGGGCAAATTAGAGGCATCTTGTGCTTCTGCGTTTCGTTCGGTGAGCGAGTTAACCGGAGGCCCTCTCCTCATCCTTCCTTCCATCTCCCAAGTAACCGTTTAGGCCGGCAACGCAACTGCAGCTCCTCCGATTGTTGCAGATAATCACTCACCAGCAGCAGGTGAGCCGCTTGCTCGTTGGCTCTCTTCGCCATACAAAACTATGTTGCGCAGTGTAACTTGACTTGTATGTGTGAAACTTGAAGAGAGATCGTCGCACGACAGTTTCCCCTATTTTCAAAAACCACACAAGAAAATCGAAGGGCGGCCTTTGTTCAGATGCAGCTTCACTTGCACCTGGGGCTTCAGTTCTTTAGTGGCTGATCAGATATATAGTACGTGCTCGTTCATAATGATACGAATAAATGACTAAATTGAAAAATTTTAAAATAATTTATTCAGATTCCAGATCAAACCAATTATCTCGTACATGCGGTGAGAAATAATAAAAAAAAAGTATTTCGCGTACATGTGAGATTCTAACGCCATGGAGCGGCGTGGCGTCGCTTTTCAGCCCCGAAACTCAGCTGGCCTTTGCCCAGCATTGGGACATTACTACTACTCCCACGTTACTTTTCTAAACGCTCCATGAACAAACCATACATCTGAAGACTTTTTTATATTATGTTTAATGTAAGTACTATTTAAGCATCCGATGTAAATAAAAAAAATCGAAGTATATATGTCATCTTTTTTATTTATTGAAGCACTTCCTTGCTGTCTTGTACTGATCTACCAGTTCTAATGATGACATTGATTACCAAGCAGAGATTTTCTTGGTCTCCTCGATGGCTCAGTGGCTAAGCGTTTGGTTGCGGCTCCGCGTGTTGCGGGTTAGATTTCCCACGGGCCGGTTAATGAATGAATATACTTTATTGTACACCTCAAAACAGAAGTATAGAAAATTTAAAACAAAAAGAGGGTAGTAAATTAGAAAGTACAAATTGGCGGACTTATCCAGGCAACCAAATACGTAGAGAAACAAACAAAACTACAGACAGACACGAGGTAGGTGGTGCAATATAAATATACATACTGTACAACTAAAACTAATACAAACAATCAAATAAATGAAACTCAAATACACGTTTGAAATGAAACCATAGTTTACGGATTTTATTACGTTCAATTTTTATTCTCGACGTTTCGTGTGCGCGATAAAATCCGTAAATAATAGTTTCATTTCAAATGTGTTGTGTTCGCGTGAATACAAGAAATCATATGCATGCATATGTCCTTGGTTCATATAAGCACTAAAACGATCTCGTGGCTTTGTCGGCCATGCAAAGGTCCACGAATACAAATTACTGGTTTTCGGGTCGACACTGCATGTGACTTTTCGTCGGATCTTATCGCATAAGCGTTACATCGGATATGGAAAGGTGAAGAAGAGCGAGTGCCTCTATTGTGGTGCCTAAATTTACAGCACTATAATAACTCATGCGCAGTTGACTACTGCTATGGCAGCAGTCAAAACGCCGGGAATTGAAAAACAAAATTGAATCTCTATAAAATACATAATGTGTATTATTAGCGTAAATACAAGAAATCATTAACAATTCTTAATATTAAAAACTGACAACCGTTGGGGAAAAAAGGTTCTCGAGTGACAGCCACGTACAGGCGAAGGTAGTGTAGGACGAACCGCTCCACAAGATGGAGTGACGACCTGCGCAGTGTTGCGGGAAGTCGATGGATGCCGGTGGCTCAGGACCGAGCTTCGTGGCAATCTTTGGGGGAGGCCTATGTTCAGCAGTGGACTTCTGATAGGCTGAAATGATGATGATGAATATTAAACTTCGAAGCACCGGTTCTACGACGATGACTGTATAATTTCACTTTCTCTGTTAAGTGTGTTAAGTTAAGTGTGTGTGTATGTTAGTGTTAAGTTTGAAATTGTATTAAATAATAATTATTGGACTGTATCGTTGAAAATCCATCCGAATCAGTCGAACCCTTTAAGTTTTATACATATTCTTTCATTCTTTGTTAATCTAAGAGTGCGTTTCTCTAGGAATTTCCTATCACACACTTGCACTTTGTGGAATCGGCTGTTGCCAGCGGAATTTCCGTTACGACTTTGGGACCATCAAAAAAAAAGAGTCTATTCCTTCCTCGAAGGCCGGCCGCGCACCTGCAGCTCCTCTGGTGTTGCGGCGGTTCGTGGGCGTCGGTGATCACTTACCGTCAGGTAAGCCGTATGCTTGTTTGCCCCTTCTCTAAAAAAAAAAAAACTATCCACTACTGGACAAAGGCATTGCAATGAGGGCACCGACAAAAGCTGAGTGGCTATGAATGGAAGATTTGCCCATATGTACTCACCACTCCGGTCGATGAGCGCCGTGCCGGCACCCCGCACTGGACACTGTTCTGTGGTACTTCGGATTTAACCCCATCATTCGGGCGCCAGAGCCTCGCTTGTTGGCTAGCATGGGCACCATGGGCATTTGGTGCAATAACGTGGATTCTCCTTTACACCGCGGTGTAAATTATATATATATATTACTACGTATTTATACCCAATAGTATGATTGTATTATTCGTGGTAATTATATAATTTTATGGAAATATTTTACCGCAATAGTAATTTTACGATATTTAATTAGAGAATATAAATTGCAAATTATAAATTTCCTAATTAGGGAAACCACCGCCGGATTAAAAAAAAAACCCCAATAAATCGATAATATGTTCTTTCCTCACGAATATTTAATGAAATTTTTTTTTAACTAAAATATTCCTCGTGATCGCCATCATGGCCTATTAAAAGTTTAATTTTTTATTTATTCATTTATTTATTTATTAAGGATTACCAACAAGGTTAACACATAACAAATACATTTTATATAAAAATGATTTTTTTTTAAAAAAAAAAAGGCATGTGCCACCTTACTTATAGGCAACCATGGAAAGCCAGTAGACACAGTCTAGTAAAGTTAAATGAATATTAATATTAATCAGATCTATCGCTTATCTAAAGTAACACTATAACAAAGATAGGTAATAACAAAAATAATGAAATAAATAAGTAACCTACGATTTTCTTGTATAAATTAACGTATAATGCCCTCCGCATTTTAGTCCTAAGCTCAGATATTTTGGTTGAGAGAATGTCCACGTCCACTTTTTTTTATATTCCTCATTATCTTTCCTAATCATTCTATTTAGAGTTTAGTCCACTGCTGAACATATTCCCCCAAAGATTTCCACAACGAATTCTCTTGTGCGACCCGCGTTCATGAACCTCTCGAACACCGTTGCTCCATCTAGGGGCCCATACTAGGGGCTCTCGCTACAATGCTAGTGCCTCTACGAGGTTATCATGCCACAATCTTTCTTCGGTTAACATTCTACAAGCTATGTGGCCAGTCCATTGCGACCTCAACTTTTCAAGGCTATGCTACTTTTGATTTGCGATGGATGTGATTGTTGCAGAATGCAGAAGGCCAAAGTGAACAGACACCTTCTAGGCAAATGTGTACCATCCTAGGCCTCATCTTCACCTTCCATCGGGTAAGATTGAGGTTAAACGTAAGCCTATTTTTCATTAAAAAAATAAGAATCTATCATGGGGAGTAACACCAATCGTAGCCCTTTCTATAGCCCTTTCAGCAGGTTTGAGCTTCCTCAAACAATGTTCCTGGTGCTTCTTCTCATATAGGCCTCTCCAAGAACTGTACAACAACCGTTATCATGGGGGGAATATCGCGAAACGTCGGGTATATAAAAACATAATTAAACGCCATAAAATAATGGTATCATTTTAGGATTAATTATTAAAGTCATTTGTCTTTTTTTTTTTAAATATTTTCATCATCATCATCATTTCAGCCTATCAGAAGTCCACTGCTGAACATAGGCCTCCCCCAAAGATTGCCACGAAGCTCGGTCCTGAGCCACCTGCATCCATCGACTTCCCGCAACACTGCGCAGGTCGTCACTCCATCTTTAAATATTTTGATACCAATTAAATACATCATAGATTAGTAGGAAAAGACCGACGACTGCTCGCGAATTTAATAATGGTATGTACATATTCGTGGCAGACAGAGCCCTGATAGCCTAGTGGTCAGGGCGCTCACTTTAGTTTCATAGTGCGCGAGTGACCCGGGTTCGATCCCCGGTGCTGGCACCACTAAACTTGTTAATAGCAATTTTAAGTGCTGTATTTACCACGTGCTCAACGATGATGATGAGATGAAGGAAAACATCGCGTGGAAACTTGCATGTCTGAGAAATAATAAAAATATTATTTCGAGGATATCTGAAGCCCGCCAACCCGCACTGGAGCAGGTGGCGGGCCCGTTCCCGGCTCCTAAACCCTCTCTGATACTCGTATTTGAGAAGGAGGCCTTTGCCCAGCCGTGGGCACTTATAGGCTGCTACTTTACTTTTTTTACTTTACAACTCTGTTTACTGTAATAACTTATTAGAGACTATTAATTAGACATAATGATCATCCCACTCATGGTACGAAATGTGGTGCGCTAAACACCTTTCATGTGCATCTTTGATTCAGAAGCTGACTAGCAAAAAAAAAATTTAATAATTCAGCTTTTAAGTGTTAAAAAATTATGTTAGACAGAAGTCTCACCGATAAAATGGATAAAACCGGGGCAGGTGGATAATTTAATCACCAGCCAGAAGTATTCGAGTTATGCAATGCGGGATGATTTTTTGCCATTATTCGGTAGCCAGATTCCTAATTCTTGACCACTATGCTAAGGTAGGTAATTGAAGAGAAAGATGGTATAT
Source organism: Bhutanitis thaidina (assembly GCA_029286595.1). Classification (NCBI taxonomy): domain Eukaryota; kingdom Metazoa; phylum Arthropoda; class Insecta; order Lepidoptera; family Papilionidae; genus Bhutanitis; species Bhutanitis thaidina. The sequence goes on from JAGSMS010000022.1 coordinate 524,963, forward strand.
ATATGGCCTTACCCCATATGGCCTATTCTCACTACCATAACAACGCAGATACAACTTAAGAAAAGCTCAGCTAAGCTTACGGTGTTTTGTTGTCAGGCTGCTACTTTACTTTTACATATTCGTGGTATGCATGTAGTAGTGTTAACACCACTACATGCTCGGCTCAGTCCTCGTAGTAGTACGATGGGAACTACTCTATGGCAAAGGGAAATTCCGTTCGATTAAAAGAACTGTGGCTGGATTTCCGCTAATCAATCAATAACTGTTTCTAGGAGCCGTAGATCGGCGTGAGTTGTGTTCCGCTGCGTCATCGCACCGTACAGCTGGCCGGCTCCGACCGCTATTGTGTAATCAATCGGGTTATTAATTGAACCATAAGTTAAAAATGATTTCGCTCTGCGCTTCCGTGTCTTTTTAGGCTCACACTGCAATAGCTGGACGGTGCGTCCTACTTGTGGGTGTCAGGTTGAGTTTGCGGCGCACGGCGCATTGGTTGCTCGTGTATTTTTTTTATTATTTATTTATTTGCGAATAACAAGTACACTAGACACCTCGCACCTAACACGCTGCAGCCCGTCAACGGTCAGCTTGATTTTGCTCTGAAATTTTTCAACTTTCTTATCTCGTCATTTGACGGTAGGCATTGCGATTTTCAAGGGTTTTCCCTCAGTCGCTTCCTACGACACCCACGGTAAGAAACGGGCGGTAGATATTGTATATATATATAGAGATAGATATCACACGACACATTTAATTCTATTAATTATTGTGCAAGAATTAAGATAATTTAGGCAAGCCTTTGGATTTGTCGTCACTTTTACTCTCCATAAAATTGGAAGTAAAAGACCAATACACGTTTTTTTTTTCGTGCTCCGATACCTATATAGCAACAGTGTTAACTATCGGCCATTGTCAAAGTGTTTATAACAATATTCGGATATAAATAAAATCGAGCTTGGAAACTCGAACTTCGACGGCAAAACGAATGTCTGTCTACATACTTTATCGAAGAGATATTGTACTAGTGGCGCCTTAACGATGAACGATGATTTCCGCCCTTCCCTCGAATGTTCTAATTACTGTACACATTCACGAACACTTGCGCCACCATACATCATCAATGTTATATACCAAAAAAAAACAGAAACACAAAACAAGACATAACCATCACTAGTCGAGTTCGTGTCAAAAGTCCGACACATATTTCTCGGAAGGTTTGCCCGTATTCACTAAGCTGGGCAAACGGGTAGGTGAGTGCACTGCCGGTGACGCTGCTCCCCAGTCTGTGGGCAAATTCGGATGGATATTCCGCCATCATTCCGTTGCCAGGGCCTCGTTTGTTGGCTAGTTTATTTCTTTTTATGTTAAAGCGGGCCATACGAGCGAGCGGCTCATCTGATGGCAAGTCATTACCATTATCCACGTACAACTGCAACACCAGAGGAGTTGCAGGTGCGTTGCCGTCCTTTATCGATATTTGGGGTTGGGAGAGAGGGTGGGGAGGGGATGGGAGCGGGGGAAGAGAGCCTCCGGATACCGCACTCAACGAACGAAACGCAGAAACACAAGGTGCGACTATTTCACCGCTGGCATTCTGCGAGGTCGTGGTCCTGCCTCGATCGAGCCGGCTCATTCGAGCAGCAGCAAAAGCTACAGCTTGGCTCTACCACGTACAACTATCGGGTGCACCACGTGCACGTGAGGTTGGCATTGCGAGAAAACTGATGGCGTATCCTCAACTAGAAATCAGTTATCTCTGCTTATAAAAGGTCACCCCTAGAGGTCTTTGAGTGACCATTTAGTTGAACTTTTTTTGACGTAAGTATATATTTTAAACGTGGAAGAGCCAAGCAGCGGCTTTTGCTGCTGCTCGAATGGGCCGGCTCGACCGGATTGGTACCAGTACCTCGCAGAGTACCGGCGTGAAGTAGAGGCATCTTATGCTTCTTGCGTTTCGTTCGGTGAGTGAGGTATCCCGAGGCCCACTCCCCCTCCTCATCCCCCTCTTCATTCTCCCTTGCATCTCCCAAATACCCTTAGAGACCGGCAACCCACCTGCAGCACCTCTGGCGATGCAGATGTACGTGGGCGACGGTAATCACTTACCATCAGGCGGACCGCTTGCTCGTTTGCCGCCTTTCTCATAAAAAAAAATTTTTTTTTCGTTTGTCATTTGACATATTTGCGGTATATTGTACAATGTTTATTACGTTTTAATATAAGATACGCTATGAAGCGCTTTTAGGACACATAACATGTCGAATTAACATGTTTAATTACTTATTTTTTTATATGGCAAAACTTTTTATTTCATTTTTTTTCTTTTGTTTTTGTTATCTTTGTAACTATTATGTATCACAAGATAGTGTAATATGTGTGTAGATGTTGTAAGTGTCGGAATAAATGTCTTTATGTCTTTATGTCTCTTCCGGCGAAGTAGTCAAAGGCCGCCGTGCCAACAGTGATCATTGATTCCGTGGGCGCTTTAGACCAGGGGGTCCATATCGGTTTCACAGGGGGTCGTGTTAAAGACGCATATTGTTAATGTATACTTCAAACTGCTCTTATAATTTTATGTAAGACTCTACAAACAAACAAGATGGCGCTAGACATATTTAGTACGCGATATGGTTTGCCCTTTATAAAGGTAATAATAAGGTTGATCTAACATGTTCAAATATACCAGCTTAGACCAGTATACAGTTGTGGTTTTATTTATCAACCGTTCAAGTGTACACAAACAGTTCAAAGTCCAGTGTGGCTCTTAACAGGTAGACATAAACGAAAGGTGAACTTGAGGGTCGACGATGTCTAAAATCGACCCCTGTTAATTAACACAAGTTCTTATTTGAAACTTTCATGATAATGTATAAGTTGTGTTACGTGTACCAACTTGTTATAAGAATGACTAATAATCATTGTTGTACTTTTTAATTTTTTTTTACGTAATTTGTATTAATAATTATTAATTACACTTGATATTTACTGAATATTATGAATGGTAATTTTGTTATATTTTGATGAGAAAATGATCTTTTTAAGTTTACTCACTTAACCAACCTTAAGGTTTTTAAATTGGTAAGTATTTTGTATTAATACGAAAAAAAACTTACGATAGTATTTTTTTAAGTAATTTGGGTATGGGGGTCTGAGGTGTCGGTTCATTTTGGAAAAGGGGTCTCTTGCCCAAAATAGTTTGGGAATCCCGGCTTTAGGCGGTCCAGCGCTTAATGCCTACGTAACCGGTTAATGCCTTGAGTAGCAGGTAAGTGTTTGTTCAAATCTTTCCCCCACATAACACCAAAAAAAAAATATACAAAAGCTGGTTGCTGCGCTTTATTATTATTTCTTCTGTTTTCTAATATCGACATTTTAATATCATTCTATTACTTTCTCGACATGTTTAATATTAATGATTAAATAATGTGACAATCTTCTAGTGAAAATTTAAATATTTGCACACTCTGTTGAATAGAGTCGAATATAGCTCGCAGAACTGACAACCGCTGGGGAAAAAAGGTTCTCGAGTGGCAGCCACGTACAGGCGAACGCAGTGTAGGACGACCCCCCACAAGATGGAGTGACGACCTGCGCAGTGTTGCGGGAAGTCGACGGATGCAGGTGGCTCGGGACCGAGCTTCGCGGCAATCTTTGGGGGAGGCCTATGTTCAGCTGTGGACTTGTGATAGGCTGAAATGATGATGATTTTTTTTTTTTTATAGAAGAAGGGGGCAAACGAGCGTGCGGCTCACCTGATGGTAAGTGATCACCGACGCCCACGAACATCCACAACACCAGAGGAGCTACAGATGCGCTGCCGGCCTTTAAGGAAGGAATAACTTCTTTTCTTGAAGGTCCCTAAGTCGTAACTATTCGGAAATACCGGCGGTGACAGCTGATTCCACAAAGTCGAAGTGCGTGGCAGAAAACTTCGATTGAAACGCACTGTGGTGGGATGCCAACCATCTAGGTGGTACCGATGGACAAATGATAGCGTAGCAATGTTTGATTCTAAACTATTGATGATGATGATGATGACGATTCTCTATCACACGGTACGGATACTTAGGTACGTAAGTCCCGGTTCATTTCAATTGAAATCAAGTAAACACACGAGCTCAGTGACTGTGCGCACGCTGACTCAGCGCACAGCACGCCGGGGGCCATATCCGCTGTACCACGAAAATATTGCACAACAATTCCGCGCACAATCGTTTCACGATAAAATCATGCAAAGTTATTTTTCACATGCAAAATACGGTTTCGTTTATTGATATCCATAAACGTCCATAAATCGTGTCATGGATAAACGGAGCCATGTGAGAAAAAAATAACACGTTATCAGCAGCGGGGAGTGGAGACACGAGAAGTGTTTGTCATTTTTTATCATGACCTGAGTCTTCTGATTAATGCTCAGATAAGTGGTGGCTGTAACGGATAGATATCTTCGATTATTAAACCACAATGCTGGAATGAGATGGAATGCCTCGTTACCAGTAAACGGGTCTTCGGTAGTGATACAGTTATAGGTGGCAGAGCCATGCAGCAGCCCGATGCCGCTCGAATGGCCCGGTTCGACCGGGGCAGTGCCACGACCTCGCGGAACACCGGGGTGAAGTAGTCGCATCTTGTGCTTCTGCGTTTCGTTCGGTGAGTGAGGTACGAGTATCCGAAGGCTTTCTTCCCCTCTCCCACTCCCCTCCTCGCCCTCTCTACCAACCCATATTTGGGATTCCTTAAAGGCCGCCAGCGCACCTGCAGCTCCTTAGCTGTTGCAGATGTACGTGGGCGACGGTAATCACATGCCGTCAGGTTCATCATGGTGAAGATGCAGCATGATACATGTAAGTTTCTGTTAGCATGCATGGCCCTTCCCCGGTCGAGCCGACCGATTCGTGCTGTAACACGAAGTGTTATCTAAAATCTCAAGTAAACGTAGAAAAGGTGGCCATAATCGACAACACCTTTTTTTTATAATTATCGACAAGACTTACTAAATTAGGAAGTAAACATAAACTAGATAATCCAAAGTTAAAGTTATGTAAAGTTAAAAAAAAACATGGGTCAAAGTGCACGGATCTAAGTGAAAAAAGTGAGGTTTCTTCTCCATCATAGAAACCTCATTATGTAACGGCGATTGTAACAAATAAGTCAATTAGAATTACTTACGCAAAAAAAAAAAAGAAATTTCATTGATTCATATATTATTGTTATAAAATTTGTCAACATATAGTGTCTGCCTACCACAGTTTGTTAAGAAGAGAAAAAATATTAATATAATTTGACTTGGAATGCATAAAATGCGAGTTGGTGAGCACTTCATTACTGCAAAGAAATAGGTACTTGAACGTAATAAACAGAAGCGCGGTGCCGAGGACGAACAGGACGCGGAGAATTGTGACAGGGAAAAACCACGGAGCGTTGTCCACGCCTGCACTTCACCATATTGTCGATGTTGTTACGTAGAAGTTGTTGTTATAGGTAGAATGAATGAATGAAATGAAATGAATCATACGTATGAATGAAATTAATGAAGGAAAGAAAGAAAGTACTTTATTCATTGCCATAACACAAGTAACACATAAGGAAAACTTAATTAACATAACCAAAAATAATAATAATAATATTTTATTGGGTTGCAGCAACAAAACGGTGTCCGACTCAGCATAATGCTGTACCAATGCTAAACCACAACTACAGCGCTGGGATTCTGTCGGAACCCTGTTTTTTTTTTTCGCGAGCAGTCGTCAGGCTTTTTGTACTACATGAGGAATCAAAATATAAATAACGACAAAAAACATAATAATAATAAATATAGAAATACCCCATACAATACTAATAATAATATAATTCCGCATCAGCATAGTACAGATCTAACCTCCAATGAATAACTGTAAACTGTACCTTAATTTCTTTAAATTGTCTAGTCGTACTAAGTCTAATGAATGAAGGTTCTTCATTCTACGACGTAAGAAAGATAATTTCGTTTGCCAAATGTCACATTTCATTATTATCTCCTTTACAACCTACCACCGTTTCATCATGAGGCTCGTCTGATGGATAAGAAACAGGCGAAGGAAACTCCATAGGTATTCTTCATAGGTAATATCTTAAAATAAAGGGTGAGGTCCCAATAGGCAACTGGAAGCATGCTACAATGGTATAGTGATCTACAAACATAAAGCACAAGTGCACTGCGAACTAGAGCAGACCAGCCTCCACAAGCAGCATGTTCACAAGTGTGCCAGCCATCCCTCTCCTCGACCATATAAAAGGGAAGAGATGGCCCGCCACGCGACGCTGCCACAAGCAGAGGTCTATAGGCGAGCGTGACATACTAAAGTCTACAATATATATAGATAAGATATTATATCTGTATGTGTGTCCGTTTGGCCGTTTCGGCTACACGTGTTTGCAGTGGGTAACCCGAGGAATGTAACTCCTAGACATTATCCGTTCAATATCATTATGTAACACTCGTAGTGTAAGCCAAGACGCTCTAACTTGTATGTCGTAAACATGCACATAATGTATACTACAAGTGCGTCGAGTTGTTAATATCATAGAGGACGTCATTTTGATTCGGACGAAGTTGTCTTTTTATCGAGAATTTTTTTTTGTTACACCGTGCTAGGGTTGCCAACCGTACTATAATACTATTTTACAGTATTTCGGGTATGCGTCAGTACGTAGAAAAAACTATATTTCAGATGGATGGATGTCGAAGTTTTTTTACAACCCAAACTAATAAAATACATATACCTCTGTTTGTACATGTAATACAACCATACAAACAGACATTCTATTTTCTAATTAGTCAAGAATATAGCGTGTAAATCCACAATGTTACAGCACAAGTGTCGCGCTCACTCCACTAGCAGCACCTGTATGACGCGTGTAGCGCGCAAGACCTTTTTATTACCGACGCCCACGTACACCTGCAACACCAGAGGAGCTGCAGGTGCGTTGGCGGACTTTAAAGGATATTTGGGGAGAGGCAGAGGGAGCGGGCCTCCGGTTACCGCACTCACCGAACGCCGGCCCATTCGAGCAGCAGCAAAAGTCGCTTGTCGAGGTTGGCCACGTATAAACCTACTCGAGACCGGGTCTACTTGCATCATAAAACTGTTAAACACAATGGTTCTCGTTGCACATTATTTTCTGTTATTAGGCAATATATATATATTTAAATGTATTCATATTTGCTTATATGTATTTATTCCGTCAGTATGTTGTAAGTGTAAATTATTCATGTATTATAGTCCCTTTTTTTTAACAAATTTAATGTTCGGCACCCTTAAAATATCTCCCCACGCCCCGGGTTGACTGGCAGAGAATGTGAAGAGACATTAAGTCCGCCCTTTGTAATACTTTTATTTAAAAGTATTCAAATAAAGTTTAAATAAATAAATAAATGCCATTAAGGCTTAAATTAAAATAGAAAAAGAAAGTTGTGGAGTATGAACAAGAGCGTGAGATTTTGAAAATTATATAAGTACAAAATTTTTAATAGCATATTTAAGTACCTAGTGAATTTACCACTTGCTCAGCTTAATATGTGATGAATAACAAAATAACACGTTTTGACGCCATGCGAAATCCGCTTACCCTCACTGGAGCAGCGTCGAGGGTTTTTCCCGTGCGCCAAAAAAATTCACAAATATTGAGAGGTCAAGAAAGATAATTCTGTTTGTCAAATGTCGAATCTTTTTTGGCAATCTTCCACCGTTTCGTGTTCAGGTTCCTCTGACGTAGAAGAAACAGGTTAAAGAAACTCGAAATGTACCTACGGAGTTACTTTTTGATTTTTTTTTCCTTTATGCGTATATCATAAAATAAAAGGTATGGTCCCATAGGCAACGGAAAGCGTGCTACAAGAATATATTGATCCACAAACTTAAAGCACAAGTGCCTCACAGCCTCACAAGAGAGACGCATGTGCCAGCCAGGGAAGTGGAGGAACCGCCACACGACTCCGCCCCGAGCAGATGCTTCTATGCGAGCGTGGAACACTCAAGTTCACAAAATACTATCACATTCCCAAAGAGCACACATACAGTTTTCTACAGGACCATTTACAATGATGTGAATGTACATTAATAAATACAACTAGTTACCAAATCACGGCGTCAAGTTACAAGATAGATCGATTACCCAACTCTTTGCTCTTTAGCCATCAGTGGGACCATACCCAGCATGACGTCAAACCGCCGCTGCTATCTTTAGTAAATGCTAATCCGGGAAAAGCAACTCTTACGATAACGTAAAGTATGAGAAAACCTTATAAGAAATGTTTGGAGACTTAACTGCGATTTATGGCTTGTGTTCAGCAGTGGACTAGCTGGTAGGGCTAGTCCATAGGTGTGACAACGCATCTGTAACGCCACTCGATCGAAGTCGTTTGCAGGTGTTCATGGGCTGCAGTAGCTACTTACAATCTGGTGGAATGTTAGCTCGTAGTTCACCCAGATCCAATGAAGAAAAAAAAAACTTAAATAAGCTGCTGAAACGAATATCACTGCAAATCCAATGACTAAAAAACCAACAACAGCTGATAATTGTCCGCCATTTTTTTGAACTTGACTCTACCACGCCAAGCGGCTGCTTTTGCTGCTGCTCGAATGGGCCGGCACGACCGGGTTGGTACCACGGCCTCGCGGAATACCGACTTGAAGCAGAGGCATCTTATGCTTCTGCGTTTCGTTCGACGAGCGAGGCGTCCTCATTCTCCCAATTCCCAAATATCTTTAAAGGCCTGCAACGCACCTGCAGCACCTCTGGTGTTGCATATGTACGTGGGGGACGGTAATAACGTACCATCGGGTGTACCGATTGCTTGTTTGCCGCCTTTACTATAAAAAGAAAATGTCTTCTGCGCACGATGATGCTCCTGCAACTCTATAGTATCTGCCACGGGAAATGTAGATATAAATTATGACTGGCACATTTTTAAATGTCGCGAAAAAAACGCCACAAATCTTTCATATCTATCTGAGCATATGCGAGATCATAGCATCTCAGAGGCGAGATGTACGAGTATGGTGCAGTGGTTGATAACCCGCCTGCAGAGCGCCACCGGTGATTCTGTCATTAAAGCGAAAAGGTTGGAATCCCGTTCGAGGGAAACATTTGTATGACAACAATATGTTTGTATGTGAGTCATCGATGTATAAACATATGTATAGTAACATGCTTTATTTTGTCTCACTATTCAATAACAACAATTCCATGAATCATAGAAATAGTAATAAACAAATATAAAAAAGATATGTGACTTAGGGATATGACATGTGAAAACCCCTCAAGATACTAAGAAATCACGATTGTAGTTATGTTTGTAATATTCCCATTTGTTTTGGAATTATGCGACGACGTTAATTATTGATTATTTCATGGATACACTACGTGCAGAGACGCACGTTGTGTTGGACTGACATTGACATTACTTACGACGTATTTATCTAAGTCAAAGACAAAACCTTTTTTTTATTTAATTTAGGCATAGAATAAGTACTTGTAATGTACATGTAAAACGAAATCCATTCTCATTTACACTCTGCATTCTGATGCCATGTTGCGTAAGTTTGTCTGTTGTTTCTGCGACGTAGGACGTAGTCTTTATATTAACAAGACAATGTAACAAACAGATTGAGCGTAGATTTACCCGGTAATGAGCGGGAAAACCGTTAGGCACATTGCGTGTAGAGTAAATATCCTGATATCATTACGGGCATATGATCGCAACCACTCGGTATTCGTATCTATTTCCATTCGTAGAATATGAACGTCATTTGGAACTGCTATTAACCCTTTTCGTGATTTTGAAACAATTGAAATTTTTTGTTTTTTTTTTTGTGGGAAAGGCGGCAAACGAGCAAGCGGTCCGCCTGATGTGAAGTGATTACCGTCGCCCACGTACATCTGCAACACCAGAGGTGCTGCAGGTGCGTGCCTTTAAGGGTATTTGGGAGATGGGAGGGAGGAGGGTTGGCGGAGGGTGTATGGGCCTCCGGTTACCTCACTCACCGAACGAAACACAGAAGCACAAGTCTGCCTTGTGAATGCCTCTACTTCACGCCGGTATTCTGCGAGGCCGTGGCACCAACCCGATCGAGCCGGTCCATTGCTCTACCATGTTGTAAATTTGTAATTAAACATATTAGGTTATTAATGAAACACATTTATTATTATTTTTTGAATACCTGCGGTATCTAAATATATATTAAGACATGATTTGAGTCTTATATATTTATTTTTATAATATTCGTAATAGTATAAATTAAAAGAATTAAAGAAAACTTAAAAAAAAGAAGGAAACTACAAGTTCAAGAATTCTAAACAGTTAGAGAAGCAACCGACTTCAACTCCCTATTTTCCCACCTTTAGAGACGGAATACCCTGGAGGTATAGCTTATTAAAAAAAAAGAATCATCAAAATCGGTTCACAACTAGCGAAGATATCGCATAACATACAAACGAAAAAAAACATAAAAACAAATTGATAACCTCCTACTTTTGAAGTCTGCTGAAATGGATTACAAGCTATGCAGCGTCGTCTTATTTATTAGTGTTAAATATTTAAAATCAACTTCCGGTGGCGGAAATTCCATCGACCTCGATCAGAAAGTGACGCGGGCAATCTGGGTGGTGCGAGTCAGTTATTCAACGAATTCTTTACAACATGATTTAAAAAAAAATGATTTGTTGTAGCCGATAAGCGAGGCAGTCCGTTTTCCCGGTTAATGTAAAATACGTTAAATACCGTCACACTGTTACGTAAACGGGCATGTCTCTAACACGCGGTGAATGTTTCATGATAGCGTTACGATGTAATTATAATAATGACAAATAGTGATGTCGTCCTGGTCGATTCGCGACCACGTCGGGACAACTTCCGAATACTTCTAAATACGGCCGGATGTTATATGGTGTGGTAAGTGGACACGTGATGCTATCGGAGGTATAGAAGAACATAAAGAGAACTACTTGTAGAGCAAGACATTCGAAGTCAGTACAAACCGGCGTGAAAGTAGCCTCTACTTCTATCTGGAGGAGTTTTGTTTGGGATGTGTGGTTATCGGAGGTCAGCTTCCCGCTCGCCCTCGTCCCCTCCTCCACCCTTACGCTGTTCCCCATCCCCAATCGTATCTTACTAGGTCGGAAACGCATCTGCTGCTCATCTGGAGTTGCAGTTGTACGTGGGCGACGGTAATCACTTACCATCATATGAGCCGATTGCACGTTTGCACCCTTTTCTATAAAAAAAGAAGAATTTTCCTTCATCTAACCTTATATCTTATATTACATTTATTTATGTAAAGAACCGTCCGGTTAAGCCTTACGGAAGTTAAAGCACTTTATGTTTTTTCTAATTTAGAAAGTAATGGATAAAATTATAACCGATTGATTGTCATATTTAAATGGTGGAGTCGGGAGAAGAAGACCTAGGCGAACATTTCACGATCAAATCGGAGGCGTTCTGAAAAAAGGCCAGGTCAAGAGTACTCTAAACCTACGAGGATGCATGCGAAGATTGATGAAAGTGGAAGAAGCGAAAGACGTATGTCAGGATCGTGTACGAATCGGGTTTCCCGACGATGTACTCTCTCATCGCCTAGCCCTTGAATATTTCTGAAGTGTGCGGCACCGAGGATACTATGAAGTTAAAGCGAGCGTCTTAACCACTAGACCAGTACTGCTCAAGTCTAAATGATTAATCTTTCAGTTAGTCATTTAGACTTAATCTTTTTATGGTCTGCACAATAAAAGCTAAATACCACTTACTGAATAATCATAAATCTACAAATCCAAAATATCAATATAGCTAACATTTAGATGTCTCGAAGTGTACTAAACCACTCAAACCTTACCGATATATTATGTATGTATATTTTTAGTTAGAATATATTTATATTGAATATATGTATTAGATATATGTATTAGATAGAAGTATCACATTCATTTATTTTTTATTTTATGTTAAGCTTATTTTTTGAGTTACGTAATATATGTTTTCAGTATGCTTTAAATTTGACATCCGTGATGAACATAGGTTCCAGATGAAAACCAGTGTCAGGCTCTAAAGCTCGACAATGGATGATCTGGAGAACTATTGGTCCAGCCATGAGACACGCACAATGTATTATTGTTTTGTAATTGTGAAGTCTGACGTTACTGTTGATTTTTTTTCCACCTTTAATTTTCTTTGTTTATTTTTCATTAACATGTTCTGTGTGTTGTCTCTTTATGCTGTACCAATAAATATTTTTCTTTCTTTCAATATGCGTAGGTAAATATCACGGAATTCCATTTGACAGGACACGCGTGATATCATATTATAGCGAACACTCTAACCACTAGGTTACCACGCCTCGTTGACCTTATATCTGAGATAGCTTATGAAGATTTTTTTTATGTCATAACATAATTTTTACAGCTGATCTGCATATTCAAGTACGCAGCGTACTCAGGAGCAGTACAACACTTCTGATTGAATTAGATCTTCTTCTGAGTCTTTTTGTCGAGAAAAGTTTGCAGTTTCTGATCACAAAATTCACACAGCTTTAGATGTATAGTTCACCTAACTTGCGGGCCTTCTGCTCGCGAGTCTGTAAAGGCCGCTGGGCCAACAGCAAACCTAGCGTGGGGGTTTCAATCGGTCCGGCATCTACAATGCTTATCCCGACATAATCAGTCGCCGGAGACGGTGACGGGTAAATGTAAAAAAAAAGCATTATTAAAAATTTTCTGTAATTAATTACTCCTAAATCTCTTATGTTTTTTCATGATTTTGTTTACATCAAAATTTAAACGTATAATTTTTTCGAGTACATTTTACCACAATATGCCATTTAATTATTTAATTCTAATGAAACTTAATTAGTTATATGGTAGTTATCCTCGTGTGACCGAGTAAAAGAAGTATTAATTTTCCTTATACAAGGTTTTACACACAAACGTTCTCAAATATTTTTGTTTTGCAGCTTTTTTTTAGTCGGACATTTTGTTTTTAGATTATTTCATCTCTATTTTTTGTTGTAACAGTTAAATTGTGGTGTCGATGTAAGAATCCGCCGTCTCCTTCCTACCCGTGGGTGTCGTAAGAGATGATTTAGGAGAAATTTTTACGGCCATGGGACATGGGACACCCACGGGAAAAGATGGGGAGGACTGATTCTCATATGACTTTCTGTCTTTCTTTCGATATACGGATCTTATCGCGTTTAATATTTGTTTTGATGTTGCCGACGTTTCGAGTGCTTCAGGCAGTGCTGAAGGAGGCCAGTGTTGACTATGAGATCTGGACTTCTAACGCCTCAGACCCCACGTGACCAGGGATGCTGTAGAGCACTAGAAATGTCGATAAAATGAATTAAAATGAATCGAAATGAAATACGTAAATAATGGTTTCTTTACAAATCAAAGGACCTTTTTAAAAATGTTCCTTATTATTTCAGAAAACCCACAACATACTCAATATTACAAATTTACACAGTTAGGTTTTTTTTTTAATTATTAAATTGCTACTTATCTCAATGAGGAGTTCTCTTCGGAGAAAATTTGTTAACACGCGGGTGAAGTCGCGGGCAGGGCTACTGCTATTATAATAGTCATTTCTTCTTACTCAGCCTGTTGATGGTACACTGCTGGACATCCCTGTGGGAGTATCAATTGTTATCACCACGCCGGGCAAGTAAGTTGGCGTGCGCAGGACATGACCCCTCTCGCACCATAGACGTCACTGATCTGAGTATTTGTAATGTGACATTTTTTTTAATTAAAAATATTTTTCGTTAGTTAAATTAGTTCGAAGTGATTAATCTCCTAATAAATGTTTCCGCATGAGATTACCAAGGCATCCACTATAATAGGGATTCCCAAAGTGGTTTCCCTAGCGTCTATATAAACGAATACTGATTTTGGGCCTTGACGAGGTTCAAAAATCGACCCCTAATAATTGATACAAGTTATTATTTGGAACTTTCAAGATACTGTATAAGTTGTGTTGCGTGTACCAACTTGTTACAAGAATGACTAATATTAGTAGGAAGTATCATTCTTGTAATTTAAAATCAAAAATACGTAATTTATATTAATAATTATTAATTACACATGATATTTACTGAATTTTAATATCCGCCAATCGCAAAGTTTTTAAATTGGTAATTATTTTGTATCAATAGAAAAAACTAGAGATAGAATTTTTAAAGTAATTTGCCTGGGGGTCTGAGGTAACAGTTCTTTCTGGAAAAGGGGTCTTTTGCCCAAAATAGTTTGAGAATCCCTGTACTAGAAGGCCAAAACTTAGGCAGCCGACTTTTTCCTTAGGCTAGAAGATTGCAAAAATATTATTTCTGACTAAGGCCGAAATAACCGAGTTGAACATGCCATACCACATGACACCCAGGTTGGCATTAGGCTAGTACGACGAAGCCGCTTGCCAAGCGAGTCAAGTTTCCAAGAGTGATGATATACGTACTTTATAAGATAATTAAAAAAAAAGAATATTTAAAATTAGAATTTGATTAAACTTAACTTCTTGTTGACGCTGGTGATCATAAGTCAAGAGCAATATTCCGACCGGCTTGGAAACAACGTCATATTTTGACGTGGCGTTTTGGATGCTAACTTTGTACGGGGTAGAGCCAAGCGGCGGCTTTTGCTACCGCTCGAATTGGCCGGCTCGACCGATGTATTACCACGGCCTTGCAGAATTCCGACGTGAAGTAGTGGCAACTTGTGCTTCTGCGTTTCGTTCGGTGAGTGAGGTGACCGGAGGCCCACACCTCCTCCCTATTCCCCTTCTCTTCCCTCCCATCTCCCAAATATCCTTAAAGACCGGTAACGCACCTGCAGCATCTATGGTGTTGCAGATGTATGTGGGCGACGGTAATCACTTACCATCAGGTGAACCGCTTGCTCGTTTGCCCCTCCCTCAACCCTCCTCTCAGCGTGTTTGTCCCCTTTCTCATATATAAAAAAAAACTATTCCCAAAACCGTGTCGAACGCTCATCCATTAATAGCTTATGACGTGACCCCATACCCTAGTGGTCTCATAATTAGCGTGGAAATTACTCACGGCATGGGAGATTCGATGCGTCTCTGTCCGCTGGCAAGACAGTGGCCCCGTATCTTCAGGAATGCGGAGATGCGGAAGGTATCATTGTGATCGATTATTTAACTAAAGGACAGACAATAACCTGTTACGGATAAAAGTTAAAAAAACTTCCCAAAGAACTGGGTTGCAGTTGATGCTGCACACGCCATATTCTCCGGACTAGGCTCCTAATGATTTTCACCTTTTAACCAATTTGTAAAAGCAGTTTAAATTATGACGGAGATGATGAGATCATACGTGCTGTGGAGGCCCATTTCGATACCCAGGATCAAAGCGAGGCCCATTTCGATACCCAGGATCGAGTCAAAGCCAAGGTACGTTAGCAACTTTCCTAACCTTTATTCATTGGGTATCACGTTGAAGAAATAAATGTAATTCAGAAATAATTTTCCTGAAGAGTCATTGCGTTTCTTAAAACTTATAGATCAACCTACTTTATAAATATAGTACACTACAGTCTAATTCAGAAAGTTCGCCTTTTTTTGCGGTCGGTTAAAAATATTTTAAATAACAAAGAAATGTCGAGTGGCTAGAAGATCTACCTGCCTACGAATCAGGAGACCCGATTATACAAGATACCCGATGATACAAATAGGGTCGATCCCTTATCTGGAGGGTTTGTATCAATGAGTTTTTCGAAAACTCGTTTATAATTTCTATCTTTGAACGGGACTCTAAGCGCCAATAGCCAAATGAGTTAGGGTGCGGACTACGAAACATGACGTCGTAAGTTCGAGCCCGCCATTCGACTATTGTCCTGAACCACTCCAAATACAAGCTGTAATGCTTAGTTAAATAAAGAGCATTGCTAGTATTCTTTTTTTAAAAAAAAACAAAGACTTAAGCGCTTAGAGGGTCTCTAACTGTCACGTTGGTCTATATGAACTACGGTGAAAAGTGGGTTGAAACTACTAAAATAAATATCTAAGATCTCTGACCACCCACTCACTGGATAAACGGTCGTGAGAGCTTACAAAGATAGGCACTATTATGTAGACAAACGTAAAAAGTAATCTCGACGTTTGTGTAAAATATCGCGTATAAATACGCTGCAAAGGCAGCGAGCAATTTATGTCCTTGGATTTACGGCAGGCGTTTGCGACTTGCTTAAAGCGGCGATTGATACGTACGCATAGTTTTAAATCGGCTTAAGAGCTTCTTAAAACCATTTTTAATTTTTATTAAAGTACTATGTATTCTCGTGCTGTAATAAGATATTCAGAATATGTTATTTACTCATTAAATATTGCAAGAAAAGAAATCCAATTGTCTTTAACATTAACTTTTTTATTGTTAATTGTATTTGTATACTTCGCTTAGCTAGTGGCCCAAAAAATTTGTAAACACCTCATGTAAACTTTTTACATGTTTACATGTGTGACATATAACATGTTTTCAAGGACGTTAGAAAAAAAAAAAACTTACTACTATACTAATATAATCAAACATTCACGATTCAGGACAAAAACTTACATGGGATATTGTTTTTATTAAGAAAGAAAGATAAAAGAGATACATTTCCGACTTAATAAACATGGCAGTGGATTAAACCTAGGACTGATAACGCAGAACAGTGTCACTGCTGATTCACGATAAGAAAACAGATGTATTTGAAGCAACCGACTTCAACTCATATTTTCCCATCCTTATCTGGGATGGTTTTCCCTAAAATTCGAATATAACATCAAGAGCGCACTCAAAAGTGGAAGTTTAGTTAGAGTGAGTTAGGAATAATTGAAGTGAGGCAGAAGCATTCTCGGACTCACCCGTTTGATTGGAGGACGCAGCAGTCTCCGCGGAATAAAATTGTTTTTCAAGAACCATCTGAATACTCTATAGAGGTACTCTCTACTCAAAGGTCAAGCACATGCTAACGTGCCGGGGACGAAATATAGAAAGAAAGAAAGTACTTTATTCATTGCCACAACTCAAGTAACACATAAGGAAAACTTAATTAACACACCAAAAAATAATAATAATAATATTTTATTGGGTTGCAGCAACAAAACGGTGTCCGACTCAGCATAATGCTGTAGCAATGCTGAACCACAACTACAGCGCTGGTGTTCTGTCGGAACCCTGTTTTTTTTTTTTTTTACGCGAGCAGTCGTCAGGCTTTTTGTACTACATGATGAATATATAAATATAAATAACAACAAAAACATAATAGTAATAATAATAAGAAGAAGACAAAATATCTGGACCTGGCTCACGAGGTAACCGACATGTGGGGTGGTATACCGACCGAAATTATTCCGATCGTCGTCTCTGCGAATGGGTTAATCCCAGTCAGCCTCTCGGAACATCTGAGCCGGCTGGGACTCCGTGACGGACCGCTCCGAGCTCAAATGCAGAAGGCGGTGCTACTCGATGCCGGTCGCACTGTCCGCCGGTTTCTTTCCCTTTCTCCCTAACCCTCGGCCGTCTGGTCTCCCCTGCCGGGGGCTTCCATCTGGTTAGGTTTTAATTATCTATTTAATTTTATTATATATATAATTTATAAAATATTATTTATATTGTGGTATTTATTTATACAACCCAACCAGATGAGTAAATAAAGAAATACCCCATACAATAATAATAATAATAATATAATTCCGCACCAGCATCATAACAAATATGTTTAATATTTGAAAAAGCGCGAACTATTACTTAACTAATGAAACTTAACTATGATTAAAATGGCGTTAAAGTCACTCAACACTAACACAGGCATATTAACTGCGTTTTAGTGTAAGCCACGATAACCGTCGAAATATAGGTTCAATTTGTACTGTTCGCCTGGACACTGAGACGGCGACAGGCACACCACCTGTCACGTTGCACCAAATGAGCTCTGATGAAAAGTGGATTTGTATGTACCAAGATATCTAGATCTCTAACCACCCTCTACTGTGTTGTCGTGTGAGTTTACGAAGATGTTTAATAATATATTTAAGGTTTTAAAGGAAGCGCGTAGGAAATGGGAGGAGGGGATATACCGTCACTCACTTTTGTAGTTGGTAGAGCCTAGCGGCGGCTTTTACTGCTGCTCGAATGGGTTGGTCCCACGGCCTCGCAGAATACCGGCATGAAGTAGGGGTATCTTGTGCTTCTGCGTTTCGTTCGGTGAGTGAGGTAACCGGAGGCCCACTCCCTCTCTCTATCCCCTTCCTTGTCCTCGCTCCCATCTCCCAATACCCTTAAAGACCGGCGACGCACCTCCAGCGCCTCTGGTGTTGCAGTTGTACGTGGGCGACGGTAATCACTTACCAACAGTTGAACCGATTGGTCGTTTGCCGCATTTCTCATAAAAAAAATAACTCCTCCAAATTACAACCACACCGGCACGTGGTTCGAACTACGGCGGTATATCCGTTCGAATTCGCCGAACCCAAATCCCAAAGACTAGCTCCGCCGGTTCGCCGCTCGCCAACCCGATTACCCAGCGTTGTGAGCATAGACAAATATTTCTAGAAACGTATTCTTACTTTACTTGGTCTTATTTGGAGATTGGTCTATGTTCAGCGGTGGGCTACAATAGGCTGATGTAGAGTAAGTAGAAGTATCAAATTTTATCAAAGTCTCAACTTACCTCGTTAAGTTTTTTGTTCAGCTCACCCTCCGAAGGTCCCGTACGCCCTTACGACTCGCACTTCATGTCTCATAAAATTTTACCGCTTTTATTCCCATCGCATGGTTCTCGGCAAGGTTGCGCACTGTGCTCAATTTCAGCGTTAAACGTTTTAATTATTTACGGCCATCAGCGGCGTGGATTTATAGCAGGCCATAAATCAATTGCTGATTAAATTTCAACGTTAATTATTCTTTTAATGTTTAAAAAATTAAAACAACTGTATTGCTCACGATTGTTTTAATATATTTGTTTTTCTTTTTATCGTTTTTTATTGTTCTACGAAGAGCCTGCTCGATTTGCACGGCACTATAATATCTCCTTCGCGGTTCACAACTGCCGATTGTATTTGGAAAGTCTTCGTTGAAATCGGCCAGAAGGACATTATTATCATCATCCTAGAGGGGGAGTGAGCCGCGCCATGATAAAAATGCAAGACCTCTCACTGCTCGACCGACTGTTCCATAAGCAAGAATTTTTTTTTTCACGAATGTCATAGACTATGTAAAGACAGACCAGACAGACCCTCAAACATCTATCGCAAAGACATACATGATCTTCCCTAGAGATGGCAGAAATGTATAGATAATGAGGGTAAATACTTTGAATAAATAAATGAATATATTTATTCTTGGAGAATAAGGTGTTTGTTTTTTTATCCAGTATAAAACGGCAATTTCATACTTTAACCCCTAATATGTTATTTATCCGACAGGCCCGCTACCCGCCCACCGTTAGTATGCGAGTTATGGATATTTATGTATTTGTATATGATATTATGTCGTGGTAACCTAGTGGTCAGGGCCCTCACTTAAGTTTCAAAGTGCGCCATTGACCTGGGTTCGATCCCCGACGCCGGCACCATTAAAATTGTTAATAGCAATTTTAAGTGCTGTATTTACCACGTGCTCGGCGGTTAAGGACAAGAACGTGTCGAATCCTGCATATCTGAGAAACAATAAAAAATATTTCGAGGATTTGTGAAGCGCGCCAACGCGCACTGGAGCAGCTTGGCGGACCCTTACCGGGTCCAAAATCCTCTCAAAAGCATTTGAGAAGGAGGCCTATGCTCAGCGGTGGGCACTAACAGGCTGCTACTTTACTTTACTTTTATATGATTATTTATCTATGCACTTATTATGTATAATCTTATCATCATCCATGTACAAAGGCAACGGGAATCCCAGTTCGGAACTAGCTGACGTGTGTCTGATATTTTTTTTATCTATAGGTCAAGACATTCGTTTTATCTGAGACGGAATTATTTAATGTGTGAGATATGTTAAACATTTAGGTACAGGTAAACATCGTTTGGATTTTCCCAAAGATAATGCTTCGTTATGGCGTTGTATCGAAGACCTGGTTCGCTGACTTTGTTTGTCCCGGCACAGAGAGAGAAGAAGGTATTACTGCCATATTTCTTTTTGTTTTTGGATGGATGGAAAATGCTTTAAGCATACCCGATGCAGGCCGGGAAGTCACCCGTCGGGTTATGTCGGACTCGGATCTCGGAAGGAGAAACGTACCGAGTAAAAACCATCCGCTTAGCCGCTGGCCCGGAGGCCTTTCCTGCTTCGTCTGTAACCTTGCACGACTTGTTCCCAACGGGGTAGACAGAGACAATCTTCTTCCACTTGCTACGGTCCTGACATACGTCTTTCGCTTCTCCCACTTTCATCAATCTTCGCATGCATACTCATTGGCTTAGAGTACTCTTGACCTGGCCTTTTTCCAGAACGTCTCCGATTTGATCGTGAAATTTTCGTCTAGGTCTTCCTCTTCCGACTCTACCATTTACACTCGCCGCATATATTTGTTTCGTCAACCTACTTTCATTCATCCTCTCCACATGTTCAAACCAGCTCAGCATCGCTTTTTCAATTCGTGTCACTACATCGTCTTTCACGCCACAACGCTCTCTGATCACATTATTTCGAACCCTGTCAGTTATCTTCACATCAATCATAATTCTTAACGCTCTCATTTCTACTGCATTTATTCTGCTTTCATGCCACTTCTGCCATACAAAGCTTGATGGTATTAATTAAGCTTACTGTAATAATTTATAAAACTTGCCAGTTGCTAACTCGATTATTTCGTGTATCTACAGCGTATACAAGAGAATGCAACGAGATTAATTGTACGGATTTTATCGCGTTTAATTTTATTTATTCTACTTCACGGCGTTTCACGCGTTATTATTTCCATATTGCTACGCGGTCGAGTTAACTTGCCACGTCGTCGGAATTCCCCGCTTCCCGCTCACTCGCGCCGCCCCCCGCAGCCGTGCAAACTGCCATAGCGTATGAATGTGACGTCATCAGTCCCCAGGTGCCTAGTTACTTCGACAGGGCTGTAGATGTAACAGCGGGATTCCGGATTCCGGGCTGCGGAATGTAGATACTACATTCTTCTTCAGCCTGTTTTAAGTGCACGGCTGGACATATGACTGTTTCGCTTTCACCTCTTCACCGCATTGGATGGTGGGGTTAGTGAGCGCAGTGCTGGTGATCTTGTACGACAAATAAACACATCAAAACATAAAGACATTTATTCCTACACTTACATCTACACACAGGACATAATATGGTCATACATAACAATTATAAAAATAACAAATCAAGAAAAAAAATATGAATATGAAAGAAGAAAAAAACAGGAAATTAAAACAAATAAAAATAAATAAATTGTGCTATAAAAAAATAAGTGTATATATATCACAAGGAATTTGTGTGTGTTGTGATGAAGCAAATGCTGTTCTACTCCACATAACTAGTATTTGAGATCTGGGTTCGGCATTATTCTTACCTGCCTGTGAATAGTCTACTGCAGGATCGTCGCGTGGTAACGGGGTAAGAATCTGCCATCCCCTTTCTTCCCTTAGGATGTCGTGAGAGGGGACTAAGGTAAAAGCTTTGAAAATCGAGTGACACATGGCGGAATAACCATCACGAAAAATAGCAGACCCAAATTAAGCAGAACCGTGGCTCCAGCGTCTAGAATGGCGTGGCAGGCTGGTGCTGATGTCAATAACTCGGGCGACCGTCAAGCTTTTAATTCTTTATTTTGTTCCGATCTACGTAGTGGTTGTAGGAATTTGTTTACGTTTGTAATAATCGGTATTTGGTACACATGTATTGTAGGGGTTGAGTGATGAAAGGTGAGAATTCTTGAAACCCACGCGACAATCAGCTACGTGCCACGTTACATGTCACCATCTAATTTCCGAAACGAAAACTGAGTTGTGTTTGGTTGTGCCAAGTCGTGCCAACCGTAATCTTTCCCAGCGATATATATATTTTGGATTTGTAGATTTCTGAGTATTAAGTAAGTGGTATTTAGCTCAGCGGTGAATGTCGTCTTGAGGTGACCTGCGTATGTTTTTTCCGTGAATATGTCAGGTCCGCCAAACCGCATTAGAGGAGCTTGGTGGACTTTACTATATCCAAAACTTTATCAAATATTTGACACGAGGACTTTCCCAAGCGAGGGAAATTTATATGCAGCTACATTGTGCAAATTTGCCTCAAGTTGACTCTTCAGTCTTGACCGAGATAAAAAGTATCTAATGTCTTAAGTGCATGACACAATCCATCACTTAGTTGAACTTTTAAACTTAAAATATTATATTTACTTAATGCACTCGAAACGTCGGGAACATAAAAACAAAACGTGATAAAATCCGTATAAAATAATTTCTATGTTATTTGAAATAAAGATTAATAAAAAAATATTGTTAACCTTTTTTGGCAATAGAACAAACATATAAACAAGTGAACGTTAATGAGAAAATACGTCAAGCGTTTATTACAAGAGTTTTAATTTAATTAAAGCGGTTTTTATTACACCAAGCGCCTTACTTTAATTATTTCACTACAATAATGGCGCGCGATTGCTATATTTATTTCTCAGGCGCTAAAAACTAAATCCGTTTTTAAATATCAACGTCGCTTTTAAAGAGAATCCCAGAAAAATGTTATGGCTTGCGACAGACAGACACACTCAGTCAAATAATCATATCGATAATAATTAATGTGACATTCTGTGTTCCTATGTCGACTTAAACGGATTTCCATAAAGCATTAGGCCATTGAACACAATCTTTAAATGAAATTAAACAGTAGCATTAAAGTGCCGTGGTAGCCTAGTGGTCAGGGCGCTCACTTTAGTTTCATAGAGCGCGAGAGTCATGAGTTCGATTCCCGATGCCGGCATCACTAAAATTGTTAATAGCAATTTTAAGTGCTGTATTTACGACGCTCTCGGCGGTGAAGGATAACATCATGAGGAAACCTACATATAAAAAGCCCTCTCTGATATATGAGAACGAGGCCTTACCTTACTTTTATTTTGGTTTAACGAAAACGTTTGTCTGTGTATTCGCTTATAACTTCTTAATTTTTAAATGGGTTTTAATGTGCTCTTCACCATCATTTACAACATTTTTGGGTAAGTTGAGACACGAGCAAGCGGCTTACCTGATGGTAAGTGATTACCGTCGCCCACGTACATCTGCAACACCAGAGAAGCTGCAGGTGCGTTGCCGGCCTTAAAGGATATTTGGGGTTGAGAGGGATAGGGAGGGAGTTTGGGGAGGAGGGGACTGGACCTCCGGTTACCTCACTCAACGAACGAAATGCGGAAGCAAAAGCCTCTTCTTAGTATTCTGCGAGGTCGTGGTATTAACCCGGTGGGGTCGGCCCATTCGAGCAGCAGCTAAAGCCGCTGCTTGGCTCTTCCACGTTAAATTACAACATAAACAATTAGTTAACACATCGATGATCGGGCTGTGCGAACACGGCGCGATTTACTTCTACAATATAAATCTCAACTTGTTACTATTAACCCTGGTTAGCTTTCTATACCTTTACGCTTCGAAACTTACGTGTAACAAGTGCAGCTTACACTAAGTTGCCAGGTGTTGCCAGTATCGTAACAAACTTTTCCTATCCCGCTTAATACCTTAACACAACCTCAACATTAGACGTGAGATAAAATTTCAGATCTCATTAACTTGAAAAGCTCGGCGTTTAACTTTGTACGTGAACTTCGGAAAAGTTTTCATTGTACAAAGCGCGAATGTATAGTAAAAGTAAAATAAAGTAACAGCCTGTAAGTACCAACTGCTGGGCAAAGGCCTCCTTCTCAAATACTAGTAATCAGAGAGGGCTTAGGAGCCGGGAAGGACCCACCACGCAGCTCCAGTGCGGGTTGGCGGGTTTCACATATCCTCGAAATAATAATTATTTTTTCCCAGACATGCTGCTTTACTCACGATATAAATTGTTTTAACATTTTTAGTGGTGCCGGCACCGGGGATCGAACCCGGGTCACTCAAACTCTACGACATTAAAGTGAGCGCCCTGACCACTAGGCTACCACGACTTAATGTATTGTGCAATTGAATAATGCATTCAGATCTGTTAAAGATTGGTTTGTATACTTTGCAGTAAAAACCGACAAAGGCGTCTCTAGCTCATGTAGCGCCCATGTTCAATCATTACACTAGCGCCCTCTAGTGAGTATTTTAATTGAAAGTGCCGAGGCCGGCGTCCATTAACGCCGCTGCGGCCGTGTGAAACGCACACCCTGCACCATATGCAAAGCCGCCTCTGAAAACCAAAGCAACGATATACAGCTTCACCGGTCTCGGGCCTGGCGGGCGTGAGGACGCAAGCATGGTTGGAGCAAACGCACATCTCCGCTATTCGTATTTATACACAAACATAATATTGTGTTAGCATTCATTAATTTTTATGCACCATAGTTATCAAGATTAGGGCTCACTTTACCACGTGCTCGGCGGCTAAAGAAGACATCGTGAGGAAACTGGCATCTCTGAGAAATGATATTAAAAAATATGAATTATTTCGGGGACGTGCGGAGTCCGCCCGGAGCAGAGTGGCGGGCCCATCCCTGCTCCAATATCTCTCAAAAAACATTTGAGAGGAAGCCTTTGCCCAGCGGTGGGCATTTAAAGGCTGGTGGTTTTTTTTTTCGTTTTTTACTTTTTGAACTTTGTTTGTATTTTTTTTTTACTTTTTGAACATACATGTGTTGTGCTGAATGGATTAAATGGTTATTTTTTTCACCTTTCACGCCTCAGATTAGTAATGGGGGAGGCAGTACCGCTGCGATGGTACCGTGCGCTCATCAATCCCGAGCGGATCACCAGCGTGGTCAGCACGGGCAAAACTTTCAAGGAATGCGTACCGGCTTTTGTTGGCGCTTTCTTGGAGAGGTCAATAATGTTCAGCAGTGGGAGAAAGAATTATTTAAAAAATAAAGTTTAAATTACAGCATCTAGACCCGGTGCATTAAGATCTAGAAAATGGTGAGATGCGGTGTGGGATATACTGTACAATCTTTCATTCTTTTTCACAATACATCTAGACGCGAAAAACAGTAAATGGTGTGCGTTAATAATAATATTAGGTTGGCTTCGAACCCAGGATCCATGTGATAACGCTAAACACTATGCCAAGCTGTCATCCAAATATAATATGATAAATAACACGGTAAGAAACCCTCTGTATTCACACTTCACAGGTTTTCCTTATACTCGTATAATAAAATGATGACGTAGGCAGTAACAAGGTAAATGCATGCTCCACACGAGGGCGGGATGTTAAGATAGGACAGCGAACAGCAGCATTAATACCGAAAGGTTTTTCTTTATTATTCGACGTAAATACAAAATCTCATCTGTCAAACGCCAGGATTTTTTATAATCCACCGCTGTTTCGTAAACATCTCTCTGACGGAGAGGAAAGAGACGAAAGTCACTCCGCAGGTCTCTTAAGTCGTTAATTCATTATTATTTTTAATATATATTAATACAAAAAAAAACGTGTGTACCTATAGACGCACAGACGCACAAGACAAACGTGTATATAGTACGCACGATAAAAGTAATACTTCTGTAGTGTAACAAAACTAAAATAACTAAAAATGTAATCCGGTGTGCCTGTACTTATCGTTTGTGAAAAAAAGACATTAAATGCAATTGGTAACATTATAATTAAAAGATAAGAGAATTGGTTTAATTAAAAGAATTATCATTCACCACCATATACAAATTAAAATCTCAATTAAAATCAATAAAAAATTTATCTCTGATATATAACACGTGTTGTAGATTTATATATATTTGAATAACTACCTTGAATATAGTTATCAGTTCTCACGAATATATGTGGGTAATTTGCAACCAACTTCATGGTGTCGCTTTTTAAGTCGTGCTCGGGCATCGTAAACGTTCACTCTCATAATTTTTCCCAAACATACCAAAAGATGTATAACTTCAAAAAGAGACGGCTTCATGGCGATTTGAAAGTGTAAAGCGACGAATAGTCGATAAAAATAATCTAGAACAGTATATTAGTAATTGACGTCGATAATTTTATTAAATTACTAAAGCACAAACACGTAAGCGTGGTAGAGCCAAGCGGCGGCTTTAGCTGCCGAGCAGAATGGGCCGGCTCGACCGGATTGTTACCACGGCCTTCTTCTGTGTTTCGTTCGGTGTGTGAGGTGACCGGAGGCCCACACCTCCTCCCTATTCCCCTTCTCTTCCCTCCCATCTCCCAAATATCCTTAAAGACCGGCAACGCACCTGCAACATCTATGGTGTTGCAGGTGGCACCAGATACTGGAGTGCGTAAAATATATCGCTGGGCTTACTGGGACAGCCGTGGTAGACTAGTGGTCAGGGCAGAGTTTCACAGAGCGCCAGTGACCTGTCTTCGATCCGGTGGCGGCACCACTAAAATTGTTAATAACAATTTTAAGTGCTGTATTTACCACGTGCTCGGCCGGTGAAGGAAAACATCGCGAGGAAACCTGCATGACTGAGAAATAATAAAAATATTACTTCGACGACTTGTGAAGCTCGCCAAGCCGCACTGGAGAAGCGTGGCGGGCCCTTCCCGCCTCCTCCACCCTCTCTGATACTCGTATTTGAGAAAGAGGCCTTTGCCCAGCCGTGGGCACTAACAGGCTTCTAACTTCGTTCACTTAAATTTGTTCTGTCCACAGTTCTGTTCCACTACCCCGCCATCGTGTGAAACAGCCATAACATCGGATGCGTCGGCAAGAACGACAGCCGTGATTTGTGGACCCTATTACCAATATCGGGTTGAATCGAAACCCACCGTGAAGAAGTGTCCCGAATTTTTCATACGAAATGTTGGCTTGGAAAATATTTTTATAGAACGGTAAACTTGGTCTTAAATTGTAAACAACGATAAAGGCGTGCGTAAAGACAATGTCATGTCTACATTACTTAAATAGTCTTTAGTTACCTTTCAGCATCACCGTACGTGGTAGAGTCAAGCGGTGGCTTTCGCTGCTGCTGGAATGGGCCGGCACGACCTCGCTGAATACCGGCGTGAAGTAGAGGCTTCTGTGAACCTTCGATGAGTGAGATAAACGAAGGCTCCTCCCTTCTCCAACCCTCGGCCGCAGCATCTTATGCTTCTGCGTTTCGTTCGGTGAGTGAGGTAACCGGAGGCCCACATACCCTCCCTATTCCTCTCCTCTTCCCTCCCATCTCCCAAATATCCTTAAAGACCGGCAACGCACCTGCAGCATCTATGGTGTTGGAGATGTATTTGGGCGACGGTAATCACTTACCATCAGGTGGACCGCTTGCTCGTTTGCCGTCTTTTCCATAAAAAAAAAGTCATTTAGAACATTTCACGAGGAAGATTTATATGTACAACACATTCACAATTATCCCAATAAATCACAGAGCTGTCCGTGCGAATCCGGAGAGGTTCGCTAGTTCTATTAGACAATAGAATATCGTAATTCTAATTCAATCTCTCAAAGGTGGGAATGCTTAATAGAAATAGTCATAAAATAGAATATAGACGAATGGAAATTATATATTCTAGAAATTTACTGGAATATAAATCACGTTAATTCACAGCGTAGACTCACACCTTTGCATTTTTTTGCACACATTGCACATCTTTGCACACATTTTTTTTTTTTATGTAAAAATAGGCCTGCGTTTGACCTCAATCTTGCCCGATGGAAAGCGAAGATGAGGCCTAGGATGGTACACGCTTGCCTAGATGTCTGTTCACTTTGGCCTTGAAGATATTCAGGTTATAGGCCTCCGGAAAAACCGACCTCGGCAGAGAGTTCCACTCCTCAGCCGTCCGCACAAAGAAAGAAGAGGCAAACCGCCTCGTGCGTAATGGAGGAATGTCTACAACATAAGGGTGGAACTTCTCGCCGCGTCTAGTCGTTCGGTGATGGAAAGGGGAAGAGGGTATTAGGTTAAACATTGCTTTGTCTGTGTTTGTAATGATTTCAGTTTCCGTTAATAACACAGCAAACGTTATGCATCCATTTTAGGTTTCTCTGCTGCTGTACACGAATTCATAACGTCAATTAAACATTATCTATGAAGCATGTAAATACTTTTTATATTTAAACGAATACTATACATTGAAAAAAAAATAGTATTTATGGACTTTATGGCGTTTCAATTTACTTTTTAATTTCTTTTTTCCCTCAGTTTCGTTTGCGCTTCATATAACATTTTACAAGTCGCCCAAAAAGGATGGAAGTAAATTTTTACCATCTATAAAGTGCAATATACAAGATGCAAGAGTGTACAAGCTTGATTGTGAATGTGTTCGGTCTGTCTTACACAGGGCAATCACTTAAAACCTGCGCCAAAGAATGTTTAGTTGTCGTGTAACACCGCTGCTCTGGGTACTCTGTTAGCATGTTCTAGAACGCCCCTACAATTCACACAAAATCTGTACTGTTGAAATTAAAAGCAGCTGGATGTCGTCACTGGCTGGGATCATGTGATAAATTAATCCGAAGTTAAGTATGCCACTGGAGGATCTTAGCTCTTTGTGCATAGACCGGACCAAGATTCATAATCAAAAAGCTGGCGGTCAGGACATCAAACACCAAACGTTGGGAATTAAAAAGTAAAATGAAACGCGATAAAATCCGTTAGTATAAGTTTTATTACAATGTAAAGACATCTGTTACTTTGCAGATTATGCCCAAAGAATAAACAAAATGACCTTTGTCCGTGCTTATTTTCTGCTTAATGCTTTCCGGCAACCCAAGGAGGCAATGTAGCCAGCATTATAGAATTGCTACTAAGCTCAAATGAATACATATTTTAAGCTAAAGCGACATCGCATTTATGCAGATTGTCTGTCAAACGTCGCATGCTTACTCAGATTCCATTACAGTGACATGACATGACTTAAATTTTTATCCAAGCTTTTGAAATATCCTATAATACTTATCTACTTTTTCCCCCACGATGAATTTGCGAAGAAAGTTCGTACCATTAGCAGATGTCTGAAGGAATTCTAAGAGAATTATGAGATACATAATAATATTAAACTTAACCTAACCCGTTAATAGTCCACTGCAGGATATAGGCCACTCCCATCAGGAGAGTTTTCCATAATCGCCACAGTCGCCAAGCAGATTGGCGATCACAGTACCAGACACCTCGCACCTCAGACGCTGCTGCCCGTCAACGCTCTGCTTAATATCGGTCTGGTATTTTTCGCCATGCTTATCCCGTCATTCGTCGGCAGTCATTGCTATTTTGAAGGCTTTGGTCGCCTCATTCAACATCCATGTAGGTGGTAGATTATTACACCGATAACACACGTCCTTTTTATTTTTATCCATATATATATATATATATTAAAAACCATTTATAGTCCTGAGATTTAGGTGTGCATAAATCTTGGCATTGATCGATTGTCTGCTAGACGTTCAAACACTATACAGGTTGCGTGCATTTGAAATAATTATTAGTTTCTGATCAACATTGAGATATGAGATCTTAACAACTCATGTTTTATTATGTCACTTTTGTTTCTTGCGTATTTCAAGCGAAACTTTCTATAAATGACTGATGTAATCTTAGTCAGAACAAAAGTAGGGAATTGGGACGTGTCGAGACTAAGTAAAGCTCCACCTGACTTAGCTCGCGACAGTCTGAAGCCGCTTGGGGAATGAACTAATTATGTAAGCAGGAGCACATCTCACCGCTACGTTGAAAAGATGACTTCAGGTAGACAAAAAATAATAATTAAATTGTATAATGTCGTAATCCGCGTGTGTGTTGTGTATATTCACTTATTTACTTCACATACACTTTTTCTGCCACGCACTTCGACTGTGTGGAATCAGCTGTCGCCAGCGGTATTTCCGAACAGTTACGACTTAGGGACCTTCAAGAAAAGAGCCTATTCATTCCTTCAAGGCCGGCAGCGCATCTGTAGCTTCTCTGGTGTTGTGGATGTTCCTGGGCGTCGGTGATCACTTACCATCAGGTGAGCCGCACGCTCGTTTGCCCCCTTCTTATATAAAAAATAACATACATACTCCTAAGCTTCTAAGTTTCTTTTTATTGGATTAGGATGATAAACGAGCTAACAGTCCATCGGATGGTAAGCAATGGACACCTGCAAAACAACCCCAATGGTAAAAGATTAGAGTAGCGTTGGCACTCCTGGGGACTAAGATGGAATTCCTTAAAGCCTATAATTATACTGGCTCTCAATAGCTTTCAAACCGGAACACAGCGGTTGTTACAATGCTGCCAATCAGCAGTGCCAGACATCTCGAACCTAAGACGCTGCTGGCCGTCATCGGCCTCTTTCGCCGCCTACGTCACAGGCCGCCTACATCCAATGATCTGCTCCTCAAGCAAGATGTCACTTAGACACAAACTGCTTCCATACAAGGCTTGCATAAGACCTAAAATGGCCTATGCTTCGGTAGCCTTCGCTCATGCGGCGAAAACACACATCGCCTCGCTACAGACCGTCCAAAATAAGTTTCTGCGTAGCGCCACCGGTGCAAACTGGTACCAGCGTAACGTCGACTTACATAAGGACTGCAAAATACCGACGATCAAAGAATTCTTTAGGGAAACGTCACGGTGCTACTTCGCGTCGGCCGCCGTACACCCTAACCCGCTGGTGGTGAACCCCAACAAATACTCCCCGATTATAAACGCAACGGTGCGCCACCGTCGTCTTTTGTGTCTTTAAGCAATCAAGACAACGGATGAATTATTTGTAATGACCCAAAGAAAAGCGAATAGACATAAATGAGCCAGATCGATCAAAGAAGAATTAGGGCGAGCGAACATAAATCACGACAAAAGAGACAGGTGACAGGCAGCAACCTCAGTGCGGCTATTCCTTTATCTTTGTCACCACTGAACAATCTGTGAACGGATTACAGTCGAGCAAATCGTCATGATACGAATGCCGCTGAGTATCGTAGGATAGCGGCGTGAAATAGAGGAATGTTGTGCTTCTGCCTTTCGTACGGTGAGTGAGGTAGCCGAAGGCCCACTCCCTTCTCCATCATCCCTCGGGTCACCCAAACATATTTAAGTCCGCCAACGTAACTGAAGATCCTCTGGTGTTGCAGATGTAGGTGAGCGTCGGTAATCAATTACCATCAGGGGAGCCGCTTGCTCGTTTGTCCTCTTTACAAGAGAAAACAAAAAAAATACAACCTGTAACTGCCCCTTAGCTGGGCAACAATGGCTCTAAATATTTGAGAGTGCTTCTACAGCAGGGAAGAATCCGCCTAGCTGCTCCAATGCAGGGTGGCGGACTTCACATGTTAAAGTTAATTTCTTTTTTTTTGTTTTTTTTTTGAAGAATACTAGCAATGCTAATGTGATAAAACAAAAAAAATACAACCTGTAAATGTCCCTTAGCTGGGCAACAATGGCTCTCAATATTTGAGGGAGCCTCTATAGCCGGGAAGAATCCCTGCCTTGGAGCAGCTTGGCGGACTTCGCATGACCACGTACATTTTTTTTTTTTTTTTTTTTAGGTTTTTTTTTTGAAGAACACTAGCAATGCTAATGTGATCATGCTAACACTCCACTTAATATGCCCGTGATATTCATCTTGTTACTCAGACATGCAGGTTTACTAAAGACATCATCACGCCGAGCACGGAGCAAGTTCGGCACTTGATTGCAATTAACAATTTTGTTAGTGTCGGTAAATTTCTTTGAAAATACAAACGTGCACCCCGAAGCGAGTGTTACAAAAATCGGCCGCGGCAATTGCCATATGGATTACAGCCGATAGTTGGCGGAATGAACATGCCAGACTCACAATTATGAAACCGTCGACAACAAGAACACTGAAAAAGAAGGATTTATTTATTTAAACTGTATTCAAATACCTTTAAATATAAGTATTACAAAGGGCGGACTTAATGCCTCTTGGCATTCTCTGCCACTCAACCCGGGGCGTGGAGAGATACAGTAAGGGTGCCAAACATTAAATTTGTTAAAAAAAAAAACTAAAATACAGGAATAACTTACACTTACAATTAGATACATACTGACGGAATAAATACATATAAACTAATACGAATACATATAAATATATATATATATAGGTATACATACGTACTGCATACAAAATATTATTATAATTACAATGACCGATGATATCCATTCCACTAAGTGGGAACGGATGACTTGAAGAGGTGTTCACGTACCAGTCTCTTTAACGATAACTCACTGGTCACTTTCCTAATGTCTTCAGGCAAGGAATTCCAGAGTAGTGCAGCCTGAACAGTAAAGGAGTTGCCAACAAAATCGGTGAACTGTTGCGGAATGCTAATCTTATGATTAGATGAAGAGCGGGGGATGTAATTTGATAGTAGGCGAATGATTTAGAATATATCCCCTAAATGTATTCACTACATCAAGTCCATCAACACCGCACTGGAGCAGCGGTAGCAGACGCTTCCCGGCTACAATCTCTCAAAAACATTTTTGAGGGGAGGCCTTTGCCCGGCATTGAGACATGCATAGGCTACTTTACTTTTACTTCACTTGCACAACTATCTATCTCCATCGATAATATATAGATTTAATATAATAACAATATGCCGTATATTGTCACATAAAAAAAGGATAATAATTCCTTTTCTTTTCAGTACAAGGATTAGGATGCATTTGTCGAATAAATAATTTACATTTGGTACGATTAACATACTAAGTTTTTACTACTAATGCAGGACACCAGACACCCCAGAAGTCGTAGATGGAATTTATTTAATTTCCTTTGAGTGCCTCATAGTCTGTAATTATATTGGCTCTCCGCTATATCTATTCATACGGAATTAGAACTATATAACTATGTTCATATTTTATGCCCAACACCTAGATGTTTAAAGCAAGAAATCTGTACATTTATTTACCAATTGTTTTGCGATTAAGATATTCTACAATTCGTAATTTTTATTCTCAAATATGCAACGCCTTGGTCGCTAGAATGTGTGTTACATAAAATAATATCGTTTTAAGATAATCTGATAATAAGTTACTTCTAATTGAAGAATAAAACACCGACACGTAAACTTATTCTTACATTTGTAAATACGTACAAAGGAATAAGGAAAACAGGCAAAGAAAAGGGCGGGAAAATAAAAGTCAAGTGTTAGCAATAAAACGTCTATTTCTTATGTTTTTTTTTTCTGCTCTGGCGACGGGCAGCAGAGACAAGTTGCGAGGTTTAAAGTATATAGTCAATTTGCCTGACACGCGTGACGATTAAGTTATATTCTTGAATTGGGAGAGACAATAGACATTAATTATAGTAGGCAGACTAGATATAACAGTTAACAAAACATGACAGACAACGAATACGAGTAAACCGGTAAACATATACAAAACCAAATAACCTATAAAGGGATAATCCAGCTACATTTTTGTTGTCGCGTTGCCATCCATGTAGGTGCTACATTTAACTGTTTTATTTTAATATTGCCAATCGTTTTTTCGTCCCAGTAAAAGATAATTAATACTTTTCCAATTCAACGTCATGCATACAATGGACGACGTGAAAATAACCAGGCATGGTTTATGAGTTGTCATTGTAGTAGTGAATGTTTGTACACATGAAAAAAAGGATAGCATTATACACACATCCAAAAAGTCTAAGCAACATGTACTAAGTTAAATTTTAGGATGGTTTTTCACATTATAAGGTTGTATTTTATTTTTAAAATAATATTTTTAGGGTCCTATGATGTATAAATAACAGCTGTTGTCTTTATAAGTTCTTTTAATAACATAAAATTAAATGAAAGGGAATTTGTTTGAATTTAAGTGCGTTTTTATTGCTACGTTTAGTCTTGATTTTATAATTTTACTAACCATTTAAATAAAGTTAGCGACAAAATTGAATTGTTAGATATTCTTTACGCCATGGAGCGACGTCATTTGACGGCAAATGAAATGCAAAGAGCTGTAGGGATGTTGCAAGCGGGAAGAAATCAATCTCAGGTATCTCGGCATTTTGGCATTCATAGAAGTGTTATTTGTCGTCTTTGGCAGCGCTACAATAATACAAGGGAACCCGCTGAACAGCATTCAGGCCGTAAAAGGAGTACAACCATTCGGCAAGACCGGTACATACAACTGACTGCAAGACGCCAGCCGATGTTAACCGCTCGAGAGATCAGTTTGAGCCTACAAAATTCAAACGGTTTTGACGTAAGTCCCCAAACTGTGCGAAATCGACAGCATGAGTACGGCCTACGAGCTCGAAGCCCAATTAGGTTAGAGCCGGCCCATTCCAGCAGCAACAAAAGCCATCGCTTGGCTCTATAACGTGCAAGTAGTTAATTAATAATATACATGAAAAGATTGAAATAATGTCTCTTAAGAACATCATCACAAAAGAAAAATGTTCGATGGTTGTTATAATTCTTGCTAATGGTAACAAATGAATAACACGATAGCTCTTTGTTCACAACAAAAATGTTGACAGCGTAACTTTTGTTTCGGAAATAATTATACGAATTTGTTACGAAACCCTGAGAGAATTTCGAAAGAACAAATGGCGGTTGTCCGTTTATGACGCGCCCATCGCTTCTTTTATCAGTTTTACAGTTGAGTGAAGATGTAAGGCGGAAGATAAATTTCGACGGAAAAACGATTCTGCACGCAGATGCAGAAATGTGCTATCTAGCGGAAATTCGTTTATCTCTCCAATATCTTGATCAATACATATATGAGGTCGGATGGGATGCTGTTGACATTTAATGAAAATCTGATAAGTACTAGTGCTAATAATTATTCTGTAACAGTGAAAATTTCTTTTACGAAGGAAATAAAAAAAAGATTTTAACAATTTTAATTGTTAAAAGATACAAATGTAACGCATGCCCCATTGATAATGCATTATAGGTTACAGACATCGTAGGATTTCTTTGTCGGCACGTCTGTGGTCGCTCTCTGCCTGGGTCCCGTCGGCCAATGAAATATTAGCGCAAATATATCATGAGTCAAAGTACCATAAATTTAATTACTGATCGCCTCCGTCCTTAATATATATTAATATATTGGTCCTCACGTCTGTTACTGAAATGGGTAGGCAGGGATTACGGGTATCCATTCGGCAATTTTTTTTTTTTATGAAAAAATAGGCCTGCGTTTGACCTCAATCTTGCCCGATGGAAAGCGAAGATGAGGCCTAGGACGGTACACGCTTGCCTAGATGTCTGTTCACTTTGGCCTTGAAGATATTATATATACTCAGTATATTCATCGGTGTTTTTTTTTTTAGAAGAAGGAGGCAAACGAGCATGCGGCTCACCTGATGGTAAGTTATCACAGACGCCCACAAACATCCGCCTCACCAGAGGAGCTACAGATGCGCTGCCGGCCTTTAAGGAAGGAATAGACTGTTTTTTGATGGTCCCTAAGTCGTAACTGTTCGGTTATACCGCTGGCGGCAGTTGATTCCTTCGACAAAGTCGAAGTGCGTGGCAGAAAACGCACTGTGGTGGCCGGCCAACCACCTAGGTGGTATTGGTGGAACTTGGAATTCTGTCTTGGGCTTCTGCAATCCACCTTCCTCCTCTCCGTGAGATAGAAAGTGACTGGTGGCGGGCATTGTCTCCGACATGAGAGTTTTCCCTTAGTCGCTTGTCGTTACGTACTATTTCTCCTTGACATTGGTACAGCTAACATGATAAGTAATACAATGTAGTCGACAACAACAACAGAATCAACGGAATTTTCTACAAATGCCATCCTCACCGGCACGTGATGCACTCTGATAGTTAACAGACACGCAGGTACTGGCATCCGACTGCCCTCTCAATTTCGAAATCTTAATCTACCGAACCCAAATCTCTCGAGACTTTTTTTTTATGGGACAGGCGGCAAACGAGCACGCGGTTCACCTGATGGTAAGTAATTACCGTCGCCCAAGCGCATCGGCAACACCAGAAGTGCTGCAGGTGCGTTGCCGGCGTTAAACGGTATTTGGGAGATGGAAGGGATGAGCAGGAGGATAGGGAAGGGCAGGGAGGGGGCCCCCTTTCACCTCACTCATCGAACGAAACGCAGAATCATAAGATGCCTCTACATCACGCCGGTATTTTATACGTCCATTATACGACAATTTAACTTAAATCCATTAGGAAGTATCCAGATAATACCTAGCAAAGGTAAGTTATAAGCTTCGGACAAACAAAGCGGCTTAAGATACTTCAGTTGGAAGACGACGTACCCCTTGTACGTAACGAGAGTATAATACGTTCATAAGCAAGGTATGTAACATTCTAATAAGTAACTCTCTTTCTAAAATATGGCTATCTCTGTCTATCACAAATACTTATAATTAAAAAGGGACTACTGTTGCGTTCCTGTTTGAAAGGTATAGAGAGTCAGTATAATTACAGGCTGTGTGTGCATGTTCTTCGATGGTACCATCAGGTGGACTGTAAGCTCATTTGTTATACAAATTGAAATGAAACTATTATTGCAGCAGCCGTGGTCGCGGGGGGACCGAGGTGTTAGTCGTCCAGATGTCATAGTTAACTCGGGCTACCTTCAGCGTTTATTTATTAATGTTTGGTCCGATCGGACATATAAAAGGATATCTTCATCGGATAAATAAAAGCTGGGTCTGCTTCATGAGACCAATTTTTTTTAAAGCTAATGTGTTTTTTTCGTTACCGCAAAAATAGTTTAAAGAATATAAAAAAGTTTAAAGGCCGGCAGCGCATCTGTTGCTCCTCTGGTGTTGTGGGCATGTTCGTGGGCGTCGGTGATCACTTACCATCAGGTGAGCCGCACGCTCGTTTGCCCCATTCTTCAATAAAATAAATAATTATTGAGGAAGCTTAGAGAAAGTTCATTAAAAATTCTTATTACATAAAGTGCCTTCATTTCTTACGCAATCGTGAAAACGACGCGGCTTTGTTACATGGCTGCCATTACAGACGAAGAGTTCCAAAGAAATCTTTCACCAGTAATGCGTTTCGATTATTCAGTCGTATAGGGACGACTGAATATGTCCTGTTTTTTTTTTAAATATGTTGGAGATAATAGATGACTGACTAACTATTGCAAGGCAAGTTTCCTGTTGAATTAACAAATATAACTATTAATATATTGTATCAAACATAATTTATTACACGGCCTAATGTTTTAGGTTACGGACTACGAAACATGACGTCGTAAGTTCGAGCCCGCCATTCGACTATTGTCGTGAACCACTCCAGTCCAGATACAAGCTGTAATGTTTAGTTGGAACGTTAACAGAGGAATATTAGTAATAAATATTACTTAATAAATAGCATTGATAATATTCTTTTTTTTTATGCGAAGGACGGCAAACGACCAAGCGGTTCACCTGATGGTAAGTAATTACCCTCGCCCACATACATCTGCAGGTGCGTTGCCGTCCTATATGGTTATTTGGGAAATGGGAGGGAGGAAGAGGAGGGGTAAGGGGAGGGGGAGGGGACCTCCGATTACCTCACTCACCGAACGAAACGCAGAAGCACAAGGTGCCTCAACGCCATACCAGTATTCTGCGTGGCCGTGGCACCAACCTGGTTGGGCCGGCCCTTTCGAGCAGCAGCTAAAGCAGAAAAAAATTCTAAAATCAGCATTTCTAGTGCAAGTGTGTCGGCCATGCCCTCAAGACTACGCCATTACAGCGAGGTGAGTCTGGGCTCATCTACCATGCCCGTCAAGCCAACTTCTGTTGTCGCATTCATTGAAAGTTCATTATTCAACTGTGAACTTCTACAGGCTGACGAAGACCTACTTTCGTACTGTAAGAATTGATAGAACATTATACGGTTTTAATAAAATTATTTAATATACATTGTAACCTTAAAAAAATGTTTATTCTTCTAACTCCGAAGAAGTACAAAGTTTCTTTTGTACAATTGTCTAAGGGAATCTTTGTACAATCTCTCCGCCTGGAGCGAGTCACGAAAGTATGCTTTTAAAGATTTGCCTCTTTGTGTGTTTGTTCTCTGGAATAGGTTGTATTGCGTACTTTTATTTAAGTTATTAATTTTATTATTTTTATTTTATTAATTTAAATTAAACGGTTGTAAATACTTTGTTATAAACGGCAGCGTATGAATAAATGTTCTTCGTTAAATATTAAATCAAATAATATTTTAATAGACTTTCTTTAGTTCAAAGTAAAAATATATTATTTTAATATTTAGTGTATTTACGCTAATATTAGACATAGAAATGTAATAAATTTTTAGAGTTTAATGTTTTCTCGTTTCGGACTTATCCTGGAATACCAGAAAGTAAAAAAAAATACATTTAAAAGCGATGAGCTTATATAATATTAAATTTGGTACCTGTCACGGTATTTCCTGCCCTGACTTGACTGGAAGATAATGCCTAAAGGCCGCCTTTTTGTAATCCTATTGGTGTACACATCATCATCATCATCATCATCATCATTTCAGCCCATCAGAAGTCCACTGCTGAACATAGGCCTCCCCCAAAGTGTGAAATTGGGTGTACACAATAAATTATAAATAAATTTCACTTGTTTCATTTCAATGTCAAATATTCTATAAAAGTTATCTCACATTTCATACAACACAATTATTTTACCTGTACCCTGTTTAACGACAGACGAGGTTCTGGCGAACGAAAACTGGTAAATTTATACGGATATTGGCAAAACTTATCCGGACTTGAAACCGGGAGCACTGATAGACTAATGACAAACTTTTCATGTGAGATGCTATTAAATTTAAGCTTCTATTAAAACTTAGATTGTTTTAAGGAATTTAATTAAATGATTTTTTCTACGTGGTAGAGCCAAGCGGCGGGCTTAGATGCTGCTCGAATGGGGCGGCTCGACCGGATTGGTACCACGGCCTCGCAGAATACCAGCGTGAAGTAGAGCCATCTTGTAATTCTGTGTTTCGTTCAGCGAGCGAGGTAACCGGTCTTATCCCCAAATATCCCTTAAGGCTGGCAAAGCACCTGAAGCTCCTCTTGAGTTGCATAAATAAGCGTTGGCGAAGAATGATTCTCGAGAGGCACGTGGTGAAGGACAACCTGCAATAAAGAAGAGCGAACGACAAAACGGACTGTGGGAAGTCAATGGATCTAGATGGCTCTGGACTTGTCTGTTCTTTTGCAATAGATAATAATAATTTCAAAGAAAAATATCCTACTACGATACAAATTGCATTCATAAATTTGAAATGCATCAATTATTTACGGATTTTATCACGTCTAATTTTGTTTTTATATTCCCCGACAACGGCTGCTGTGCTGCACTCGAAACATCGGGAATATAAAATCAAAATTAAACGCGAAAAAAAATCCGTAAATAAAAAAATGACATTTAAAATGTGTAGTGTTCGCGTAAAGACAAGAAATCATAATGCATTCATAAAGTTTATTTTTAATCTGCATTAGCTGTTGAAAAACAATATACAGCATGTGTGATTAATGAAGTCTCGTAGGTATGTCCGGCCGGTGCCCGGGGGATTGGAACTGATTGAATTGCGGGTGATTACGCAATAGGACCGGACAATCGCCAATCAAATGCGCTTCGTAGTACTTATAATTACAACGAAACGTAATTATTGAATTACATGCTTGGGTACGCGTATCCGTCTGCGTGGAATTCGTTTATACCTTTTCCCTCGGAGAACACGTTTCTTTTCGGGCCTATGTCGCACCCCAACTC
Source organism: Bhutanitis thaidina (assembly GCA_029286595.1). Taxonomy (NCBI): domain Eukaryota; kingdom Metazoa; phylum Arthropoda; class Insecta; order Lepidoptera; family Papilionidae; genus Bhutanitis; species Bhutanitis thaidina. The sequence continues at coordinate 564,727 of JAGSMS010000022.1, forward strand.
TCCAACTGTCGCTATGCAAACAATCGCTTCATTCCCTTGTTATTCCGAGTCGACGTCATAACCGTATTCCACGCGAACGAGAAGCTCCGAGCAGAAACAAGCTAGTTGCGAGAACAAATAAATTATAATATACGTATCAATGTCAATGTGAAAAACATCGAATGAAAGAAACACGATATCAAAACACACATTACCATTGTAAGTTGTATATATGAAAATATCAAAATAAAAAAAAAAAAAACTAAGTCTATGCCGCAGCGTTGTACCGCGAAATGGACTGGACTCGGTAACAGTCGAGATTCGAAATCTAAACCCGGCACTGATTTAATAATTTTCAGTCCGGTCGGCACTTCGAGGGCCGACTCGGGTGTCTTCGTACGTGCTCGTCTAAAATTCCATTAATGTAAAATTTTAGAAGCCACTTCATTTACATAAAGGTCATTTCTTTAGCGTTAGGAAGTATACTGTAATAAAGACATGATTACTGTGTAGTAAGTATAAAAACGTTACGAAGTACTATGCACAAACAATACACATTTTTTTTTCACAGTTGTTTCCTTGTAACACCTGTTGTACGGTTTCTTATTGTTTTTATTTATTTTCTCTTGGTTATCAATATTTAGAGCCGTGGTAGCCTAGTGGTCAGGGCGCTCACTTTAGTGTCATAGAGCGCGAGTGACCTGGGTTCGATCCCCGGTACCGCCACCACTAAAACAATTTTAAGTGCTGTATTTACCACGTGCTCAACGGCGAAGGAAAACATCGTGTGGAAAAGACTGTTATGGCGTACACCTTAATATGTCTGTGGTTATTACATACTATACTAAAAAGTTTAATAACCATCGAAAGGTATGTGTTAGAAATATAAAATTAAACATGAAATGACATCTTGTTGCGTTGTTGTACTTTCCTCATATACATCATCAGCCTATATAAGTTCACGTCTGGTCACAGGCCTTTCCATAACAGCGAGCAAGAAGAGCTAAAGTGTCAAGTTTGAAATATTTACCCATTGCGGGTACCCTTGTGCTGGAGATGCTACTCCATCACTAGTCGGTGCAATTTAGGTTCAGCATATTTGGATAAATTTTCTGCCATAAATCGGTCGCCACCTTAAAACCTCGTTTGTTAACTAGCAGGATGACCCGTGTGCAGTTAAGGTTAAACTTTGAAGATTAAGCTGATGAATTTCACCTTACATGTACTGTATGGTAAAATGTTTCTGCGCAGAACCTGTCATTTATTAATGCTATATAATACAATATTTTGTTAAGAGTGGGTGCTCTAAATTCTTGATAAGAAATAATAACTCTCTGTTAGTAGTCTTTTTTGTTTGTTTAGCTTCAACCAACAATGCCAAGCACAGTGCAGTCCCATTGCTAAGTACTACATTTGCCTAGGTGGCTGGCGTCAAATGTGCCCGACCCCTTACAACATCAGCTTACTTATAATTTTAGTCATATACCAATATTATGCTGAAAAATAATTCTATAGAACTTGTACAATTACGTTGAAAAATGATCCAAAACGTGCGCGGGCGTCATGATAATGAGGGGAGGTGACGTCACATCCCGCCCGCGCGGAACACCCCACTAGCACGTAAAACGGGAAGGAAACGCTTCGGAATGAGTTGAATTATAATTCGAGTCAGTCTGCGACGCGCGCCCGTGCGGAGTGGACGTTCTCTCAAACAGCACCCATGTGCTCACGAGAAGCCAATACAAGTGACAATAGAAATAGTGTCCAGTGTTCGCGGGAAACCGCTGTGAAAGTGTAGTGCTACGGAACTCCTGCCCTGTAAGTAGTTCGTACACAACTCTCGCCTCAGAGGCGGCTATTTTTAAATTTCTGTGTCGCTTGTTGCGCTAGGCAACAGCTAGGTACTCATCCCTGCGCACCTAAAAGCGCGGGGTATAGAACCAGTAGGCACACCTCCCTGCCTTTGGTAGGGAGGATTAGAATCTCTCTCACACACGCCATTCAATGGCCGACACGACCAAGATGGCCGACGCCGACAAGATGGCCGACCATCGCGCAAATTCCGAACTAGCGAAGTTCGTTAAATTCGCATTCCCAGATATCTGGGAAAAATTCGAAACCTTCCGGCTGGGCTCGAACACCGAGGTCGCCTCGCGCCCGGCGTTCGACACAGACAGCCCTCTCTCTCCGGACGCCTCCCCTGAGTCGCCCGTAGCCACGGAGGTTAGCCTTCCCGCGTCGCCCGCCGCCAACGGGCACGCCGCGTACCTGTCGGACTCCGGGTCCGACATGGAAGTTGAGGACGCCTCTCCGGACGACGGCTTCACGGTCGTCGTCAGGAGAAAGGCGAAAAAACGCGTCGCTAGAAACGAGGACGAGCCTAACTCGGACTCGTCGTTATCTCCGAAAGGCACGCCATCCAAAAAGGCTGCGTCGCAAACCCGCCAGCCAATAGCGAAGCGGGAACCCAAAACAAAACCGGCACAGTCCGCCCAACCAAACCGACTCGCGTCAAATCCCAACGCCGCCGCGACCTCAGGCCCGCACGCCCAAACCCCGCCGCCGATCATACTCCAGGACAAAGGGCACTGGAACGACCTGTCAGTATGGCTGACTAAAACAAAATTCTGTGCCCAAAAGCACAAACCACAGCTCAAGGAATCCGCGTATTCCTTACAAATATAGATGACTTTCGCACGGTGACTAGACACCTAAAAGCAAAAACATTAGTTTCCACACCTACTCGCTAGAGGAGGACAGACGTCTCCGCGTAGTAATTCGCGGACTCCCTAAGGAGCTCCTCCTCGAAAATATTAAAACGACCTAATCGAAAAAATATTCCTGTGCAGGAGGTACACCGAATGTACCACCCACAGAAAAAGTCACCATACGACTTGGTCCTAGCCATTCTCGACCTGTCCCCGGAAGGCAAGGCTATATTCAACATCAAGCGATTTGTAAGCTTACGAATCTATCCATCGAGGCACCGCGGAACAAAGGCATCATAAATCAGTGCCACCGCTGCCAACTATACGGCCACTGGCCAGAAATTGTTTCGCGCGTCCCCGCTGCGTCAAATGCCTCGGAGACCACGGCACTCCGGAGTGCGAGCGCACGCGCGACGCAACCGAACCGCCAAGCTGCGTCTTGTGCGGCGAACAGGGCATCCGCGAATTATCGCGGCTGCAACAGAGCGCCGCGAAAGAAACAGCGTGGCGGCACCCAAAAGAACGGTCGTAGGAAGGGCCCCGGGGCTCCACGGTCCCAACCTCCTGCGCCTGCCAAGCCAGCGCCTGCCAAGCCAGCGCCTGCCAAGCCAGCGCCTGCCAAGCCAGCGCCTGCCAAGCCAGCGCCTGCCAAGCCAGCGCCTGCCAATCCCACTGCTGAACCCACGCAGAAAGCCAATGCCTGGGCTAAACCCCTAGGTTATACCCAAAAGAGCGCGGTCGCTTCACGACCTGCGGCCTCCACTCCCGCGCCCCAAGGCGCCTCAAACTTCGCCGCCGACTTTTCATTAGTATGCGGCTTCATCAACAACATCAACGTTGCTGATCTAGCAATCCTAGCCCGCAAACTACGCGAGGCAACGACACCCCAGGACAAACTCATGGCCACCATTGAGCACATGCCCACTATCGACGCGATCTGGTCGTTTCAATGCGCCTAAACCCGCGTCATGCCCAATTTAACAAACACTAATTATTCCAATGGCTAACGCAGTAGGAAGATTAAAACCGCGCTCTCTGACTGTCGCTGCATTCAACGCAAACGGCCTCAAAACGCAGAAAGACGAAATCGCTACGTTTCTTCGCGATCACAACGTCGACATTATGCTAGTGCAAGAAACCTTCTTGAAGCCTAGCAATCGCGATCCTAAAATAGCAAATTACAATATCATCCGTAATGACAGGTTAACGTCCGCCAAAGGCGGCACCCTGATTTACTTCAAAAGGTCCTTGCATTGCATACCGCTCGACCCTCCCGACCTAATAACAATCGAAGTTTCCGCGTGTAGAATAGCGCTAACCGGCCACAGGCCGCTTGTTCTTGTATCAGCCTATCTGCCGCCAAACAAAACCCTCCATTCGTCAGACATTAGGACGCTAACAGAGCTAGGCCCCTCCGTCATCATAGGCGGCGACCTAAACAGCAAACACATCAGCTGGAACTCGCGCGTCAATAATACAAACGGCAACGTGCTCGCCGACATACGGGACCGCTACTTGTTAGACGTAATCGCACCCGACTCGCCTACGAGATATCCGACGTATCACACTCACGCGGCGGACGTACTCGATATCGCGATTCTTAAAGACGTAAGCCTAGCTATTAACTCGATAGATACGCTTCACGAACTCGACTCAGACCACAGACCGGTCTTACTCAAGCTGGGCCAGCCGCATGGTGAGGTCCTCAGACCAAAACCATCGTGGACTGGCGTACCCTCGAAGTCAAACTCGAAGCTACGACATCACAGCACCTAGATAAAATACCGGACAAGATAGACTCGCCTGAAATAGCATGTAGGGCAATAAACTCACTAACAGACCATCTCAAGTCAGCCGTCGAAGAATCCAAAAGGACGGTCCCTGAGTCGAACGCTCGGCACATGGAGCTCCCGGCAGGTCTTAGACGCCTAATTAGGAGAAAAAACGCAGCTATTAGAACACATGACCGTTATAGAACGGAACAAAACCGCGAAACCATGCGACGCCTACAGAGGCAAGCAAAAGAGCGCATCACTGAATTTAGGAACACTAGGTGGGATTCTCTCCTTGGAGACATCGAGCCATCGCATACTGCCTACTGGCAAACATCTTCAACGTACTCCTCGCCAGCTGCTCCTTCCCGGATGCCTGGAAAGAGGCAGACGTCATAGGCATTCGAAACCAGGCAAGCCCCGTAACCTCGCCTCCAGCTATCGCCCTATAAGTCTCCTCAACTCTATGGGGAAAATCTATGAAAGAATAATCCTGAAAAGACTCAGACAATTTGTGTTTGAGAAAACATAATTCCAGACGAGCAATTCGGCTTCCGTTCCGAACACTCGTGCGTCCAACAAGTGCACCGCTTAACGGAGCACATATTAAAAACCTAAACCTCTCCCCAAGCCCAATAGGACGGGAGCACTATTCTTCGATGTCGCAAAGGCATTCGACAAAGTCTGGCACAACGGTTTAATCTATAAACTGTATAACTTCAATATCCCAGACAGGCTCGTGCACATCCTACGAGCCTATTTGTCCAACCGCACCTTTCGCTATCGAGTAGAGGGCACGCGATCCTCAATCCGCCCTCTGAAAGCCGGAGTCCCTCAAGGCTCCTGCCTCTCCCCGATCCTCTTCTCACTGTACACGAGTGACATTCCAAAGGAGCCCCAGGTCAACCTCGCACTATTCGCGGACGACACGGCCCTATACTTCTCCGACCGCCACAAAGGTCGCATCACCTTAAGACTCCAAGCCGCTGCCAATCGTCTAGGCGAATGGTTCCGGAAATGGAGAATTGAGGTTAATCCCGAAAAAAGCGTAGGAGTTCTCTTCACAAGGGGAACGAGCACGGCCAATCATAATTACGAATCTCGTAAATTAGGCACTATCACCCTATTCGACCGACCGATCCCTTGGGAAAGGAAGGCGAAATACTTAGTAACCTTAGACGCGGCGATGACATTCGCCCCCCATATTAGGACAGTCAGGAACAGGGCCGCCTTCGTCGCAGGCCGCCTACATTCAATGATCTGCTCCTCAAGCAAGATGTCACTTAGACACAAATTACTCCTATACAAGGCTTGCATAAGACCTATCATGGCCTATGCCTCGGTAGCCTTCGCTCACGCGGCGAAAACACACATCGCCTCGCTACAGACCGTCCAAAATAAGTTTCTGCGTAGCGCCACCGGTGCAAGCTGGTACCAGCGTAACGATGACTTACACAAGGACTGTAAAATACCGACGATCAAAGCATTCTTCAGGGAAACGTCACGGCGCTACTTCGAATCGGCCGCCGTACACCCTAACCCGCTGGTGGTAAACGCCAACAAATATTCCCCGATATTAAACGCAACGGTGCGTCACCGTCGCCCGCGTAACGTATTAGACGACCCGGAAGACGTAACAGCACCGACAGACCGACAAACTGAACCAGGTTCGGTTAACACTACTCAACCTGTACACACTGTACATACAGTTAGAGTAGAGTCACATACACAATCCCCGCCGACGCGTAAGAGCGTATCGTGCAAATCAAACACCCGCGTACACACCTTGCACCCGGGATTCAGGGCGGTCCTTACCGCCCATTACTACCGAAACACCACGACCGTCCGAGACGAGGCCCGAACCTCCCTCGGACGGTCCTTAGATTGCTTACCATAAAGAGGTAAGCAGTAGATGTACTCCTGTACATCTATTTAAAGCATAAACGCTCGCGGCCTCAAGGCCGCAGGCGCAAACCTATGAAGCTGTAAAAGCCAAAACGGCTAACAGCAATAACTTCATCGAATACATATATAATTCGAGTGACCGGTGCTTCATAAAAAATATGCGCAGGACACTTAGAACTCGAACCCGCTTTCATTTTATGAACAATTACTACCCCGAATCGACAACGACCACGTAACGACAGCTACAGTTTTTGATAGACGGACAGATATTGGATTGTCATTTTCGATGGTTAAATTCATGTTAAATTTATTTTACCTCCCCATGCTCGTTGGTGGCATATTTCTTTAAGATGTTTAACAAACCTGTTATTCTATCTCAGAGGCAAAAGGTGGAAGCTGCGCGGCGCAGAGTCGTATCAAATGGAAATTCATAATCACTGCCTACTAAGAGAACAATAGTGCATGTCTGAGAAATAATAAAAATATTATTTCGAGGATATGTGAAGCTCGCCAACCCGCACTGGAGCAGCGTGGCGGGCCCTTCCCGACTCCTAAACCCTCTCTGATACTAGTATTTGAGTAGGAGGCCTTTGCCCAGCCGTGGGCACTTACAGGCTGTTACTTTATCAATATTTATACGTATTTCGTAGTACAATGACTCGTGTCTTTCAATGATGATCTTCGAATGATCGATAAGCGGTTTCAGTGTGCTAGGAGAATCGTGAAAAATGTTTTGAAAAAGTTGAGAAATTCTTTGAATTGTGCTAAGTAATTTTTCCAACATATTTCCAAGATCAATTGTTCAATTTCTTGTGGGTAAAATATCGCTGTATATCTATAATATATCGATATATATATATCAATAATAAAAAGCCTAGACGACAGTACTCACATATGGAGAAGAATTTTAATGTACTTGGAAAATCTTGCTTCGCATATTTCCGCATTAAAACAAAAAAAAACGCCGCTTGTAGGTCGCAGAGTCTAATAGCCCGACAACGCCTCGTTGCGAGGCGAAACACGTATCGTCTGTTAAATGTTAGTACTGTGTATAGAATGTCGAGTGTTGTGCTTGTGTGGGTGATAGTTGTGGTGAAGGTGGTAGTGGTTTTTTTTCATGAGTGATCGTGGGAAATATTTTTTACTAAATTACTTTGAAGTTCTAATTTACTTAAATATCTATTTTTTTTTATGGAAATGGCGACAAACGAGCAAGCGGTTCACCTGATGGTAAGTGATTACCGTCGCCCACATGCATCTGCAACACCATAGATGCTGCAGGTGAGTTGCCGGTCTTTAAGGATATTTGGGAGATGGGAGGGAAGAGGAGGGGAATAGGGAGGGGATGTGACCCTCCGGTTACCTCACTCACCGAACGAAACGCAGAAGCACAAGATGCCCCTACTTCACGCCGGTATTCTGCGAGGCCGTGGTACCAATCCGGTCGAGCCGGCCCATTCGAGCAGCAGCAAAAGCCGCCGCTTAGCTGAGACCACTATTTACGCACCGCACGCGAAACTATCTCTCCGACGACTGCTTCTTTGCCGACCTCTGCCTTAAATCTATTCGACCTACCTAAACCTTTCTCTTGAAATTTTTTTATCAGAGAAAACCCTAATAAAAGTCGTTCAGTAGTTCCGGAGAAAATGGTGCACAAACAGACAAACAGACAGTCGCGGCAAGGGACTTTGGTCAAGTTTTATACTGTGTAGTGATGATGATTTGCTTTCGTGTGGAAAATGATCCTACAGCTATCCCGGAATAAACAATAGCCTCTGTACATCCCCAGTCTTCAAGGTATCTTCATAGTAAATGTCATAACAATCGGTTCAAGGGTTTAGCCGCATTATTATATTATATTAGTATGAATGAAACGATATTATATGATTGCAACGAATAGTATAGAAGAATATGTTTCTTTTGGTGACTAATACAAAAGCATTTATGCATAAAAATGGTTAGAAGCACCTGTTCCCAAACTTCTCCAGGCAATGACTACCTTCAACTTTTGTAATTACTGAAGTTTCCCGAACTGGGTAGCTTTAATTCAAGGTTCCTGAATGTCTTATTGCAGTTTTTCTTTAAATGACTTCTGAACTTTCACCGTTAGAGTAATTTCGTAATGTCTTCTTTCATATATGAGTCTTTCGGATAAATTGTACAAATATACTATAATCACTAAGAGAGCCGTGGTAGCCTAGTGGACAGGGCGCTCACTTTAGTGTCACAGAGCGCGAGTGACCCGGTGCCGGCACCATAAACATTGTTAATAACAATTTTAAGTGCTGTATTTACCACGTGCTCAACGGCGAAGGAAAACATCGTGTGGAAACCTGCATGTCTGAGAAATAATAAAAAAATATTATTTCGAGGATATGTGAAGCCAGCCAACCCGAACTTGAGCAGCGTGGCGGGCCCTTTCCCGGCTCCTAAACCCTCTCTGATACTAGTGTTTGAGAAGAAGGCCTTTGTCCAGCAGTTGGTACTCACAGGCTGTTACTTTACTTTACTTTTACACAATAAGACTTTTATAGATTTTTGACAACTTATTGAATAATGATATATATGAAGCATGTCTGACTTTTTACTTTATGATGGCGTGTCGATGTCAGTAGTTATCGGGGAGCGAATGCAGTCGTCGATCTAGCCGTGTAGGCGGAACCTTTGTTCCCCTGCACGCTTCCCGCGCTCCTCGCATGCCCCTACCGGACCCTCATACCTTAGATGAAGCGTCAACGTCATAAATATACAGTAATTTTGTTTACAACTAAGTTACAAGTAATGATCTAGCCGTGATAGGTGGAACCTTTGTTCCCCTGCACGCTTCCCGCGCTCCTCGCATGCCCCTACCGGACCCTCATACCTTAGATGAAGCGTCAACGTCATGAATATACAGTAATTTTGTTTACAACTAAGTTACAAGTAATGATCTAGCCGTGATAGGTGGAACCTATGTTCACCTGCACGCTTCCCGCGCTCCGCGCATGCCCCTACCGGACCCTCATACCTTAGATGAAGCGTCAACGTCATGAATATACAGTAATTTTGTTTACAACTAAGTTACAAGTAATGATCTAGCCGTGATAGGTGGAACCTATGTTCACCTGCACGCTTCCCGCGCTCCGCGCATGCCCCTACCGGACCCTCATACCTTAGATGAAGCGTCAACGTCATGAATATACAGTAATTTTGTTTACAACTAAGTTACAAGTAATGATCTAGCCGTGATAGGTGGAACCTTTGTTCCCCTGCACGCTTCCCGCGCTCCTCGCATGCCCCTACCGGACCCTCATACCTTAGATGAAGCGTCAACGTCATGAATATACAGTAATAAATCTAGGCTAGTTTTAAAATTAGGTATAGGTCACTTCTTTTACATGGCAATTAGGTTAATAGTGGTGTTAAAGACGCATATTAGTAATGTATACTTCAAACTGCTTTTATAATTTTATGTAAATTTCTACAACTAACTAGATGGCGCTGGACATATTTAGTACGCGATATGGTTTGCCTTTTATAAAGGTAATAAGAATGTTGAGTTAATATGTTCAAATATACCAGCTTAGACCAGTATACAGTTGTGGTTTTATTTATCAACCCTTCGAGTGTACACAAACAGTTCAAAGCCTAGTGTGGCTCTTAACATTGGTCCAAATCGCGCCGGATTAAGGACATTGGAGATCAGCGGTGTCAACATTTGGACCGCTCACCTGGTACTCGCAGTGGATCGCTGCAGTAAGAGTACACGGGCCCCGCGACCGTGACGGCTACAGACGGACGGACGGACGGGACGGACGGACGTGCCTGCAGCAACAACGGTGCCAGTTCAACAAAGCTCCTACAGAGAGCGCCACTTGTATCTTATGTGTGAGTGAAGTGGAGACGTGAGTATATTTATGCTATTATGTGTATCAATATCAAGAAAAATAACATTGTCAACATCTAGATTTTAACTTAGAAAATTTTAGTCAATTATTGTGCTTATTATAAATTAGGGACTTAGAATAATTTCAAATAAAACAACGGAACGGGGAACCTACGCCCGATTTCCACCAGATTTTATATGTATAAACACTTGTAAAATTTTATAGAATTTCCTATGACTTAGAAAATTTGCGATAATTACTTGTACTTGTAATTCTTAGATACAAACTAATGTTTTTATGAAGTTTTAGAGAGGTTAAGATCAATTTTGATTTTGAAGGTTTTTGTTAATTTTCTATTTTTTATACTTTGTCTATTGGACTGCAAAATATGGAGGGATTAATTAATGTTTTAAAAAACCTACAAAATGTAATAAACAAGGGATTCATTAATTTCAAAAAGAGTCCTAAAGATAGATTAACCAGAGAATACATAGAAACTAAACAGGAGTTATTAGAAAAGGATTGGGCATTATTTTCAGATACCAATTGTAAGCTTTATGAGCGTTTCGCTTTAGAAGATATCGATCAAAATGTAGTTGATATTTATGATAGTACAGAAGATACGTATATTGCATATAAAAGTTTAATGAAATCAACACTCAATAAGTTTAGTGTAGTAAAAGAGTTAGTGGAACATAGTAGTGACACATTTAGTGGTCAATCGAAACCATCCAGTTCTCTTGTCAAATTGCCTAAGATATCCATTCCTACGTTCTCTGGAAAATATTCCGAATGGACGACCTTCCATGATCTCTTTACATCCTTAGTTCACAAAAATGAGGCATTAGATAATGTGCAAAAGTTGCATTATCTGAAAAGCCATCTTACTGGTGAAGCCGAACTATTAATAAGGCACACACCTATAACTGACGCTAACTATAGTCAATGCTGGACACTGTTAGAAAAACGATACAGCAACAAAAAGTATCTTAGTAATTGTATTTTTCAGAAGTTGTTCGGTCAAAAACGTATCCATGTAGAATCAGCTGCGGCATTAAAAGAACTTATTGATACGACTTGCGATTGCTTACATGCGCTTAAAAATTTAAATATTGATGTGAGTACATGGGACGTTATTATTATTCATATCGCGACGTTCAAATTAGATAACGAAACTCGAAAACAATGGGAGTTGAGCGTCTGTAATAACGATTCAATCAACGATTTGCCAACCTTTACACAATTCAAGGTATTTATCGAAAACCGATTCCGAGCGTTAGAGTGTGTAGAGCCCAAAAAGGTTATAGTTCATCACATCAATAATCGCAATAATAGTTCACCTGTTTTTAAACCACGTGCAATGTTGACTACGAGTTCATCCAATATACGATGCGAATACTGCCCAGAAACGCACAAACTCTGCTTCTGCAAGATATTTGCGAAACAATCTTGCGAAGACCGACGTGAGTTTGTGGCAAAAAACAAACTGTGTTTTAATTGTTTGGGTAGTAATCATTTAGTATATAACTGCAAGAAGATTTCCAGTTGTAGACTTTGTCAAAAGCGCCACCATTCCCTGCTGCATCCTACAGGAGAGTCTGGAAATAGGGGACAAGACATTTCAGCAAAGCCTGCTGGGGATAGTACTGGTGCTTCAATGAGTACTAATCCGATATTTTCATGCTTATCTACAGGAAGGTATCTAAACCTAGGCAGGTTTTATTAGCTACAGCACTAATAAAAGCTGAGTCGAATACAGGACAATATCAGTCCGTCAGAGCCTTGCTTGACCAAGGTTCACAGGCCTGTTTTATAACGGAGGCCACAGTTCAATTTCTCAGTCTAAAGAAAATTCCAATTCAAGGACTCGTATCGGGGCTAGGAAATAATAGTTCAACCATTGTGAAATACATGGTACACCTGACAGTTCAGTCACGGTTCAATCCTGAGTTTAAATTGAAAGTTAATGCCTACGTGCTAGGTAACATAACTTCATACTTACCGGAGCGGAGCATAAGTACAGATTACTTCGATTGGATAGGTATTCACGGAAAATGTCTAGCTGATCCAGAATTCAACTTACACAATAAGATAGATGTTCTATTGGGCGCCGACGCTTACAGTATCATAATTCAGGAAGGAATAGTAAGGAGTCCTTCTGGGACTTTGATTGCACAGAACACTTGCTTTGGTTGGATCCTTTCGGGAGCTGTTGATCCTAGAAGTGGGGAGAGGTCAAATAATATAACAACAATGTATGTACAGATGAACGATGATGATATTTTAAAGAAATTTTGGGAAATAGAAGAGCAAACTAGTTCAAGGAAGTTACTAACACCAGAAGAGAAAAGATGTGAAGAGTTCTATAGTACGACTACTAAAAGAGATAGCAGTGGTAAGTACATAGTCAAGTTACCATTTCGAGAAATAGATCCTCCTTGTAAGGCAGGAAACTCACGTACTATAGCTGAAATAAGATTTAAAGCATTGGAAAGAAGGTTACAAAAGAAAAAAGAGTTAAAGGAAAAATATACTGAAGTAATAAACGAATATCTACAGTTAGGACATATGTGTCAGGTTATGGAAAATGATAGTATGAAGGAAGAAGCCGTCTATCTACCACATCACGCCGTTATAAGGGCGATAAATCTACAACAAAGGTGCGTGTTGTGTTCAATGCGTCTGAGAAGAACAGCAAAGGAGTGTCATTGAATGAGACGCTGATGATCGGACCAACCTTGCAGGCTGATCTTAGGCATACGGTGTTAAGATGGAGAGTATATTCTATAGGACTGACGGCTGATATAATTAAAATGTATCGTCAAATTAAAATTGCTGATGAAGATACAATGTTTCAACGAATTCTTTGGCGCGACAGACCTGATAAAGAAATCAAGGATTACGAGCTCACAACAGTAACGTTTGGAACAGCTTCTGCACCATATCAAGCGGTCAGAACACTACATCAAGTCGCATATGATGAAGGTGAGAATTTTCCTCTTGCTGCGGATAAGGTCTTAAGTTGTTTCTATATGGACGACTTAATGACGGGATGTGATAGTGTGGAGGAAGGAATAGAAACGTACAAACAAATGAAAGAACTATTGGCAAAAGGTGGATTTACATTACATAAATGGAATAGTAATAATAAGGAAATATTGGAGAGGATAGGGTTAACTGAAAGGAAAGAATTTTCAGAACAAATGGGAAATACAAAGCATACAATCAAGCAAAAATTAGACGAAGAGGAAGAAACAGAAATCAAACTAGATAGTACTATAAAAATTCTAGGACTTACCTGGAATCGAACCGAAGACACCTTCCAGTATTCGGTGAATCTGCCGCCGCCTATGACTGCACCTGTAACTAAAAGGTCAATAATATCAGATATAGCTCGATTGTTCGACCCTTTAGGTTGGTTAGCACCTAGTGTGGTCTTGGCTAAGGTCTTCATCCAAAATTATGGCTTGCAGGTGTGGGTTGGGATGTTCAAATATCAAAAGAATTAGTAAAGGAGTGGAGTACTTACCGTGCAGAACTTATACTACTTACCAAGATTCGAATCCCTCGATGGCTTGGTACAAGATTACATGATAAGCAGGAGCTGCATGGTTTTAGTGACGCTTCCAAAACAGCATACTCAGCCGTAGTTTACATGAGGATGATTGATGCAAATGGTGAAGTTTGTGTCTCGTTGCTGGTTGCAAAAACCAGAGTAGCTCCCGTTAAACAAATTAGTGTCCCTCGTTTAGAGTTGTGCGGAGCAGTACTGTTGTCGAAACTTCTGACTGAAACAGCAGAGGTCTTGAATATATCCCAGGACAACATAAGAGGTTGGACAGATTCTACTGTGGTATTGGCTTGGTTAAGCAGCCATCCAAGTAGATGGAAGACGTTTGTGGGTAATCGAACCGCTGAAATATTGACGACTATGAAGACGTCTCAATGGTTTCACATTTCAACGAAGTATAACCCAGCAGACTGCGCCTCAAGGGAATGTTACCTAGTTTATTCATCAATAACACTTCGTGGTTTTCGGGACCATCATTTCTCCTGGAAAAACAATAGATTATCCAAAGCCAAAGGTATTGAGTACAGATTTAGAGGAATCAGTTAAAGTGCATTCTGTAAGAGTAATTCCAGAATGTTCAATATTCGAACGTTTTCATCTTTACAAAGACTAGTGAGAGTTATCGCATATTGTAGACGATTTTTAAGAAAGGACGCTAGAAAACAGGAACGTAAGAAATATTTACAAAGTATAGAACTGAGGAAGCATTAGAGTGTTGTATAAGGAAAACACAAAGAGAGCAATTTACTACAGAATATTTACAATTACAGGACAAAGGTTATTTGCAATCAAAATCAAGCAAATTAAAGTCACTCAGTCCCTATCTTGACGACAAAGGTATAATAAGAGTCCGAGGTAGAATCGAGAAGGCACAGTTAGATGATCTGACAAAGCACCCTATAGTTCTACCTAGCTCCAGTTACCTAACTCGTCTCATTATAGCCGATGCACATCTACAAACTCTACATGGAGGTTTACAGTCGATGTCAAATTACTTGAGGACAGCGTATTGGATTATTGGAGTCAGGAATCAAGTCAAACACCATGTTCGCCAATGCTTATCATGTGCCAGACAAAGAGCCAGTACTAAGTCTCAGTTGATGGGTTCTCTACCAGCTGTTCGTTGTACTCCGGCTAGACCGTTTTTACATAGCGGAGTTGACTATGCTGGACCTATTAATATTAGGACAACGAAAGGTCGTGGACACAGTTCCTACAAGGGCTACATATGTTTATTCGTATGTATGTCCACACGAGCTCTACACTTGGAGGTTGTCTCTGACATGAGCACTCAGGCGTTTTAGCCGCTTTTAGACGTTTTGTATCTAGGCGTGGTCACTGTGCAAAATTGTGGAGTGACAACAGTACGACGTTCGTAGGTGCTTCGCGAGAGCTGCAACAACTGACATCCATTCAGTCTTCCCTAGCTGAACACTTGAAGCAAACGGTACCGAGTGGCATTTTATTCCCCTCACAGTCCCAATTTTGGAGGACTTTGGGAAGCCGGGGTGAAATCCACGAAGTTTCACCTAAAGCGAGTCATTGGCGAAGCTACGCTCACGTACGAGGAAATGACCACGCTTCTTAATCAAGTGGAAGCTTGTTTGAACTCGCGCCCAATGAGTGTTCTTAATGTTGCTGATCCTGGTGAACCATTACCTTTAACACCGGGACATTTTCTTATCGGAGAACCGTTAGTAAATGTTTCCGCCTACAACTACGAGAGTTCAAATGTAAATTGCTTGACAAGGTGGCAATTTGTTCAACGGATGTTGCAATCGTTTTGGAGACGCTGGTCCCAAGAATATTTGTCGAATCTTATGAACAGATACAAATGGTCCTCCCGCGTTCCAGAACCGAAGGAGGGAGACATTGTCCTAATTAAGGAAGACGATTTGCCGCCAAGTCGTTGGATGCTAGGTCGCGTAGTAGAAAAACACCCTGGAAACGATAATATCACCCGTGTGGTCACATTGCGCACCAAGTCATCTATTCTTAAAGACCAACATCAAAGTTGTGTATTTTACCAGTGGCAGAGCATTGAATTATTCATTTTGTTTCACGAGGAAATTTTATTTAATTTGATGTTACCAATAGAAATATTTAAGTTTTTGAAGCCTGAAGTTTGTTTACATTTTAGTATTAATTTTAAAATTATATTTATCTCTACCAGTAATTTGGTGTAATTATAATTTAATTATAGATTTATAGGAAGTAGTTGTTTTTGTTAAGACCAGATCCTGTGTTGATCGCTAAGGGCATATGCTAACATTAAGGTTTGTACAACTCCAGAAGGACATTCCGTCAGTAATGTCCTTGGTGGGCGGTATGTTAAAGACGCGTATTAGTAATGTATACTTCAAACTGCTTTTATAATTTTATGTAAATTTCTACAACTAACTAGATGGCGCTGGACATATTTAGTACGCGATATGGTTTGCCTTTTATAAAGGTAATAAGAATGTTGAGTTAATATGTTCAAATATACCAGCTTAGACCAGTATACAGTTGTGGTTTTATTTATCAACCCTTCGAGTGTACACAAACAGTTCAAAGCCTAGTGTGGCTCTTAACAAGTGGTTAAAATTTGTTAGTCCTCGTTGCGGAATTATACTATTATTATTATTGTTGTATGGGGTATTTCTATATTAATTATTATTATTATGTTTTTTGTTGTTATTTATATATTTCTCATGTAGTACAAAAAGACTGACGACTGCTCGCGAAAAAAAAATATTCCGACAGAATACCAGCGCTGTAGTTGTGGTTCAGCATTGCTACAGCATTATGCTGAGTCGGACACCGTTTTGTTGCTGCAACCCAATAAAATATTATTATTATTATTATTATTTGTTATGTTAATTAAGTTTAAGTAACACATAAGGTGTTACTTGAGTTGTGGCAATGAATAAAGTACTTTCTTTCTTTCTAATATTCGAAAGATTTTAATCAAGATAATCTCCGGGACTCTCTGTTATATTTTATTCCGTTTACATTTAATCATATCTGCAAATATAAATTGGGTGCAGTGAGACGATCAGATGCGGCATATGGAACGATTTCAATTTTGTTTTGATAGGTACAATTTCCACAAACATTTTGTTGTACGTCGTTTAGTTTACTGATTTGGCCTTATTGATAGAATCATTCATTTCTGTTACATGTTAGACAGGGTAGGTAGAGATTACGGATTCCCGTTTGGGAACTTAACGCAACCCTCTTTTCTCTTAAACGTAACGCTTGTCCCTGATTTGGTTGTTGATGGGATTTTTAAGGTGTTTCTTAAAGTCTCCGTTTGTTACAATAACGGGAGGAAAGAAGGGTGTGTATGTAACAGAATTACGCTACAGCATTTGCATATAGAGGGATAGACGATAGAGGGATAGAGGATATAGAGGGAATATACAAAGGATTTTCCCTAAGCAAATTCTCTAATAAACTTTAAAGTATCCAGTGGTATATATAGAACCGGCAAGAATTAAAGATGTATGTATTCATCGACGTGAGAAAGATTACTTCGTCTGTCAAATCTTATTATTATTAGTTTGTTCACAATCTACCATCGTTTCGTGATGACACTCCTCTGAAGGAGAAGGTACAGGCGAAAGGGCTTCGTAGATATCCTCTTCTTAGATTTTTTTTTTATTAATTTATAATGTACATCATAAAATAAAAGGTATGGTCCCATAGGCACCTGAAAACATGACACAATACAACTTAAGCGCCAACAGCCTAATGGGTTAGCGTGCGGACTGCGAAACATGACGTCGCAGGTTCGAGCCCACCATTCGACTATTGTCGTGAACGACTCCAAATGCAACCTCTAATGCTTAGTTGGAAGCTTAATAGGAATATTAGTAATGCTAGTTAAATTGCATTCCTAGTATTCTTTTGAAACAAGAAAAAAAAGTAAGGTAAAGTGCACACTCGTGCAGACCAGCCTCGACGGTTAGAAACTAAGCGGTCTGCTTTGCAATGCTTATATTATCTAAATATTTCTGAAATGAAACTATTATTTACGGAAGGTATCCCGATGATGATTATATAAATTTATCCCTAATGGGAAAGGCAAAGGACTTTAGTCCATACAGCCAGGTCTGATGCACGTCTACTCTGTTCGAGCTGCAAAATGCGACTCGGAAGGTATCCCGAGTTGACTATGACATCTGGACGTCTAACACCTCAGTCCCCCCGTGACCGCGGCTGCTGTAAATCACTCGAAAAGTCGGGAACATGTAAAAAGCTAAAATTAAATCGTTTAAAATCCGTAAAATCAGAAATGTTGCAAGTCTGTACTAGTGCTGCTGTTTGTCATTGTGCCGCTTTAGTTGTTTGTCCTGACATGTATATTTGTTTGTATTCTGTATTAAAACTCATTATTCTATATGTATATGGTATATTTGTATATATTTTATTTATCTATCTTAGTATGTATGTATGTATATAGTTATACAACGTATTATAAATGAAGTGTTACAAATTTATAATTTTTTTTTTTTTTTTTTTTTTTTTTTTTTTTTTTTTTTTTTTTTTTATTAATTTATAATGTACATCATAAAATAAAAGGTATGGTCCCATAGGCACCTGAAAACATGACACAATACAACTTAAGCGCCAACAGCCTAATGGGTTAGCGTGCGGACTGCGAAACATGACGTCGCAGGTTCGAGCCCACCATTCGACTATTGTCGTGAACGACTCCAAATGCAACCTCTAATGCTTAGTTGGAAGCTTAATAGGAATATTAGTAATGCTAGTTAAATTGCATTCCTAGTATTCTTTTGAAACAAGAAAAAAAAGTAAGGTAAAGTGCACACTCGTGCAGACCAGCCTCGGCGGTTAGAAACTAAGCGGTCTGCTTTGCAATGCTTATATTATCTAAATATTTCTGAAATGAAACTATTATTTACGGAAGGTATCCCGATGATGATTATATAAATTTATCCCTAATGGGAAAGGCAAAGGACTTTAGTCCATACAGCCAGGTCTGATGCACGTCTACTCTGTTCGAGCTGCAAAATGCGACTCGGAAGGTATCCCGATGATGATTATATTAATTTATCCCTAATGGGAAAGGCAAAGGACTTTAGTCCATACAGCCAGGTCTGATGCACGTCTACTCTGTTCGAGCTGCAAAATGCGACTCGGAAGGTATCCCGATGATGATTATATTAATTTATCCCTAATGGGAAAGGCAAAGGACTTTAGTCCATACAGCCAGGTCTGATGCACGTCTACTCTGTTCGAGCTGCAAAATGCGACTCGGAAGGTATCCCGATGATGATTATATTAATTTATCCCTAATGGGAAAGGCAAAGGACTTTAGTCCATACAGCCAGGTCTGATGCACGTCTACTCTGTTCGAGCTGCAAAATGCGACTCGGAAGGTATCCCGATGATGATTATATTAATTTATCCCTAATGGGAAAGGCAAAGGACTTTAGTCCATACAGCCAGGTCTGATGCACGTCTACTCTGTTCGAGCTGCAAAATGCGACTCGGAAGGTATCCCGATGATGATTATATTAATTTATCCCTAATGGGAAAGGCAAAGGACTTTAGTCCATACAGCCAGGTCTGATGCACGTCTACTCTGTTCGAGCTGCAAAATGCGACTCGGAAGGTATCCCGATGATGATTATATTAATTTATCCCTAATGGGAAAGGCAAAGGACTTTAGTCCATACAGCCAGGTCTGATGCACGTCTACTCTGTTCGAGCTGCAAAATGCGACTCGGAAGGTATCCCGATGATGATTATATTAATTTATCCCTAATGGGAAAGGCAAAGGACTTTAGTCCATACAGCCAGGTCTGATGCACGTCTACTCTGTTCGAGCTGCAAAATGCGACTCGGAAGGTATCCCGATGATGATTATATTAATTTATCCCTAATGGGAAAGGCAAAGGACTTTAGTCCATACAGCCAGGTCTGATGCACGTCTACTCTGTTCGAGCTGCAAAATGCGACTCGGAAGGTATCCCGATGATGATTATATTAATTTATCCCTAATGGGAAAGGCAAAGGACTTTAGTCCATACAGCCAGGTCTGATGCACGTCTACTCTGTTCGAGCTGCAAAATGCGACTCGGAAGGTATCCCGATGACCAATTTGTGCATAAAGATTAAATAAATAAATAAATAAATAAATAAATAAATAAATAAATAAATAAATAAATAAATAAATAAATAAATAAATAAATAAATAAATAAATAAATAAATAAATAAATAAATAAATAAATAAATAAATAAATAAATAAATAAATAAATAAATAAATAAATAAATAAATAAATAAATAAATAAATAAATAAATAAATAAATAAATAAATAAATAAATAAATAAATAAATAAATAAATAAATAAATAAATAAATAAATAAATAAATAAATAAATAAATAAATAAATAAATAAATAAATAAATAAATAAATAAATAAATAAATAAATAAATAAATAAATAAATAAATAAATAAATAAATAAATAAATAAATAAATAAATAAATAAATAAATAAATAAATAAATAAATAAATAAATAAATAAATAAATAAATAAATAAATAAATAAATAAATAAATAAATAAATAAATAAATAAATAAATAAATAAATAAATAAATAAATAAATAAATAAATAAATAAATAAATAAATAAATAAATAAATAAATAAATAAATAAATAAATAAATAAATAAATAAATAAATAAATAAATAAATAAATAAATAAATAAATAAATAAATAAATAAATAAATAAATAAATAAATAAATAAATAAATAAATAAATAAATAAATAAATAAATAAATAAATAAATAAATAAATAAATAAATAAATAAATAAATAAATAAATAAATAAATAAATAAATAAATAAATAAATAAATAAATAAATAAATAAATAAATAAATAAATAAATAAATAAATAAATAAATAAATAAATAAATAAATAAATAAATAAATAAATAAATAAATAAATAAATAAATAAATAAATAAATAAATAAATAAATAAATAAATAAATAAATAAATAAATAAATAAATAAATAAATAAATAAATAAATAAATAAATAAATAAATAAATAAATAAATAAATAAATAAATAAATAAATAAATAAATAAATAAATAAATAAATAAATAAATAAATAAATAAATAAATAAATAAATAAATAAATAAATAAATAAATAAATAAATAAATAAATAAATAAATAAATAAATAAATAAATAAATAAATAAATAAATAAATAAATAAATAAATAAATAAATAAATAAATAAATAAATAAATAAATAAATAAATAAATAAATAAATAAATAAATAAATAAATAAATAAATAAATAAATAAATAAATAAATAAATAAATAAATAAATAAATAAATAAATAAATAAATAAATAAATAAATAAATAAATAAATAAATAAATAAATAAATAAATAAATAAATAAATAAATAAATAAATAAATAAATAAATAAATAAATAAATAAATAAATAAATAAATAAATAAATAAATAAATAAATAAATAAATAAATAAATAAATAAATAAATAAATAAATAAATAAATAAATAAATAAATAAATAAATAAATAAATAAATAAATAAATAAATAAATAAATAAATAAATAAATAAATAAATAAATAAATAAATAAATAAATAAATAAATAAATAAATAAATAAATAAATAAATAAATAAATAAATAAATAAATAAATAAATAAATAAATAAATAAATAAATAAATAAATAAATAAATAAATAAATAAATAAATAAATAAATAAATAAATAAATAAATAAATAAATAAATAAATAAATAAATAAATAAATAAATAAATAAATAAATAAATAAATAAATAAATAAATAAATAAATAAATAAATAAATAAATAAATAAATAAATAAATAAATAAATAAATAAATAAATAAATAAATAAATAAATAAATAAATAAATAAATAAATAAATAAATAAATAAATAAATAAATAAATAAATAAATAAATAAATAAATAAATAAATAAATAAATAAATAAATAAATAAATAAATAAATAAATAAATAAATAAATAAATAAATAAATAAATAAATAAATAAATAAATAAATAAATAAATAAATAAATAAATAAATAAATAAATAAATAAATAAATAAATAAATAAATAAATAAATAAATAAATAAATAAATAAATAAATAAATAAATAAATAAATAAATAAATAAATAAATAAATAAATAAATAAATAAATAAATAAAGGTTCTCGAGTGGCAGCCGCGTACAGGCAAACGCAGTGTAGGACGACCCCCACAAGATGGAGTGACGACCTGAGCAGTGTTGCGGGAAGTCGATGGATGAAGGTGGCTCAGGAACGAGCTTCGTGGCAATCTTTGGAGGAGGCCTATGTTCAGCAGTGGAGTTGTGATAGGCTGTAATGATGATGATGATGATGTATTTAAATTAATAGCAGAGAAGTACAGCGAGATATGGTGAGGCGAGCAACATCTAACAACACCACACTGCGACCCCGCCCGCGCTGTCTGGAGCGTAACGTTAATGAAGAAGAAGAAGAAGAACATTCATCAATATTCTGTATTACTTTTGCACCCACATGTCACAGTATTAAGAGTGAATTGTTACGCTGATAAACTGTCCGTCAGTTCGCCGATAATATTGTTGATGTATCTTGTAATGTGTTTTCTTGGAATAACAAATGAAAAGTTTAAAGTAGTTTCTTTTCTAGCTCAATTCAATAAATCGTAGAAGCTTAATAATGTAACGCTGTGCCGCGCTGAAACAGCATACATTTTAAGAGACAAAGAAGACTTCGAATAATCGTTTGAGATCTGTGTCCGTCTGTTTGCGATCTGTGCAAAAAGTCACCGCCTTCGCAGAAAAAAAAATGCTGTCGATGTTAAATTACTCTCGAATAATTTAGTAAGTAGTAATAAGCTAAAAATAATGTTTAATGATTTCATATGAATAATATATTAAAGAAGCAAAAATCTAAACTATATTTTATTCTACGTCGTAGAATCAAGCGGCGGCTTTTGCTGATGCTCGATTGGGCTGGCTCGACTGGGGTAACACCAGGGCCTCGCAGAATACCAATTATAAAGTAGAGGCATCTTGTGATTTTGCGTTTCGTTCGGTAGGTCCACTCTCCCTCTCTCCTTCCGGCCCCTTTCCCTTTCCCCAAATATCTTTAAAGGCAATGCACCTGCAGCTACCTCTGGTGTTGCTCCGATTACCATCAGACGCCTTGCACGTTTGCCGCCTTTTCTATAAAAAAAGTCTTGTATTTTCGTCCCGTATTTGTATACACTGCATTTTACGTTATACCTTTCTATCACTTGAAATTTGGAAAGCCTTCTCACCTAACATTGAAGGCAAACTAATTTACCAAAGGTAAGGCAAGATCCGAGAGGTAGTCGTTTATTGAAATAAGCTGCACCTTCGCAGGTTTTAGGTAACCGACGCACTTTATACTTTTCAGCAGTTTTTGCATCGGCTCTTGTTAAATCGGCTATTTAGTGATATCTGAACGATCTGAATGATGAGTAATGTGACTTATGCTAGTGTATGTGTGTTTGTTTGTGTGTTTGTGTGTGTGTCCTAGTGTCTGAGCGTTTGTTTGAGCGATTTCCGCACGTGCGGGCTATGGCATTAGTATGGGCAACAAAATAATCGTTTTTATGTTACTCTGTATGCAATTTAAACAGGAGAAACACCTACAGTGGGCTTACCTTTGTATTAATTAAAAGTATATTGTTTTCTATGTAGTTATTACCCCACGTCTTTGGTGGTGCAGCAAAGCATCGCGAAGAACGGCGATCACTTGATAGTGAGTGATAAAAAAAGCCGTAGTTCCAGTGGACATGCATCATCAATGGCTCCTATTCTCTACCGTGTTATGTAACAAGAACATTAGGTTACATAGATTACGGTATGATGGGACCACAGAGATATAAATACTTTATAACTTTTTCCGTTTACTTACATGTAAGAGATCAGTACGGGCTGTGGGTTGTGTTTGCATTAATATGTCTTGTTACATTCACTTAACTGTATTTACCCCCGTGTGTTGTTTGTACAAGCAGCCAACATTCACATTGTTTACTTACTTACTTTTGTTAAGCTGAAGTATGTATTGGATTTTTCACTATTTGTCGTGTCTGAATATCGTTGCGTTCATCAGTGACTACTGCAGCCTATTGGCACATGGAAACTTCAGTCGAAGAAGCTTACAGATCATCTTTGAGGACTAAGATGGAATACCACACAGCCCTGTAATTATACTGCCTCTCTATGCTTTTATTTATTTAAACTTGATTTGCACATTACAGAACAAAAAGGCGGACTTAATGCCAAGAGGCATTCTCTACCAGTCTACCATTAGATTGAACAGAGGAAATGCAAAAGGTTGCACAAAAATATTATGTTCTTATATATATACTCGAATATTATACTACGATACAATACTTATATATGACGGTATTTAGACATACATGTAAGTTTTTAGTAAGGTAGGCAGCGGGCCTACTGAGGAGGGAACACATTCCCTCTCCTTTTTGGCTAGATGCACCGGAACGCGGACGTGTTAACTAACTCGGGAGGGAGAATGGCGCATCGCGATATCAAATCTCCTCTTCCCTGGCACTTCCACCTCGGGTGTGGAGGGCAAGCAGAGGAATCTCCCATTAAGCGCTACTCAGCAATGCTTAACTTACTACGTGTATATTAGAACTAACGACTGTCACGCGCAGGGGTAAGCAGAGATTACGGATTTCCTCTTGGTACGGACTCACCGATCTCTTCCACCGATTTCTTCGTATATTCGTTAGACAAGTGAGTGCCCCTGTGTTTGTGCGTACAATCACGGCACTATACTGTCTCCTGCGCAGTAGACAACTGTCTATAGTATTCGGAAGTATCATATACTTCATATAAAGATGATATGTTTACTTTTACGAGAAGACAACAGCTTTAATACTGTATTTAATCTGTTTGGCCGCGGGCCATTTCCGTCAGACGTGCTCATGTGTAACTGACATATTAATGTAATATTTCTTTGTATACATTTTACTTCGGAGATCAAGGATTCATTCGGCGAGAGACACGTAAGGTAATGCGTAATGGCCGGAAACAAAACGTGTTTAAATACTCTAATGTGAATATTAAGAGTAAAGTGAATATTGAAGTAGGTACATGTAGATGTCACATTGCTGGCCAAAGGGCTCCTCTCTATTCCGTTATTAACGCCGGCTCTATTAGCACTATTGTTTTTAATCTCTATTATTAATATTTCAAGAATGTCAAACTTAACTTCTGCATTTGAGCTCGGAGCTCAAATGAAGAAGGCGGTGCTTCTTGATACCGCTCGCATCGTTCGCCGGTTTCTTTCCCTTTCCCCTTATCCTCGGCCGTCTGGTCTCCCCTGCCGAGGGCTTCCGTCTGCTTAGGTTATAATTAATTTTACTTTAAGTATTTTAATTATAATTTATTTAAAGATATTTTATGTATGTATACATATTTTTTTTCTCATCACCCCTCTGTTGGACATTCGAGCCGCGCTAGGAAAACAGATCACTGATTGCATTAACATACGCTTCAGATCTTAGATGATGTACGCCATCAGACAGTATTATCAGACTCAGTTATTTATAGCGTTAGGTCCAAATAAATATTAACGTATCATGGCCGTAGAGTTTTAAAATATATTAATTTAAGTTGCTAATGTACTTACATTAATAGTCAAAAAACATAATAAAAAGAACAGTCCCTACTCTTTTTAATATTTCCTAAAACGTACCTGAAGAAAATACGCTCAATTTGACGCAGCGAACGATATCCGCGGGGGCCCGCGGGCAACGGATGGCAAAGCTTGAGATTTATTGCAAATTTGCTCATTTTTCTGCCGGTTTAGTTCCAACCAACGTTATGTCGCATTGAAGTCGGTGAAATACGAAGTATGATTATTTTACCAAATATTATATGGAGTTAAAAAAGTAAAGTGTAGCAACCCAGTGTAAGCGCCCACTCTTGGGCAAAGGCCTCCTTCTCAAATCCTTCACATATCCACGAAATAATATATTTTTTTTATTTCGCAGACATGCAGGTTTCCGCACGTTGTTTTCCTTAACCGCCGAGCAAGTATTAAATTCAGTATTTAAATAGCTATTAACAAATTTAGTGGTGCCGGCATCGGGGATCGAACCCAGGTCAATCGCGCTCTTTGAAAGTAAAGCGAGCGCCCTGTACACTAGGCTACAACGGCCTTTTTGAAATAATTAGCTAAATCTCGATGAATCGGATTGCTAATCAAAACTTGCAGGCGCTTAAAGTTATATGTACGATTTTTCATCTTAAACAAATAGTTAACAAGGTCACCTTGGTTCGATCCCCTGTAGCCGTCACCACTAAAATTGTTAATAGTGATTTTAAGTGCTGTACTTACCACGTCCTCGGCGGTAAAGGAAAACATCGTGAGGAAACCTGCATGTCTAAGATATGATAAAAAATATTATTTCGTGGATATGTGAAGCTCCATAACCTTCAATACCCTCTCAGATACTCTTATTTGAGAAGGAGACCTTTGCCCAGCTGTGGGCACTTACAGGATGCTACTTTACCTCAATGTACGATGTTATTCCTTGATAAAAGCATACCGTGTTATTTTTCATGCCCACGACATGGGTACGTTTATTGATTAACCATTTATGAGGCATAGACGAAACACGAAATTTTTGTGAGATTGTTTATGGCAAAGCGGATAAGGCTCAAGGTGTCACTTTGAAAAAGTCAAACCACTCTTCAACTTATATCGCGAGACAGTCAAAGATAAGCATTCAGAGAGTTTAATTTTCTAAATGTCCGTTTTCCCGTGAACACTATTTAAAATATTAAAAATCGCAGTTAGCGCAACATGCAAATTATTCGTTTCATTACTGTCCCCCGGTGCAAGTCTCCGTCCTATCTCACCGCTAACGAGAAGAGACCCATGAATATTAAATAACTGTGAACAAAAAAAAAGTGTAATTACAAAATGCGAGATCGCTCGACCGGGCAACCAAAAATAACGATAACGGTTATTTTTAACAATATCGCGAACACTCCGCTATAATTTTCCATAACTTCCACCGGTTAACGGCTAAATAATAAATAGCTTCTGCACGGTCTTCAGAATGTCGTGACCGTAGAGCGAATGCAATAAGTATAGTGACAGAGATACGAAGAAGGAAACGACGTGTCTGCTATATTCAGTCGTATCCCGTTAACTCCCGCTGGGAGTGAACTGCACACACGGTTACTATAAAAATAAATATTTGCTTAAACTAAGGTAGGAATTGTTATAATTAAAAGCATAATGATTTCTTATATTTACGCGACCACTATACATTTGAAATTGAAACCATAATTTACGGATTTTAAAGCGTTCGATTTGGTTTTATATTCCCGACGTTTCGAGTGCTTTACTGCAGCCGTAGTTCAAAAGGCAAACGGCCAATCGGTTCACCTGATGGTAAGTGATTACCGTCGCCCGCGTACATCTGCAACACCAGAGGTGCTGAGGATGAGGAGAGGGATGGAGAGGGAGGGAGTGGGCCTCCGGTTACGTCAATTCACGCCGGTTTTCTGCGAGGCCGTGGTACCAATCCGGTCCATTCGAGCAGCAGCAAAAACCGCCGCTCGGCTCTACCACGTTTAATATATATTCCCTTCACCATGAAGTGGTGTAAATAAATATATGGCTAACGACACTTCGCATATTATAAAGTAGGATACAGTGACGGAAGGATACAAAAAAAAATCTACCGTTGGATTATTTACATACTTGTTTATATCTGTTAATTCTCTGTATATGTAAAGAAATATGTTAAAGAATCCATAAAATACCTATAAATAGGTATTTTATGGATTCTTTAACATCTACATCTACGAATTTATTATTCTGTGAAGAATTCGTAGCGTCGCTGCCAAAATCATGCAGCTTTAATTCTTTGTGTTGCAATCGGCGGAGCGGACCATAGACTAATTGCATTATGCTGTATTCATTACGGGTCTACGTTAACTATCCAAATTACAAACAGCGCAAACACAGCTCAAGTACTAAGCTCCGCAAATGATATGCGAAACTGTAGACTTTCTGTATGCAAAATACACTAATTGTGCTAACCATATATTGTACAATTACTATAATTTCGTATTAATTGTGTCGCAACAATGTAAATTATGACACGCGTAGAGGTGACTCTAAATTCTTCGAATTAAATCGATCCCACACGCCTTACTGACTCGTCATAGAGCGCGAGAGTGACCTGGGTTCGACCCCCGGTGCCGGCACCACTAAAATTTTAAATGCTGTATTTACCACGTGCTCAACGGTGAAGGAAAACATCGCGAGGAAACCTGCATGTCCGAGAAATAATAAAAATATTATTTCGAGGATATATGTGAAGACCGCCAACCCGATCTGGAGCAGCGTGGCGGGCCCATCCCGGCTCCTAAACCTTCTCTGATACTAGTATTTGAGAAGGAGGCCTTTGCCCTACCTTTGATCACTGTATGAGAGTATGGTCACCTCCTGATAGCGGAAAATCGATCTGAATATACTGAACCAAAATCCCAAACACTAGTGATGGGGAGCGGCGTCACCGGTGGAAAGGAAACCGGGGGTGGCCCGCCCGGCCCGCCCGGCGTGGTTAGGACGGACAAGGATGGTTTTGTAACAGACCGATAAACGACACGGTCAAAGCGTTTACTATAAATATCATAGTATAGTAACAACACATATTCATCTGAGCCGGTATTATGCGTGTGCGAAGAGATAGTGAGAAGAAAACTCTGCAATGTTATCTGAATGTAATTTTTAAATTTACGTCTCTAGTTGTAACTAGAATATAATTAATGAGTTTTATATGTTGCTCAGCGCGCTATGGAAAGGGCTATGCTCGGTGTTTCTCTGCTTGATAGAGTCTTCAACGATGATATCCGCAGCGGAACTAAGATAACCGACATAGCCGTAAAGATCAGCAAGCTCAAGTGGCAATGGGCCGGCCACATAGCTCGCGGAACTGACAAACGTTGGGGAGAAAAGGTTCTCGAGTGGCAGGCACGTACAGGCGAACGTAGTGTGGGACGAACCGCCCCACAAGATGTATGACGACCTGCGCAGTGTTGCGGGAAGTCGATAGATGCTGGTGGCTCAGGACCGAGCTTCGTGGTAATCTTTGGCGAAGGCCTATGTTCGGCAGTGGACTTGTGATAGGCTGAAATGATGATGATAAATGGTCTTGTAGACTGCGGGGTAGGTAACATACTTATGTTACCTACCCCGCACTTTTGGTATGTGATAGTGTTTGCATATAATGTGTACTACACACATATTGCCCCGTCCCTCTAGTCGTGATTGTTTTTATTTTCTTACCCCTGTGCGCTTCCCGCGCGCCTTGCAGGCCCCTGCATGGTGCCCCTTATACTCTAGATGAAGCGTCAACATATATATTAAAAACGGCTGCGAACGGAACCCCAAAAACGCTTTTTGAGTTTTGGTATCGTGCAAATAATCATATGAACCAAGAAAATGATATAAAAAACATTCCAGGACGTCTGAATTCCGCCAACCTGTCCCGCCAACTGGAAGGAGAAAATCCTCCCTGTGGTAGAGATCTATGTCCTGCAGTGGACTACTTAGAGACTGGTGAGGATACGAACAGGGATCTGTCATCTGCTGGAAGTCAGGACATTGACGCTTTATCGTATAAACGGTAATTCATTACACAAGAGCAGGCATGCATTCCTCATTTCTCCAAAATGGCGCAGTGCCGTCGTTAAAGTCAGTTGTTCGTAGGTTACCTGCTAGAGGAGATAAAATTAAAAATTAGAATGTACTGATATCATTCTGAAGTTGTCACCGCGGTAATATCGGCCGGGAGGTGTCTCCATTTTTAATTAATCCACAGTCCTGCATTTTTCCTCACGATGTTATCCTTCACCGCCGAGCACGTGGTAAATACAGCACTAAACATTTGCTATTGAAAATTTTAGTGTTGCCGACACCGGGGATCGAACCAGTCACTGGTGCGCTATGAACTGAAGCTAACTGAAGCTAGAGGACAGAGCACTAGGACATCTCGAAAAAAAAATCTGTCTAATTCTTAGAATTATTTTTTATATACTCTGTCTACCTAGTCTACAGAGTGGGAAATAGTATGAGAGTTAGTGTTTTAAGTAGGAAATAAATCCTATTATTGAATTGTGAGTGAAGTGAGCGCCACCAAAGTGTGACAATGATTGTCGAGGACTCATCCCCTTGTCGCTAAGCGACGCCTTTGTCGTGATCGGACATAGATTGCTCTTGTGGTGGAACGCTATAGGCGAAGATTAAATATTAATAATATAGGGATAAGAATGCTTCAAAGAAAGTGTCCCAAATGTATTACGATTATCGTTTTACTAAGATTACTTACCCTTACTAATATGATCATTGTTATGTATTGAACACTCACACTATCCCACTCACTAACTCCTTCATCCAGTCATTACCGGTAATAATAACTCAGATATACATACACTTGCATATGCAAATAATCTTACTATATTAGTAGAAATATGTTGCTTTACCTTACCTTACCAGCCTTTTCAGTCAAGGAAGAATTTGGCATAATCGTCACGCACGGCGAGCGGATCGGCGAGCGAAGACCAGACGACCTCGCATCTTGGACGACTTAGACTTAGAGTTTTGTTCTGGTATTTTTCAAGATGGTCGGTCATACCACAATCTGCCGATAGCCATTGCGATGTCTTAAGTCCGCCTTTTGAATGCCTTTTGAATACCGGCGTGAAGTAGAGCCATCTTATGCTTCTGCGTTTCGCCCGATGAGCGAGGTATCCGGAGGCTCACTACCCCTCCCCATTTCCCTCCTTATCCTCCCTTCCATCTCCAAAAGCACCTTAAAGGCCGGCAACGCATCTGCAGCACCTCCGATGTTGCAGATGTACGTGGGCGACGGTAATCACTTACCATCAGGTGAACCGCATTCTCGTTTGCCGCATTTCCCATAAAAAAAAATGTCTGCCTCTTACGACACACAAGGAAATAAAGGGGGTGTCACACACACATTCATGTTAGATAGTAATAAAGCTAGACTTCTCAGTTTGGGATTGGATGATAGGTATTCCACTAGATTCACATTGTGTTATACAAATGTTTGGGATTAGCGGGATTTGAACCGGCGTTCCTCTTAGCATCGAATGCGCTACAATCTAGGCTATCGGGTTGTCAAAATATTATTTTAACATTTTAGACGTGGGGTCTGAAACGCCATAATATTTTTGCATTTTTCTTCGGTAAAGATAAATCAAAAGCATTCGTTATGTCTCTTAAGCTCCATTCAATATTATTCAGTTGTTTCCTACTCAGTGAAAGATAAAAAAAATTAGGTTACGGTTATAAAAGACAGAAGGAAATATTTCTTTTCTTCCTATAAGTGCCCACTACTAGGCAAAGGCCAAATTCTAAAATATCTGAGAGGGTTTTGGAACCGGGAAGGATTATCCATGCTTCTCTAGTCGAATTACAATTTTTTATAATTTCTCAGTCACGCTGGTTTCCTTCACCGCCATGCAAGTTGTAAATTCGGCACTTAAAATCGCTATTAACAGTTTAAGCGGTCCCGGCACCGGGAGTGGAACCCAGGTCACTCGCGCTCTATGAAACTAAAGCGAGCCCCCTGACCACTAGACTACCACAGCTCTCTTAGTGACATACTGTACTGGCGGCCTTAGATTATCTAGTACCCTACCTAGTCCCGGTACCTCTGAAATGGCTTTCCGATTTACATATTCCAAGAAGTTAGCGCTGTTAGTGCTTTTGGCTTTTCACAGCTTCGTCGCATTTTACTCAGTACATCTACTGCTTATCTTTGTTAGATAAGATCTACTTGGACCTGACGGTTGAGTCGCGGGTGAAGCTTGAGTAGGCTCTAACGTCTGAGGGACGCGCTCTGGGGCGTCGGCGGGGGATTTTGTCCGAGCTTCCGAGTAGCTTCCGACAGATGTCGCAGTAGTCAGGCATTAGGCTGTGGGGGCCAGGAGCGCTAAGCTACCACTCCCTATAGTCCACCAACACGCATCCGAAGTGGGCTCACCAAGCCCACTCGGAGTGACCTCGACGGCCCGGCGATCCCCGCAGACAAGCTGACCATGTAGGTTCCTCTTGGTTCACCGTGGGAGAGCAAGCCACGGTTACTAAGCCTCCCCCCCCCCCCCACAACGACAAGGCGGAAACCCATTCGGGGGGGGGGGGGTGTTTACCCCCACCTATATTAACCCCTACCACACAGAAATATTCATGTACCATTTGTGAGAACTAATCAGGGCCTCAATTGTACAATGTAATATGCAATGAATTTGAACCTTAAATACATTAAATTCCCTTCGACATTTTTAACGACCCATTGCATAGAATTCCGCATGCATATGTGCATGCGGAATTATGCATGTGCGATCTTAAAAATAATGGATTTCCGCCTGACTGAATAATCTGATACACTTGCCTTATGAAAATAGTACTGAAATAATTTCACCTACATTCTTGTTTTTTTTTTACCTATCATATTATGTTATATTAATTATGATATGTAATTTTTTTTTATGGGGAAGACGGGAAACCAGCTAGCGGCGCATCTGAAGGTATGTGATTACCGTGCAGTACATCTGCAACACCAGAGAAGCTGCAGGAGCGTTGCCAGCCGGATAGGGAAGGGGTGTGGGCCTCCGGTTACCTCACTCACCGAACGAAACGCAGAAGGACAAGATGCCTCCAGTTCACGCCGGTATTCTGCGAGGTTGTGGTACCACCCCGGTCGAGCCGGCCCATTCGAACAGGAGCTCAGATTCTACCACGCATAAGAATGCATGCATTTAGTACATAAATGTCACAATGTCTGTCTGGTGGGAGTGATACGGTACGTCGTTTGGCGGGTAGGTAACCTGGTAGGAATACAAACTGGCATATTACTTAGCGCGTTATTTTGATTTGAGTTTATATATATTAGTCTGTGTATCTATAGAAGTGTTCTTTGAATAAATAATCATGGTTTGAAATTAAACTATTATTTAATATTTATCAGATTTTCGCGTTTAATTTAGATTTATTTTGAAATTTTATTTTTATCTCGATATTTATGAGGCTTTACAGAACCTGTAGTCACGGAGGGACATTTAAATACGAAAATGTAAATTAAACGCCAACAATTACGTAAATAAAAGTTTTATTTGAAATGTAATGCTTAGATTTTTTCTTTATCAGCCTATTTCAGCCCACTGCTAAACGTAGGTCTTTTAAAAAAAGCACCAGCACCAACCACGGTGGGTCAGCGTGTTGGTAAGAGGGGTGTCGGTACCCGGCACTAGAAAGGTATGAATGTCAAAACTTATTATTTCTTAATAAATAATGTAAAGAAATAAACGTTTCGTAACGAGGTTCCTCTGACGGAGAAGAACCAGGTGATTTCTTTTGCTTCTTAGCTTAACAATTGTAATGTATATCATAAAATAAAGGGTAAGGTCCCATAGGCAACTGCACGGTGATCAACAAAATTAAAGCATAAGTACACTGCGAACTCGAGCAGAGCAGCCTGCACAACTGGACATGTACCTGTTCAAGTCTGCGGCAGGATGAGATTCTGAAAGCTAGCCAATTATAGAAACAACATTAGCCATCGCCTTTTTGCTCTTGGTTGTCGCAAGACACGTCTAAGACACGCTATAATAGCCTGGAATATCTCATGGCATTCTCCGCGAGATAACTCGGCGGTTCCCACTTCTGGAGAGTCAGAGTGGTTTATCGAAGCCCGTTTTAATTACGTTGAATTGAGAAAAATATAAATCCGCTATCTCTGGTTAAGCCTATGAGCGTGAAGGCGTAAATATAAATTCATGTTTCATACGTTCAATGTTTAGTAAAAGGTAGCCTATTACTTTACTATGGCATGTTTAATAAAGATCCATTTCCTTTGTTTGTTTCAACTCTCCCGTATCATTTTGTCTCATTTGATTAATCAATAGAGCCTTCGACCTCCATGGTACTCATTGTCCTTGAAATGAGAAAAATTTATATTTATCGAAAGATTCAAACAAATGTACTTATTTTATATGTCCAAATTGAATAATACATTATTGGATTAGAGTGTCAAACGAACTTTCTTTTTTAAAAAGAATACTAGCAATGCTATTTATTAAGTAACATTACTAATATTCCTGTTAACCCTCCAACTAAGCTTAAAGCTTGTATCTGTAGTAAAAGTAAAAAAGTAAAGTAGCAGCCTGTAACTGCCCACAGCTGGGCAAAGGCCTCCTTCTCAAATACCCGAGAGGGTGTAGGAGCCGGGAATGGCCCACCACTCTGCTCCAATGCGGGTTGGCGAGCTTCACATATCCTCGAAATAATATTTTTATTATATCTCAGACATGCAGGTTTCCTCATGATGTTTTCCTTCAACGCCGAGCACGTAGTAAATATAGCACTTAAAATTGTTATAAACAATTTTAGTGGTGCCGGCATCGGGGATCGAACCCAGGTCACTTGCGCTCTATGATACTAAAGTGAGCGCCTTGACCACTAGGCTATCACGGCTCATGTAGCTGGAGTGGTTCACGACAATAGTCCAATGGCGGGCTCGAACTTACGACGTCATGTTTCGTAGTCCGCACCCTAACCCATTCGGCTATTGGGGCTTAACTAACAGAACCAGCTGATGGTAAATGGCTACTGCTGCACATAGACACCTGCAAACAACTTCAATCTAATAAGATTACAAAGGCGCCGTCTCTCCCGTCGAATGCTTCATAGCTTGTAATCACAGTCACTCCAAACCTTTCGAACCGGAGTACAACAGTGGTGGAACCGCTGATTAGTGGCAGAAATCGGTATGAGGGTGGTCTTTTACGCTATTTTTGATTGAACCTTAAACATCGAGTGTCGTGTTATCTGTTCCAATTATTTTTTAATATTATTTTAATATTTTAATATTTTTTCTTTGTTTTCGTCACTGGCTTGCCACTGTTTCCTTCACGTCCCATAAAGAAGTTATAATTTAAATCCAGCATTCTGACTGTGTACACTCATTGTCTGTTCAACGGCATACCGCGTTCGCATATGTAGCAGTTATTTGTTGACAAAATTTACTTAATTTGTAGTCATTACATAATTTGATATTATCGCACTTCGTTAATAACTTAATATAAATATATATATATATATATATATAATAACAGTAAAAGATTAATGAAAAAAAAAAAAACTACTCACTTACTGCCCGTCCGCTGCGCCCGGACACCGGGGGCCGACTGAAAATGAGCGCTGCGACACCTCGTGGCTTATGCTGAGATGGTCCTTTCCGCCGCTTCATCACAACACACACAAATTCCTTGTGATATATTCACTTTTTTTTTAAAGCACAATTTATTTGTATTTAATTTCCTGTTTTCATTTTCTCTTTCATATTCATAGTTTGTTTTATTTATTTTTTCTTGATTTGTTATTTTATAATTGTTATGTATCGCCATATCATGTGCTGTGTTTAGATGTAAGTGAAGGAATAAATGTCTTTATGTCTTATGTCTTAATTAAGTATTGTGGGAACATTTCAAAGCGTTGTGGAATAGATTTAAGATAAAAAAGATAAAAAAATATAGCTCATTCCCTTTGTCACAATTGACCAAAGAAAAAAAACAACCGGGCATATAACGTGGCTCAGAGGTTAGCGTGCGTCCGCTGTGTCAGTGACTTCAGTCATGACTACTAATCCCAGCGGAAGCCAATAATTGTGCACAAACCATTGGTTTTCGAGTCTGGTCGTGATCTTATACTGAATCAGCTGAGGAACACACATTTAGCGCCTTTGACAGCTGTACGGATACATATAATCCGTAATTAAATACTTTTGTACGTGGTAGAGTCAAGCGGCGGCTTTTGCTGCTTCTCGAATGGGCCGCCTCGAGCGGGCTGGTACCACGGCCTCGCAGAATACCTACTTGTAGTAGAAGCATTATGTGCTTCTGCGTTCGGTGAGTGAGGTCACCGGAGGCCCACTCCCCCGTCCTTAAATATACTCCTGGAGCTGCTCTGGTGTTGCAGACGTATGTGGACTTCGGTAATTACTTATCATCAAGCGAGCCGCTTGATCGTTGGCCTAGTGAATATTTATGATAGTTGAAAACGTTGAATAACTTCAAGGTTGGTTAAGGATTAAGTAACTGAGTTCCTCCAATATTCCATCTAAACTACAATGCTTCAGGACATTACGCCGTTTTCATTTCAACAAATAAATACTACCTTTCAATAAAATAACAATTTCAAAACAAGACTTCCTCGAGAGAGCGTTCAATTGCTCCTATATATACGAGATTGAAGAAGTCCTCCTGTATGATATTGAAGTATCTTCATGTTTATATGTATTTCCGATGAAATATTAAAAAAAAAGTATTAGATTCATGTTATTATACGAGTATAGAATAGGTTTGTTAGTTACCTTGTGATGAAATGAACCAGTCTAGTGGTTAGGGCTCTCGCTTTAATCTCTTAGTGACCAGGGTTTGATCCCAGGTGCCGGAACCACTTATATTTTTTACTAACTAGTTTAAGAGCTGAATTTACCACGTGCGCGACGATGAAGGAGGTTAACTGTATGTCAAAGAAACATGAATGTTATTGTGGAGACATGTGAAGCGCTGGACCAGATTGACGGATCCTTATCAGCTCCAATCGTTCTCTAAATAGATTTTAGTAAACGCCATTACTCAGCTGTGGGCATTTGCATGCTGCTACTTTACTAATTTTACCGTGTGGTATCAGCGTAAGAATCTGTCGCCTTTTTTCTTCCCATGGCTGTAGTAAGAGGCGACCAAGGGAAAAGCCTGAAGATGACTACCGACAGATGGCGCGATAATTGGACTAAAACTAAGGACTCAAATTAAGCAGACAGATGATGGGCAGAAGCGTCTATGGTGCGAGATGACTGGCGCAGAGTGGTGTTTATGCCAAATAATTCTCCGTATGGAAGTTCAAAATATGTATTCCGTCAAGGGAATTTCAAGGCCCTCTCTCTATTCTCGTGCTTGTAAAACTACAAATAGTATTGAAGTTTTAATACGTTTTTTTTTTCTATTATACAATGCTACTAAAAGTATTGAAGTTTTAGAAACACGTAAGGTACTTAAGAAACAAACTTCTTTTCGCACAAATCTAAGTGATTGCGGACGGCATGCAACTGTAAACTTAGTTGCTATTCCAGTGAGCATTCCGCCAAGTCTTGAATTTGAACAAACCTAGAAACATAGTTGTACATTGCTTGCTAACCAGTCTTAATTTCGAAAGAGGGTAAAATTTACAATTGAAACATTTTCGACAATCTCATCAAAACCACACATTTACAATAACAAAACAAAATAAAACACAAAATTATTTATTGAAATTATCTCACGTACTCCGCCTTTGTTACAATTGTAACTTGGTGTGTTACTTCTGGACTATGATTGTTAAGTGAAAATTAGATTTAGACTTTGATGGTGCTAACAACTGTATCATCATCATTCATCATCATTTCAGAAGTCCACTGCTGAACTTTTTTTTTTTTTATAGAAGAAGGGGGCAAACGAGCGTGCGGCTCACCTGATGGTAAGTGATCACCGACGCCCACGAACGTCCACAACACCAGAGGAGCTACAGATGCGCTTCCGGCCTTTAAGGAAGGAATAAGCTCTTTTCTTAAAGGTCCCTAAGTCGTAACTATTCGGAAATACTGCTGGCGACAGCTGATTCCACAAAGTCGAAGTGCGTGGCAGAAAACTTCGATTAAAACGCACTGTGGTGGAATGCCAACCATCTAGGTGGTATCGATGGAACTTCGAATTCAGTCGCGATGTACGATGGTGAAACTCAGCAGCTGGGATCAATCCGAACAGTTCCTCAGAACATTCCCCGTGGAAAATTTTGTAAAAAATGCAAAGAGAAGCAACATCTCTTCGCAAGGCCAAGGGATCAAGCCGATCAGAGAAAGCTTGGTCGCCGACAATTCGAGCCGCTCGACGTTGGATGCGGTCAAATGGAAGGAGTTGGTACTGGGGTGCCCCTGCCCAGAGATGAGAACAGTATTCCATGTGGGGCCGAACTTGCGCCTTATAAAGTTGCAGACGGTGGACCGGCATGAAATACTGTTCCGCTCTACAGAGCACACCAAGCTTTTTGGAGGCCAATTTGGCCTTTCCCTCCAAGTGACCACGGAACTGAACGTCGCTCGATATGTCAACGCCAAGGATTCTGATACTGGCTGAGGCAATAAGGGGAATGTTCTCAAAAAGAGGATAAATGACAAAGGGATTCTTTTTAGCGGTGAACGCGCAAACCTAAGACACAGGTTTGCGCGTTTGGGGTTGAATAGGACCAAATTACGTCGACCCCAATCCGAGACTTTGAATAACAAGGTCTCGACTTCAGACACAAGTTTGTTCCGGCACTCGTCGACGTGTTCCCGAGAAATATTCGCACGGCCTGTATATAGGGCATCACCCGTGCTGTCGTCTGCATAGCAATGAATGCTACTGATTTGTAGCATGTCGTTGATATGCAGAAGGAACAGAGTGGGAGATAGCACACAGCCTTGTGGAACACCAGCATTCACGGGTTTAGGGTCCGAGCATGCACCGTCGACAACAACCTTGATGCTCCGATCCGTGAGGAAGCTGGTGACCCAGTTGCACAATCTCTCAGGAACCCCGTAAGATGAAAGCTTTGAAAGAAGCGCTTTATGCCAAACCCTATTAAATGCTTTCGCTACGTCCAGACTAACCGTCAAAGCCTCCCCCTTAGACTCAACTGCTTCTGCCCATCGGTGAGTCAGGTAAACTAGAAGATCACCAGCTGATCGTCCGCAACGGAAACCGTACTGTCGGTCACTGATGAGCTGGTGTTCCTCCAGGAGCTGGGTGTTGATGAGTGACTCCATTATTTTAGATAACAAGGGGGTGATGGCAATAGGCCTGTAGTTGGACGGATCAGAGCGGTCGCCTTTTTTGGGTATTGGATGCACAAATGCTGTCTTCCAAGATTACGGGACGACGCCTGAAGAGTAGGAGTGCCGGAAACAACGCGTGAGAACCGGTGCCAACTTAGGGGCACACATCCTCAGCACAATTGGAGGGATTCCGTCCGGCCCACTCGACTTATGAATGTCCAGGGAGCGGAGTGCCTTTCGCACTGAGCTCTGCAGAAACTGAATTTCCGGCATGGAGCACTTACACCACGGGATGGTAGGTGGAGAGTTTCCCCGGTCATCAAGAGTCGAGTTGGATGCAAAAAGAGAGCCCAAGAGATCGGCTTTCTCTTTTGCATTATGGGCCAGCGAATCATCCTCCTTGTGTAGAGATGGGAGAGATGGCTGACAGAAATTCCCTGGACAGCCTTGGCGAGAGACCAGAATGCGCGGGATCCCGATGGGAGGCGAACTAGTCTCTCGCCAATTCTGCCAATGTGCTTTAACTTTGCCGCAGCGATAACTCTTTTGAAGGACCTGGAGGCAGAGTTGTACTCGTTTTAAGAGCACTGGTTTTGCATCCCGAGACGCCGATGCATCGGCCCAGGCCTGGTAGCACTTCCGCTTTCGGCGTGACGCTATTTTGCAGGTGCGACCAAACCAAGGCTGGGATTTACCTCCGACAGGCACTGCAGAGAACGGAATAAAAAGTTCCATTCCCTGAAGTACCACATCGGTGACAGAATCTGCAACGACGTTGGGATCATCCAGCGAGAAGCAAACCTGCCCCCATGGGTAGGAAGCAAAGAAAGACCGCATTCCATCCCAATCTGCCGACCTATAGTGCCACACACGGCGGAAGTCCGCAGATCGCGTTCGGGATCGGCGCGCGATAGGCACTACACTCCGGATCAGACAGGACCGGTCCGACGAGCCAAGAGGGGCATCGACTGAGACCAAATATCCATCCGGGTGTGAGGTCAGCAAAAGGTCCAACAGGGAAGGTGTATGACCTTCCACGTCTGGGATCCGCGTCGGCGAGGTTACCAGTTGTGTCAGGCCATATGCTAATGCAAAGTCGTGAACAGATCTCCCCGCATGATCGGTTATGCGAGAACCGAGCCAATCGGTGTGGTGGGCATTAAAATCGCCGAGAATCACGATCTCTGCGGATGGGATCTGTTGTAGCACGGAATCTGTAGCCATTTGGATGTAGTCGATGAGTCGGTCAGTTACGGTATTACCGCTATGGGACCTGTAAAGGCACGCATAGACGCGCGGATAGTCGTCGCTGTCGATGCGCAGCCAAAGGGTAGATAGGTCCAAACCTTCAAGACTACCGAGGTGTCGAGAACAGATATCATCTCTGACGTATACGCAAACTCCGGCACGGGGCACAAAGGAGTGTTCCAGTTTGTACCCCGGGTAATGGAGATAAGAGGTATCAGCCGGAGACGATATCTGAGTCTCTGTAAGAAAAAGCAAGGCCGGCTTCGCCGTTTCAAGATGGTAATGAACGGCGCTAAGGTTCGAGTGGAGTCCCCTGATATTGCAGAAATCCACGGCGAGCGCGGTAGGGGATGCCATAGTTTCCTTGCTGCGTTTGCCTCGAGTAGGAAAGAAAGAGAGCGGAATATTGCCCCCCCCATAATACGCGGGGCAGACTGAGCAACCACGATTAGGTAGCGTAGGAAAGCCTGAACGTGGATGCTCAGTGAGGGATTCTCCAGAACCGTAGGTACTGGTACCCTCCTGGGGTAGCTCAAAATTATATACCGCTACCATATTTGGAGAGGGGGGAGGGGGGAGAGGGCCTCCGGTTACCTCACTCAACGCACGAAACGCAGAAGCACAAGATGCCTCTACTTCACGCCGTTATTCTGCGAGGCCGTGGTACTTATCCGGACGAGCCGGCCCATTCCTGCGACAGCAAAAGCCGCCGCTTGGCTCTACCACGTTAAGAACTATCAGAAGTCCACTGCTGAACATAGGCCTCCCCCAAAGATTGCCACGAAGCTCGGTCCTGAGCCACCTGCATCCATCGACTTCCCGCAACACTGCGCAGGTCGTCACTCCATTTTGGTGGGGGGACGTCCTACACTGCGTTCGCCTGTACGCGGCTGCCACTCCAGAGCCTTTTCTCCCCAACGGTTGTCAGTTCTGCGAGCTATGTGGCCGGCCCGTTGCCACTTCAGCTTGCTGATCTTTATAATGTATAACAACTGTATAATGCCATTCAAATTATTCAATTAAGATTCCAGAGCTTAAAGCTCCTCGTTTTAAAGCGCGAACACAATAGTCTTTTTAAAACAAAAATGATTAAAAGCATTTCATTGTGCGGCCATTGTTTGAAGCGGGACAGTCTCGGCTTCGCTAATTACAAAAAAATTCGTTAATAACTTACCTTGTTGTATTGTTATATAACTCGCATTATAGTCAAGTGATAACATTTTAATTACGATCTTCGTAAAATAAAGGAGCAGTAGAGGCATCTTGTGCTTCTGCGTTTCGATAGGTGAGTGAGGGAACCGCAGGCCCACTGCCTTTCCCTATTCCCCTACTCTTCCCTCTCATCTCCCAAATATCCTTAAAGACCGGCAACGCACCTGCAGCATCTATGGTGTTGCAGATGTATTCAAATACAGTTTAATTAGTAGATGATATTGAAAAAAATTACCATTTATAACCGAACAACGGCGCTGTCCCGCTTGTAGTAAAATATCGTGGG
Source organism: Bhutanitis thaidina (assembly GCA_029286595.1). Classification (NCBI taxonomy): domain Eukaryota; kingdom Metazoa; phylum Arthropoda; class Insecta; order Lepidoptera; family Papilionidae; genus Bhutanitis; species Bhutanitis thaidina. The sequence continues at coordinate 606,262 of JAGSMS010000022.1, forward strand.
CATTTCTCACGCCGGATTTTATCGCAACTCGATATTAGTGATGGCTGTCATCGATCAGGGCCGGAGCCGAGCCGCGTGACCTTCGTAGCAAAAATCGAACAGGACGTTAATATTTTATGCATGATTAAAAAAATTGCTGAATATTCTTTAATCAAAATAACCGACTTCCGTGCTGCATCTCCAAAGCGCATTAGACGTTTTAAAAAATGAAAAAAAAAAAAACACAGTGCAATTTGGTTTATTGAAGTCTGTACATAGAAATGGTATCTCAGTATTTTATATATACTAGTTAGGTATGTATGTGCGTATGCAGATTATACCCACGTCCAGTGTAAGAATCGTAACAGAGAACCTTATTCGTACGCGATGGAACCAAGCGGCTGCTGCTGCTGGAATGGGCTGGCTTGACCGGGGTAGATAACACGACCTCTTTTTTTTTATGGCAAAGGCGATAAACGATCAATGGATTCACCTGATGATAAGTGATTACCATCGCCCATGTACATCTGCTTCACCAGTGGAGCTAACAGGTGAGTTGCCGGCCTTTAAGAGTATTTGGCAGATGGGAGAGAGGATAAAGAGTGGAATGGGGAGGGGGAGCGGGCCTCCGGTTACCTCACTCACCGAACGTAACGCAAAATCACAAGATGTCTCTACTTCACGTCGGTATTCTACTAAGCCTTGGCACTACGCCGGTCGAGTCTGCCCATTCGAGCAGCAGCTAAAGCCGCCGCTTGGCTCTACCACGTGAAAAGTTTTTATGGGAAAGGTGGCAAACGAGCAAGCGGGTCACCTCGCCCATGTACTCTACTTTCTGGCCTCACAGAATACCGGCGTGTAGTAGAAACTTCTGCGTTTCGGTGCGTGAGATAACCGGAGGTCCAATCGCTCAAATACCTTTAAAGGCCGGCTACACGCCTACAGCTCCTCTGGTGTTGCAGATGTAGACGGCCAATACAATCGCTCACCATCAGGTGAGTCGCTTGATCGTTTGCCCGTTCCTATGTAAAAAAAAAAGAAACTATCACGAAGAGAAACAGCGAACAACCTCTTCTGATCTCGTTGTGCTTCTGTAAGTCATCACCGGTTGGATACTCCGGTCTTGAGGTTCGCAGGTGTGCTCAATACGAAGATATGACGTAGTTGCCCGCATGCTTCCCCAGTCAAGCAGGATTCGTCATTAGACCTCTTTGTCGAAGTCTGATTTACTTCGTCGGACAATATGTCCCAGGACCAACCGATGTGCCGTGTACAGTCGGCGTTAGAATCTGTTTTGTCCCGTGGGTGTAGCAGGAGGCGACTAAAACAGAAGCCTTCAGAATAGCAGTGGCTACCAACAGATGGCGGGGTGACCGTCTCGAAACATACCGGACTGAAATTAAACAGCCCGATGACGGACAGCGGCGATTTTGATGTAGAAAGGTATACATAGCCTCATGAACGACTCCAAGTCTGATCTCGCTGAAAATCACCGCCAAGGTCAAGGAGAGCCTTTTCACGGCAGCTGTATTGCACAGGTAAATTGTTATCCAATGTTAACATTGGCACGGGTACAGCCGCCTAATATCATTTCAATGTTTATAGTTCTTCACTCCTTTATTTTGTTATAATCACTCCTTTAGTTTTAAATAAAATATAATTTGAATATTGTCTATTTAAGCAATGTAACGATAATCTGTCAAGGGTATACGTAATAATCATACCGTATTTATTGTTTATTAGCTATGGTCGATTGCCGCATTAAAGCCGCAAAGTCCGCAATGTCGCAAAGTCTGTATAAAAGCGCATTAGTCTGTAGCAAAGGCATCTTATCGAAAATCAGATCTCAACGCGTAAGGCGAAGCTCTGGTTGTTTGAAATAAATCTTTAAAATAATCTGAATATTTTATTGGTTGTAACAAAATCATGGCATAGACAAGATACAAATTTATAGGTAGTCAATAGTCTTCCTTTTTTTTTTTTTGCTAGTTTTTTTTCTCTACTTAGTTTTTTAATATTGTAGTTGAGTCTATTTTATTTTGTCTGTCCCTTCAATTTAAACAATAATTTTTTTGGCTGTTGTATAACATGTTTTTTTTAAAAAAAAAAATTCTAAATTTTTTCCATCGTCCGATATGTCTTTGTCACCTTTAATAGGCGTTGTGCTGTACGTGTGCCGTGAATAAATTATTCATTTAAAATATTATATATGTGTTTAGTGGAATGACTATATATAAACAACATATTGCTTTTAATACGTATAAGTAAATATGTATTTCGCTGTAGTATTATTTTATATTCAATTCAGCACCTCCACACTGCCGACTGCCTCGAGCGCTGGTTCGAGCTTTTACGCCCGTCATTGAAAACCAACTCCAGCGATTTGAACTCCAAACGTCGAGTCAGTTTGACGACTGTTTTATATGCAGTGTCAAAGGTGCATACGTATAAGGAGATATAGAGAGCCGGAATAACACAGATTGCAAGGCGCGGGCTTTAATTTCACTGTACACAAAACTTAGCATCGCTGTCGATTTTTTTTAAAAGAATTCTGGCAATGCTATGTAACATTACTAATATTCCTGTTAACCCTCCAACTAAGACATTACAGCATGCATATGGTGTGGTTCACGACCATAGTCGAATGGCGGGCTCGAACTTACGACGTCATGTTTCGCATTCCGCACCCTAACTCAATAAGCTTTTGGCGCTCTAAATAAAAAAAAATAATCGTAGTTTTAGATGCTGATTTTACCAAGTGCTTGGCGACAAAGTGAAACATTCTGCGAAAACCGGCATGTCACAAAAATTATAGTCAAATCCGTCGACTCGCATTAGAGTTTGGTGGACTTATTTCGGCTCTGAAACCTGGTAGAGCCAAGCAGTGGGCCTGCTCGAATAGACCGGGTTGGTACCACCACCTCGCAGAATACCGTCGTGAAATAGAGGCGTCTTGTGCTTCTGCGTTTCGTTCGGTGAGTGAGATAACCGGAGGCCCCTCCTCCTCTCCCAAATACTCCCAAAGGCCGGCAACGCACCTGCAGCACTTCTGGTGTTGCAGATGAACGTGGGCGACGGTATTCACTTACCATCTGGTGAACCACTTGCTTGTTTGCCGCCTTTCTATTAAAAAAAAACCAACTCAAAAAATTAAAGGCCTCTATCGAGCAGTGGTATAGGAAAAGGCGGTTAACTCAGGAATTTGCATTATTCACCATTATATTTGTGCTTTCATTACAAGACATTCGTATTGTTATAACCGAAAATCACGAATCATAAGTAAAAATGTGTCGAGAAACTAGTACAAGAGATTGATTGTCAAATTAGAACCAGGAAGATTTACCAAATGACAACAATCGCAAGTATAAATTACATAAGAAGCATATTCTTGGTTTTCAATCTGACTAAAATAATTGATTCAAAATACTGTGAATACCATTAATCCTCAGTTAAGGAGCGTTAAGTTTCTTAACAAATAATCTTAATTCAGCCATAATTTATTTTAAATTTCACAACTTCGTTTAATACGTTTCGGTAATGATTACATTCAACACTCCGCCAATCTGCACTCCCGTCAACCCGCACCGGGGCAGCGTGGCGGGCCCTTCCCGGTCCCGAAACCCCCTAAAGTATTTGAGAGGGATGCCGTTGTCCAGCTGTGGGCACGTATAGGCTGCTACTTTACTTTCCTTTACTTTATATTCAATAAAATACATAACTAGGTCGGGGTAATTGGAACGATAATGTTAGCTCAATTAACAAATAACTTCCAACCGAATTTAATTACAAGTCTATTGTCTCGCATCTGAAACTATAATGCGATTAAAATTAACATCATACTTCAGAATTGTCAACTTGTCAAACAATTAAAAATTAACTGACAGTTAAGTACATTTTTCTTTTTTATGGAATAGACGGCAAACTAGCAAGCGGTTCGCCGGATGGTAAGTGATTACCGTCGCCCACGTACATCTGCAACACCATAGATGCTGCAGGTGCGTTGCCGGTCTTTAAAGATATTTGGGAGATGGGAGGGAAGAGGAGAGGAATAGTGAGGGGAGTGGGCCTCCGGTTACCTCACTCACCGAACGAAACGCAGAAGCACAAGATGCCAATCCGTGGTACCAATCCGGTCGAGCTGGCCCTTTCGAGCAGCAGCTAAAGCCGCCGCTTGGCTTAACCACGCTTAAAAATATGATTACTTATCTATCTAGGTATAAGATAGATATAAATATGTCGTAGTGTCGTCACAGTGGCGCCACCAGTTTCATATTAAAACATGCTAACTAAATTACAGCGCCATCTGCATACAGGCTTCAGAGTGTACTAGTTGAAAACGTAAGCTGGGGTGGGATCGATACAGACTCGACGAGTGAATCGGGTATCGAAGACAGGGGTCATTCGACGTTGGACGGGCAAACTGTGCGCATCTCTGTACAAAATTAGCCGCCTTTTCAATACTAAATCTCTCACCATCGGCCCAATCTGAGTTTGAGTCCACGGGCTGCAGTGGACAGTGGAGGTGGCCATCTGAATATGTCGTCATGTATAGTTATCTTAATGAAATAGGAATATAAAATGAACAGTTATTTAAAAAAAAAAACACGTGAACAATTAGCTCGCTTTCCGCCCCAATTCAATAAAAAAATATGCGGAACCAATCTAGACCAGAAAACATTGGTTTTATTTGTTGCACGAAAATATTAACTTCAACTGATATCCCATCACAGGTCTCAGTATTGTCTACCAGTGTAGGGCAAAGGCCTCCTCTCAATAATTAGGCGGGTTTTGAAGTCAGGTTTCCTCAAAATGTTTTCCATCACTATTAACAGCTTCAGCATATAAAATTGCTATTAACAATTTTAGTGCTGCCGGCAGCGATCGGGAATCGAACCCATGGTACTAGCGTACAACGATCGCCATGACCACTAAGCTACCACGGCTCTATACAGTAGCAGTATAAGCTTGCAAGTGTCCACGGCTGGGCAAAGGCTTCTGTCTCAAATACAAGAATCTGAGAGGGTCTTGGAGTAGGGAAGGGCCCGCCCCGCAGCTCCACTGCGGGTTGGCGGGCTTCACATATCCTCGAAATGATATTTTTCATTATTTCTCAGACATGCAGGTGGTTTCTTAACGATGTTTTCCTTCACCGCCGAGCACGTGGTAAATACAGCGCTTAAAGTTATTATTAACAATTTTAGTGGTGCCGGCAGCGGCAGGGGATCGAATCCAGGTCACTCGCACTTTGTGAAACTAAAATGGGGGCCCTTACCGCTACGCTCCTCTACATAAAATATGTAGATTTAATAAAATAAATTCGATATCTGGTATATCATTACTTTGGTAAGAGAATATTCTTAGGAAACGTAAGTAAGACAATAATTGACTTCTACCGAATGAAAGTGGATAGGAATAAGTAACGCGGGTTCCGTCGACTCCATTTGAAAATATTAACTATTAACGTTAAAACTAAGTTGTATTTTTATTCATTATTCCTTTTACCTATTTCGTGAGTATAAATGTATGGTATATAAAAAAACGAGACTTAATTAAATTTTCAACACAAAGAACTTCATAAAGAAGTATATTAAACCATGGTAGGTAGGCAGTAGAGTTTACTAAGATGCCTAGGCATCTGGTACTGACTATTTCAGACTTGCAGCGACCAAAACCCCACGGCGTTCCATCTTCGCGGACGTCATCTTTAACGGAAATACCCTTGACAGATTATCATTAAATTCCTTAAATAGACAATATTCAAATTATATTTTATTTTAAAGTAAACAAAACAAAGGAGTGATTAGAATTGAGTAAAACTAATCAAGACAAATTATTAACAATAAAATGATATTAGACGGATGTACCCGTGCCATTTACATTGGATAAGAGACGCACGCAACCTCATTAGACCCGGAGTCTACCACCCGGAAGGCAAGCGCGCGCAAGGTCAAGCCCCGCGGTGGTACCGATCAATGGCTCCACCGCCGACAACATTTCGACCGTAGAGGGTATAACCGACTCTGCTCTCCTACCTCGTCCCTTCACGCTCTCTTCAGCGGCGTCGCGAAGCCTAGAGAGAATGGCGTATTGAATTTTTAAACGTGGTAGAGCCATGCAGCAGCTTTTGCTTGAATGGGTCGCCCGGTTTGTACCACGGCCTCGCAGAATACCGGCGTGACGTAGAGGCATCTTGTGCTTCTGCGTTTCTTTCGCTGAGTGAGGTAACCGGAGGACCACTTCCCCATCCCTTTCTCCCATTCCTCTCTCATCTCTCAAATGCTCTTAAAGGCCGGCAACGCTCCTGCAGCACCTCTGGTAGTTGCAGATGTACATGGGCGACGGTAATCACTTACCATCACGTGAATCGCTTGCTCCTTTTCCGTCTTTACCAGAAATAAAATCCTCCATCTCCACTGCAGAGGGCAGGGAGAGCGGTGCATAGCCACGACGCCTGTCTTCCCCACAGCCCACCAACTCTCATCCAAAGTGGGCTCGCTATGCCCACTCTGACCAGCCGGTGCCGCTAATTCAGGCAGGCCATGTTGGTTCCTTTTCCTTGACCGTGGATGATCAAGCCACAGCTAACCCTGCCTAGGCTGATGAAGAGGGTGGACAGCGATGTAGAGCAGCATCTCTTGTACGGGAGTACTGCCACTGTGTTCACCAATCGGTGATTCTACCCTCCGTTGTAAGGGGGAAATATTCCAAGCATGGGATCCTAGTTGTTGTCGGCGTTTTAATGGTGTGGATTTGAATTGAGGACTCGATGGCGTAGTGGATAAGCAATTGGCTGCCTGCGTTGCCGGTCGTGGCTCCGATTCCCGCACTGGACAAGTGTACTAGAAACAATTGTTCCGGGACTTGTTTTAACAAAACCTTAAAGAAAAGATAAAAGACACGCAGATTGAGAATCGATTTCAACAGATTATAATTTACTTTTTTTTTTTCATTTACACAAACAAATCTTTACACAACGTAATTATTTTTTAGTAATTCATTAAAAATTATGCATTTTCATAAGCATTGAAAGTCAGTGAAACCATGAATATATTGTTGATCTTGGGTACTTACATTTATTTAATTTACATAAACTTTGCACAACAACATTGTACTAAAAAGCGCACTTAATGTAACGTTGTTCAAACGGCTGTATAACGCGTCGTTTAATTAGGCTAGACTGCTAACTGAATAGCTAATTACTAATTAAACAAGATGGCTGCGACATACGCATAGCTTTTCTTAAAGTCTCCGGGCTTAATGGCTCTTGAATCTGTCTGGAAAACTGACTCTTTTTTAGTTTTTTTGTTTTTGAAGGGGGCATACGAGCAAGCGGCTCCTTTGATGGTAAGTGATCACCGCCCACGAACATCGGCAACATCAGAGGATCTGCGGATGAGCTGTTTTTGGTTTACTCCCTTACTCGGATATTTCTGAAGCCATGAAGAGAACTCAGCGAGTTTAATGAAGATCTGCTTAATGCTCTTTAGAGATTAGGTTTTTTTTTCATGGGATAGGAGGGTCACGTACATCTGAAACAACAGAGGAGCTGTAGACGCTTTGCCGGCCTTTAAGAATATTTGGGGTGGAGGAGAGGGTGCAGCAAGCCTCCGATTAATTCACTCAACGAAAGAAACGCAGGAGCACAAGATGTCTCTACTTCACATCTACTACCCCGGTCCATTCGGGCAGCAACAAAGGCTGCCGCTTGGCTCTGCCGCGTACAAAGACTGTGCGCGGAAGTTTATTATTTGCGTGCCGGAAATATACTGCGGTTATACAAAACACTCCTGCATTTATGTGAAATTTATACGTTTACTTCACTAGCTAATAAACTTGGCAACGATTTAAGATTTACCCGACACTATTTTGACAAGTGTTTTGTTTAGAATAACCATTACAGAGTACGATTTATGACATAAATAAATGAATAGTTATCGTATAAAAAGAAAGAACGAAATAAAATACTATCCATTCATGGCACAAGTACCGCACAATGCTTATTACAGAAAGGGAGAGAAAAATCAAAAATGAATGCGTAATTCAATAAAAATAAAAAAAAAAAAAAATTTTCACTAACTTAAAATAAATTAATACTACAACAGTAATAAAACACTAAACTACTTGACCTCTGTAATACAGGTTCTTAACCTGGCACGGATGTCAGGGAATTTATACTTTGTGGTCCAAATTCTTATGACAATAAAGATTATTATTATTATTATTATTATTATTATTATTATTATTATTATTACTAATATAAACTAAGCAAAGAGAAAAAAAAAAAAAAAAAAAAAAAAAAAAAAAAAAAAAAAAAAAAAAATTTTCACTAACTTAAAATAAATTAATACTACAACAGTAATAAAACACTAAACTACTTGACCTCTGTAATACAGGTTCTTAACCTGGCACGGATGTCAGGAATTTATACTTTGTGGTCCAAATTCTTATGACAATAAAGATTATTATTATTATTATTATTATTATTATTATTATTATTACTAATATAACTAAAAGCTAAAAGTAGTTCGAATTCACTATGACACCCCCGTGTCCACGGCTGCTGTGAAGCTGTGAAGCAATCGAAACATCGGGAATATAAAAACAAATATTATACGAGATAAAATCCGTTAATAATAGTTTCATTACAGAAGCTTGTTAGAGAATTAAACTGACTACTTAATTTGAAATGAAACGAAATGGCAGTTTCATAAATCATTATGTTAACTGCTTAGTCTTCTAATATATAAAATTCTCGTGTCACATGTCGTTCCCATACTCCTCCGAAACTTTTGCTTTTTAATAGTCATTTTCATAACTTTATCATTTTTTATCCCGCTCTAATAAAAAATATTGTTCACGCTGTAGCATTAAGAGATTAATATTATGTAATGAGTAAGTAGCTCCTTTGTACTTTATAAAAAGAAAGATAAAAGCAAACCGTGAACTAACACATTTTCATTAAATTCCATTCCACTTCCCTTTGACGTAGTTTGTATGCCAACAGCGTTGCGGGAACTTTTCAAACGTTTCCGAGGGGCAATGTTTCTCTTTAAGGGTGAGTGAATGAAAACATCACAGATTTTCTCATGTCGACAATATTAAAAAGTGTAGGTAACCTTAGTAGCAGTCGATATTGTTAAAATCATTTCTATACCTATTACCCTAATCAGCAGCGCAATCACTGTTGTGTTCCGGAAGGGTAAAGACTATAATTACAAGCTCTATGGTATTCCAGGGGTCGCGGACCGATGTCCGGTAAGGCGACCCAGTGGAGGACGGTGGCTCGAAGCGAACTCGAACCATTGTGGTAGCACTGTGGGTGCTGGGGGCAGCGTAATATTGCCCGGGACGGGGCTAGTCTAAACAAGCGAAAAAGGTCTCACGGTTGCGTTCCGAACGGAGATCTATTGACCCCTCGTCAGAGCTGATGGCGATAAATGTTGGGTTTTAGTCGGTGGGAGTGAAATATTACCCGGCTTTGTGGCATTGTTTTCAAGTCTTTGGGGCGATGACGCATGTGTAAGGTTTTTGATTATAGTTATTTGCAGTTCTCCATTTAGTATCGGCCTTTTTCTATACACAGTGTGACGTAGTGAAATTAGGAATTTTTATTTATTTATTTAAACTTTATTTAAATGCCTTTCAATAAAAATAAAAAAAAAAAAATTAGTGTTTGGTGTTTTGTTATTTTTAAACAACATTCCCTCATCGTTCACAGCGCTCCTATGCCTTTTTCACTCATATTCCACATCCTTATACACTTCCAATAAGTTAGTTATTTTTTTTCTACACTAGAAATTCTCTAGAAATTATTTACATGGCAAAACAACGTTTGCCGGGTCAGCTAGTACTATAATAAAATGGAATATATTGAAGACAAATACCCTGCACTACCTTGCACTTGCAGATCCCATGTTTATAGACATGATATTGACATGGGTCAAATTTAATAAATTGGTTTTGTAATAAATAAACAATAAACATGTCACGTTTTAATAAATTAATTATTATATGTAAATATAACATGGCATAGTAAAAAAAAAAACACGAAGTAACTTGCTGGTTCTTTTCCTAATTGATCATTTTTCCGAACACGTGTAGATTTTGACGTTCATAAGAGCTTTAATTAATTCTTGATTAATTTTAAATATTTAACTTTTAATTAGCCGTTAATTTAAACAATGATAATAATAATAATTTCAAATTGTCATCAGTAAGTAGCTCCTTTGTACTTTATAAAAAAGAAAGATAAAAGCAAACCGTGAACTAACACATTTTCATTAAATTCCATTCCACTTCCCTTTGACGTACTTTGTATGCCAACAGCGTTGCGGGAACTTTTCAAACGTTTCCGAGGGGCAATGTTTCTCTTTTAGGGTGAGTGAATGAAAACATCATAGATTTTCTCATGTCGACAATATTAAAAAGTGTAGGTAACCTTAGTAGCAGTCGATATTGTTAAAATAATTTCTATACCTATTGCCCTAATCAGCAGCGCAATCACTGTTGTGTTCCGGAAGGGTAAAGACTATAATAACAAGCTCTATGGTATTCCAGGGGTCGCGGACCGATGTCCGGTAAGGCGACCCAGTGGAGGACGGTGGCTCGAAGCGAACTCGAACCATTGTGGTAGCACTGTGGGTGCTGGGGGCAGCGTAATATTGCCCGGGACGGGGCTAGTCTAAACAAGCGAAAAAGGTCTCACGGTTGCGTTCCGAACGGAGATCTATTGACCCCTCGTCAGAGCTGATGGCGATAAATGTTGGGTTTTAGTCGGTGGGAGTGAAATATTACCCGGCTTTGTGGCATTGTTTTCAAGTCTTTGGGGCGATGACGCATGTGTAAGGTTTTTTGATTATAGTTATTTGCAGTTCTCCATTTAGTATCGGCCTTTTTTTCTATACACAGTGTGACGTAGTGAAATTAGGAATTTTTTATTTTTATTTATTTAAACTTTATTTAAATGCCTTTCAATAAAATTATTACAAAGTCTGGACTTAATGTCTCTTGGCATTCTCTGCCAGTCAATCCGTAGCGTGAAGAGATATTGTACGGGTGCCAAACATTAAATTTGTCAAAGAAAAGAACTAAAATACATGAATAACTTACAATTAGATACATACTGACGGAATAAATACATATAAACAAATATGAATACATACATATATATATATATTTATTTATTTATATACACACATACATACTGCATAGGAATACTAATATATGTAGAAAAACTAGAGTTATTTGCCTCTAATTCCATGGTACCTTGAATTTTAGGGTTTAGGGAGTTAAGGTAATCTATGTAGTAAAGAGTAAATGAAGGTTGTTGTTGTGAATCATCGATACCCTGGAGATCTGCAGTCTATGGTTATGTTCCGAATCGCCTCATCCGTGACTTCATTTTTTTTTTCATTTTAAACGTGGTAGAGCCGATCGGCGGCTTTTGCTGCTGCTTGAATGGGATCGACCGGCATTTAATACTGCATCCTCGTAGTATACCGCTGTGAATTACAGACATCTTGTGCTTCTGCGTTGAAATAAAAAGAAGTTGTACTGATGTTTGACGCATTGTTTTATTCGAAGGAATGCAATGGAGTGATTAATAATATATTTAAGGACACTCTGAACTGAATTTATACGAGATATATCGATATATATCTAAATAACATGAGATTATAGTAAAAAACGATGCTTCTGATATTTCTGAGGAACAATACATTTTTTTTTATGGGAACGCATCTGGAACTCCAGAGGCGCTGCAGATGCGTTGCCGGCCTTTAAGGGTATTTAGGAGATGGGACGGGATGAGGAGGGGGATTAGCCTCCGGTTACCTCACTCACCGATCGAAACCCAGAAGCACAAGACGACACGTCTACTTCACGCCGGTATTCTGCGAGGTCGTCAGCAAAAGCTACCGCCTGGCTCCACTACGTAAATTCACGAGGAAAACATAAACAAGGGAGCCGTGTATAAGCCGATCCAGTGGGATGTACAACGTCAGTTTTCATTTTTAATCGTTGGCACCGAAGCGCGGGGCCACATCCTGATAAATTGATCAGCGTCGCGTACACGAGTCATATATTCTATGAGCGATTAATCAAAGTATTGAATGTTCATTGGGCTGCATCTATAGTGTATCTATGGGCTATTGTCTTGTTACTAACGAAAGTCGACGGAGGGTAAAGACAAAAATACTGTTTGCGTGTCCACTTGCGGGATTATTTGTTTATTATGGGTACAGTTAACAGAACATATATTAATGTTTTTTTTTGGTAATCGTGATGAATGGTTTGACAATGGTCAAAGTTCTATTCGTACCACAGAGTGGTGATAAGAAAAAGCAAAGTAGCATCCTGTAAGTGACTAAGTTTTTTTTTATGGAAAAAACGGCAAACGAGTAAGCGGTTCACCTGATGGTAAGTGATTACAGTCGCCCACATACATCTGCAACACCATAGATGCTGCAGGTGCGTTGCCGGTCCTTAAGAATATTTGGGAGATGGGAGGGAAGAGGAGGGGAATAGGGAGGGGGTGTGGGCCTCCGGTTACCTCACTCACCGAACGAAACGCAGAAGCACAAGATGCTTCTACTTCACGCCGGTATTCTGCGAGGTCGTCAGCAAAAGCTACCGCCTGGCTCCACTACGTAAATTCACGAGGAAAATATAAACAAGGGAGCCGTGTATAAGCCGATCCAGTGGGATGTACAACGTCAGTTTTCATTTTTAATCGTTGGCACCGAAGCGCGGGGCCACATCCTGATAAATTGATCAGCGTCGCGTACACGAGTCATATATTCTATGAGCGATTAATCAAAGTATTGAACGTTCATTGGGCTGCATCTATAGTGTATCTATGGGCTATTGTCTTGTTACTAACGAAAGTCGACGGAGGGTAAAGACAAAAAATACTGTTTGCGTGTCCACTTGCGGGATTATTTGTTTATTATGGGTACAGTTAACAGAACATATATTAATGTTTTTTTGGTAATCGTGATGAATGGTTTGACAATGGTCAAAGTTCTATTCGTACCACAGAGTGGTGATAAGAAAAGCAAAGTAGCATCCTGTAAGTGACTAAGTTTTTTATGGAAAAACGGCAAACGAGTAAGCGGTTCACCTGATGGTAAGTGATTACAGTCGCCCACATACATCTGCAACACCATAGATGCTGCAGGTGCGTTGCCGGTCCTTAAGAATATTTGGGAGATGGGAGGGAAGAGGAGGGAATAGGGAGGGGTGTGGGCCTCCGGTTACCTCACTCACCGATCGAAACCCAGAAGCACAAGACGACACGTCTACTTCACGCCGGTATTCTGCGAGGTCGTCAGCAAAAGCTACCGCCTGGCTCCACTACGTAAATTCACGAGGAAAATATAAACAAGGGAGCCGTGTATAAGCCGATCCAGTGGGATGTACAACGTCAGTTTTCATTTTTAATCGTTGGCACCGAAGCGCGGGGCCACATCCTGATAAATTGATCAGCGTCGCGTACACGAGTCATATATTCTATGAGCGATTAATCAAAGTATTGAACGTTCATTGGGCTGCATCTATAGTGTATCTATGGGCTATTGTCTTGTTACTAACGAAAGTCGACGGAGGGTAAAGACAAAAATACTGTTTGCGTGTCCACTTGCGGGATTATTTGTTTATTATGGGTACTGTTAACAGAACACATATTAATGTTTTTTTGGTAATCGTGATGAATGGTTTGACAATGGTCAAAGTTCTATTCGTACCACAGAGTGGTGATAAGAAAAGCAAAGTAGCATCCTGTAAGTGACTAAGTTTTTTATGGAAAAACGGCAAACGAGTAAGCGGTTCACCTGATGGTAAGTGATTACAGTCGCCCACATACATCTGCAACACCATAGATGCTGCAGGTGCGTTGCCGGTCCTTAAGAATATTTGGGAGATGGGAGGGAAGAGGAGGGAATAGGGAGGGGTGTGGGCCTCCGGTTACCTCACTCACCGATCGAAACCCAGAAGCACAAGACGACACGTCTACTTCACGCCGGTATTCTGCGAGGTCGTCAGCAAAAGCTACCGCCTGGCTCCACTACGTAAATTCACGAGGAAAATATAAACAAGGGAGCCGTGTATAAGCCGATCCAGTGGGATGTACAACGTCAGTTTTCATTTTTAATCGTTGGCACCGAAGCGCGGGGCCACATCCTGATAAATTGATCAGCGTCGCGTACACGAGTCATATATTCTATGAGCGATTAATCAAAGTATTGAATGTTCATTGGGCTGCATCTATAGTGTATCTATGGGCTATTGTCTTGTTACTAACGAAAGTCGACGGAGGGTAAAGACAAAATACTGTTTGCGTGTCCACTTGCGGGATTATTTGTTTATTATGGGTACAGTTAACAGAACATATATCTGTATCTTTAGGATTTATCTGATTTAGAATATTTAGAACCAAACGGACACTGCGACCCACTTTTCGCCTCTCTTGGAGATCTGCAAAGAAATATTTGTCTTATATCAAAATGGAAATTGTCCGATATGTCATCTTCAATATGTGAATTAAATAAGCTAGTCATATGATGTTAAATGTAATATAAATGGATAAATTTGGAATACTGCGACCCATAGAGACCTATCTATTTCTTGATTAAGAAACAAAATGTCGAAGTGTGGTTAACCTCTGCGGACTAAGATGGATTGCCTCGTTACAAGTAAACGGATTACCAGTTCAATTAATAATGTCATGATGCAACAGTATTATGCTGATATTTCAGTATTATCTGAGAGTGTGGTCCTTCCCCGGTCGAGTTGATTGACAATTTGATTAACATATCGACGAAGTGTTGTAGTACCTTAATATGAAGAGGAATTATTAATTTATTTTTAGTCGTTCGTTAACTCAATTGAACTATTTGATACAACGGAACACCTATCTCCATCTTAGCGTTCCGACCAAAGATACAAATCGTACATAACTTTCGTTAAACAGCTAATTGATACTACGCCACATAGGAGGTCCAACTCGAGAGTCTCCAGATTCAAAAGCTCTCCTTACCACTCGGCTATCATGGCCGTAAATTTGAAATTAGAACTCAATCATATGTCACACTGTCGTTACATGAATAGATGAAATGAAATGTGCAAGCATATCACCACTTCACACTTCACATTTCAACAATAACGCTCGTTCCGGAAGCATAACTCACACAAAGTTGCAATTTCTTAGGCTTTAGGAAACAATAGGATGAATATACGAAATGTTACCTTTCTTTATCCTTTAATCCTCTCATTACTTGTAAGAGATACGGCCCGCGTTTATTGTAAGCTTACGTGTTCCTGCAGGAGCGTGACTCAAAGCAATTTAAGCGTTATTTTATAAAGTCTCGTGTGCTTAAATTTATAAGACAATTTATCATATTTAGACCTATTATAAATTATTAATAAAACAATTGTATTATTGAGTTCTGAACTGCAGGAGCATTGCCGGCCTTTAACGATATTTAGGGAAGGGGAAAGGGGATGTGTTGGAGAGAGTGAGGCCTTCAAATTACCTCAATCACCGAACGAAACGCAAAAGCACAAGATGCCTCTACTTCACGCCGTTATTCTGCGAGGCCGTGGTATCAATCCATGTGTATAAAATACATATTGTACAGTTATACAAATTCGAGCGGCGGCTTTTGCTGCTGCTCGAATTTGCAAGCTTGACCGGAGTAGTAGTTTCGTTCGGTGAGTGAGGTAACCGGAGGCCCACATCCCCTCTCAATTCCTCTCCTCTTCCCTCCCATCTCCCAAATATCCTTGAAGACCGGCAACGCACCTGCAACATCTATGGTGTTACAGATGCATGTGGGCGACGGTAATCACTTACCATCAGGTGAACCGCTTGATCGTTTGCCGTCTGTTCCATAAAAAAAAAACACAGTATATCTGCAAGGCATCCCAATTTTTATATAAATGGTGATGTTCATGTAAACATTGGGATTAATGCATAAATGCAAAGGACTAAAATAGGCACATTTTGTGGAGATTAAAAGTAAACTAGGCCGTAGATTATTAAAACATGAACCATATGGTTTGATTTTAAAAACGGTATGTGCATGTGTGATTTCCCTGAAGCAGAATACTGTAAAGGCATGAAGGACGTATTCATGGGGGGCATTCATTAGCGCATCCATTCAGGAGCACAATGGACTTATAGAGCTCGCACAGACGGTATGAGGTGAGACGGATCTATAAATATTCTGACAGCTGCATTCACTGACAACTAACCCTGGAGAACTATAAGTTTCTCAGGATATCGTATATATCCGTTCGATATACTCTTATTTTTATGACATCCTTACTGCTGATGCCAGGGGTTCGAAACCCAGTCGAAGTCAATATATGTGCCAAAGCATTAAAAAAATAAAATCTGGTTTGGCTTTGTTGTGCTCTGACGCTGCGTCTGACCCTACCTCCGACATCATCTCACAAGCGTCACATCGGATATGGGAAGGCATAGACGAGTGTGTGCCACAGTGATTGCACGTACATGTACGGCACTATAATATCTCCCGCGCAGTTGAAAACTGCCGATAGTAATCAGAAGTTGTCGCCATGATCGAAACCGTTCAGGAGAACATGAATCATCACTTTCAGGTGATGAATGAGAGGATGATGCCAGTAAAGTAATTTTCAATTTAAAGTTGAAAGTGTCACGCTTTTTGGTGGATAATTATAACTAGGCCAACGACACCCAGGCCATGGACCTTATCGTACGCTGCCTGCGTTTGGTCGCCAATCCACGCTTGGCTAACTTGGAACGCAGTCAAAGTCAAAGTCAAAACTTTTTTAAAGCTTGTTTAAAGCTCTCATGAACGTCAAAGTCTACATCGGTTCGAAACACGGCAAGAAACTCGGCTTCCTTTTTTTTTAATACCATGTTACTGCTTAGTTATCGGCGTGGAATAGCTGGTGCACGTGGAGGGTGGTGGGGGGGACGGTGCTCTTGATAAGAGCTAAAGAGCTAGGTGAACCTTCACAAGACACTACAACCGGGCCAGTCGTGACGACGTGGAAGAAATGATCCACGTATTTGTTATCTTTGTAGCGGAATATTGCGAAATAAATTTATTGCTATCATTTATTATTTTATTATTTATTTTAAAATCTCTTCTTTACGATTTTAAAATGATTGGAGATGAAGACATCAATATTTTTACGACCTTCTCGACAAAGCCCGAGGCGAAGGCCGCTCGGAAACCGAAACTCCATTAATTTCACTCCAACTGTTCCATTATCTAAAAGCTTGTAGGGCGCGATGCGTTCAATCTCAACTTACGGTATCGGACCCTAAATCAATTAATTGTACAAAACCCAGTGAACTATAAATACTTACAGCGCTCAAGAGGAGAGTATTTTTATAATTAACTCGCTCTTTTGTGTAAAATTAAAAAAAAATCAGTACTCCAGAAGTTGTTTGAATAGTTAGGACCTAGAGTGCGGCCTAGCCGGCCCATTAGAGCAGCAGCAAAGCCGCTTGGCTCTACCACGTATGGCATATTCACCATATGGAAGAGGGCAGTTTCGAGACCTGCAGTGGACTGTTTCCAGACTTTTAAGGTAAGGTAAGATGAAATCCCAAATGTTAGAGACTAATGATGGGCTTACTTACCAGGCGGGTAGTAAGTGGCGCCCACCTTAGAGAATATGGTCAAAACCTTTCACGAAACGCATGCTGACTTTTTGGCCCTTTATTAGAGACGCCTATGTTCGGAGCTGGACTCCGATAGGCTGACGAATATGAATAAAATTCTGTTTTTACGCTACATTTAACTCAGTTATAAATAACGGCTATATTATATACTATTAATATCGGGTGTAATCTACTTTATCTCATTCAAACAAATGTCGGAGATGTGTATAACTTGAACATTTCATTCGACATCATCGGAACTCCGCCTTCGACACTCGAACACGCCTCGTTACTGGCAACATGCCAACCGGCGGGGTTGTTGCCAGTCACGCGGGATGCGTTAACATTCGCTACTCGATATGTTACAGTTTCTAATTCGATAGAGTTTCTATTTAAGAGAAATTTAACTACAAGATTTATTGAAATTAAACACGTTGTACGTGGCTCTACAAAGCGGCGGCCTCTTTTGCTGCTCGTATGGGTCGGCTCGACTGGGTTGGTACCACGGCCTCGCAGAATATCAACGTGAAGTAGAGTCATTAGATTAGCCATTAGCAACACCAGAGGTGCTGCAGATGTACTTGGGTGACGGTGATAACTCACCATCAGGTGAGCCGCTAGCTCGTTCGCCGCCTTTCCCATAAAAAATTTTTTCCTCGCCTAGGTTCACTTAACTTATCGAACGAAACGCAGAACGCAGCACTACTCCAAATAAGTCGATCCATTCAAGCAGCAGAGCTGTAACAGGTTAGGTTAATTAAAAAAAAATTGCAACAATATCGCTGTCGTGTCATAGCGTCTTCATTTTCCCCGTGGGGTCCGTTAATAGAGTTGTAAATAGCAATTATTTCACCACAGAAAAATAACCCACAGCACTTCATTATTCAAGATCAAAGAAACATAAATTAGTTAACGCGCGGCTTCCGACCAACAAAGGGAGAGCAAATTAATTTATTTCAGTTACGTATCTCTGTTACGTGAGATAAGTGCTGAGAGAGATTTTCAATTAGATGTCAAAGTTCCAAAACGTCGAAAACATTGTTGGTTAATTATTATCTAACGAGGTTATCTTGCGTCTTTCGTCGCTTGAACATTTAAAATTCAGAACAGAATGAAGGACAGTGGAGAATTGATACGTTGTTTATACGTGGTAGAGCCAAACCGCGGCTTTTGCTGGTGATCGAAGGGTCCGGCGCCGACCGGAGTTGCTCGTACTGCCTCGGCCTATCAGAATACCGGCGTGAAAGATCGGACGGCATCTTGTGCTTCCACGTTTCGTACGGCGAGTGAGCTAACTCTCCCCGGCTATCCTTGAAGGCCGGTAGCGCACCTGCAGCTCCTCTGGGGTCGCGGTTGTAAGTGGGCGTCGGTAATCACTTACTGTCAGATGAGACGCTTGCTCGTTTCGCCCTTTTTCCATAAAAAAAACCTTTCGTATGATATAAATTCCACTTTCCTCCCTTG
This sequence comes from Bhutanitis thaidina, assembly GCA_029286595.1. NCBI lineage: Eukaryota > Metazoa > Arthropoda > Insecta > Lepidoptera > Papilionidae > Bhutanitis > Bhutanitis thaidina. The sequence continues at coordinate 625,361 of JAGSMS010000022.1, forward strand.
TAAATACTAAAAAAAAACCACTGGAAGTTCAGATTTTCTCGTGTTAAAATATACACGTGTCAAATAATAAACACCCTTACGTTTATTATTTCAGTGCTATTCAATATTCTATAAAAATGTAAGAGCTCAGAACTTATTTGTTTCTATCACAGCGTATAAAGGCTTTATATCAACGGTTAACGAACCGTGTGCTCGCGAACATTATTTACCCTCTTGTAATGCTCGGAAAATAAAAATAAAACGTCGGGGAATGTTGCGGCGAAAACGCTAAAATTACACGTTTCAATCATCTCAGGCGGTGATCGAGTGCTGGCTAAATGTGGTGAGAAAAGATGACGGAATTATAGGTAAATGCCGGAGCGGAATCGCAGACCTGCAATGCCACAAAAAATTAACGAACATAAGCAAATTAATACGTGTTATTTTTTAATATGGCTACGATTGTCTGATTAAAAGAAACCACGTTAAAGTTGTGACAAATAAAACGGTATGATTTCAACGAGGATTAATGACGAAATTATTGTGAATTGCTTATCTAAGGTGAGAAGTGTCTTGGACCGAGATCGCAAGGTATCATAACATGCGACTAAGGCGTGAAAATCTCATTAAAAAAAATCTCAGAAAGCGTCTAAGCTTCGAGGTGTATGGTACTGAGATATACGCGACCTGTGCTCTGAAGTAACCTATTGATAGGCTGTTAAATTAAAGCGAGTAAACGACTGAAGTGAAACACCAGCGTACAGTCTACTTGAAAGCAAGTGGGTGCAAGAGACTGCAAACAACTTCAATCAAAGTCGATTACAGGTGCGTTGTCACACCTGAGGACTTAAGATGGACTATCTCACAGCCTGTTATTATGGAGGCTCTCTATGCCTTTAAAACCGGAACGCAACACTGATTACACTGCAGTCTGACGGCGAACCAGAGGCTAGACTCAATTGGCTTGATTTCAAACAGTTAAGAAATGTTTGAAGTCTTGTTTCTAGTTTGGCAAAACATATTACCAGTATAATTTCACACGTGTGCACTGGTTTGAAATTTGAAATTCGGCGCACACTTATCTGAGATGTTTTACCGTGACAATCAACGGCGTCATCTTAACATTCTCACGCTTCGCTAATTTCAATCCAGAGCAATTAGACTACACCATTGTTTCGATTCAGGTAACTGGAATAATGTACTCTGCGGCTGTCTGAATGAATAAAAATAAATGAACACATTAAAATTGTTTGAGAGAAACTAACAAGACAAAACAGATTCAAGTAGTCGAAATTACATTGAAACACATTCGTAAGCGTAAGTGTCCCATATGTACTAGTAGTGAGATTTTTTTCTTCTTTTGAGCTCGGAGCTCTATATGGCAACAACGTGTAACTATCTGCCAGTATGAAAGTAATATTTTGTGTATCACAGTATCAAAGTAAGAAGAACGCTAGCCAACATCTGTTGAAGATTTGTCGGACCGATGGCATCAAATTGACAACGATTTGCATTGCATTGCGAATACCCTTATCATGCTGGATTAAACTGCACTCTTTATATGATTCATCCAGCGATTAGATGATCGCCCACGTGATATTCTGCCTTCAACTTGACCGTGGACAATAAGTCTCTGCATCGACTGTTCATTTCTGAAGAGTTAACCAAAGAACTTGATTATTCGCCGAAAGTCAAACCGTTATTCCAAGAGGATTGTATTATTCGAGTGGGAAGCAGTTCACTAAATCTTCAAGAGGCATCTCAAATACCACATCTTCAGTGCGTTAATTTTTCGGTGGTCCTACATTCTCCAAGACCAAGTCTCAGCAACAAAGACAAAGATTGTAAAGACAAGGCATCTCATAAGACGAACCTTTGGTTTCTTGGTTATCCCACTTTCTTTCCAAATCTTCCCCAGTCTTTCTACTGGAGATATTGTGGTTGCACATCGTCTTCTGGAAATAGAAGAGCAAAGGTAGATGTAGCTTTGTACGTCTTCGCAATTATCTACATTTAGTACGTCATAATTCGTCACGTCTCTGATTATAGCGAGTTCGAATTGGTGACCAGTAATTTCCAAACGGTCCAAAAGGTCTTCCTTATCTTCTTCATTTTGTGCAAAAACAGTAGTATGATCAGTATAGCGTAAAATGGTTTCATACCTCTGAAACAATCCGCGTATATATCACGCGGTATAGCAGTTAAATAAAAGCGGCGACAAAGCACCTCCTTATCGAACACCAGCTTTGTTCTTAATATTTTAGTCTTAAAAGATGATGTACAGTAGCATCCATTTGTAAAAATTATCGTACCGTTGCCAACCAGGAGACCATGCAGTCATAATATATGTGGAGTCTTGTTTTGTAAGCTTGATTCATATTCACCTTCGCAGTGGAATAAGACGGACACTTCTAATATTTTTTTTGTTTCTAATTCTAAATAGTTTTACTATTATCTTGTTTCAGAGTTATATTATTTATTGATAACTTATACCAAATTACTTCGTGATTCTGTCTGATATTATTATTATTACGTTGATCGCTCAAAAGTCCTTGGTGGTAAATACATTAAGCAACAGACTGGAAATTATTTAAATCCCAGTTGATTGCGCTTTTAACCGAATCCGAATTATTTAATTATACTTACGAGTATTTCGAAATACATTTCGGGGAATCTGGTAGCATTATTATAAAAAAGTCCACGAAATTTGATTAATTCAAGAACAGACCGCAGTTGTGAAGAGAAAAGTTGGCTATGATCATTTATATTTAAACTAGCTTGTACACCGAGAATTCGTTCTCGTGGAAAACTTTTATCGACTACCCTCGGGATGAAAGCGGCCTATGACTTAAATTAGGTAAGCTGTTTAGAACATTAAAAATAACTCACGATCGTATAGGGTATACCTCACGTCAGAGGTCTAGAGTCTTTTTAAGTCCTTTTAACTCATTTTTCACCCGAGCTTATTTGACATGAGTCTGGGAGTGAGCCCGTCGCCACCTTAATGTCAACGATATAAATCGTACATTAGTTTTTATTTTGGCTAGAGTTAAAAACAGCCCAACTGACGGTAAGTGGATACTGCAGCCCAAGATCACCTGCAATGAATTTCTTTCGAAGATTTGGATGCGTTGTCACTCTTGAGGACTAAGATGGAACGTCCAAGAGCTCGTTATAATTCTGGCTTTTTATACCTCTCAAATCGTAATACGACATTTTTATACTACTATTTGGCGGAAACGGAAAAGATTCAGCCTCTTAGCTACCCAGAAAACTTCTAGGTAGAGAAGGAGTCTACCATCCCGTAATGAGAGTGGTACGAGCTCTATACATAGGGCATCAAACTTGAGCCTCATGATTCAGAGGCAGAGCCTCTAACCTGTCGTGGGTTTTAACAATATACATACATACAATACTGTGTTGAAAAAAGTAACACTGTTACTCTCGCATTATTATCACAATGGATTGTTGTTTTTATACGTAGTAGAGCCAAGCGGCGGCTTTTGCTGCTGCTCGAATGGACCGGCTCGACAGAGATGTCACCACGCGCTCGCAAAATACCGGCTTGAAGTAGAGGCATCTTGTGCTTCTGCGTTTTGTTGAGTGAGTGAGGTAACCGGAGGCCCACTCCTCCTCCCCATCCCCTTCCTCATCCTCCCATCTCCCAAACACCCTTAATGCTATACTAAGCAAAAGTTACCTCATGCTTAGAGGTCAGCGTATCTGCAATTTTTTTTATGGTATAGGAGGCAAATGAGCAAGCGGCTCACCTGACGCTAAGTGATTACCGTCGCCCACGTACATCTGCAACACCTGAGGTGCCGGTCTTCAAGGATATGTCCCCCACATATCCTGGGAGAGATAATAAGAAGGGCGATTTGGAGAGGGGGATGAGGCCCTCCGGTTACCTCACACACCGAACGAAACGCAGAAGCACAAGATGCCTCTACTTCTCAGTATTCTGCGAGGTCGTGGTACTACCCCGGTCGAGCTGGCGCTTGGTTCTTCGTTTATCCAACACAATCTACTGAAAATATTTATCGCAGTAAGTTGTTTCGTAACAAACAGTTAGCACGAATATGCAATAAAAACATTCGTAAAGTTGTTCTCAGAAATATTTCCTTATCAAATATTAACAATCTGAACGTATATAAGTCAAACCCAAAGGGAACCTTCTGAGGGCAATAAATTGGGACTCGATGGAAGTCAGTCGCGGCGTTTGTTCAACGTATCTTATTTGCTTATTACTCACGGAGAATATAATGATTTGAATTGAAACTCACGAAAACGTATAACATATGGAACATATTTTGAATGAAACGGAGTTCTGCTTTTATTAGGTATGTATTTGTTTTTAAAGTAGTGTAAATAAGAGTAAAGGAAATAAGGATAAACCAGTTTGGAGTTCAAAGGAAAACCTCTCACACACGAAGTTCACCCTTTTAGCAGGTATATTAACTAACCAACGAGTCTCTGGTGAACACATCATCTAGTGCGAGGGTTCGGTTCGAGTTCGCAGGCTTACCAGTGGTGTTTACCCTTGCCTAAACGTGGTAGAGCCAAGCAGCGGCTTTTGCTGCTCCTCGAATGGGCCGTCACGACCGGCTTGGTACCACTACCTCGCAGAATACCGTAGAATATGCGTGAAGTAGAGGCATCATGTGCTTCTGCGTTTAGTTCGGTGGATGAGGTATCCGTAGGCCCACTCGTCTTCTCCTCTTTCCCCTCCTCATTCACCCTGTCATCTCCCAAATATTCTTAAAGCCCGGCAACATAACTGCAGCACCTCTAGTGTTGCAGATATAAGTGGGCAACGGTAATCACTTACCATCAAGTGAGCCGCTTGCTCGTTTGCTCCCTTTTCCACAAACAAAAAAAAACTAGATGTTGGTTTGCGCGCTCTACTTTTATGGTATGCCAGATTCAACTTCATCGGATACTAACTCGTCAATTTATTGGTCAAAAAAAGTAAAATGGTAACCTGTTAACGATTTACTTCTCACAACTTAGGTCTCGAAGTTGCACCAGTGCGGCTTGGGGGACAACACAAGTTCTCAATATACTTTTTAATTATTACACAGACATACAGGTTCCCTCGCACTGCTTCCCTTCACTGTCTTGCACGTGGTCATAACACCGGTATTCGAACCCAGGTCACTTTCGTATTATGTAAGGAAAGATTGGCTCTACCACTTACGAAAACGTACCATGCCATTCGTAATCAAAAATTATAACTATTATTACGTTTCAATCAACATAACGGCGATAATTCACTTTAGCTAATGTAATTTAGCGAGAGCAGAAAACCTCCCTTAATATCTAATAATGAAGGATAAGTTTACGCCTCAAAGCGTCATAAAACAGAATTACTACCGAAAAGGAAAAACATCTTTAATACAATCTTATTAAATGAACAAGGACAAAGCGTACCGGTTCTTAGAATTACAGTTATACTCTTCGTTGTGAGCGTCAAGGCAACTTATACCTATGGGATCAAGGTGATATACAATGTTGGTGCTGCAGTGCAACACCTACCATTTCATAATTCCAGCCTATCACAAGTCCACTGCTGAACATAGGCCTCCCCCAAAGATTGCCACAAAGCTCGGTCCTTAGCCACCTGCATCCATCCACTTCCCGCAACACTGAGCAGGACGTCACTCTATCTTGTGATTGTCTCACACTGCATTTCCTTGTTGGTGGCTGCAACTCGAGAATTTTTTCTAATTGTTTGTTTGCCTTACATTTAATAAGTAGCAAGTCAATTATCAAGAAAACAAAAAACTCGACAGCGTAAAAACTTTTATTGACCTCTCTGTTTTTCGAATCGAAGACCTATGAAGTGTATAAAGAATTATAAAACAATTACAAGCGAGCGTGCGGCTCACCTGATGGTAAGTGACCGACGCCCACGAACATCCACAACACCAGTGGAGCTACAGATGCGTTGCCGGCCTTTAAGGAAGGAATATGCTCTTTACTTGAAGGTCCCTAAGTCGTAACTGTTCGGAAATACTGCTGGCGACAGCTGATTCCACAAAGTCGAAGTGCGTGGCAGAAAACTTCGATTAAAACGCACTGTGGTGGAATGCCAACCATCTAGGTGGTATCGAAACTTAAACTTTACTGTACTTTACTCGTAAACTTTACAGTTTGCATAACTGATTTATTTTCTGTAATTATATTTAACATGTCGTTTTAATTTTATAAATGTTGAGATGTACGAGGAAACTTAAGCAGTTCAAAGTGAATCAAGAGCGAAGTTGGAGTAATTACGAAGGACCATCAATTATGTGAATGCTGGATTATTAGCAGAGAAGTGTTACGATTAATAAATAAAAGTATTCGGCGATGAGCTCGACACTGTGTTAAACGAGTATTTTACAAGCTGGCGTGAAAAATTGTTGGACCGACTAAAGATCCCATGGGTGAGGATACGCTGATTGCCCGGTGGTCATGACAGCTTCGGCGGTAGAGAATTCTATTAGCTGAAGGACGGAACCTTCCGACTAACACTAGAGGAGCTGGGAACAAACCTAAGGACCACCCAGTCAGCTACCTTCTTAAGGAGCTATGAGACCTACGCTTGGGTTGCCGGCATCAAGAGTGGTCCTACAGTAGGTTATTTTTTTTTTTTAGTTTAACGTGGGGGAAAGGTGCTCGAGCCTTTAAGTCACCGTCTCCGGTGACTGGTTATGTCGATATCAGCATTGAAGATCCGACCGACTAAAACCACCACGTTAGAGATCTGCTGTTGGCCTAGTGGCCTTTACATCTACATCGATAGAGACTCGCGACCAAGAGGCCCGCAAGTTAAACAAAGTAGATTATTTGGATCTTGTATATATGTAATGACTCGTAGAAACATTCATAGTGCGATGATGTATTGTACGCGAATTAGCGCCATCTTGTGAAGTGATTTCCCGAATGAATGTCTGCCATCCGTGAGTTTCGGTATGGTGACGTAGAAGTTGCCACAGCATTGATTACGTTCTCAGTGTTACCATATAAATATGAACAATTTGTGTAGGACACTAACGGACAGTACGGGTTATCGTAACTATACTGTGGTTCACTTTAACTAACTGGGTCAGAAACAGTACTTAGGTTAACGGAATAGAGGAAATTGAGTGCAATATCCCGTCCCGGGTTACAAGTTTCGTAATGAGTTAATTTGAGCTTGAGAGTAGTGAAATTTGTCCCCAATTTCCTGTTTCACGGTTAGTTCTGAAGTTGTACTTAGTAGTCAGTGGTGACCGACAGATGATTTAAAAGCATTTTTTGGTGTAGATTAAACTTAGATTTAGTTTTTGAGTATTATTAGACCTTTTGTTTAAACTTTAACTTGTCAAAACAGAGTAGAGTTTCTATTATAGCAACACGTCTCATCACGTCGCGATTTAAATCAAATTTCAGATGCGCTGCCGGCCTTTAAGGAAGGAATAAGCTCTTTTCTTGAAGGTCCCTAAGTCGTAGCTGTTCGGAAATACTGCTGGCTACAGCTGATTCCACAAAGACGAAGTGCGTGGCAAAAAAGTTAAAATTAAGTTTTTTAAAATAAAAAAAAATATATTCTATAATAAGATATATTCTACTATATCCCTCTATACATGAACGCTTGACATTGTATCAGAATTTCCCCACTTTGAATTAATATGGGTCGTGTCCGGCATTACCACTTAGTCGAATTAGAATTACAAATTTTACTTCAATCAGAGCAACGTCATCGGCAAATATGTACCAAACTGGGGTAAATTTACTTTGAATTGACATTTGAAACAGCTCAGATCTATTATTTACTGTAAATGTTTGGATACTTGTCTCCTCCCGCAAGGCGAATCAACTGGCATCGCCATGCACGGCGATCGGATTGTCGCAGTACCAGACTACTCGTACCGTAGACGCTGCTGCCCGTCCTCGGTTTGCTACATTTGAGTCTGGTATATTTCGAGTTGGTATCACTCTATCTATCGGTAGCTATGGATATTTTCGAGGCCTTTCTCTTCTTATATTTGTAAGAATAGTCGTAGAGTTTTGTTAATCTACTACAACTCGGTAGAATACTTTCATAGCAGTGTTGCCATAGCTACAAGTCTGATATTCTTTTATATCGGTGCAGGCAAGACTCGAGAACTGCTGGCGTAAATTCCCTTAGTCGGCTCTTAAGTCACCCACTGAAAGGAAGGAGGTGGCGGGGTTCCTTAGGCCGACGAAATGCAATCTTTACATATTAATAATTACGTGTAAGTATGCATTAGCATAGAACCCACCAAAGGCAGCTGAAAACGGTATCCTGCAGCTCCTTAGGTGTTGCAGATGTTCGTGGGCGTCGGTAATCACTTACCACCAGCTGACCCGCTTGCACGCATGCCCCTAACATAAAAGAAAAACCTTTCAGGCCCATTGCCATTACTTTCTCTCCTTCTTTCTGAAACGAGAACAATCATTTTAATCTTTCTTTTGTTAACATTTTTATCAACGACATCGTCTTTGATGAAAATCCTGTTAAATAACATCCAATAGATTGGTTTTTATCATTATTCCCGCGCAAAGCTCACATAATCCGCTGACAAATGTGTTATCTCTATAATTATGGAACTTGTCCATGAAATAAACTCTCATATAAATCCTCATAAACAGTCTCCGGAGTGTAACAACTCTTACAACGTACAATTTAGTAAATACCTTTCTGACTGTACGTCTGTACATATGAAATATCTATATTTACATCTTTAATTTTACTTACAAAATACGTCTTAGTTACTAGATAACTTAATGTAAATATATACATTACATATTAATATTATTAACTATGATACAGTGCCCACAGCTGGACCTCCTTCTCTATCTCAGTGCGGGTTTGCGGGCTGCACATAACCTCGAAATAATATTTTTTTATTATTTCTCAGACATCTAGGTTTCCTCGTGATGTTTTCTTTCTCCGCCGAGAATGTAAATACGGCACTTAAAATTGCTATTAAAAATTTTAGTGGTGCCGGCACCAGCGATCGAACCCAGGTCACTCGCGTTCTATGAAACCAATGCGGGCGCCCTGTTCACTAGACAACATTATTATATATCAATGCATATATTAAACGAGAATGTAGTTCATTTTCCATGTGACATCAATGATCAATCGCGAGTATAAATAAAATGAGACGTGTCGATGTGCTGGAATATGACGTCGTAATGGAAAAGCTCTCCAACCCGATTACTATTAGGGGTTCATAAATGAAATGGCCTTTTTTATATTGATAAATTCAAACGACAATTTCCCTTAAAAAAAAATATTTTTATTAAATCGAAATATTTATCGTCATTATCTATACAAACAGCCGTGGTAGCCTAGTGGACGGGGTGCTCGCTTTGGCTTCATAGAGCGCGAGTGACCTGGGTTCGATTGCCGGTGCTGACTCCATTAAAATTGGTAATAGCAATTTTAAATGCTGTATTTCTCACGCGCTCGTCGGTGAAGGAAAAATATTATTTCGAGGATATGTGAAGGCCCGTCAACCCGCACTGGTGCAGCGTGGCGGGCCCTTTCCTGGCTCCAAAACCCTCTCAAATATTTGAGAAGGAAGCCTTTGTCCAGCAGTGGGCACTTACAGGCTGATACTTTACTTTACTTTATTGTCCATACATTTCTGCCATCTAGATGGAAGATCATATGCTTTTGAGATCGAACTCTGGTGATATGGAATCTACAAAGTCTTTGAAGGGATTTTGTTACGCCTTCTGGGAACAAAATGGTAATCGGTTGGGGCCAGGTCTGGTGAGCGCGGAGGATGACGTACTGTTACATTCCTAAACTGTAAGGGCTAATGCTGACAACGACTAACTTGCAAAGCCAGCATTCCTAACTTACCTACTCAACATTCTAAACTTGCTAAAACCTAACATGAGAGCAATCAGTCCGATTCCATCCTCGGAACACGTTACACGCTTGCCAAATAACTAATTCGAAACTTGTCTTTTATTGAACCAATAAACTGTTTTACGCTTATTGCTTTTTTTTTAAAAACCGAATTGAACAATCCCGTATGACAGTACGATTTCTAACTGCATGTCTTGTAATATTGGAGCCGTTGTAATGTTGAAGACAGACTGTTAGCCTAGTTGTCACTGATCGTGCCTTCGAAGCCGCGGGTTGTGAGTTCGAACATGTAAATAATGAACATAAATGCTTGTAAACGAGCCATGGTTGGTTACACAATTTTTTTACGTGTTGGAGCCAAGCGGCGGCTTTTGCTGCTGCTCGAATGGGCCGGCTCGACCGGGGTAGTACTGCGAAAATACCGGCGTGAAGTAGAGGCATCTTGTGCTTCTGCGTTTCGTTCGGTGAGTGAGGTATCCGGAGGCACACTACCCTCTCCCTTACCCTTCCTGCTTCCCGTCCATCTCCCAAATACCGTTAAGGACGACCACGCAGCTGCAAGTCTTCTGGTGTTGCTGATGTACATGGGCGATGGTAATCATTTACCATCAGGTGAGTCGCATGCTATATGTATCATGATTTATATATGTAGTTATATGTAGACTATTTGTATATTCAGTTACCAAGACACAGGGAATCTTAATTGTGGAACTGAACGACATGTTTGATTGTAAAAAAAAAAAGAAAGTCCTAAAATGTTGAATTCAGAATGTTATACTGTCATTTTAATTTGAAGTGGCAAATCCGTTGAAACGGCAACTAAGTACTTTAACCTCCATTATACATAAGTACTTGCGCCCGTTACCCATAGGGATAGGCAGAGATTATTAAATTCTATTAGGCACGACTTAAAAAAGAGTTTAGAAAACGAGCATCAGCAATGCGCTTTACGCCTGTCTGTCTGTGGACTCGGACGGGCGCAATTCCCGCTCTGTCAGCCTTACATACATTCTCATACACCTAAATCTACGACTACAATTGTAAATATCAGACGTTCCATTTTCCAAAACGGCCAACGTTTTTGGCACCGTAAAGTTTGCAAGCCAGATTCTCAGGATATTATAAATGAGAGGGAAGTGCTCGACGTTGGAGTAGTTTTATCTATTTCCGATTTCCGTGGTTGGATTTTCACTCCGAAGTTGGCACTACTGTGTACAATGTCACCGTGTATTTCATTATTCAGCGGTGCCAAGTTTCTCGTTAAAATCTCCGTGAGTCAACCGTCCGGGCTCGGTTAGACGTTTAGTTGCGGCGCCGCGGGTCGCCGGTTCGTTATGTATGTAAACTGTCTCTGCGACAAAGTACGTTTTTTAATTTAAAAAAATATTTTTGTTATTATGATCTATTTTTTTAATCAAATACCTAACAGTTAATTTGTTTGTCTTCTGAACTTTATTCCATAATAATGCATTAAATTGTAATGTCTGTAAACCTTCGTTCTCACATTTTCCCATACAACACGTCATTAAACTTGGATTATGGAAGCGCTCAAAATTACATACATGGCTTATATATGCTTCACTGCTGTGCAAAGGTTTAATATAGGTAAGCGTAATGAAGCATGGTGCCATGTACTCTCAATCACAATGCAGGTCGGTGGATATTTCTAAACCCTGCAATGAATATTTCAACTGAGAACATTAACATAATAGTTTTAGATTCAATCGGAAATAACTAAGTTAACATTAATCTGTACTAATTTAGAGAATTGTATGTGGAACAGACATAAAGTAATTGATGGATTATCGTTTATGTTTCCAAATGTAATATGAGCTATGTTTTGTCGTAATTAATTGAAAGACAAACATACAAAAGTTTGTACGTTTCTCATTCAATTACGTTTTATGGATATGAATGAACTTTGGCATAGAAGTAGATTGTCTAATGGAATACGAAATAGGCTTACTCTTTATCTCAGTTACGAGTTTTCTTAGGCCAACGCGGACAACGCCGCCGGCAGACGATAGTGATAAATAAATTTTTTTTTTTTTTAATGTAATATTCTTCGCAGGCAATTAAAGCATATTCCGAGATAAAATTAATTACTAAGAAGTGACCTAAGAATAAATAAAACGACTCCAGGATTTGCAGACACGCGTTGACCTGCAGCCACAAGCTAAAGTTATGTATGTCGCAATGAGGGGAAAGATTTCAAGTTTCATGGCATTGAAACTCTGTTCCTTAACTAACACAATCGAAAAACTATTAATATGAATATTAACATTAGTGCTAAAGACACTAGAAATATTAAAGTGTTCGTAGTTCGTATAAAGGCGGCAAACGAGCAATAGATTCACCTGATGGTAAGAGATTAGCGTCACCGTCTCATTTGCAACATCAGAGGTTACAGGTACGTTGCCGGCCTATAAGGGTATTTGAAAGACGGGAGGGAGGGTGAAGAGGGGACCTGCTGTTACCTCACTCACCGAACGAAACGCAGAAGCACAAGATGCCTCTACTTGACGGCGGTATTCTGCGAGTGTCTGGTACTGCTGGTGATACGCATACCAAGCGTGGCGTTTATGGCGAACCGTCCTTAGTCCTATGTCCTGTAGTGGACTAGAGGCTCTCATGGTATGGTGAGATACCATAAAACACACGGAAAATAATGTGCTTCCAAGTTCTTACAGAGCTACAACACGGCTATAGAATTGAGTTCTATAGATAAAATTTAAAACGTTATTTAAGCAGTATGGGTGATAAGCTTAGATCGGCACGACCCGTGCCACATGGTGTCAATGACCTCAATAATTATGTTAATATGGATATTCCCGGGATTCCAGCTTTCGAATCGGCGAACGAAAATAATATATTCTCATTACGGTAACGGCGATAAGATTAATGATTTTTACCATAAAATAAAACAACATGAAATTCAAAATAGGTGTATATAATCATTAATCACAAAGACTGTTACATAGAAGAGGTAGGCACAATACAATATAATTAATTATGAAGGGTCGTTATGCACTTCAAATGATTATATTTTAACACTCACATGTTTTATATGAGTGCACGTAATATTTTACGCAGTATAAAATTAAACCATAGATTATCAATATTTTCTTTAATGAAAAATGATACATTTTACGTGTTTATTTAATATTCTGACTTCTATTTACAAATACATAACTCTTAATTTTTGCGAATCATGTCATGTCCATATTGTTATTTCCTCTTTGAATCCCGCGGTGTGGCACGGCTCGTGCCGATCTACTGATAAGCATAGGGTTCTTCGCGCAAGTCATAGCGACCGGCCGATGTGACACTCGAATAAACGGTTATTCAACTCATCCCTCCGGGGGAACTACGCGAGAATATTCACCTCGACTGTGCAAATCAGAACCGGCGCCAGACGTCCCAATCGAAATATATTTTAATGACGCAGTATTCTTTAGAGACTAATGAAGCCTGCATACAATTTGTAAAATTAATTAGATGCTATAAAATTTCTACGCATTGCAATGTAATTACATTGCAATGCGTAGAAATTCAGACAGTCAGTTTAGTTCTTACTTCAAAATAAATTAAAACGTTATTGTGAATGAACCTACATGTCTGTTTCATCCACACTGTATGTTTGTAACGTACAAACTGAAATACTACTGGACTGATTTCAAAAAATTTTTCACTATTAGAATGCTAAATTATCCTTGAGTAATATAAGTTATATATAATATTACTATACCAGAAAAAATTAAGGATAACTAAAACTTAAATAATTCAAAAAGTAATCGTCAGGCATTGAAACAGTCTTGAATCTGAAATGATTTATTTGGATTAGGATTAATATAATGGTATGGATAAATAGTAATTTGACTATTCATGTCCTTCATATATAAATGTCCACCCGTGCGAAGCAGGGACGGACCGCTAGGAACTAAATAATCTCAATGCTCAACTAAACTCATTCAAACTGCTATAGTCCGAGCTCGCATTTATAAATTGTACTGTAGACACATTACTGCAAAGGCTTTATCCATTTGAAATTTCCACCAGTCGATTTGAACTGTCAAATTGGATATTGTATCGTATTTCAAGATTCTATTTTCTGTTCCGGGATTTGTTTTACTTGTCGCTCTGTGATTTATTTCTGTAACAATTAAATTATAAATAAAGGATTGAGACTTATGACAGAGTTTGAAGTTGCTCAACGGGCAAAGAAAGAGCTTTGTTCGATGTTTCTCTGCGTGATAGAATCTACAACGATGAGATCCGTAGGGATACTTGGATAACCGTCACAGCCAGGAACAATCAAATATACTCGTGGTAGAGTCAAGCAGCGGCTTTTACTGTGTTCGAATTGGCCGACAAGAAGCGCTACTCCACAGAGGGGAGCGGACTAGGTTCCCATGATTATGAAGCAGATCTGCTAACTACATGGTTACCATAACCTACTGTCGTGGTCATATAGCTGATAAACGAATACTTCACCACTGCTCTTGACTATGACTGTAATTCTAGATATACATCAAGCAGTATTTGCTTAAGGTTTAGAAAATGCCGGATATTTTGCCGGCAATAAGAATTACTGGAACGAATCTCGTTTCATGGAATTCATTACGTTTCGTTTATTGCTTTATGCTTCGAAGATTTTCTACTGAAGTTCAAAGGGAGTATTCGAACAACGCGTTCGAGATATCTATCCGCGGCACTGGAGTCCGTGTTTACAGCTCCTGTCATTTACGAATGTTCAGTGGATTTTGTGACCACAATTTAAAGCGACATCGCACCGTTCTGACTTTTATGGTACGTGTAATTGGTTACACTATATACGCATTGCTTCAAATTAATGTTTCATATTGCATTCTTCTAATGATTATAAGTATAAGTCTGTCTGTTTGTTTATCGCCCTTTGCCATTTAGACGACTACGTGATAAACTTCTTCTCTGTCGTCTGTCTTAGTCGTCAGGGTAGATACGATCCTCTTCTGCTGCTTAACACCGCAAGGTTGCGCAGGATATCCGCGACCCCACCACCGCTGGCTGCTGTTGGCGGCTGTCCTCCTCGAGAAAGAACACATCCTTTACCTCTCCCTCCTGGCTAGGTGCCTGATTAACCCAATTTTAGCTGCATCCATCGATATCTTAATATTGTACAGGTCTTACACAGTACAGTACGGGGTCATCCTACAGCGCGTTTGCCTGTACTAGATTGACACTAGAGAAATTTTCTGATTTGTCTGATCTGCGAGCTATGTGGCCAACTCTTTGCCTTGTACTTCAATATAGCTCTTTCCATGCAGCTGAGGGTTGCAGGATCGAATCTCGCTGCACGCAAAAAATTGTGTGATGAATACATACATATAAATTTAAATTTAATATCCTTATATGCCGGCAACGCACCTGCATCACCTAATATGGTGTTGCAAATGTCGTGGGCGACGGTAATCACTTACCGTAATCAGGTGAGCCGTTTGCCCGTTTGGCGTCTTTCCCATTTAAAAAAAAAACGTCGAAGTTACCGCATATACGTGACAGTTGAGCGAGGCCAGAGTACATCTGTTAACTAGCATAGTTTAAATAGTGTCTCTTGCTGTATTACGTATCATTACTATTTTCACACGTATTTTATCCAAGATGCCAACATTATAGCTGCGTTCCAGGGAACAAGTACATATCGTAATGACGTAATTGCCACGTTCCTGCGACTAGTTATCACATAGTCACGTACTGACCTAGTTGGGGAATGAGATTCCCAGTACCAGGAATTCCATTAGGGGATAACTCAGTGCTTCGTCTAGCTTGAAGAAAGTGTTTCTTCGTAACATGATTTACATTTAGGTTCGAACAAAGTTTTCAGTTTCAAATGGAACTATTATTTACGAATTGTGTCACGGGTACTTTTGCAGCCGTGGTAACGGGGGGACCGAGGTGTTAGACGTACAGATGTCATTGTTAAATCGGGCTACCTTCAGCTTTTATTTATTAACTTTGTTCGGATCTACGCAGAAAGTGCTCATAGTATCTTGAGGGCGTGCAGTGATATGGTTGGTTTTAGATTTAATTTGATTTATTACTGGATCTCTTTTTTTATGTGAAAGGCAGCAAAGGAGTAATAGGTTCACCTTATGGTAAGTGATTACTGTCGCCCACATACATCTGCAACACCAGAGGAGCTACAGGTGCGTCCGGGCTTTAAGGGTATTAGGGAGATTGGAGGGAGGATAAGGAGTGGAAAAAAAATCTAATAAAATTACATATTTAATTTTCTTTAAAAAGTATTTTTTATTAGTCTAGATGAATAAGGGAGCAACGTCAAATGTGTAATTTAACACCGGGGTGGCCTATTTATACAAAATGTTAAATTATACTGTAAGAAGTAATATAATATTATATTATCCCTGAAGGCCTGTAATAAAATATTATGCGACCTCATCACTCGAGCTCCATACGTGTATTGAATTTAGTCTGCACAAGAAAAAAGTTTTATAAAAAAAAAAAATGGAGATACAGCTTATAAATGTCTCACTGGTGGCAATGACATAATTTTTATGAGCGTAATGTGGTTAGAAGATAAACATCGTTAGCATACCCTTTTTTTTAAACATATAATTTGCACATGGAGAAAGACGGCACAATTATTTATAAGTCATACGCGGGGGTAGTGGTAAAGCCAAACGCTTATCTAAGTGGTTGCTGCTGCTCATAGACACCTTTAATATGCTTGATTAGGACTCAAACTGCAGATGTGTTGTCATGCACCACTGAGAATTGAGGGTTGCCTCGTTACTAGGCGACGTTTACTCTTTTTTCATTGCAATAGGGACGGAAACCGGCTGAACAGTCGAAGGACTAGGAAACAACCTCGATCGGAGAAGCTCGCACATATCACATTGGCTCTCTAGGTATACCTTTTAAACCGGTACACAACAGTAAATTGCAATGCTGTATGGCGGTAGAAATGGGTACGAGTGGGGTATGTACCCAGAGGACCCAGAAGAAAGAGTCTAGCCCCAGTGTTCTCCGATTCAATCTCTAACCCTTAACCCTTGCTCACTGGTCATTATTTCCTCTGCAAAATGGTTGCCTGGTAGAGATCGCTTCTAAGCGATAAGGCCGCCAATTGTACCTTTGTGTATTTTATGTTTCTCTTTATTTATTTATTTTTTCCTTATTTCGCTATTGGTGTACAATAAAGTGTATTTCATTCATTCATGATATAAAACACAGCATATTATTACGGTTGTTTCGATTGTATTCTGCGACCTGTCTCTTATCTTTAACAGTCTACATGATGGTGCTGCAGATCATGGAACTTGGAAACAACTTCACTCAAAGTAGTTTACAGATGCATCGTCATCCCTGAGGTCTATGATTGCCACTAAAATGCTCTCAATCACATGTATTATTGATTTTCGATTGCTAATATTAGCAAGTCAAATTGTGAGTAAATTTATTCTGTAAATAGTAAAGTATTTTCCGTAGAAAAATAACAAACTTCATCCCTATTCATGTTTCCAAATAAACTTCGCCAGCGATTGTGGAAACAAAAAAATGCTCAGTAAACAGCGCGGGACTGGTTACGACAATTGTGGCGTTTATTGCATATATTGTTTCCCTTGGCACACGCATATTTATATATATTTAACTTCTATTGGTCATATGTCTCCTCTTCTAATTCCCGATTTTCAATTCACACCTGTAGCTCTCAATGAAGTTACAAATACTGCGTTAGTATTCAAATTTAAGGCCGTGGAAAGTGACGTTGTTACTAAGCAAATGGTATCCATGATACTTAAGTAACTTTACCAGCTATTACTGACATAATTAATATCAGCTTTTGTACACTTCCTAAAATTCCTCCCTGCCTAATAATTTTCGTTTAATTTCTGTACTTCCTTTCCTTTCTAAAGTTCTTGAAGCCTGTCTATACAAGTAAACCTCCGTTTTTATAACAAAAAATAACCTATATATTTGTATACATATTTTATGTTATAAATATTAATTTAATTACTAAGTGTGTTTATATGGTTTATATTAACTTATTATTTTTTGAAGTCTACCTATAGTTTTTATTCTTTGTTTTGTACCTGCCAACTACCTTTCACCATGACAAGGGTTGACTCGTAGAGAATCCCCCTTGTCATTCTCTACGAGTCATTCCGCCCATTGTTAGCTTAAGGCCAACCATAAAATAATAAATAAATAAATATATTAAAGGTGTATACTACCAAGTTCCAAATAAGCTCTGATGAAAAGTAGGTTAAAAGGACTAGACCCCTGAGCACCCCAGCACTAGGTACAAGGTCGTGAGAGCTTATTCAACATATCCAATATAATTTAGTTACTTAATCCTACCTTCATAAATCAGGCTCAAGTGTACGTAAGCCAAACTAAGCTTTAGTTCTTGTTCTTATTTAGGTCATGTACTTGTACTAATCTTGGCTGGATTTCGATTTATGTGTTAAGAATAATTCGCTTCCACTCAAGTATTAAAGCGACGGTGCTCAATGTGACCTAGTGCGATCTAACTAGTCAGTTTTAGTTGTGGACTTTAAAATTTATTAGGCTGGTAACTCTGTGCCAATTGTCATTTTCGATTTGAAAGCTGTCATCTGTCAAAAGGTTGCGTTTGCGATTGGCGGGAGCTCGTTCTTTCCCGTGCGCTCCGTGTTGTGGTCGTGTCGTGAAGGCACTTTATATTTTCCCGGTTGCGTTGGAAGCCAATATTCTTCCACGGAATGTATTTAGGTGATTTCGTGAGCATTTACAAAAACTAAAGTAAACATAGCATACGTAATGATTTCTTGCATTTTATCTAGCACTATAAAATTTAAAATTAAACTATTGTTTACGGATTTTATCGCGTTTAATTTTGTTTTAATATTCCCGACGTTTCGTCGTGTAAGGCAATATGTAAAATAATAGTTACATTTCAAATAGCAACGGGTCAAATACAAACATTACGGTGACACGCAACAGTATAGAAATTAACTAGTGTTTAACTGTTAATAGATATTCTAGAACCGATCTCTTACACGATCTCACGTTTGGTGATTTCCTAACAACATAACATAAGCCAAAATCATCTAAGCTTACAAAACTTTCCTCCTTCACGGAGCAATATATTTAGATGCTGATATTGAGTCATCCGGCGTGATAAATCCCCGTTGGTTGGTTGCCAGGATCGAGTCGTGTTCTAGGTCAAATACATAACGGGAGGAGGTGCTTCCGGCTGACGTTGAATTAAATATTCAAATTTATCGAGCCATACTTTACAAGCAACATCCGCATACTGTGAACACTGTGTTGTTGGCGCCGTAAGAGCATTAACCACACAGTGTAGTTTCATAAGAGTCAAGAGGTTGGGCCAAGGCCTCTCACGGCCACGGCTGGGAAGAGTCGGCGACGCTGCGACAGTGTTATTTGTTGGACTTCACATGCCCCCGAAGTCTTTGTCACAGTATCACGATGTTGATGGTGTCACGAATACATCAGCAACACTTGAAATTTACAATTTTAAAAGTACCGCCACTGAGACCGACACAATCCCGGATACAACAACCAACCTATCATCATCATCATCATCATCATTTCAGCCTAGCCCAAGTCACGATCGACGAAGATTGCCACGAAGCTCGGTCCTGAGCCACCCGCATCCATCGACTTCCAGCAACCTATAGCGTGAAATAATCCATGACATGGCGACAATGCAAAATGTATTGTTATGTCACGTTAAGGGGACTTGAAGTGGAGGGGATTTATTTTACTAATAATACATGATTAATGTGAAAGTTTGAGTGATTATCAATCAATCTCGCTAATAAGGCTTAACTAATTTGCATGAACTATGTATGTGTATATATATATGTATATATTCATATTTAGTGCTCAACTGTGAAGGAAAACATTGTGAGGAAACCTGCATGTCTGAGAAATAACAAAAATATTATTTCGTGGATATGTGAAGTTCGCCAACCCGCATTGGAGCAGCGTGGCGAGCCCTTCCCGGCTCCTAAACTCTCTCTGATACTCGTATTTGAGAAGGAGGCCTTTGCCCAGGAGTTGGCACTTACAGGCTGTTGGTTCACTTTTTTTTACTTTTATTTATATGCATAAAGACATACTTCATGTTTTAAAAAGGTATTAAGAAACATCTGAAATTATAAATATCGCTTTAAAACACCACACCAAAATATATTCAGATTTTTTTTTTATGAAAAATAGGCTTACGTTTGACCTTAATCTTGCCCGATGGAAGGCGAAGATGAGGCCTAGGATGGTACACGCTTGCCTAGATGTCTGTTCACTTTGGCCTTAAAGATGTCAGATATTGTAATTACTAAACTTTCGATGTAAATTTAAAATTTCCGTTTGCAGTATCTCTGAATGTTCTATTAAAGAAGAGAGAGAGAGAGAGCGGCGGAAGGTAAGCCTTTTCACGGTGTTAGCTCCCGGAGATGGCTGAGAGATTTTCAATTTACTTATATTTCACAGAGTCGCAACATTTTAAAGAAATAAGATCGTTCGTTAATTAATTTCCACGTATAAATAGAGCCCACTGCTGAACACAGACCTCCCACAAAGATTCCCACAAAGCACGGCCCAGAGCCATCTGCATCCGTTAACTTCGCTGTGCAGGTCTTCACTCCATCGTGTGGGATGTCTCCGGGACCTTTATTTCCCAAAGGTTGTCAGTTGCGCGGGATACGTGGCCAATTACTATTCCCCGGCCATTGCCACTTCACTTCGAGATATATTAATAATAAAATTATATTTAACACAAATTTGAGACTATAGAAAATTTTAACAAATATGTTAAATTTTTATAATCTTTATTTTTTTTTTTATGAAAAAATAGGCTTGCGTTTGACCTCAATCTTCCCCGATGGAAAGCGAAGATGAGGCCTAGGATGGTACACGCTTGCCTAGATGTCTGTTCACTCTGGCCTTGAAGATATCCAGGTTAAAGGTTTCCGGAAAAACTGACCTCGGCAGAGAATTCCACTCCTTAGCCGTCCGCATAAAGAAAGAAGAAGCAAACCGCTTCGTGCGTAATGGAGAAATGTCTACAACATAAGGGTGGAACTGCTCGCCGCGTCTAGTCGTTCGGTGATGGAAAGGGGGTATTAGGTTATGCAAAACCTCCGCACACTCTCCGAAATGGATCCGATAAAAAACCGAGAGGCAGGCCACTCGTCTAAATGGAGGGTTTGTTCGTATGTACCAAACATGTCACCCTCATTGTTGCATGCCCTATTCGGATCAGCCATACATACATTTTAAGTCTTATCGATACATAATTAAATTAACTTAATCTACCTGTCATTTAGCCCCAATTTAACAATTTGAAACAATATTCTAGCACTCACGGATTGAGGAAATGCCAGAATACTGTCACAAATTTGTTTAATATAGTTCAAAGTATCAAGAATGAAAACAAATGATTTTTGGCGAGTTATTACTCAAACTTAAATGAGCATACGAAAGATTCCAACCTACTTCCGAGCACAAACTAGCTAAGTACAAAGAGGCAAATGTTTGAAAGTATTCTTTCGGGAATGTCTCCAGGCGCAGAGATTACACAAAGACAATCTTTGAAAATTGTACAAAAGAAACTTTGTTCGTCTTCTCGTTTAGTGAGATTAATTTTATGCTTCTGTTAATATAAGAATTCAGTACTTTTATGTGTAAGGAAAATCCACCGTAAGTTTCTCTAAATGTCAACTTTACTAGTTTGCCAAGCACCCTGGTGGCTGATGGACTTGGCAATTCGATACGTGAGTGCCAAACTCGAACCCCACAGACTAATGATGGGATCATCTCTAGTGCGAGGGTTCCAGCACTGCGCTCACCAAGGTGGTACCTGCTCTCACCAACTCGCATACCCAGTCATCGGCATCTGGTATATTTGAGAAGGTTATTTTTTTTTTTCATAGGAAATACCGCAAACGAGCAAGCGGTTCACCTGATTACTGTCGCTCACGTACATCTGCAAAAGGAGCTGCAGGTGCGTTGCCGGCCTTAAAGGGTATTCGAGAGACGGGCGGGAGGACGAGGAGGGGGATGGGGAGTGGAGTGGGCCTCCGGTTACCTCACTCACCGAACGAAACGCAGAGGAACAAGATGCTCTACATCACGCCGGCATTCGGCGAGGCCGCGGTACCAACCCGATCGAGCCGGCCCATTCGAGCAGCAGCAAAAGCCGCCTCTTGGCTCCACCACGTGTAAAAATATACGGTTAAACCGCCATCGATCGAAGACTTAAATTTTGTTGGTATTTCTCTTAATTGTGTTGCAACGATTTAATATAATTGTCGACAGTAAATAACGATAATGGTTCTCTAAACCAAATTACGGAAAACAATTCAATATAGTAGACGTTGAAACTATTGAGGCGGCTGAAACGAAACGCATTTCATGAGAAAGATTTCGTTCGAGCTCAACACCGATAATGGCGGGCATATATCAAAGCTGCGACGATTTCAAATGTAAGGAATGGGCGCCTTTAATGTAATCGGAACTTTAAAATGTAGATATTGTAAGACCTAACGTTTTTCTTACGCGCTTAATGCGATATTCTCTTCGTTCGACGCTTAAATACAAGGACGGTTTTGCGATTCTTTCGTCTGTACAGATTCCTCACGAGTTTCTGCGTCTTCGTTGCTGAGGGGCTTAGTAGCTGAAGCCTGGGTACCCGGTGGGTGATGTCAGAAGGGAACATGACCGGTCAGACCGTTTGGGCTTTTGCAAAACCACTTTGAATGCAGTAGGTGGACTTGGAAGCGGCAGTGTTGCAAGGTGCCCTCTGCAGAAGCAGTAGAGTTATTTATTGAAAACCTCTGCACGTGGTAGAGCCAAGCGGCGACCTTTGCTACTGCTCGAATGGGCCGGCTCGACCGGGTTGGTACCACGGCCTCGCACAATACCGGCGTGAAGTAGAGGTATCTTGTGCTTCTGCGTTTCGTTCGGTGAGTGAGGTAACCGGAGGCCCATTTCCCTTCCCTATTCACCTCCTCTTCCCTCCCATCTCCCATATATCCTTAACGACCGGCAACACACCTGCAGCATCTATGATGTTGCAGATGTATGTGGGCGACGGTAATCACTTACCATCAGGTGAACCGCTTGCTCGTTTGCCGTCTTATCCATACATAAAAAAAACCATATCTTTCAGTCTGCCCTATGTAAGAGAGACCACATTCACAATCAAGTTTGTACACACCTCATATTGCACTTGACAGGTGGTAAAAATTTGTCCTATCTTTTTCGATGGCTTGAAAAACAGTTTTTATTGAAGCCCTCTTCACGGTAAATCGAAATGTCGGGAATAAATCCGTTAATAATAGTTTCATTTCAACGTAAGCCACAGTGTTATGTTATGGTAAAGGTTCTATGAAGGCTCAGATAGGTGTCGAAGTGCTATGTAATCTGTCGGTGCGTGTAGTGTCAGATCGAGGCATCCCGTGCAGGAATGTTCGGCTTCCGTGGTCAGGTCAACTGCGAACTAATGCAATAAACGGGATTACATATGCTCTCCTTTCGGACAACGATTCTACTTTATGACGCTCAGCAGCGAGAAATTGAATATTTTTCTAAGATATAACGAGTGACGATGCTGTGAAATGACCCTTTATTTATCTATTGTAAATCTAAATTACATATAGTACTTACGCCTGTGACTTCTGTAATCCGCTTACAGCACCCACAGGTAGAAAGGGGGTAGCAGATTCTCACGTCACCACTACACGGCAATCGTTGACAACCTGGTATGTCCAAATGATATCCTTTTTCAACCAATTTAAAAAGGAGGAGGTTATCAATTCGTCTATATTTTTTGATGTATTTTACGCGATGTCTTCACCGATTATGAACCGATTTTGATAATAATAAATACGCTATACCTTGAGGGTGGTCACATTATATAAATTTAAGAAAATCATCTACCCCTAACGATGGAAAAGGAAGGGTCGAAGTCGGTTGTTTCTCTAAAACTTGCTTTTAATCCGCTTCTTATTACTTGATATTAACATATTCATTTTAATAGGTAATCGCAGAATCGACGTGTTCCTTGAAAGTATTCATATTATAAGAAAGAAAGAACTCA
The DNA here is from genome assembly GCA_029286595.1 of Bhutanitis thaidina. Lineage (NCBI taxonomy): Eukaryota > Metazoa > Arthropoda > Insecta > Lepidoptera > Papilionidae > Bhutanitis > Bhutanitis thaidina. The sequence continues at coordinate 649,324 of JAGSMS010000022.1, forward strand.
TTACATCACAATTAGTTTACAAGTCATTAGTAAACCAATGAAAAAATTAAAAAAACCTAAAAAAAAAACGAACATCTTCGGCGCTACACTGTGATGCAACAAATAGATCTACGCATCGTTTATGTTACGGATTCTCGCAACACTAATTTTCAGCGCAACCTTATTCAATAATATAAGTAATTAAGGAATAAAGTATTTTGTAATGACGTGGGTATTCTGCGAGGCCGTGGTACGAATCCGGTGGAGCCGGTCCGTTCGGGCAGCAACAAAACCCACCGCTTGACTATATTATGTTAGTACGATATTCATTATTACAAATGGCTGTCTGTTTTGTCTATTACAATACAAATATGATTTGTTAAACTCTTGTAGATAAGACGCCGTGTAAAATGTCACATGACATTACACTATGTTGTGTGTTTGAACGCGTTAATCCCAGTGAACTTTATTTACGCGTTAGATAGCTCTGTTATCGATGAAGATTATAGGCTGCCTAACATCAGGCTATTACCCATATTTGAGCGGAGCAGTAACCATAAAACTTGGTCATCTACATATTTTACAATACAAACTCTCGATTCTAGAACGATTAAGACCGTAACGTTTCGTTTTTATTAATTCCATTGATCAAATAAATATTTGTTCGCGTTTGTTTGTCAAAATATTGATTTCAGTACGAAAGCGAAACGTATTTATGGGTAGATATTAAAAACATATTGCAGGGCATGCTGTAAAGTAGTCAAGCAGCAGCCTGTAAGTGCGGGTTGCCGGTCTTCACATGTCTTCTTATCTTTCAGATATGCAGGTTTCCTCACGATGTTTTCCTTCAACGCCGAGCACGTGGTAAATGCGGCACTTTAAATTGCTATTAACAATCGAACCCAGGTCACTCTCGCCTCTCACCAATGGGTTATTCATATCGACGGCCTGGTGGAAAATGGGCCGAAACGACTAAAGTAAATAGACCTATGGCCATCTCTGTGTCGGGTATATGGTCTTGAGAGCTCATTACATATAGTAATCCACTACCAGGCTACTTGTGCTCTATGATACTAAATTGAGCGCGCCGACCACTAGGCTACCACGGTTCTACTAGGCTTCCACGGCTCTACTAGGCTTCCACGGCTCTACTAGACTACCACGGCTCTACTAGACTACCACGGCTCTACTAGGCTACCACGGTTTTACTAGGCTACCACGGCTCTACTAGGCTACCACGGCTCTAATAGGCTACCACGGTTCTACTAGACTACCACGGCTCTACTAGGCTACCACGGCTCTAATAGGCTACCACGGCTCTACTAGACTACCACGGCTCTACTAGGCTACCACGGCTCTAATAGGCTACCACGGCTCTACTAGGCTACCACGGCTCTACTAGGCTACCACGGCTCTACTAGGCTACCACGGCTCTAATAGGCTACCACGGCTCTACTAGGCTACCACGGCTCTAATAGGCTACCACGGCTCTAATAGGCTACCACGGCTCTAATAGGCTACCACGGCTCTACTAGGCTCTGTATGCCATTCACGAGTGTACGTGTAACCCGCGGGACGCAGCAGTGGGAGGAGGGCACTGCTACTCGATGGCTGCCCCACCACCGCACCTACGACCAGTTACATATATTTGTTAATTAAAACTTGTATAACTTGTGTAAAAGTTGTAAGAATTAGTAAAGATATCGAACCATTAAAATTGCTAATAGCTATTTTAATTGCTGTTTTTACCACGTGCTCGGCGGTGAAGGAAAACATCGTGAGGAAACCTGCATATCAGAGAAATAATATAACTTCGTGGATATGTGAAGCTCGCAAACCCGCACTGGAGCAGCGTGGCGGGCCCCTTCCCGGCTCAGATATTTTACAAAGAGGCCTTTGCCCAGCAGTGGGTATTTAAAAGCTGTTACTTTAATTTACTACATTACTAATTTAAAATTAGTAAAGTAGTCGTATAGTGGTATTGATATATTTTCAGACAGACTTCACGCATAAACGATCTCTTTAATTTTATTATATGTATTTAAAATCAAGAAGATTAACGAATTGACAAAAATAATAATAAAAGTTGCTAGTTAAGTTAAAGGCATCAAAGTAATACTACAAGATTAAATAATTCGCTGCTCCGTATAGGTAACATCCATCACTATAGGACGTGTATAAAAGGTCCTGTGGGAGATTTATCATAATTTTTCATTCATAAACGTTGCCCCCCACGAACGCGCAAAATTCATGAGCGTTTCATGCATTATACTACTATGTGAGCGATCAATCAAAGCATTCAATGAAAGGTGGAAGACATCCCTGCCTGGGAGTCGTCGGGCTGGATACCACACACTTACCCGTCTCTGCCGAGTTGCGGTGTAATAGGTTAATAAAAGCCAGCCAGGCTGTATTCCAACCTAAGTTATTTGCTGGTCTACAACAGGCCTCAGTAACCACGTACCGTCATTGAACAGGTAGGTTCTACTCCAATCATATAAAATAAACGAACTATTTCAAAATCGATGACATTAGAATTAAAAAATATTACCCGATCAAATCGGTGTACTGTGTTATTTTTTAACATGGTTTGCCTTATCTATGATATGGTCACCAATATATAATGTGAAAAATAACACACGACACGATCAAGGCAACACACGAAATTTCAGTGACATTTTTTTGACAGAAGAAAATTTCAATAGAAATACTCGAAATATTACAAGTATAATAGATTGATGACACGGTCTGTTACGTGGTTAGAACGGACGAGCCGACCTTCTTGATAGCTATGATTTGCAGACCCCGTTATCGATTACGGGTTAAATCGTAATCTTCCTTGAGACCCTGAATTTTTACACGATATGCTGAGTCGTGTACGTTTACCGCCTTAAATATTTTATATAAAGCTAGTTTCATATGTTAAATAAATCGTTAAGGGTGATAAGTTATATAAATACGACGGCGTAAAAGGCGACGGTTACAGAGTTTTTCCTGCATGAGCTATCCCTCGCTCGTGATCTTCGACGAGTTTCCTAAGCTAAGCCTTTTTCTTTTTTAGATTGTTCCAGAATATTCTCGAAAGGATAATTAATTTTTATTGTAGAAAATATGCTTATGTTTCAACCAGTGTTCAGCCTTTTTCAACCCTTATTTGCCTACCAAAGAGTTTCATTAAACATCGACTGGTAAAGTGTTAACATTGTATAATATAGTTATCGTTTATCTGTACACCACTGTACCGATTGAATAGGGGATAGGGGCAGTAGACCAATTTGATCCCCTAGGTGGAGGGCTCTTACCAATGGGTTATTCTTATCGACGGCCTGGATGCTAAGCTCCGGTGGAAAATGGGATGAAACGACTAAAGTAAATAGACCTGTGATCATCTCCGTATTGGGTATACGGTCTTGAGACCTTATTAAATATTATAGTTATCCACTACACCACGATAGTTTGGCTTAGTGGTGAGCACATCTAACTGTTGAGCCATTACTCCTTGGTTCGAATTCAAAATAAACCTGGGTACGAAATTAAGTTTTATTTATTTATTCTTCACTGTTGACCTTAAGCTAAAGGTTACAATGGGCGGACTTAACGCCAAGTGGCATTTTCTACCAGTCAACCCTTGTCATGGTGAAAAATCGTTGGCAGGTGCAAAACAAAGAATAAAAATATAATAAAAGATAGACTCCTAACATTATATTAATAAATATACATATAGATCATATGGTATTTAATTATAATTAAATAACATATAAATATTAATAATAATAAATACACAAATATGTATACAAATACATAAAAAGATAGCTAGATAAATGTATAAATATATTATAAAAATCGAAAATAGATAAGAATTTTGTTAATGATCCATTAGGTATTCACGAACTTGTCTCTAAAATGAATCCTTATAGGAGCTCCGTTGATTTTATCGGTCAGGGCGTTCCAGAGGAGTGTAGCATGAACAGTAAAAGATCCTGTATTATATATTTATACTTATTTAATGAAATTAAATGTATGTTTATATATTTTAAGTAAAGGTTTTATTATCGTCGACCATCTTTTTCACCGAATGCCAACCCCTTCAAGGTAACAAATGAGGCTCTGGTGAGCGAATGCTAGCGAGCAGTCCATTCGAACTTGTCTAACCCAAATCCCACAGACTGATGATGGGCTGGACTGGGCTTTGCGCTCATCAACTATAAGCCACCGCTTCCACGGAGAGACTTATCTTCAGCAGTGGACTTGGATATAAAAGACCTATGGCGCCAGAGATCTGCTGCCTACCAAGCGTGGTGCTTAAATCTTAACTTGGAAGAGGCTATGCTACTAGCTGTGGAAGTGATTAAACATATCATGATCTGAATCTTTTATTTTTTTTATTTAATGGTATCATAGGCAGTCAAACCCACGTTAATAATAATGATAAGAATATAAAATTCCTAGGATTTTTTGGACGGGTTTAAATTGTAAAGTAATTGACGCATTTCGATAAACCTTTTGTCTAAAATGTTCCTTATAATAATTGCAAAGTGCTAAGGCTATGCTATGCTCCTACTTAATTGAACGACAAACATACTAATGGGAAAGTTTGTTTGTTTGTCAATCACGTTAAAGGGTTGAATGGGGAGTAACGAAATTCGGATGAGATATAGATTATACCAAGGAGCAAGATACGGGATATACATTTTTTTATTTCAGTTAAGACTTGATTGATTACTTACTAGTTTATGAATTTTTTTTTTATGGATAAGTCGGCAAACGGGCATGCGGTTCACCTGATGGTAAGTGCTTACCGTCGCCCACGTACATCTGCAACACCAAAGGAGCCGCAGGTGCGTTGCCGGCCTTTAAGGATATTTGAGAGACGGGAGGGAGAATGAGGAGGGGGATGGGGAGGACGAGTGGGCCTCCGGTTACCTCACACACCGAACGAAACGCAGAAGCACAAGATGCCTCTACTTCACGCCGGTATTCTGCAAGGCCGTGGTACCAATCCGGTCGGGCCGGCCCATTCGGGCAGCAGCAAAAGCCGCTACTTGGCTCTACCACGTTTAAAAAGGTGATTAATCCTCTCATTAAAGAACGAAATACATTACATTTAATATTAATAACAAAAAGAGTATACTTACGGAGATTTTCTCTCCTGCTTCTTCTCCGTTAGAGAGTTAGACATTTGACAATTGAAATTGTCTTTCTTACGTCGTAGTGAGAAAAAAATAGAACCCGCTAGAAGTATTTAATCATATTATAATACTTTAAATCAACGTCCAACCGCTGAGCCGCCTCGTCTAAAATATAGAATAAGTAATTTAACATAATATTACGAACAAATAACACACCGCGTACCTACTGGAGCGCTAATGCAAATTTTTATTTTCATCGTCCCGTTTCATTTGTAACCGGAGAGTCACAAAAGATAATTGCTGAAACTGCAATTTGTACGAGAGTAATTGACAGACGGGAGCAATTTGTTTACAAGGGCTTTTTTTTTACAATGCCATACCACAGACCAATATAAACAGAGCCGCGGAGGCGTAGTAACGAAGGCCTTTACGAATTTTTTTAGAATTCACGCGGGTTCTAAAATTTAAAACCCCCCACTTGATTTATCTTGGGAAACCTAGAATGATAGCACAACTTTCAAAGTTCATTTCTTGAAATTTTAATTGTATTATAATTTAAATCACCGAATAAAATTAAATTAACCGATCTCTACTATACTTCCATGCCTCTGCTTATCCAGTCGTTACTATAAAAAATATACAATATAAATTATATTATATTATGGACAGGAGGGCATCTGAGCAATGGCTTAACAGATGGTTAGTGACTACCGAGGCCAACACCAGAGGAGTTGCAGGTACGTTGCCGGTCTTTATGCTTATTTGGGGATGGGGTGGTGTGGGGTTCTTTTCAAGATTTGCTGATCAGAATGGGTCTGCAAATCCTGCATCAACATGCTTCACCTGCCTTTGAAACTATTCGTTGCTTTTATTTTGTATCATATGGTATGTATACAAACTGTTATAAATTAAAAAGATGTTAATATGCTAGGAGTTTCTTTACCATGTTACTTCTCCGTCAGAGGAACTTTACTACGATAGTAGATTAATAGAAAAAAGACAATTGTTAAAGGAGTTTTCTCAATTGTTATAAGATATAAATAATTTTACATTCATTAATAAGTCCGCCCTTTGTAATAATTTTATTTAAAGGTGTTCAAATAAAGTTTAAATAAATAAATAAATCCTGTGGAAGTCCATTTTGTATAACGTTAACGACTTTTCTATACGGCTAAGTGCCTTAACAAAACCTCAACGTTAGACGTGAGATAAAAGTTGAGATCTCATTAACTTGAACAGTCCGACGATTAACTTAAGTCGGTAATTAAGCTAGAGCAAGTTTGTATCTAGTTTATCGAAGCGTGAATTTATATTGCAAAACAAAAAAAAAAACTTTCAGACAGTAATTTTCACACGTAAATATTTATTTCAATAGTAATGCGTTCGAGTATTTCAGACGTTTTTTTTTTTGATAAGTGTAAGACAAAGATCCTATATCCTCTGTCACTTTCGCTTCATGATTGGTGTTTTGAATGACTATTCAGATATGTACTCAGATTCGCCAGTTGAAGCACACATAGCCGAGATCATGGCATTAGTTATATTTCTATCAGTACAGATTTATTATTTGACGGCCCCCAAGGGCGTCGTGGCTAAGCGTTTAGGTGCGGCGCTGTGGGTCACGGGTTCGATTCCCGCACGGGACTAGTGTGTTAGACGTCCTGATATCATAGTTAACTCGGGCCACCTTTAGCACTAACTAAACCACTCGAATCGTTACCAATTTAAACGTGATAAATTCCTTAAATAATAGATTCCATTCAATAGATTTAAGAATTATTTACTACAGTTGATTTGGAACATGTGAAAGGTAGCGAGGTATCTATTCGGGTACAAATATCTTAGTATTGTATCATTTTGAATGGTGCATAATTTCGAAAAGAATCTATGGTACGAGCCTTCCACAGGGATCGAACACGAATCTCCTGATTCGCTTACCCCTAACCACTCGGCTATCGTGGGTGTTCGATGACATTAATCCCGATGTATTCTATTTTAACACAGACATAAATAATTTTAAATGTTCACAATATTCATTATGAAATCACACGACGTGCGAAAATTGACAACGTAATTATAATATTGTAATCTTTGTCCATATAATTGGGCAACACATTAATACATGATGAACATTGATGGTCAAATTAATTTTACAACACTGTGTTTTTGTTTAACTAGCTTCGACCCGCGACTTCGTTTCCATGATACAATTTCCCGCTGTTTTTTTTTATGAATATTGGGGGCAAACGAGAAAGCGGGCTCACCTGTTGGTAATGAATACCGTCGCCCACGTACACCTGCAACACCAGAGGAGCTGCATGTGCGTTGCCGGCCTTTGAGGATATTTGGAGGATGGGAGGGAGGATGCAGAGGGGTTAAGGGAGGGGGAGTGGGCCTTCGGTTACCTTACACACCGAACGAAACGCAGAAGCACAAGATGCCTCTATTTGATGCCGGTATTCTGCGAAACCGTGATATAGGCCCGGTCGAGCCAGCCCATTCGAACAGCAGCAAAAGCCGCTTTAACTTTCAAACCGGAACGTGGCAGAGGTTGCACTGTTGTTTGGCGGCAGAAATGGATAACAGTCTGGTACCTACTTAGACGACTCCTTGACAGAGAAGGAGTATACCGCCTGTTAAACGTATATACTAAATTTCATCAAAATAATTTCAACATTATCGCTGTGAAAAGGTAACAGAGTAACATTCGCATATATAATCTATTCACTTAGTATAAAAAAAATATTAATATATATGTGCTTGAACAAATTCAACTTAACAGAAATACTCGTTAGGATCCCGGAAGTGTAAAAGGCTTTTCTTAAATGTGTTTTTCCTACTCTATATAACAATTGTGAAAGTTTGTCCTTCATTGACTCCCTAACAGACTGGACAGATGTAAATAACAATTGGTAAACATATAGAGTTTTATACAGAACAGGATACACACTGTTTTTTTATCTCGACCAGAAGTTATCTTTGTAAAAAAATTGCGACCTCCGATTGCGGCTGACGCTGACGTTGACGCGGGTAGAGTAAAGGTATTTGTTTTAATGTTAATAATTGTGATTGTTGTACTTTTTATTTATTACCTTAAAGGTTTTAAACATAAGATGAAAAAAGTCGTAAAATCAAACGCAACAACGTATTAGTGCAACTTTTTAATTATAAAATACTAGCTCATTATTAACATTATTTTGCATATTTGAAATGAAAGTATTACTTACGTAATTTAACTTCTTATTTTACATTCCCTACGTTCCGATTGTTTTACAGCTGCCGTGATCACGGGACATAGGTGTTAGACGTCCAGATGTCATAGTTAACTCGCGCTATCTTCTGCAATTAATGATTAATTTCGATTCGTTAAACGCGACAGCATCACTAAATAATAGTTTCGTTTCCAACTTAACATTTATATTTAACTGAAGTTGAATCACAAAATTAGTTGTATGATTGCGCAATCAAAATGCCGCAGACCCGTTCAATTGTGCACATCCCACTCGACAGCGTCATGACACTGAACGACCGCTTCAACCACGAACGGTGACGTAAAGTTTATACTCACTGCATTACTGTCCATGTTATAGTGCGAAATATACCTATAGTGAAGTAAAGGTCAAGTGCGAGTCGGGCCTTGGTCCTTACCTTACCTTACCTTACCTTACGGGGCTGTAAATAGTCCACTGCAGGACATATCCCTCTCCCATAAGGTGCGCAGTACCAGACACCTCACACTTACGCAGCTCGTCATCTACGTCACCGGTCTGACTAAATTTGATCTGGTATTTTCGAAATACCAATCACATACATATATTCACGCCTGGTTCCCAACGGGGTAGGCAGAGAAAATCTCCTTCCACTTGCTACGGTCCTTACATACGTATTTCGCTTCTTCCACTTTCATCAATCTTCACATGCATGCTCGTTGGTTTAGAGTACTCTTGACTTGGTCTTTTTCCAGAACGTCTCTGATTTGATCGTGAAATGTTCGCCTAGGTCTTCCTCTCCCGACTCTACCATTTACACTCGCCTCATATATTTGTTTTGTCATCCTACTTTCACTTACTCCACATGTCCAAACCAGCACAGCATCCTTTCCCCATTCGTGTCACTACATCGTCTTTCACGCCACAACGCACTCTGATCACATTATTTCGGACCCTGTCAGTTATCTTCACATCAATGACAGTTCTTGACGCTCTCATTTCTACTGCATTTATCCTGCTTTCATGCCTCTTCTGCCAAACCCAGCTTTCGCTTCCATATGTTAGTGTTGGTTCCAATGCCCCACCATGCACAGCCAAACGAGCTTTGTGAGATGTATACTTTTGTGAAATACAAATTAAACGCGATAAAATCTGTAGTGCAGTGTAAACAAGAAATAATAATTATTTTTCTTTTTTTAAAAAGTCATCTATTTAATGGTCTCAAAACCAGCCAGATACGAACAGTACAACCAAAGAGATTTTACAGCAACTTTTTGCTTGCAAAATACGAGAAAACTTTTTCCTCGATCTGATATATTATTTAACATATGTACATACAAAGTTCCGCTCAACCTGCATGTCAGTCAGTTCGACTAATTTATCCCGTCAGTGGTCTGTTTGCCGTCTAATACAGTTACTGTACTCCATTCAACTTGCGGCTGTTGATCACAAGTTTTTTTTTTTATATAGGAAAGACGGCAAACGAGCAAGCGGTTCACCTGACGGTAAGTGATTACCGTCGCCCACGTACATCTGCAAAACCAGGGGTGCTTTAGGTGCGTTGCCGGCATTCAAGGGTATTTGGGTGATGGAAGGGAGGATCAGGAAGGAGATGGGGACGAGGAGAAGGCCTCCGAACGAAAAGCAGAAGCACAAGGTACCTCTACGTCACGCCAGTATTCCGCGAGGCCGTGGTACTAAACCGGTCGAGCCAGCCCATTCGAGCAGCAGCAAAAGCAGCCGCTTGGCTTTACCACGTTTAAAAAAGTACCTTATTGAGGTTTGATTCCTAAGGTCCTGGTCTCGGCACAACTAAAATGTTTTAATGCAATTTCTGTGCTGCATATACCATGTGTTGAGCGCTAATGGAAAAACACGAAAAAAAAATCTGAATGTCACAGAAAAAAAATACCAGGCTGCCTTCTCGCATTGGAGGGGCGTGGTAGACTCCTTTTTTCTCCATAAGCCTCTTAAAAATTAGAGAAGGGATTTGCCCTGCAGTTAGATATATCTAAGCTGTTACTTCACAGTTTTCCTTTAACTTACTGTCCACAAGTTGCAACTTATATCTGCTTAGACAACATTAATATTAATCTAGATTAAACCATGCCATTCCAGATCTTGCCACCGGCAGTTTTCATATTTCTACAAAACTACATAGTTGTATTTCGAAATTACAATGCTAGTTTCTAGGAGGACAAATTCTTCCTTTTACTATTTTATCGTCTTTATTTCTTTTTACGCCTATGTTAGTCCACATCTGGACGAATGCTTTCATGAAAGACACGCAAGGCTGGCACGCCGCCGAGCACACTGCCGGTAAAGATCTAAAATAATAAAATTAAATCCAAGGCCGGCCATATTACTTCACGATCTCCACATACCGTGAGCGCACTGTAGGGCAAAGGCCTCCTTCTCAAATATCTGAGAGGATTTTGAAGCCGAGAAGGGCCCTCCACGCTGCTCCAGTGCGGATTGGCGGGCTTCGCATATCCTCGAAATAATTTTATTTTTTCTCAGGTATGCAGGTTTTCTCACGATGTTTTCCTTCATCGCCGAGCACGTGACCGCCAATCTGCAATGGAGCAGCGTGGCGGGCCATTTAAAGAAAAAAGTCCGCAAAAAACAGCTTAATTTAAATTCGCATATAAATAGTGGAAAACTATTCTTCTTCTATCTAACGTGGTAGAGCCAAGCGGCGGCTTTTGCTGCCGCAGGAATGGGCCGGCACGTCCGGATAAGTACCACGGCCTCGCAGAATACCGGCGTGAAGTAGAGGCATCTTGTGCTTCTGCGTTTCGTGCGGTGAGTGAGGTAACCGGAGGCCCTCTCCCCCCTCCCATCTCCCCAAATATGGTAGCGGTATATAATTTTGAGCTACCCCAGGAGGGTACCAGTACCTACGGTTCTGGAGAATCCCTCACTGAGCATCCACGTTCTGGCTTTCCTACGCTACCTAATCGTGGATGCTCAGTCTGCCCCGCGTATTCTGGGGCAAATATTCCGCTCTCTTTCTTTCCTACTCGAGGCAAACGCAGCAAGGAAACTATGGCATCCCCTACCGCGCTCGCCGTGGATTTCTGCAATATCAGGGGACTCCACTCGAACCTTAGCTCCGTTCATTACCATCTTGAAACGGCGAAGCCAGCCTTGCTTTTTCTTACAGAGACTCTATTATCGTCTCCGGCTGATACCTCTTATCTCCATTACCCGGGGTACAAACTGGAACACTCCTTTGTGCCCCGTGCCGGAGTTTGCGTATACGTCAGAGATGATATCTGTTCTCGACGCCTCGGTAGTCTTGAAGGTTTGGACCTATCTACCGTTTGGCTGCGCATCGACAGCGACGACTATCCGCGCGTCTATGCGTGCCTTTACAGGTCCCATAGCGGTAATACCGTAACTGACCGACTCATCGACCACATCCAAATGGCTACAGATTCCGTGCTACAACAGATCCCATCCGCAGAGATCGTGATTCTCGGCGATTTTAATGCCCACCACACCGATTGGCTCGGTTCTCGCATAACCGATCATGCGGGGAGATCTGTTCACGACTTTGCATTAGCATATGGCCTGACACAACTGGTAACCTCGCCGACGCGGATCCCAGACGTGGAAGGTCATACACCTTCCCTGTTGGACCTTTTGCTGACCTCTCACCCGGACGGATATTTGGTCTCAGTCGATGCCCCTCTTGGCTCGTCGGACCACTGTCTGATCCGGAGTGTAGTGCCTATCGCGCGCCGATCCCGAACGCGATCTGCGGGCTTCCGCCGTGTGTGGCACTATAGGTCAGCAGATTGGGATGGAATGCGGTCTTTCTTTGCTTCCTACCCATGGGGGCAGGTTTGCTTCTCGCTGGATGATCCCAACGCCGTTGCAGATTCTGTCACCGATGTGGTACTTCAGGGAATGGAACTTTTTATTCCGTTCTCTGCAGTGCCTGTCGGAGGTAAATCCCAGCCTTGGTTTAGTCGCACCTGCAAAATAGCGTCACGCCGAAAGCGGAAGTGCTACCAGGCCTGGGCCGATGCATCGGCGTCTCGGGATGCAAAAACCAGTACTCTTAAAAACGAGTACAACTCTGCCTCCAGGTCCTTCAAAAGAGTTATCGCTGCGGCAAAGTTAAAGCACATTGGCAGAATTGGCGAGAGACTAGTTCGCCTCCCATCGGGATCCCGCGCATTCTGGTCTCTCGCCAAGGCTGTCCAGGGGAATTTCTGTCAGCCATCTCTCCCATCTCTACACAAGGAGGATGATTCGCTGGCCCATACTGCAAAAGAGAAAGCCGATCTCTTGGGCTTTCTTTTTTGCATCCAACTCGACTCTTGATGACCAGGGAAACTCTCCTCCTACCATCCCGTGGTGTAAGTGCTCCATGCCGGAAATTCAGTTTCTGCAGAGCTCAGTGCGAAAGGCACTCCGCTCCCCTGGACATTCATAAGTCGAGTGGGCCGGACGGAATCCCTCCAATTGCGCTGAGGATGTGTGCCCCTGAGTTGGCACCGGTTCTCACGCGTCTTTTCCGGCACTTCTACTCTTCAGGCGTCGTCCCGGAATCTTGGAAGACAGCATTTGTGCATCCAATACCCAAAAAAGGCGACCGCTCCGATCCGTCCAACTACAGGCCTATTGCCATCACCCCCTTGTTATCTAAAATAATGGAGTCACTCATCAACACCCAGCTCCTGAGGTACCTGGAGGAACACCAGCTGATCAGTGACCGACAGTACGGTTTCCGTCGCGGACGATCAGCTGGTGATCTTCTAGTTTACCTGACTCACCGATGGGCAGAAGCAGTTGAGTCTAAGGGGGAGGCTTTGGCGGTTAGTCTGGACGTAGCGAAAGCATTTGATAGGGTTTGGCATAAAGCGCTTCTTTCTAAGCTTTCATCTTACGGGGTTCCTGAGAGATTGTGCAACTGGGTCACCAGCTTCCTCACGGATCGGAGCATCAAGGTTGTTGTCGACGGTGCATGCTCGGACCCCAAACCCGTGAATGCTGGTGTTCCACAAGGCTGTGTGCTATCTCCCACTCTGTTCCTTCTGCATATCAACGACATGCTACAAATCAGTAGCATTCATTGCTATGCAGACGACAGCACGGGTGATGCCCTATATACAGGCCGTGCGAATATTTCTCGGGAACACGTCGACGAGTGCCGGAACAAACTTGTGTCTGAAGTCGAGACCTTGTTATTCAAAGTCTCGGATTGGGGTCGACGTAATTTGGTCCTATTCAACCCCAAAAGACACAGGTTTGCGCGTTCACCGCTAAAAGAATCCCTTTGTCGTGTCTCCTCTTTTGAGAACATTCCCTTATTGCCTCAGCCAGTATCAGAATCCTTGGCGTTGACATATCAAGCGACGTTCAGTTCCGTGGTCACCTGGAGGGAAAGGCCAAATTGGCCTCTAAAAAGCTTGGTGTGCTCTGTAGAGCGGGACAGTATTTCATGCCGGTCCACCGTTTGCAACTTTATAAGGCGCAAGTTCGGCCCCACATGGAATACTGTTCTCATCTCTGGGCAGGGGCACCCCAGTACCAACTCCTTCCATTTGACCGCATCCAACGTCGAGCGGCTCGAATTGTCGGCGACCAAGCTCTCTCTCTGATCGGCTTGATTCTTTGACCTTGCGAAGAGATGTTGCTTCTCTTTGCATTTTTTACAAAATTTTCCACGGGGAATGTTCTGAGGAACTTTTCGGATTGATCCCAGCTGCTGAGTTTCACCATCGTACATCGCGACAGAATTCGAAGTCCCATCGATACCACCTAGATGGTTGGCATTCCACCACAGTGCGTTTTAATCGAAGTTTTCTGCCACGCACTTCGATTTTGTGGAATCAGCTGTCGCCAGCAGTATTTCCGAACAGTTACGACTTAGGGACCTTCAAGAAAAGAGCTTATTCCTTCCTTAAAGGCCGGCAGCGCATCTGTAGCTCCTCTGGTGTTGTGGATGTTCGTGGGCGTCGGTGATCACTTACCATCAGGTGAGCCGTACGCTCGTTTGCCCCCTTCTTCTATAAAAAAAAAAAAACATTTAAATAACAGAAGTGGTTTTTAATATTTGTTGAACAATTGTAAAATATTTCGCAGTGAAAGTTAGCAAGCCGATTTATTGGCGCGCGAGTGGGCCCGTAAATAATTAGAATGCGCCCATTTCGCAACACAAAGCCTTCCCAGGCAGTGGAAGTAAAAGTTGTAAAGTTTTATGAGTCTCGAAGTGCTCGTGCTTAACGTCAACACCTATTATAACCGCTTTCACTAAAAGCACCGAATGAGCTTTTGTTTTCATTTAATTGCATTATCAAATAATGATAATAATAATAATCTTTACTGTCATGAGAATTTGGAACACAAAGTATGAATTCCCTGACATCCGTGCTAGATTAATAACCTGTATTACAGAGGTCAGTGTGTTCTCCCAAGTTGATTAACAATAATAATTTCTCATAACAACAGCTAGAATAGCTTAGATATTAGTACAGAATTACAAGAAAAAATTAAAATTAAAAAAAAATTAAAAAAGTAACTTAATGGATGCTTTATTAAAATAATTAAACATTATTTAAATAATAATAATGATAATAAAATAATCTATATTTAGATATATATATAACAATCTGTCTGGTCTAAATACATCAACATTGTCGTAAGAAGGAAAAAGTTACATTTTCAGATCGTGTCGTCATGTGTGATATTTTTTTTTAATGTAAAGTCAAACAAGCAAGCGGCTCATCTGATGGTAAGCGATTACCGTCGCCAATGTACATTTGCAACACCAGAGGTGCAGCAGTTGCGTTGCTGATGATGGAAGGGACGATGTTGATAGGGGGTTTGGGGGAAGGGGAGTGTGCCTTTGGTTACCTCACTCAGCAAAAGAAACGCAGAAGCAAAAGATGCTTATTCAAGACGTCGGTATTCTGCGAGCTCGTGGTACTACCCCATTTGAACCGGCCTATTCGAGGAGCAGCAAAAGCCCCTACTTGGCTCTATCACGTACAAAACATGATAAGTCAAGTGTAG
The DNA here is from genome assembly GCA_029286595.1 of Bhutanitis thaidina. NCBI lineage: Eukaryota > Metazoa > Arthropoda > Insecta > Lepidoptera > Papilionidae > Bhutanitis > Bhutanitis thaidina. Next base: position 664,670 of record JAGSMS010000022.1, read on the forward strand.
CTGTCGAAATCACTTCAATTATGCTGAAAGCGTGTTCCAGTGACTACCGTTCCCTAAAAAATGGTGCAGTGGGGTGACCAGTTTCCTCGCGGACTGGACCATCGAGGTTTTTGTTAAAGGCGCGTGCCCGAACTCCAAAACCGTGAATGCTGAAGTTCCACAAGGCTGTGTGCTGTCTCCACCCAAGTTCATTCTACATCTTAATCATATGCTGCAAATTAGTAGGGTATATTGCTATTTGGACAACTGCACTAGTGATACTCTATACAAAGGCCGTGCAAATATTCCCCGAGAACTCAACAAAGAATGACGGAACAAAGTTTTGTGTCAGGTCGAGATTTTGTTAAGCAAAGTTTCGAATTGAGGCCGACGAAATCCAGTCCAATTTAAACCACAAAAAGTATATGTTTGCGAGTTAACAGCTAAAAAGAATTCTTTTGTCGCTTCTTCTCTTTTCAAGAACACTGCTTTAGTGGATGCTCAATTAAACGACATGCAAGATATACATATAGAAAACTTATCTGGACATTGGTCTGAAATGGTGCCGACAGAATACCAGCGCTGTAGTTGTGGCTATTCATTTAGCTCTACTATCTATATTTTGCTTTGTTTTGTTGCTGCAACTCAATAAAATATTATTATTTTTTGTTATGTTAATTAAGTTTAAGTCATTATGTGTTACTTCAGTTGTGGCAATGAATAAAGCACTTTCTTTCTTTCTTTCTTTCTTCGCTTAAATGTTTGGTAGGTATATAAACTAGAATATGCTTTATTGCACACCAAAACAGGAAAATAATGTAATAGTACAAAAACGTAATTAGACATGAGAGGTGGAACAATGGGCGGCCTTATCGCTAAAAGCGATCTCTTCCAGACAACCTTTGGATGGACAGGATTGTTATAAATGAATTTGGAAGTTGCATAAAAGCAATTGATATACAAATAAAAAATAATAAACACATATTATAGAAATACATACATGTTTTATAAATACCTATTATATATGTATACATATACATAAAAGGACTAAATCAATATAAATATAAAAGAACTGTCTAAATAACCGAAGTTACAGAGATAGATAGTAGGCCTTGACGAGATTTTTAAAAACTGGTAAGGATTGGGCGCGTCTTACCGAAAGCGGTAGGGCATTCCATAGACGGACAGCTTGTACAGAGAATGATCTGTCCAAAAATTTAGTGCTATGAACTGGTATTCTTAATTTCAAATTCTCCGATGACCTAAAAAACCGTGAATGAGAACCATAAAGGAATTCAAAACGTTGCTTAAGATATGAAGGGCAAGAAGGGTTATACAACATATTATATAGAAGAAAAAGAATATGAGCATTCCGGCGGAGGGGAATAGGTAGCCACTAGAGCTTAGTACGAAAATGTGAAACACGATAAACTACTCCTCCAAAAAATACAAACGTTAGCAAAAATTATTTAAGTCATATCTAAGACTATGCAGTAATATAAGTGGGTGTAAACGAATCGCAAATGACGCTGCTTTAAATCCGCAAGACTTGTTGGAACTCGTTAGAAATTGCTTTTTCTCCGTGAGTATACGTTCGTAAATGGATCTTTTTTTTTTAATGGGAAAGGCGGGAAACGAGCAAGCGATTCACCTGATGGTAAGTGATTACCGTCGCCCACGTACATCTGCAACAATCAAAGGTACTGCAGGAAGATTATTTGGGAAGCCTTGAAAGGATATTTGGGAGATGGAAGGGAGAATGAGGAGGGGGATGGGGAGGGGGAGTGGTCTTCCAGATACCTCATTCGCCGAACGAATCGCAGAAGCATAAGATGCCTCTACTTCACGCCGGTATTCTGCGAGGCCGTGGTATCAATTCGGTCGAGCAGCAGTAGAAGCCGCCGCTTGGCACTACCACGTTTGGAATATATGACATTTTAGCTATGTGATATGTTGGCGTTGGTTTCAGGATGTCATCGTCATAAAAGAATCAACAAAATGTAGGTAAGTAAAAAATGACGATGATTTTTTTATAGGACTATGAATACGATGCATGCGTGTACAATTATAAAGAATACAAAAAGCCCGACTGTGAAAATTTTTCGTCGAGCCGGAACAGAACATGTCTGTGTTCTATACTGATGCACGCATTTGTTAACAGGAAGGGAACATATCAAGTGCTAAAGTTAGGTCTTTATTAAAGGGAAACATCCACGTACGTCGGGTAGAAATGGAGAGGATTTGATATGTAGTTATTTTATAGTTACGTAATAAATATTTCTAAAGTGTAGTCTTTACAATAAGGCTCTACGAGTATTACTTCAGTCTACTACAGTCCGCTGGTGAATAGGCCATGACCCACTACGTCGGGCAGGTGGGTTGGAGAGGGATAGTGCCGGTCTCGCACTTATGGTTTCGGTCCCCATTACTAGCGAGTGTGTAGGGTTTGGTTTCGACAAATTCGAATGGATACTACATCATCATTCGGTTGTTCAGAGCAGCGTTTGTTAGTTTGCGAATGAAATGAATGAAAAGCGCCTGATGGTAAGTGATTACCGACGCTCACGTACATCTGCAACAATCAAAGGTACTGCAGGAAGATTATTTGGGAAGCCTTGAAAGGATATTTGGGAGATGGAAGGAGAATGAGGAGGGGATGGGAGGGAGTGGTCTTCCAGATACCTCATTCGCCGAACGAATCGCAGAAGCACAAGATGCCTCTACTTCACGCCGGTATTCTGCGAGGCCGTGGTATCAATTCGGTCGAGCAGCAGTAGAAGCCGCCGCTTGGCACTACCACGTTTGGAATATATGACATTTTAGCTATGTGATATGTTGGCGTTGGTTTCAGGATGTCATCGTCATAAAAGAATCAACAAAATGTAGGTAAGTAAAAAAATGACGATGATTTTTTTATAGGACTATGAATACGATGCATGCGTGTACAATTATAAAGAATACAAAAAGCCCGACTGTGAAAATTTTTCGTCGAGCCGGAACAGAACATGTCTGTGTTCTATACTGATGCACGCATTTGTTAACAGGAAGGGAACATATCAAGTGCTAAAGTTAGGTCTTTATTAAAGGGAAACATCCACGTACGTCGGGTAGAAATGGAGAGGATTTGATATGTAGTTATTTTATAGTTACGTAATAAATATTTCTAAAGTGTAGTCTTTACAATAAGGCTCTACGAGTATTACTTCAGTCTACTACAGTCCGCTGGTGAATAGGCCATGACCCACTACGTCGGGCAGGTGGGTTGGAGAGGGGATAGTGCCGGTCTCGCACTTATGGTTTCGGTCCCCATTACTAGCGAGTGTGTAGGGTTTGGTTTCGACAAATTCGAATGGATACTACATCATCATTCGGTTGTTCAGAGCAGCGTTTGTTAGTTTGCGAATGAAATGAATGAAAAGCGCCTGATGGTAAGTGATTACCGTCGCCCACGTACATCTGCAACAATCAAAGGTACTGCAGGAAGATTATTTGGGAAGCCTTGAAAGGATATTTGGGAGATGGAAGGGAGAATGAGGAGGGGGATGGGGAGGGGGAGTGGTCTTCCAGATACCTCATTCGCCGAACGAATCGCAGAAGCATAAGATGCCTCTACTTCACGCCGGTATTCTGCGAGGCCGTGGTATCAATTCGGTCGAGCAGCAGTAGAAGCCGCCGCTTGGCACTACCACGTTTGGAATATATGACATTTTAGCTATGTGATATGTTGGCGTTGGTTTCAGGATGTCATCGTCATAAAAGAATCAACAAAATGTAGGTAAGTAAAAAATGACGATGATTTTTTTATAGGACTATGAATACGATGCATGCGTGTACAATTATAAAGAATACAAAAAGCCCGACTGTGAAAATTTTTCGTCGAGCCGGAACAGAACATGTCTGTGTTCTATACTGATGCACGCATTTGTTAACAGGAAGGGAACATATCAAGTGCTAAAGTTAGGTCTTTATTAAAGGGAAACATCCACGTACGTCGGGTAGAAATGGAGAGGATTTGATATGTAGTTATTTTATAGTTACGTAATAAATATTTCTAAAGTGTAGTCTTTACAATAAGGCTCTACGAGTATTACTTCAGTCTACTACAGTCCGCTGGTGAATAGGCCATGACCCACTACGTCGGGCAGGTGGGTTGGAGAGGGATAGTGCCGGTCTCGCACTTATGGTTTCGGTCCCCATTACTAGCGAGTGTGTAGGGTTTGGTTTCGACAAATTCGAATGGATACTACATCATCATTCGGTTGTTCAGAGCAGCGTTTGTTAGTTTGCGAATGAAATGAATGAAAAGCGCCTGATGGTAAGTGATTACCGTCGCCCACGTACATCTGCAACAATCAAAGGTACTGCAGGAAGATTATTTGGGAAGCCTTGAAAGGATATTTGGGAGATGGAAGGAGAATGAGGAGGGGATGGGGAGGGAGTGGTCTTCCAGATACCTCATTCGCCGAACGAATCGCAGAAGCATAAGATGCCTCTACTTCACGCCGGTATTCTGCGAGGCCGTGGTATCAATTCGGTCGAGCAGCAGTAGAAGCCGCCGCTTGGCACTACCACGTTTGGAATATATGACATTTTAGCTATGTGATATGTTGGCGTTGGTTTCAGGATGTCATCGTCATAAAAGAATCAACAAAATGTAGGTAAGTAAAAAATGACGATGATTTTTTTATAGGACTATGAATACGATGCATGCGTGTACAATTATAAAGAATACAAAAAGCCCGACTGTGAAAATTTTTCGTCGAGCCGGAACAGAACATGTCTGTGTTCTATACTGATGCACGCATTTGTTAACAGGAAGGGAACATATCAAGTGCTAAAGTTAGGTCTTTATTAAAGGGAAACATCCACGTACGTCGGGTAGAAATGGAGAGGATTTGATATGTAGTTATTTTATAGTTACGTAATAAATATTTCTAAAGTGTAGTCTTTACAATAAGGCTCTACGAGTATTACTTCAGTCTACTACAGTCCGCTGGTGAATAGGCCATGACCCACTACGTCGGGCAGGTGGGTTGGAGAGGGATAGTGCCGGTCTCGCACTTATGGTTTCGGTCCCCATTACTAGCGAGTGTGTAGGGTTTGGTTTCGACAAATTCGAATGGATACTACATCATCATTCGGTTGTTCAGAGCAGCGTTTGTTAGTTTGCGAATGAAATGAATGAAAAGCGCCTGATGGTAAGTGATTACCGACGCTCACGTATATCGAGAGGGAGAGGAGCCGCAGGTGCATTGCCGGGCTCGGGTGAAGTGGGGAGGGTTGGGGGGGGGAGGCAGAAGCACAAGATGCCTCTACTTCCAAGCGGTATTCTATGCCAGGTCCTGGTAAAGCCTCAGCAAAAGCAAATGCGGCCGCTTGGCTCTAGCAGGATAGTTTGTTTGCGTGCTTCTGATGGTTGTATTCAGGTAAGAATATGCTATATTTCTCTTTACACATGCACCATTACTATTTAGATCAATTCCAATTTGTTTCTACTTTAAATTTTCACTGACTAATTGCAATAATCCTCTACTGGAGTCCCAATTGCTGGGATCAGTGGTACTTATGTAGTGGACGTAACTTCATTATACTTTTTATCTAAAGTGTCCAAGAGCGTTCATTAACATAAAATGGACTTACTGCTGGTATTGGACCAACATTCTGATAAAAATTTCTTTTACAATCCCCTACAAATTGCCTTTATATTATTCTGTTGCACATTTTATAATTCTGTTGTTGAATTTTTTAGGGGAGATTATATTTTAAAAACTATTTCTGAATAATTGTGACCACTGCTTTAGAATCACTAAAGCAGTGGGCTTTAGTGATTATCAGGTTTCCATAAAATTTCATTACGACTGTATATTTCGGATTTGTTGTTATTTAACTATTATTTTACTGGTGGTATACTGTTTATCTGGTTAGGAGTCGTCCGGGTAGGTTAGTCTTCCCCGTTTCTGTCGCTGAACTGCATCTGTTTTGAATCTACTGTTGTATCCCTTCGATTCGATCCTCGCGAAATTGTTTCAACATTGTGTGACGGATTATCATAAAAAAATACCGCTGTCGATCAAAGCCAACCAAATTTGTATAACGTGTTTTCATATGTAAATTTAATTCAAACACTCCTTTACTTTTTCGGCTTTTTCGTTTACTACCTATGTTTTCCTATTTTATTTTATCAACCCTTCTTGAAGTGAAACTTCTTTGAGCGCGATGTGAATAAAATTTCCAGGTCGAAAATAAGGGCAACGTTTTCGGACAACGTTTTCGTGCAACGTTTCGGTTAGCTGTGAGTATCTTGCATTTTGTATTTCGAATTGTACGTATTTCAGAAGTGATTTATTTTATATGTTATTGTTATTTAATTATGAACTCTATATTGTTGCAGATAAGAAACGTCATATTATTTCTGAGAAGGCTCCTTATATTCCTGTCTTACGAAGGGTCGTGGTAGCCTAGTGGACAGGGCGTTCGCTTTAATTTCATGTCACGCGAGTGATCCGGGTTCGAACCTCGGTGCCGGCACCACTAAAATCGGTTATAACAATTTTAAGTTTTAAGTTTACCTCATGCTCGGCGCATCTGAGAAATATTAAACAATATTATTTTGAGGATATGTGAAGTCCAACATTGGAGCAGCGTGGCGAACCTTTCCCGTTTCCAAAACCCTTACAGTTATTTGGATTTATTTACATTATGTACAGGATACTACTTTTACATAATTAAGAATTGTCTTAAAATTTTATTACCAACGAATGCAGTAAGTGTGTTAATTTATAGTCGAATAAGCTGTAAGATTAAATAGAATATTAAAGGCTCTTTGTTTATCTTAATCCTCAATGGCAGCCTGTCCCTGTTTTACCTCGCTGCTAACTCCACATGATGTAAATACCTCCTAATTCCCTATTAATACCACACGATACAGTATACTTATATATTTCAATGTTAAAAAAATTATATAAGCTCTCTCGATCGTCTACTCGATACTGGGAACATTATTGGTGTTTAATAATTTAAAGTAATCATAGTTTATAAATTGAAATTACTAAGCTTTTGTGTACCTTTTACCTTACTTTAACAGCCTGTTACTGTGGACTATCCACTGCAGAACATGGCCCTCTCCCCATAAGAAGCATTGAGCATAATCCGCCAGCTCGGCAAGCGGATTGGCGAACGCAGCACCAGAAATCTAGCACCAAAGACCCTGCTGCTCATCATCGGTCTGCTTAATTTTGCTCTGGTGTTTTTCGAGACCGGTATCCCGCCATCTGTCGGTAGCCATTGGCAGAACCAAAGCTGCACGTCTGAAAAATATTTTTTTTTCCGTGGATGGAAAATGCGTTACGTATACCCTGTTGCTGGCTGGTAGGCCAGCAACTGGGTTAAGTCGGACTCAATTCTCTGAATGAGAACCATACCGACTAAAAACCATCCACACGCTGTTAGCCCGGAAGCTTTTACAGCTTCATCTTAATTGACTCGCGAGCAGATGGGCCCGCGAGTTGAGTGGGATGACGATTTATTTAATGACGCGCGGATTTATACGCGGAAGGATAAGACAATAATAGTGGTGCCGGAGACCGGTGAACCCTGACAAACCGACGCGACAGACCCCGATCGTGAGACGCTCCGGCACAGTGTTTATGGCTGCTCAAACCGGAGGCGAGCACACGTGTGCACAGCGCAAAGTCGCAATCGGGACTTTTTTTTTGAAAAATAATAAAAATATTATTTTATAGATATGTGAAGCCCGCCAACCCGTATTGGAGCAGCGTGGCGGGCCCTTCCCGGCTCCTAAACCCTCTGTGATACTAGTATTTGAGAAGGAGGCCTTTGCCTAGCAGTGGGTACTTACAGGCTGTCACTAATCTTTTTTTTTTACTTTACATAATTTTAATCGTTCTGAGGATTAACATTGAATGCCTCACAGCATGTTCTAATTATACTGGCTCTTTTTACCTTACTTGGAACACAACAGTACCTGCACCGCTATTTGTTAGCATAAATAGCCAAGAGTGTGGTGTCCACTCAAATTAAACACGGTAGAGCCAAGCGGCGATTTTTGCTGCTACTCGAATGGGCCGGCTAGATCGGATTGATACCGCGGCCTCGCAGAATACCAGCGTGAAGTAGAGGCATCTTGTGCTTCTGCATTTCGTTCGGTGAGTGAGGTAACCGGAGGCCCACGCCCCCTTCCCATCCCCTTCTCATCCTTCCTCCCATCTCCCTAATATCCTTAAAGAGCTTCAACGCACCCGCAGCACCTCTGGTATTGCGGATGTACGTGATCGACGGAAATCACTTACCATCACGCTTGCTCGTTTGCCGCTTTCTCCATAAAAAAAAAAATTACTCCTAGGCGGAGAAGAAAGGCTTAACTACCATAAACTATCTCGTATCTGACATATGAAGTATCCATGCATATATATATATTAGCTATACTGCTGTGCATCTGGGCAGGGGATCGCTTGTCCATGGTTAAAAAGAGAAAAACAGTGGCACAACAGCCCGTTTAGAGCTTTTAATTTGCACCCAATTACGCTATTTGTGTTCACTAATTATAGTAGTATTATTAAAGCATGTGCAATAAGTTTCTCAAGTAAGAACAACATGAAGTACAAGAGATATTTTACAACATCTAAACATGGTTAGTTACGTACGTCGGACAGAATTTGTAACCTAAATTTGTCCAGATAATGGGTGGGTTTAGTGTAAGTTATTAACTTTCTAGCGCAGAATCTACGTACAATAGCTGTCTAATAAATTATGGGCGTAAATGGCATTAAATATATCTTAGCCATTTTGTATTAGAATTTATTAATAACATGAACGTGTATTAAAGTTTGTCTATATATTCATAGTTTATGTCGCAGCAAATAACTCCAGAAACACATATTTAATGCACAATCACACACACGCGCGCACACTAACACACCGCAGACATAGACAAGGACAAATATGCACATAAACATGCACACTCACACAGCTGCGCTCACACCCACATACACATACTTACTCATATACACAAATCCGGTGATATTCATCATTTCAGACCTTTACAGTCAAAATGATGTAGGTCATACTTCGTACCCTAATCCATAGGCTTGCTATAGCAGTAAACTTCTCAGTAAAAAATGTGGTGCATTCGCTTCTGGCCTGATTTTAATTTCTGGATAGTTTAAATTGATGGGAAATGTTAGATACAGTAATAAAATGCTTACTGTAAGCTCAACACATAGTTAAACATTGAGATGTTAGATTACAAATATTGGCATGTTGATAGCTTATGAGATAAAAAGATTCAAGTGTGGAAAATTGGAATAACAAACTGGTACCTTTTATCAGATCTATCGTATAACGTGGTAGAGACAAGCGAAGGCTTTTGCTGCTGATCGAATGGGCAGGGACGACCGGGGCAGACACGGCCTCGCAGAATACCGGCGTGAAGCAGAGGCATCTTGTGCTTCTGAGTTTCGTTCGGTGAGTGAGATAACCAGAAGTCAAATTCAACCCTCTCGTTTTCCTAATTAAAACTATAACCATTTTATAATTTGGTTTGAACTGTAGCAAGCTTGAAACAAACATTAGGCAACTTAAAATTTAGTTGCATATTGTTGCGAAAATTGACTAAAGTGGTCGTGTGACAAAATATATTAAACTAGTGCACGTCTTTGAAGTTTACCGGCCACAACAAATTGAGAGCAAGCTCTACTGTTACTGAAACAACGAACTAATTTTTAATTAAATTGTCAATCTTGCTACTGTTCAGTTTTGATATAATCAGAGTAGGCGCATCTGACATAAGTTTATCGAGGCAAGTTTTAATCAACATCTTTAAACAACATTTTAAATGTTAAATATTATGAGGCAGAACTTTATTTATTTGTATAGAATTATAGCTTAATATTCAACTATTTCGTTTTCGTATTTAATAATTATTAAAATTTATCTTTTTAGATGCATACGGTAGATACGCTTATTTTTACAGAAGAAGGGGGCAAACGAGCATGCGGCTCATCCGATGGCAAGTGATCACCGACGCCCACGAACATCCACAACACCAAAGGAGCAACAGACGCGCTGCCGGCCTTTAAAATAAGTTGCGGTTGGCCTAGTCGTTTTACAGCTTCAGCAGTAAAGACTCGCGAGCAGGCGGACCGCAAGTTAATTCTAAAAAGAACGACCACGGTGCTGGTGCTGTGTCGTGCTCGAACCCCTGTTAACGAAAGAAAAGCTCTCGAGAAAAACTAGAGAGGGTAGGGGGGGGGGGGGCTGACGCGAAACCTTGGATTCCTACGGATTTCAAATTTAAACTGACACATTCTCTAAGTTAAAACGCTATAACGCTACGCCCACACTCAGAATTTTTTTTTTATCGTATTCCTCTAACTCCAACAATGTGTAAAAATTATTTACTGTTAGTGTAAACTTAACGACGTTTTTTTTGTTATTAACTGTTGTTCCGCAATGTTTTCTTTGCTTTTTGTTTGGACGTTTCTTTATTACCTTACTTTAGGTTTATTCTCGGTGTGTGCTTTGCTACATTATTTTTCGCTAATATTTTTGCGTGTTGTTAATATGAATGTTTTCTATTCTATTCAATGTCTGTACATGGACTTGCACTTTCGTCGCTTACGTCGAGTCCCAGCGTATAGAGATCTGTGGTTTGATACAAATTTGACGCGATGCGGTACGGATTTAAACCAAATATTCAGTGCGGTATCCGGTTGCATGCAGCTCACCGCATTGCGAAATCAAACTCGTATATCTTTACAAATAATAACAAAAGAAGATTAAAACTTATACATGCTTTTTGAGCTTTTTACATGGTTTTGGCTCTATCGTATAAACGGTAATACGCACTAGCGTAAAATTTGGTGTAATTATATTGAAAACTGAACTAAAACGACAAATAATAATATCCAGTCAAGTGTGAGTCGGGCTCCCGCTAAGGCTCTCGAATCGAATGAAAGAAAACTCAACTTTTTTTTTTTTACAAACACCACTTTTACTTTTGCGTTCGGCACATTCGGCTGAATTTTTCGGTCGCCAGAGTCTCATTCATTTTTTTTTTTATAGAAGAAGGGGGCAAACGAGTGTGCGGCTCACCTGATGGTAAGTCATCACCGACGCCCACGAACATCCACAACACCAGAGTAGCTACAGCCTCTTTAGTATATATAATCCAAGCTAAAACCATTCAATGAACTCACTCATAAATGAACATTTTACTTTTATAAAGATAAAGTGAAATAGTACCATTGTGTTTTTAGAACAAACTTTACAAATAAATTTTTTACTATACGTCACATAAATAACGTCCGAATCTTCGTTCTTTTACGTTATGTTACTTAGAAGTTTTTTTATGACAGCTATTGTTACAGAACAGTTGAAAAAGCTTTAGTTTCGAAATGTCAAACTATTTATTCATTAGAGCGTTTCGTTCTTCAAACTGCAAAACAAGACACAACTATATTATATTCAAGCGTGGCAGAGTCAAGCGGCGGCTTTAGCTGGTGCTCGAATGGGCCGGCTCGACCGGATTGACACCACGGCCTCGCAGAATACCGGCGCGAAGTAGATGCATCTTGTGCTTCTGCGTTTCGTTCGATGAGTGAGGTAACCGGAGGCCCACACCCCCTCCCTATTACCCTCCTCTTCCCTCCCATCTCCCAAATATCCTTAAAGACCGGCAACGCACCTGCAGCATCTATGGTGTTGCAGATGTATGTGGGTGACAGTAATCACTTACCATCAGGTGAACGGCTAGCTCGTTTGCCGTCTCTTCCATAAAAAAAAATATATTACTTTTGGAAGTTGATCTTAAATTGTTAACCGATATTTCTAATAATTTCACATAAAACTAATTCTGAACCCGCTGATACTTGTGGAAGCCGCTTACAAAACAGCGTAGAGCGCAATTAATCCTGTAACTTTCATAAAAGCTCGTACCGTTGCGAACGCATATGCTGTTAACAGATTGCTTATGAAAGTATTAACAACAATTGTTCATTCCAAAGTTTGTGCCGTACAAATTGAAAGCTCCCGTCACGTTCTATCTCCCAGAGAGGTGAAAATGTTAAACGCGATCGCTCATTTCTGCTAGCCAAGTCGTGCCTCGAAAGCTCACGGTGGCACGGGTGACAGACGTATTCTATAATAAGAACAATAGAATTTGAAATTAACCAATTTTTTACATTTTTACGTCCCGTCGTTTCGGGAGTATTCTTTGTGTAACGACATAGGATTTTTTTTTTATGGAATTGACGGCAAACGAGCAAGCTGTTCACGGCGGATGGTAAGTGATTACCGTCGCCCACATACATCTGCAACACCAGAGGAGCAACAGGAACGTAGCCGGCCTTTAAGGATATTTGGGAGATGAGAGGGAAGAGGAGGGGAATAGGGAGGGGATGTGGGCCTCCGGTTACCTCATTCACCAAACGAAACGCAGAAGCACAAGATGCTTCTACTTCACGCCGGTATTCTGCGAGGCCGTGGTATCAATCCCGTCGAGCCGGTCCATTCGAGCAGCAGCTAAAGCCGCCGCTTGGCTCTGCCACGGTGAAAAAAAAAATTCTGTATTTATAGCACCTTAGGTCATGGGGAGGTGATAGGCTGTGGCTGTAACGTCCTAATGTCACTGTTAACTCCGACTACCGTCAACTTTTAACTATTCGTTTTGATTCGATCTACGAACAAGGCGCTCACAGGCCAAAGTGAACAGACATCTAGGCAAGCGTGTACCATCCTAGGCCTCATCTTCGCTTTCCATCGGGCAAGATTGAGGTCAAAGGCAAGCCTATTTTTTCATAAAAAAAAAAAAAAAACAGTAACTAGAAGTCTTGCAGTGGTATGCTTGATTTTGGATTTAATTTTATTTAATTACGAGATACCTATCCGGTGGTAGCGCCCAGCCGTCTTCTCTATTTAAATGATTCACTTGCCTACCTGTCGTAGACTGCATCTCAATTATAGCTTGAAAGATATCAGAGAACATACCAGCGAAATATGTAGTAATGAAGGTTAAAGTATTAGATTGCCGTTTTAATAGTGTAGCTACTATGAATTAAAATTAAACCAACATGGTCCATGATTCGTGATTAAAACTTTTTTAGATTAATTTCCAAATACGAGTTCCGACGTGACGTTCTAACGCAGCAGAGATAGTTCGCAATAACAATTCAGCGTATGAAGATTATACGACTAACGAACGTACCGTGCGGCGTTTATGTTTGAACTGTCTTCGTAGAGGAAAATTTCGACTCGATGAACGAACCACGACGTATACCAGACAGTTAGATCATGATGAATGTGAATGATGATGATGAATGAAGTGATGATGGAAGCCGATCCATAGTTTGACGTTAGATTACCCACAATATTGATTCATTTGGACTAAATTAATTGATGTGGATAGGGCACACGTTGAAGCTTTGCCTTGCATCGATGAGTAGGTATAGAAGTGATTATGGACATAATTACGATGTGTGATGTAATTCAATCTTTGGTGTTTCCACATTTATAAATAGTTTATAGTCTCTGTTACTGTGATTTGTCTTCAGTAATAGCTGAAATATGCCGAATTGTCAATTAATTAGTATAGAGCGAGTTGAGGCGACATGAAAAAAATACAGATTTCATAAATTTTACAGAATATACTTATCACATAAATCCTCAGCATATTTGGAACATTTGGACATCCGTGATGAACATATGTTTCATATGAAAACCAGCGTCAGGCTCTAAAGCTTGACAATAAGCTGATCTGGAGAGCTATTGGTCCAGCCATGAGACACGTACAATGTATTATTTTTCTTTAATTGTGAAGTCTCAAGTTGCTTTTAAGATATCTCAGGGGTCAACATGTTCCAAACTTATCTAATTAGTGACGGCCTTAACGTTACCAGTTAACATTTGATACACACCTGAAGTTGTTGCTTTAAGAGCTATGATCACTATAATGATATTGTTAATAAATGTTGTTTTTTTTGGTTTTTATTATTCTTTTATTTGTTTAATTAATAACTTGTAAACTAATTGTGATCTGAAAGTCTATTTCTTTCCTTCTTTCTTTCTTTCTTTCTTTCTAATACTACATTCCGTCATGGGTATCAATTTGATGTACAATAAAACTAGAACTCAACACACACATAGCCAATGACTATTATCAAATAAATCGTATTTGAAAAAAGAATGATGATATAAAAAATGTGGAAAAAATGAAATCGCAGCTTTCTTACAATTCAACTCTCATGCAGGTACGTTGTGCCTTTTGTTTGATGCTCAGATGAAAGGATCTAATCCTGTCCGTGAAAGTAGAGCGTTTCTGAGAGCCGATCCTGAAGCTATCAAAAACTTTTCGCACAAATGGAATATTCAATATACTTCGTAGTTTCGTCTCGTAGTTTCTTACAATTCAACTCTCATGCAGGTACGTTGTGCCTTTTGTTTGATTCTGAGATGAAAGGATCTAATCCTGTCCGTGAAAGGAGAGGGTTGCTGAGAGCCGATCCTGAAGCTATCAGAAACTTTTCGCACAAATGGAATATTCAATATACTTCGTAGTTTCGTCTCGTAGTTTCTTACAATTCAACGCTCATGCAGGTACGTTGTGCCTTTTGTTTGATTCTGAGATGAAAGGATCTAATCCTGTCCGTGAAAGGAGAGGGTTGCTGAGAGCCGATCCTGAAGCTATCAAGAACTTTTCGCACAAATGGAATATTCAATATACTTCGTAGTTTCGTCTCGTAGCTTTCTTCTTCTTTTTGAAAGAAGTAAATAGCATTTAGAATTTGTTGTTTTTCTTTTTACTTGCAGTATTTTACTTACGAAGTGTTCAATATTGGAACATAAAATAAAATTGGCAGCTCACACAATAAGACTTTAATCGACCCTTTGACAATACATTTGATAATGTTACATATTAACCATGTTTTATAACCCTTTACTCCTTTTGATTGCGTGTCGATGTCGGTAGCTATCGACGTATGAGTGCTCCGTCCCTTCAGTCGTGATTGTTTTTATTATCTTACCCCTGTGCGCTTCCCGCGCCCCTTGCAGGCCCCTGCCAGACCCTTATACTCTAGATAAAGCGTCAACACTAAGCTTACATGACCGTTTACCCAACAAAGTCTGTGATCAGAATGTCTGGATTAGATATTTTTTTGGACGTTTCAGCCCGCTTTTAATCGGGTGCTAGGCGAGGAGTCTATCACCGTCTCAGCATCCAGCTACGAGCTCTCGGCACAGGGGTTTTGAACTCGTGTCTCCTGATTTGGAGATAGATCACCCTAACCACTCGGTTATCGACGATTCTATTGGCTTATTTTTTGTGTATACACACAGACACAGACACGCACAATTTGTTGTTATTATAGGTAATCGTTTTGCTGTAATGTTATATTGATAATAATGCTACTTTTAAGGGATTACGGTCTGGTGAATACACGTGTTATGAACATAGAATATACATACATAGAACATAAAATTGTTAAGTGGATGTTTTAATAAACATACTAATCAGAACTGTGCTGTGGTGTCAGGAGAATATACTAACTTTGATTGTTCTACAAATATCAACCTCACCTGCACCATGCAACTTGCTGATTAACGAACGAGGCTCCGGTGATCGAATGGTGTCGGAAAATCCATCTGAAGATATCGAACCCGAATACTACAGGCCGGTGATGGGGAGCAACGTCACTGGTAAGGGGGGTACCGGCGCTTTGATCACTAACAAGCCCGCCCCCAGCGTGGGGAGTATGGCCTAATTGGTCCATGCATCTCAGACATTTTCATAGAAAAGTCATTATATATATCTTTTCCGCCGCTTCATTACAACAGACACAAATTCCTTATTTTTATCCATTTGTTTTTTATACAATCATTAAATATCACCATATCATATAATATGTGTGTAGATGTAAGTGTAGAAATAAATGTCTTTATGACTTTATATTTGTTCAATAGTGTAAATGTAAAGGCTAATAAAGTATATAGTGGGACTCTGTGCCTTAAATTCAAAATAAAAACAATCGTTTGTAAAGATTGACGCAAACACGGTGACGTCACTGGTCACGTTCTTTCTAACAATGAGGAATAGAGTGGGCTACGGAACCCGTTTGGTTATGCGCTAAGTAGAATCAAAAGGAAATTAAGAAAGGAAAGAAGAAAGAAAGAAAGAAAAATGTTTATTGGTACAGTATAAAGAGACAACACACACATAACCTGTTAATCAAAAATAATGAAAGAAAAGCATAAGGTACAAAATAAACCAGAATGTAACGTCAGACTTCACAATAAAAAAAAATACATTGTGCGTGTCTCATGGCTGGACCAATAGCTCTCCAGATCAGCTTATTGTCAAGCTTTAGAGCCTGACGCTGGTTTTCGTATGAAACATATGTTCATCACAGATGTCCAATTGAAAGCATACTGAAAACATATATTATGAAACCCAAAATATCAGCATAACATAAAATAAAAATAAATGAATGATATACTTCTATCTAATATATATATCTAAAACATATACATATATATTCAATATAAATATATTCTATCTAAAAATTCAAATTCTTTAATTCATAATCTCTGTTTGGCCGTGGGGTATAGGCTTAAAAATCTGCCACCTCCTCTCTTCCTCCAGATGTTGTCTTCTTGTCGTAAGAAAGGCCACCAAAGGATGACGGGTTATTCATCTCGAGAGTTACCAGACCAAAATTAAGCGGACCGATGACCGGTAGAAGCGGTTTAGGTGCGATGTGCCTGGTACTTGATTTCCCGAGCGTGGCAATTGTGGAAAATTCTCCTTATGGGAAAGGTTAATATTCTGCAGGGGATTATTTACAGGTAAGGTAAGGTAATCTCTGTCTGTGTAATCCATAATTATAAATCATCTCAATCGCTTAAGATGGTACTCCTTTGTCTGTGACCTCAACGAGATAAACTATAGTTAGTAGTACCGTTCGTAACCACTGTAAGTCCCCTGTAAGTCACTTTCTAAAGACTTATTATCAGACTTCCTTTGTCCCGCCAGTTTGCAACAAATGTAAAGGATAGTTTGACATTTTTCGCGCAGCAACTTAAAAGTTGAAGAAAATACTGTTTAATTTTTTTATATTACATTTTGCACATAAAGGACCATTTTTCTTTCCAATATTACTTGGAAACGCAGATTTCTTCTCCATTTCCTTGCAACACCTTTTCTTCTCGTGGTTGTCATTAAAAGCAACTCAGGGAAAAGCCTTGAAAATGTCATGGCAATGTCCGGGAACGATTTCCGCGAATATCGTTCTATCTCCCGGAGAGACGCAACGTGGGTTGCGGATATGCGCTTGGCAACGGGAGTATACCAAATGGATACTCGTAACTTCGACCTACCCATATACGAGGTAGGCATTAGCTTACCTGGCTGGATGCGACATTATTGATATTTAGAGATAATATTATTAATACTAGTGATTACAATTATATATTTTTAAAAGCCTTTTCGCAACAATACAAATAAAACTAACGCTATTTGTCATGTCTCATGGCATAATGATCTCGCGAAGAGCACTTCAGCAGCAGGATTTCTTGTCGGCAACTTCAAACGCAAGCAGCT
The DNA here is from genome assembly GCA_029286595.1 of Bhutanitis thaidina. Taxonomy (NCBI): domain Eukaryota; kingdom Metazoa; phylum Arthropoda; class Insecta; order Lepidoptera; family Papilionidae; genus Bhutanitis; species Bhutanitis thaidina. Next base: position 682,260 of record JAGSMS010000022.1, read on the forward strand.
TATTATGGTCTTTGACCTGTATGTCGTTGGCCTAGTTAACAGGTAGCGCAAAAATAACTTGTGACAAAAAACAGAAACTGAAAAACTATCCTGGGTCTAAACTACTGTACTTATATAATTGATATTTGGTGTATAACTTAGAAATAGCCTAAAGGATATGAGGTTAAATTTAATGTCGTAACGTCGCATCCATCCTACTTTTATTTGATTTTGGATTTTAGCGAAAAGGGCAGAAGAAAGTCTGCCGAGCCTGCCAGTAGTTTATAAAATCGATTAGGGTTATTTTTCTACTACACTTATCTCCACAACCAATTGAGACAAAGACCAGAAAATCGATATGAGTACCTTGAACTAAAATAATAATTATTTAATCATTATTTTCAGAAATCTTAGCTTTACGTAATGTAAAAATATTGAAGAAACTATGTTACTTGTATAGCTAAGGAGTTATTAAGTTCAACAAAAATTTTAATTTAGTAATCGTTATAAATATTTCAAAAGAGCCGTGGTAGCCTAGAGGTCAGGGAGCTCACTTTAGTATCATAGAGAGTGAGTATCCGAGAGGAGCACCACTATATAGCAATAGCAATTTCATATAAATATTTGAGAAAACCATCTTTGCCCAGCTGTTGGCACTTTTACTAGGTGGTAGGCTCCGTCTTTGCCTAGGAGCTTTCTGAGTACGTACCACCCTCTTATCTACTCCTAACGCTAAGAAATAGTACAACCACTCTTGTGTTCCGGTTTGAAAAGTATACTGAGTCAGTGTATTATTATTTTTTATTTTTTGAATGAAAAAGTCGGCAAACGAGCAAGCGGTTCACCTGATGGTAAGTGATTACCATCGCCCACGTACATCCGCAACACCGGAGGTGCTGCAGTTGCATTGCTGGCTTTTAAGGGTATTTGGGAGATGTAAGGGAGGATGAGAAGGGGGATGGAGAGGGGGAATGGGCTTCCGAATACCTCAATCGCCGAACGAAATGTAAAAGCATTAAATACCTCTACTTCACGCCGGTATTCTGCGAGGCCGCGGTACCAGTCCGGTCTAGTATCTACTATTGTAGTAGGAACAAAAACCGCTGCTCGGCTCTACCACGTTTAAAATTGACCTGGAGTACCTTGACCTGGAGTGTTAAGCTCATTTATACTGAGTCAGTGTATTACCATCAGCTGGAATGTTATTTATCACTACAATCCAAATAAAACTGAATAAATAATCTCTTCTTTCTTTGTCCTACCGTTGAGTTGAACTTAACCCAATTAGTTATTGCATTAAGAAATATGTTCTCCTTTGCACTGCCTTCTTAATGAGCTCTGTCTTTCAAATTATGATAAATGTTTTTAAAATTTTAAAAAAAATTTAAAAAATTCGTAAAGGTCACGAATACAACGCTCTTCTTTTATCGACCATGTTGTTTGTGATGTTTCACGAAGCTAACGTTATTAAAAGCATTAAAGTGATTATGGGAATGCTAATTAACTTCAAAGTGTCTTTTGAAGTGGCGAGTTTCTATTGCTATGGCGTTAATAATGAAATAATTTCAGCGTTTTATAACACCAATGTTATTTTATAAGATTAAGACTTTTTTCGTAAACTTTTTTGCCCCCAAATCAAGGGATATCCTAGTTTGAGGCCCCAGGGTAATTTTAAGAAAAATTGTACCTTTTTTTTTTGGGGTATTTCTATATTTACTCATCAGGTTGGGTTGTATAAATAAATATATAATAAAATTAATAGATAATTAAAACCTAACCAGATGGAAGCCCCCGGCAGCGGAGACCAGACGGCCGAGGGTTAGGGAGAAAGGGAAAGAAACCGGCGGACAGTGCGACCGGCATCGAGTAGCACCGCCTTCTGCATTTGAGCTCGGAGCGGTCCGTCACGGAGTCCCAGCCGGCTCAGATGTTCCGAGAGGCTGACTGGGATTAACCCATTCGCAGAGACGACGATCGGAATAATTTCGGTCGGCATACCACCCCACATGTCGGTTACCGCGTGAGCCAGGTCCAGATAAAAATAAAGATTATTATTATTATTTATTATAATAATTTTGTTAAATCTGTTTGCCTTTAAGAATAATTAATGAAAAGAACCCCGGTTCTGGCACATCACAGTTCTAACGGTGACCGAATCTCTATCATTTTCTTCTTGCTCTTTCACGGACTACCCCTGCGTAGTAGAACCTTACCTATTTATGCCTCCAATTTTCTTTGTAATTGGTAGAGCCAAGCGGATTGGTAGAGGAGCACTTGTACGGAGACTGTACGTGCTATTAAAATATCATCACGTATGATATACATAAAGCTTAGTAAATGAAGAAGCAAGGTAAAAACTGTGATAAAAACTATTGTAGTCTTAACATCCGGATTTTTTAATAAAAATTATTACGATCCCGATATTGAACATAGCCTATGTTTCCTGAAAATTCCTGAAATTGAAGAATTTTCCTTAACGAATACTTAGTACGTGAATTATTATAAATATCATGCTACATTTAAAGGATCTAGAGCAGAGTTCTGTGAGATGGCTTAATCCTTTTATTTAGTATACCAGTTTTAATAAATGATTCAAATAAAGCAAACAAACAACTTCCGTGATTACGTACGTTCTCGTAAATCTCAATTACAAAATGAATATTTTCTCGCGGCTTTTATGCGTAATGCCTAACGAGCCGCTTACATCGCGATGCGATGTTGTCGGGCAATCCGTCTAATGTAATGACCTGAATTTAATAATCATTATGGAGATGCCGACCTGCGCAGCGTTGCGGGAAGTCGATGGACGGAGGTGGCTCAGGACCGTGCTTCGTGGCAATCTCTGGGGGAAGGATGTTCAGGAGTGGACTTTTGATAGGCTGAAATGATGATGATGGAGATACGTAAATATTTATTTTGTTATTCTAAACTAATATATTCCGTAAAACCTTTTTTATTGCAATGGCTACCGACAGATCGCTGGATAAACGAATCGAAAAATACCAGACGAAAATTTATCTATCTAGGATCTATGACGGGCTACAGCGTCTCTGGTGTGTGGTGAGCGTGGCGATTGTGACAAGTCTCCTTTATGGAGGCCCATGTCCTGATGATCTGCTTATAGTCTGGACAATTTACAGGCTGCTATGTTAACGTTCATAAGGTAATATAACACATTAATTTCTTATATTTACGCGAACACTACACATTTGAAAATTAAACTATTAGATAACTCGATTAATTATTTAACAATAATCATTATTACTTAAATCCTACCACCGCCCGCTCGGCTCTCATACTCTGTTACTACGGTAGGGTTATTACGTCGTGATGAATTCGTCGTTTATTGTTTTAACATAGGCTGTTATGTCGACAATTCGAAGAATAATTTTGGTAATTAATTAAAGAGAGCATGTTTGAAATAAACATGCTCACTTTACCACATACACACCACATAAACAGTTACCTAATCGAATAACTTGTTCATCGTTATAAGGCTTGAGAATGACATACAATATGATTATTCATTTTATAACTCAAACAACAAACACTTTGTAAGTTTTTTTTAAATAATTGGTAATTTTTGGATCGGTATACTTGGCAAGTGAGTTGGCGATCCCCAACACTGAGAACCTCAGACGCTGCTGGTCATCCTCGGTTTTTAATTTTCGGTCTGGTATTTTTGTGATAGATCATTCCGCCATATTTGAGTTGAATCGAGAATTTTCTTGGTATTTATTTAATTCAAAATAAATTATAGACATTACATGATTATTGTTTGGGCAAAAGGCTATGGACGTTAGAAAGTAATAATATAAGTATATGTATGTATAAATATATAATGTAATTTAAATGAAGTAAGCTTTCGCGAAATGAGGAAGCTCAAAGTTGCTCAGCGCGCTATGGAAAGGGCTATGCTCGGTGTTTCTCTGCGCGATAGAGTCTGCAACGATGATATCCGCAGCAGAACTAAGGTAACCGACATAGCCGTAAAGATCAGCAAGCTGAAGTGGCAATGGGCCGGCCACATAGCTCGCAGAACTGACAACCGTTGGGGAAAAAATGTTCTCGAGTGGCAGCCACGTACAGCCAAACGCAGTGTGGGACGACCCCCCACAAGATGGAGTGACGACCTGCGCAGTGTTGCGGGAAGTCGACGGATGCAGGTGGCTCAGGACCGAGCTTCGTGGCAATCTTTGGGGGAGGCCTATGTTCAGCAGTGGACTTGTGATAGGCTGAAATGATGATGATGATGATGATGAAGCTTTCGCGAACGCATTCTCAATATTTTTTTAGCCCTTTCAACCTACCAAAGCTTATTCAAAACACCACCAAACATCAAGGTGGTGGGACTGTTACCGTCTTGGTGTCCCAAGACTACGATATAAATGATTCGTAAGTTTTGAAGCGCGGCCGAGAGGTGGCACCACCTGTCGCCCTTATGACTCGCCAGGTGAAACGGAAATACATTACTCACCATGGCCGCTGTGTTGTTTGATCATTTTACCTAACATACAGACAGCCATTTCGGCGTGTTATATTTAATAACATGTTTTACTTAGCTTAGCATTTAGCGCTGTGCTTTCGATGTTGTTTTTAAGCATAGTTAACATAAACCGGTAATGAATACAGCATAATGCAATCAGGATTCTGTTCGCTTCGCCGATTTCCAAACAAAGAATTAGGTATGCAAAGTAAAATATAAACAAGGCTGATTCTGAAACCGTTTCTAGATTTGCATTTCTAGACATTATTCTACTGTTTGTAACTATTAAATTAAGAAATGGTATTCTATATTTTTAAACAAAACTACGTAAAGGGTTTTGACTTTGCTCCCTCCTTTTCTCTCTAATGATCTTATAAAGCTATAATTTTTTTATATATGTTCTTATTATGATTCTAATAATATTAAGATCTTAAACAAACGAGCAATCGGTTCACCTGATGGTAAGTGATTACCGTCGCCCACGTACATTTGCAACACCAGAGGTGCTGCAGGTGCATTGTCGGCCTCTAAGGGTATTTAGGAGATGGGAGGGGGGATGAGGAGGGGGATGGGGAGGGAGTGGGCCTCCGGTTAACTCACTCACCGAACGAAACGCAGAAGCATAAGATGTCTCTACTTCACGCCGGTATTCTGGGAGGCCGCGGTAAATCCCCGGTCGTGCTAGATCATTCGAGCAGCAGGTAGGCTCTACCTCGTACAACAACCTTACCGCAATGTAAGTAATCCCCTGCGTAGTGTAGTAATCCCCAGTTGTCATAATGTACGTTGGCGTTGGTAATAATTTACCATCAAGCGAGCCTGTAGTGGCAATGGGCCGGCCACATAGCTCGCAGAACTGACAACCGTTGGGGAAAAAGGTTCTCCAGTGGCAGCCACGTACAGCCAAACGCAGTGTGGGACGACCCCCCACAAGATGGAGTGACGACCTGCGCAGTGTTGCGGGAAGTCGACGGATGCAGGTGGCTCAGGACCGAGCTTCGTGGCAATCTTTGGGGGAGGCCTATGTTCAGCAGTGGACTTGTGATAGGCTGAAATGATGATGATGATGATGATGAAGCTTTCGCGAACGCATTCTCAATATTTTTTTAGCCCTTTCAACCTACCAAAGCTTATTCAAAACACCACCAAACATCAAGGTGGTGGGACTGTTACCGTCTTGGTGTCCCAAGACTACGATATAAATGATTCGTAAGTTTTGAAGCGCGGCCGAGAGGTGGCACCACCTGTCGCCCTTATGACTCGCCAGGTGAAACGGAAATACATTACTCACCATGGCCGCTGTGTTGTTTGATCATTTTACCTAACATACAGACAGCCATTTCGGCGTGTTATATTTAATAACATGTTTTACTTAGCTTAGCATTTAGCGCTGTGCTTTCGATGTTGTTTTTAAGCATAGTTAACATAAACCGGTAATGAATACAGCATAATGCAATCAGGATTCTGTTCGCTTCGCCGATTTCCAAACAAAGAATTAGGTATGCAAAGTAAAATATAAACAAGGCTGATTCTGAAACCGTTTCTAGATTTGCATTTCTAGACATTATTCTACTGTTTGTAACTATTAAATTAAGAAATGGTATTCTATATTTTTAAACAAAACTACGTAAAGGGTTTTGACTTTGCTCCCTCCTTTTCTCTCTAATGATCTTATAAAGCTATAATTTTTTATATATGTTCTTATTATGATTCTAATAATATTAAGATCTTAAACAAACGAGCAATCGGTTCACCTGATGGTAAGTGATTACCGTCGCCCACGTACATTTGCAACACCAGAGGTGCTGCAGGTGCATTGTCGGCCTCTAAGGGTATTTAGGAGATGGGAGGGGGGATGAGGAGGGGGATGGGGAGGGGGAGTGGGCCTCCGGTTAACTCACTCACCGAACGAAACGCAGAAGCATAAGATGTCTCTACTTCACGCCGGTATTCTGGGAGGCCGCGGTAAATCCCCGGTCGTGCTAGATCATTCGAGCAGCAGGTAGGCTCTACCTCGTACAACAACCTTACCGCAATGTAAGTAATCCCCTGCGTAGTGTAGTAATCCCCAGTTGTCATAATGTACGTTGGCGTTGGTAATAATTTACCATCAAGCGAGCCTGTAGTGGCAATGGACCGGCCACATAGCTCGCAGAACTGACAACCGTTGGTGAAAAAAGGTTCTCCAGTGGCAGCCACGTACAGGCAAATACAGTGTAGGACGACCCCCCACAAGATGGAGTGGCGACCTGCGCGGTATTGCGTGAAGTCGGTGGATGCACGTGGCTCAGGACCGAGCTTCGTAGCAAATTTTGGGGGAGGCCTATGTTCAGCAGTGGACTTGTGATAGGCAGAAATGATGATGATGATGATGATGATGAGCCTGTAGTGTATGTGTATACCTATTGAATACAAACTAATACAGGAATGTAAATCAATGTATTCATAATATGTATGCATAATTCTGCCGTCTCAGGCAATGCACTACGCGGTCCGCGGTAGGAACCAAAGGCCTTATAAACACTGTGTTAGTAAGAGCGGGGGTTATTCGTGATCGAGCCGGTGCGGAGTGAAGACGTAGTGCGTGCGCTGGGAAGCGATAGCCGTCTAATGTTATAGTTAACTAAGTCTACCTAAAATAACTGAACACTACAGAGCGCCTTGCTTGGTGTCCCATAAACTAATACGTTTTTTTTTCACATCACAAGTATCTGGTGCACTATGATTGCTAACAACTGAGGTTCTGATAATTGGGTATTGATTACAATATACGTAATAAATATGAAGTCGGTTGTTGAAAGTAATTTACAAAATTTAACTTGACACTGTTTTAAACAAAATATTATAATTCAAATGATGATACGAATACGAGTATACGAAAGTTTACAAAATACCTCATTCATTCACCTGGGTAAATTTCACATTTTCTTTTCAGTGTAAAGATTACTCTTTGTTAATCGTTTTACTGAGCTTTAAATCATAATTTAGATGTCTGCTGTCAGATGAACAGCTGGTGGGAGCCAAATAACCTCTAGAACGGAGAAATGTCAGGAAAATGGACATTTTCCAATAAGTTGTATCGAGTTTGAATGAATTAGGCCGCCGCTGATAACTTTAGTAATTTCCATTAAATTATTTCTAACAATATGGTTTTATAGCCATACTTAAGATTCCACTAAGAACTCCTTTTATGTCTCGGAGCCGTTCCGTCAGGATAGCTACCCTTAGCTATTTACTGATAATCAACAGTACAATCACTGCTTTGTTCCTCTGGTTTAAAGGATATAGGTAATCAGTGGAATTACTGGCAGAGGGGCATTCCATCTTAATGACGACGTATCTGTAACCTTCTTGGATGGAAGTGGTAGAGTCAAGCGGCGGTTTTTGCTGGTGCTGGAATGGGTCGGCACCACCACGTTGGTACCACGAACTCGCAGAGTACCGGCGTGAAGTAGAGGCATCTTGTGATGCTAATGTGTTTCGTTCGGTGAGTGAGGTAACTAGAGGCCCACTACCTCCTCCTCATCCTCCCTCCCATCTCCAAAATATCCTTAAAGGCGGTGCAGCGCAGCTTGCAGCTCCTCTGGTGTTGCAGTTGTACGTGGGCGACGTTAATCACTAACAACCGGGTGAGCTGTTTGAACGTTGGCTCGTTTACCCCATACACATAATTTTTTTTTTTTTAATTTTATATCCGGCCAATGCTCACTGTGTTGTGGCGATCTTAGAGAGACAATATATCTTTTTTTAAATAAGCCAACTTCATCTTGATCTTAAATATAATTTTTGTGATAATACAAATTTAACCAACAGCTCTTGTTACTTACACCAGTTGTAAGCCTCTTCATATGTTCATACAATCATACGCTGCTCGTTAGCGTTCATTTCATCTGTATTCGCTGAGAAATTTTCATAATCTCATTCAAAGTTACATTTCTTTTTAATATTTGTGAATGCATAACGTCTGGAATATATTTTCAATAATTTTAATGACATCTTTACAGTTTTGAGTAGAATCCTCCTCATAATTCTTGTCGTGTTGATACAAAGTATATTGTATAATTATGACACGTTCTAGGTAAAAAGAATTCCAAAAAGATTTTGAATGTTGCACGCCTTGATAACCAAAAAATATTGGTTTTTCGTCATTTGTCAATTGCGGCGTGTAAGTAAGTTAACAAGATTACCCAATTTCTTTCACATTCTTACTGTACGAATCTATTTATGTTCTATAATTGACTTTGTCATATGTCACACATTGTTGACATTATTCATGATTTTACCACAAGTATAAAAGAGCGATGGATTTATAGAATATAAATAGATTCGTACAGTAAAGGTTCTGAAGAATGCGCCATCGTACGAGGGCGGCGGAAAAGTTTTGATCTAAGTAAGTATTAAATATAATGTGATGTTTAAAAAATGTTTTCAAGGTCAATCTCCCTTTACTTCAATACACTTCTTACATTTATTAAAAGGGCTTTTAACCCGGTCAAAATATATCTAATATTCGCCGTCTATACCCTCGAAATGTTCCTTTACGGCCTCATTCATTCACCTGGGTAAATTTCACATTTTCTTTTCAGTGTAAAGATTACTCTTTGTTAATCGTTTTACTGAGCTTTAAATCATAATTTAGATGTCTGCTGTCAGATGAACAGCTGGTGGGAGCCAAATAACCTCTAGAACGGAGAAATGTCAGGAAAATGGACATTTTCCAATAAGTTGTATCGAGTTTGAATGAATTAGGCCGCCGCTGATAACTTTAGTAATTTCCATTAAATTATTTCTAACAATATGGTTTTATAGCCATACTTAAGATTCCACTAAGAACTCCTTTTATGTCTCGGAGCCGTTCCGTCAGGATAGCTACCCTTAGCTATTTACTGATAATCAACAGTACAATCACTGCTTTGTTCCTCTGGTTTAAAGGATATAGGTAATCAGTGGAATTACTGGCAGAGGGGGCATTCCATCTTAATGACGACGTATCTGTAACCTTCTTGGATGGAAGTGGTAGAGTCAAGCGGCGGTTTTTGCTGGTGCTGGAATGGGTCGGCACCACCACGTTGGTACCACGAACTCGCAGAGTACCGGCGTGAAGTAGAGGCATCTTGTGATGCTAATGTGTTTCGTTCGGTGAGTGAGGTAACTAGAGGCCCACTACCTCCTCCTCATCCTCCCTCCCATCTCCAAAATATCCTTAAAGGCGGTGCAGCGCAGCTTGCAGCTCCTCTGGTGTTGCAGTTGTACGTGGGCGACGTTAATCACTAACAACCGGGTGAGCTGTTTGAACGTTGGCTCGTTTACCCCATACACATAATTTTTTTTTTTTTAATTTTATATCCGGCCAATGCTCACTGTGTTGTGGCGATCTTAGAGAGAGACAATATATCTTTTTTTAAATAAGCCAACTTCATCTTGATCTTAAATATAATTTTTGTGATAATACAAATTTAACCAACAGCTCTTGTTACTTACACCAGTTGTAAGCCTCTTCATATGTTCATACAATCATACGCTGCTCGTTAGCGTTCATTTCATCTGTATTCGCTGAGAAATTTTCATAATCTCATTCAAAGTTACATTTCTTTTTAATATTTGTGAATGCATAACGTCTGGAATATATTTTCAATAATTTTAATGACATCTTTACAGTTTTGAGTAGAATCCTCCTCATAATTCTTGTCGTGTTGATACAAAGTATATTGTATAATTATGACACGTTCTAGGTAAAAAGAATTCCAAAAAGATTTTGAATGTTGCACGCCTTGATAACCAAAAAATATTGGTTTTTCGTCATTTGTCAATTGCGGCGTGTAAGTAAGTTAACAAGATTACCCAATTTCTTTCACATTCTTACTGTACGAATCTATTTATGTTCTATAATTGACTTTGTCATATGTCACACATTGTTGACATTATTCATGATTTTTACCACAAGTATAAAAAGAGCGATGGATTTATAGAATATAAATAGATTCGTACAGTAAAGGTTCTGAAGAATGCGCCATCGTACGAGGGGCGGCGGAAAAGTTTTGATCCTAAGTAAGTATTAAATATAATGTGATGTTTAAAAAAAATGTTTTTTTCAAGGTCAATCTCCCTTTACTTCAATACACTTCTTACATTTATTAAAAAGGGCTTTTAACCCGGTCAAAAATATATCTAATATTCGCCGTCTATACCCTCGAAATGTTCCTTTACGGCCTCATTCATTTCATCGTCACTGGATAACCTCCGTCTTCGCAGGTCCTTTTTCAAATTCGAAAAGAGGAAACAACCGCTGTAGGGCGGGTGGTCGATATCTTCAGATCCCGTCTCGGCGAGGGCACGCCTTGTAACTCGCGCAGTGCGGACGGGCGCATTGTCTTGTAGAAACAGGACTCCTTTCGCCAGTTTATCCCTTCTTTTCTCGACAACCACTTGACGCACTTTTATCAACAATGTAGCGTAATAGTCTCCATTCATTGTAGTATTCTTGGGAAGGTAGTGGAAGAATAAAATTCCTTCACAATTCAAAAAAAAAAAACAGTGCCCATGAGCTTGCACGCCGATCTTTCCACTTAGAATTTCCGTGGCGGCTTTTCACCCTTTTCTAACCACTGCATTGACTCCTGTTTTGACTCTGGATCGTACTGTCTAAGCTAAATCTAAATCGGGTTAATAAATTATAGTTTCAGAATGGGTGTAGCTTTACTTTGTCCTTTAAGTTTTAGTTTTAGATTCGTCTCTAACGTCTACATACGGGACACAGTAGATTAAATAAACAACTTAAAGACTTACTGTTCTGTGACAGAACATGACAAACTTAACTATAACAAGTGTAATAAAATAGCAGGTAAAGTAGCAACCTTTAAATGTTTAACCCTCCAACTAAGCTTACAGCTTGTATCTAAAGTGGTTCACGACAATACGGGCTCGAACTTACGACGTCATGTTTCGTAGTCCGCACCTAAAACCATTCGGCTGTTGTCGTTTAAATCGGTTTCATTAATCTGTCGATAAAGCGAGAAAACACATCGTCTGGATTATCGCCACAGATGTCCAAAAACTCCTGCGAAGTTATCACTCGACGCTGCTTGTCCAGGGGCGTGAGCATTTTCGGCAACCATCGCGCACACAGCTTGTTCATATGCAAATGATTATGCAAACGTATTATGGTGGCAAATGAAGGTGCAGACTCCTATAAGCTGCAGACATCTCTTCAAATATTTCCGTAGGCGTTTTGTTCTTTTTTGGTTTTTTTTTAGAAGAAGGGGGCAAACGAGCGTGGCTCACCTGATGGTAAGTGATCACCGACGCCCACGAACATCCACAACACCAGAGGAGCTACAGATGCGCTGACGGCCTTTAAAGTGTTTTTCTCTGTGAGGAATTTTATGACAGCTCTGAACTCCAATTTCGTGAAAAGCGCGGATGACTCGTACATGGTGATGTTTACGGTTCAATTAATAAAAGCTTAATGATGCTAATGAAATGAAACTTGACATTTATGTTACTTAGGATACCCGCAATTAGTGTCGTGCAGCGCGAGTCATTAGTGATACCTAAAGGTACTTAGGCTCAAAACTTTTCAGCCACCGTGATAGGTGACACATTACAAAATAACACGGTAAATGTAAATAAAAACACAATAGCGTTTCTGTTAATAAGAAAAAAATTCCATCAAACCATAATAAATACGTAAAATAAATGAGTGAGTAAAAGCCATAAACCAACTTAGAATATTTTTTTTTTTATTGAAGAGACGGCAAACGAGCTAGCCGTTCACCTGATGGTAAGTGATTACCGTCGCCCATATACATCTGCAACACCATAGATGCTGCAGGTGCATTGCCGATCTTTAAGGATATTTGGGAGATGGGAGGGAAGAGGAGGGGAATGGGGACGGGGTGTGGGCCGCCGGTTACCTCACTCACCTAACGAAACGCAGAAGCACAAGATGCCTCTACTTCACGACGGTATTCTGCGAGGCCGTGGTATCAATCCGGTCGAGCCGGCCCATTCGAGCAGTAGCTAAAGCCGCCGCTTGGCTCTACCACGTTTAAAATATATTACATAAATATATTACAATTACAATAGGTGAGGACAATTATTAGTGGTTAGATTTAAAATAATGATGCAGCGCTCTTATTATACATGGGGTAAAAATCATGAATAATGTCAACGCTGTGTGAACATATCACAAAGTCAATTGCAGATCGGCAAAGTGTATGCTAAAGTTTTGATAGAACGAGTGATGGATGAAACTGATGAAAATATATGGGATGTGTAAGCAGGATTTGGAAAGGGGATGGAATGCACGGATCAGGTATTCTCCTTAAGGTGCATAGTTGAAAAGTATTTGGCTAAGAACCAAAAAGTCTATTGCGTTTTCATAGATTTGGAGAAGGCCGTACGGACGTTCGTATAAATAAGGGGAAAGTCCGCGTTATTTTCAACAATATTGTACTTAACTTAAGCAATATCAGTAACAATAATAAAATGAAAACTAACTTAACTATAATGTAGGATAAATAGATTTAACAAATACACCATTGCATAATTGTGTCCGTGATTTATGCGAGCTGTACTCTGTTCTGGAACCATGCCGCGATGCATACATTGCATAATTATGGTAACACATGATTACACACATTGCGGTATGAGTAGGGAGGAAAACCATTCAATGAGTCGATTCTTTTATCTTACCTTACCTTAACAGGCTGTAAATAAATCACTGCAGGACATAGAGCTCTCTCATTAGGAGGATTTGCCATAATCGACACACACCTTCACGGCACCAGACACTTTGCATCTTAGACGCTGCAGTCTCGTGATCGGTCTTTTTAATTCTGGTATATTGCGAGACGTTATCCCGCCGTCTGTCAGTAGCTTTTGCGATTACCAAGGTTTTTAAGGTTCGAAAAGTGTTAGTTTAGTTTAACAAAATAAATATTTAAGTAACACCTTTTCAGGGCTTTTTAATATTTTAAGCGTGGTAGAGCCAAGCGGCGGCTTTAGCTGCTGCTCGAATGGACCGGCTCGACCGGATTGGTATCACGGCCTCGCAGAATACCGGCGCGAAGTAGAGGCATCCTGTGCTTCTGCGTTTCGTTCGGTGAGGTAACCGGAGGCCCACACCCCCTCCCTATTCCCCTCCTCTTCCTCCCATCTCCCAAATATCATTAAAGACCGGCAACGCACCTGCAGCATCTATGGTGTTGCAGATGTACGTGGGCGACGGTAATCACTTACCATCAGGTGAACCGCTTGCTCGTTTGACGCCTTTTACATAAAAAAAAAAATATGATTTTTAAATCTTTTTTCTCCTTTCCAGACGCATACACCACTTTCGTAGGTCCCGGAAGTTATAATCTGAAAGAGATTTTTAAAACTATATGCTGTTCGATTGGTCTGAACGTCAACAAAGAATCATAAACCAATATGTTTGGTTAAACAAACTGTACTGACACAGGAATGTTTGCTAAAATCACAATCAGTTTCATTCTCGAATGTTCTCGATTATTCAAGTTCGTTTATTCCATTGTGCAGAAAATTGTTATCGGTTTATACAAATATTATCGTCATCTGTATCGATATCGCTTCATCATCATCATTTCAGCCTATCAGAAGTCCACTGCTGAACATAGCCCCCCCCCCCCCAAAGATTGCCACGAAGCTCGGTCCTGAGCCACCTGCATCCATCGACTTCCCGCAACACTGCGCAGGTCGATATCGCTTGCGTTTTAATATTTACTGGCTGAACCCTGGCCACGCCCAATATTAATTCTTATTGGCTATTATAATTTATTAAAAAGTAATTTTTATTTGAAGTTTACCCAAATAATCAAATATAGTTTATTCATGGCATGTTTTGTCACGAATCGCACAATACTTGATCCACAACATGCTTCGTCAGAAATTTTATGCACAATTAGTCAAAAAGATTCATGGTAGCCCAGTGGTCGAGGTGCTCGTAGTTTCATAGAGCCTGGGTTCGATCTCCGATACCGGCACCACTAAAATAGTGTTTCCAAAACTAGAAGAGCTTTCTATCTATGTTTGTTTTAGAACAAACGATATTATTTCAACATTTCTTAAATATAAGTCAGTCACTACTTAATATACATCGTTTAGTTAGATGTCTCTAAAATATATATAAAATATTAACCTTTCCTAAGAGTTTTTGGAAGCGGATTAAAAACAAGAGACGTGAAATAAAACGCTTCAACAATGTGTCAACTTGCTAGTACCCTTTTCAAGTTGACAGCGAGACGTCCAACTCCAGACATAATGAACTGCTCTGCTGGCTATACTTCGTTTCATTTGTGTAGGCTGCCTTTGTACTGGCCGAGTTTATTTTTTATGATACTTAAATTGAAAATTTAATACAAGTGCTTCAGGTAAATGGACCAAGTTTTTTTTTTATTATGGTTATTATTTGAAAGCAATTGAATGGAAATTTAATTAAAATTGGTTTGGGTAGAGATTTTTGGAGACTATTACTTTGTAAAATATAGCGTTTGAAGATAGTTCAAATTAAGTTTAAAAAAGCAATTATGAGTAAATTTTTTTTTATAGAAGACGGGGGCAAACGAGCTTGCGGCTCACCTGATAGTAAGTTATCACCGACGCTCACGAACATCCTCAACACCAGATGAGCTACAGATGCGCTGCCGGCTTTTAAGGACGGAATAGGCTCTTTGCTTGAAGGTCCTTAAGTCGTGAATGTTAGGAAATACCGCTGGCGACTGCTCACTCCACAGAGTCGAAGTCCATGGGCTACAGTAGCCACTTACCATCTGGTGGACTGTTAACCCGT
The DNA here is from genome assembly GCA_029286595.1 of Bhutanitis thaidina. NCBI lineage: Eukaryota > Metazoa > Arthropoda > Insecta > Lepidoptera > Papilionidae > Bhutanitis > Bhutanitis thaidina. The sequence continues at coordinate 697,532 of JAGSMS010000022.1, forward strand.
TTTTCCACACCAATTCAATAAACAAACACCACTGGAATTAATCCTTGCGTTATTTGTAGTCCAGACCAATACCGTATGGGGCATCGAAATCATCAACCCCGGAACCACGATCAAACGCTCCGCCACTACACAGGATGTTAGTTCTCTTATGACCTAACAGAATGAATTTCCATATTTCAGAAATATACAAGGTTGATCGTACAGTTTATCAACATTGACTTAATTTTTTTAATGACTACTGATATGTGGGTTAGTACTAGGGTTCAATATTGTTATGAATTAGAAATATGAGTTACGAAAGAAAAAAAAAGCTTTTTAAAAATAACTTTAAATGCCCAATAATCCAGATAAGCAAGCACCATTTGACACGAATCAGTTCATTGACCCGACAAGGGCGGCGACATCGCAGGAGAAGCGTGAACTATTAGCGCAAATGTACCTAGAGTCAAAGTAACAAAAAGTTTAAAAAACTTCTGTGCACTACTGTACTCGCGTAATTGATCTTTGCTATATGACCTAGAAATGTCCTGTAGAATATTTCTCGATGTGTTGAAACATTAGAAATTATATTATTATGACACGTGAAGGGATAAGGGAAAATAAAAAAAAACTAATGTCTGAACGTTGCATCCATTCTGTATAATAATTTATGAGAAAATTATCTGTTTCTGTTCGTTCAGGTACCACTCTAAAACTACAGAACCGATTTTAAAGTGGTTTTCACTGTTTGATAGCTCATAACTCTAGTTAAAAATTACGTTAAGTTTAATTCCAAAAACATCGTAATCAGTACGGGACTTAAACTTAATATGAAATGAAGAGATTCTCATATTGAATTGCGATATTCTTAAATAAATATTCCTACGATTCATTAACAGGAAATGTCGGAACTAATCAGATACGGATCTATAATATATCCATAATAAGAGAAATAAATCTCGAATAGATTGTAAGTACTAAATAAAGATAAAATAATGACGGATGATGGAGAGCCTATGCAAATATGCTTTTGCCTCCCCCGGCCCTCCCCCGGCCCTCCCCCGGCCCTCCCCCGGCCCTCCCCGGCCCTCCCCCGCCCTCACCACGTAAGAGATGATAAGATAAAAACATTTTTAGTGTAGATCAACTTAAGTATTTTCTTGTTATTCTTTATCCGCTTAATCACACGTGGCAGAGCCAAGCGGCGGCTTTTGCTGCTGCTCGAATAGGCAAGCTCTACCGTGTGTCTCCGGCTACTTCGCAGAAATAGAAGCATCATGTGCTTCTGCGTTTCCTTCGGTGAGTGAGGTAACCGGAGGCCCACTCCCCCTCACCATCCCCCTCATCATCCTTCCTCTCTTCTCCTAAATATACTTAGAGGCCGACAACGCACCAGAGGTGCTGCAGATGTACGTAGGCGACGGCATGATCGTTGGCCGCCTTTCTTATATAAAAAAAAAATATTGATTTATCAAAGGTTTTTTTTTCGGGTAGTTTCGTTGATAGTTTATTTTAGAGAAAAAACGTCTGTCAGTTCATGTTTATTGCCTACTGACCACGGCAGTCCATGCCGCAATATTTCAAAGCGACCGCGTTTATGACAGAACGTTTTGCTTCATTTCATACCTTTGTTTGACGAATTTTACGCTAGACGGGTGATATTTCGAGAAAAATACGAACGTAATATATAAAAACTTCTTATGTCTAAAACGTATCGCAATATATAAATGAAACCCACTGAACGCATTAATTTTTTTTTTTTTATTGAAAAGACGGCAAACGGGCAAGCGGTTCACCTGATGGTAAGTGCTTAGCCTCGCCCACATACATCTGCAACACCATAGATGCTGAAGGTGCGTTGCCGGTCTTTAAGGATATTTGGGAGATGGGAGGGAAGAGGAGAGGTATAGAGAGGGATGTGGGCCTCCGGTTACCTCACTCACCGATCGAAACCCAGAAGCACAAGATGCCTCTACTTCACGCCGGTATTCTGCGAGGCCGTGGTATCAATCCGGTCGAGCCGGCCCATTCGAGCAGCAGCTAAAGCCGCCGCTTGGCTCTACCACGCTTATTTCCGTTGCTTTCTCATGAAACGGTTCTACGTTCAGTGTTTGATTCCCGGTCATTTTTTTTTTTATAAAAGAAGGAGGCAACAAGCATGCGGCTCGCATGAAGGTAAGTGATCACCGACGCCCACGGACATAACTGATATTAAATTTTTTAATAGGCGATGATACGATTTATTTATTTTGTATATCAAATACCTTCGCCGGAATGGAAATTGATGGTGCAGCTAGGAGTTTGACTGCGACGCTGCAGGTTGCGAATTTTATTACAGCGCGGGACTATGTTTGTTTTATGTTTGTACGTTCTTAATGAATCCGGGTCAGATTGTTTGTCTCTGCGCGATTAATGTCCGTGAAACGTCCCGTGAGATAATCTTACAGCTTGGCTAATGTTTTTGTTAATGAAGAAGCTAAAAGCATAGTCGTGTTATGCATTCTTATGTTATAATGAGGTACTGTGCGCAGCACCGGCAAGCGACAAATATTTTTAGTACAATTTGCCGGACACCTGTGCAGGTGATTTAGAAAAAATAATAATAATAAATATATTTATTTATTTATTTTATTTATTCAACTTCATATACATGAAAATGTATATAGGCGGACTTAATGCCAGAAGCATTCTGTACCAGTCAACCTTTGGACGATGCAGAGATGAAATGAAGTAGGTGTAGATGATAGAATAGAGAGAACTAAACAGAGGAAAAAAAATTATAATAAATGTTAATCTATATGTAGATGCAATATTTAACTACGCATACAATAATAAATATATATATAATAATAAATACACACACACGTACGTACATACTTTTAGAATTTTTAAATATATTAACAAATTAAATATTAAATATATATAAAAATAGACTATTACTGAGATGATTCTGCCATTGTTTTTCATGCCATGCCATTTTTAAGGATATGTTCCTTAACTTTCATTTTAAATATGTACCGACTGTTAGACGCTCTGATTTCGAGTGGGAGCGCATTTCAAAGAAGTACGGATTGAACAGGAAAGGATGAACGGACAAAGCATGAGGTATGTGAGGGACACTGGAGTAGGAGATTATTAGACGAAGAGCCAGCTAAGAGTGGAGTCGATGTGTAGGCCAAGGTCTTTAACAGAAGGACACAATTCTACTACAGTGCCGTTAAAAATTATAATATAGTAGTATATGTAGTGAAATATACACATAATCATCATCATCATTTCAGCCTATCAGAAGTCCACTGCTGAACATAGGCCTCCCCCAAAGATTGCCACGAAGCTCGGTCCTGTGCCACCGGCATCCCTCGACTTCCCGCAACACTGCGCAGGTCGTCACTCCATCTTGTGGGGGGTCTTCTTATATTTATGTCTACGTAGCCGTGATGGCCTTGTGGTGAGAGCGCTCACATTAGTTTCGTAGACTGCGAGTGATTTGGATTCAACCCCCGGTGCCGGCACCTCTAAAATTAATAATAGACATTTTTTTGGACTGTATATTTTTGTAGTATATTTACCACGTGCTCGCCGGTGAAGGACATCTAAAGGAAACTTGTTTATCTGGAAATAAAGAAAGAATTATATTACTTCGAGGACATGTGAAGCCCGCCAACCCGCATTGGAGGATGGTGGCGGGCCCCTCCCGACTCCAAAACCCGTAACGGATATTTGAGAAAGAGGCCCTCGCCCAGCTGTGGGCACTAACGGGCTGCTACTTTATGTCCTTATTATGTTACTTATGTAACTCGATATTCTTATATCGAATTCTTTACAATTTGTCGTTACTCAAACATTTTCATTCCCTGAAAACATTGACAAAATAGAAGTGGATATGTCATGAACCATCAACCACAATTTGTTTGAGTTAAGCCCTTTCGAAGTTTCATGAAATCGTTTTATACAATAATATTTTTTTTCTGTGCACATTATTTTGTGAACGGCACACAATTTAATTAATTTAATGTATTGTTGAAGAACCACCACCGCCCGGTTCACGGTTCACACAAGAATCTCCCACACCCACTCCAATTCCTCCCGTAGAGAAGCGACACGTCGCATAAGGATGCGCGTTTGCTATGTTTAGTCATGCCAAATGGAATTCTGCCTACCCATATGTACCTAAAACTATTGTTACTTATTAATGGTTAAGAATGACATTATATCAGAATATCACAATATTGTTTTATAAGCTATCAAGCAGAGCTTTTTACAGCTTTATCGCGTGGTACAGACGTCAGAATGTGCCACACTGTTTCTTCCCGTGGGTGTTACAAACTGGTAATCCCCAAGGTGAAGTTAGCCATTCGTCACGTTCTATCTCCGTGATCGGTGAGATATGGGTCTTGAAAGTTCTGGAAATTTCCCCCCTCCAGGGGACAGGCATGAGAGGTTTTATATATTTTTAATAAAACACGTTCACAAAACGCACAGCTAGTGAGCTCTCATAACAATAAATCTCTCCACGCAATCCACACGAATTCCGTTCGGAAAGCAATTTCGTTAAAAGCCAGACTGTTACTTTTTGCTGCAAAAAAATATAACACGCGTAGTGAATTTCCGAACGAAACGAAGTAACACACCACCGAATGACTTTAATAACACAACCCGCTAGTTATAACTGACAAATTCTCACGACCGTAAAACACTTTCAAGGAAAGGGAATGTATGGTGAATTAAAAACTTTACACTTAAGTCCGAACCTCACGATAGCCGTGTGGTTAGGGGATCTTTCTCCCAGCAAACAGGCTTCCGATCACATATGTACAATTCGTATCGTTGCCCTGGTTGATTCAAAACCTTCCACGCCTGTAACGTTGTCTCGAATAGGCTCTGTTGGTGATTAACGTTGCCAACGGACATCTGCAACACCACAGGAGATGCAGATGCCCAGCTGGCCTAGGGCGGATAGGGAGAGGGAGTGATTACCTCACTCACCGAAGGAAACGTCGAAGTACAATATCCACTTCAGTCCGGTGTTCAGCTAGGACGTGGTACTACCGCGGTCGTGTCGACCCATTCGAGCTGCAGCAAAAGCTGCTGCTTCGTTTTCATAAGACTGGTGGTTTAATAGAAAAAAAAACATTACACAGTATTTCGAAGGTGTTATTGAGGGTATTCCTCAAACGGTGACAGCTGCACGGCCATTTAAATAACACTTTTTAAATTGTATATTATTTAAAAAAAAACTATTGAACTATAAGACCTATATCACCATCAGACAGACATAAATAAAAAAATATAGAAAAATTTATTTTCTTTTTAAGACTAATATTATTCAGTCGCCACCCGATTAAATGGGAGACGATGAAACGTCAGAAAACCCGACATAAGACGTGAAATACATAATATCCCTACCTATACACCGCAGGAAGCGATACCCGGGGACCGGAGGAATAGCAGCCTCCTAAGAAGACGTTTCCATCAGAGGCGCAAAATACCCCCTGTAGACAATCCACCGACGTACGCAATTGTTCAGTCCAGAAACGGAGATCGATTTATATTCCTGTTTTCTTCCTCTTTACTTACTAGAAAATATTTCAGGAATATATATAGAAAGTAAGTCAGAATAGTGTCCGAAGCCCGCAACAGGTTCATAAGTATGTGCTGACTTTGAGCGAGCAAAGCGAATGGTAGTTTCTGAAGTACAAGCCAATGAGTCGCTTCAACTACTCAAATAAATATTTTTAAACTAAACTTAAACAAACGTTCATCTGTAGACGGTCATGGTAGCTGAAGTTAAAGAGAGCGACCTGTATAGTGTAGTAAAGGTCGCTCTTTTTAACCAGACGCTAGTGACCAAGGTCATCGAAATGGAATCCCGGTGACGGCCCCAGTTAATTGCAGTTTTAAGTGCATAGCAATAAGATGTTAATTTGGAAGTGTAGCGGACCGTTCCCGACTACAAAAGCCTTTCAAATATTGTGATCAGGCCTTTGCCTAGCAGCGAGGAATATACAGGCTGCTACTTTAATTCACTATATTAGTTGAAGATATCAACATTTTTATGTTAATAAAGAAGAAGGCTTATTTTTGATAGCAAGTAATTTAAAACTTTGAAGGTTTTATTAACTTGTTGAGTATACGTGGGTGAGTTACTCTAAGAATCGGAGGCAGAACTTAATACCTATAAAAGTTTTTCCAAAGTAATAACTCGACTGATCTAAGTTTTAATTGGTAGGGTTTATTAACTTTAAGGTCTAGTTTTAGAGGATAAAAATAAAAATTCTTGGAGAAATTACTACATGTAAAATAATCGTTTACACAAGGCTTGACCGGGTTGGTACCACGTTCTCGCAGAATACCGGCGTGAAGTAGAGACATCTTGTGCTTCTGTGTTTCGTTCGGTGAGTGAGGTAACCGGAGGCCCACTCCCCCTCCTCATCCCCCTCCTTAACCGCCCTACCATCTCCCAAATACCCTTGTAGGCCGGCAACGCACCTGCAGCACCTCTGGCGTTGCAGATGTACGTGGGTGACGGTCGTCACTTACCATCAGGTGAACCGATTGCTGGTTTGCCGCCTTTCCCATAAGAAAAGAGCAGGAGAGCATCTGAATCTGATGGCAGTATTATTCACATCCCTTCAATCACATTTCTGCGATAGGACGGGTAAGGTTAGTTCCCTCTCAATAGTGATGAATTTCGAGGGGTTATTCCGCCATCATTCGGTCCCCATATTTGTCGTATACACTACTCTGTGCATTTCCATTTATATTCTTTCAGAAAAGAGTTGACAGACCGCTCGACATTCCGTTGAAATGGGTTTTACTTATCACGAACACTTACTTAGTGGCATTCAACTTTACGTATTGAATGAAATGTACTCGGAATTCTCAAGTTGTTGTTGAATGTGCGAACAGGGACCGATACAAGAATGTATATTACTTTGAACTAAACTCTGAGGATAGATTTAACAAATAGCGTACACAAGTTAAACCACAGCGCATTACACTTTATTCGTTTATATAACTTGCTCGATATGAGCTCGAGTCATTATGGATCACACGTTGTTTTGACATTTTTAACAATATTTTGTTTATATACAAGTTGACATAAAGACATTTATTCCTACACTTACATCTACACACACATGATATGGTAATACATAATAATTATAAAAATAACAAATCAAGAAAAAAATAAAAACAAAGAATATGAAAGGAAAAAATCCTGAAATAAAAAAAAATGTGCTATAAAAAATAAATGAATATATATCACAAGGAATTTGTGTGTGTTGTGATGAAAGCGGTATACAAGTTGTATATATATATATATATATATATAAACCTTGTGTATAAAATTGTATACTGTATCAAAGGCTTTCGACAGGGTCTGGCACGCAAGTCTCATTGGCAAGCTTCCGGCATATGGTATTGCTCCCGAGCTTTGCATCTGGATCGAGGATTTCCTGAGGAACAGATCGTTTCGGGTTGTCGTTAATGGCGCCTCGTCCGATCTCCATGATATTAATGCCGGTGTGCCTCAGGGGTCTGTGCTCTCCGCGACTCTTTTTTTGCTGCACATCAACGACCTGCTGGTAACACCCGATATTTTTGGGTATGCAGATGACAGCACAGTCTCGGGGAGATACTTGTCCGATGCGAAGTCTGGGGCAAAAGTCCAGTCTTTCAGAGAATCGATGATTGAGGGGGTGAACTCGACTTTGGAGGCTGTTTCCCAATGGGGTGATGCCAATTTGGTCGAGTTTAACCCCTCTAAAACACAGGCTTGTCTTTTTTCGGCGAAACGGAGTCCATTCCAACTGACTCCGACTTTCCGGAATGTCTCCGTTCCGGTAAATGACCGTCTTGCGCTCTTAGGTCTAGATCTCTCTTCTAACCTAAATTTCGGTCGTTACATCGAGTCCATAGCAAACACTGCCGCCAAAAAACTTAGTATCCTCTCTGGGGTGAGACGGTACTTCACATCGGAGCAGCTCTTAAATCTATACAAAGCTCAAGTCCGCTCTTGCATGGAATACTGTTCCCACCTCTGGGATGGTTCGGCTAAACATCAGCTTGATGCTTTGGACTCGTTGGAGCGCCGAGCGAAGAGGATCATAGGCAGTGACTCACTAGTAGAGGCAAAACTTCAAAGCCTCGAACACCGTAGACGAGTGGCCTGCCTCTCGGTTTTTTATCGAATTCATTTCGGAGAGTGTGCGGAGGTTTTGCATAACCTAATACCCTCTTCCCCTTTCCATCACCGAACGACTAGACGCGGCGAGAAGTTCCACCCTTATGTTGTAGACATTCCTCCATTACGCACGAGGCGGTTTGCCTCTTCTTTCTTTGTGCGGACGGCTAAGGAGTGGAACTCTCTGCCGGGGTCGGTTTTTCCGGAGGCCTATAACCTGGATATCTTCAAGGCCAAAGTGAACAGACATCTAGGCAAGCGTGTACCATCCTAGGCCTCATCTTCGCTTTCCATCGGGCAAGATTGAGGTCAAACGCAGGCCTATTTTTTTCATAAAAAAAAAAAAAAAAAAGTAAGAATACCACTGAGAACTTGCTTATTAGGCGATTCGAATCGTAGCGAGTCCTCGTGGCTTAGTAATTGTGTGTTGGGTTCAAACCCCGGCAGGTGCTAATATTTGTGCATCACAAAAAAATTTATACACAAGTCTTAATACATGTGTACGATTTGTATCGATGGCCTGAATACTAAGACGGTGACAGGCTCACCTGTTATGTTATCCCAAATGAGCTCTGGAAAAAAAAAGAAATCTGTGACTGTGAGTGTTGGTCGTGAGAACTTATTTAAATTTTGTAACAAAAACTTCTTTAGGCGCGACCATGCACACTTTTCCTGGACAGAGCCGTCACGCTCGGGTCGGTGACGCAGAATCGGGCAATCTCGGCTCCAGTCGACTTTTCAGGGCAGTGAACGCAACTGAGCCGTCACGCTCGAGTCGGTGACGCAGAATCGGGCAATCTCGGCTCCAGTCGACTTTTCAGGGCAGTGAACGCAACTGAGCCGTCACGCTCGAGTCGGTGACGCAGAATCGGGCAATCTCGGCTCCAGTCGACTTTTCAGGGCAGTGAACGCAACTGAGCCGTCACGCTCGAGTCGGTGACGCAGAATCGGGCAATCTCGGCTCCAGTCGACTTTTCAGGGCAGTGAACGCAACTGAGCCGACACGCTCGGGTCGGTGACGTTTTTAAACATCGTTTGACATCGATATAATTAAAATTATAAAAATATTTTATAATTAGAAGATTGTAAATGTTGTCACTGCTATCGTATGGCCCGAAACTCTAACGATTTCTTTTATTCAGTTTTTTACTTAACTTTCATCCTCATCATCATTTCAGCCAAGTCCACTGCTGAACATAGGCCTCCCACAAAGATTGGCACGAAGCTCGGTCCCGAGCCACCTGCATCCATCGACTTCCCGCAACATTGCGCAGGTCGTCACTCCATCTTGTGGGGGTTCGTCCTACGCTGCGTTTGCCTGTACGTGGCTTTAACAGCCTGAAAATAGTCGACTTCAAGATAAAGACCTTTTCCATGAGAATTGTTTGCTGTAAGAACCACGCTCGGCAACATGGGTGACGCAGTGCCAGACACCTCGCACCTGTCAGTGTCCAACTGCTGTCCTTTATAGGTCTGGTAGTTTATTAGATGTTAATCCCACCATCTGTTAGCCCGCCTCTTTCGACTCCCACTGGAAGAAAAGCGGGTGGCAGATTACGCCGATACCACCCAGCCAATTTCCGCTTAAATAAATACTTAAAAGTTTTGACGTATTAATTCTATGGTGTATATTTAGCGGATAAATGTTTTTCTAAATTATTATGTAGTGTAATAATTATTTTTTATGGGAAAGGCGGCAAACGAGCATGCACCTGGTTTTGAGTGATTACCGTCGCCCACGTACATCCGCAACACCAGAGGTGCTGCAGGTGCGTTGCCGGCCTTTAAGGGTATTTGGGAGATGGGAGGGAAGATAAGGATGGGAAGAGGGTGTGGGTCCTCGGTTATCTCACTCACCGAACGAAACGCAGAAGCACAAGATGCCTCTACTTCACGCTGGTATTCTGCGAGGCCGCGGTACCAATCCGGTCAAGCCGGCCCATTCGAGCAGCGGCAAAAGCCGCCGCTTGGCTCTACCACGTTTGAATTTTATATTGTATTCCCTTAACATCGATATTTGTTTTCGTTATTTAGTTATGTTCGTTATTTTTCTTTTCTTTAATTATGTTTAACTGTTCCCGAGATTCAACAAGGGCAGCGCCAGAATATCAGCGCTTCAGCTACACTGCTGCAGTATAATCCTGAGTCGAATGCCTTTCCGTTGCTACAATCCAATATATTGTATTATCTGTTATATCATTGTTGTGTTGTAGCATCGAATAAACATTGTTTCTTTCTGTCTTTTTTTCTAATCTAAGCTCTCTTATATGCTCTATGCATTAAAAAACATACAGTTGATTCTGTTCCAGTCAACTTGTTCAATGATGGCCGCTATTCGTTCACGTCTGTACTTTTTATACAGACGATTGATAAAGCGCTCTCCGATTATTCTCTGTCAGTGATATTTTTGATTTATAATAGTGAGGCTTTGCGGCTATTTGAAATACTAATGTCGGATATTTTTCTATTCTACCTTTTTATATAGTGCCATGAATTTCTTACTTTATTGAGTACTAACGTAACGCGCTGGTGTCGTACGGACAGACATAAAACATATAAACTAAAATGTGAATGTGTCATACATATCATCTGCATAAAATTGTTTCGTACTGGCGTGAAGCAGAAGCGTCTTGTGCTTCTGTTCGATCGATTAGTGAGGTAACGGGAGGCCTACTGTCCCCACTCTCTCTCCTATCCCCCTCCGACGTTCGAAATTTGTATATATAAAATCACGAGATAATTCAAAATGGGAATTTTTTATAATACGTCTACGTAAATTAAATTGCAGAAACCGCAGCGCTGCAGTCGAACATGGTGGCAGCGGCTTAAGCTGCTCCTCGAATGGGACGGCTCGACCGGGGTAGTACCACGGCCTCGCAGAATACCGGCGTGAAGCAGAGGCATCTTGTGCTTCAGCGCGTCGTTAGGGGAGTGAAGTAACCGGAGACCCACTCCCTTCTCGCACAATCCCCTTCCCCATCATACTTCCCATTCACCAAATATCCTAAAAGGCAGGCAACGCACCTAGAGCACCTCTGGTGTTGGTGATGAAGATGTACGTAGTCCGAATGCAAGTTTGCCACCTTTCCCAAAAAAATATTGTACAACAATTAGTAATTTAGTTTTTTGTTTTTTGGTTTTCTTTGTATTTTATTACGCCTACCATAAAATTTGATCACACAATAGGTTGACTGGTAGCGAATGCTCATAGGCATTAATGCCGTCTGTTGTGTCCTTCTGTGTAAAAGACTATATGTTAATATACATATATTTAAATCTAAATAAAAAAACATATATATAAATGTTTGGGGGAGTACCCCGTTTAGCAGTGAACCAGTAGTCTGAAATGATGATATAAAGGAATGCAATAAAGAGTAAATAAATAAATAAATAGCAATAGGCTAATACAGCTGTGGGGTTTATTTATTTGAGAGTACAGCGTAGTGAGTATGTGCAGGTGGTCGATTGTTGGTTCTGTGAAAGCAACAAACTATAGTGAAAATTACTGAAAGAAAAATTAAGAAATGTGTGCATATTTGTGCACGACAAGTTGGAGCGAGTGTACGCATGTGTCGTGGTTTCATGAGAGGTTCGCAATTCAACATAAGATATTTACAATCCGCCTCTGGATTTGTTCAGCTCCACATCTGATTGTTTTAAAAGGTTGCATCGGGGAGATGTGAAAGGATTTCCGTGTTACGTCTGCTGTGTGCAGGCGTAAGTGTTTTCGGGCATTGTTGCAGGTCGCCACGTAAGGAAAGGTAATGAGTTTTAGCTCCGTGAGCGTTAATGCGCTCCGGTGTATCAGGAGCACATAGCTTTTAACTAGTCTTCTCAGGACGCGAGTCTATTCCGCGGAAGCGGTCGGCACCACCGGGGGGAACGTCCTGTCTCAACCACCCGGCAGTATATTTGTTACCTTACCTTTTCTCCGAGTAAAACTAAAGATTTTTTTTTAAAAAGGAGTATACGACTACGGCCCACTACGATACTGCCGCGGCGAATTCAACGCGGAGATCTCTTCCAACACCGCACGGTTTTGGAGGTAGAAACCACGGCGACTACGCCACATAACTGGTTTTTTTTTACGGGTCGCGTATTAAAAAGAAACTTTTATGAGATCTGAATAATATTAAATGCTTAATAGTTTCAATTATTTAGAACTTTAGATACCATAGCATATACATTTATCTATAGTTCTAAACTGTTAAACTGTTGTTGAAGGCTTCCGAAGATTTGACCGGAGGACCCCCCCCCCCCTCCCTATCCCCACCTCGTTCTTCCAGTGGGCGACGGTAATCACTTAGCAACAGATGAACCGCTGGCTCGTTTGCCGCAAAATCTACCCCATAAAAAAAATCCTTTATTCGAATCTTACATAACCCACGGGAAGAAAGGTAAAAGTACATTTAAGTGTACTTTATGTTGAATAGTCTTTTGCAAACCTATGTACCAACCAGATTTAGACTCAATACTACTATTAGACTATTAGAGTCATTATCCAGAGACTATATAATCACTACAATACACCATAGCCACAGCCTCCAGTTCAGACTGATAAAGCAACAGCCTTTACTTACTTCCACAGTTTAAATAAGTTTACTTCCACAGTTTATCATTGTCCTATGGTGTTTTACTATAGGGACGTGCCGCCGGAGTGGAATCAATATTCATTTTACACGCGATACGGGCTTTCTGTCCGCGCTTTCCTTTATTTCAAAGGGACTAATATTTTGACACACCCGTCGTTGTTTAATCGTTCTTGATTTTAAAACCAGATAAGATCCCTGCCTTTCCTCTAAAAATTGACATTTAAAGAAAATGTTAATATACATTTGACATTGTATATATTTTATTAAAAATTGTAAGGTAGAATAGTGTAGAATGTTTTTTTTATAGGAAAGGCGGCAAACGTGCAAGTGGCTCATCTGAAGGTGTTTACTGACGTACACGTACATCTGCAACACTAGAGAAACTGAAAGGATATTTTTTGGAGAAAGTGGAAGGGTAAAGGGGAGAGGGAAGAGCCTCCGTTTACCTCACTCACCGAACGAAACGCAACAGCCCAAGATGCCTCTACTTCACGCCGGTATTCTTAGAGGTCGCGGTAGCACCCCGATGAATCTGGCCCATTGGAGCAGCAGCAAAAGCCGCCGCTTGGCTCTACCACGTGTAAGGCTTTATGCGATTTTCAACGATATTTTTCTTCACGTTTCAGATTTCCACTAAAAGAAATATTAAGCTAGATTACGGTGTGGAATTTGTGTCAGATGCAGACAGTTAAGATAAGACCAAGGGCAAGACAAACGCCGGTCGTTACGTCCAATTTAAGCCTTACCTTCTTAATATCGGCCATTCGAGATAAGGATTGTATTTTGTTACATTCATTCCTCGTTCATTCCTTACTTGATTGAGGAAGTTGATTTCGTAACATCGAGTATCATTGCAATGAATGCTAATAATATAAATATCGTAAAATTGTTTGTTCTATTTGATATATCATGTAAGATTTTGCAATAATAGTAAAAGAAAATATGTAAATAAAGTCGTCTAATCGTAAGATTACAGCGTTTTGCCGCAAAAAATGATTTCTCCATTGCGAATCTTATTCATCGGAGAACTCCGGAGCTATGCTTCTAGCATTTCACTGTGAGATACGTTGAAAACACTGTTATCTAAAAAAATAACTGAAAAGTAGAATGCATGCCCACCCTTTGTTAGCACTGTTTTGACAGGCACACAAAATGGCGTCAGTATTAATAAAATCACAAGCCATTAACATCGTTTTTCAAAAAAACTAGGAATTTCTCCCGTATTGTGGGCGGCAGTTTTCATATGTAAATTTCACATGGACAAACATCCAGACATGGAACAACTACCCTATAGGAAACGGACTCGAACACCTTAAGCCTTCTTTAACGTGTTAGAGCCAAGCGGTGGCTTTTGCTGCTGCTCGAATGGGCCGGCTCGACCGGATTGGTACCACGGCCTCGCAGAATACCTGCGTGAAGTAGAGACATCTTGTGCTTCTGCGGTTCGTTCGGTGAGTGAGGTAACCGGAGGCCCAGACCCCCTTCCCATCCCCCTCCTCTTCCTCCCTCCCATCTCCCTAATACCTTTAAAGGTCGGCAACGCACCTGCAGCACCTCTGGTGTTGCGGATGTGCGTGGGCGACGGTAATCACTTACCATCAGGTGAACCGCTAGCTCGTTTGCCGGCTTTCTTAAAAAAAAAAAAAAGCCTCTGCGCCAACGAGTCAATACTGTGGTGATGAGATATTGGTTGTTACTCCGAGTCTAAAATACTTGTTATAGTCACTTGTTAGTTTCAACTGAAAAGGAGAGATAGATCAAGTTATTAAGTCGTTTATTGAACCCTCGTACGGGCCACTAATCTTATTAATAAGCATTCAATTCGGGTTTGCTTTTACACGGTTTTGATCGTAACATAGTTACGAATAAAGTTTTTTTTTATTTTAGAGAATGGTGGCAAAGATTAAGTAGCTAACAGACGTACATCTACAACAATGGAGCTGCAGGTCCGTTAACTACCTTTAAGGATAATTAGGGAGCGAGAGACGAGGGTAAGTGGGCCTCCGCTTAGCTCAATCACCTAACAAAACGTAGAAGCACAAGATACCTCTACTTCACGCCGTTATTTTTCATGGCTGTGGTATTAGCCCGGTCGCGCTGGTTCATTCGAGGAGTACCTACCTAGTTACTCCTTCACGTACTTTACATATGAATCATATATGTACGGAATTTCAGAAGTCGGATAAATTTTTCATCACCGAATCATTAATGACAAAGGAGACGCGCTTTCTGTTGTATTTGTTAAGTTTGAATGGTTTGCCGATGTTCACTCTGCTGGGGAAGCGACTCCATGTGTGCTGTGATGATGCTGCTACCTATTACTAGTCTGTGGGATTCGAGTTCGGCAAATGTGGATGGACGGACGGACGAATATTACATATCTAATGGCGATTCCCAGCATAAACTATTCAAACAGTCGTGATTATAACAGACATTAAAAATTCAATATATTGCTTAATTTACACAAGTCTCATTTACCACGTGCTCGGCGGTGAAGGGAAACATGCATGATTGAGGAATAATTAAAAATATCGAGGATATGTAAAACACGCCAACCCGCACTGGAGCTGCGGGGCGAGCCATTCCCGGCTCCAAAACACTCTCAAATATTTGTGAAGGAGGCCTTTGCCCAGCTGTGGGCACAAACAAGCCGCTGCTTTACTTAAATTTACGCGAATTAAAAATACGTCAATTTAAACATATTACTTTTTGTTTTTTAATAAATAAAATTTACGCACAATGGAATACGTTTGAATATTCCGTTCGGTGAAGTTGTCAACTAAATTTTAGCAATTACAGAAGTTGGGAGTGTTCAACTTTTAACAACATCTGTGCAGTACAAGCGCTTCTATTTTTGCTATTGTGTTTCCGTGCGCTGCGGCGCATGTTTAAGATTGTTGAATAATGCAACGGCGGCACTACTGAAAATATCCACACACTGTCAAACGTTAAAACGATCTTTCAAACTGTACAATCATTATTTGCCCAATGGTGGCGACTTACAGTTGCGCTTATGAGGTTGTCTTTTTAGTCTACCCAAGAACGACTTCATCTAACAGATTGTTTATGTACTTATGTACGTACGTAAGAAATTATACTTCTTTAGCGTAACAAAAGAAAAATGAAATTAAAATTTTATCCCGTGTGCTCTTGGTTTGTGAAAAACAAAAGACATTAAATGCTTGATATAGATTTAATTAAAACATGTTTAATGTAAACAAATAAAAAGAATATTCATCGACAGTTAACTTCACATCTATAATCACATCTATAAACCCACACAGAAAGTATATAATATGAAGAATCATTTTTATCACAAATATTCACAATAAATTATCATATGTGGTGGACATATAATTTAAAATCACACACAAATACAGAATTACATTTATCTATGAATATATTTTTTTATGACCTTTGATATAAAACACGTTCATATATATTTGTATAACTACCTTGAAGATAGTTATCAGTTATCACGAACTTCATGGTGTCGCTTTTAGGTGTTGGCATCATAAAAAAATCACTCCGATATATCATTACAAACGCCCCAAATGAACTATAACTTTTTCACAATTTCTTACGGGTTTATAGAAAGGACTAAGGACGTACATGAACTTTGAACTAAGCTAACATCTAAGTTTCTGTGCGAGCGACGTGGGGTGAACTATTCGCGAAACTTAACACAAGTCCTATTTCTTTTTAAGCTCAATTACTTACGTGACACTAATGATGTGTCCATGCAAATGAATGTAAATTGTTTAGACGTACAACAACTTGTAAATAGTCTACTGCAGGACATAGGCATCTACCATAAGGAGGATTTGGCATAATGACGATGCTTGGCAAGAGGATTTGCGATTGTACCAGACACTTCGCACCTTCGTGCGACGATCCCATTATCGGCTTATTTTAGGCCTCGAATTTTTCTAAGTGGTTTTCCCGCCATCTCTCGGCAGCCATTTCGATGTGCAGCCTCTTAAGACACCATCAGGAAGAAATGCATAAAAGTAAAGTAAAGTAAAGAAGCGGCCTGTAATTGCTCACAGCTGGACAAAGACACATATATGAACAATTTACATAGGTTAAGAACATGCATTATGAAAATCTACGTAATATCACATCGGAATTGTAATATTTATTAGTGAATTTTATTTTGGGCACAGGAGGTCCTTGAACCAAATGCTATAACAGTTATAATATATTAGACAAGATGGCTATCTTCTTTCTTTCTTCTATCCTTGGTTATTCTGTTCGACCGGGTTTGTTTAAAACCAATATTGTTACTTAGATTAACGATATAACGTTAATAATAATTTTAACCATAACAAGGTTAACAGTCACGAGACGCCTGGCAGATCTAAAACATCTATATTAAATTTTTATTGTAAGAAGTAAATATGGAATTAAATATCTTGATTTTTGTGAACGAAATAAAAAAAAATATTAATACATCAATAAGTAATATTAACAATTCGAGCGGGGATTAGGGAGCGTGGAGCCAGGGCGGAAAAAGCCGATGAGTCACGAGGCTGTACGAAGCAAGCGTCGTTCCATCGCGACGTCTTTTCATCAAACGGCGTTCTTACCTCCAAAGCCCGCTTAATAGATGTTTCACATCAATAACGAAAATTCCATTATTATGACACGAGAAAGAGTTAAATGTAAGTGTTAAAGGATAATATTTGTTTCGTTGTGGTAACTTTAATACTCCTTTAGTTCCTTCTTAAAATTGACATGGATAAAATCGCAGGACACCGTTGTTTACAAGAAAGATCCGTTAACTACATGAATGATACGTTACATAACAAAAAAGTATACTCCAGTTTTTTTTTTATAATATAATCTAATCCCAAATGGTCAATTAAGAAAAGACCATTAGACACACAACTGGAAAGTATGTTAATTTAAATGACTAATGAAGCTTTTGACTTTAGCGTACGATTCTCTGGAGATGTACGAAACGTATTAAATATGGTTACGCCAGTCTAAATAACGTTTATTTAGTACACATTAGGGCATTATTCCTATTTGTATATGTTTTTGTTGCAGTCCGATAAGAGTATTTTTTTTTCATTGAATTATTCTCATTCATCGAACGAAACGTAGGAGCACCAGATGCTTCTACTTCACGCCAGTATTCTGCGAGGCGGTGGGGCTGCCTAGGTCAGTCAGGCCCTTTCGAGCAGCAGCAAAAGCCGACGCTTGGCATTTGTTTCAACTGACTTATAACTTTTATTATAGATTATTAAAGAAAAGGGCGTATGTTACAAAATACTATAAATAGATAATAAGATATTACAATATCAATTGTCTATGAGTCATAGATGAAGGATCATAGTTATATGATAATGTTATTAGGACGTTTCAAATTTATAAAGGTCAATTTCTCTATGACCTCGTTAGCAAATTTTATTTCCTCGTTCGACTTGAATAAAGTGTGTAATGTCGCCCACAACGTCCGCCTACTGCAATGTAAACCTTTGTTCAGAATTTCCCCAATATATAATATTTTAAAGTATCCGATGATAATTATTCTTAACCTGTGATATTAAATAATATTTTATACACAGATAGACAACATAGATTTGTAAATTAATAAACTGCAATTTTGTGTGTGGAATTTATCACGTGCTTTTTTGTTAAGAAAATCATCGTGTGGCAACCTACATGTAATAATACATATTTTTTTCTTTTGGAGTCTGGAAGGCCCGTCAGAGGAACTATGTCACAAAATGGCGGTAGATTTCAAAATTTAATGACATTTGACAAACAAAATTTATGTTCCTATGAGGAAGAATAGATTATTTAACGGTTAGATTATAATTTAGCGAACTTTACAAAGCAGTTATGGCTCAGCGCTTTATGTTTCCATGTGAGTTAGTGAACTGAATTCGACACCACTAAAAAATGTTTAATTGTAATTTATAGTGCTGAATACAATACGTAGTCTATGGCGTAAGAAAACACCGCACCCATTCTGACTTAAAAAAACAAATATATTTTTGACCCTTTAAGTATACCATCTTACGCTTGTAAGCCCATAGAGATATGCGCCAATCATTTCAACGGCCATAGGAGCGAGGGAGACAGATACTCGGAAGCACCATCCCTTAATTGCATGTCTTTTTATATATAATATTTATAACACAAGTATGTACTAAAATTGCACTTTATGTACATTATTTATTTGTTCAGTGCTCATAAGTTAACTGGTGATATACAAAGACAATGGACCACAGCTCTGGCGCACTGCCCGCGGTTGAGGCAGATGTTGTCTGCCTTCAGCTGATGTTTACAATTTATGCTTTTGAAGCGTAAGAGCCTCATATGAACGGTCCATATATCTTGTAAGCTATATGGCATTGAATACTCGTACGTGCTGCAGATGCGTTGCCGTTTTTAAGGGTATTCGGGAAATGGGAGGGAGGATAAGGAGATGCATGAGGAGGTCATGGTACCTACCCGGTCGAGCCCCTTCTCCCTCCCTATTCCGCTCCTCATCCTCCCTCCTATCTCCCAAGTATTGTTAAACTTCGGACACGTACCTGCAGCACCTCTGTTGTTGCAGATGTACGCGGGCGACGGTAATCACTTACCATCAGGTGAACCGCCTGCACGTTTGCCGCCTTTTCCATAAAAAAAAAACAAGACAGATCAATACATAAAAAAGTTTGCTTTGTAGCAATCTAGAATAGAATCAGGCGATAACTTTGCCTTTAAACCATTATTTACTGACTTCAGCGTGTTTAATTTTTGTTTTTATGTTGCTTGAAGTTTCGACTGCTTTAGAGCACTCGTGGCCACGACGGGCCTGAGCTGTTGAACGTCCGGATGTTATAATTGGATTGGATATATATTATGGTCCGATCCACGCAGAATATGCTCCTAGTAAAGTGACGTCGTGCAGTGGGTGCTTACAAAGCTTGGATTTAAATTCAATTTTATTTGACATTAGATCCCAAGCCGGTAGCACCCAGCCATCTTCTCTATTCAAATTAGGATGTTAAACAACAATATTATTGTATTTTAAGCAATAATATTTCAATAGCCTCGTGAATCATCCTTGGCAGGAATCGGTGTTCTTTTGCGAGGACTTGCGGTCTATGGAATCTGATGTAATGTTTGGGGAGATCAATGTGAAAAATCGACGCTTGAGGAAGTCTGTAGTTATTGTCTGGATTCTTGATAAAATTCAAATTGTCTTCTCGTAAATACAAGAAATAATTGTAATAGGTCGGGGAAAATGTTTTTTCGTATTTTATGAGTGAAAAAGTTGCAGCAAAATCTCTTTGGTTGTACTGTTTATACCTTGCTGGTTTTCATGTCATTTTAAAAACAGAAACATATGTTGAAACGTATGAACGGTTCCCGCCATTTTCATTTTGTGTCTGTCCGTCAAAATTAGTTAATCTAACTAAGAAAAATGCGACAAGAGTCGTGAAAAAAAAAGTGTGACGTTTGTGGACTTAACGGAGTATCACTAAAAGTATCACAAAATTGGTTCAAGCGTATTCAGTCCGTTTGCGAAAGATGAAGCTCGCTCTGGTCGGTCTGTTACAGACAAAGTCGATGCCATTTTAGAAAAAGTAGATCGCCATATAAGTAGTAACGACATAGCTGAAGAACTAGCGGTTGACCACAAAATAGTTTTGACCCATTAGAAAAAGTCTGGATATATGAAAAAGCTCAATATTTTGATGCCACATGTGCCCACTGAAACAATCTTATTGAATCGTGTACTCATTTGCGATTCTCTATTGAAACGCAATGAAACCGAACAGAAAGGGTGAATGCCATGATAACATGTGGTCTGGCCACACACATCTTTAGCCACTCAGCAGATATTGAAAAGTATAAGTCGGGAAGTTTTAATCCATCCACCATGTAGCCCTGACCTTGCACCCTCAGATTTTCACTCTCTTCAGATCTTCAGAATACTTTAGGTAGTGTTAGGTTAACATCAAGAGAGGGCTGTCAATACTACTAGTCGTAGTTATTTGATCGGAAGTCCAATGTAAATAAACTATAATAAAAAAAAAGATTCTGAATTTATATATAAAATACGAAAAATTAGAATAGTATCACAATACTCAATATAAATGTTTCATCATCATCATCATCATCATTTAAGCCTATCAGAAGTCCACTGCTGAACATAGGCCTTCCCCAAAGATTAGCTCATCATGGGGGTTAGTTCTAGTGCAGGAAGATGCTGCTGCCCATCTCCTAATTTTTTACCATTAGTCGCCTTTTACGCTATTCTTTACTTCCGACAGGCACACGGAAAACTGTTTACTTTGTAACAATACACTGCTCTATTGTTGCTATAGTCTATAAAATACCAGCGGTTTCTGATGGTTTGTACGCGTCGACCGTACGAAAATGAATCCTCCTCCATTCAAAATCCGTAACAAATATATTTTGATGATTACATAATCATCATCATTCATTTCACACCTCACCTCCCGTCTACATTCTTGAATTAGCTTTTAGAGCAATTACAATGTTTAAAGGTATACTAAATAAGGCGGATTCCAATGAATTTAACTTCAAAATGATTGATATACTGTCTTCCAAAATCATTTTATTTATTTATTTATACTTTATTGTCTACATCAAAAGGAATACAAAAGGCGGATTTAATGCCTTTTGGCATTCTCTGACAGTCAACCCAGGGATGAAGAAATGTGGTGATAGGTGCATCAAGTTTAAAATAATATAAATATGAAAGGCTAATTGAGAAATATACTACATAATTAAAACATATATAAATGTATAAGCATACATATATACACATCCACATAGATATACAAATACATACAAACACATTAATACATACATATATAATAGATCAGAATAAATACTAACAAGTATCAGATGGTTTTAAAAAGTGTTCGCGTACCAATATTTTGAAAGAAATCACTTCAGTGCTTGGGTTTTACAGGTCTTGCCTTTCTTTGAGGATGTCAACATCCTGTCAGAAGCCTGCCTGCCAAATTTAAAGCGTAGTTTGTAAGATTTCGCGACAAGTCGCTTTCGCTTTTATATATGCATATAGATTGATTTCTCTTATAATATGAACGGGTTTCAAATCGCGCAAATTTTCAATAAATGTCCAATTTGCTGTTTGGTGATGCCCGAAGGTATTCAAACGATGTCGTACGCTGTGTCAAATTTGAAGTATATTCCTTAGACCCGTAGTTTCCATTATATATTAGGCACGTTACATAACTTACTTTTAACACTTATTTTATATCATAGAGATCCTACCTACGGGTGGGACCTACGTTCAGCTGTGGGATCATTAAAAGCAGTTAACAAAGAAAAAGAATATTATAAATGTGAAAATTTTATTGTGATGGTGAATGAGGGTAGTGGGCCTGCGGCTACCTCACTCACCGAACGAAACGCAGAAAGAAGTACAGATCACTCTACTTCACGCCGGTCTGCGAGGCCTTGTTAAAGTCCATTCGTGCAGCAGCAAAAGGTGTCGATTGGTTTAAAAATACGTGGTAAAGCCACGTATGAATCTATATCTCTATCTTTTATGTCTTATCTCTTCTAACAGTATTAGTAGAACGTAATTCACGACCAAATTTGTAATAAGTATTTATCTTATTATTGTTTATCTTTACGTACAAAAATGGTTAAAGTATTGTAAACTATTGTAGAAAGCTGTGGATTTTGTAAATAAATAAAAGCAAAAATGAAAAATAAAATAAGTTTAGATGAATATATAATAAACGTAGACCCGAGTAACAGTAACACAAAAAATAAGTAGTCTTTAAATATTCTCTGCTTTTTAAAAGCTTCCTCTCATTTTTGACAGTGTTTTCGAGGCAGTAAGATTCCGCCGCGAAGCTCTAATGCGCGTTGGTGAGCTTAACTTGTCCTCGAAATATTTACCACGTGTTAAATTCAGAATCTAAAATATAAATTGACAAAATCTATAATAGTAACTTCCAAATGTACCTTTTTTAAATAAGCCTAAGAAAACATGTACTGTATTTTTTTTCGTTATTGTCTTTCTGTTTTGTCCGCTTTGTGTATCATAATAAAATAAATAAATAAACAAGCACCGGAATACCAAGTCAAACCCAGATCACAAGTGTACTACGAAATAACATAAAAAACTACTGGATGAATTATGATGAAACTTGACACTACCCACACTTTCGTTTATCAACCTATTTATGTCCTCTGCTGTACATTGGTCACTCCGAAACACCGCCAACAAAAGCAAAATTTAATTTCTTGTAAAGTTTGCCCAGACTTACTCCCAGCGATGAGCAAGCGGGTTGGTTAGTGCAGTACCTTTACCCTTTAACTAGTGATCCTGCTTCCTATCACTAATACCAGCTAGGTCAGCATAGTGAGTATGGCCAAACCCTTTCAGAAATATACCCTGGATATTGCTGGTGCTGTATTAGAGTGCACTGCGTTTAGCAATAGAGTTTAGTGGTAAAAAAGAAAACCAAAAAAAACTGTTTAGGAAATTGACGCTAAAGCTCTTTCTTATATCTAAACGAGCAGTCCGTAGAACGCCCCATACAGCTATAAATGAGAAACATTGCTCGCAAACGTCTTCCATGTAATCTAAATTTATTTGTTTTAGGACCGGATTCAGGAAATGCGTAGTAACGTTTAACTGACTGGTATGAGTTGGAAGTTGCAAAACTCAAAACTTTTGTTTCAAACTAGAGGAAATAAACGAATAAAATTTTTACAACATTAGACTTATCTTAAAACTGCCTTTCGCCCATGCCATCGGCTCACGACCTTTTGCCAGATTTCGTGGTATCTCCATACCAATTTTCACATAAAATCCGTTCAGCGCTTTATCCGTGAAAACGTAAAAGCCTGCTGACACGTCAGCAGCTGAAGCAGCAGCGTCTCCATAATTCTTATTAAATAATTCAGTTTAAAAGCTTATATATTATATTATATAGATAACAATACGTTGTCACCCTTGCGGACTTAGGTTTTGTTTCATGGCCTGTAATTATACTGACTCTCTTTACTTAACAAACTGGAACACAAGCGGTAGAAATGGGTAAGAGCAGGTTACCTACCCAGACGACTCCAAGGCAGAGAAGGTAGGTATACCAACTAGTGTTAAGAGTTAAGAACTATCAGGATCTGTTTGTCCTTCTGCAGATCACATTCCGTCTTCCGTTACCAGACCGAGTCCAACCTTTAATTTTACTTTACGAATATTATATACCTCAGATACGTTCGAAATTTGTATATGTACAATCACGTGATCATTCAAAATTGGTAGTTTTTTTTTACACGTCTACGTAAATTAAATTCCAGAAATCGCTGCGCCGCAGTCGAACGTGGTGCAGCCAAGCAGCGGTTTTAGCTGCTCCTTGAATGGGACGGCTCGACTGGGGTAGTACCAGGGTCTCGCAGAATATCGACGTGAAGTTGAGGCATATTGTGGCCCTTCTCGCACAATCCCCTTCGCCATCATACCTTCTGTCCCCCAAATATTCTTAAAGGCCGGCAACACACCTACAGCTCCCCTGGTGTTGCAGATGCCTGGGCGACGGTAATCACTTACAATCAGCTGGGCTACTTGTACGTTTGCCCCTTTCTCATAAAAAAAAAACTTATTACATTGATTTTACTTCGAATGAAATTGAAGTAATTTGAACAACATCGTCAACTTCCCGTGTCCCAGCGAACAAAGAACCATTCCCATTGTTCATACATTAACCTGGCCAAAAAATTCAATGTTACGCTTCAACCCCTATCTTTTGTATACAATAATTGAAACGTTGAGAACGGCAAAGCATTGTTGATACGAGTATGAGCCGAACATAAGGGTTACCGACAATCGTATGATGGATGTTTATGTTTACAGTATTGTGTTCCGGCTTGAAGGGCTACAGGCTGTGAGGCATTCCGCATTCGCGCACTCGGATGAGGGAGGGGGTATCTGTAACCCTCTTCGATCGAAGTTCATCATGTGGGTTGTTAGCTCGTCTGTTACACAGATATCGAGCGTTTTAAAAAAAAACTTTGCGTAATTTTATTTTACATCTCCCTTCTGGTAACCATTCATTGCAAGCTGGGTATGAAGTGGCACGCAGGTTTTGTAAAACAACTTTGTCGTCTGTTCCACAATAAGGCTTATTATCAAAAGTTCTACTTTCGTACATTGTATATAAGATAAGATTTTGTTCTTTTAAACGTGTCTATTGTTTTAGTTTTAATCTGTTATTTTGTTTATTCTAATTGTTAAAGTTGTATTGTGAAAGTGTTTACAGGTTTAAAAAAGTTACAGGCTAGGGATTCGGTTTCTTTCTCCAGTTTCCTCTCCGACATTTGACAAGAGAAATTTATATTGACAATTATTATTATTATCTCTTGCACTAGTTTCACGACACATTACATTTAATGATTTCTTGTATTTACTCGAACACTGCTACATTTTATTTAATTACCCCATCGATTACTATATAAATAAATAAAATTTATTGTGAATCTAGTCCAAGAGATAATAATAATCGTCAATATGTGAAAGTTTTGCCAAGTGACAACAATCGTATGTTTAAATTATAAATGAAATTTATATTCCTTTTGCGGAGTATAAAGAAAATGATTTTGCTATTGAAAATTAAAGTGTTCGTAAAAATAAATCTTTTTTTTTCAAATATCGTTTCGATGACCCAACGGTCTAGGGGCTAGTGACCCTGCCTTCGAACCCGTGTGTCGCGGGTTCGAATCCCGCTAGAGGCAAACATTTGTCAGATTAATATAAATGTAAGAGTCATGTAGCTAATCTCTAAGTAGGTACATTTATATGTACCTCATCAGCATCCGGTAACCAAGCCACAGATAGTCTTAATGTGAGTGTCTGATATATTATTTTATATTATAATATCACCATCTTTGTTGCAAATTTAATCTTGAAATACGCTATCCAGTTATGGGGTGCAAATCGACATAAAGAAATTGGATTTGAAGCTTTTGCAACATTCCGCCTTACCGAATATGATATCGTAACCATTTCCGTTGGGGAAAAAAGTTTCTCGAGTGGCAGCGACGTACAGGAAAACGCAGTGTAGGACGACCCCCCACAAGATGGAGTGACGACCTGCGCAGTGTTGCGGGAATTCGATGGATGCAGGTGGCTCAGGACCGAGCTTCGTGGCAATATTTGGGGGAGGCCCCCAGTTTCAGCAGTGGATTTCTGATAAGCTGAAGTGATGATGATGATGATGATGATGAACCATTTCCTTTACCAGTGTTTTGTAAATCGAGACCGATATATGGTTTCACTGACCGTTATGATATTATTATACTAGTATGTTACTAATATAATATTATATCATATTAGTAATATTCATTAACTACAACGAAACAATTACGTTTCAGGTCGTGGTTTGAAATTTAGATTTGCGGACAAATTTACGAATTCGATTCTCCACTTTAGGACATAAATACCCCAAATGGGACAATAAAAAATGTAATGTAATGTCACTCGTGCACCTGCATCATTTGCACACCAGGACTTAAATAATCTATATAGCCGAAAGACGGATTAAGTTAGGGTTAACTTAATCCGCCTCTCGGCTGGCGCTGAGCGGGGTTTATGTCCTGCGGTGCCGCGGTATATTCTAATATGTATAATGTTTAGGTATATATTTATTTTATTTAGTTATTTATTTTTTATTGCACCAAAAAACTGTACCAAAGGCGAGCATAATGCTATACGGCATTCTCCACCAGCTAACCTTTGGTAAAACAGAGTGGGTTTTGGGGCAGCTATCGTAGTCATGAGCGAAGCGGGATCAGATTACGTATATTAATATAATGTTATTCCATTCATTCCAATTATAATGGCATTCCACTACAGTGCGTTTCTTTCGAAATTTTCTGCGATGATTTTTTTTTTATGGAAAAGATGGCAAACGAGCAAGCGGTTCACCTGATGGTAAGTGATTACCGTCGCCCACATACATCTGCAACACCATAGATGCTGCAGGTGCGTTGCCGGTCTTTAAGGATATTTGGGAGATGTGAGGGAAGAGGAGAGGAATAGGGACACCTCCCTGTTACCTCACTCACTGAACGAAACACAGAAGCACAAGATGCCTTTACTTCACGCCGGTATTCTGAAGGTCCCAGCCAACAACACAGTCGCCTGCACGTGTCCATGGCTTACAGTGGCTATTTACAATCAGGTGGACTATGAGCATGTTTTTTTTTTATCTCATTCCAAAGCTAAAAAATACCCTTTACGCTGCCCTCTGTCATAGGTTAGATATTTTTCGAGATGATTATCCTGTTATCTACATATCTTTCTATTCATTACGTTTTTTAAGGCTTTTTGTTAAGCCGCCTCTTACAACACTCATGGTAGATTATTTCGCCGATAGAACGCAGCAAATTAATTAAAAAGTAAAAATAATTCTTGTACGAATAACATTCATTTTATTGGACATAGTATTGCAAGTGGGACATAAATCCTTTTTGGCTGGCTGGCCAAAATGGCTGGTTGGGTACAGAAGTGTATTGTATAAGACTTATCCACTTCTTAATAAGTACCGCGAATATTTTGAGTGGATGTTAAGTACTCTTATAGCGGATCGTTTTAAGTATTCTTTAACCAAGGAGTCATAAATATATTATGGGATAACATTTCAATGTGGAGATAAAAGAACAATTTCAACCCCTTATTTTCTCACCTTTGTGGGATGAATATAGTCTTAAAATGTATATGAGACTATTATTTGGAGAATGGTTTATTCAATAAAAAACAATTATCAAAATCGATTCTCAATCGGCGAAGATATCGAGTAACATATGTATGTTACTTTGTTATGTTTATCTTCGCATTGATAACCTGTTCCTTTTTTGAAATCTATTGAAAAAGAGAAATAAAGAATGCAGTAACTGTAATCTCCAATGTAAATTTTGCGAAGACATCTAATAATATTTTACCAGGCAGAGCCAAATGGCGGAGCCGGGGTAGTACCATGGCCACGCAGAATACCAGTAGAGGCATCTCGTCCTTTAATTGGAGGCCCTCTCCCCCTTCCCTTCTTCCAACTCCTCTCCCCATCCCCCATCCCTTAAACTCCCTCCCAACTAAAAATATCCTTAAAGAAAGGCAACGCATCTGTAGCACCTTTGGTGTTGCAGAGCGTGAGCGACGGTAAACACTTACCATCAGATGAGCCCTTTGCTCATTTGCTTCCTGTACCACAATGAATGAAGCACCGAAGTAAGGAATGAAGGAAATATTTTTTTCATTAATTAATACATTCATGTTTTCACTTTAAATAGGATAAGGCACATAGAGGTTCATAATGATATATACGTATTGATTTATAAAAGGGTTCAATGTGATGAGGGTGAGTTGAGACAAACAAAGAAAATGATTTTCGTGTAACATACCTCCGTTGAATAATTGGCCACCTTTTCCAGAATAGCGAACATAATACTGTATAGTGTTTAGATAACTAATTATACATCGTGGATACGAAAAGGGTCTATTACAGATCACAAATTTTAAAAAATACAATATGATTTGGAAGAAATAAAGTAAAAAAAACATGTTGATTCAGTAAACGCGACGAGTACATTATATTATGTACCTTAATGTAAATATAATAAGGTACAAATTTTGTTTGTTTATTTATTTATTCTTAATGAACAAAAGCGGACTTAATGGTAAAAGCGTTCTCTACCAGTAAACTTTAACGCAGTGGTAAAACTTTGAAGGCGGTTACAGAAAATAAGAAACGAAAAGTATACTCACAAACCAATACTAAAGGTTATATAATATATGTTTATATAAATATATATTTACATGATGCACATAGTACAATATATACCCAGAGATACATATATAAGGCATATATATATATAAATTTCAGATAAATGTTATGACAGTCTCAGAGCATCCCGACGTTGGTCTTCCATGGATATCAGAAGTGAGGAGAAAATATAATGGTTGGATTTCAGATCTCGAGGTCTTTTAGATCTTCAGTTCTATTAGATAATGTGCAATAATTTATGATTGGATGCGAAATAATATTTAAGGCAAATTCTATTCCTTTTTCATATAAACTGGGACATGAACCCAACATTACAGAAGGTATTCTTGAGTGATTTGGTCATTAACGACAGGGAGGAAATGAATTCGTCAAAAAAACTTCTCGGTACGAAAAGTTAAAGTTAATTACTTTTACTCGTAATCATTTTAATGTTTTTAATTAGGTGAGCCACAGAAAACTTAATCAACATTAAGATCCGATTCTCGAGACCAGACGAAGGTATATCAAAAGGTGAACACACAGCACAGATATTTTTTTAGACCTCTTCAGTACTTGTAAGTTGTGAGTTGGGAGAAACAAAGAAAATGATTTTCGTGATTTTTCACCTTTTTTTTGCCTTCGTCGAATAATTGCCTACCTGACTGAGGTAACTGGAGGCCCACTCCTCACCTCCATTCCTTCCCCCTCTCCAAATACCTTTGAAGGCCGGCAACTCAGCTGCAGCTCCTCTGATGTTACAGATGTACGTGGGCATCGGTAATCACTTACCGTGAAGTGAGCAACCCGATTGCTTGGCCCCTAGGCCATAAAGAAAAAAACATTACTCGCCTTAATTTTTGCGACGAAAATAACATCTAAAAATATATTCGTCTTAAAATGATTTCTATATAAGTCACGTTTCTTTTACTGTGAGTGCCAGAACGACCCACGCAACCCCTACGTTTTGTCACGGCGTATTAATGTAATCTCCTGCTATGATTTGATGTGGGTTAGGAGGAACGTAATGTGTCTAATAATGTATTTTCGTTTCGGGAATGTAAGTTTCAATAATAAATATTTGCTAGATGAATGGTCTGTCCATTATGTTTATCTATATTAATATACTCGTATAGCATTATATGTACGTACGTAAAGGATTTAATATGAAAATTAATTGACAGTGTGAAATGGAATTTTATAAAAATCTCTTATGATTCCGTGATTGCTATCGGCTATGTTTTACTGTACTTTTTGAAGTTATACTTCTTTTGGCGCGTTTGGGAAAAATGATGAGAGTGAATTTTTACGATGCGCGCGCACACCGACATCTTAAAATAACAGGATGAAGTTGGTTTCTAAATGTCTCTTAAAATGTTACGACGCGCGCGCACACCGACATTTAAAATGAACAGGATGAAGTTGGTTTCTAATTGTCATCTTCTCATATAAAATACGTGTGTTAAAGATTATATTCAATGGGGATTAAAAATAAAATCATACGTAAATATACATGTATGTGTGTGCTTTTTAATTATATATGGACGTGTGCTCTATCTATTATAAACCTTTGTTTTTGTTTTAAATTTTAAGTGTATTCACATATTTGAGGTTGATTGTCGGTAATTCTCTTTTTATTTGTTTACATTATACACTTTAATTAAAAACTTGTTTATTAAATTTAATGTTGAAATTGAATACTGTGTGATTGTTATAATTTTTTTTTTAATTTTATTCCATGTTGAAACGCAGAAGCGCAAGATGCCTCTACTTCACGCCGGTATTCTGAGAGGCCGTGGTACCAATCCGGTCGAGCCGGCCCATTCGAGCAGCAGCAGAAGCCGCCGCTTGGCTCTGCCACGTTTATAACTAATTTCTCTACTACATTATTTTCTCTCAAAACGCAGTGACGACCAGTTGAAGGTTAATGCGCGCCATTTCAAGGCCATGGAATTTCGCTACTGCGAAACTTCTATGTCAGGAAGAAGGCAACAATAAAAGTTCTCTTTGTACAATTTGGAAAGGTGGTAGTAGATATTTTCTTGCCTGAAGCTGTTTTCGAAAGCGCAGCTTCCGAGAACGAGCTCGTTTGTACTTTACATACTCTTGTTGTGTTCTGAAGTTCGTTATTGAAATTTGGGTTCAGCCTTTTCCAAGTGTCTTTGTTTATATCCGCTTTTTTTGGACAATCTTCAGTATTTATATACAAATTATGAGTAATTGTTTTACATTGCAACTTGGTAATAGAGAGCACATCGAGATTTAATAAATTTGACGACTTTTGTTTGCGTGATTTGTATAGTATTATAGACATTTTGTTGACTAATTTCATCCCCAACCCAATGTTAACAATGGCGTACACCACCTTACTTCACGCGGGCGTCGTGAAAGTCAACTTAAGGTAATCCTAGTAAAATCTAGTAGCTTCCGATAGACGACTGAATAAATAAATCAAAATCACTAGACCTAAATTATCGTCCAAGGTGCAAGGTGTTCTGGTACTGTGATTGCCAATCCACCGATCCTTGCGATTATGACTAATTCTTCCTTTTGTTATGTACAGCAGTGGACTGTTCAAGCCGTTAAAGAACCACGAGCAACCCGTTCACCTGATGGCAAGTGATCACCGTCACCCATGCACATCAACACCAGAGGAGCTGCAGGTGCGTTGTCGGCCTTTAAGGCTATTCGGGAGATGGGGCGGAGGATAAGGAGGGGGATGGGGAGGGGAAGCGGCCTCCGGTTACCTCACTCACCGAACGATACGCAGAAGCACAAGATGCCTCTACTTCACGCCGGTTTAATCTAGTGACATGCTCCACAGATGGTTATTACGCAACCCTCGCTCGATAACAGTTTGCAAAGAAAGAGAACGGGTAGAGAATAGAGTACAGTATATTAAATCTCCTCAAAATGAAGCTTATGTGACCCTTTTGGTTTTAAGCCCTTAAAGATTTTACCTGGGTTATTATTCACGCGTGAGCTTGTTCGTTAATTACAAGCTTGTGTATGGACATAGCGCGGTTCGTCGATTAATCAGTGACCCGTTTCTTATTCTCCTCCTAACTCCTCTCCTTTATTTTTCTTTTCCTTGGTCTATATTCCCTGGAAGAGTGATAAGTCGCCGAGGAGACATCAATTGGCCACGGAGGAGCCCTGATTAAACGCCTGCTGATTTCTTCCTATGGGGCTACCTAAAAAACAAAGTTTACAATCCTTTGCCACCCAACCTGAATGTTTTGAAGCAAAGAATCACTGAAGAAATCAACTCTATTCCAAGAGCGATGCTCCAGCGAGTTATTGAAAGTTTTAGCTCCAGGTTAAATGAGTGTGAACAAATGAATGGTGCGCATTTGCAAACGGTTGTTTTTCATAAATAAACTTCAAGAATTGCTCTTAAAATTAACATTAAATAAAACGAGATTTAATTAATATTTTGTTTTTTATTTAGCATCTTAAAACGAAAAACATTCTGTGACAACCTTTATAATCCAGACTCGATTCAATGGTGAGTCTTCCGCAGACTCATTTAATTCGTTCAGTAGTGTAGTGGGGTAGATGTTCATGAAATAAGATGTAGAAGTGTTAATAAACCTGATAGATTACTATATGTCCCTATAAGATATTATGATGAGACAGCAATGTTCGCGCTTACTCAGTCTGAAGCGAAAGGGGGGGGAGGCGATACTATTTTATTTTTATTTTATTTCATTTTATTTTATTCGGAAAACATACAGTGATACATAGCTTGATAAATTAAAACTTATTATAAATGCTACACACCATTTTAGTTGTTTTCGCATATTGTAACTAGAAAGTTTATCAATCTGCGTTTTTGCTACTTGCACATAAGCAATTCACAACAATTAAGAAATCGCATCGAACCATTCCTTTGTAATATAACCTTTTAAATCAATTGGGGAAATGTTAAAAATATCTAAATCGGGAACGCCATCCAGTCTATTCATTAGGTTTGCTGATCTGATGAAAAATGAATTTTGCCTATATTTTGTAAAACTATGTGAAACATTAAGATGTCTTGGTTGTCTCACGGATCTTAAAGGAATCTTCAGACTTATCTTAGACAAGAGCTGTGGAGAATCTACCTGGCATTGCGCAATTTTAGTTAATAAGGCAATATCCGCTATTTTACGTCTTTCATAAAGAGGTAACATATGGTGTCTCCTACATCTTGATTCGTAATCAGCATCGTATTTCTTGCACCTAAATTGTAAGTGCTTCAAAAATCTTCGTTGTATCGACTCTAGCCTGTTAATGTAAACATCATACTGCGGGTTCCATATCTGTGAGCAATACTCGAGTATGCGACGCACATATGCGCAATAAAGAATTTTAATAACTTTGATACTAGAGAACTGGCAGCTAGTTCTTAACAGAAATCCGATAGACGTGTTGGCTTTTTTGACTATACTATCAACGTGTTTATCATAAGTTAGTTTTGAATCATGTACGACGCCTAAGTCACGTATTTCATCCACGGTTTCAAGTTCATGATCTTTAAGTTTGTAAATAAATTTCGTGATTTTAGTTTTACGTGTAAATGTCATTAACCTGCATTTTGTTAAATTAAGGTCTAATTTATTAAAGTGACAGTATTTTTCAAATCTACATAGGTCTTGCTGTAAAATACGACAATCGTTTTCGTTATTAATTTCTTTGAACACTTTCATGTCATCAGCATATAGTAAAAAATTGGAATGGTGGAAACAAGCACTAATGTCGTTAATGAAAATGTAAAAAAGCAGTGGTCCTAGTAAAGAGCTCTGTGGCACGCCCGAGGGTGTATGATTCCATGATGACATGTAACCATTAAGAACAACAGCTTGAGTTCGGTTCTCAATGTAAGATGTAAACCATCTGTATAAATTTCCATGAATACCGGCATGTAAGAGTTTCTGTAATAGCAAAGTGTGATCTATACGATCGAAAGCTTTACTAAAGTCAGTAAATATGGAATCTACTTGTCCCCCAGAATCCATACCTGATGTAGTAAAGTCGATAAATGTCAATAAATTGGTTGTTGTTGATCGATTACGAAGAAATCCATGTTGTTGATCGATAAAAGAAGCTGACAGGGTATTGTAAACTTGCGTATAGACCAATCTTTCAAATATTTTGCGAAGACACATAGTTTAGAAATTGGTCTGTAGTTTACAATGTTGTTTTGTTGCCACTTTTGTGAATTGGTGTTATAAATGCAGACTTCCAAATCTTTGGCACCATACCATCTGTTAATGAGCGTTTGAATAACAGAGTCAGTGGTTTAGTTAAAACGTCTGAGCATTTTATTATAAACAAAGGGGTTATATGATCCGGTCCTGCTCCTTTTGTTATGTCCAATGACTTAAGTAGTTTATTAACCGTCTCTGGAATGATTTCTATATCGCTAATGGTATTTATAGAATTCGAGAATTCTAGAGAATCGTGCACGCTGGAGCCATCACTTTGCATGGTACGGGAGGAAAGATACGTTGATTGAAAATAAGATGAGAAAAGCGTACAAACATCTTCTCCAGAACTTGCCGTTTGTCCCTCATACGAAAGAGAAGAAGGAAGAGTGCCATAACTTTTTTTGTTAGACTTAATAAATGACCAAAACAGTTTTGGGTTTTTTGCTATAGAATCCTCGCATTTTTTGAGATAGGTCTTATAGCATTCTGACTCCAATACTTTAGCTCTCTTACGGAGTAGGGAAAATGTGTCATAATCAGATGAGTTACCATATATTCTATGTTTGTGAAGAAATTTTAACTTTTCCTTTAAAACTTTCTTCAGTGCCGCGTTATACCACGGGGGAAAAGAAGTAGTACTAATAAACTTATGGGGTATATATTTCTCTATAGCACTATACACACTATCGGCACACATTCTCGAACGTTTGTCGAATTTACATAATATCTTCATCGAAAGAGTTTTTTTTACCTTAAATTTACGCTACAAGTGATAAAAATTTTGCGAAATACACTAACATATGAAGCAAATATGTAAATGATGACCTATATACAGAAATTTTTTGCTAAATTTGTTGTAATGATGATTTTCTTTATTGGATAAAGGTGAAAAAACCTGAGCGGCCACGGTTACAGAAAAATGTGACAGATGCGTTGTCACCCCAGATGATTTAAATGGAATGCTTCATTATACTGGCTCTTTCAAAACCGGAACACAACAGTAAATGCACCGCCATTTCGTACCTACCCAGGTGACACACAGGCAAGGAATGAGTTGAGACATCTTGTGCTTCTGCGTTTCGTTCGGTGAGTGAGGTAACCGGAAACCCACTACCTCTTCCCTCTTCCTTTTCCCCTTCCGCAAATATCCATAAAACACGGCAAAATATATGGACCTGCAGCACCTCTGGTTTTGTAGATGTACGTAAGCGACGGTGAACACTTACCACCAGGTGAGCCGGTTGCTCGTTTGCCCCCTTTCTATATAAAAAAAGTATGTATGTCTATATTCACCGCTTGTTCCCAACGAGGTAGGCAGAGACAATATTTTTCCACTTGCTACGACCCTGACATACGTCTTTCGCTTCTCGCACTTTCATCAATCTTCGCATGCATGCTCGGTGGTTTAGAGTACTCTTGACCTGGCGTTTATTCAGAACGTCTCCGATTTGATCGTGAGATCTTCGCCCAGGTCTTCCTCTCCCGACTCTACCATTTAAAAAAAAATGTTGTTAATTTTGTTAATGCTTAATTGTTACAGCATATACGTTTTCGTCCGACATATCGTTTGCAATAAGATTGATAGGTCACAGGACAAACCGTTAGTTTGTTCGTTATGCAAATAAAGATTCTGGTTGAATTTGAAATCAGAATATACCTTCAACTGGGCAGTACTAGTTAATGTGCCACGCAGTAATCTTATCAGCTAATGCTTCTTTAAGATTACATTACCTTTTAGGCGCCTGCGGAGCCTGAATGAAAACTAGTTTTACCACTCTTGATCTTAATTGGGCCTGAAGATTTCAAAATTAATTTAGAGAGTAGAAATATGGCTCTTTATTTGAACAATAGGCATTGCACTGTATTATTTAAATGGCCGATGACCAACCCGATGAGAGATTACAACAATATCTATATTAAACAGTTCACTGCAGGACATAGATCCATCCCACAAGGACGATTTAATATGAGCGTTACGTTCAGCAAGCAGATTAGCGTGCGAAGTACCAGTAACTTCGCAACTTGGAGGCGGAGGTTTCCCATCATCGAGCTGCTTATTGTTAATCTGGTAATTCTCTGGTTTTAAAGACTACAGGAAACATAATACGTGCCGAAGGTTCTTACTTATGATAGTTATTTTGGAACATAAATATAAAATTTGTAATTAACTCGACTACAGCGTCTCCTATTAGGTCCCAGTGTAGATATGAACCATCGTCTCGACAGTACAAATCTATTGTAACCTGTAAGTGCCCACTGCTGGGCAACGGCCTCCTTCTCAAATACGAGTATCAGAGAGGGTTTAGGAGCCGGTAAGGGCCCGCCACGCTGCACCAGTGCGGGTTGGCGGGCTATACATATCCTCGAAATTATATTTTCTTTTATTTCTCCGTCATGCTGCTTTCCTCACGATGTTTTCCTTCACCGCCGTGCAAGTGGTAAGCACAGCACTTAAAATTGCTGTTAACAATTTTAGTGGTACCGGCACCGGGGATCGAACCCAGATCACTCGCGCTCTATGAAACAATGGCGGGCTCGAACTTACGACGTCATGTTTCGTAGTTCGCAACCTAGCCCATTCGACTATTGGCGCTTCGGCTAGTGGTCCACTAGGCTACCACGACCATACATATATATATACAGATATATATACATGTATATGTATACATAAATGTCCCCTTTAATAACTGAGGATCTACATTTCATGGGTTTATAACTTCTTTTTTTGTCTTTCCAAATTTCTGGTTTTGTTTAATTAACTCTTACTAAATCCTGATACATTTTGTTTTGATTTCCCGCTGAGGTCTCTCAGTTTTCGCATTCATGAACTTTATCGTATCCGTTTAAATAACTATAGGAACCAGGTCTCCAGTGTCAACGGTAAGGAAATTGCGAAATATGTTTGTTTAATGGACAAATAATTCGGGTGGGTGCCGAGTGAAGGCAATCTTGTCTTCATATATATTTGTCATGCAAATTGGCAATTTCGTGTATATACGTAGCATATAAATGGTTATTTAGAGAGATCTGTCTGGGCTGTTTATCTGTTTGAAGATCTGTTCATATTTTTGCCCTCTCATCTTTTATTATTTTAAAGTGTTTATTAATATTTCATAGTTAATAACGAAGTATAAAATGGGATACTTATTCTTATGAGCAATAAAAAAAATGACAATTATGCTAATGGTAATGACGCCTTCTCACGCCTGTTGTACATAGAGGTAGGCAAATATTACAGATTTCCCTTTGACATGACTCAGGGTAGGATAAACAGATTTCCGCTACGCACTTTTCGTGTTGTGTGACGGTATTTTCTGCCGGCGTTGCCATGATATTTTAAAGACTTTTCCCTTAGTCATCTCTTCTGTTACCTAGGTGAAGAAAGTGGTTAGCAGATTCCTAAGCAGCTACCACGTGGCTTATTAGGATAATCACCAGCCGTTTCAAGAGTATAAGTTAGACCCTCTCACGTTAAAAGGAAAACTAAAAATATAGTGATAAGGGATAAGAGAATTTAAAACAAAGTTTAGAGAAACTACCGACTTCAACCAATCATGATGTAGACTATTTTTTAAATTAAAATGAACCACTCTGGGGGTCCTTTTTAAGAATAATCATCAAAATGAGATAAAAATCGACGAAGACAGCGTGTTACACCTAAACAAAATACTGATGCTGAAGAAAATATATAATAGGTTCTACTAGATATTATATTTGGGATAATTCTGCTGCTAAGTGGCTATTTAATCACCATTTTTGTTTGGCTTGTACGGAATACAGAGCCAGTTTAATTACAGGCTTTTGAGGCTTCCCATTATACTCTATACTCAGGGTTAACACACCTGTAGTTTTCTTTGTTCGAAGTAATATGTATTTATGGGCTGCAGCAGCTACATCACTTCAGCTATGAGGTGGACTGTCAATTTTGGTAGTCCATTTAAGTTTATATAAAAACTAATCATCAGCCTCTAAATAGATCAAATCAAGATATGTTATGGTTCTGAAGGTGGATTTTGGATCGAAGCACCAGTTGTGCTGGATGTCAATGTCAAAAAATTTAGGTGCGGTTGTGGTTTTATTATAAATAGAGGAACATTAGAAATATTCCACCTGGTGTAACGTGGTGATAAAGATTAAAGTGATGGCGTTAGTCTATTCACTCTTGCCTTAAATATATCATCATTATATTGCTTTGGAAGGACGACGAATGGTAAATTGTTCCACTCTCTGTTGAAGGTCATGAAATATTTATATTTCGAGATATTTTTTAATCGATTATGAAACTCACGAGATGAGATGTGGTAATAGATTAAACTATGATACTGCCATCATCCCAAGAAATAATAGAAAGAATAAGAAAATAAAGGTGACGCTGTAGTAAACACTAGGAAAGGAAATTGCTTACCCAACAAAGCTACTAAAACCGACAGTTTAATAACTTTTAACTAGTTAGTTGTAGATATGAGTACATGTGTGTACTTAAAATTCACATAGTTTAACTAAATGTACGACATACGAAGTAATTTAAGCAATTCGAATATTATATATATCATTTTAGAATCACTATTTCTCGTTGCTGTGTGGGCGAGAGATATCAAACAGATATCAAACGGAGGGGGCAATTAATTATTGCGAAAGACAATTCAGGCGCCCTGTAGAGGCTGGTTAAATTATAATTAGTTTTTCACCAAGGACCAGCGGCAATGCGTGCCCCTTTCCTTACTGCATTACCTGTTCCTGGAACGAAAAGCGTTCTTGACTTCAACAGCTGCTCAGCGGTCATCTGCGGCTAGACGCAGCAGCAGCAGCAGTAATCTCAGAAGAGGAGAGCGGTGCTGCCGCCCGAGACGTACGTCTGTTCACAACCACGCTCGGATGCTTTCTGTGCAGTGTGTAGCCGCAAGGTGGCGCCTCACGCTCTCCGGGAATTCGCTAGGAGAATATACACACTGATATGTTAAACATAATTCTCGTTGCGATATCGAGTTATTTGACATATATATACGTACATATATACAGACAGTCATTTTGGTGTGTCCACAAGCTGTAACTTAACCATATAGCAATTATTCCTAGTTTTAGAGAAGTGCATATGGAACACATTAATATTTTATTTTATATATATATATATATATATACATTTTCATTATTCTGTTCTGTCATTAATCGATGCTTAAGAAGTTTACAAATTAGGCGTTCATTTCTACGCTTTAGATTTAAATTAAAAACGATAAGACATCGTATGTTTTTATAAATATTGTTTTATATGATAATTTCTAGAATTTACTCAAACACTGAAACACATTTGAAATGTAACATCGACTATGACACCTGGACGTCTAATACCTCGCTCCCCTCGGAACCACGGCTGCTGTAAATCAATCGAAACTTCGGGTACATAAACAACAAAAATTCAACGCGATAAAATCCATAAATAATAGTTTCATTTCAAATAGCTTATACGATTTAGCATATTATTCTAATAATAGAATCGTTGTGAAAAACTAATATGTAAACTTCTTTATAACAAACAGTTAAATATATTAAAATGACTTCAAAGCACTGCTCTGTTATTGGCACGTAGTAAATAGAGTTACGGTTCCAGAATCGCACCGCGGGTAGCCTTCGGTTTGTACGGAACGCCTGAGCAAGTACGCAAGTGCGTGATATGGTATATCATCGGATGCGTAGGGGGTCTGGCGATTACGTGTGGTGATTGGAATTTGAGAATTGTCCTTTACCGTTCAGGCTATACTTTTCTGGAACTCCTTGCCCGAAGACATTAATGAACACCTAAAAAAAATTCTTTCAAACGTTTGGTACGCGAACTCTTTTTAAAACCATCTGATACTTGTTAGTATTTATTCTGATTTATTATTTATGTATGTATTAATGTGTTTTTTTTTTATAGAAGAAGGGGGCAAACGAGCGCGCGGCTCACCTGATGGTAAGTGATCACCGACGCCCACGAACATCCACAACACGAGAGGAGCTACAGATGCGCTGCCGGCCTTTAAGGAAGGAATAAGCTCTTTTCTTGAAGGTCCCTAAGTCGTAACTGTCCGGAAATACTGCTGGCGACAGCTCATTCCACAAAGTCGAAGTGCGTGGCAGAAAACTTCGTTTGAAACACACTGTGGTGGAATGCCAACCATCTAGGTATTGTGTTACATGTGTTTGTATGTATGCATATATTATGGTATGTGTCTGTATATGTGTGTGTTTGTGTAAATATGTAAACTTATACATTTAAATATGTTTTAATTATATAGTATATCTCTCGATTAGTCTTTTTGCTATTTATATTATTTTAAATTTGCAACTATCACAACATTTCTTCACGCCCTGGGTTGACTATTAGAGAATGCAAAAAGGCATTAAGTGTTACAACTAATAAAATACTCTGACTATTTTAAGTATTTATTTCGAACGGGCAGAGCTTCGCCTTACGCGTTGAGATCTGATTTTCAATAAGATTCCTTTGCTACAGGTTAATGCGCTTTTAAATAGACTTTATGCGGCAATCGACCATAAGTAATAAAAAATAATTGGGTATTTCCGGTATGTAAAATTGCATAATTAAAATAAATGAATGTTGCCTTCATATTTAATTCACTTTTGTGAATATAATATTGTTTAGTAAATTTTAAGCCCTGTTATGAAATGATTGAATATTGTTGCATTTGTTGACGGAAATACCCTTGACAGATTATCATTAGATTCCTTAAATAGACAATAGTCAAATTATAATTTATTTTGAAACTAAACAAAGTAAAGAAGTGATTATAATTGAGTAAAACTAATCAGACAAATTATAAACAATGAAATTAATTAGGCGGATGTACCCCTTCCATTTATATTGGATAACATAAGTCCGCCTTTTGTAATCATTCTGGTGTGCACAATAAAATATAAATAAATAAATTGTACCACCGATGTCATCAGAGCGCATGCGCATCAGAGTCTAAAGTGCGATGTGTATGTTACTGGGATCGCCGATTCGCAAGCCAAGC
Organism: Bhutanitis thaidina; assembly: GCA_029286595.1. Classification (NCBI taxonomy): domain Eukaryota; kingdom Metazoa; phylum Arthropoda; class Insecta; order Lepidoptera; family Papilionidae; genus Bhutanitis; species Bhutanitis thaidina. Next base: position 738,266 of record JAGSMS010000022.1, read on the forward strand.
TTGACTATTGTGGCAAATCCTCCCTATGGGAGAGTCTATGTTCAGTAGTGGACTAGATGATGTCGTCCTATGAGGTGACACGTGGCGAAACTGTATTTAATAGTAATATTCTTTTTTTCTTTTATTTTATTACCCTCGCCTCGTGAATTGCAGGCCTTCAAGGATATATGGGAGATGGGAGGGTGGAAAAGGTCCCGAAATGGGAAGAGCAGAAGCACATGATGCTTCTACTTCACGCCGGTATTCGGCGAGGTCGTGGTACTGCCCCGATCGAGCCGGCCTTGAGCAGCAGCTCAAGCCACCGCTTGGCTCTTACATCTGCAGTATCAGATTTGTTTTAAATATCAGTTCAATAGTTTATCACGCAGCTTCAATACAGATAAGATGTCTTCACATGTACACGATTTCATATTGTTATTCAGACATGCAGGTTTCTGACTATATACTATGAAAGATAAGCGAGCGTCCTGAGTTTTAACCTACCACCGCTCTTAACTTTATGAGCAAAAACGCTATGTTAAAGCGTGACATAACAAAACCTAACGCTTTAAACATTGAACTATAAAAAATATCAAAAATTATAACGCGAAAACACGTTTCGGTTACTTAATAGTCATTAGTCAAACATTTTTACTGCCGTTAACGTTTTAAAACGTTTATGCAATTACGTTTTATTCGTCCCGGGAAAGACGTGCGCTAAAGTCAATAGGCTCGCTATTTATGTAAATTAACCTACTTCACAGTTTTGTGGGTGGTGATAAGTGATGGAGTATTTAGTAGCGGGCTTGTACCACGACCTTGCTGAATGTCTACGACCTTGTCGTGATGTAAGGACATCTTGTGCGTTTTGTTCGGTGATTGAGGTGTGATAATCCTACCGTTTAACAATATTACTTATTTAATCACCGTTTTATTATGCTTAAATAGAGACACAGCTATTGCATATCCTTTAAATATCCCGCGGGTAATTATAAACTTTAATGACATCCACGAACAGTCGTGGTGCCGACGTGAATAGTTTACTCGTACTGGACTAGTTGCTAAACTGTTTCGTTTATTCATTTTAATGTATTCTAGCTGGCCGAAAACGAAATAATCTAGATCTGGATGCCTAGATGCTGCCACCATCTCGAGATCTGGTTATAAATAGAACTAAATCCTAAGCCAAGCATACTAATGCATGATCTTAAAATACTGTAAGCTATTTCTGAGTAGATAGAGAGAGAGAGAGAAGACGAAGACGTCAGGACACCTGAGTTCACGACGTTCTTCTATAACGATGAGCGGGGGGCACACAAAACGTCGGGAGTTAAAAAGGTTAAATTCGTAAATGTAAGTTTTATTTCAAATCTAAATTTTTTTTCGGTTCGCAAACTTGAATATGAATTTCGTAATATAATACTTTTCCAATCTAACCTAGATTTCTTGGTAAAGCAGTTAGAGAAAAGAAAAAATGTTAATGCTCAATTTTCTCAATTTAATTTCTAATCTATAAAGTTTATATACTTCAGGTTTGAGGCATAGATTATTTAAGTAAATATTTTTAACATTTTCTGCGTTGAAATGTACGACAAATATCTTTATTGAGTTATTATAAAAAAGAACTAGCTCAATGCACACAATATTTTGGTGATGGAATAAGTTTGTCTGGTTATGTAAATCGCTTGATAAAGCCCTGTTGCAAGGCGAAACACAGGTAAAGTCGAGAGCAGTGCTTGTGTGCGTGATAGTCTCTTACTCTTCTTCTCTTCGGACTGGGTAATATATTCCATTTTACTAGTTTAGTGCAGAATATTTTTTTCCATCATCTACAAAATAATGGATCCCCGAAAAGTAATGTCTGATTACTTTACCTACATCGTTATTATAAATTTAGATCCATTGATGTTGTGCAGAACAGATGGTAGATTCCCTCTCTACTCAGGAGTCGTCAGGGTTGGTACCACACTCTTACGCAATTCTATCGCTAACCCCACCAACCTGTCAATAGTCCATTCTCAGACATAGGCCTCTTCCGTGAGAAGGATTTGTCGTAACTCAGACGCTGCTGACCGTCATCGGCCGACTTAATTTTGGTTTGATAATTTTCGAGATTTTCATCCCGCCATCTGTCGATACCCATTTCCCTTTATAGCTTATCCCTTAGTTGCCTCTAGTAGAAGTACAGATACCCTGAGGACTACGACGCATTGCATCATTTCAGTCTATACCAAGTTCACTGCTGAACATAGGCCTCCCCAAAGATGCCATAAAGCTCAGTTCTGAGCCACCTGGATCCATCGACTGCCCGGAATACTGCGCAGGTCGTCACACACTGCGTTTGCCTGTACCTGGCTGCCACTCTTGAACCTTTTTCCTTAACGGTTGTCAGTTCTGCGAGCTATGTGGCCGGCCCATTGCCACTACAGCTTGCTGATCCCTGCGGCTATGTCGGTTACCCTAGTTCTGCTGCGGATATTATCATTGCAGACTCTATCGCGCAGAGAAACGCCGAGCATAGCCCTTTCCATAACGCGCTGAGCAACTTTGAGCTTCCTCATACGGCCTTTTTTTTTTTATAGAAGAAGGGGGCAAACGAGCGTGCGGTTCACCTGATGGTGGGTGATCACCAACGCCCACGAACATCCACAACACCAGAGGAGCTACAGATGCGCTGCCGCTTCGCTGCCTGCAGTGAAGGACCATGTCTCAGTTCAGTATGTCATCACTGGCAACACGTACTGGTTGTATACTTTGCTCTTGAGGCTTTGCGGTATACTCGATGAGAAGATATGATGTAGTTCCCGAACGCTTCAGCCAAGTTGGATTCGTCGATTGACCTCTGGGTCGAAGTTGAACTTACCTAAACGGACAATTTGTACCAGGTATACGTACTCGTCTACGACTTCGAGCCTATTGTTCCCGAACAACATCAACAATGTCCCTGGTATTTTCCACCTGGTATCTCCTAACAAGGCTGATCTAATTTTGGCATAATATAACCCGTCCTTTGAAGCTGACGGTTGAATATCAATGTTACAAATCATGGATGATCAAATATGTATATATGATTATTTATCTATGTTGGTGGATGTACATCTGTCTTATCACCATCCAGTTACCAAGACACAGGAAATCCCAGGTAGGGACTGGATGAAGTGTGTGACTGTATTACGTATTATTGTACTGTAATTCCTTAATTTACATAAAAAATATTTTGATATAGCCAATGTTTGAGATAGTAAAGTAAAAAGTAAAGTAGCAGCCTATAGGTGGCCACTGCTGGGCAAAGGCCTCCTTCTCAAATATCTGAGAGGTTTTTGGAGCTAGGCAGGGCACGCTATGCTGCTCCAATGCGTGTTGGCGGCCTTCACATATCCTCCATATTTTTTTTTTTGATTTTTCTCTTACGATGTTTTTCCTTCACCACCGAGCACCTGGTAAATACAGCAAAGTTTGAGATAGGGCATATATATTTAAGAAAGAAGTTACTTATCAAATAAGTAATAGTAATAAGTATACGAAAGGACATCTACAAAGTTAAATAAATAAAGAACAAAGTTTTAGCGACTAACATACAAGTGCTACTTGCGGAGATAATTCGTCGCTCGGGGCTCCAACATTAACTTCACTTCAAATACGGGGCTTAGTTGTGATCAATGTTTCTGTTCTACATATAGAAAGTATCGTATACGTTACTTGATTGAAGACCATCAAATTTGAAATAGAAAAAATAAACTTAATCATCTTTTAAATGTAATCATTACGCCTGTTACCTATTAAAGTGTAGGTAAAGATTACGGATTTCCATTGGGCCCGATTCAGCGTAGCCGAAAGGTCTGCACAAAACTTTATTGTCTTTCCAGAAAATTTATTGTAACGTTTGCCGAGCATATTCGTTTAGATCTACAAAACAAAGTAGTGTTTATTATGTAAGAAAGAAAGAAAGAAAGTACTTTATTCATTGCCACAAATCAAGTAACACATAAGTAAACTTAATGTAAAAAAAATAATAACAATAATATTTTATTGGGTTGCAGCAACAAAACGGTGTCCGACTCAGCATAATGCTGTAGCAATGGTAAACCACAACAACAGCGCTGGTATTCTGTCGGAAACCACAACAAATAACACACATAATAAAGACGTAATAATAATAATAATTAGGCGTAGGGAAGTGACGACCCCATCGCCCATCGGCGTAACAGTTTAAGTGACAGAGCTGTTGCGTCGGCGCAAGCAGTCAGCACCCTGTCAAGAGGTGTTAGTGCCGTGCCTCGGCAAAAGTGAGGGTGCAGAGGCCCGCATGTGCAAATTGGACACACAATAAACGGAGCCGGTCCAGGCGTCTTCCGTTAAATGACGCCCAATATGGATGATGGAAAATACGAGAATGCGCATAGGGCCGCTGCCTGGGGGCCGCCAGGGCGCGTCTGGAGCTGGCGCTGGACGTGGCAGCATGCGGACCGCCAGCCAAGCGCGAGGAGTTGCTCGACCACCTTGTAGCACCTCGCATCCATCATCCCCACCAGTTGGCTTGGTGTCGGCAGGGTCCTCCAGGATCCAGCAATCGGCACCCGCCGCTGGTGGAGTACGGCGCATGCGATGGACATCCCTAATGAATACGAACGCATTGCGAGCGTACTTTAGGGCGAAAGGGGAAGAAACTGGAGGAATAGCATATCGAGCCAGGATGCACTGCTATTTTGCTGAGCTGGAGCCTTCCGTTACTGTCACGGAGCAAAACCTGGCAGACCGAGTTCGGTACATCATCCGCTCGAAAATATTTGATGATACCGAACTCGAACGACTAAGACGTGAGGCTGTTCCCCCATCGAATGAAAATGCAGCTGAGGATGCTGCTCCACTTACAGCGACTAATCTTGCAGAAGTGGATGCTGCTGTGAATCTTCCAGCTGTAGAGGATTCGGACAATGGTGGAACAGTCACCCAAGAAATAGGGCAAATGAGGAGCATACTGGAGGAGGCGATTAAGGAAACGCGCGAAATGTCTCTCGAAAATCGACCACGACTCCCCCGCATACCACTAAGTAAGCGCAACCGGGATGTCGTGGGGCTCTAAACCCAATGCTGGCTACTTATTTGAAACCAGCCGGGACCTTTGTGATACGGACTCTATACTTTTGGCGCTGCATTGGCAGTCTGCCGTATTGTTGGCGCCAAATTTCCCACAGCTGGACGCGCTACTAAACAAGGTAGCGTTATCCCAGCGTGGAGACAAAGGATTGAGAACCGTATCGCAAAGGCAAGAGCCCTTATCGGCAGACTGATAAGCTTCAGGTCGGGCAATAACAGGCCGAGGATTGTGCGCACCGTGAGGATGGCGTTTGCTGGGACGGATGTTAGTCTGTCCCAGCCGAATATAACGCAAAAGCTGACGGAGCGCATAGACGACCTGAAGCAAAGGATCGCGGCTTGGGGAAAGCGGATTCGGCGATTTACCGAGAGGTCAGCGCGATTTAACCAGAATTGTCTCTTCCAGAGTGACCAGAAGAGGCTCTACAAATCATTGGAGCGACCTGGAATATGTGGAACGGGTCAAGGACCAAATCAGGCCGACACTGTCGCCTTCTGGCAAAGCCTGTGGTCTGCACCCGCATACCACAGCGAGGGCCCTTGGACAGAAGCTGTGACGAGTCGGTGTGCAGGTATTAAGCCCATGGACCCCGTCGTCATTACACCTGACGACGTAGCTGAGGCGGTACGTAGAGCCCCTAACTGGAAAAGTCCGGGACTCGACGGGCTGCATCACTACTAGTTAAAGGGTTCATGGTGTGTCACGCTGTGCTCTCGCAGCAGTTCCAAGAGGCTCTCGACCAGAAGTCGCTCCCGAGTCTCTTCACCACTGGGGTCACTCATTTGGTTCCTAAAGATAAGGTTACCGCAGATCCGAGTAAATACCGCCCCATCACGTGTCTACCCACCATATATAAGACACTGACGTCCATTCTGAGCGTGAAAATCACCCGACACCTGGATATAAATAAAGTAATGTCGCGCGCTCAGAATGGATGTCGGAGCGGCGGTCGCGGGACCAAGGAACCACTCCTCATTGACGCGGTCATTGGCAAGCTGGTTAAACGCAACCGTCGGAACTTCTCTGCCGCCTGGATAGACTACAGAAAGGCATTCGACTCGGTGCCTCACACGTGGCTAAAGAGGGTCCTCGAGCTGTACAAGGTAGACTGTACAGTAAGAGACTTCCTCGAGCAATGTATGGGGCAATGGAGCACGATCCTTTGCCATCTAGGTGAGCGGATGACGGCTGCGGAACACCAAATAAGGATACGAAGGGGTATTTTCCAGGGTGATTGTTTGAGTCCGATATGGTTCTGCCTCTCCTTGAACCCTCTCAGCACGTTGCTGGAGAACTCAGGAGAGGATTTCAGCTTCGGAGGGAGGTACAAAGTGACCCACCTTTTCTATATGGATGACCTCAAGTTATTCGCCACCAATCGCTCCCATCTGATGGAATTGCTAAAATCACTTGCGATTTTAGCAATTCAATCAGAATAGACTCAGGACAGATAAGTGTGCGGTCCTCCACGTCGAAAGGAAGGTCGCTAATTCTGAGGGCATAGACTTGTCAATGCCCGTTAACGATAGGACTCTTTCCGAGGCTGATACATACCGGTACCTGGGTATGTCACAAAACATAGGTATCGATGAGGCTGGCATGAAACAAACGGTTCGCGACTTGTTTTTTGCGCGTCTGACAAAAGTGTTTAATAGCCTTTTGTCGGGCGGGAACAAGGCACGCGCGTATAACGGCTGGGTCATGCCAGTCCTCATTTATACCTTTGGCATACTCAGATGGACTCAAACCGAACTTACCGCCCTGGACAGAAAAGTCCGCACAATCATGACGTCCCACAGGATGCATCATCCGAGATCGTCAGTGATGAGGCTGTACTTGCCGCGGAAGCGTAGAGGGCGGGGTTACTTAAGCGCCCTCACCATGCACAATCGCGAAGTGTGCAGCCTCCGTAATTACTTCCTAGCGAGATCGGATGAGTCATTCTATTCGGACGTCATTAGTTGTGATGAAGGGCTTACCCCTCTATCCTTGGCCAACGAGCAACGGCAGGACCCGGCAGTACAGAGCGCCTCCGACCGGGAGACCGTATGGAAGGAGAAAGAGCTCCACGGGAGGTTCTACAAGGCTCTACATGAGCCTTTCGTAGATACCGTCGCCTCCCTAAACTGGCTGCGTTTGGTGACCTCTTTGGGAAACCGAGGGTTTTGTCTGTGCGATACAAGATCAGGTTATTAAGACGAACAACTATCGGAGATACATCCTAAAGGATGGTACCGTCGACATCTGTCGAGCCTGTCGCCGTCCCGGGAGTCGCTTCGGCATGTCATCTCCGGTTGTTCAGCGCTTTCTAACTCTGAGTATCTGCACAGGCACAACCTAGTAGCCAGGATCTTACACCAGGAGCTCGCTCTGAAGTGCGGTCTCGTGGATCGGAGACTGCCTTACTATAAATACACGCCGGAAGCCGTGCTCGAAAATGACCGCGCTAGGCTCTATTGGGACCGGTCCATTATCACGGACAGGACGATTCATGCAAATAAGCCTGACATCGTGTTGATGGACCGAGCACAGTCGAGGATATTTATGGTCGACATCACCATTCCATATGACGAGAACCTTGTGAAAGCCGAAACAGACAAGAAGACAAAATATCTGGACCTGGCTCACGAGGTAACCGACATGTGGGGTGGTATGCCGACCGAAATTATTCCGATCGGCGTCTCTGCGAATGGGTTAATTCCAGTCAGCCTCTCGGAACATCTGAGGCGGCTGGGACTCCGTGACGGACCGCTCCGAGCTCAAATGCAGAAGGCAGTGCTACTCGATACCGCTCGCATTGTCCGCCGGTTTCTTTCCCTTTCTCCCTAACCCTCGGCCGTCTGGTCTCCCCTGCCGGGGGCTTCCATCTGGTTGGTTTTTAATTATCTATTTAATTTTATTATATATATAATTTATAAAATATTACTTATATATGTACTTATATATGTATTTATTTATACAACCCAACCAGATGAGTAAATATAGAAATACCCCAAAAAAATAATAATAATCAATATAGAAATACCCCATACAATAATAATAATAATAATATAATTCCGCAACTAGGACTAACAAATTTTAACCACTTTTAACCTAAATGCCATGTAAAAGAAGTGACCTATACCTAATTTTAAAACTAGCCTTAGATTGGTACCCACAAAGAGGTGGTGGTAGGTTATTCCAACACTTGGTGGCTAAGTAACGAAAACTACCTCGAAAAGCGGCAGTGACGTGTCCGGCATTTGCTAACTGTTCCACAGTTAGCAAATGTTTCGAGCCACGCGTATTATGATGGTTATATTCACTAGACCAAGTAAGCTTTTTATATAAATAATCTGTATAATATACGAGTAAATCCTCAAGCATAAAAAAAAAGGTCACCTTTCCCCCCACAAGTCATGTTTGTAATCACAAAGGTTAAAGTACGTAAGTAAGTAAGTTATCAAGGAAGGAATCAACACAACCACATATCCCGACCGGGTGAAAGTACTTTTTGATGGTCAACCACTGTGTGATGGATGACAATATATCTGTGTTATGTATTTATCCAAAAACCAAAAAAAATAACAGAAAAATACTTTTTGTATGTAGTACGGGAAAAACTCTTAAATTTATGGTTATTTTATTATTATATTTGTTAGAATATCCGTCATAGTAATCTCTGTGAAAATTTCAACCGGCTACATATTTCTTAAGATTGGCATAGTAAATGCGCTCCGTACAGAACCCTAGCGACGTGTAATATAAATATGCAATATAATCTATTATATGTTCACGATTGTTGTCATTTGGTGGAACTTTATCATATTTACAGTGATTATTCTCTCTTATACTAGTTACACAAGACATTGTAATTATTATATAAGTAACCGACCGGTTTCGCCTTACGGCATCGTAGGGGTATTCAATTATGCCCGATACAAGGGGATAGTATGATAAGGGCAAAGGCGAATAATAATTGTCAATAAATATGATTTGTAATAGCCAGACAAAATTAGTTACTATCTTCGAACACAGAACAGAGAACTGTTTTAAAACAATGGGTCCAGCGTTGGCCTGCAGGAAGGTTCTCGAGTGTCACGAGGTTGCTACAGTGCCATCAGCGCAACAGCTTATCAGTACCATTAGCGCCAATAGCCTAATGGATTAGGGTGCGAACTGCGAAACATGACGTGGTATGTTCGGATCCGACATTCGACTATTGTCGTGAAACACTCCAAATACAAGCTTTAAGCGTGGTAGAGCCAAGCGGCGGCTTTTGCTGCTGCTCGAATGGGCCGGCTCGACCGGGTTGTAGTGCCACGGCCTCGCAGAATACCGGCGTGAAGTATAGGCATATTGTGCTTCTGCGTTTCGTTCGGTGAGTGAGGTAACCGGAGGCCTACTCCCATTCCTCCTCCTCTTCCTCCCTCCCATCTCCAAAATATCCTTAAAGGCCGGCAACGCACCCGCAGGACCTATAGTATTGCAGACGTACGTGGGCTACGGTAATCACTTACCATCAGGTGAACCGCTTGCTGCGAAATGTAGCAAACGAGCTTAAAAAAAGCTTAAAAAAATCTGTAATGCTTAGTTGGAGGGTTAACAGGAATATTAGTAATGTTATTTAAATAGCATTTCCAGCATTCTTTTAAAAGAAAAAAATAATGTTATCACTTCTGCTTGCTGAAACTATTCTGAACAGAATAATGATTTGTATATTTTTTTTACGCGAACACTACACATTTGAAATGAAACTATTATTTATAGCCTTTAATTCCCGACGTTTGGAGTGCTTTATAGCAGCCGTGGTCACGGGTGGACTGAGGTGTTAGAAGTCCAGATGTCGTGGTCAAGTCGGGCTAGCTTCAGCTATTAATAATTAATTTTGGTCCGGTCTACGCAGAATGTGTTTACAAAATCTTGAGGTCGTGCTTGGTTTTAGATTTAATTTTGTTTATTACTAGATCACAAGCTGGTGGTTGTGCTCGGCCATCTTCTTAATTGAAGTTAGGATGTTTCTCGATTTCAATATTTTCGCGAATCATCCTTGGCAGGAGTCGGCGTTGTTTTGCGAGGATTTGTGGTCCATCAAATCTGATGTAATGGTCGGGGCGATCAAGGATATGGTCATAGACTGCAGACTTCCTAGAGCGTCGATGTTTCAGGTCGGCGATGTGTTATTTTAAACATTTCAGACGATTTGCATTACATATGAATAGTCCATTACACTGAACACGGAATTCTGCACAATTTCAGAGTAGAAATGTATCGTTTCTATTGCTTTTTCTACGTGCACCGGCAAGTGTACTGAGTTAATTACTTCGAAAACACATTTCAGTATTAACTAAGCCAATTTAAATTTAGATTTTATTTACTTACTTCATTTCTTTGGACAATACAAATGAATCGGGAATTTTGTATATCCTCACAAAAAAAAAAGTATTTCTAATTTAACTGTGCAAGTAGCACTGCTGAGCTGATCTGACAGGGTTTTGGAGCCGGGAAGGGCCCGCCACGCTGCTCCAGTGCGGGTTGGCAACCTTCACATATTCTCGAAATAATATTTTTTATTATTACTCAGACATGCAGAATCCTCACGATTTTTTCCTTCACCGTAAAATTAAACTTAGCCGAGTGTTAATGCAAATAAATATTAAATAAAGAAGGTTTTATTGATATCATCCCTGCTGTTTTCACTTGGCACTTGCAAGAATAGACGTTTAGAAAAGAATTATAAAAGAAACTTGACTTCTACTCCATCTCAAACATCCGTCTTCATAGATTTGACAGCAAATTTAAAAAAGAAAGTCTATACCTAAACAACTTGTTATTGCTTTATATTATCAATGATTTCTTGTATATACGCGAGCAATACATATTTGAAAATAAAATATAATTTCCGAGTGATTTAATGAAACGTCTTTTACATCGAAGACAACATAAATCACAGGATATCACTGACAGAGAGTAATCGGAGGGCGCTTAATCCTTCGTCAGCGCAAAATGCCAAGTCAACAGATACTGTTGCGACTTGAATATCTAATTGTGTGTGGTAATTTTATACACCAGCTTTGTCGTTTTATGAAGTTAACGTAATATTAAACATATTAATGTTTCTTTACTTAAATATTTGAATGTTTCACAGTTTTTTCTTTTTGGGATAGGGTCAGAAGATTATTGATGAAGGGAGGGCAAGTAGACCTCCGGTTATCTCAATCCACGAACGAAAGGCAGATGCACAATATGCCTCTACTTCCCGCCGGTATAGTGCGAGCCTGTGGTAGGACAAGCCCTATCGACTCTAACACGTACAAGATTTACAATTAATGATTCACAAAATGATACGCCAATTATTCGCTAAAATCGACAGACAATAAATAACGTATACGTATACATTTTCTTATTTATTGTTAAGTGTCCGAGAAAATCTCACATGTTTATCGAAAAAGACAATTTAAAAAAAATCATTGTTGTAGCATTTTTAGTTTTAGTATCCTAGTAAACAAACGGGCATGCATGCGAAGATTGATGAACGTGGAAGAAGCGGAAGACGTATGTCAGGTACGGTCGGTCCAGGTGTTTCGATAGAATTGGGTGGTAAGAACCCCCCAGAATCTCTGGCGTACGGTGTGTACGCGGGTGTTCTGTTGGCTGCGATGAGTTCGTAGCGTGTATAGTGTCTAGTGTCTAATGCGAGTTTAGAGGATCGGTGAATGTGGGTGAGTTTCTGTTTCACGACTTGTCAGTGCTCTGTACTTCTTTTTTTTTTGTAGAAAACGCCGCAAACCACCAAGCTGTTCACCTGAAGGTAAGTCGCCGTCGCCTATGTACATCTGCCACAGCAGAGTGCTGGCAGGTGCGTTGCCGGCCGTTAAGGGTATTTGGGAGATGTAAAGTAGGATGTTGAGAGAAAGACGGCAAAGGGGAGTGTAAGTGGGCCTCCAGTTACTTGCTGAAGCTTAAGATGTGTCCACTTCACGCCGGTATTCTGCGAGACCGTGGTACCAACCCGTACGAGACGGTCCATTCGAACAGCAGCTGAAGTCGGCGCTTTGCTCCACCACATAAATACTCGATACATCATAGTCTGATTAGAGACTCAGCACTTGGACGTTATCATTGAAATCCAGTCTCAAAACCTGTTCCAGTTTATACGCTACACATATATAAAGAATAACATGTGTGGTAAAATCTAACTATGTTTAATGTTAATAGCAATTTTAAGTTCTTTATTTATCAGATGCACGACGGTGAAGGAAAACATCGTGTGGAAACCTGCAAGAGACACGAAAAAAATTTTTTTTCTGGGATATGTGAAGCCCGCCAAAACGCAGTGGAGCAGCGTCCGGCGGGCTGGGGTTCTCTGCTCCAAACCCCTCACAGATACTGGTATTTGAGAAGGAAGGCCTTTACCTAGCATTGGGCACTTTCAGGTTGCCACTTTACTTTTTACATAAATAATGACAAGTGTTCGAAAATCTAATTATGTTCAATGCTATTGAAAAATAAGCTTGAATTATTAATAAAGAGCAATAAACGAAGGGTCAGCGTTAATTAAGCATGATTAATACTCGTGATTGTTGTCACTTCGCGAAGTTAATTGATTCGTACAAGCGTTTATAATGATTTCCATCAATTAAGCAGTAACAGAGCCGTGGCAGCCTAGTGGTCAGGGCCCTCACTTTCTCTTTCATACAGCCCGAGTGACCTGGGTCCCGTTTCGATTCCCGGTGGCCTTCACCACTAAAATTGTTAATGGCAATTTTAAGTGCTGTGCCCACCACATGCACGGCGGTGAAGGAAAACATCGCGAGGAAAGCAGCATGTCTGAGAAATAAAAGAAAATATTATTTCGTGGATATGTGAAGCCCGCCAACCCGCACTGGTGCAGCGTGGCGAGCCCTTCTCGGCTCTAAAAACCCCTCCCAGATATTGGAAACGGAGCTTTATAGCAGTGGTATTTTAAGCAGTTTAATTTCTTTGGTTTGCTGGAGAGATTCGTTCACAGACTGCGCAAACTTGGAAATAAGTAATTTTATTATCAGTCACATGTGTTATTTTAAAAGATGATGGTATATTAATTACTGTTGTTATTTCAGTTATGAAAACAAGGCGGTGGTGAGGTTATATTAATTAAGTTATAAAGTTTTCTCTCTTTGAACTTTGATCGTTAGCGGAACTTTTAGTGTCTGTTTAATAATTACTACTTGTTAAAAACTATGTGTGAATTTTGATATTGCTATGCGATATCATGTGGGCAAGTTTACAGAAGTTAATTAAGACGTCCCAACTCCTTGTCAGTCTATCTGCTCCGGGTAGATATTGTGTAAGTAAAATTATAGACGTGTGCGTTGCCGCAGAGAAAATGTTATCACGTACAATGAAGAATATTTTATGATGTGTTTAAAAACCCCTTTTTAAAAAACGCCTGCAGTGAAGGACCACGTTTCGGTTCCTTAAATCATCACATCAACACAGGCTTCTGCAAAAAATTTCAATCGAAGAAGTTACAGATGCTTTATCACTCATGTGGAATGAGATGGAATACCACACATCCTGTAATTATACAGGCTCTCTATGCCTTTCAACAAACTGGAACTAGACTGGAACAGTGGATTTCTGGTGGATTGGCGGCAGAAATAGATAAGAGCGTGGTACCTGACTAAAAAGATAAGCATAACCGCCGTTTTATCTGCAGATATATTACTATATTTGTGGTACCGCCAAGCGGCGGCTTTGCTGCTGCTTGAATGGACCAGCTTCGTACCACGGCCTCGCATTATACCGGCGTGAAGTAGATGCATCTTGTGCTTCTGCGTTTCGTTCGGTGAGTGAGGTAACCCCCCCTCCTCCCTCCTCATCTCCTCCTCCTCCATGTCTCCCAAATACTCTTAAAAACCGGCAACGCACCTGCAGAAGCACCTCGGCTGCAACGCAGGAGCACAAGATGCCTCTACTTCACGCCGGTATTCTGCGAGGACGGTGTTTTGACTGGTACAGATCGGCCTATCTTTGGGCAGACTTATGTTCAGCTGTGTACTTGTTACAGACCGTAATAGTGTCGATGATGACTAACCTAACCCACAAACAAGTAGCGGATTACGTATGTTGAGAGAACTCAGACATTTTTCATGAAACTCTTCATGCTTATAACAATAGAAATCGGTGAAATGATACGATCTTGTGGTTGAATTAGTGGACCTTTGGTTCTAGACTACTAAGACTAGGTAAGTCCAACTTCGACCCAGAGGTCAATCGACGAATCCAACTCGGCTGGGCTGCGTTCGGGAAACTACGTCACATCTTTTCTTCGAGTATACCACAAAACCTCAAAGGCAAAATACAACCAGTGCGTGTTGCCAGTAAAGACATATGGAACTGAGACATGGTCTTTCACTGCAGGCCGGATGTGGAAGCTCAAAGTTGCTCAGCGCGCTATGGAAAGGGAGATTCTCTGCGCGATAGAGTCTGCAATACTGATATCCGCAGCAGAACTAGGGTAACCGACATAGTTGCAAAGATCAGCAAGCTGATTTGGCAATGGACTAACACATAGCTCTCAGAACCGACAACCGTTGGGGAAGAAAGGTTCTCGATTGGCAGCCACGTACAGGCAAACGCAGTGTGGGACGACCCCCCACAAGATGGAGTGACGACCTGCGCAGTGTTGGGGGAAGTCGATGGATGCAGGAGGCTCAGGACCGAGCTTTATGGCAATCTTTAGAGGAGGCCTATGTACAGCAGTGGAATTGTAGCTGAAATGATGATGAAGAATAGAACCTTTGTAGGAGAAGACAACTTCTATTCCAAGAATTTTATCGTGAACTTTGCAAATGAAATTCATTTCGCAATATTGGAAACGTTTCGTGTACTCAAGAGTACATTATGCTCTCTGTGCGTTGCAGTACACATGAAATAGTACATAAAGAAATAGCTATCAGTACGCGTACACAATATTGCCTTAATATTTGATTAGTACGGTCACATTTAGGATTCAGTGCGGGTAACATTGAGTTGTATTTATATACCTTGTACTAAATTTATTATTAAATTACTATTTGAAAGTATAACTAATATCATAAAGAGATTGTTTATTTTTTTATTTAAAAACCTTTATTGCTTACACCTTATAATATGTGGTGAATGAATGAAATATGAAGGGCGGACTTAATGCCTATTGGCATTCTCTGCCAGTCAACCCATGGGTTGGTGAGATACCCGTAACAGGTGTATTTATTTAACTTAAAATTTTAATAAATTAAATACTATTACTATAAACAAATATAATAAAATAAATGTATAGAATATAAAATTTTATATGATATGCATAATAATATTACTATAAATTTGGTATTATATATGTAGATAGATAAAAAAATATAAATAAGATACACAGTAAATTTAATGTAAAATTAAATAAGTTCATTTAAATTTTAAAAATATAAATTTAAAACTGACATGTATGGACAATCTCCGGAACCTTTGATGCTGTACTCCTGGCCGATTTCGACCACGGCGAGAACTTTCGAATCTTGCCGGTAATCGTCAACTGCGCAGGAGTTATTATAGTGCTGTAAGTGTACGGTCCTGCTTTGTGTAAATATTTGAAGGAGCACTGTGTTCAGCTGTGGACTTGTGACGGGTTGCAATGATGATGATAATGTTGAAGTGCATGCCATATCCGAACGCTGGCGCAGGGTCACGAACATGTAGAGTCTGGCGCAGTATCAGAGCTCACGGGCCGAATACGACAAAAACTGATACGAAAACCAATAAGTTTTGTGTTTGCACAAATATCGGCTCGAATTCTAATCCGTAATCCACGACCTCGGGTACGCTAAACATTAATTCACGCGATCGACGTCCGGAACTACTGGACCGATTTTAATACTCCTTTCAGTGTTTCTATGCTACAAAAAAATAAGCAAGTATGAAATTACCATAATATTGAACAAATTGAACATCTTCTTTCTGAAGAAAAGAATTTTTTTTTGTCTATTTCTGCCACGTCGAGGGAAGCCCATTAATTATGCCTTAGCGATAGGACCCCGGGGATCTGAACTCTTCCGCTTCCTGAGAACAACATTTATCCTTGCTGGAAATTGTTCAAATTGCGGAAAAAATAGTAATCGGTCAGGGGTTCAGGTCTGTCGTGTATGGAGAATGACGTATGGTTATTGTAATGTTTAGTCGAGAAGCTTGAGGTATTGTAGTATATTATAGTATATCTCAGCGAAGATCGATTGAAGGGCCGGGGTTGTTTCTCTGTGAGTTTCACCGTCATTATTCCAAGTTCTTCATAGAGGACATCTGCTGATTGAAATTGAATTATACCATGAAGTTACCACCTAACAGTTACCATTACTGTTCTAAGGGTGGGCTACGCTTTGGGGCAACCATAGCGTTTTTCGCTTACGATTATCGTAGAGAATCCCCTTTTCATCACAGGACTCAATTCTGTCCAAAATCCCTTTACCTACACAGAAAACAGAGGAAGCTTCAACGCGTGCCTTTTATATATATAAAAACATAACATTTTTGTGCACCCTTTTACATTTTCTCTGTTCAATCTATGGTAGACTGGTAGAGAATGCCTCTTGGCATTAAGTCCGCCCTTTTGTTCTGTAATGTGCAAGTAAAGTTTTAATAAATATTGTGGGTAAACTAACGTCAAACAACATGCTAAGTCCTTAGTCGTTTGATGAGGATCGGCTTCCGCCAATACTTTTAGTACATCGTTATTTATCTTAGTATCTGGTCTACCTCGTGGTTCATTCTTCAAGCCCAAGTTTCCACCACAAAAGTGATTAAACCTAAAACGCACAATGCGTTCGTTAGTAAGTCGTATCCGCTCCAAACGGAGGATTGATATGATGTCTCTGCTGCGTTAAAACCACGTCGGAACTCCTATTCGAAAATTACTGTAATTTTTGAGGTATCCATGTAACACGCTCCATTAATACAAATAGTGAAAGTAAAACAAAATAACGATAAAATGATGAAAATTAGAATATTATATTTATAATTTAATAATATATTAATTGTAGCAAACAGTTAACAAATCAAAGCAAAGTTACAACAAAAAAAACGATTATCAATATTTTTATTTTTTTTTATTTAAAAAACTTAATTGCTTACACCCCTTATAATTCCAGGTGACAAAGGGCGGACTTAATGCCTGTTGGCATTCTCTGCCAGGCGACCCACGGGTCGGTGAGATAGCCGTAGCAGGGGTATTTATTTAGTAAATCAACTAAGTAACAAAATTATTTTAAAATAACTATAAACAAATATAAATAAATATAATAAAATTAATGAATAAAAATATGAAATATTGTACTTGATACACATAGTAATATACTATTATATATGTAGATAGATAAATAAATATAAATAAGAAACACAATAATAACTAACTAAATAAGTCCAATATTATGTCGGTATAAGTAACACCCACACTAGGCAGTATTGCCTACACTGTACTTGTTACACAAGAAACGTGTAATAAGTATTATAATCACAGATCTTGGAACATGCGAGTATAGTTTTAATTTAAAGTGGTCTCTGGATTAAAACGTAAACTTCATACTATAATACTTATTGTACAAGAACAGATTAAAACGTAAACTTCATACTATAATACTTATTGTACAAAAACAGATTAAAACGTAAACTTCATACTACAATACTTATTGTACAAGAACAGATTAAAACGTAAACTTCATTCTATAATACTTATTGTACAAGGACAGATTAAAACGTAAACTTCATACTATAATACTTATTGTACAAGAACAAATTTAAACGTAAACTTCATACTATAATACTTATTGTACAAGAACAGATTAAAACGTAAACTTCATACTACAATACTTATTGTACAAGAACAGATTAAAACGTAAACTTCATACTATAATACTTATTGTACGAGAACAGATTAAAACGTAAACTTCATACTATAATACTTATTTTACAAGAACAGATTAGGCTCCGTATAATTTAAACATATTTAGTGATGAGTAAGTTCTTATTACATAATATATATCGTACTTAATAAACCTTATACTGCGAGGGGTAGCCTGACGTGGGTTGGAATGACTAAAACAAATGTATCGATCGATCTTTGGCTATATGCGCATGGGTTTTTTTATAGGAAAGGCGGCAAACGAGCAACAGGTTCACCTGATGGTAAGTGATTACCGTCGACCACATACATCTGCAACACCAGAGGAGCTACAGGTGCGTTGCCGGCCTTTAAGGTTATTTGGAAGATGGGAAGGAGGATAAGGAGTGGAATGGGGAAGGAGAGTCGGCCTCCGGTTACCTCACTCACCGAACGAAACTCAGAAGCACAAGATGCCTCTACTTCACGCCGGTATTCTGCGAGGTCGTGGTATTAATCCGGTCGAGCCGTCCCATTCGAGCAGCAGCTAAAGCCGCCGCTTGGCTCTACCATGTTAAAAACCACGTTGTATCTTCCACGTTGGGTGCTCGTTTTATTTTATTTCCAACT
The DNA here is from genome assembly GCA_029286595.1 of Bhutanitis thaidina. Classification (NCBI taxonomy): domain Eukaryota; kingdom Metazoa; phylum Arthropoda; class Insecta; order Lepidoptera; family Papilionidae; genus Bhutanitis; species Bhutanitis thaidina. The sequence continues at coordinate 756,838 of JAGSMS010000022.1, forward strand.
TTATGCAAAACAAATGCCACAAGAAGCTTTTCATCTTATGAGCAAGGGGTAAACGTACAAGTGGCTCACCGGATGGTTAATAATTACCATAGCCCGCGTACACCATATAAGCTGCTGATGAGTTACCCAACTTTGAGGACATCTGGGGAGGGAGAGGAAAGAGGGCGTTCGGTAAGTGTCTAGCCTCCGGCTACCACACTTACCGAACGATTAGCAGAAGCACAAGATGCCTCTACTTAACGCTGGTATTCTGCGAGGTTGGTGAATGGGCGGTCGAGCATTGACGCTTAACATAGTGAAGTGTAAAAGTTCTAAAGCATGCTGTAAATCTCCCAGAGTTTCATCTAAATGATTAAGAGTAAACCCTCAGACCCTACGCTGGTCCACTGCGGGTTGGCGGACTTGATATATCCCTGCAGGTTTCCTCTCGACGTTTTCCTTCACCGCCGAGCAGTTGCTAGATTCAGATCTAAATATTGCAATTAACAATTTTAGTGGTGCCATCATGGGACTCAGCCAACCCAGGCCACTCGCCGTACTATGAAATTAAAGCGAGCCCTGTCCACTTTGCAGAGACTGCTTTACATATTTTAGAATAATTCATCATCGTCATCATCATTTCAGCCTATCACAAGTCCTCTGCTGAACATAGGCCTCCCCAAAGATTGCCACGAAGCTCGGTCCTGAGCCACCTGCATCCATCGACTTCGCGCAACACTGCGCAGGTCGTCACTCCATCTTGTGGGGCGGTTCGTCCCACACTGCGTTCGCCTGTACGCGGCTGCCACTCGAGAACCTTTTTTCCCTAACCGTTGTCAGTTCTGCGAGCTATGTGGGCGGCCCATTGCCACTTCAGCTTGCTGATCTTTAGAATAATTAGTTATTTTATTACGCTATAAAAAGTTATTTTGTATATAAATGAAATAGCCAATCAACCGAAACTAGCTGAGAATGGTTATTAAAATTACTTAAGTACTCTGCTGCGCCCGATGGAAATATTTATTATAATTAGTCTCGCACTCGGCTACACCGGATTTAAATATAAATAGCGACTGCTATTTACGAGTGAGTCATGAATATACAGCACTTAAAGTAATAATAACCCAGTTTAATTTGATTAATTTTCAAATATCCAAAGTTACACTGTCGTCATTAATGAAATTCAAAATTCCCTTATCATTGTCGTATATAACGTTGTCATTAGGATATAAATCATTAAAGATAATAAGAAGACTTAGCACATATTAAAACACATACATATATTACAAATACAAAGATATTTGTTAGGTATGTAAACCAGCATAAGAAGTAAAAAAAAAAAAAAAAGTACCACCACGGACGTAAATGTGGTCGCTTACACGATCCAATGATGAATGCTTAATGATATTTGCTAGAACGAAATCTCTCGTAAGATTTCTTTTTTTTCTTTTATATCAACCCATGTTAGTCCACTGCTGAACATAGCTCTCTCTACGAAAGCACACGCCGATGACGATATACATTTCATGTACTAGACTCGTACTATGTAGAAAAAATTCTGAGTATAAGAATAGGTTACTTATGTTTAAAATCGATACTCGCGAAAAACATCGATTATTATAATCGATTATCATAAATCCGTTCGCATTCCTCAGTTGTTTAGCAACCCCTGCCAACCCCTACTAATAACGTGTCACAGAATAATAATGTTCTCGACAAGACATCTTTAAAAAGTTTTGAAACACACAGTTAAAAGTATTATTTAATTGATACCGTAGCAGGATGCGATTTGCTTTTAAATATTATTTATATATTTTTGTAATATTTTATGTCATGTAAAGTGAATGTCGTGTACAATATGTAATAGGGCCTAAGATTTATCAATGTAACATCATTTGTATAAGCTGATCTGTGATCCTGTTAATTGTATCTATACATAAATAAATAAATACTCTCCACGCTGGGTAGACAGGTCGCTGAGCGCAGTACCGGTACCCTGATATATATTATAGTGACTCTGCTCCTCATCACCGGCCTGTGAGGCAGATTCCGAATGATGTTTCCGAGCTGTGGTCCGAGCATCAAGCACAGATATTGTTGGCATTTGAAGAAGAATATAGTATATTTTCTCACATTCACGTTTTGGCTTTCCTAAGTCAGAATAAGAGTGAGTAAAATAATTTAGCACAGCCAAAGGTTAAGGAAAATATTCGAGACCCCCGTTTCAAACAAGCAGGTAATCGGCCGCAATCAGTCGAACGCGACGTTTATGGGCCATTAGTTGAATGAAATATTCGAACGTGGCGCAAGTCAAATAATATTTATATAATTCCTCCGCTAAAATGATTCCTCTTATATTTTTTTTTGCGCTGTATTAATCCAAAGTTTTGTTAGATTAATAAATAACGACATGACAGCTTAAAAGTAGACATTACCACTTATATATCGGCCTATATTAGACCACTGCTGAACATGGTCCTATCCAAGAAAGCGGCATGTGCTCCTTTGAAGGTTTGCACGCGCTGGGCAAGCGAGTTGATGAGCGCAGTGCCGGTACCCTGATATATATTATAGTGACTCTGCTCCTCATCACCGGCCTGTGAGGCAGATTCCGAATGATGTTTCGAGCTGTGGTCCGAGCATCAAGCACAGATATTGTTGGCATTTGAAGAAGAATATAGTATATTTTCTCACATTCACGTTTGGCTTTCCTAAGTCAGAATAAGAGTGAGTAAAATAATTTAGCACAACCAAGGTTAAGGAAAATATTCAAGGTTGCGCAATCGGTAATTACAGAAATGAGGTGAAAGAAATAAAATAGATTATTCTTTAGAAGTATCGAGAAGAATCAAAGGTTAGTTCTATGACCCTCTAACTACTTTTGAAAAATACTTACACAAATTGAGGAAGGGATGCTGAGCTGGTTTGGACATGTGGAGGATGAATGAAAGTAGGTTGACGAAACAAATATATGAGGCGAGTGTAAATGGAAGAGTCTGGAGAGGAAGACCTAGGCGAACATTTCACGATCAAATCGGATACGTTCTGAACAAAGGCCAGGTCAGAGTGCTCTAAACCAACGACATGCTCGTTGCGCAATGCAATTGATGAAAGTGAAAGAAGCGAAAGACGTATGTCAAGACTGTAGTAAATTACAGGAAATGAGGTGAAAGAAATAAAATAGATTATTCTTTAGAAGTATCGAGAAGAATCAAAAGGTTAGTTCTATGACCCTCTAACTACTTTTGAAAAAATACTTACACAAATTGAGGAAGGGATGCTGAGCTGGTTTGGACATGTGGAGAGGATGAATGAAAGTAGGTTGACGAAACAAATATATGAGGCGAGTGTAAATGGAAGAGTCTGGAGAGGAAGACCTAGGCGAACATTTCACGATCAAATCGGATACGTTCTGAACAAAAGGCCAGGTCCAGAGTGCTCTAAACCAACGACATGCTCGTTGCGCAATGCGAAGATTGATGAAAGTGAAAGAAGCGAAAGACGTATGTCAAGACTGTAGTAAGTGCAAGAGGATTGTCTCTGCCTACCCCGTTCGGATCAAGGCGTGAATATATACACACGTATACATTACTGAAGTGCAAATTTCAATATCCCACGACCGTAGTTTACGTTCGGCGGATAATGTACCTCTCTGCCGCATCGGCTTCTTACACAATCCTTTCACCCGTCATGCTGTCAGACTCTGGAACGAGCTGCCAAATAATATACGTACACATTAAAGGCACTCGCAAGCGTTTACTTTGGCATTATTACCTAGCGATGCAATGGTTGTTGCAGTTGAACAACATTTTTTTTATTTCTTTTTAATTTAACTTTAATTGACAGTTATAATAAAATATATGTATGACGAAAATATATATTTATAAATATGTATCTATGTATGTATGATGTGTTATGTGTTTTATATAATGAAGAACTATGATTACATGTATGTCTAATTACCGTCATATATAAGTGTCGTAGTATATTGTTTGAGTATACATATAAACATAATATTTATGTGCACCCTTTAATATTTTCTCTATTTAAAGCAACGGTAACCTGGTAGAGAATGCCCCTTGGTATTCTCTACCAGGTTATCAGGCGGACTTACGCCCGCGTTTTTGCTCTTTTATCTGCATATAAAGATTAAATAAATAAATAAACATTGAAAAAGTTTTGATTTCTTTTCATATAGCATATAAATATGATTCTCTGAAAGGAAGTATATTCAAAACTAAATTAAATGTCATTAAAATAACTCACTTTATATTCCAGACGTAATGCACATACAAATAATGATGAGAAACAGTTTTGAGTGTATGAAAGTTTTGCAGTGAATAGTGGTTACACGAATGATAACGAGCAGGAATAGACTGAAGAGTCTGGTGTATAATATGTATAAGAAGTAAAAAAAAAAAAAAAAAAAAAAAAAAAAAAAAAAAAAAAAAAAAAAAAAAAAAAAAAAAAAAAAAAAAAAAAAAAAAAAAAAAAAAAAAAAAAAAAAAAAAAAAAAAAAAAAAAAAAAAAAAAAAAAAAAAAAAAAAAAAAAAAAAAAAAAAAAAAAAAAAAAAAAAAAAAAAAAAAAAAAAAAAAAAAAAAAAAAAAAAAAAAAAAAAAAAAAAAAAAAAAAAAAAAAAAAAAAAAAAAAAAAAAAAAAAAAAAAAAAAAAAAAAAAAAAAAAAAAAAAAAAAAAAAAAAAAAAAAAAAAAAAAAAAAAAAAAAAAAAATTACATATTATGAAATCTACGCACTAAGTTTGCTATTTCAATAAAATTTCCTGTTAGGGTCTGCTGGAAGAGATTTCAATGTATGGAATAAGTAGTACCCTTGTACTAACACTATGTTTCAATGTTTTTCATGCCTTTTTGTGTGTACATAAAAAAAAAAAAAACAAAATATTCAAGGTTGCGCAATCGGTAATTACAGAAATGAGGTGAAAGAAATAAAATAGATTATTCTTTAGAAGTATCGAGAAGAATCAAAAGGTTAGTTCTATGACCCTCTAACTACTTTTGAAAAAATACTTACACAAATTGAGGAAGGGATGCTGAGCTGGTTTGGACATGTGGAGAGGATGAATGAAAGTAGGTTGACGAAACAAATATATGAGGCGAGTGTAAATGGAAGAGTCTGGAGAGGAAGACCTAGGCGAACATTTCACGATCAAATCGGATACGTTCTGAACAAAAGGCCAGGTCCAGAGTGCTCTAAACCAACGACATGCTCGTTGCGCAATGCGAAGATTGATGAAAGTGAAAGAAGCGAAAGACGTATGTCAAGACTGTAGTAAGTGCAAGAGGATTGTCTCTGCCTACCCCGTTCGGATCAAGGCGTGAATATATACACACGTATACATTACTGAAGTGCAAATTTCAATATCCCACGACCGTAGTTTACGTTCGGCGGATAATGTACCTCTCTGCCGCATCGGCTTCTTACACAATCCTTTCACCCGTCATGCTGTCAGACTCTGGAACGAGCTGCCAAATAATATACGTACACATTAAAGGCACTCGCAAGCGTTTACTTTGGCATTATTACCTAGCGATGCAATGGTTGTTGCAGTTGAACAACATTTTTTTTATTTCTTTTTAATTTAACTTTAATTGACAGTTATAATAAAATATATGTATGACGAAAATATATATTTATAAATATGTATCTATGTATGTATGATGTGTTATGTGTTTTATATAATGAAGAACTATGATTACATGTATGTCTAATTACCGTCATATATAAGTGTCGTAGTATATTGTTTGAGTATACATATAAACATAATATTTATGTGCACCCTTTAATATTTTCTCTATTTAAAGCAACGGTAACCTGGTAGAGAATGCCCCTTGGTATTCTCTACCAGGTTATCAGGCGGACTTACGCCCGCGTTTTTGCTCTTTTATCTGCATATAAAGATTAAATAAATAAATAAACATTGAAAAAGTTTTTGATTTCTTTTCATATAGCATATAAATATGATTCTCTGAAAGGAAGTATATTCAAAACTAAATTAAATGTCATTAAAATAACTCACTTTATATTCCAGACGTAATGCACATACAAATAATGATGAGAAACAGTTTTGAGTGTATGAAAGTTTTGCAGTGAATAGTGGTTACACGAATGATAACGAGCAGGGAATAGACTGAAGAGTCTGGTGTATAATATGTATAAGTAACAAAAGACGTCATAACATACACTTTTTTAAAATTATAATTAATGATTAATTGTATTTTTATTATTTGTATTATATTTTCACAAACTACTCTATCGAATCTAATGATTGATCAATGATGATTGGATTTGGTTAATGATGAATGATCATTTACATCATTAACCAAAAACGCAGGCTACCTTTAACCTCTAAGCGAGAAAAGAAGCCTTCTTGACCCCGCCGGTATTCGTAAAGGTGGTATAACTCACGGATGTAGTATCTTGAAGAATATTCACTAATATTTGTTAATAATACTATTATTAACAAATATTATTTGCAATAAAACTATTCACGCTAACTCTACACATTTGAAATGAAACTATTATTTACGGATTTTACAGCGTTTAATTTTTGTTTTTATATCCCCGATGTTTCGAGAGCATTTTGGCATCCGGTGGAAATAAAATTCGTAAATAATCGTTTCATTTAAAATAATGATGAGAAACAGTTTTGAGTGTATGAAAGTTTTGCAGTGAATAGTGGTTACACGAATGATAACGAGCAGGAATAGACTGAAGAGTCTGGTGTATAATATGTATAAGTAACAAAGACGTCATAACATACACTTTTTTAAAATTATAATTAATGATTAATTGTATTTTTATTATTTGTATTATATTTTCACAAACTACTCTATCGAATCTAATGATTGATCAATGATGATTGGATTTGGTTAATGATGAATGATCATTTACATCATTAACCAAAAACGCAAACTTAGTCAGGGCGCACAAGCAACGCCATGAAATCGCACGTCATATCATAAGAGGCTTGGCGCAGTGCCTACAGCCAGCGCAAGTTGATTGCCATTAGCTGATCGGTAATTTATAATTGTCTGGCGTGAAGTTTTATTACAGAGAGCGCTTAAACTTTGCTTGTGGTTAGTCGTGTACATGGACATTGCGTCAATGTACGAGTGCGTATAAGCAGTCAGGAGCGAGCAGTTATGCGCTGCTACGTTTAGTTAAGGGGGCAAACGCGCAAGTGGCTCAACTGGCGGTAAGTGATCACCGCCATCCACGTACATCTGAGCTGTTTTTTTTTAATCATAACGCTACCAGACTTTTTCACATAATTGTAACGTGTCAGAACAAGTTATGTCGGACTTATATCGTTCACACCTATCGCTGTTCCGGCTTCATCACATATCGGCTGAACCACGGGAAAGGTCTCGCACATATTTGCGGCCCCACCAGCGCCAGTTGCCCTAAGCTCTGTTACACGGCCTCCAATCCCACATGGAATCTCGATGTCACTCCAAAGGCCAAGGCGATCAAAAAATCTCTGCCTGTACTCATAGATACGAAAGCGCCTAAAGCCCTTTAGATCTTATCGTACGGCCAATCCGCCGACAGCAACCGGCATCCAGGTGACGGTCAGCACCACAGCAACCACCTGGAGCTAAGCAGATGGCCTAGCGACAGGACGTTTAACATTCATGCTTATGTATTGGAGGAGGATCCGTAGCCTTCGGAATAGTTATCTTCGTTCCCGGGGTTCCCAAGGAGTTGGAGACGCACTTCGTCCTAGAGGACCTAAAGTCCCAAGGGAAGACACGGGAGTGTCCGACTATGTGACAACATGCAAACAAAGCACGCTACGACTTGGTAATTGTCAACTCCATCAGTGAGATAGGACAATGTACTCCAATATTGCATTGCCAGAGTCAGAACGAGTTTCCACAAGCTCACATGGCCACTATATCCAAGCGCTCCTTGACAATCTTTTCCCAATCCTTATAAAACATAAAATAATCGGCCAATAGAGAAAAATGTTTTTTTTTTTTTAATTTTCATTAATTAAAAATGGTAAATAAAATTATGCATCTGTTAACCGCATCTGTCGTTTGCTGGCGACCTTAAAAAAGGTTGCTATTCTAACATATACTATAGTCAATAAAATCGACTCATGAAAATGCTAGGGGCTTCCGATAGATGGCGGAATAACTTTCGAAATTATTCTGACACGCCAGGCGTGGCGATTATGGCGATATCTCTGAGGTCCATGCCCAGCGGTGGGCTAATTAAAGGGTGCTCAAGAAGAAGAAAAATAAAACATTGTTAGCATCACGTACTCGTGAACATTGCACATCTGAAAATAGATATTTCCCAATAGGTAAGAGTTTCCACCTTCGCGAAACTATCAGTCGGCTCTTCTTGTAGAAACAAACCAGGTGCAATAGTGCTCAGAACTATAAAATGCAAAGTATGCACTCGTCATCCTCAGACCTTAGTTAGTAAGTTTCGCTTGCACAGTAATTCCACTGGCTTAGCACCTTGCCTTGTTCGAAGGGAAGAAGAGCAACACCCTGCCTTCCACAAGTGCGTGCACTGTTATATTTTTATTGTACTTGGGTGTATTAGGGTGGTAAGTAGCTACATGCAGCCCTTGAACACCGGAAAACAGCTTCAATCAAAGAAGATGATTAATGATTCAATTACAGATGCGTTCTCACCCCCGAGGATAAAGATGTAATGCCTAAAAGCCTGTCATTACACTGCACGTTTCAAACCGAAGCGCAGTGGTTCTTGCACTGCTGTGTGGCTGCAGAAATGAGTATATGGATATGGCAGTAGACTATGGGACAGATAAGAAAGTATCCGAGTAAAACCCAGCCCACGACTACCTCTATATTGTGTATATGGTTAGCTTATTTATTATATTTATATTAGTCTTAAGAGGCGAACTACAGTAATATAGAATCATTTCTTTGCTTCATTAAACCGTTGTAAATTTCAATAAGACAACTTCTCACATTGACCGTCAATGTCCCACGCATGGGTCAGACACGGTGGCGCGAGTTAGTGAACTTGTCCTCGATATGACATACTTTCTTTTATTTTATAAAACGTGATTGTTACATCAACATGGTTTACTTTCACCGCCGAGAACCTGGTAAATTTAGAATTTAACATTGGAAATAATAAAATGATTTGAATCCAGATGACACGCGATGCTGAATTTAATGTACTGGTACTACTTCGATTCATTTTAAAAGCTCCTTTAGTCAGGGCGCACAAGCAACGCCATGAAATCGCTCGTCATATCATAAGAGGCTTGGCGCAGTGCCTACAGCCGAAGCGGGTGTTGATTGCCATTAGCTGATCGGTAATTTATAATTGTCTGGCGTGAAGTTTTATTACAGAGAGCGCTTAAACTTTGCTTGTGGTTAGTCGTGTACATGGACATTGCGTCAATGTGCGAGTGCGTATAAGCAGTCAGGGGCGAGCAGTTATGCGCTGCTACGTTTAGTTAAGGGGGCAAACGCGCAAGTGGCGCAACTGGCGGTAAGTGATCACCGTCATCCACGTACATCTGCAAAACCAAAGGAGCTTTTTTTTTTAATCATAACACTACTAAATTTTTTCACATAATTGTAACGTGTCAGAACAAGTTATGTCGGACTTATATCGTTCAAACCTATCGCTGTTCCGGCTTCATCGCATATCGGCTGAACCACGGGAAAGGTCTCGCACATATTTGCGGCCCCACCAGCGTCAGTTGCCCTAAGCTCTGTTACACGGCCTCCAATCCCACATGGAATCTCGATGTCACTCCATAGGCCAAGGCGATCAAAAAATCTCTGCCTGTACTCATAGATACGAAAGCGCCTAAAGCCCTTTAGGGATCTTATCGTGTAATAATCCAAGCCGACAGCAACCGGCATCCAGGTGACGGTCAGCACCACAGCAACCACCTGGAGCTAAGCAGATGGCCTAGCGACAGGACGTTTAACATTCATGCCTATGTATTGGAGGAGGATCCGTAGCCTTCGGAATAGTAATCTTCGGGGTTCCCAAGGAGTTGGAGACGCACTTCGTCCTAGAGGACATAGTCAACTCGGGCTATCTTCAGTTTTTAATTCTATTTAAGAAAAACATTACCTTCCACTGTAGGAATTTCTCCTGTATCGCGAAGACAGTTTACATACATGAATTCCACATGGACAAACACCCAGACCGGGAACTATTATCTGTAGTTCATACAAATACTAGTCCCATGCGAGAATCGAACCCGCGACACACGGCGCCGCAGTTGATCGCTCCGCTTAACTTACTTATTTATTAACTTTGGTTCGATCTACGCAGAATGTATTCACGGTATCTTGAGGTTGTGCATGGTTTTAGATTTAATTTTGTTTATTACCGGATCTCAAGTACCCAGCCATCTTCTTCAGCGAGAATAGGTTTGTTGTGTTTTTCGATTTCAATAGACTCGCGAATCATCCTTGGTAGGAATCGGTGTTCTTTTGCGAGGATATAATGTCTATCAAATGTGATGTAATGGTTGGGTGATCAAGAATGTGGTCACAGACTGCAGATTTCCTAGAGGTCTACATTAGGATGAAATGAAAATTTAGTTTATTGTACATCATTACACACAACAACAAAGAACATTAGTGTAAACAAAAACTGTACAATAGGCGGCCATTTCGCTAAGAAGCGATCCCTTCCGGGCAACCAGACAGGCACCAGGCAGGTGATCACAGTTCTAGACTTTCTTTTTCTTTAACTCTTGCCTTTTTTACCAGAGCTTATTTGGAACAAGGTAGCAACCTGACACGAAAATCAAATTGGTAATGCGTATTATGTCGCATCTGTAGCTCCTCTGGTGTTGTGGATGATCGTGGGCGTCGGTGATCACTTACCATCAGGTGAGCTGCACGCTCGTTCGCCCCCTTCTTCTATAACAAAAAAGCAAATAATGCGAAGGCGTTGATAATTCACATACCTTCGTGTTATTTTGCTGTCTGTGCATCAGGAGTTTGTACCTCCGCGTTCTGAGTGGCGTAGTGCCACAAGTTGCTCCTGGTTGTCGTCCAATAATATTCGAGACATCGTTCGCGAGGAACTCCAGAATACATTGAATAGACAATTTCAATCACAGCTTTTAGAAGTGCTAAACGCTGTAACTTACCTTGAAACTACATTATCATTCATCATCGAGGTGGTGGAAAGACAACAAGCCGTAGTATGCTGCACTATTTACTAACATAGAAAGTTTAAAGGTTACGTAACGGCTCGGATGGATCAGCGCTTACGCTCCTGCAACACTGAAACTACATCGTGTCGCGGAAATTAAACAGGAAAACCTAATCAACACGGTGCAGCTGCTGGGTGAAATAATCCTAATTCCTGTTGAAGACGCTCATTCACTATTGATGTCACTAAATCCACGCTCTGTATTACCGAATACAACAGCGGACGCCTGTGTGAATAATTTCTTACATCTCTGTAATAAGTATGTAAGTGATAACCAAAACAGTGAACTTAATATTAGTCATTTTAAGAGTAGAATAAATGAATCAAAATGAATGAATGATAGATCTTAGAGCTAAATTAAATAAATTGACTGTATATTCTGAAGGTTTAATGGTATATGTAGGCCCTATCGCATGCGTATCGTTCAGTGCGTTCTAATGATTTTTTTTTAAGAAAAAAATAGGTTTGGTGTTTGACCTCAATCTTGCCCGATGGAAAGCGAAGATGAGGCTTTGGATGGTACACGCTTGCCCAGATGTGTTCACTTTGGCCTTGAAGATATCCAGTTATAGGCCTGAAAACCGACCTCGGCAGAGAGTTCCACCTCAGCTGTCCGCAATAAAGAAAGAAGAGGCAACTGCCTCAAAAGGTAATGGAGGAATGTCTACAACATATGGGTGAACTTCTCGCCGCGTCTAGTCGTTCGGTGATGGAAAGGGAAGAGGTATTAGGTTATGCAAAACCTCCGCACACTCTCCTCCGAAATGAATTGATAAAAACCGAGGCAGGCCACTCGTCTACGGTGTTCGAGGCTTTGAAGTTTTGCCTCTACTAGTGAGTCACTGCCTATGATCCTTCCTTCGTCGGCGCTCCAATCAGAGTCCAAAGCATCGTTGATGTTTAGCCGAACCATCCAGAGGTGGAACAGTATTCATGCAAGAGCGGACTTGAGCTTTGTATAGATTTAAGAGCTGCTCCGATGTGAAGTACTGTCCACCCCAGAGAGGATACTAAGTTTTTGGCAGCAGTGTTTGCTATGGACTTGACAACGACCGAAATTTAGGTTAGAAGAGAGATCTAGACCTAAGAGCTCAAGACGGTCATTTACGGAACAGGGACATTCTGGAAAGTCGGAGTCAGTTGAATGACCTGTTTCGCCGAAAAAAGACAAGCCTGTGTTTTAGAGGTTAAACTCGATCAGTGAGATAGGACAATGTACTCCAATATTGCATTGCCAGAGTCAGAACGAGTTTCCACAAGCTCACATGGCCACTATATCCAAGCGCTCCTTGACAATCTTTTCCCAATCCTTATAAAACATAAAATAATCGGCCAATAGAGAAAAATGTTTTTTTTTTTTAGCAAAATTCGGCGGGCAGCGTTCGGTCGAAGCCCAATTTATTGGAAAATGTTCCCGACACTGCTCCATTCTAAAGCTTATTTAGTTCCCCGTGGTTGTGCGTCTGACAGGTTAAATTATGATTTCAAGCACAGAAAAGATAGTATAGCAAAGCTAATCTAAACGATGCCAAGGAAATATAAATTTTCCCAAGATACTGGAACATGTTCAATCCTCCGCAAATGAAGTATGTAAGTGATAACCAAAACAGTGAACTTAATATTAGTCATTTAAGAGTAGAATAAATGAATCAAAATGAATGAATGATAGATCTTAGAGCTAAATTAAATAAATTGACTGTATATTCTGAAGGTTTAATGGTATATGTAGTGTTCTATCGCATGCGTATCGTTCGGTGCGTTCTAATGATTTTTTTTTTAAGAAAAAAATAGGCCTGCGTTTGACCTCAATCTTGCCCGATGGAAAGCGAAGATGAGGCTTTGGATGGTACACGCTTGCCTAGATGTGTGTTCACTTTGGCCTTGAAGATATCCAGGTTATAGGCCTCCGGAAAAACCGACCTCGGCAGAGAGTTCCACTCCTTAGCCGTCCGCACAAAGAAAGAAGAGGCAAACCGCCTCGTGCGTAATGGAGGAATGTCTACAACATAAGGGTGGAACTTCTCGCCGCGTCTAGTCGTTCGGTGATGGAAAGGGGAAGAGGTATTAGGTTATGCAAAACCTCCGCACACTCTCGAAATGAATTCGATAAAAACCGAGAGGCAGGCCACTCGTCTACGGTGTTCGAGGCTTTGAAGTTTTGCCTCTACTAGTGAGTCACTGCCTATTCCTTCAAACGTATTTAAATATTCCCAAGATACTGGAACATGTTCAATCCTCCGCAAATGAAGTATGCAGTTGTTGTATTTCACTGCCTATTCCTTCAAACGTATTTAAATATTCCCAAGATACTGGAACATGTTCAATCCTCCGCAAATGAAGTATGTAAGTGATAACCAAAACAGTGAACTTAATATTAGTCATTTAAGAGTAGAATAAATGAATCAAAATGAATGAATGATAGATCTTAGAGCTAAATTAAATAAATTGACTGTATATTCTGAAGGTTTAATGGTATATGTAGTGTTCTATCGCATGCGTATCGTTCGGTGCGTTCTAATGATTTTTAAGAAAAAAATAGGCCTGCGTTGACCTCAATCTTGCCCGATGGAAAGCGAAGACAGTTTACATACATGAATTCCACATGGACAAACACCCAGACCGGGAACTATTATCTGTAGTTCATACAAATACTAGTCCCATGCGAGAATCGAACCCGCAACACACGGCGCCGCAGTTGATCGCTCCGCTTAACTTACTTATTTATTAACTTTGGTTCGATCTACGCAGAATGTATTCACGGTATCTTGAGGTTGTGCATGGTTTTAGATTTAATTTTGTTTATTACCGGATCTCAAGTACCCAGCCATCTTCTTCAGCGAGAATAGGTTTGTTGTGTTTTTCGATTTCAATAGACTCGCGAATCATCCTTGGTAGGAATCGGTGTTCTTTTGCGAGGATATAATGTCTATCAAATGTGATGTAATGGTTGGGTGATCAAGAATGTGGTCACAGACTGCAGATTTCCTAGAGGTCTACATTAGGATGAAATGAAAATTTAGTTTATTGTACATCATTACACACAACAACAAAGAACATTAGTGTAAACAAAAACTGTACAATAGGCGGCCATTTCGCTAAGAAGCGATCCCTTCCGGGCAACCAGACAGGCACCAGGCAGGTGATCACAGTTCTAGACTTTCTTTTTCTTTAACTCTTGCCTTTTTTACCAGAGCTTATTTGGAACAAGGTAGCAACCTGACACGAAAATCAAATTGGTAATGCGTATTATGTCGCATCTGTAGCTCCTCTGGTGTTGTGGATGTTCGTGGGCGTCGGTGATCACTTACCATCAGGTGAGCCGCACGCTCGTTCGCCCCCTTCTTCTATAACAAAAAAGCAAATAATGCGAAGGCGTTGATAATTCACATACCTTCGTGTTATTTTGCTGTCTGTGCATCAGGAGTTTGTACCTCCGCGTTCTGAGTGGCGTAGTGCCACAAGTTGCTCCTGGTTGTCGTCCAATAATATTCGAGACATCGTTCGCGAGGAACTCCAGAATACATTGAATCGACAATTTCAATCACAGCTTTTAGAAGTGCTAAACGCTGTAACTTACCTTGAAACTACATTATCATTCATCATCGAGGTGGTGGAAAGACAACAAGCCGTAGTATGCTGCACTATTTACTAACATAGAAAGTTTAAAGGTTACGTAACGTTACAACTGGCTCGGATGGATCAGCGCTTACGCTCCTGCAACACTGAAACTACATCGTGTCGCGGAAATTAAACAGGAAAACCTAATCAACACGGTGCAGCTGCTGGGTGAAATAATCCTAATTCCCCGTTAGCGACGCTCGTATTCACTATTGATGTCACTAAATCCACGCTCTGTATTACTCGAATACAACAGCGGACGCCTGTGTGAATAATTTCTTACATCCTCTTGTAATAAGTATGTAAGTGATAACCAAAACGGTGAACTTAATATTAGTCATTTTAAGAGTAGAATAAATGAATCAAAATGAATGAATGATAGATCTTAGAGCTAAATTAAATAAATTGACTGTATATTCTGAAGGTTTAATGGTATATGTAGTGTTCTATCGCACGCGTATCGTTCGGCGCGTTCTCATGATTTTTTTTTTAAGAAAAAAAATAGGCCTGCGTTTGACCTCAATCTTGCCCGATGGAAAGCGAAGATGAGGCCTAGGATGGTACACGCTTGCCTAGATGTCTGTCCACTTTGGCCTTGAAGATATCCAGGTTATAGGCCTCCGGAAAAACCGACCTCGGCAGAGAGTTCCACTCCTTAGCCGTCCGCACAAAGAAAGAAGAGGCAAACTGCCTCGTGCGTAATGGAGGAATGTCTACAACATAAGGGTGGAACTGCTCGCCGCGTCTAGTCGTTCGGTGATGGAAAGGGGAAGAGGGTATTAGGTTATGCAAAACCTCCGCACACTCTCCGAAATGAATTCGATAAAAAACCGAGAGGCAGGCCACTCGTCTACGGTGTTCGAGACTTTGAAGTTAAGCCTCTACTAGTGAGTCACTGCCTATGATCCTCTTCGCTCGGCGCTCCAACGAGTCCAAAGCATCAAGCTGATGTTTAGCCGAACCATCCCAGAGGTGGGAACAGTATTCCATGCAAGAGCGGACTTGAGCTTTGTATAGATTTAAGAGCTGATGTGAAGTACCGTCTTACCCCCGAGAGGATACTAAGTTTTTTGGCAGCAGTGTTTGCTATGGACTCGATGTAACGACCGAAATTTAGGTTAGAAGAGAGATCTAGACCTAAGAGCTCAAGACGGTCATTTACCGGAACGGGTTCATTCCGGAAAGTCGGAGTCAGTTGGAATGGATTCCGTTTCGCCGAAAAAAGACAAGCCTGTGTTTTAGAGGGGTTAAACTCGACCAAATTGGCATCACCCCATTGGAAAACAGCCTCCAAAGTCGAGTTCACCCCCTCAATCATCGATTCTCTGAAAAGACTGGACTTTTGCCCCAGACTTCGCATCGGACAAGTATCTCCCCGAGACTGTGCTGTCATCTGCATACCCAAAGATATCGGGTGTTACCAGCAGGTCGTTGATGTGCATCAAAAAAAGAGTCGCGGAGAGCACAGACCCCTGAGGCACACCGGCATTAATATCATGGAGATCGGACGAGGCGCCATTAACGACAACCCGAATCGATCTGTTCTTCAGGAAATCCTCAATCCGGATGCAAAGCTCGGGAGCAATACCATATGCCGGAAGCTTGCCAATGAGACTTGCGTGCCAGACCCTGTCGAAAGCCTTAGAGATATCAAGAGACACGGCAAGAGCTTCACCGTGTCTCTCAATGGCTTCGCTCCAGAGGTGAATAGCATACACAAGAAGATTGCAATGGTTCATAAGATGGCCGCCGCCTTCCGGCTCCGCTTACCGCCTGTCGTGACGTCACATAGACGTTGAGTGTTGTTGGTGACTTAGCCAACGTCTGATAAAAATGATGCCATCACTGTATCAGATATTTGCAACATTTCTGCGACACAGTTTAATATGACTATGACATATAATAAAACGCTTAGAGGGTATTCAGATAAGATTTGAATGGCACCTATCCTACAAATGCAATCTGGAAAAAATACTCTTGGGCTATGAAGATCAATAGAGACGTTTTTGTTTTCTGTATAAACTAGTCAATAGCTATATTGATACTATTTAGCTGTAGCCGTGAGTAAAAATTTCTGTACTAAGATATATACATGAGGCGAGTGTAAATAGTAGAGTTGGGAGAGGAAGACCTAGGCGAACATTTCACGATCAAATCGGAGACGTTCTGAACAAAAGGCCAGGTCAAGAGTACTCTAATCCAACGAGCATGCATCCAAAGATTGATGAAAGTGGAAGAAGCGAAAGACGTATGTCAGGACCGTAGCAAGTGGAAGAAGATTGTCTCTGCCTACCCTGTTGAGAACTAGGCGTAAATATACATACATACATATAAGAAGATTACCTCGTTAAGATCTCGATATGATCGTTAAAACCTCTAAAACCTATATCATTCTCCATTAAACAGATAGATACGTAATTATAATACTGTTAACTACTTGAGTGTGAGTGTCTGTGAATGATCTGTATTAGAAGAAATGACCAGTAATAGATATTATTTCTAATAAAAGTGATAATTTGAAAATCTATATACAGAGGAATACTATTATTGTAAACTACTAGTAATTCAGGGATTTTATCGCGTTTTGTAAGAACCGAACCTGATGTAAAACCCCCGAAACATCAAAACTTAATGTTTTGATGTTTCGGGGGTTACAGGGGGACTGAGCTGTTTGACGTTCTGATGTCATAGCTACCGGGATTCTAAAAACGCGATGAAATCCGTAAAAAATTGTTGTAATTAATAACGATATATTAAGCTTTTTGTACTGTTTTCTAAGTAATTAGCTAAATACTACAGAGAGATATTGTTGTTATGTTATTGCATTGTTGTTGTTGTTTTGCACCTGCAATTGTAGCGACACACACCGTGCTTTGTATTGTAACAGTTTTTTACTGATTGTGATGGTGTTTACTTTGTCAGTGCGACGTTTATATAAATAAAAACAAAAGTGAACATGACAGGCAACGAGCTTCGTCACCGTGTTTACTTCTACTGCAATTTGAATATATTTTTTGTACATTCCATATTTCATAGTTGTTAGCTTTTATTTATATAGTTAGCGTAAATGTGAAATCATAGTTGTAATTTTTGTGGGCATAATTTATAGCATTAATTTAAGTGTATCAGCGTCGCTCAGTTTTTGTTTTGTCTAATGTCATTCATTCAATTAACATTCCGGTCACGTTCGTTCCGTCATTCGCCTGATTTTAATGCGACACGATAACACACTCATTCCATTTTTGTGTCTCGACAAGTAGAAAATTTGTAGCAAGTAGTGTATTTAAATAAGTTAAATTATCGTAACAAGAAGAGGATATAAATCTAAGCCTAATAGCAGTAATAAAAAGTGCATATAAACGTGGATAGTCTGAAGAACTTTAGTACTCATTTCCCGACTTTTAAAACAGTATTATAAAGACGACGAATTTATTTATTTTACAAATTGTTTCTTTATAAGTATAAGTGCTAGTTTATAACCTGTCCGCTTTGAACTTAATAACAATGGTTACATATTTTAAGATAATGTTTCGAAAGCCTTTGTTAAGTCCAAAAATAGTCCAAATAATAATCTTTATTGTCATTAGAATTTGGACCACAAAGTATGAGTTCCCTGACATCCGTGCCAGGTTAAGAACCTGTATTACAGAGGTCAGTGTCTTTTCCCAAGGCGATTAACAATAACTACATTTGTTATGTCACCGTAAGGCTTAAGATTCCATAATTTTTAAGATAGAAAGATAGATCCCATCTAATATCATTAAAATTATGAATATCCATCTGCACTTTGGTTCTGCGCTTCTACGTCGCAGACTCTAATCGCTAGACCCGTTGCGAGGCGAAATTCGTGTTGCGTTTTAAACTTTGTTGGTGTATTCTTTAGTGTCGAATATAGTGCCACCTAGTTGCATAGTTCTAGATTGCTGTGTGTAGTGTTGAAGATGCACGGTGTGGAAGAAGTTGTGAACGTATTTGTGGGAGAGAGAGGGAGGATGGTGTTCTTTTTCTCTTCGAACTAGATAATATATATCGATTTATTATTTGTAACCGCAGTGTAGGACGACCCCCTCAAAAAGACAACCTGCATTGTGTTTGAGGAATATTCTAGTGGCTCTACACCGTGCTTTGTGGCAATCTAAGGTTCCAGCTAATGTTCAGTAGAGGACTTATGATCGGCTGTAATGTTTTTAACGTAAAACATTTTCTAATCTTTTCCCTTTATCGTTTTATATGACATCAACGGGATGGAAGTAGGTGACAGATTATTAACCAACAATAGCAGAACAATACAGTATTATCCTTAGCATTACACTTAATCCAATAAAATATTTCGGAAGCGCCTGCACAATTGAACACTGGGACAATGATTTAATTATAAAAGCAGTGTAGCAATATTTTCTCGAATGCTGTTCATTTGATGGAAGGCGTAATAAGATGGCTTCAAGGATGTGAGGCGTAATAAGTCCTTCATGGGAGATACGCGTAGTACCGAATGTAGTAAATATCAGAAAGTTTTTTTTCTTTAAGTAATTTATAATAAAATGAGTTAAGTATTTTTAAACTATTAGGTATATTTGAGGGTGAGAGCCGTGGTGGCCTAGTGGTCAGGGCGCTCACTTTAGTGTCATAGAGCGCGAGTGACCCGGGTTTGATCCCCGATGCCGGCACCACTGAAATTGTTAATAACAATTTTAAGTGCTGTATTAACCACGTGCTCAACGGTGAAGGAAAACATCGTGAGGAAACCTGCATGTCTGAGGTATAATAAATATTATTTCGAGGATGTTTGAAGCCCGCCAACCCGACACAGGAGCAGCGTGGCGGGTCCTTTCCGGCTCCTAAACCCTCTTTGATACTAAAAAGTATCCGAGACGGAGACCTTTGCCCAGCAGCGGGCACTTACAAGCTGTTACTTTACTTTTTATGTATATTTGTAATCAATGAACATTAACATTGAAATTGAAAGTGCTATAAAACGTTAAAATGTTTAATTGAGCCACATGGTGATGGCGAAAAAAATTTTCTACATGATTAATTCTCGTTGAAGTCGTAAGAGTTAACTAAAGAATAGTCTTTCAAAATCATGTGAACTATTGACGCATGAGGGATGAGAAGAAGAAATAGTTAATTGCTCAACATAAACCAGAATCAGGTACTCTTTAGATTTTTGACATCTTTGAGGCCAAAGTGAACAGACACCTTCTAGGCAAGCGTGTACCATCCTAGGCCTCATCTTCGCCTTCCATCGGGCAACATTGAGGTCAAACGTAAGCCTATTTTTCATAAAAAAAAAAGATATATTGTATAAAATTACTTTGCACAATTTCGCATAAAATCTCGTAGTCGACGTTGCTTAGTTATGCTATACTTCCCCAAGCTACGATATGCTACGTCACGCTACGTCACGCTACGTTCTGTCTCGAAATAATATTTTTTATTATTTCTCAGACACGCAGGTTTTCTCACGATGTTCGCCTTCACCGCCGTGTACGTGTTAAAATACAGCACTTAAAATTACTATTAACAATTTTAGTGGTGTCGCCACAGGTGTTCGAACTCTGGTCACTCACGCTCTGTGAAAGTAAAGCGAGCGTCTTGTCCACTAGGCTACCACGGCTCTTAAATATAATTACATCAAACATAATTACATAATTGGAATGGAAAGCTGAAATTATCTTTTTACTAACGCTTCAGAAACTCTGAAGTTTACTCACCAGTCTCATAACCACTTTAATGTTTTAATTAATTGTGCAACCTGAAACTTCAGAAACATCAAACCGGTTTCGCCGCGACCAGGTGAAAATATTCCACGAGATACTACAGCGTAGATGTTAAACACAGATTAAATTAAGGAATGCCGCTATGCCCGTGACATTTATTAAATAGTTTTGTTAAGATGTGAGAGACCAAGGCATCTTTATATTAAGGAAACAGTGAAGGAGGAAATTTATATACTTATGTAGGAATAGGCAGTGACTACAACAACTGCATACTTCATTTGCGGAGGATTGAACATGTTCCAGTATCTTGGGAATATTTAAATACGTTTGAAGGAATAGGCAGTGAAATACAACAACTGCATACTTCATTTGCGGAGGATTGAACATGTTCCAGTATCTTGGGAATATTTAAATACGTTTGAAGGAATAGGTAGTGAAATACTAGTCTCGTGATTAGATCATAAACTAAGTGTTTGACGGCAGAGATGTGTAAAAAGAGAGGTACGACCCCCAGACGATTCCTAGAGAGCAGAGAAGGAATCTGTCACCTATTATGCCTATATGGTTGTAGCATTAGCTTCTCTCTCTCTATATATCTCTCTATCTCCCTCTCTCTCTTTCCAATTAGAATTTATTACGTTTTCACAAAATTATAATATAATCGGTCTAAAAAAAACTTATAACATATATCTTTGCCTTTCCTACCCAAACGACTCCTTGGCAGAGAATGGACTCTAGTAGCTAGTAAATATAATTATTTCCAGCAAACTTGCGTGACAGGTAACGTGATAAGTCTTTGGTGAATAGCCTGCTAGTGGACTTAGAGCAGTTATCAAGGGTAGATTAGGAAATACAATTGTGTCCAAGAGGATTGCCAATCAGTCCATCATCCGTCTCCTAGGCTGGGTATATTTAATATTCCATTTCAAACGTATGGAACGTTTCGGTAGCTTTTAGATAGTCTCTTAGAAACGATCTCTTTCACGGAATAAAGTAGATCCTTTCATCTAGGCATAAAAAGGCACCATAGACACTGAATTCTAAGAAGGCTGCGATATTACTTTTTCCTTTTTTAGATGTCTTTATAATTTTTTGTTGTGTTTATTTTTTTTTCTATTTTATGATAGATTTGAGCTAATGCACAGATCATAGACAACATATAAATTTTATAGCAGTCACGTTGTTTTATTTTCTTTTTCTCTTTGCTACATTCATTTCAGCCTATCACAAGTCCACTGCTGAACACAGCTCGGTCCCGAGCCACCTGTATCCGATCGACTTCCCGCAACACTGCGCAGGTCGTCACTCCATCCTGTACGTGGCTGCCACTCGAGAACCATTTTTCTCCAACGGTTGTCTCTCTCTGCTCTGTGAGCTATGTGGTTCTCTCTTTGCTTAGCTTTTATTAATGTTATGTGTATTTTATTTTTAGTTGATTAATCTTTGCATTATTGTTGATTTATGCATTTTTTTTGGCTATTTAAAATGTGTTTTTTCTCCCTTTTTCTATAATGATCATAGTATAGTTCATGTGCTGTGAATTAATTGTTTTTCTTTCCTCTGCATAGTTAATGTACGTTATGCTTTAAGTTCAAGAACCCTCTCAGCTTTGAAGTTTACGTCCAATACAGCCACTATCAGACACGGATCGTAACTTTCTGCAGCCATCGTTACATTGGACCTCGCTAAAGTGTTATCCCTGTCTCGTCGTTTTTTAAACAGATCCGAGTAACTAACTATTCAATGCTTTTTCTCCAAACTCTCTTGTTAATATATATACATGACTTCCCATTCCTTAATACTGGTATTTTTTTATTCATAATGAGCCGTTTAACTTTATGGTGGCGTAAGAGAATCTGCCACCCCATCTCATATGGGCAGTCGTAAGATTTTCGCTATATGCCAGAAAAATATAATGATCTTATTTTTTTTAGGGGTAAACGGGCATACGAGCAAGCGGCTGACCTGATAATAAGTGATTATCGTCGCTCACGTTCATCTACAACACCAGAGGAGCCGCAGGTGCGTTAGCTGCCTTTAAAGATATTTGTGGATGGAAGGGATCGGGAGGTGGAATAGGGGACAGGGGGGAAAGGCCTCGGGTTATTGATGGTACACGCTTGCCTAGATGTCTATTCACTTTTACCGGAAAACTGAGTTCGAGTCTTCTAATTGGTAGGTGAACCCCCTAAGGTCTCAGATTTTGTGGTTACTTACTGGCCTATTAAGAAAATGATAAATATTTTATACTATTAAATAAAAACCAACCAGACGGAAGCACTCGTTAGGGAAAACCAGACGGCTTAAGGTTTTATCACTTTCATGCATTACAGCTTGGAGCGGTCTCTGACTGGGACTAACCCATTCGCAGAGACGACTGTCGGATTAATTTCACCTTGCGAGTCAGGTCCAGTTATTTTGCCTTCTTGTCTATTCCAGCTTTCACGAGGTTCTCGTCATATGGAATGGTAATGTCGACCAAAAACATCTTCGACTGTGCCCGATCTAACAGCACGATATCAGCATTGTTTACAAGATATTCCTGCCTCTGATGATGATGATGATGGGCCGGTCCCAAAGATGCAGAGCGAACTCCTGATGTAGAATCCTGGCTACTAGGTTATGACTATGCAGATACTCAGAATTAGCGCGGAACAAACTATGCCGAAGCGACTCCTCGGGACGTGACAAGCCAGACAGATGTCGAGGGTCCTATACCTAAAGATGTATTTCCGATAGTCGCCCTGCGTAGATCAGGCCAAAACTTAATAATTACAAAGCTGATGGTAGCCGGGCTAGTTATGACATCAGGTCGTCAAACATCGCAGTTCCCCGTGACCACGAGCGATGTGTAGTGAAACGAAATGTCGGGATTTAAAAAAATCTAAATTAAACGCGGTAAAAGCTTCATTTCAAACGTATAGTGTTCGCGTAAATACATGATAAATACAAGATCAATGCAAGAAGCAGAATACAAGATCATTAAACAATACATAGTTTACACGAATTACTAGGAAAAGTGATTTAATGTATTCGTCGAAGTACTGTTACACCTAAGCAATGCAATTATTTTCTATAAAGAATGTCATCTTTATTACTGATAGATAATGAATGTTTCGAAAATCCGTACAGCATCAATATAATGGTGACTTTGGTTTATAAATAGGCACGTAACATTATTACGTAAACTTTATCCTTGCGTGTAAACGCGTTATTTAACATACAACATGAATACCATAATTAAATAACATCTTTAGTTACATATAGCTACGAAAAAAAAGGTTAATACTCGGCTTTTACTCCATCTTTTGTGATATTTATGATTCTCTTGAGGCTGTCCGTAATGTAAGTAATAGTTATCGAATGTTGCTATTGAGAGAAAATTAGGTATAATGTAAGCTTCGGGCGAGCTTTAGGTAACATGCAATCAATTGAATATCCTAAAGCTATAGCTTAACGTTCTCGAGTGGCAGCCACGTACAGGCAACCCCCCACAAGATGGAGTGGCGACCTGCGCAGTGTTGCGGGAAGTCGATGGATGCAGGTGGCTCAGGACCGAGCTCAGTGGCAATCTTTGGGGGAGGCCTATGTTCAGCAGTGGACTTCTGATAGGCTGAAATGATGATGATGATGATGATGTGTTAGTAGAAGAGCTTTAAAATTATTTCCATGAAGTATATTAATTACGACTGCTCCCTTTTCCGGAGCCACTCGACCTATAATTGTGAATACGTGTCCAGTGTTTCCGGACGGATCAGTCTAGTCTTCCATTAATTACCATCAGAAAGCTGTTGGCACGCCCAACAGCGATGCGTAATATCGCATTAAAGCGCATAACAGCTGTAAAGTTCTTCGATTAAAGTCATTTGCAGATGTCGTCGTCATCGGCTGCAGAAGTCACAGGTTTTTACAGGACTGTTAGCTCGTTTGACTGAATCTTAAGCGAAGAATCTGAAGCGCCAATAGCCGAATGGATTAGGGTGCGGACGGTACGAAACATGACGTAAGTTCCAGCCTGCCATTCGAATACTGTCGTGAACCACTCCAGCTGCAAGCTGTAATGCTTAGTTGTAGGGTTAACAGGTATATTAGTAATGCTACTTAATAAATAGCATTGCTAGCTCTACTTAAAAAAAAAATCAACAGCGCGAGGAAATCACTCCCACTTGCGTGGTGAGATCTAAATGAATGATGAAAAAAAAATTGTCATCATGTCCCGAACTAAGAGGAACTCGGTCTTTGTAACTGGATGGTGATATTAATTATTAAGCGTAATTCGAACACGCAGTCCTCGGCTTTGAAAGCAGTGTAATTAGATACTAGTCTATTGGCCAGTATGCTGCGAAGTGTCAGCAAATCTGCAAGGTAAAAAAAAGAGCAAAAATTGTGACACTGAGAATAAATTGGCCGAACGGAAAGAGGTATAGCGAAGAAAAGGCAAAATCTTTTCATGGATGAGAGACGTCTGAATCGTGTTTACATAAGAAACATCTTTTGTGAGCCTTTTTCTGCGTAACGAGCGAATTTTATGATATGAACACACTGAAACTTTCACCAACTTTTTTTTTTATCAGTTTCACAATTTTTTAAATCATTTTAGTATAAAAGAGTTATTAAACGTTACCATAAGTTTCAACAAACATTTACTAGTGTTCTGATGAACGTCTACTGTCTGTATAGAGAAAAGACCTTCTCAAAGACTCCACGAAATGTTTAGATAGTGTACGAAGATTGTCCTTAGAACCGATCTCTTTTTCTCGAAAGGGGCAAACGAGCTCACCTGATGGTAAGTGATCACCGTCGCCCACGTACATCTGCAACACCAGAGGAGTTGCAGGTGGGTTGCCGGCCTTTAAGGGTATCTAGGACTCCGGTTACCCAACTCACCTAACGAAATGCAGAAGCACAAGATGCCTCTACTTTACGCCGGTGTTGTGCGAGGCCGTGTTACTTATCCGGTCGAGCCGGCCCATTCGAGCAGCAACAAAAGCCGCCGCTTGGCTCCACCGCATCCTAATTTACTAAATATTTGTGTAGTAAGTTTTGTATTAAAAAAAAAGTGTATAAATATAGTATTCGGGATCTGTCAGTTGACTGAAAACGGACTGCGCTGAAAATTCGCGTTGCGTTTTACCAACTTACACTGAGCGCCTTTTTGTTGTATCACCGTAGTGCTGGTAACATTTAATACGCCGCATTTTATTATTTTCCAAAGTTATTTGCAAAGGTATAGTAGTTTTGTTACCTTGTTGTGTTTTTGTTTTGTTTTGTGTTGTTGTTACCAATATCACGCAAACATGCTGATGTGGGATGCTGAGTACACACTAGGGCTGCTCCTTATCACACATCACACAGTTACAGTGCATAACGTGGTAACTGCGATGTAACTGTCGTAAGACATTACTTATATCTCTTATCTTCAATCAATTAAAGCGCGTTTGTTAAAAGCACATAGCTTCAATCCCTTAATTGCCTGTAATACGTAGACATATGGTAAAAATAGCTCATAATTTAACTCTAAATCCAGCCGTTATCCGAGCGCTGCACATTGTTCGAATGTTCTCTCTAAATTATGTCTCATTTAACCGACCGTATATGAATACCTCTTCATCTTCTTTACATGTATTATCATCTACGTAGAGAAGTATTTATTTACTCCTAGGCATTAAAGGAGCCTGCTATCTAGTGAACCGCTGAGTAAAGTAAGGTAAAATTGAATCTCCAAGTGCTGTAACCTTTACTCAACACATTTGCGTGGGATCTAGTCTAGTATAGTATACTTTTGTATTACATGACATTCTACATTTTCCGTAGGATTAAAGTGCCGATACTGGTTTCCTTCATCCATTAATAACGATCTTTCTCGGGAGTTATTATTGTAATCCGTTTTATGTTCGAACGTTCGATGAGTTTTATATATATATATTTTTTATTTTCTTTCTAAGTACATAGATATTATACACCGTAGATATACAAAGTCTTTACGTTCACGAACAAAGACTTAACTATAATAGAAAAGTAATCGATGTTTCTATAAAATATTCCTTCCAATAATAACAGTAAATTCAGCAGCGGTCCGAGGATTCACGACAGCGTATTCGGAACGCGTCAGTGGCTGTTATATTGTTTAATTCAATCACTCTAATTAGTTTTTAGCACACACTTGAGTCATTTTTAATCACGCGTCAACAATTTCTATCTAATCTAAGTAGACAACTGTATCGATACTGCATTCTGTAGATCTGATATATGGGAACAGATTATGTAACATCTACAGGTAAATAGTATCAAACCGTGCATAGCGTTAAGTGAAGTGTATTAAAAGATGCAGCATATTCAAGTCAAGTCTAATGTCGGTAATTATCACTTAAGTAATCACATGACCATGGTAGCCTAGTTGTCAGAGCGCTCGCTTAATTTCATAGAGAGCGATTGACCCGGGTTCGATTCCCGATATCGTAATGCTACTAAAATTGTTAATAGCGACTTTAAATGCTGAATTTAGCACTTGAAGAGAACTGCTGGTCTGTAAAATATTATTTCGAGCCACTTTTATTCACATAACTAACATTAGCCACTAATGGAATATCTCCAATCACAATAATAGCTTAACGATTGTACCTCAAGTGCTTATACAATTGACAGAGTACGTTTGTGGCGTACGGGATAAATGCATGACATTTATGCAGTACGTTAGCATGCCTTAATTGAAACGATCAGAACCCTATGAGGATAGGACGTCCGTGGGACAATTGGTACGTATTGTGACGTACGTAAATAACAGGATTGATGTATTAGATGGCAATTGACCGTGCCGCTGATTCATGATGTAATCAGTATACAGGTTATAATACGGGATAAGGTTACAAGGCTGTGATTGTTCACGACTTATATGTAAGTAAAGCTAATGTTTATTTTGTCAACGATAGATGTCGCTACAGGTTGTTTGCAACGCGCTATAGAGCGGTCATCACAAATTGTATAAGGTCGACTTCCCCCGCCGACGCTTAAGAGCGTATCGTGCAAACCGAACACCCGCGTACACACCGTACACCCGGGATTCAGGGCGGTCCGAGACGAGGCCCGAACCTCCCTCGGACGGTCCTTAAATTGCTTACCATATAGAGGTAAGCAGTAGAATGCACTCTTGTACATCTACTTAAAGCTATGAAGCTGTAATAGTCAAAACGGCTAACAGCAATAACTTCATCGAATACATACTATAAGGTCGACAGATAATTATTTATGAGATTATACTTTTAACTTGCGGGCCTCCTGCTCGCGAGTCTTACCGATATAGCTGTAAAGGCCACTAGGCCAACAGCAGATTTACCGTGGGGGGTTTTAGTCGGTCCGGCATCTTCAATGCTGATCTCGACATAACCAGTCACCGGAGACGGTGACGGGTAGGTGCGAGCACCTTTCCCCCACGCGATACAAAATAAATATACGCTTACCATCAAGATATTCGTTGGTTTCGTTTAATATCGTACCAACTAGTTCTAGATGCTACACTCGATACGATATGGCAATTCAGTGGCTAAGCACTTAAAACATCATCATCATCATCATTTCAGCCTATCACAAGTCCACTGCTGAACATAGGCCTCCCCCAAAGATTGCCACGAAGCTCGGTCCTGAGCCACCTGCATCCATCGACTTCCCGCGACACTGCGCAGGTCGTCACTCCATCTTGTGGGGGATCGTCCTACACTGCTTATTCCTGTACGTGGCTGCCATTCGAGAGCCTTTTTCCCCAACTGTTGTCAGTTCTGCGTGCTATGTGGCCGGCCCATTACCACTTCAGCTTGCTGATCTTTACGGCTATGTCGGTTACCTTAGTTCTGCTGCGGATATCATCGTTGCAGACTCTATCGCGCAGAGAAACACCGAGCATAGCCCTTTCCATAGCGCTCTGAGCAACTAAAAACATCAACCGTATGTTATTATTTAATGTCCATAGTATTTTAAAGTGATAAAGAAATTTCTGATTTTAAAAGTGATTTCTAAGAAGATCGAGTACGTGAAATTATTTCAAGTAAGGCAAAATTATTTTACACAGAATTTTCCTGCTCTGTTGAAGTAGGCGGAAGTCTGTATGGAGTGGAATTATTTTTCAAGCACCATCTTGAAACTCAAGCCCATTTTAATACTTTAAAGGAAAATTTATTCGACTTCGACTATTTATTATTATCTCTTGTGATAACTAACCGACCGGTTTCGTCTTACGGCATCTTAATATCCTCTTCCCCATCCCCAGGTATCAGGATTTTCTTAACCTCCGGCTGACGGATCCGGAGGGTCCGATGCCCTCGCGGGCTTGGAGACCGAGTAGGAAGATGCGACCGTGTTACGACGAGCTTTGCCAGGAGGAAAACGGAGAGGAATTGCCCTTTCCCGAGATGGAGCTGTAAAGAGCGCCACTCCTCCTCCCCCATACAACCTCCCCGTCATCCCTGCCATCTTTTAAATATGCTAAGGCCGGCAACGCACCTGCAGCTCCTCTTGGGTTGCATAACTATGCGGGCGACGGTAATCAATTCCCATCAGGTGAGCTGTAAAACTAAGGTAACCGACATAGCCGTAGAGATCAGCAAGTTGAAGTGGCAATGGGCCGGCCACATAGCTCGCAGAACTGACAACCGCTGGGGAAAAAAGGTTCTCGAGTGGCAGCCACGTACAGGCAAACGCAGTGTAGGACGACTCCCACAAGATGGAGTGACGACCTGCGCAGTGTTGCGGGAAGTCGATGGATGCAGGTGGCTCAGGACCGAGCTTCGTGGCAATCTTTGGGGGAGGCCTATGTTCAGCAGTGGACTTCTGATAGGTTGAAATGATTATGATGATGATGATGATCTGCTTGCCTTTCACCACAAGAAAAAATAAGAATATTAACAGTTGCTCGATTTCGCGTTTAATTTAATTTCATTACATGTCAAGAGATCATTATCCAAGACATTGTTACTAATAAGCTAAACCATTGTACCATAAACATTTCGTACTTCTTTGGAATGCACTCCCACTCGAAATCAGAGCGTCTAACAGTCGGTACATATTTAAAATGAAAGCTAAGGAACATATCCTTAACAAAACGGCAGAATCATCTCAGTAATAGTCTATTTTTATATCTGTTTAATATTTAAGTTATTAATATATTTAAATAAATATAAATGTAGGTATGTACGTGTGTATGTATTTATTATTGTAGGCGTATTGAAATATTGTATCTATATATAGATTTACATTTATTATATTTTTTTTCCTCTCTTTAGTTCTCTCTATTCTATCACCTACTTCGTTTCATCTCTGCATCGTCCAAAGGTTGACTGGTAGAGAATGTTTCTGGCATTAAATCCACCTATATACATTCTCATGTATATGAAGTTTAATAAAAAATGACGTTAAGCGGAAATTTTGTGAAATATTTCGCCATAGCGGATAAGGTCTCTCAACAACTCGAAGTTACATTTATTTTAAGTCATATGCCGTGGTCATCGATGTACGTTTCAACTTTATTACGGGCTTATTACGTCCTACATCTTACGTCACCGTTAGAGGTTGCAGCGGTCGTACATTGTCATGATGTTGTCGAATGGAATGTGCACAGTCGAATATGTTTGCGGAATTTCGAATTGTAAAGCAGTTTTGTGGTAGAAACTTGATTGAACATAAATGTTAAGCCGGAAGCTGGTCTAAGCTTTCCTTGTTACGTTTTTACTTTGTTACCTTGTTGCCGTCTTGCGTGTCCAGGCCATCGGTTCAAATCGTATATAAGTTACGTGAATCTCTTTGTAAGGAGCCGTCCATAGGGGACCGAACTCGAGTCTCCTTATTCGGTGGCAGATCCTCTATCCAATTGCCCGTCGTGGCCTTACTGTATCAGATATAACCGTTATGGGATAGGATAGGTGTAAAGGGTCAAAGCTAATGCAATAAAATCAGACCCGAAAAAGTACTGACCTTTTTGATGCATAAGCCTATTATTTTTAAAATAATTGGAAGAACATATCAGCTACTGGAAATATGAGTGTAATATACAAACTATTTTTATTTTGTGCTTATAGCCCCTGCTTGCTACCTTCCCTGTTAAAAGGCTTCGTGTTACTTTAGAAGCTAATAGTTGAAGTAGCAGCCCTATTCTGTGCAGAGGTCTGATTCTTAAATATCTGTGGAGCCGGGTCCGCCACGCTGCTCCAGTGCCGGTTGGCGGACTTCACACATCCATGAAATAATACATTTTATTATTTCTCAGACATGCAGGTTTCCTCTCGATGTTTTCCTTCACCGCCGAGCATATGATAAATAATGCCGGCACTGGGGATCAAAGCCAGGTCGCACTCGCTCTTCGAAACTAAAGTGACCCTGACCACTGCGCTACCACCACCGCTCTATTTTACAGTCCCCGTTTTCCTAACAATACGTTAAATTATTGTATGTATGTATATATTCTCCCTTGTTCCCAACGGGGTATGCAGAGACAATCTTATTCCACTTGCTACGGTCCTGACATACGTTATTCGCTTCTTTCACTTTCATCAATCTTCGCATGCATGCTCGTTGGTTTACAGTACTCTTGACCTGGCCTTTTTCCGGAACGTCTCCGATTCGATCGTGAAATGTTCGCCCAGGTCTTCCTCTCCCGACTCCACTATTTACACTCGCCTCATATGTTTGTTTCGTCAACCTACTTTCATTCATCCTCTCCACATGTCCATACCAGCTCGGCGTCTGTTTCTCAATTCGTGTTACTACATCGTTTTCACGTCACAGCACAAAAATTATTGTATTCTACTCCTAAATTACATATAAAGTTTTAATATTGTATCTTGAATCAGAACTGAGTCACGTCGCTTAAGTGGAAACTCGAGTAAAGCCGGCAGCGTTTGACAAGCACGCCACAGTAACGCGGTATTAGAACTTCGTCCCGTACTTAGTACATCTGTCATATGTACGTTTCCTTTTGGTAGCACTACGGTAGAGGTATTTATTTATATACACATATATATATACAAAGGCGGGAGAGTAGGGTCCCCGTTATCAGCAGGGTCCATAATGCCTAGTCTCCTAACAGTGGGCGTCGTTGGGTAATGTTGGAGCAACGAAACAACGTAATTCACTTAATCAAATTATAATATCCAATGAATTTACAAGACACAACTGTAGATAGATTTAAATATATATAAATAAATGCGCTCTGACCGTGAATGATTCCATTGAACGCCGACAGATGGCGCTCGGGTCCCGTGAAAGATGGCGCTTGCGTCTCGTTTCGCGCGCTGATTGCGACATATATTAAACTAGATAAAGAGGCGATTACCATGTATTATATATCACAATGCTGTTAGTTACGTTTTGAAAAATTAACCTACAATAACAGAGTGATTATTGACATCCTTTATGTGAAGCGCTCGCTTATGCACGTTTTATATCGTTAGCTCGGACACTAAGACGGCGACAGGCACACCGCCTGTCACGTTGTTCCAAATAAGCTCCGGTGAAAAGTGAGTTAAAATTAATTAAACAAATATCTCACGCCAGCGGATTGATGATCACAGAACCACAGCGAGGGCGCCTCAAACGCTGCTTGCCGATCATTGGTCCGTTTAATTTTGTTCTGGAATTTTCCAGATGGTTATCACGCCATCTGTGGGTAGCTATTGCTATTGCAAGACTTTTTCTCTAATCGCCGCTTCCGACATCCGCGGGAAGAAAGGGGTTGGTTGATTGAGAAATTAATACCACGGTATGCTAATAATGATGATTAGAAATTGATTAAAAACATTACGGCCGTGCAAGGTGGGATTGACACGCACTTAACCTCAAAGCTCCTATAAGCTTAATTGTTTTAGCAATAAGCTCTGTTCATGAATCCAATGTATTAAGCAATTAAATAAGCATTAGTTAATGTTCGCATGTGTGAGTCGAGCGATTTCATAAGTTACTAGCTTTTGTATAATCTATGAGTACGGAAATGTTTGACATTAAATGTTGTTTCATAACAAATAGACACGTTAATTATTCACCGGCTTCCGAATAAACCTTTTAAACGTGGTAGAGCCAAGCGGCTGCTTTTGCCGCTGCTCGAATGGGCCGGCTCGACCGGATTGGTACCACGGCCTCGCCGAATACCGGCGTGAAGTAGAGGCATCTTGTGCTTCTGCGTTTCGTTAGGCGAGTGAGATAACCGGAGGCCCACTTCCCTCATCATTCACCCTCCCATCTCCCAAATACCCTTAGAGGCCGGCAACGCACCTGCAGCACCTCTAGTGTTGCGGATGTACGTGGGCGACGGTAATCACTTACAATCAGGTGAACCGAATACTAGTTTGCCACCTTTCCCATAAAAAGCGTGGTAGCATAGTGGTCAAGGTAATGCTTTGGTTTGATAGAGTGCGAGTGATCTGGGTTCCATCCACGGTACCACACAAATTGTAATTGTAAATAATTTATCCATCGGGGTCGGATATCTGCCACTTTGGGAATCCCCGTTTTAATGGATGTCACGTCGCACTTGTAATCAACGTCTACAGAATAGACGAACAGACGTTTAATGATTTTCACACCGGAACATGGATTAAAATATTTGTATTAACAAATCCTATGTATGTTCCGAAAACATAGGGGATCGTGCTCGAGTCTTCGAGAGGCAGTACCCTGACCTGTTAATTGAATCGAAACCTGAGGCTATTATTCAGTAGACGCACAAAATTTTAAATTTAATTTAAAATTATCTTTAAAAAATGGCAGAATCATCTCAGTAATAGTCTATTTTTATATATATTTAATATTTAATTTATTAATATATTTAAAAATTATAAATGTATGTACGTACGTGTGTGTGTATTTATTATTATGTACATATTTATTATTGTATGCGTAGTTAAATATTGCATCTATATATAGATTTACATTTATTATAATTTTTTTTTCTCCCTATTCTATCATCTACACCTACTTCATTTCATCTCTGCATCGTCCAAAGGTTGACTGGTAGAGAATGCATCTGGCATTAAGTCCGCCTATATACATTTTCATGTATATGAAGTTTAGTAAATAAATAAATAAAATAAAAAAAAAAAATTACCCACTGGTAATAGAGCAGCGGTAGTCTGATGGTTAGTGCTCTCACTTTAGTTTCATCGAGCGCAAGCGACCTGGTTACGAGCCCCGGGGGCTGGCGCCACTAAAATTATTAATATTGCTGTCTTTACCGCGTGCTCGGCGGTGAAGGAAAACATCGAGAAGAAACCTGAGAAATAACAAAAAAAATAATTTCGTGGATGGTGGACTGGAGCAGCGCGACGGATAGGCTCAGAAACCCTCTCAGATATTTGAGAAGGCGAACTTGCCCAGCATTGGAAACTTGCAGGCTGTTACTTTACTTTTTCTTTTTCACCCACTTGTGGGAAATTTCTAAATCGTTTTTTTTTCGTAGAACTTACGTCTTGCCTATCCTAACAAAGTTTCGCGTAAATACATTATTATGGAAATGGAATTCATTAAAGATCACCTTTCGCACAACCCGTGTAAGATAAATTGGCAATTTGCATGATAATTCCATCCGACGTCACTCGGCGTAAAGAGCGTTTCCTACCCACGGCTTTTCATATACACACTTTCAAGTCCAAAATATTGCAAAATTAATTAACTGATCTTAATGAAACTTTATACACATAAGCAGTATACATGGGTTTTACATTTTTAACGCGGTAGAGCCAAGCGGCGGCTTTTGCCGATGCTCGAATGGGCCGGCTCGTCTGGGTTGGTACCACGGTCTCGTAGAATACGGGGGGGTATTCCATATCCCCCTCCTCATCCTTCCTTCCATCTCTCAAACACCTGAGGTGCTGCAGGTGTACGTGAGCGACGGTAATCACTTACCATCAGTTGAACCGCTTGCTCGTTTGCCGTCTTTCCTATAAAAAAAATAACACGTGCAGGAGAGGTTGCTATTTGGCATAAAACTTACGCAATGAATAATAATAACTTTTGTTTATTTCTCACCACAAATGACATAGAAAATACTTGAATCTTGGGTATATAGCATTACTTTAAAGATATTATCATTCGTGGGAGATTGGATTGGTGGTAGTGTGGGTTCACAGACCTGTACAATAATTGGTTGAGTGATCGTTGAAGTAAAATACTCCAGCGATAAAACACAAATTATATCAATGGTTGCATGGCGAAGGCGTGTGTCTACTGCATAGATTAACTTAGTTTACTAAACTTCTAGAATTCTGAATTGAATTCAAGTAACGTGAAGTATATTGAATTAATAAAAAAAATATTTTTTAACTTTTGCAAAGGCCGCAACGTTTTAAGACCGGGAATGTATTTGCCAATTGTAAATGAGCAAGCGGCTCTCTTGACGGGAAGTGATTACCGTCGCCCAGGTACATCTGCAGCACCAAAGGAGCTGAAAGTGCGTTGCATGCCTTTGGTGCTATTTGGAAGATGGGCGGGATGATGAGAAGGCGGAGTTGAGATAGAATGTGGGCCTTCGGTACCTCAAACAAAATGCCTCTGCTAACGAAGGTATTCCGCGGGGTCGTGGTACTAAACCGGACGAGCCGACCCATTCGAGCAGCAGCGAAGGCTGCCAATTGGCTCTACCATATACAATATACAGTGCTTAATACGTAGCACAACATTGACAGTCACACAGATAGTTATTTGTGTTGGTTCTCTGTCTACCCTCTGAGAGATAAATTTTATTTAACGGTCTACGAATCTGTAGCAGGTTCGATTGATAGTAACAAAAAGTGTACCTTCAGAGAATTTATTCGTAAACGTTTCAACTTCACAAACACTAACTAAGCCAATAAAGTTAATCGTCAAGCTTTCCAAACTTAATGAGATCTAAAACTTTTTCTCTCGTCTAATGTTAAGGTTGTGTTAAGCCGTATGGGAAAAGTTGAAGCAACTATACACGTACGCTACGATAAACAATATAATAGATTAAACGATCAATAACAATAGTGATCTATGTATATGTATATATTCACGCCTTGTTTCCAACGGAGTAGGCAGAGACAATCTTTTTACACTTGCTACGGTCCTGACATAGGTCTTTCCCTTCTTTCACTTTCGTCAATCTTGTTAGTTTAGAGTACTCTTGACCTAGCCTTTTGTTCAGAACGTCTCCGATTTGATCGTGAAATGTTCGCCTAGGTCTTCCTCTCCCGACTCTGCCATTTACACTCGCCTCATATATTTGTTTCGTCAACCTACTTTCATTCATCCTCTCCACATTTCCAAACCAGCTCAGCATCCCTTTCTCAATTCGTGTCACTACATCGTCTTTCACGCTACAACGCTCTCTGATCTCATTATTTGTATCCCTGCCAGTTATCTTCACATCAATCATACTTCTTAACGCTCGCATTTTTACTGCATTTATCCTGCTTTCATGCCTCTTCTGCCATACCCAGCTTTCGCTTCCATATAGATAGTGTTGGTACCAATACCCCTCTAAGCTTTGTGAGATATCGTCTGGCTGTTCATAAATGTATGCAATGCCCCATTCACCATATTATCTGCCATCGCTCTCCTTTCAATGTCACATTCGTACCTTCCATCTCCATCTCTATATATATATATATTTGTAATAAAATTCGTTATTAAAAATAAATATGCAAAGTTATTTGATAGACCACAGGAAACCACGTTCCAGCTACTCATCCCGGCTTAGCCGGACTAAGTTGAAAGCAATTTCTGTCTAAGAGAAAAGCTCTGGCTGCCGGAAACGTCTTATTAATTGCGTTCCCATTGTGTTCTAGAGCAGGAAGTTTAAATCTTACAACACGTACTTTTATTAAATACATAGCAAATTTATGACTTTGATGTACATATTTCTTCTTTTCTATTTCAAAAACGTTTGCTTACACTTTAGCAATTTTTAGTGCAGAATTTACCACGTGCTCTGAAGGAAAACATCGTGATATGCATGTCTGAAAAATATTATTTCAAGTATGTATGAAGTCTGCCAACCGGCACTGGAGCAGCGTGGCGGATTCTTCCCCTTCAGGCATTTGAGAAGGCGGCCTCTACCCAGCAGATGTTATTTATAGGCTACTAATTTACTTTACTTTTTAATTATTTTTTTTTTGAATTAGGACATGCTTGCAGTCAGGCGCTTGTCTGAGCGTCGCACATGCATGTCTGAAAAAAAAATAGAAAATATTTCTCCAGGGCATGTGAAATCTGTGAGTCCTCAATGGAGCTGTGTGGCGGAATGTTCTCGATCCTTAAACAGTTGAAAATCCTCTTAAATACTGAACGTTTGTCACTGTGCAATATACTAATATTTTTATTATCCTTCGTGGCAGAGTCTTAGTAAAAAAAGAAACTTGTTAATAAATAACCACCATCGCTCGTACAAGTTTCAGCTTCGGCAATTATCTTTTGTGAGTCTCCTGTTACTAATAAAATGAAACGACAAAAATAAAAAATTACATAAACCATTCCAGTGCACGTTGTTTAATTTGTAGTGGAGAAAAAAAAATCTTGTACGACACAAATTGCAACCTCTAATGAACGATATTCATCATTCTTTATTACGGTAAATATTAAGTTCTAGATTTATGGAACAGATCTTCATCTTTATCGTTACGTGGCAGAGTGGCGGCTACTCGAATGGGCCGGGTCGACCACGGCCTCGTAGAATACCGGCGTGAAGTAGATGCATCTTGTGCTTCTGCATTTCGTACGGTGAGTTGGGTAACCGAGGCCCTCTGCCCCTCCCGACCCCCTACCTCATCCTCCCTCCCATCTCCCAAATACCCGTAAGGGCCGGCAACGCACCAGAGGTGCAGCAGATGCACGAGGGGGACGGTAATCACTTACCATGATGAACCGCTTGTTCGTTTTCCGCCTTTCCCATAAAAAAACTTAATTATTAAATTTTATGAGACCTTCATTATTTTGACAATTTTTAATGTAAATTATTGACTATTTCAAAACTATCATTTATCATTTAGATATATCAGGCGTTAAACGAATAGGTCGCAGAGTTGCCAGTAAAAAGTTCAGGGCGTTTCTCACGGAGAATTTAGATTTAACCGGATATCGGTAATGGCGCCTACAAATCAAATCTGTCGGTCCTTGCCGACGCGTGGATGCTAACCTCGTTCTCGCCTCGACATAAATTTATTAAAGTTTTAAGAAAAAAAAAACATTCAATACATTTTTATGTTATATTTAATGTAATCTGTGACTGTGACAATGAAGTCAGGTGTGATATTTGATCGCCTCATAACTTACTCAGTGTTTCCGAATAAATCCTAAAGCAGAATAAACACGTTAATTACGAAACAAATATATGAGGCGAGTGTAAATGGTAGGAAGGAAGGAGATTTTCTCTGCCTACCCGGTGGGAACAAGGCGTAAATATATATATATATATTACGGAAGAAACTAAATAGTATTATTATAACTACAGGAAATGCTTGTCATCTAAACTATCTACTATTTAAAATACTATTTGCAATATGGCAATAGCTGAAAAACTTGAAAAGCGAAATGTTTAGAGCAAAGAGCCGTGGTAGCCTAGTGGTCAGGGTGTTCACTTTAGTATCATAGAGCGCAAGTGATCTGAGTTCAATCCCCGGAGCCGGTACCACTAAAATGGTTAATATCTGTTTTAAGTGCTGTATTTACCACGTGCTCGGCGGTGAAGGAATATATCGTGAGGAAACCTGCATGTCTGAGAAATAATAAAATGTAATACCTCGAAGATATGTAAAGCCCGCCAGACCGCACTTGAGTGGCGTGGCGGGCCCTTCCCGGCTCCAAAACTCTCAAATATTTGTGTAGGAGAACTTCACCCAGCAGTGAGTGACTTCACTTACAGGCTGCTACTTATTACATGTGGGTAGCACTAGACTATATAACCGACGTTGTCAACCTGACCGTAGCGACCACTGCGACAATTTCCTAATACTATCGTCATTTGTCAACTGTCCAGGAGATATTATAGTGCCGTAAGTGTACACGCGTACACGGAGGCACTCACGCGTCTTTCCCTTCTCATATACGATACAACGCTTCTGCAATAAGATCGGAGCAAGGGAGTATTCTGGACGAACGCAGCACAACCAGACCCGAAAACCGACACCTTGTGTTGAAGTCAAAATCGTTGTAGATTTTGACTTCAACACTCAGAGTAAAACCGACAAGAGACTGAAGCCTTTACGTGTCACAACTTTGGAATATATAGAATTCTTTCGTCATATGTGTCATATTATGACTTATGATACTGGAAGAGAATGCGGATCTCATATTGATGTACGTTACAGTTGTTTTTTTTTGTTTGTAGCTCACCTTTTAAAAAAAAAAAACACCCACTTGTCAATAAATTCCTTCACGCCTGTCAATGTTTGTCGTAATAAGTGCCGTTTCAGCGATTATCTTTACTGTCTCTCCTGTTGCTAATGAAATGGGACGACAGAAAAATAATAAAATTTCGCATTCATATTCAGTATACGTTGTGCGGTGTGTTATGTTATCCAATGTAAATGGCAGGGGCACATCCGCCTAATATAATTTCATTGTTAATAATTTGTCTGATTAGTTTTACTCAATTCTAATCACTTCTTTACTTTGTTTAGTTTCTAAATAAATTATAATTTGACTATTGTCCATTTAAGGAATGTAATGATAACCTGTCAAGGGTATTTCCGTTAACAAATGCAACAATATTCAATCATTTCATAACAGGGCTTAAAATTTACTATACAATATTATATTCACTTTTGTGAATTAAATATGAAAGCTACAGTCATTTATTTTAATACCGGAAATACCCTATTAATTTTTTATTATTTATGGTCGATTGCCGCATAAAGTCTGTATAAAAGCGCATTAACCTATAGCAAAGGCATCTTATTGAAAATCAGATCTCAACGCGTAAGGCGAAGCTCTGCCTGTTCGAAATAAATACTTAAAATAGTCGGAGTATTTTATTAGTTGTAACAATTATTCGTACCGTATCAGATTAACTAGAAAGGTAAAAAAAAGGAGTTGAAATATATACTTATCATTTAGTTTTTCTTATGCAATTTTAACTGTGTATGGATGAATAAAGCTATTATTATTATAAGAAATTGCAACGTTTAAAAACAAAACTCGGACAGGTTGGGACGTTCTTAACACTTTAAACACTTAAAAAGGGATAAGGAAAACAGGAGGGAAAAGGGAAAAAATAAAAGTGAAATTTTAGTAATGAAATACCAATTGTCTTGAACAGAAATTTCTTGTTACTAACTTCTTTATGAAAGAAAAAAAACCATTAATTTAAACTATTTTTAATTTAGAGAATATAGGAAATGGTATCAGGTGCTGTGGAGAAATCCTTCGTACGCCGGAGAGCCTAAATCGCTTCACAATGCTTTGTTGGAAGACGAAACACGTCTTGGGCATGTCATGTTGGCGGTGTGTATTAACTAGCGTCGAGTGTGGTCCTTGTGTGGGTGATGGTTGTGGTGAAGGAGGTGGTGCTCTTCTTCTCTTCGGACTGGGTAATACGTTCTTTCTTTCTTTCTTATTTAATATACGTTATCTTCCACTGTAGGAATACACTCCTGTGTCGCGGAGGCAGTATACATACACGAATTGCACATGGACAAACATCCAGACCGGTAACTATTATTTGTAGTCCATACAAATACTAGTCCCGCGAAGGAATCGAACCCGCGACCATAAGCGCCGCAGCTAAGTGCTTAGCCACTAAGCCACGGAGCAGTCAACCAATTTGTGTTCCACTTCATTCATCCAAAATTTTGCTAAGCATTTTTTTCCAACGTTTTTAATAATATTATATTTAATAAATTAAAGATTAAAAAAAACAATTTTGGGATAAGACAGAGGCCTTATCTCAAACTCTTTTTTTTATTTGTCTGTTTATATGTGTGTTTATGTATCACGCAAAAACTACTGGACCGATTTTGATGCGGCTTTCACTTTTTGAAAAGGTTTTAACTCAATAAAACCGTCATTTTTATATCAAGAAAATACCGAGATCGTGCAGAACATGATTATTAACTTATGTAATGGCCGGAATAAGATTTATATACAAAGGCCACAGAATTACGACTTACGATTTAAGTAGTAAATTTCATCATCATCATCATTTCAGCCTATCAGAAGTCCACTGATGAACATAGGCCTCCCCCAAAGATTGCCACGAAGCTCGGTCCTGAGCCACCTGCATCCATCGACTTCCCGCAACACTGCGCAGGTCGTCACTCCATCTTGTGGGGGGTCGTCCGTGGTTGTACATTTACTGTTTATTTATTTAGAAACAAAATTAAAACGAAACGGCACCTATGCGGATGAAAATGCAGGCAAAAGTAAGTGTGACTTTTGCTGCTGGTCGAATGGACCGGGTCGACCGGACTAGTGTCACGACCTCGCTGAATACCGGCGTGAAGTAGTGGCATCTTGTGCTTCTGCGTTTCGTTCGATCCACATCCTCCCTCCCATCACCTAAATATCCTTGAAGGCTGGCAACGGTGTTGCAGATTTACGCAGGCGACGGTAATCACTTACCATCAGGGCAGCTACTTGCGAATTTGCCTCCATTTCCATAAAAAAATATTAGTTATATTCCACCTAGGAAGACATAGACGAACATTTCACGATCAAATCGGAGACGTTCTGAAAAAAGGCCAGGTCAAGAGTACTCTAAACCAAGGAGTATTCATGCGAAGATTGATGAAAGTGTGAAAAGCGAAAGACGTAAATAAGCAGCAAGTGCGAAAATCGAAAGACGTAAATAAAAGCTTCCGTAGCAAGTGGAAGAAGATTGTGTCTGCCTACCCCGTTGCGAACAAGGCGTGAATATATACATAAATAATAGCACTGTTATATGACTATATTTTGTGATTTGAATTATTGTACCAGTTTGCTGTTTTCATATGTAAACGAAAAAAAGGGCCCTGCGAGTGTTACGAAACATTTCATGACGCTATCTCGTACCAACTATATTATAAGGGTGTACACGCCAAAGCGTGACGTCAGAAAGTTTGCCGGGACGGGCGTGCGCGGGCGCCATGCTTGTTGAGATGTCAAAAGGGCATTAGTGCCATCTCGTGGTTGGTTCGTACGTACGCCGTCTCCCACGCCGCGCTTGATTCGTGCTAATTACTGTCCCCTAAATCAGGTGGGATAGAATAAGTGGAACAGACGCGACAACTTAAGACTACGAAGAAGGAATCATCCGGAGGTAACATCACGCCCTAACAAAGGGTTTACTAAGAAAATACATAAGTAAAGGCGCACGGTCAATATTTCATGCAAAGTGTACTTCGGTTATCTGTTCTCCTTGCAAGCTTAGAAACTTTGGCAATTACACCGAAGGTCTGTACCTTCAAGGATTAGAATAGTGAACTGCAATATACAGACAGGTGGCGGGACCACTAAAATTCTAAATAGCTGTTTAAGCACTACCAGTACAATTGAGTGCCAAATTTATGACGTGGTCAGCCAAACACAGATAAATGAGGAACCGAAAAATAAAAAATAAACTTATGTACCCACGTAAGCGGTTATACTTCTTTAGCGTAACAAAACTAAAATTACTAGCAATAATAATTCATAATGTTTAACATGCTT
Source organism: Bhutanitis thaidina (assembly GCA_029286595.1). Lineage (NCBI taxonomy): Eukaryota > Metazoa > Arthropoda > Insecta > Lepidoptera > Papilionidae > Bhutanitis > Bhutanitis thaidina. Next base: position 798,969 of record JAGSMS010000022.1, read on the forward strand.
TCAGATCAGCGGATTTGAGTTCGATCCTGAATATGCAGGGGTCGTAACAATGTGTGTTTAGTAACTTACGTAAGATTATTATCGTTGACCTTTAATAAGACGGCGTCAGGCTCACAACCTGTCACGTTTTTTCAAACAAACTCCGGTTTGAATCAACTGAAATATATGCCTAAATCTCAAACTGCCGCGTTAACGGGACGCGAATGGGCCGCATCGTGAGACATTTTTTTTTTAAATATAACCTAAAAAAAAAAAAAACAATGTTTGACAGGCTGTAGTTGTTGCAAAGTTTATTAATTTCTTACAAAAAGAAAACCTGAAAAGGTCTTCGTCCACAATATAATGACGTCGGTCGAACTTTTGTCAAAGAAATAAATATTACGTAAGCGAACTTATGAACGCCGAAAGAATTTTACAAGAAGAAATTGCGGGTTATTCGGGTACAACGTTGCCGCTTCCTTTATCAGTTTTACAGTTGAATGAAAATGTAAGCCGGAAGATAAATTACAATGGAAATGTTATTCGGTATGCAGATGCCAAAAAATACGCTATCCAGCGGAAGTCCGTCTTTATTTCACTCCTTTCTCTGTCTACTTTCTTTATAAGAACGGGGAAAACGAGCCAGCTAACTCACCTAGCAGTAAATGAATACCGACGCCCACTGCAACGCCGAAAGTAGCTGCAGGTACGTTCGGCCTTCGAGGATATTTAGGGAATGGAGATGGACTCACAGAACGTAACTGAGAAGCACAAGATGCCTCTACTTCACGCCGGTATTCTGCGAGGCCGCGGTACCAACCCGAATGGACCGGCCATTCGAGCAGCAGCTAAAGCCGCCGCTTGGCTCTTCCACGGTTAAAAATTTAAAAGAAACGTTAGATTTTAATTACAGTGTAATCATCTTGAAATTGTTAAGATCATCAAGTAATTTTCTGTCATTGTAGACTAAGCTAATGTTAATACTGAGTAAATCACAACCGACGTCGGTAACAATCTCATAACGGCGGTTCATATTTGATATGATATATTTTTTTATTAAATATTTAGTAACATTTTTTTTAGTATTACGCGGGGGAAAGGTGCTAAGGCCTACCAATCACCGAAGACGGTGACTGGTTATGTCAAGATCGACAATTAAGATGTAGGACCGAATAAAACTTTCAACGTGTAATTCCAATAACCGGATATGGATATTTTAACAAACATCTGCTTACTACAGGTGTTACAGACAGCACTCTACGCCGAGCGTGTATGGAGGAGGAAGAAACGACGGCCCACGTCCTGTTGCAGTGTCCGACGGTCGCGGAATACAGGACTAAGTACCTCGGCGCGCCGAGGTTGCTCCCCGAGGTCACCGGTAACTTTAAGGGTTAACTGAGTTTCCTTGAGGAGCTCGGTTGGCTCGAATAAATCATATTCTCATAACTGATTTCTCCGCTCTTCGGGTAGTCTCAAGTTGCAGGCGTCTTTACACCGTACTGGGTACTTATCTAAGTCATTCGCTTTTACGGCTAAAAGGCTCTGGAACGAAATCCCTCTTGACATTAAAAAAGCTCCTAATTAGTTTGCCTTTAAAAATAACAAACATTACAGAAATGTTGCAAGTCTGTACTAGTGCTGCTGTTTGTCATTGTGCCGCTTTAGTTGTTTGTCCTGACATGTATATTTGTTTGTATTTTGTATTAAAATTCATTATTCTATGTGTATATGGTATATTTGTATATATTTTATTTAAGTGTCTATGTATGTATGTATGTATCTACCTATCTGTGTAAGTATATATTTTGATATTTATATCCTTTTACTTCTATTATTCTCTTAGCTGTATCGCCTCTATTACGTATATCTCTGCTTAGCCTAATGGTTGACTGGGAGAGAATGCCTCTAGGCATTAAGTCCGCCATGTGTACCAATTTGTGCATAAAGATTAAATAAAAACAATAAGGCCGTCATAACATAACATACGTACGCTGTTGGTCCGGGGACCATGACAGCTTCGGCGGTAAGGACTCCCGAGCAGAAGGTCCGCAAGTTAAGTAGGAAAAAATGAGCAACGATGCTGCTGGAGCTGGTGGCACGCTCTGCGTCACGACGCTGCTGCCGTGTCGCACACGGACACGTTACATGAGATTAATACAAATATTAACACTTCACATGTTCATCTTCACATTATTAAGCGTGGTAGAGCCAAGCGGCGGCTTTAGCTGCTGCTCGAAAGGGCCGGCTCGACCGGATTGGTATTGGTGAAGTAAAAGTCTTGTGTTTCTGAGTTTTGTTTGGTGACAGAGGTAACCGGAGGTCTTTTCCACATCTCTACTTCTTCGCAAATATCCTTAAAGACCGGCAACGGAATTGCAGCTCTTTCGTATTTTCAGATGTACGTGGGCATTGGTAATCATTTACCATAAGGAGCCGCTTGCTCGTTCGCCCCCCTTTCCAGAAAAAATGATTTCGTTGCAAAATTTTATTAGCTTCATATGATATTAGGTTTATATATATGTTGTGAAGTTCATTGAATGCTTTGATTGATCGCTCACATGGTAATATAAGTAATGCATGAATCGCTCATGAATTTTGCACGTTGCGGCCGCGTTCGTGGGGGGCAACGTTTATGAATGAAAAATGATGATAAATCTCCCACCGGACCCTAGTCCATCGACCCTAGTAACGTCCATCACGTTACCTATACGGAGCAGCCACCGATAGAGTGTTTGAAGACTGATCGCCCAACATGATGGGGAAAACATAAGTAAGTCAAACTTATTTAGTTGAGTATAGTTCTTTTGATATTTTGATGACGGTATGGTTTTAAAATTTTTACCAAATCCTGATATATTTTGTTTCACTTTTCTTTATTAGAAAGTGATTACCGTCGCCCACATACATCATCAACACCAGAGCAGCTGCAGCCGCGTTGGGCTTTAAGAATATTTGAGGAATGTGAGGAATGCTAGGGAGATGAGTTCGGAGATTGGTGTTGCGAGCCTCCGGTACCTTACTCACCAGATGAAACGCAGTCTGTAAGTGTCCAATGCTTAGCAAAGGCCTCCATTCGATGTTTTCCTTCACCGCCAAGCACGCGGCACTCATCTTGTCTTGTCCATGTTCGTTTTAAGACTAACCTGTTGAGAGACAATGTCGAGAACTATGTCGTCGGTAAATCGAAGTAGCATGCATTCGCCATTGATGTTGATACCTTATCCTTTCCAGTTCGGCAGCTTGAACATCTTCCAACTTAGCGGTGAAGAGTTTCGATGATACATCGCCCTATCTTAAACCTTTCTGCAATTGGACTGGATTCTCTCGGAAAGACATCGTAGCCTCTTTGTACTAACACCTCAGGCACTTCGATGTAACGGGAGTCTATCTGACATCACAGCTACTGTAGCATCGTTGAAATTTCGACTGAATCGAAGGTTTTTACTTACGTAATGGTTAATTGCGCTCCTCGGTCTTCTGTGCGATCTGACGAATAGTATGTATGTGATCTATGGTACTATAACGTTTTCAGTACCTGGCTTGTTCGGGAGGCTGGAAGTTGTCAAGTCTGTTTACTAGACGATCTGTGCCGATTCTGGAAAAAGCACTTAGATGACGTAATATATTACTAAGAGTGTATTATATCACCTTAATACGCTATGTACGTAATACTATCAAATATTAACATTACATTAGGCTCTATTAGCAAAACTCCTTATGTATTTTATCAACTAAAATAGAATTACCCTTTGGACACGATGGGTCATACAATTTTACTACCTTCACTTTTATGTTTATTTCGAAATAAGTACAAGGAGGGCAAAGCTGTCCATTCCAATTGATTTCATGTTAAAACTTGCTGAAACTATTTTATCAAAAATACCAAGAAGTTTTTAACCCGGTAGAGCCAAGCGGCGGCTTTAGCTGCTGCTCGAATGGGCCGGCTCGACCGGATTAATACCATGACCTCGCAGAATACCGGCGTGAAGTAGAGGCATCTTGTGCTTCTGCGTTTTGTTTGGTGAGTGAGGTAACCGGAGGCCCACTCCCCCTCCCAATTCCACTCCTTATCCTCTCTCCCATCTCCCAAATACCCTTAAAGGCCGGCAACGCACCTGTAGCTCCTCTGGTGTTACCATCAGGTGAACCTATTGTTCGTTTGCCGCCTTTCCCATAAAAAAAAAGTAATAAAGCTATTTTAGCTTGCTTAAGTAAGAGCCTTATATCTTTAGAGAGGAACTGAAACTAGTGTGTAAGTTGGAAGTTTCAAGGCAACAAAGCGGCTTAAGAAACTTCAATCGGACAAGGCGCCCTCTTGCGAGTACTGGAGGACTTAACCTCATAATTAGTACATAAGTATATTTAAATTATTAAAAGCGTACTAAAGGTAAAAGGGTGTGTGGGGGGGGGGAGTATATATAATATTGTTAATCCCCAAATGTCATTCTTACCTGCACGTTGATGCACCCGACTGGTTGATGCTGGAATTACCGTCGTAATTAGCAGAACCCAAATTCCCACAGACTAAATGGAGCTCGTCCAGCGTGGGGGGTGGGCAAATTGTGCATGCATGCCATGCGTGATATTGTTGGTGGTTTCGACGAAATCGCGTTCAGCTTTGGACTAACAAAAGATCAATAAAGAAATATAAATAAAATAAGTTTACGTTCGCAGATTATTATAATTAGATTATAATTATTAATCAATGTAGCTGTTAAAGCGAGGCTTGGTGATATTAAATATAATAACACTTTTTTCGTGCTTTAAAATATAAGATATTATGATTTCTAGTATTTACGCGAACACTACACATATGAAATGATACTATTATATACGGATTCTATCGCGTTTAATTATGTTTTTATATTCCCGAAGAGCCGTGGTAGCCTAGTGGTCAGGGCGCACTTGAGTGTCATAGAGCGTCAGTGACCAGGGTTGGATCCCCGGTGCCGGCACCACTAAAAATGTTTAAGCGCCGTATGTAAGCCGTAACGTGGGACAGAAGCCAGTTTGCCTAATCTGTGTCGTGCCAAATGGAAGTCCGTAAACTTTCTTACATATTATTTTGTAAATATTAATTACACAAAATATAAATCAAAATAATCCCCAGAACAAGTATATGTAGTAGCAACCCTGAATTGTAAACAGAATTGATCGGACGAAGTCGTTAATCTAGTCACGTACAATTTGAGAGCTTCAGGCATTCTAAGTTCGTTTTTTTTTAATGCAGTTGTTCTATCCGGATTTGAAATACAGAGGTCGAATATTTTTTTTGGATCACGTACGGTTACACTACCGCAGCCGTTATCGACACACCAATAAAAAAAAACACAATGATAATCTATCTATCTGAACATAAAATTATTTGTATGTATGTAAGAACGAATTGAACCAATTGTTGAAAGAAAGGAAGAAAAATATTTATCGGTACACCGTAAACAGACATGTTAATCGATAATAATAAAAAAAAACACAATGATAATCTATCTATCTGAACATAAAATTATTTGTATGTATGTAAGAACGAATTGAACCAATTGTTGAAAGAAAGGAAGAAAAATATTTATCGGTACACCGTAAACAGACATGTTAATCGATAATAATAAAAAAAAAGCATAAGGTACAAAATAAATCAAAAGTAAGGTCAGACTTCACAATTAAAGAAAAGTAATACTTTGTGCGTGTCTCATGGCTGAACCAATGGGTCTGCAGATCAGTTTATTGTCAAGCTTTAGAGCCCGACGCTGGTTTTCATCTGGAACCAATGTTCATCACGGATGTCAAATTTATAGCATACTGAAAACATATATTACGTAGCCCAAAAAATAAGCTTAACATAATCCTATCCAATATATATATCCAAAATAAATATTTAGTATATATTATAAAAATATACATACATTATGTCATATAAATGACGAATTAATATTTACTATATCTAGCTAACACTGAATGCAACTGATTAGTTGGATTATTATAGATTAAAATGTTCCTCGTGACTCTTCATGTTTTAGTGTGAAATTTCAATCACAATAAAAGGACTGAACGAATATGAACAATATTTGCCAGACGTGTAGATTATCCATTGAATTTTTTGTATAAAGAATACTAACTAGTTTTACTAATCTACTAAACTAGTCTTGCTAACCACTCCAACTAAACCCAAGTTCTAATATCTGGTGTGGGCCACGACAAGTCTTTTTTTTTTTAATGCAATTGTTCTATCCGGATTTGAAATACAGAGGTCGAATATTTTCTTTGGATCACGTACGGTTACACTACCGCAGCCGTTATCGACACACCAATAAAAAAAAACACAATGATAATCTATCTATCTGAACATAAAATTATTTGTATGTATGTAAGAACGAATTGAACCAATTGTTGAAAGAAAGGAAGAAAAATATTTATCGGTACACCGTAAACAGACACACAGAACATGTTAATCGACAATAATAAAAAAAAAAGCATAAGGTACAAAATAAATCAAAAGTAAGGTCAGACTTCACAATTAAAGAAAAGTAATACTTTGTGCGTGTCTCATGGCTGAACCAATGGGTCTGCAGATCAGTTTATTGTCAAGCTTTAGAGCCCGACGCTGGTTTTCATCTGGAACCAATGTTCATCACGGATGTCAAATTTATAGCATACTGAAAACATATATTACGTAGCCCAAAAAATAAGCTTAACATAATCCTATCCAATATATATATCCAAGATAAATATTTAGTATATATTATAAAAATATACATACATTATGTCATATAAATGACGAATTAATATTTACAATATCTAGCTAACACTGAATGCAACTGATTAGTTGGATTATTATAGATTTTTATAGATTAAAATGTTCCTCGTGACTCTTCATGTTTTAATGTGAAATTTCAATCACAATAAAAGGACTGAACGATTATGAACAATATTTGCCAGACGTGTAGATTATCCATTGAATTTTTTGTATAAAGAATACTAACTAGTTTTACTAATCTACTAAACTAGTCTTGCTAACCACTCCAACTAAACCCAAGTTCTAATATCTGGTGTGACAAGTCTTTTTTTTTAATAGAAGGGGACAAACGAGCGTGCGGCTCTCCTGATCGTAAGTGATCACCGACGCTCACGAACATCCACACCTCCAGACCTCCACCTCCTCCATCCTCCTCCAAAACACCAGAGGAGCTACAGATGCCGTCCTTTGTCTAATGATAAGTACGAACCAACGACGTAATGTTTCGCTGTTCCAGTGGGTGCTTCAATTATACCATGAATTTATGAATCAAACAAAACTCTTTATTCTTTGACGTAAGAAAGTTGATTTCGTTAGACCAATGTCAAATCATTTTTACGGAAAAGAAACCTCTAACGGAGAAGAAAAAGGCGAAACAAACTCCGCTCGAAGAAATAGCACCAGCCTGGTAGATGCTGAATCAATATAATTACGAAAAATCCTTGCCTGTTTAATTTTCGAATAATTCACTCTGACGTTCGTTCGCTCACACGATTGTATAACGTGGCCGAGAGGTGGCACCACCGCCGGATGTTCTCCGACTCGGGGTGAATACGAAGACACGTCACACATAGAACCCGCGATGGTGTTGAATTATTTGACAGCGCGAATATACAGACTGCCGTTTCAGCGTGTTTAATAATTAAACATGTTATTAATGCACGTTAAATCCAACTGATATTTTTTGAATTTCTGTTACGGTAGGGAAACAAAAAAAATGTATTATTGAGGTTTATTTTGTTAACGTCCGAGGCAGGTCCGCTGAGAGGAGGAAGGGAGGGGAGTGGGGATTATTTTCACTAGAATTGTTCCATTATCTAAAAGCTACAGGGGCGATGCGATTATATCTCATAGTGTCTAAAAGCTTTCAGGGAACGACGCGTTGATTCTCCAATTACCTTTCCGAATCAAAAATTGTTGAGTGGTTTGATCGTCCACTAAACCTGAAATAATAACAAACAAAAACCTCTCACCAAAACCTCAAAACAAAATTTGATAAACCTCTTCAGGTTTATCAAATAATTATAGTTTCTAAATAAAGAAATACGAAACGCGACGCGAATCTTATTTACATAAGTATACCATAGATCTTGCACCAGATATCATAGAAGATAAACAGAAATAATGGATTCCTATTTTAGAAACAAAAATTCATGATTATTGTCGATGTAGATATTGAGGTTAACACAAAAACCTTGTTAAAGGATGAAGATGTGCGCCTTATTAGCATCTGATTAAAGCATGTCCTGCCACTGGGAGAGGCCAATGTCGATCAGGCAACTTTTGGCAGACTGCATGTCGAAGAATAAATTATTAAATTTGATTTGATAGAAAAAAAAATAAGAAAGTTTAAAGCACAGTAGTGGCAGTGGCCACCAACAGTTCTCTGCTTTAGCTGATATCGAATATGGTGTGCCTCAAGGTGGTATACTTTCTCCTATTATGTTTTCACTATTTGATAAATCTATGGAGTAGGTGTGCTATTGTCAATATTTTGTATCATCTGAATTCCTGTATCTTTATTGGATTGCGTGGGTTATACAACACAAATAACCAATTGTCGTTACAAAAGATTCATGAGAGTTGATGAGAGTTGAGAGATGGTGAAGAGTTGCCTAAAACATATTTACTTTCCACATTATTACTATTACTAAGTTTCGTGTGTACCGTCTATTCAAGGCTTCTGAAAGTCTTATTGGAGTTTTTCTTTAAAATTGTTTTTAAACTTTTTTGTCTTGTCTCCTTACGTACATGAAGTGAAAAGATATTATCTCTCCAAAAGATCCAAATATTTGTGGTATATTTACATCGGCATGGCCATAAATAATGATACAATTTGCAATAGAAATGAAATATAAATTGACTATCGTAGGAGGAGACAGAGGATTGTTCCAGTGCGGGTTGACGGGCTGCGCATATCCTCGAATATCGTTATTTCTCAGACATGCAGGCTTCCTCACGATTTTTTACTTCACCGCCCAGCACGTGGTAAAAACAGCACTGAAAATTGCTATTAACAATTTTAGTGGTGCGGCCCAGGGGGCGAACCCACGTCACTCGCGCTCTATGAAACTAAAATCAGCGCCCTGAAAATAAGGCTATTAGGGCTAGATATATATTATAAAACACCAAAAATAAAATCTAATTACAATACAAAAGATGTGACTTCTACCGAGCTTTGAAACGAACCTTGGATTGATATTCATGAAGAGTCGGAGAACTTAATAGCTAAATAGCGAATCATCATCATCATCACCATTTCAGCCTATCAGAAGTCCACTGCTGAACATAGGCCTCCCCCAAAGATTGCCACGAAGCTCGGTCCCGAGCCACCTGCATCCATCGATTTTTCGCAACACTGCGCAGGTCGTCACTCCATGTTGTGGGGGGTCGTCCTACAAATATCGAATACTTCCTCTCAATGCCACGGTGACGTGTTCAGGAACAGCTAGCTAATATTATTAATATTCACGTGTTTTGTAAATATTATATTCACTAAAACCATGTAAGTTTTTCATATAACCGTTGAGGTATTTTATTCTTGATGACTCCAAATAGTAGACAATAGATTTTTTAGCTTTAGACGCTGTGCTAATATGTACGAACGGTCCGGTACAGTCACGTATTTTCTGCCCCAAAAGAGTTTTAAACTTTTTGTCTTGTCTCCTTACGTACATGAAGTGAAAAGATATTATCTCTCCAAAATATCCAAATATTTGTGGTATATTTACATCGGCATGGCCATAAATAATGCATTTGCAAGAGAAATGAAATAGAAATTGACGATCGTAGGAGGAGACAGAGGATTGTTCCAGTGCGGGTTGACGGGCTGCGCATATCCTCGAATATCGTTATTTCTCAGACATGCAGGCTTCCTCACGATTTTTTACTTCACCGCCCAGCACGTGGTAAAAACAGCACTGAAAATTGCTATTAACAATTTTAGTGGTGCGGCCCAGGGGGCGAACCCACGTCACTCGCGCTCTATGAAACTAAAATCAGCGCCCTGAAAATAAGGCTATTAGGGCTAGATATATATTATAAAACACCAAAAATAAAATCTAATTACAATACAAAAGATGTGACTTCTACCGAGCTTTGAAACGAACCTTGGATTGATATTCATGAAGAGTCGGAGAACTTAATAGCTAAATAGCGAATCATCATCATCATCACCATTTCAGCCTATCAGAAGTCCACTGCTGAACATAGGCCTCCCCCAAAGATTGCCACGAAGCTCGGTCCTGAGCCACCTGCATCCATCGATTTTTCGCAACACTGCGCAGGTCGTCACTCCATGTTGTGGGGGGTCGTCCTACAAATATCGAATACTTCCTCTCAATGCCACGGTGACGTGTTCAGGAACAGCTAGCTAATATTATTAATATTCACGTGTTTTGTAAATATTATATTCACTAAAACCATGTAAGTTTTTCATATAACCGTTGAGGTATTTTATTCTTGATGACTCTAAATAGTAGACAATAGATTTTTTAGCTTTAGACACTGTGCTAATATGTACGAACGGTCCGGTACAGTCACGTATTTTCTGCCCCCAAAAAGAGTTTTAAACTTTTCGATGAGACAAGGAACAAATACAGAAATGCAATTATTTAATTTTGATACAATTAAAGTTTCACTGAAACTTACTCCTAGGTCTTAGTTAAGTTAACGACATGTTTTATATGGTACCTTTAATCTATAAAAACAAACCCATGTAACATCTAAAACATAGCCTTCAAGTAGCGCAGTAGGTCAACCATTTTGGGACTAAGATTGCGTGCCTCATCAACTCGCTGAACCGCATCGCCGTGCAGAAATATGTTGGGATTGCCTTCAGTTATTTTACGAATCAGGTGTGCTTTTCTTAAAATACTGTTATACATTTAGTTTTAAATGCTTTCTAAGACCTTATTTGTTTTAGTCTTGGGGCTGAAAGTATAGATATAATTGAATATCATCAGCATACGTATGATACCGACAAGCTTTTATGTTTTTGGTCAAGTCGGTACAGTAAAGTATAAACAAGAGGGAACTCTTTATTTGACGTCAGAAATCCAGATTTCGTTTATCAATTGTCATTTTCTTTAATGCTACCACCGCTTCGTATTGAAGTTTCTGTGACAGGGAAGAAACAGGCGTAAGAAACTCCGTAGGTATTATTTCATTAGAATGTCAAATAAATGCACGTATAGTTTCTATACTTAGCACGCGTTATCTTAATAAGACGCTGAAGCAGCACAAAAGACGTTTATTCATCTAGTTCACACAAATCATGTCTTGGGACTATAAACTTTGAATTTGTATTTGAATTTGCTTGTTTTAAATAATACAATTAGTTTATCAGAAGCACTAGAACTATAAAGATTAAAGAAAATTAATTAAACTTGTGGTAATTCGACGAAGGCTCTTATTCTGTGGTTTACGATGGGAACTGAAAGCTTTCTGATTACATTCATTTCGTTTGCCCTTCACGTAAGCATTGCATGTGTGGAGGCTACTTTGACACATGTCACGAAGCAGGATAGAGATTTATTTCTCTTAAAGAAAACCTTTAGATGAAGCTTTCTTAGATTTGCACGTGAATGGTGAATAAATGAGGAGGGGAATAGAGAGGGAGTGTGGGCCTCCGGTTACCTCACTCCCCGAACAATACGCAGAAGCACAAGATACCTCTACTTCACGCCGGTATTCTGCGAGGCCGTGGTACCAATCCGGTCGAGCCGGCCCATTCGAGCAGCAGCTAAAGCCGCCGCTTGGCTCTACCACGCTCACAAACACTTGTCTTTGGAACATTTTAATTATCTTTTTTTCGCAATAAGAAGATGGAGATTACCACAATAGGTATTAGTTATTTATCTATACGTTACGTACCATAGTTTTCACTTTATTTAATTCTGATATTTTAGGTAATTTGCTCGATGTCTTTGAATAAACTAAAAGCCTTTTGTTTCACGAATAGTCATAATAACTATAATATCAATATTTTGTTTTTATGAAAAAATTGTTAAAAGCGTAAAGTAAATAAATTAATAAGTAAAAAATGAGTTCCTTATTTGTAATGGATCAAGAGAAGGACAGCACTGCTGAACCCTTGTCATATGGGGACAGCAGTGCTGCTCCCCCAAAAAATACCCCTGGAACATCTGCTTTGTCATGTATCTTATCTAGCAACATTTCGGCAAGTTTCTAGAAATATGCATTTAAAAAAAAATGTATTATTTCCAAGACTGGACACGAGTTTATCACAAATGAATAGAGACGAACGTTAGAGGAAAATTCATTCGAATTCGTCTTACCCAAATCCTACAGACTAGTGATGGTGACTACACTAAGGGACTAGTCACCAAACTTTCCCAGCGCGGTGAGTGTGGGCAAACCATTTAAGAACTATATGCCGGTTCTCATTGGCGCTTTCTTGGATCAGCCGTGGGTTTATATAGGATAAAGAAAGAAGACTGCAGACTTACATAAAATTCAAGTCTATTTTGTTCCTAACCGTAGTATAATAGTGTGAGTTAATTTTAATTAACATAACCTTTTGGTTACCTTTTTAATTCAACCGGATTAATTATCAGCCTGTGCTTACGTGATCGTATAGATTGAAGTAAGAATCTGAGCAACGCAATTACTTACATAACCTTGTTTTAATAACTCTGTCGCTTCCTACAACACACAGGTATGTACTTGTGTTGTAAACGGAAATTAGAACCATGTCGGTAGCTTAATTAACAAATAACTTCCCACCGCACTTAATTATAGCCTATTGTAGTGTATACATAACTTAAACATAATTAAACTTGCAACATATGTAAGTAATGGGCTTAATTGATTAGTTTACGATGATAATTTATATATATTTTATGGGATTGGGGTGACAAAATCTTTTGGTAAATTGCTACTGTAGATCGTGAACAGTAGATGAAGGTAACAGATGTGCTGTTACCTCTGCGGGTAAAGACGGAACGCCTTACAGCCTTCTTTTTATACTGGTTACTTATGTTTTTTTTTTATGAAAAATAGGCTTGCGTTTGACCTCAATCTTCCCCGATGGAAAGCGAAGATGAGGCCTCGGATGGTACATGCTTGCCTAGATGTCTGTTCACTCTGGCCTTTGAATATAAAATAAAAAGCACGTCTGCTGCAGCTCGCATCTATGATCGTTTGATGTGGTACCTTAATTAGATATACTAATGGTTCAATAATCATGACTGGAGATAGTAAAGTATGATGAAGCATGTGTTGTTGTATTAAAAGCCATACTTTGTAATTTTCTGCCATATTATTAAATATTACAATATAATTGAAAAAAAAAAATGAACAATCGAAAAATCTTTGAGGGTGTTGGAAAAGACAACATCAAGAATAATAAAAATACTTTATATTCAAGTTTTGGTAGTACAATTATTACAATTAAAGGCCGTATAATCAGCAGGGCAGACCTTTTAGTTGTAAATATCCGAATGTTTAATTGCAAATACATGGATATCCACAACTCGCACAAGATGGAGTGGCGACTTACATAACGTTGCGGGGAGTCGATAGATGCAGGTGGCTAAGAACCGTGCCCTGTGCCAATCTTCGGGGAAGGCCTATTTTTAGCAGCGGGCTCGTGGCTGGCTGATGTTAATGATGCCGATGAAGATATCGATATTAACTGTGAATAGTTCGTGTAATTTCTAGAACACGACAACAATTAAATACTTCTACGTAGGATAAGTCACACAAATTTCCACAAAAGGGTTATTTCAGTTTTTTTTCGTGGATGACCCAAGCGCCGGCTTTTGCTGCTGCTCGAGTGGTCCGGCTCGACCGGGTTGGTACCACGGCCTCTCAGAATACTCGCATGAAGTGGAGGCATCTTCTGCTTCTGCGTTTCGTTCGGTGAGTGAGGTAACTGGAGGCCCACTCCCCCTCCCCCTCCCCATCTCTATCCTCATCCTGGCACCCATCTTCGAATTATCCTTAAAGGCCGGCATCGCACCTGCAGCACCTCTGATGTTGGAGATGTACGTTGGCGACGATAATCACTTACCAATATATGAACCACTAGCTCGTTTGCAGCACTTAGAAAAAAATACAAATTTCAAATTTTAAATATTACATGAATTTTGTAGAGGTTATTTTAATATTACTAAAGGTAAAATCCCAAAGGTCCTCGGTTATTGAAATGAGGGCTCCAGTTCCGGCCTAATATTTTATGTTCAGGATCTTTTCGTGTCAAATATGATATTTTTTGAAAGTAAGCATTTTATTTTAATCTCCTTACAATCCAATTTAACCTTAAATCATGAGTTATAAAACATCTTTATGAAAAATTGTCATCAATACAAATACCTGTTGTCATCCAAATGGATTGTGACGGGTGCCTTTTTACCAGTTGTTTCTAAATTGGCAGATTGTTGTCTACTAACAAAGTTGCTGAATTGTTTGTATGTTTTTTTATCTGTGCATGTATTTTCAGCAACCGCATTACCAATGTGGCTGGCCGTTAGGTCCGTCCAAGGGCAACGTCCGTTATGTCATAGAAAAAATTCACAACAACTCAGAATACAGTCATTCCTAGACAAACAAGTAATAGAAATTTTTCAAATCCAAGACATGTTTTCGGCCATCTGCAACCATATGTTTGATAAATGAAACCACTTTGTAAATAACAATGATAAAATAATTTACATATTAATGTAAATTTTGTAATTTTTACAAAGTTCCCGGAGACGCTATACTAAAATTGATAACATGAAGCATTACCGAAGTTAACTAGTTCAACGTTATTTTGCCGCAAATAGCAAAATGGGTTGTATCGTTATTTACATTATGCATTTTTTTTTGTATTTTATGTATTATCTTTTTTAAGTACTAAATGAATGAAAATAAAAATCTTCATCGATATTTAAATATAAGCGAATTGTGTATTGCAACAGGATCAAGAACATAATCCTCATTATGTCCTAACATTAGCCTATGTCTGACTTACGTCGTGGCTGTTATGAAGGCATGATTAAGTTAAATCACTTAATTTACTTGAAGGTAGCTATAATATACAAAATATTTTTAACCTATTTAATTTAAAAGTAAACAACTTATTTTTTAAATCCTAAATACATGTATTTATTTATTTAAAATTACATTTAATCTTTAAGTATTATTAGTCATTAGTTCACAGTTTCTACAGACGAATACGTCGTTTACAATAATTTTTTCTGTGGGAGAGGCCTCATAGTACAACTTCAATTAAAAAAAATAATACGTTTTGTACGTTTTAGCGCTATTGGCGGCTTTTTCTGCTGCTCGAACGAGCCGGCTCGACCGGTGTCGTACATCGACCTCGCAGAATACCGGCGTTAAAGCTCGCTCACCCACCCGCTTGCCTGTCTACCGTGGTTAGTATGGGAAAACTTTTCATGTAATTGTATTAATATAGTAGCAGTACAACTGTTACGCTATGTTCATGTCCTGCATTGGAATATTTATAAGCGGATAAGCAGCTAAGGTAAGGTAAGTAGGTGTATAGAATAACACATTCATATTCATAAAAACTTTTCTGTCTTCATACTCCAGGTTAAGTTAAGCTCGAAGGCAACTTTAGATCATAAATTGCACGGAAATTGATATTACGAGTCCCTGTTTACTGTACTTTATTTGTTTCCACACTCGCCGGCGAAACTTTCGTTTGAAAAATGCATAGGACGGTGGTGCGATATAAATATTTCTTCCTTTTTTTTTTGATATTTTTACCTGTTTGTAGAAAGTTACATCGCTTAATTGCGCATGAAAAAAAGCAATAAATTGGCATATAGTATCTAGTGCGAAGAGAGAGGGAGCTCCTCCACCTCCTCTATTCTAGGCCCCATTCTAGCAGTAAATAGTCCACCTCAGGACATAGGCCTCTCCCATAAGGAGAATTTGATATAATCGCCACGCTATTCAAGTGGTTTGGCGATCCCAGCACCAGACACCACGCACCTAAGACGCTGCTACCCGACATCGGTCTGCTTCATTTTGGTTTGGTATTTTTCGACATAAAAACTAAATACATGGATGATTACAAATTAATGATTAAAGCTGAAGGTATTCCGATTTAACAATGACATAGGGACGTTCAGCACCACAGCATTTTTTTCCGCTTGTTTCTTCTCCGTCAGAGGAACCTTACTACGAAACGATTTTTTCCCTCAGTTGCCTCTTACGTCTCCGACGAGATGAAAGGCATATTACCACGTATCCATCATTACAGCGTTCAAATTTGCTGCCGCTCGAATGCTGCTGTTCGATGAGTTGGTAACCGGAGGCCACTCCCCATCCCCATCACCCTCCTCTTCTTCTCTCCCATCTCCCAAATATCCTTATAGGCAGGCAACGCACCTATTCAAAACGTCATATTGTACATAGTCATATTTTACTTAAATATAATAATGACACTGTAAATACCTATTCTCTGGATACCTACGGCGTTTTTATTCCGCCTGTTTCTTCACCGTCAGAGGAACCTTACTACGAAACGATTTTCTAGGCTTTTCCCTCAGTTGCCTCTTACGTCTCCGACGAGATGAAAGGCATATTACCACGTATCCATCATTACAGCGTTCAAATTTGCTGCCGCTCGAATGCTGCTGTTCGATGAGTTGGTAACCGGAGGGCCACTCCCCATCCCCATCACCCTCCTCTTCTTCTCTCCCATCTCCCAAATATCCTTATAGGCAGGCAACACACCTATTCAAAACGTCATATTGTTATATTTTACTTAAATATAATAATGACACTATAAATACCTATTCTCTGGATACCTACGGCGTTTTTATTCCGCCTGTTTCTTCACCGTCAGAGGAACCTTACTACGAAACGATTTTTTCCCTCAGTTGCCTCTTACGTCTCCGACGAGATGAAAAGCGTATTACCACGTATCCATCATTACAGCGTTCAAATTTGCTGCCGCTCGAATGCTGCTGTTCGGTGAGTTGGTAACCGGAGGGCCACTCCCCATCCCCATCACCCTCCTCTTCTTCTCTCCCATCTCCCAAATATCCTTATAGGCAGGCAACGCACCTATTCAAAACGTCATATTGTACATAGTCATATTTTACTTAAATATAATAATGACACTGTAAATACCTATTCTCTGGATACCTACGGCGTTTTTATTCCGCCTGTTTCTTCACCGTCAGAGGAACCTTACTACGAAACGATTTTCTAGGCTTTTCCCTCAGTTGCCTCTTACGTCTCCGACGAGATGAAAGGCATATTACCACGTATCCATCATTACAGCGTTCAAATTTGCTGCCGCTCGAATGCTGCTGTTCGATGAGTTGGTAACCGGAGGGCCACTCCCCATCCCCATCACCCTCCTCTTCTTCTCTCCCATCTCCCAAATATCCTTATAGGCAGGCAACGCACCTGCAGCACCTATGGTGTTGCAGATGTACGTGGGCGACGGTAATCACTTACCATCAAGTGAACCGCTTGCACGTTTGCCGCCTTTCCAATAAAACAAAAAAAGGAAAAAAAATTAGCACAACATATCACGCATTAATTAAATTCACAAATAAGTGAATAGAGCCTCTAGTTATTACCAATAATAATGGTAAATGTTATGCCTCTAAACTCATAAAACAGAACCATTGTTCAGAAAGGACCCTCATATAACCTCGTTTATTGCATTAGGACAAAGCTGGCCGAGTCAACCGATTGCGTTGTTAGTCGTTGGAGATCGGACGTGCCGGAAAATATAACCTGAAACTGCACCGCCCTTACTTTTTTTTTTAATTCTATGAAAGCGTCGTGGGCTTTAACATACGACTATCCGACCTGACGTGCCTTTTGAAGTTTGCGGGCTCGGTGGCGTAGGGGCTAAGGACGCGGGTTCGATTCTCGCACGGGAAGTGTATTTGTATGGACTACGAATAATCGCCCCTCGCCCCTTCCCCAACTTTCCTCCCCATCATCCCCCCCCTACCCCAGGCCGAAAACATATCTATTCCAAACGTCATATTCGTATATTTTTCTTAAATACAATAATGACACTGCCTTAAATACTGTAATGACTATTCTTTAATAGAATAGAAGCATCATTATATTAGCTATTGCTTTAGCAATTTTTTGGGGGCAATACATTAAATATTTATTATGCACAGGATGTATGTATTCAAAAAAAAAAATACCTTTCTGTCTTCGTTTCATAAGCCCGCCGTCTTTGTTTCCCCTCTGTATTGTTGTCTTTTGTCTTTTAACCAAGAGGCAACACACTATTAACAGATACACAATGATATGAGAAATACAAATCTAACAGAAACGATGGAATGGCAAACATAAGACACGAAAAGATTTTATAAGCGCGCAATGTCGTAAATGTAACAGTCTTTAAATATTCTCTTTGAACTTCAATATGAAATCTTCGAAGCAGAAGCTGTATAACAAAATATAAATAAGTAGTACGAAATGAGTTTCAGACGAACAAATCTTATTTACGTTAAAGATTTTTTTTTTTTCAGATTTATTTTATTATATTCCTGACATGTCTTTCAGTGGAGCCGTGGTAGCCTAGTGTTCAGGGCGATCACTTTAGTTTCATAGTTTCATTAGCGCGAGTGACCTGGGTTCAATCCCCGGTGCCGGCACCACTAAAATTGTTAATAGCAATTTTAAGTGCTGTATTTAACACGTGCTCAGCGGTGAAGGAAAACATCGTGAGGAAACCTGCATGTCTGAGAAATAATAAGAATATAATTTCATGGATATGTGAAGCCCGCCAACCCGCACTGGAGCAGCGTGGCGGGCCCTTCCTGGCTTATAAACGCTCTCTGAAACTCGTATTTGAGAAGGAGGTCTTTGCCCAGCTGTGAGCACTTACAGGGTGCTACTTTACGTTTTTACTTTTTAAGAACACGGTTTATATTATTTGGGTTTCCGATGTAAATTGTCATCTGCGCATATAATAGGAATATAGGTTTTAGGTTTTCATATTATCTCAGATATGAAGACAGTGACTTCCAAACTTGGAAACCAATAACTTTTGCACAGTTTGCACCAGTTATTTTTATCAGTTATACGGCCTCGCAAAATACAAGCGTGAAGTAGAAGTATCGCTGGAGAATCTGGTGATCTATTGATGTATGTAACATGGAGAAGATTTTACTTACAGCGTCAAAAGTGGATTTGTTTAAATCTGAATCATCATCATCATCATCATCATTTCAGCCCATCAGAAGTCCACTGCTGAACATAGGCCTCCCCCAAAGATTGCCACGAAGCTCGGTCCTGAACCACCTGCTTCC
This sequence comes from Bhutanitis thaidina, assembly GCA_029286595.1. Taxonomy (NCBI): domain Eukaryota; kingdom Metazoa; phylum Arthropoda; class Insecta; order Lepidoptera; family Papilionidae; genus Bhutanitis; species Bhutanitis thaidina. The sequence continues at coordinate 818,229 of JAGSMS010000022.1, forward strand.
ATCGACTTCCCGCAACACTGCGCAGGTCGTCACTCCATCTTGTGGGGGGTCGTCCTACACTGCGTTCGCCTGTACGTGGCTGCCACTCGAGAACCTTTTTTCCCCTGCGGTTGTCAGTTAATTAATAACTGAATAATCTAAATTAATTATAGTTTCCACATAACATACATTTATATTATAGTAGGAGGGACGTGAACGAATCATACTTTCATCTCGTGAAAATCTAATGGATAAAACATGTGGGGCGGCACTGATCAGACATTTATGAAATCACGATCTCTTTACTTCGCCGAGAGCAATATCCGAGTGTAATGACATCGCGAGTCGAGATCTCTCACCAATGATAAAACAGTACACATTCATAGTTCCATTATATTTACCAACTTATTTTATCAATGTATTTATTTATTCTTCATTGCTCACCTTCCATTAAACGGATACAATGGGCGGACTTAATGCCTAGTGGTATTCTCCACCAGTCTACCCTTTGCGATAAAAGTGAAAAATTATTCAATATTTTTATTTTAAAAGACAATTATAATAATTACACGAAAATAGATCTATCTACGAGTATATAATGCTATATATGTAACAAATGCTGTTACGTCTTGTCTTGTTAACTCTTAGGTCTTCGAATGACAAGTCAAAAGAGATAATAATTTTATAAATTACCAGTCGATGTTAACGAAACTCTTTGATACGTAAATATGGGTGGCTGTACATTAGGTAATGTAAGCCTATTTTCTTGAATAAGAATTAAATACCGTTTCGGTAATATTCGAAACTAAAGAGACTATCGAAATTCGGGACTTATAAAGAGGATTGGAAGGAACTATCAGAAAGACTGGTGGAAGATCACGTGCGAGGGACAGCGCATCAAGGAGAAACTGCTTACTCCAAGTGTTAAAAATAAATAGAAGTTTAAGAAACCGTCCTTTTTACTCCAATTCGCAACCCGTAGCTCGTAACCATACATACATACTTTTGAAATCGCAAGATATAAATTAGAATTGGATTATGTAATTAAAATGTATCATCATCATCATCATTTCAGCCTATCACAAGTCCACAGCTGAACATTGGCATCCCCCAAAGATTGTCACGAAGCTCGGTCCTGAGCTACCTGCATCCATCGACTACACGGGACACAGCGCAGGTCGTCACTCCATCTTGTGGGGGGTCGTCCTACACTTCGTTTGCCTGTATGTGGCTGCCACTCGAGAACCTTTTTTCCCCAACGATTGTCAGTTCTGCGAGCTATGTGGCCGGCCCATTGCCACTTCAGCTTAGCATTAAAATTTATACCTCGTTAGAACTATTTAATTATATTGTATAATGTATATTGGCTCTGTGGCGCAGTGGCTGAGCGTTTGGATGCGGCGCTGGAGTTTGCGAGTTCCATATACTCAGGGGACAAGGTTTTGTATGATCTCAAAATAATTAGTTCCGAGTCTGGGTGTTTATATATTATGCGTTAAACATCTCCAATATGCGATAGACATTGCTGCAGCGAGGATAAAGTATTTGTAGATTTCTATTGTGAGATGAAGTTAAATTGTATTTCAAGAATGGACGCATTTGATTAATTTTTATTCTTAAATAAGATTTAATATTCTTTTTTTTAAAAGAAAAAAAATAATTGAAAAAAAATCTAAAAAAATTACGTTACATTTTTAAATCATCAATCAAATATATACTGTTACTATGAAGCTGTTAACTTTAATCCTATATAGAATTCTCAACGAGATTTTTTCATTCGAAATTTATACTCTCTTAATGGGTAACGAATGTTAACAACTATTTGAAACACATGTTTACTTACTCAGTTTGATCTGCAAACTGAGTTCGCTGCAATAATTAACAAGTTCTGATACAGTTGTGTTTGTATTCCAAGAAGCACGAGAGTAATATAATGAAATGAAATGAAAATACACTTTATTGTTCACCAATAGCAAAAATGGGAAAAAATAAATAAATAAAAAGAAACACAAAGGTACAATTGGCGGCCTTATCGCCAATCGCTAAGAAGCGATCTCTACCAGGCAACCATTTTGCATAGGAAATAATGACCAGCGAGCAAGGGTCAAGGGTGTACGCAAGTTACACAGAAGTGAAAATATAATGTAATAAATATATATTCATATATACAAATTTACATTTAATTTACAGGTAATTAATAACTGACTTTTAGTTGAGATGCAATGCTTTACTTTACATTACAGTGCGCTGTGATGTTCATAGTTATGCATTTGTTTAAAGAAATAAAATAATGTAAATTAATGTTTAAACAGTACAATCATACGTCCTATACTGAAAGGGAAGAAAGATCGTATATTTAATTTAATTATTTAAACTTTATTTAAATACCTATAAACAAAAGTATTACAAAGGGCGGACTTAATGTCTCTTGGCATTCTCTGCCAGTCAACCCGGAGCGAGGAGAGATACAGTAAGTGTGCCAAACATTAAATTTGTTAAAAAAAAAAAGTAAAATACATGAATAAATATATAAAATACACTTACAATTAGATACATACAGACGGAATAAATACATATAAACAAATATGAATATATATATATATATATATATATGTGTATATTTATATAAATACATATATATATATAAATATAGATATACATATATACACATACATACAGAATACAAAATATTATAATTACAATGACCGATGATATCAATTCCACTAAGTGGGAACGGATATCTTGAAGAGGTGTTCACGTACCAGTCTCCTGAACGATAAATTGCTGGACACTTTCCTAATTTCTTCAAGGCAAGGAATTCCAGAGTAGTGCAGCAGTATATACTACTACTCATCTAATACGTAATATTATATTAGGTGTTAAAGTATGAAATTGCCGATTTACATTGAAAAATTTTTACACCTATTTTAATTAATCGAAAATATATTTCATCATCATCATCATTTCAGCCTATCAGAAGTCCACTGCTGAACATAGGCCTCCCCCAAAGATTGCCAGGAAGCTCGGTCCTGAGCCACCTGCATCCATCGACTTCCCGCACCACTGCGCAGGTCGTCACTCCATCTTGTGGGGGTCGTCCTACACTGCGTTTGCCTGTACGTGGCTGCCACTCGAGAACCTTTTTTCCCCAGCGGATGTCAGTTCTGCGAGCTATGTGGCCGGCCCATTGCCACTTCAGCTTGCTGATCTTTACGGCTATGTCAGTTACCTTAGTTCTGCTGCGGATATCATCGTTGCAGACTCTATCACGCAGAGAAACACCGAGCATAGCCCTTTCCATAGCGTGCTGAGCAACTTTGAGCTTCCTCATACGGCCTGCAGTGAAGGACCAAGTCTCGGATCCGCATGTCATCAAAATATATTTAGTCAGTAGTTTAGTCAGTATATAGTTGAAAATATATTTATATAAATATATTTAGTCACATTATCTACAAATTTCTCCTAGATCGGTAAAGTTTATTCATTCTTATCTTGAAGACGCTCACTTTAACTTCAATAAGTAAACGAAATCGTATAGTGATGATTAAATAATTATATATAAGCGTGGCTTTCACGCAAACGTCACGTAAAGGCAAACGCAGTGTGGGTAGATCCCCACACAAGATGGAGTGACGACCTGCGCAGTGTTGCGGGAAGCCGATGGATGCAGGTGGCACAGGACCGAGCTCAGTGGCAATCTTTGGGGGAGGCCTATGTTCAGCAGTGGACTTCTGATAGACTGAAATGATTATGATGGCTTTTATCTATAGATAGAACCGATTTTAATTTTAAGCTATGCTACCGAAGATTTTTTTTATAGGCTTTTAGGCTTTTTATGGGTAAGGGGCAAACGAACAAGCCGCTTATCTAAGGGTGAGTGATTACCGACTCTCACGTACATCTGCAACACCGGCGGAGCAGCAGGTGTATTGCCGGCCTTTAGGCATATTTAGCGATGGGAGAGGAGGAAGGGGCGTGGGTAAGGGGAGGGAGAATTGGCCTCCGGTCGTCGACTATGTACAGAAATTATCGCGATGCCTACAGGAAGTAAAGGAGGTAGACTCCTGCGTCCCGATAATTTAATAACTTTTCCTTAATAATCTCGATTTAATTTCATTTTTTCTATGCAAAAAAATCCTCACATATTTCCTCACGGTCGAGGACTCATGGCAAGTACGGATTTTAATTTACATACCGAGTTTATTTCAAGCAAGTCTTAAATTCATACGGAATTTTTCATAAACCGAGTAATTAAAATTCAAAAAAAATGTCTTAACAAAATGTCCTATAATGGGATTCTTCCATCACTGACGCGTTCACTTTAAGGCTCTCAAATTCTTTAAAGCAACGTAATTAATAAAAAGAAATATTACATTAACATTTCCATCAATTGAAGAATTACGATAAACTAAGGATCAATGAAAATCATCGAGAAACTCTTTCAAATATAGTTTAGTTAGATTGAGTCCACCCGAGTATGCCAAAGGTTTATACCTTATGACGACTAGAATGACCCAGCCGTTGTGCCCAAGTGCTTTTTTCACGCCCGACAAAAGGTTATTGAACATTTTTGACAGGCGTGCATAAAAAACAAACAAATCTGGTACCGATTGTTTCATGCCAGTCTAATCGTTACCTATGTTTTGTGACATATCCCGGTATGGGTATGTATCAGCTTTGGAATGGGTCCTTAAGTTATTGTGCATAGATAAGTCTAAACGTTACGATTATAATATTTAATCATCAAGGGAAAATACCGGACACAACGTTAGACAGTTGTCTCCTCAACGTAGAACACACATACAAACTTCACAATGTGGGGAACTCGATGGCTCATTCCTATACCCAGCTGTGGTCTTGCGCATACAGGTAGTCAAGGTGTAAATTGTGCATGCCGTACTATAGTATAACACGTAATTTCTAATTATTAATTAGAACAAATTGCGGGTGTCGCATTCGACCGGAAGGACTATACTATCATTATATATCTATGAGTTCGTGAGACACAATCCATCGCTTTCATAGTATAAAACATTATTTAACAAACGAAATTATACTATTATTTACGAATTTTATTTTATTTTATTTTAGTTTTCAAAGACTGAACCAAAATTAATAGTTAAAAGCTGAAGGTACCTCCGACCCATCTCTCTCTACCACGGCTCGCGGAACGACGGGAAATGTAAAAACTAAAATTAAACGCCATAAATAATTGTTTCATTTCAAATGTGCAGCGTTCGTTTAAATACAAGATTTTATCATCTCTTATCATACTATAAAATGTTCAGTTAAGGAATGAAATAAATTAAATACTTTTCGACAGTAAAATATTTGCAATCTTCTTTTCCGATTCAAGATAAGGGTAGATTCAAATATACTCTTCGTTTTATACATGTATAGCTCTATCAAAACTGACTTTGATTAATGCACTTTGAGATCCTTTAAAATCCGCATTAAAGTTTCTAACCGATATCACAATAAAAAAAAATATATTCTAGAATAAGTTCAGTATTTAGACGAGATCACTCTGTATTATTATTAAATAATAAGCTTGTTACTTTCAGATAAGAGCCGTGATAGCCTTATAGTATGGGCGCTCACTTTAGATAGAGCGCGAGCGACCTGGGTTCGAACCCCGGTGCCGGCACCACGAAAATTTGTTGATAGCTATTTTATGTGCTGCATTTAACAAGTGCTCGGCGGTGAAGGAAAACATTGTGAGGAAACTCGCATGTTTGAGAAATAATAAAAAAAAAATATTTCGTGGATATGTGAAGCCCGCTAACACGCACTTGAGCAGCGTGGCGGGCCCTTGCCAGCTTAAGAAAGAAGTAGAGACACGTCTTTTTATCCGAATCCTTAACGAAAGAACTTACGAAGCTTGTCTCGTAAATTCCGAAGTTCAATATCGGATTTTCAGTAAATTTCAACAGCGAAGCCCATCCGAAGTGTGTCATTCGGAATAATAAATGTTTTTAATTAAAAAAAAAAACAAATGCGCAAAAAGTCGTCGAATCAAGATTTTTCTTCGGAGAATTTTCCGCTATGTTTAAAAGATATCACATTAATGTAGCTACGGATAATAAATAATTCGAGGTTGCGAATGAAGAGTTTAGAAGCGAATTTACGGAAACTTGTATTTGTAGGTGACGCTTCTTTGACCGAGTTCGTATTTGTAATTCAGATTCACTTTGTGGAAACGTAGAGCTCTGCTTTTATGAATTTGAAATGTGAACCTATGCATATAAAATTGGACTATTCTGAGAAAAATAAATAAACCTATTAATATATAATGATACAATTACATGTGGACACCACTGTTTGTTTGACTGAATTTTTTTTGTTGAACATGTGAAGTTGACTTTGATAAATCCGGACTGTCTGATATAGACTTGATTTTACTGTTTAAAGTTTTCATTAAAAATTCCTAATGAATTTAAAAATTCAAATTTGTGCAGAAATACACACCAAAAATTTAATTAATGTCAAGAGTAAATTAACCGATAATCTTTAAACAATGTGTATTTAAAAATGAAAGGTGATGGAAATCATAATGAGAGAACGTTACCCAACGGTGGGATGTTTAGACTATTTGCTAACAGGTTAGATTTTCTCCTAGTGTGAATTTTGTTACGATTATAGAATGTTTATATATATATGTATCTTTTTATATTTAAATACGTATTTGTGTATTTTATGTTATAAATATTTATTTAATAACATAGTGTGTTTATATTTATTAACTTATTATTATTGGAGTCTACCTATAGTTTTTTTTTATTCTTTGTTTTGTACCTGCTAACTACCTTTCACCATAACAAGGCTTGAATGATAGAGAATGCTACTTGGCATTAAGTCCGCCCTTTGTAACCTTAAGCTTAAGGCTAACAATAATTAATAAATAAATAAATAAGAACATAATTTTCTTATTGACATTATTTTAATAACAAGGAAGCATGGAATGATTAGGAGGAGCGATTTATCAATGCCTAGTATATAATTAATTAGTTTTATTTACATAACAACATATTCTCTATGGTCTCGTAGAAAATTGTAGGTGTGCTCACATTCACATCATTGTCTCTGGTTTGATAAAAACATTGTATGTGTGCTCTTTGCGTATGTGATAGTGTTTGCTGTGATTGTCATATCTGATGTGTATTCTGGACTTCAGTATGTTTGTGGTTGGTAGGAGCCACATACGTCATATTTGTGTTACAGGTGCCGCTTGTGAAGGCTGACCTGCTCGAGTTTGCAGTGCACTGGTTCTTTAACTCTTATTTTTTTATGGAAAAGACGGCAAACGAGCAAGCGGTTCACCTGATGGTAAGTGATTACCGTCGCCCACATACATCTGCAACACCATAGATGCTGCAGGTGCGTTGCCGGTCTTTAAGGATATTTGGGAGATGGGAGGGATGAGGAGGGGAATAGGGAGGGGATGTGGGCCTCCGGTTACCTCACTCACCGAACGAAACGCAGAAGCACAAGATGCCTCTACTTCGCGCCGGTATTCTGCGAGGCCGTGGTATTAATCCGGTCGAGCCGGCCCATTCGAACACCAGCTGAAGCCGCCGATTGGCTCTACCACGCTCTAAAAAAAAATTGTGTGGATATTATTTCAGTTGCCTATGGGACCTCACCTTTTATTTTATGATATACATTACAATTATTGAAAAAAGAGATGAATTCATTTTTTCTTCTCTTTTTTAGAAACAATTGAAAGCAAAGTTAAGCCTCGCACAACCTCAGAATACAACGCGCCTTCTGCGTAGATCGGACCAAAATTAATAATTAAAAGCTCAGCGTCCACAGCTAACACCTCGTTCCTGCCGTGACCTAAAATTAAACGCTATAAATTGTGTAAACTTATTTTAAAGACATCTTTTTATTTCATTTATAGTTACATATTATACGTAGCTCGTAATTGCTAGCTCGTGTCCCTTAAATTCCAAACATAATTGGTAAGTCTCTACGTCGATAGGTAATTTTAGATAATTTTGGATCTGAACATAATTAAAACAATTGTTTATTAAAACAATACATGGATGCTGCTGAAATAATTTTACAGGACGCTATATCTTCATAGTAGTATAATATTCAATATCACATTTTTCGTAATCCTTTAAACAAGGGAGGAAATATGAATTTACACAAGACGTATGCAGAAACATATTATGTACATGACCACAACTGGGCAAAGGCTTTTTCTTAAAATATTTGCATAATAGAGAAGATCTGCAAATTTACTGCAATCTTCTCGAAACAATAGTCTATTTTATTACTTCTTTCATTGTGAATTATCTCTAAACACAGAAACTGTCTCCTTAGTGAATAAGCGTATTCAAATCTGTGACTTGTGGGATGCTCGATAGAATAGTAACTAAGCTCGCCGTCTGCAAACTGTTCACATTCACTTAGAGACGAACGAACAGAAATATATTTACACCTTAAGCAGCCCACGAGTTGTCAATTGGATTGTCTCTTTAAAATGATTTGCCGCACGCCTTTAATAAATAAAACATTTTTTGTTGTAAATAGGAGTCTATTCATCGGACAATTGGACGGTTTTATTCTTACAATTATCAGAATCACACACAAATATAATATATGCATTATATTTCCATATATGTAATGTAAAATTGACAATATATTCCCTGTGAGTGAATAAAGTTCACGCGTACAGGTTGGCGGACTTCATATTATGTCCTCGAGACTTACAGCACTTTTGCTTACTCGTGCATATTTACTTAACATTGCACTTTAGTCAGTAAATATATTAGTCACCTTACTTCTATGCTTTTTTTTTATTGGACAGGGTTGAAATTCCAACCAACAGTCTATCTGATGGTATCTACTGAAGCCCATGGGTACCAACAAAGTACTTTAATCGAAGTACACAAACGTTGTCACCAATTATACTGGTTCAGTACACCCCTCAAACCGGAAGTCAACTGTGCATTGTTGCACATTGAATTGATTGATAGTAGAAATAGGTAAGTGGTTATGATACCACGACTTTACTTTAATAAGGCACGGTTATGCTATTTAGAGCCGTGGTAGCCTAGTGGTCAGGACGCTCACTTTAGTTTCGTAGAGCGCGAGTGACCTGGGTTCGATCCCCGGTACCGCCACCACTAAAATTGTTAATAGCAATTTTAAGTGCTGTAGTTACCACGTGCACAGCGGTGAAGGAAAATATCGTGAGGAAACCTGCATGTCTGAGAAATAATAAAAATATTATTTCGAGGATATGTGAAGCCCGGCAACCCGCACTGGAGCAGCGTGGCGGGCCCTTCCCGGCTCCTAAACCCTCTCTGATACTCGTATTTGAGAAGGAGGCCTTTGACCAGCAGTGGGCACTTATAGGCTGATACTTTACTTTTTCATGCTGTTTAGTGGATTTTTAAAGAAATAGTAAATTTCTTATGTAAGAAGATAGAAAACATTTTTGAGACACACGCGACAATAAAAACAGCGAGAACTGTCTTCTTTCACTGATGACCACAGTACGATCCGAGCAACGTAGCGGGGGTGGCACGGCGGAGGCCGTCGAAGCACCATAATAGGTATGCTTACGTTTAGGAAATTATTTCATTGAATTTTTACAATTTGTCAATATCAAATATGCAATAGAAATTGGGGAAAAAAGGTTCTCGAGTCGCAGCCACGTACAAGCAAACGCAGTGTAGGACGACCCCTACAAGATGGAGTGACGACCTGCGCAGTGTTGCGGGAAGTCGATGGATGCAGGTGGCTCAGGACCGAGCTTCGTGGCAATCTAAGGGGGAGGCCTATGTTCAGCAGTGGACTTGTGATAGGCTGAAATGATGATGATGATGATGAATAGAAATTTATTTCATTTACTAAAAAAAAACGTTCAAATTTGATGGACGGCTTGCCAGGCGTTGGTTGTTTGTCTAAATCATCTGAATGCCAAGGCGGTGGTCTAAAGTCCGAGATCTCCGATATTAAGATCACCAACCAGCTTTACGAGCGGGAAATACTTCCCAAGGAAGGTCCATGTCCAGCACTGGACTGAATAAAGTCTTTTATAGAAGAAAGAGAAACAAAATTACTTTATTAATGAATTTATAAGTAAAATATCCGACTGACCCTTCCTCTACCTTTTTCTCTTCTTTTATTTCTGATCCTACCACGGAGCTCACCAATTTACTCCGTGCAAGCGCCCTACGATAGGGCATTATACAGTGCCAATTTTCGATCGTCTTTTCAAATTGGTAGAATCTTATTGGTAGAGTACTATTGGTAGAAAATGGTAGAGTCGGGGGAGGAAGAACTAGGCGAACATAACAATATCAAATCGGAGACGTTCTGGATAAAGGCCAGGTCAAGAGTACTCTAAACCAACGAGCATGCATGCGAAGATTGATGAAAGTAGAAGAAGCGAAAGACGTATGTCAGGACCGTAGCAAGTGGAAGGAGATTTTATCTGCCTACCCCGGTGGAAACAAGGCGTGAATTTCAGAATGTCCCAGAAACATTTCTCTATTTTAAGCCTACAAAAAAGTTTAATTGTCATCTACTGGCAATTAATAAAGTAATCTTTTTCTTGATAAGTCTTGACGTGATAGCTGACAAGGGAGACCTGACAAGATCGCGACAGTGTACCAGCACAGTAGACTCGTACAGACTGACAAAATAGAATATAAAATGAGGCATAAAATATTCTTCCTTCTATCACAAGTTTTAATACATGACCTTTTACGATATAACACGTCAGCTCACTCCATTTGGAGCTTAAAGTTGTCATTGAGTATTCACGGTAAATCGTTCTAACTGAGCGTCATGTCGAGGACGTTCCTTCAACGCCTTTCGTCTATTTTCCCGAAGGATATTAACTTGAACATTTAAAGTATAGCGGACAGGAAATCTAGTAGACTATTATCTATGGGTATTAAATCATTATCATTACACACGTTGTGCTCTTCGCTTAAATAATTAACGAAATTAAATACAATGTATCCACAAAAAGGATTACGTAAGTTGATGCTTCGGTAATATTTTTTAAAAAAATTTTAGTTAGAAAATTTAGTATATTGATGAATATTTCAAAAAGCATTCATCGGGAAGAAGCTCTTATCCAAGTAGAGCCAATAACAGAGTTATGATAGCTCAGAAAACTAAGGAGCCTGAGCGCTGGCTTCAAGTTTCACAGTCCACGAGTGACATGGGTTCGAATCACGGTGGCAGCACCATCGAAATTGTTAAAAAAAATGCATGACTGAGTAGTAATAAACATATTTGAAAGATTTTTTCAAAGTGGGAGAGCCAATCGGCAGCTTTTATTGCTGATCGAACGGGCCGGCTAGACCGGGGTAGTGCCAAGTATCTCGTGCCTACTCTACGTCCCCCTCCTTCTCCCCCTCTATAAATAGTCTTAAAGGTCGGCAAAGCACTTGGAGCTCCTCTGGTGTTGGGCGACGGGAATCACTTACCATCAGATGAGCCACTTACTAATCTGCTATCTTGCCATCATAAAAAATAAGCTCATTCTAAGTCCTCTCAAAAATTGGGACGAAGCTTCAGATCAGCAATGGGTTAACCAAGGCTTTCTACGCTGCCTGTTCCGCAGTTTTTTTAGTAATAAAAAATTGCTATGGACATTTCCACAACGACACGCAACAACAGCTCGTCTACTTTTTTAATCAAACTACTCTGGATAGAAAGCTGTTGTGGGTCCCTTGAGTATGCAGAAACTAATAAACGAAAATATTTCGAACTGTAACTTTTGTTCTGTTTACTTTGAATTGTTTACCATCCGATACAGTACTATAGCGTTATATTTGATTGATCTTGTTATAAAAGACGTAATAGCTTTAACAAAATAGCGAGCCTGTGTGTGTTCTTTAATTATATTAACATGTGACGTTTTTTTATAGTGCATTGTACATTTTAGTGGCATATTATGTAATAATGTAAGACATGAAATGCGATAGCTTAACAACATCAGTGATGAAATAGCAAAGTAAAAAATATTATTATGAAATGGTTTTCTGCTGTAGAGGTGCCTTCCTTTCCTAATGGCTTACGTTACTTATGGCCAATAACTTCGTCGAATAAAGATAAATATTTTTTTCCCTGTAAAGACTGCATAATTTTGTCTCTGGTTCCTTAGAATTTATATACTTTTAATGATTCAGGTTTTATATCCGTTGGAAACTGATACAGAAAAATACAAGTTCTATTGTCCGTTGTTAATAAACAAATCTTTCCGAAATACATTATCTAAACAGTGTCAAGTATACTTAGGTTATGGATTGAGAGTCACGTTAACTTATATTCCGAGATTTGTTTCTCACTTGAGACTGACTCTAAGGCTTTGTATTAGAACTTATAGATCTGTTCTCCAAAGATATGCGACACATATGTCAGGTGATTACGAGAGCTTTGAGCTGGAACTACGATAAATCCAATTTATTGGCTTCGCTTAAACAAGCTTAACTGCTTACTGTGATCTAAATGTTAATAATAAAAGAGCCCTTCAGACATGAAGCCTACGAAATACATGGCAGGTACAATATTTCTACGGACCACAAGATAAGAAATGAAACTTTTCTGGGCGGGATGATAGCAAATGTGAAGATCGAATTTGTGTGCAACGTTTTCGTGCAACGTTTTGGTTATCTATGAGTATCTTCCATTTTTAATTGGAAGTGTGTGTAATATTTATCTGTTTATGGCGGTTATAAACTGTACAAGTGTACAGGTGTCTTTCCGTGTTTAGAGAGGAAAGCAAACACGTTGCTAAATTTCACTGAAGAAACCAAACAAACCACAACAAAACCAACATCAAGGTGTAAACCCATAACATAGAATATGTAGAAGAAGTACAAATGACAAAGAAGAAAAATAAAACAGTATCTTGTAGATGTGCTAAAAACTGATCAAAAAAAAAAAAAAAGAGCAAATGAATACATTTATCTTACAAAAGTATGAATTGAGTATATACATATATTATATATGTAAATATTTTTATGGTATAGGGGGCAAGCGAGCCAACGGCTCACTTGAAGGACTACCATCGCCAACGTACACCTGCAACACCTGAGGAGTTGCTCGTGGGTTGGGATATTTGGGAGATTATAGGGAGGATTAGGAGGAAAGAAGCGGAGAGGGAGTGGGCCTCCGGTTACCTCACTCTTCTTCCAAAGTTATTATTAAACCTGTTGTTACGGCATCCGGAAAGTTCTGCCCTAATACAATAAATGTGATTACATTATAGAGGTTCTGGAGACGATGATTTCGTTATGATGCTTCTTATATCTAATATATATATATATATATATATATATATATATATATATATATATATATGTATTTATGATGCTTTAAGGCGTTAACTTGTCCGCTCTTATTAGATATCAGAATTACTAATCAGCGCTACTTAACAGTTTACAAATAATATTTTGTTAGACATTCTTCTAATAATAAGATTTGATTTGATTTGAGAATAAGATTTTCTCACACTTCACCGGGTTCATTGGTTACTCCTTCAGTGTTCAGGTTGCTATGGAGTTCCTAATCCGATGATATAAGACACTCTAGTAAGTGCTGAAGTGAGAAAGTAAAAGTACTCTAGTAAGTGAGAAAGGGATGCTGGTTTGGACATGTGGAGAGGATGAATGAAAGTAGGTTGACGAAACAAATATATGAGGCGAGCGTAAATGGTAGATCCGGGAGATGAAGACCCAGGCGAAGATTTCACGATCAAATCGGAGACGTTCTGGAAAAAGGCAAGAGTTCTCTAAACCAAAGAGCGTGCATGCGAAGATTGATGAAAGTGGGAGAAGCGAAAGACGTATGTCAGGACCGTAGCAAGTGGAAGAAGATTGTCTCTATCTACCCCATTGGTAACAAGGCGTGAACATATACATACATACATAGTAAGTGGTCTTTTAAAATTGGTTTGTGAGCATTTTTTGAAGACCTTGAATGTGACATGATATTGTTTATTTTATCACTGCTATTGTCAAAAGTATGTATGTATGAATGAAGGGGTAAATATATAATAAAATTAAATAGATAATTAAAACCCAAACAGATGGAAGCTCCAGCAGGGAAAGACCAGACGGCCGAGGGTTAGGGAGAAAGGGAAAGAAACCGGCGGACAATGCGAGCGGTATCGAGTAGCACCGCCTTCTGCATTTGAGCTCGGAGCGGTCCGTCACGGAGTCCCAGCCGCCTCAGATGTTCCGAGAGGCTGACTGAGATTAACCCATTCGCAGAGACGACGATTTGATAATGAAATGCACAACCATCTTCAACTCCTATTTTCGCAACATTAAGTAAGGAATATTTTTTTTATTTAAATGTGGTACCATTTAAATTTTAAAAAAGTTATAAAAGAGATACAGAAAAAAGAATCATCATAATTGGTTTACAATCGGCGAAGTTATAGCTTAACATACAAATATATAGCTTTATACGTGGTAGGTGGCCAAGCGGTAGCTTTTGCTGCTACTCGAATGGGCCGGCTCGACCGGGTTGATACCACGGCCTCGCAGAATACCGGCGTAAAGTAGAAGCATCTTGTACTTCTGCGTTTTGTTCTGTGAGTGAGGTAACCGGAGACCCACTCCCCCTCCCCATCCCCCTCCTCATCCTCCCTCCCATCTCCCAAATACCCTTAAAGGCCGGCAACGCTCCTGCAGCACCTCCGGTGTTGCTGATGTACGTGAGCGACGGTAATCACTTAACATCAGGTGAACCGCTTATTCGTTTACCACCTTTCTCATAAAAAACAAAAAATAACGAATACAGTAAAGACCGATAACCTCCTTCTCGGAAGTCGGTTGATAAGTCGAGTAAGAAGAGAGAACATTTCCTGTGCAGTTAATAACTCCCGATAACATTCGGAAATTGTTGCCGTGTACCAAATAGACCATACGGACATCATCGGCATCTATGCTCATTGACCTTAAAGTTAGAAACGATATTTAATACATTTTACTGATTTTGTTAAATTTATTATCAATGTATATTCAATCAACACTCTGAACGCTTTAAATGCCTTTTTCCTTTGAACTAATTAAGTGTTTCGCTAAAAGTAGTAAATTATTTATGATTTTAATAATTGAGTTTACGAGAGTAAGTTGTTCATTATTAATTGAAATTTCTAATCAACCGTTACGAATATTAAAACTTCTGTTAAATAATTGAAGCTCCTTTTAACTTCGAATTTAAACGCTGGCAATAAGTAACGGCGATGTTTTGTCAAGCCGAAAAGGTACTTGTATGTCATAATTGATATTTGAATAATTACGAGAAGCGAATTGGACCATTCCTACCTGGACTCAGTTAGCTACTGTTGGTAAATCTCTGTTTCAGAGAGCGCGAGGGATCTGTGACAGTAAACATTAGGCCACCGAGCTTCATCATGTCAAGCAAGTCCTGCACGATAACGAGCTTCGGGTTCCGCTCCTCCGTCACAGTGACCGGCTGAAGCTGGTCACAGTCGAGCCAGTACCTGGTGTATTATCATATGTCAGACAAGTACGAGAAAGTATTGGCTATATCTTGAAGAGGGATTCTATAAAAACGTTTATCAAGCCGGCGAAAAAGATAAGTAAATTTTTACCATCAGTCAAGTTCAATATCCCTGTACAAGATGCAGGAGTGTACAAGTTTGATTGTGAATGTGGTCTCTCTTACAAAGAGAAAACTATAAAATCTGTAAGGACCCGTGTAAAAGAACACATAGCTGACATGAAACACCGAAGCTCTTGGAAGTCTGCAGTCTGTGATCATATCCTAGATCAATCTAATCATTACAACAGATTTGATGGACCACAAATCATCTCAAATAACGCCGATTCCTGCCAAGGATGATACGCGAGGCTATTGAAATGAAAAAACATCCTAATTTCAATAGAGAAGATAGCTGGGTACTACCACCGGCTTAGGATCCAGTAATAAACTAAATTAAATCTATAACCAAGCATACCTGCACGACCTCAAGATACTGTAAGCACATTCAGTGTAGATCGGGCCAAAAAATAATAAATAAAAGCTGAAGATAGCCCGGGTTGACTATGAAATCTGGACGTCTAACACTTCAGTCCTCCCGTGACCACGGCTGCTGTAAAGCAATCGAAACGTCGGAAATATAAAAACAAAACTAAACGCGACAAAATCCGTAAATGATAGTTCGCATTCTTCTGTTTTCCATCACCTATTCTTTGGTTTACGTTTGACGGAAGCTACCAGTCCAGTATGCGGATCCATTTCATATAGTGGCCATATGCACATAGGGGCCTTTGCCTTCTAAATTTCGCAGAGGCACGGTCCTGACACTTCTAGACAAAGTACTGATTGATTGTAATTAACCGACGCAACAGTTTTGTCACGTAAATTGTAACGTCGGCTGGCGATGATGTCTCGTCTCTTCTCAAGACAATTAATTTTTGGTACTATTATTATTAGTACAAAATTAGCCAAGCGCATAAAAACATATCATACATACTTTTTGGATGTGGCAGAGCCAAGCTTTAGCTGCTGCTCGAATAGGCCGGCTCGACCGGGGCAGTACCAGCACCTCGCAGAATACCGGCGTGAAGTACAGGGATCTTGTGCTTCTGTGTTTTGTTCGCGGAGTGAGTGAGTTAACTGGAGGCCCACTCCCCCTCTCATCTCCCAAATATTCTTCAACTGCAGTTCCTCCAGTATCCCGGGCGACAGTAACCACTCACCATTAGGGGACCACTTGCTCGTTTGCCGGGAAAAAGAAAGAAAATAATACTACATGCTTGTGAAATTTAATATTCCTAGCAAAAATAAAATATTTCTTTTGTGTAAAGTTGCAATGATGTCTCCTTCGTTAATCTATTTTATGTGCATAGATTTTAATATAATAATTTAGTCTGTGTCAGACAGAACCACAGCAAACGATTATTTATTTATTTATTAATTAAACTTCATATACATGAGAATGTATATAGGCGGACTTAATGCCAGAAGCATTCTCTACCAGTCAACCTTTGGACAATGCAGAGACGAAATGAAGTAGGTGTAGGTGATAGAATAGAGAGAACTAAAGATTATATGTGAAGAGATTATATGTATGTCCTTGTAATATATATTTCCATAATAACAGATAATCACAATTATATCCTTTATAACTTTGTAAAACATTTCGAAAATGTTTGCATAACCTAATACCCCCTTCCCCTTTCCATCACCGAACGACTAGACGCGGCGAGCAGTTCCACCCTCATGTTGTAGACATTCCTCCATTACGCACGAAGCGGTTTGCCTCTTCTTTCTTTATGCGGACGGCTAAGCAGTGGAATTCACTGCCGAGGTCAGTTTTTCCGGAAACCTATAACCTGGATATCTTCAAGGCCAAAGTGAAGACATCTAGGCAAGCGTGTACCATCCTAGGCCTCATCTTCGCTTTCCATCGGGCAAGATTGAGGTCAAACGCAAGCCTATTTTTTCATAAAAAAAAAATGTTCTCGTCTATCTTTTTAGACCTATATATTCTGCTTATGCTACAGAGTTTCATTAAAACCGGAGATTTCAAAATAACGTGGTCATAAGAATAGATATAATATTGTTATGACACGTTAAGGGAAGAAAATTATATGTATTATTTCAATAGTAATACAAATTAGGAGATAATACGACACGTTTAGTGGAAACAACTACTGCAGTTTCTGCGCAAGAACGGGATAAAAATATTTTTTTTTTCTTTTTTATACTTTAGTCCTCCCATTACTTATAAGAGATACTCACGCTTGCGACTTCTTCTAAACCTACGTGTTTCCATATGAACGTGACTGAAATAAATTTTGTAGGAATTATTTTATGAGGTCGTAAGTAATATAATTTTAACGTGTAGAAGATCTCTGAGATAATTTAACGTATCTATTGCCATAATTTTCAAAAATATTATGCATAGAAGCTTTTTTATTTTCTAAATTAATTAATGAAATATACTTCATTGTACACCACAAGATGGAGCGACGACCTGCACAGTGTTGCCCGAAGTTGATGGTTACAGGTGGCTCAGGACCGAGCTTTATGACAATCTTTGAGGGAGGCATATGTTCAGTAGTGGACTTGCGGTAAAAAATAAATTGTACAGAAGTTGTTGATTTTTTTATGAATTATTTTTCTCTGTGGGATAATTTTTATGTCTGACATATCCTGTTTATCCGAGACGTAAAGTAATTTATTACTTTATTCGCACGAGTTCACTTTGGAATCGATGTTATACGGGTACGGAACCCCGAGGCCGTTTTGCGATGTGAGGTTGCCATATTTATTGCAAATTTTAGCGATATCTTACATTATTTACACCCTCTTATTTTCATCGGAGTAGGTAAACTTTTACATTATTCGTATTCACTACAAGTTATACCAATTTTTCATCGTCCGATAGATAAATACTATATTTATCCAGCTTCTGCTCGAATGGACCGGCTCGATCACTTATACCAAGGCTTCGCAAAATACCGGCATTTAAGTAGAGGCATTTTGTGCTTCTTTCGTTCAGTGAGTGAGTTAACCGGAGGCCATCTCTCTCGAGCAGAAGCAGGGAGAGCCCTCTCCTTAACCATGAGTACGTAACAAATACAAAAAATGTAACCTTGGGTCAAAACCCAGCTGCCGGTTTCGCCGGTGTACTTATAAGCAAACGGTATTGGTGTGACATGCACTTTAAACATGATCTTCGTCTTGTCCATCTTAAGGCCAACAAGTATTGAGGTCATTGAGCATTTTTTTTATAGCAGAATGGGGCAAACGAGCACGCGGCTCACCTGATAGTAAGTGATCACCGATACCCACGAATATGCCTAACACCAGAGGAGCTACAGATGCGCTGCCGGCCTTTAAGGAAGGAATAACTTCTTTTCTTGAAGGTCTCTAAGTCGTAACTGTTCGGAAATACCGCTGGCGACAGCTGATTCCACAAAATTGAAGTGCCTGGCAGAAAACTTCGAGTAAAACGCACTGTAGTGGATTGCCAACCAAGGTTGTATAGTGCTCCACCAGCAATCCAGAAAAAAACACTACGTTGTGGGGAAACGAAGGTATATTTTCCGTGATTCTTATAGTCTACATACGCCTGGCATTATGGTAACTAGTACCCTTCGGTCTTTTGTACAATCTGGCGAATAGAATGTATGGTTTGCTCGCTATTAAAATCATTTATTTTATTTAGTTATTAAACTTCATATACATGAGAATGTATATAGGCGGATAATGCCAGAAGCATTCTCTACCATTCAACCTTTGGACGATGCAGAGATGAAATGAAGTAGGTGTAGGAGATAAAATAGAGACCACTCAAAAAAATATATATAAATATATACATAGATACATTATCTAAATACACATATAATAAATACACACACACATACATACATTTACATTTATTATTATGAGTATTTCATTGTCAATTCTAAATCTGGGAGAGTTTACGTAAATGTTTATGTAAAAGTAAGTAAATACTTTTACATAATGCTCTACATTTCTAATGTTATATGTAACTCAAATATTACACTAAATCTATAAATTCGTTCTCATAGCAATTGAAGATCCACTCAATTTACCTGATTATTTTCGTTCTGAAAGCAATACCGCTAAAAGCGTGTCTATTGCATTTCGCTGCAAAAAAATTTATACGCGTTGAGGATTCATCTCAATAACATTACGTGATAGAATTGAAAAAATTATAGGACGTGAATGTTGAATGAGAATATTCTTTGTTACTAAAGTCTTCTCCGTTGCACTCTCATATATTATTTTAAATCAAATCTCACGTTTAATTATTATGAAATAATTAATTCTCATCTATATTAAGGCCTCACATAACATTATTCGCCTAGGATGTTTTTCCAGGTGCATTATAATCTTTAACAAAAGTATCAATAATACCATTAAAGGGAGGATAATACAATATTTTAACTGCAAATGACAGCCTCACCAACACGTGATGCCCCCGGGTTGACCATAGATGCCCACAGCTGGGCAAAGGCCTCCTTCTCAAATTTCTGAGAGGGTTTATGAGCTGGGAAAGGACCGCCACGATGCTCCAGTGCGGGTTAACATGAAAATATTATTTCTCAGACATGCAGGTTTCCTCACGATGTTTTCCTTCATCGCCGAGCACGTGGCAAATACAGCACGTAAAATCGCTATTGACAGTTTTAGGGGTACCGGCACCGGGAACCGAAGGTCACTCGCGCTCTATGAAATTGAGGCGACCGCTGACCACTGGGCTACCACGGCACGCGCCAAAATTATTTTTTTAAAATTACACTACAGCTAATTAAGTACAAACTATGCCTGAATACAACTATGTATTTAGTGTATAATCCACGGTAAATTTACTGTAGAATATATAGAAGAAGGAGGCAAACGAGCGTGCCGCTCACCTGATGGTAAGTGATCACCGACGCCCACGAACATCCACAACACCAGAGGAGCTACAGATGCGCTGCCGACCTTTAAGGAAGGAATAGCCTCTTTTATTGAAGATCCCTAAGTCGTAACTGTACGGAACTACAGCTGGCGACAGCCGATTCCATAAAGTCGAAGTGCGTGGCAGAAAACTTCGAGTAAAACGCCAACCATCTAGGTGGTGTCGATGGAACTTGGAATTCTGTCGCGATGTACGATGGTGAAACTCAGTAGCTGGGATCAATCCGAACAGTTCCTCAGAACATTCCCCGTGGATTTTTTAAAAAAACAGTTACAGGACTATATGCTATTAGAGGGGATTTTTACATGGCGTTTGTGCCTGCTTGACCAGCGGGGTAAGTATGATCGCCGATCTTTGCTGGCGGTTACAGAGGAGGCCTTTATTTTAATTTTATTCTCTGTTATTTAAAAAAAAAGACCTTCCGCCATCCTTCCTTCCTGTATCGCGGGGCAGTTTACATACATGAATTGCACATGGATAAACACACAGACCCGGACCTTATTATTTGTAGTTTATACAAATACTGGACCCGTGCAGTTATCGTCCCAACGACCCACAGCGCAGCAGCTAAACTCTTGGGAATTCAATCTGAATTTGCCAATCCTAAATCTTACCCACTAGTCATGGTAGCTAGTAATTTATTGCTCCTTTATAAATCAAGATAATATATAAAAGATAGTATATTAAAGTAAACCCTGAACTAACACATTTTCATAAAATTCCAGCCGCTTCCCTTTGACGTTGTTTGTGTGCATACAACGTTGCGGGAACTTTTGAAGCGCTACCGAGGGGGAAATATTTCTCTTTTAGGGTGAGTAAATGAAAACATCCCAGCCGCTGATAGGTTCTCTTGTGACGGTGATATTAAATAAAGTAGGCAGATGCTGTTTGTCTGTTACGCTATTTTTAAAATCTACTAAACTAAGTAAATTTTCAATAACCCAGCACGGGAGTAATCAAATCGCTTTTACCACGTGCTCGGGGATGTAGTAAAACATGGCGAGGAATATGTATAAAAGAGCAGTTTGGCGGACTTATCCCGGTTCCAAAACCGTCTTAAAAATGAGAGGTGGTTTTTCTCATATTACCCGACCGCTTCATAAGCAGGTTAATGTGTTTCGAGTGTAAAGTAACAGCCTGTAAGTGCCCACTGCTGCGCAAATGCCTCCTTCTCAAATACTGCTCCGCCACGCTGCTCCAGTGCGGGTTGGCGAGATTCACTAATCCTCGAAATTACTCATTTTCCTATTTGGAATGATGGGGAAAAAGGGAACTAATCATCCGGTTACCTCACTCACCGAAAAGAACACAGAAGCACAAGATGCCTCTACTTCACCCCGGTATTCTGCGAGACATATTATGATAGAAACGAAATTAAAATTAACTATTTTTCACGAATATCAGTTGTGTAAAATATCATGTCAATACTATACTTATACTTTTAAGTACAAACTTACTTCGTGAAACTTACTATGTGGTAGAATTCGCCTTTGCCTAGAAGTCATCTGGGGTAGGTACCACACTCTGAACTATTTCTGCCACTAAGTGGCAGTAAAAGTACGGAGAGAGTGCGGAGACTTTGCTTAACCTGATACGCCCTTCCCCTTTCCATCACCGAACGACTAGACGCGGCGAGCAGTTCCACCCTTATGTTGTAGACATTCCTCCATTACGCACGAAGCGGTTTGCCTCTTCTTTCTTTATGCGGACGGCTAAGCAGTGGAATTCACTGCCGAGGTCAGTTTTTCCGGAAACCTATAACCTGGATATCTTCAAGGCCAAAGTGAAGACATCTAGGCAAGCGTGTACCATCCTAGGCCTCATCTTCGCCTTCCATCGGGCAAGATTGAGGTCAAACGTAAGCCTATTTTTCATAAAAAAAAACATAAGTAACCAGTATAAAAAGAAGGCTGTAAGGCGTTCCTTCTTTACCCGCAGAGGTAACAGCACATCTGTTACCTTCATCTACTGTTCACGATCTACAGTAGCAATTTACGAAAAGATTTTGTCACCCCAATCCCATAAAATATATATAAATATGCACATAAATTATCATCGTAAACTAATCAATTAAGCCCATTACTTACATATGTTGCAAGTTTAATTATGTTTAAGTTATGTATACACTACAATAGGCTATAATTAAGTGCGGTGGGAAGTTATTTGTTAATTAAGCTACCGACATGGTTCTAATTTCCGTTTACAACACAAGTACATACCTGTGTCTTGTAGGAAGCGACAGAGTTATTAAAACAAGGTTATGTAAGTAATTGCGTTGCTCAGATTCTTACTTCAATCTATAAGATCACGTAAGCACACGCTGATAATTAATCCGGTTGAATTAAAAAGTAACCAAAAGGTTATGGTAATTAAAATTAACTCACACTATTATACTACGGTTAGGAACAAAATAGACTTGAATTTTATGTAAGTCTGCAGTCTTCTTTCTTTATCCTATATAAACCCACGGCTGATCCAAGAAAGCGCCAATGAGAGCCGGCATACAGTTCTTAAATGGTTTGCCCACACTCACCGCGCTGGGAAAGTTTGGTGACTAGTCCCTTAGTGTAGTCACCATCACTAGTCTGTAGGATTTGGGTAAGACGAATTCGAATGAATTTTCCTCTAACGTTCGTCTCTATTCATTTGTGATAAACTCGTGTCAAGTCGTGGAAATAATACATTTTTTTTTAAATGCATATTTCTAGAAACTTGCCGAAATGTTGCTAGATAAGATATACGACAAAGCAGATCTTCCAGGGGTATTTTTTGGGGGAGCAGCACTGCTGTATGACAAGGGTTCAGCAGTGCTGTCCTTCTCTTGATCCATTACAAATAAGGAACTCATTTTTTACTTATTAATTTATTTACTTTACGCTTTTAACAATTTTTAAATCACAGATCACTCTTTAAAAATTTATTAACACAACAGTGAAAGAATAGACGACCTACACCGACCGATGCCACGACTTAAGTGTCCCTCTGCCGGTGTTCACTCAATAACGAAAACTTACTTAAGAATTTTACAGTAGCGAACACAAATCTTAATTAAAGTTTAATTCACTATTAGAAAATAAGTAAATCGGATTATTACTAACAAATTTAGGCAATCAATAATTTCACTCTAAATTATAACGTGGTAATCAAATTATAATTATAACGTAATTAATTAAAGGAAAACAAGACATTAGCGCCACCTCGATTGAGGTGTCTAAAGTTCCCGATAGATGGCGGGAATTTCTACCCGATAAATCTTTAAAAGAGAAAACTATAAATCTATTACAAATTAGCTAATCAAAACACTGCAATCATTATAAAAATAATTTAAAGGCGTGTCATAAACTAGACTATTTAAATAGAAGAGGCTCTTGCGGCGACATATATAACATATATAATCTCTTTTTAGCGCGAACACAGCACGTCACGTACTGATCGATGACGTTGCTAATATCGGGTTACGTTAAAATCCGACGTGAGAAACGACTACGATATTTTTTGTACAAGCTAGACGGCACGACATTGTTCTAAAAAAAAAAATGGTTTCATTTAATGTTTTCTTCTATTTACGCGAATTGTACATTTGAAATGAAACTATTATATACGGTTTTTGTCGTGTTTAATTTAGATTTTTTAGTGCTCGCTTTAGGGGGCTTTAAAGCTCACGTGGTCACGGAGAGAGTGAGGTGTTTGACGACCTGACGTCATAGTCTACCGTCAGCTTTATGGTGCAGATGGTAGCACCCAGCTTCACCACATCTTCTCTTTATTTCTTATAAATTTATGGACCTTTTCAATTTCTTCTACATTTATTTCAATATCACCATCATCATCATTTCAGCCACATCACGAGTCCACTGCTGAACATAAGCCTCCCCCAAGGATTGCCACGAAGCTTGGTCCTGAGCCACCAGCATCCATCGACTTTCCGGAACACTGCGCAGGTCGTCACTCCATCCTGTGGGGGGTCGTCCCACACTGCGTTTGCCTGTACGGGGCTGCCACTCGAGAACCTTTTTTCCCCAACGTATATTTCAATATACGCAATGTTTTTTTCATGTGTGCTTCTTTTTATATTCCACAGTTTACAGTCTACAGTTTTACTCAGACATTGACCTTTCATTTACTCTCGACCTTCATAATAATGGAAACCAAATGTTCTACATTCAATTTAGTAAAACGTACACGTGAATTTTCGTAAAGCCCGGGTAGTGACGGGACTTCATCTAGTCTATATAAGGTATCAATATATTTAACTGTTTTGCCTACACTATCTGGCATTACGGAATTAGTGTTGTCCTCGGGGATACACCAGAGGTGTCAACTGTCAATGGGAGGTGTTGCCCTAATTGCCAATAAAATGCTTTGTCAATGTTAATGTCATATATTCGGCTTATCTATTTTAGATTTAAGTTATATATTTATTTATGTATCCTTTTATATACTTGTATACGTATTTGTGTATTTTATGTTATAAATATTTATTTAATTATGTAGTTTATTTATATGTACTAATCAAGTTATTTTTATTGGCGTTTTTTATTTTTTATTTTATTTTTTTTATTCTTTGTTTTATACCTGCCAACTACCTTTCACCATAACAAGGGTTGACTGGTAGAGAATGCCACTTGGCATTAAGTTCGCCCATTGTAACCTTAAGCTTAAGGCAATAAAGAATAAATAAATAAATAAAATGCTTTGGCAAACATTGCACCATCAGTGTACGTATAGATATTAAAACTCTTCTACTTGCTTCACTATTTATGGGAATGGCGGGAAACGAGCATGCGGTTCACCTGATGCTTACCATCAGGTGAACCGCAGATTACCGTCGCTCAAGTACATCTGCAACATCAGATATGTTGCAGTTGCATTGCTGGCTTGGCTCTACTGCGTATAGAACCTGTAGCTCCTTTTGCTGTCACATTTAAAACCATTAAATAGTAAAGATATTTTAAGCATATTACTTGAAATCACATAAAAAATAGAAGGTATTTTTAATAAAAGTGATCCCTTTCAGTATGTGTTGACCCTTGCGATAATGTTACACCATTGTTCTGTTGAAATGGACTAAATAAATGTGAAGTTATGTGCGATTGAGACTGCTATAAGGTCATTGTTTCACGTGGTGTAGAGTAATAAAAATCTAGAGCATTATTTCATTTATGAAACAATATCCTGCTCGAAAAAATCGTGAAACTAAATAGGTTATTTTAATTTGGACGTAAAATATTTTTATATAAATCTTATTAATCTATCCAGTATGGTGGTCATATAATTCATTGACTCTGTAATAGTGTTTGTCAAACTTATAAAAATCTAGAAATGTTTCTACGTTATAGAATCTCGATGATATCGAACATTGTATAGGTTACCCATTTATTAATATATGTAATTTTGTATCATTACTTGAAAGAGTAAAATCACAAAAAAGAAATAGGTAATTTGAAAATACAATTAATAAATTACATCATAGCCTACAGAAGTGTCTATCAGAAATAAAACAAGTAGATATAATTTGAACACAAATTTAGAATATATTCGCACATTGAGTGAAGCATAACGCTTCATTAATATATATTATGTTGTTTCACGACATGATTTTGGTGCGTGACCAAAATTTACTACAAGTGTGGCGTGGTTTGTAGTGTTAATATTAACTTGAATAAAAAATAAGTACTGAATATGTAAGGCATTTTTACGCGGTAGAGCCAAGCGGCGGATTTTACTGCTGCTGGAATGGGCCGGCTCGACCGAGGTAGTACCACGACCTTGCAGCATACCGGCATGAAGTACTTGGGCTTCGGCTTTTCATTCGGTGAGTAAGTAAACTGGAGGCTCACTCTTCCTCCCCATCCTCATCCTCCCTCCCAAATATCCTTGGAGGCCGGCAATACACTTGCAGCTTCTCTGGGGTTGGGGATGCACGTGGGCGACGGTAATCACTTGCCATCAGGTGAAGCGCTTGCTCGTCTGCCGCCTTTCTCATAACAAAAAACTTAGACTTTATATTACAGTTAACAACATATTAAATAATACGTTACGTAAATAGGCAATTGGGTGGCAGCGAAAAGATAGCTGCCACTACTTATTTTCCTGTGAATGTCCACAGGAAACCACCATCTAAGGGAAAAGCCTTGAAATTATTTTGAGTGTCGACGATGGGGCTTCAGCTATACTACAGATGCAAGTAAGAAAATATGAACATTCCGATAATGGGTGCTGCATTTGGTGCTGCGGTCGGCAATAGGCCTTTCAACCGTGAAGGTTACAACAAATCGTCCCATTGGGCGAGACGTATGTCCAGCTATGGCCTATTGACTCTGCCGGAAGAAGAAGTAGAAGAAAAACTTTAACTTCGTGAAGGATACGAACCTGAGATAATCACGTATCTGATATATTCGCCGTGTTATTTATGTCTTTTTATATTATATTTAAACAGATTTTACGGGTAACATTATATAAGGGAAGAAAAATTTTTCTATGAAGACATTATGCAAATATCTTACGTGTCAGAATGTACGAGTACGTTATCGTCACTTTCTTCCCTCTTGCTTCCGGAACTCAAGTTTATATAACGACGTATGGAAGGAAGAATTTTTGTAACGTTCTGTTTAGTGCTAGACTGTATCTCTTCATCATCATCATTACAGTCTGTCACAGTATACAAGCCTCCCCGAAAATTTGCTCGGAATCCTGCACGATCCAAGCAGGTCCTCATTAAATTTTACTAAACCGCATTTGCCTGCACGTGGTCGCCACTCAAGAACCTTTCTTCCCCAACGGTGCTCAACTCTGCGAGCTATATAGTCGGTCTAGCGCCACTTTGGCATGATTATTAAAGCTACCTTGATGTTACTCTCTAGCGGAAAACATCGTTGCAATTTTTATCTCGTGGAGAAACGTCGAATAATGCCCTTTTCATTGCTAGCATTGAGCTTCCTCACACGGCCTGCAGTGGAAGTCCACGTCTGGGGTCCGTAAGATAGATACACAATAAAATGTATATATTTTTAAACAAACAGTGTAATAAAAAAAAACTTATGTGTACTTAATGTGCATCGAAGTCTAAGCGATTAATAAAAATCATTTTTAATCAAAATGGCCGCCTTCAGCTCTGAAACAGTTCTTTAATGTCTATCGATTTACGCGTTGTATCCATGGGAAATTTAACCACAGCTACCTCTAAATATGCCTTGGGGACTCAATGTCGGAGTAACGTTTTGAGAGGCGAACTGACTTCTAGTGCAGACCACAATTTAAAGTCTAACAGGTTTCTCTTTCATTTTACGTGATAATATTTTTGTTTCCTTACAAGGTTCTGTCAAATTCTGACTTTTAAAACCGTTCATAGCCCATTTGGTCGTAACAACTCGGGGTCACTTCGTTATTTTATGGTCCATGACAGAGGAAGACAAACATACTGCCGATGACTAGCCTTTGAAACGTACTATTAGAAATCGAATATTAATAGGCTGATGTGCAAAAAAAGAAGACAAAAGTGTCTTACTAATTCAAGTAATGTCAGTTTTATGTTTTTCCAATGCACATTGGTCGTGCGGTGCATATTTCTTTATCAGTCTATTTTAGTCCACTACTGAACATAGGCATCTCCAAAATCAGCGTCGGCAAAAGTTCATTTCATGAAAGCTCTGTCAATATTGGCGACACTGGCGCAAGCGAGTTGGTGAGCGTTGTAAGCGGTACTAGGCACTAGTCTGTAGAATTAAAGTGCGGCTAATTTGAATGGATATTCAAATATGCTATTCAACTAACATCATTTTAATTTCTTACGTCAAATAAAGAATAAACTGTATCCTTATACTAAACGAAAGGATTTCCATTCATTTCATTCGCTCATTCATTTCTAAATCCATGTAAGTTAGTGCTGTTGAACTTATCTTAAAAGCTGCAACTTGTAAATTGGGTAAGAGGAAAAGAGGACATATTTTTTTTAATAAAACTATGTTGTAATAATATAACAGATAAATTGCAATACCTATGAAGTACAGATATAGATATATTTTGATAAATGTATTCACTAGAACTTAAGCTATTTCCCATGATGTTTTCAACATCATTTTTGCAGTTACTGCAGTTGAAAGTGTTCTATATCAAACAATAGCTGCACAAGGAAATGCTTTTAATATTTTTTACGTTCACAAAGACTTTTGTGTTCCCGCTGTAAGCTCTTCTAGGTAATATTTTTAATAGAACACAGCAGTTATAGAATTAAAGATATTAAAAACCTAAACGTATCAACATTTAATGTATAAGTAATGGTTAGGAATTCAGTACAGTCAATGAATGCATGAATATATACAATATCGCAATCCGTTTTGGCTAGGTTCAGTTGTGCTAATTACAGCTAAGGGAAACACGCGTGAGTCCGTATCACATTAAAGAAACCCCAGTTTTCATTTCTTATACTATATTTTGTCCCCGTCTTCGCCCGCATGGAGTTCGGAAAACGACATTTCGAAAAATTTGTGCCCATAATGTTCACCTTAATTATATTTAGCTTCTGCTGGAGACTTCGTCCGCGTAGCAGTCGGAGATAATATTTTAGTGGCTACAACGCAACAATGACATCATTTTAAGATGTTTCTGTCAACGATTTCTTTCGCGTGAAGTTCCAATTGCTTATACCTTTACGTTAGTACGTAAAGTAGGTGCTTATTTATCACTCACTTATCAACGAAGAAATTTCACCATAATTTCAGCCTACTACAAGTCCACTTCTGAACATAGGCCTCCCCCAAAGATTGCCACAAAACTCGGTCCTGAACCATCTGCATCCATCGACTTCCCGCAACACTGCGCAGGTCGTCACTCCATCTTGTGGGGGGTCGTCCTACACTGCGTTTGCCTGAACGTGGCTGCCACTCGAGAACCTTTTCTCGCCAACGGTTGTCAGTTCTGCGAGTTATGTGGCCGCCCCATTGCCACTTCAGCTTGCTGATCTTTACGGTTATGTCGGTTACCTTAGTTCTGCTCCGTATATCATCGTTGCAGACTCTATCGAAAATGTAATATAATATATAACGGCGGAGGAGTAGGTTCACCATTATCAGCAAGGTTCATAATGCCCAGTCTCCTCACAGTGGGCGTCGTTGTGTAATGTTGGAGCAACAAAACAAAGTAATTCACTTAATCAAATTATAATATCCAACGAATTTACAAAACACAACTATAGGTAGATTTGAATGCAGGAACGCGCGACGGTCCAATATCATGCGCTCCGGCCGACCGCTACACAACGAGTGTCGCTCGTGTGCTCCGCTCGGCCGGTACATAATTGGTTCCATCGAACGCCGACAGATGGCGCTTGCGTCCCGTATCACGCGTTGATGGCGACATCTATATACTCTATCTAAACGAAGCAATTTATCTTAAGAGTAATAAAAGAAAATCTAGCCGAAGAACAGGCTGATTTATGACACGATTTGTAGTCGGCAAAATCGCAGAAAATTAGAGAATTTGAAGTTAAACTGATCTGTAAACCACATTGTGTGATTTATTATTTTTCCGCCTACATGTGGATGTTTTGGCCCCTACCTACCCTCGAATAGCCAACATACAGCAACCATGCGTAAAGAACGAAGTAACCAAATGAACACCCGTCGTTTTTAAAGTCTGACCCAGGGACGTTATTAAT
This sequence comes from Bhutanitis thaidina, assembly GCA_029286595.1. NCBI lineage: Eukaryota > Metazoa > Arthropoda > Insecta > Lepidoptera > Papilionidae > Bhutanitis > Bhutanitis thaidina. The sequence continues at coordinate 848,315 of JAGSMS010000022.1, forward strand.
GGCCATTGAAAATGTGAACTTTAACGGGAATTGTATCCTTTTGAATTGAAATTTTACACCCATCCCACCCAAAGAAGTTTCACTTCAATGATATAAGTGCGTGGAAGTTGAGGAATAAATGCAAGGTGTTTATTTCAACCAACAAAACAAAGATCACAATCTAATAAGGCTCAACTTTTTGCAACGCTATCAAAATACATAAATGGTTAACACCTTCAACATGGTTCTAAGTGGGGTATCGATTTAAACGTTCGGTGACGGTCTGCTCAATTTATCAAGTACCCTTAGTTATAGCCGGGAGCGGTGTCTGCAAAAGGACGTAAATATATAACCGTGAGACTGTCAGTCTGTGATATATCTATAACAGCGTGTTACTATTATAGAGCAATGAAAAATATAAGCAGAACAGTTCCGCCGCTGTTTTTATATTGCGAGAAGCGAAGAAGAAGAAGAGCGAAAACAGCCAACTCTTGAGAAGTATAATGAAGAATAATAAGCTGTTTAGGGGAAATTATTTCTGAAGTTGCCAGTCATCATGCTCACAGATTAGATGGAGAATAAAAACAATGAAATGATGGAATACTAAGCGCTTAATGAACATTGTGTCGATGGATAATGTCCCAAAATATGATTAAAATGACGCAGACCTAATGGTCAAAACTCATTTTAATCCGATTCTCTTAAAATACTCTGAATTATAAGAAAGCTTAGTTCAAGATACTCGTACATCATTTACTAAGGTTACCTGGCGTAGACAGACTTATATCATAGTATCAAAACAAAACTTCAATATCGCACACGTGGGTGCACTTGAGCATCGAAGCGTAGTTGTATTTGAAATTTCGATGTAATTTCAAATGATGTTAGTATTTATTTGTTGAAATGAAAACTGCAGTAACTCTACTGCAGTATTCTAGTTTATACACGGGGTACTGTAGGAAATTATAAGTTGATCAAGGAGCAATTACCAGTATGTTGATTATTCCAAAATTTTTCTTTTTTTTTTTTTCTCAACATTACAAATTTTATTTAATATGAAAATGAGGGGGTTCTTGTGACATTAGCGTATTCTTTCAAGATGACAGTAGTTGCAGGCAAGAGCCCATGATTGTACAGATTGTACAGGCTATCTAACAAAGAAGAGGTGATAAGAAGATATTACATAATAAAAAGAGGTATAACTATTTATTAATATATGTATATGTAATATTATTAGTGTATTTATGTATATTTATTTTAATTACTATCTTTTTTTTTTTTTTTTTTTATATAAGAAGGGGGCAAACGAGCGTGCGGCTCACCTGATGGTAAGTGATCACCGACGCCCACGAACATCCACAACACCAGAGGAGCTACAGATGCGCTGCCGGCCTTTAAGGAAGGAATAAGCTCTTTTCTTGAAGGTCCCTAAGTCGTAACTTTTCGGAAATACTGCTGGCGACAGCTGATTCCACAAAATCGAAGTGCGTGGCAGAAAACTTCGATTAAAACGCACTGTGGTGGAATGCCAACCATCTAGGTGGTATCGATGGAACTTCGAATTCTGTCGCGATGTACGATGGTGAAACTCAGCAGCTGGGATCAATCCGAAAAGTTCCTCAGAACATTCCCCGTGGAAAATTTTGTAAAAAATGCAAAGAGAAGCAACATCTCTTCGCAAGGCCAAAGGATCAAGCCGATCAGAGAGAGCTTGGTCGCCGACAATTCGAGCCGCTCGACGTTGGATGCGGTCAAATGGAAGGAGTTGGTACTGGGGTGCCCCTGCCCAGAGATGAGAACAGTATTCCATGTGGGGCCGAACTTGCGCCTTATAAAGTTGCAAACGGTGGACCGGCATGAAATACTGTCCCGCTCTACAGAGCACACCAAGCTTTTTAGAGGCCAATTTGGCCTTTTCCTCCAGGTGACCACGGAACTGAACGTCGCTTGATATATATAACGCCAAGGATTCTGATACTGGCTGAGGCAATAAGGGGAATGTTCTCAAAAAGAGGAGAAACGACAAAGGGATTCTTTTTAGCGGTGAACGCGCAAACCTGTGTCTTTTTGGGGTTGAATAGGACCAAATTACGTCGACCCCAATCCGAGACTTTGAATAACAAGGTCTCGACTTCAGACACAAGTTTGTTCCGGCACTCGTCGACGTGTTCCCGAGAAATATTCGCACGGCCTGTATATAGGGCATCACCCGTGCTGTCGTCTGCATAGCAATGAATGCTACTGATTTGTAGCATGTCGTTGATATGCAGAAGGAACAGAGTGGGAGATAGCACACAGCCTTGTGGAACACCAGCATTCACGGGTTTGGGGTCCGAGCATGCACCGTCGACAACAACCTTGATGCTCCGATCCGTGAGGAAGCTGGTGACCCAGTTGCACAATCTCTCAGGAACCCCGTAAGATGAAAGCTTTGAAAGAAGCGCTTTATGCCAAACCCTATCAAATGCTTTCGCTACGTCCAGACTAACCGCCAAAGCCTCCCCCTTAGACTCAACTGCTTCTGCCCATCGGTGAGTCAGGTAAACTAGAAGATCACCAGCTGATCGTCCGCGACGGAAACCGTACTGTCGGTCACTGATCAGCTGGTGTTCCTCCAGGTACCTCAGGAGCTGGGTGTTGATGAGTGACTCCATTATTTTAGATAACAAGGGGGTGATGGCAATAGGCCTGTAGTTGGACGGATCGGAGCGGTCGCCTTTTTGGGTATTGGATGCACAAATGCTGTCTTCCAAGATTCCGGGACGGCGCCTGAAGAGTAGGAGTGCCGGAAAAACGCGTGAGAACCGGTGCCAACTCAGGGCACACATCCTCAGCACAATTGAGGGATTCTGTCCGGCCCACTGACTTATGAATGTCCAGGAGCGGAGTGCCTTTCGCACTGAGCTCTGCAGAAACTGAATTTCCGGCATGGAGCACTTACACCACGGGATGGTAGGTGGAGAGTTTCCCCGGTCATCAAGAGTCGAGTTGGATGCAAAAAGAGAGCCCAAGAGATCGGCTTTCTCTTTTGCAGTATGGGCCAGCGAATCATCCTTCTTGTGTAGAGATGGGAGAGATGGCTGACAGAAATTCCCCTGGACAGCCTTGGCGAGAGATAATGTTTACATTTCTTTGCTAGATTTAATTTTCTTTTTGTTGTTATTTCCTGATTACACCTGCCAATATTGTTCTTTGGGTTGACTATTAGAGAATGCCACAAGGCATTAAGTCCGCCCATTGTAGCCCTTAGTGTATGCAATGAAGAATAAATAAATAAAATAAATATAACAAAAGAAGATTGTGGTGCAAAGTAATCGAATAAATATTTATCATATGGAATAGGAGCAACATTAAATTTAGTAATCCTTTTAACGATGTCATTAAACAGACCTTGATTGATGATTTTGTCATAAAGAAGTAAATACGGTTATAAGGTACTAATTAAATTTGATTGTCTGCGGTTTGTTTTTGTCTGATTCCCGGCGACCGCATCGTTGATGAAGTTCCTTGGCTAATGAAACACATTATAATGATTACGAGAAATGTAATTAACTTCGAAGTTTCGTACTCAGATATTTTTTGACTAATTTTCATCTCGCTTTTGTTATAACCGATCAGACTTCCTTCCATAATATCGCTTTTTAGAAGAAGGTGTTTTTTAATGTTATTTATTTATAATTTTATGGACTTATATCATATGAAGTAAACACGAATTTAATGAGAAAAAAGGTTATTATGTTTAATATTTAATAAAGTGTACCCCAACAGGGAACCCCAGTGAAACCTATTCCAGAATAACAGAGTTTGGATGCAGCCTTAGTCACCGGAAAACGGTACCGATAATAATTCCAAACAGTTTTGGATTTATTATCATTTTCAGTAATTACATTAGCTAAAACGTAACATTTTTGAATCTGTTATCCTTTGACACTAGGTGACAATCCTGATTTGACGCATAACAATAGCAATTAAAATATTTCAAAGTTATAACACGCGAAGGATTAACAAATATAGTAATGAAAATATTTAAACAGTGTTTGAAGTTAAGCAGTGTCTGGTTAGTTTCAATCTCTCTATTTTCGTAAAAGACAAAACACTGTATATCTAAAATATCATATAAATATTTTGATTAGTATAGAGTATAGAGGTCAGAGGATTCATATCTCGGTTTTGTTCAACAAAACATTGATATTGGATATTGTCTCGATATTATATTCGATGTTGAGGCGGATGACGTTGCAGTGCTGTAATCTATTTTCAATTTCCGTAAGTCGTTTTGCACCGCGAAATTGGATACCCTATCGCATTTCAAGATTTAATTTTCTTTTGTTGTTATTTCCTGATTACACCTGCCAATATTGTTCTTTGGGTTGACTATTAGAGAATGCCACAAGGCATTAAGTCCGCCCATTGTAGCCCTTAGTGTATGCAATGAAGAATAAATAAATAAAATAAATATAACAAAAGAAGATTGTGGTGCAAAGTAATCGAATAAATATTTATCATATGGAATAGGAGCAACATTAAATTTAGTAATCCTTTTAACGATGTCATTAAACAGACATACAGAGAGGAGTTTTTATCTTACCTTGATTGATGATTTTGTCATAAAGAAGTAAATACGGTTATAAGGTACTAATTAAATTTGATTGTCTGCGGTTTGTTTTTGTCTGATTCCCGGCGACCGCATCGTTGATGAAGTTCCTTGGCTAATGAAACACATTATAATGATTACGTGAAATGTAATTAACTTCGAAGTTTCGTACTCAGATATTTTTTGACTAATTTTCATCTCGCTTTTGTTATAACCGATCAGACTTCCTTCCATAATATCGCTTTTTAGAAGAAGGTGTTTTTTAATGTTATTTATTTATAATTTTATGGACTTATATCATATGAAGTAAACACGAATTTAATGAGAAAAAATGTTATTATGTTTAATAATTAATAAAGTGTACCCCAACAGGGAACCCCAGTGAAACCTATTCCAGAATAACAGAGTTTGGATGCAGCCTTAGTCACCGGAAAACGGTACCGATAATAATTCCAAACAGTTTTGGATTTATTATCATTTTCAGTAATTACATTAGCTAAAACGTCATTACGTAACATTTTTGAATCTGTTATCCTTTGACACTAGGTGACAATCCTGATTTGACGCATAACAATAGCAATTAAAATATTTCAAAGTTATAACACGCGAAGGATTAACAAATATAGTAATGAAAATATCATATAAATATTTTGATTAGTATAGAGTATAGAGGTCAGAGGATTCATATCTCGGTTTTGTTCAACAAAACATTGATATTGGATATTGTCTCGATATTATATTCGATGTTGAGGCGGATGACGTTGCAGTGCTGTAATCTATTTTCAATTTCCGTAAGTCGTTTTGCACCGCGAAATTGGATACCCTATCGCATTTCAAGATTTAATTTCGCGACGAAGGTTGTGTAAATGTTGTGCAAAAATGTTTATTTATTCTCTTAATGTTAGGAAACAAACGTTTTATTAATTTATTTTCTTTTACGAGAATGGCGGCAAACGAGCAAGCGGTTCACCTGATGGTAATTGACTACATTCGCCCACGAGCATTTGTAACACCAGAGGTGCTGCAGATGCATTGCCGGCCTTTAAGGGTATTTGGAAGCTGGGACGGAGGATGAGGAGGGGAACGGAAACTTTTTTAGGCTTAGTAGCTTTAGGGGTACGGTCCTGGCTCTGGCTTCTGGAGCTGCGGCTCTGCCAGCCCGCCCAGGAGGAGCATGGTGGACAGTCCTCAGCTCTAAAGTCGATACCCAGAGAATGCTTTGCTCTCCCCCCTGGGGATACATATACTTTAACTTATGTAACAGAAAGTCTTCCTATCGATAAGTTCAAAAAAAGACTTTATAAAAAGGGTTATAATAATATTAAGGAATACATGGATAATTGTAGCCTCGGGAAATAAGTTGTTCGCTCAAAAGCTGTTTCTGAAAGATGTATTGTTATAATTATATAGTTATAATATAATACGTTTTATTAATTTATTTTCTTTTACGAGAATGGCGGCAAACGAGCAAGCGGTTCACCTGATGGTAATTGACTACATTCGCCCACGAGCATTTGTAACACCAGAGGTGCTGCAGATGCATTGCCGGCCTTTAAGGGTATTTGGAAGCTGGGACGGAGGATGAGGAGGGGAACGGAAACTTTTTTAGGCTTAGTAGCTTTAGGGGTACGGTCCTGGCTCTGGCTTCTGGAGCTGCGGCTCTGCCAGCCCGCCCAGGAGGAGCATGGTGGACAGTCCTCAGCTCTAAAGTCGATACCCAGAGAATGCTTTGCTCTCCCCCCTGGGGATACATATACTTTAACTTATGTAACAGAAAGTCTTCCTATCGATAAGTTCAAAAAAAGACTTTATAAAAAGGGTTATAATAATATTAAGGAATACATGGATAATTGTAGCCTCGGGAAATAAGTTGTTCGCTCAAAAGCTGTTTCTGAAAGATGTATTGTTATAATTATATAGTTATAATATAATACGTTTTTATTAAAAAAATATTTGATGAAAACGAAGACACCTAAGGAGTATCGTTAACCTGTTTCTTCTCCATCAGAGGAGACTTTTTACGAAACGGTTTAAAAAAGGAATGACGTTTATAAGTGAAATTCATATAAGTTTTATTTTGATTTTGAATATAAAATACGTACTTTTATTTCGAAACCAGCTCTTAGAACGTACTGGTTACATAGTTAATGAACATAAGATTCCAAGTAGTTGATGCAAATCTTTTCACGTTATTTTCAAAACGCATCAACGCCTCCAATTTCTCTCGAACTTCACGCAGATTCTTCTCCAGAACATAGCAGAAGACCACTGCTTGGCTCGGCCACGTAAAACTTTTTGGATAATGCTACTCCATATCACTAGCCTGAGAAGTTTGAATATCATAGTCGGGTGGATGTTCGCCAGCGCCTCATTAATTAACAGGGTTACAGGATGTGCGAACATGCAGGTTTACCTTTAAGAAAAGTTAGTGTATTCCCTTCTTTCGCTATACTACATTAGTCTACTATAGTCTACTGCTTAATATATACGTAGGCGTACGTTTCTTGGTAGGTTTCTCCGTACAGCCCCATCACTAGTCTCATTTCATCATCATCATCATCATCATCATCATCATCATCATCATCATCATCATCATCATCATCATCATCATCATCATCATCATCATCATCATCATCATCATCATCATCATCATCATCATCATCATCATCATCATCATCATCATCATCATCATCATCATCATCATCATCATCATCATCATCATCATCATCATCATCATCATCATCATCATCATCATCATCATCATCATCATCATCATCATCATCATCATCATCATCATCATCATCATCATCATCATCATCATCATCATCATCATCATCATCATCATCATCATCATCATCATCATCATCATCATCATCATCATCATCATCATCATCATCATCATCATCATCATCATCATCATCATCATCATCATCATCATCATCATCATCATCATCATCATCATCATCATCATCATCATCATCATCATCATCATCATCATCATCATCATCATCATCATCATCATCATCATCATCATCATCATCATCATCATCATCATCATCATCATCATCATCATCATCATCATCATCATCATCATCATCATCATCATCATCATCATCATCATCATCATCATCATTTGGATGCAGCCTTAGTCACCGGAAAACGGTACCGATAATAATTCCAAACAGTTTTGGATTTATTATCATTTTCAGTAATTACATTAGCTAAAACGTAACATTTTTGAATCTGTTATCCTTTGACACTAGGTGACAATCCTGATTTGACGCATAACAATAGCAATTAAAATATTTCAAAGTTATAACACGCGAAGGATTAACAAATATAGTAATGAAAATATTTAAACAGTGTTTGAAGTTAAGCAGTGTCTGGTTAGTTTCAATCTCTCTATTTTCGTAAAAGACAAAACACTGTATATCTAAAATATCATATAAATATTTTGATTAGTATAGAGTATAGAGGTCAGAGGATTCATATCTCGGTTTTGTTCAACAAAACATTGATATTGGATATTGTCTCGATATTATATTCGATGTTGAGGCGGATGACGTTGCAGTGCTGTAATCTATTTTCAATTTCCGTAAGTCGTTTTGCACCGCGAAATTGGATACCCTATCGCATTTCAAGATTTAATTTCGCGACGAAGGTTGTGTAAATGTTGTGCAAAAATGTTTATTTATTCTCTTAATGTTAGGAAACAAACGTTTTATTAATTTATTTTCTTTTACGAGAATGGCGGCAAACGAGCAAGCGGTTCACCTGATGGTAATTGACTACATTCGCCCACGAGCATTTGTAACACCAGAGGTGCTGCAGATGCATTGCCGGCCTTTAAGGGTATTTGGAAGCTGGGACGGAGGATGAGGAGGGGAACGGAAACTTTTTTAGGCTTAGTAGCTTTAGGGGTACGGTCCTGGCTCTGGCTTCTGGAGCTGCGGCTCTGCCAGCCCGCCCAGGAGGAGCATGGTGGACAGTCCTCAGCTCTAAAGTCGATACCCAGAGAATGCTTTGCTCTCCCCCCTGGGGATACATATACTTTAACTTATGTAACAGAAAGTCTTCCTATCGATAAGTTCAAAAAAAGACTTTATAAAAAGGGTTATAATAATATTAAGGAATACATGGATTATTGTAGCCTCGGGAAATAAGTTGTTCGCTCAAAAGCTGTTTCTGAAAGATGTATTGTTATAATTATATAGTTATAATATAATACGTTTTTATTAAAAAAATATTTGATGAAAACGAAGACACCTAAGGAGTATCGTTAACCTGTTTCTTCTCCATCAGAGGAGACTTTTTACGAAACGGTTTAAAAAAGGAATGACGTTTATAAGTGAAATTCATATAAGTTTTATTTTGATTTTGAATATAAAATACGTACTTTTATTTCGAAACCAGCTCTTAGAATGTACTGGTTACATAGTTAATGAACATAAGATTCCAAGTAGTTGATGCAAATCTTTTCACGTAATTTTCAAAACGCATCAACGCCTCCAATTTCTCTCGAACTTCACGCAGATTCTTCTCCAGAACATAGCAGAAGACCACTGCTTGGCTCGGCCACGTAAAACTTTTTGGATAATGCTACTCCATATCACTAGCCTGAGAAGTTTGAATATCATAGTCGGGTGGATGTTCGCCAGCGCCTCATTAATTAACAGGGTTACAGGATGTGCGAACATGCAGGTTTACCTTTAAGAAAAGTTAGTGTATTCCCTTCTTTCGCTATACTACATTAGTCTACTATAGTCTACTGCTTAATATATACGTAGGCGTACGTTTCTTGGTAGGTTTCTCCGTACAGCCCCATCACTAGTCTCATTTCATCATCATCATCATTTCAGCCTATCAGAAGTCCACCGCTGAACATAGGCCTTCCCAAAGATTGCCACGAAGCTCGGTAGTCATTTAGATTCGGTAAATTCGGATAGAGTTTCTCTTCTACTATACTGATTATCGTTATTGGCCGGCCGTCCATCGCGCACACGGGGCTCTTCAAAGCCCCGAGAAGCCGGAAAAATTATTGGGTTAGAAACTTGCGTCTCACAGTAACTTCCCAAGTTCCAGTATGCGCGTCCCACCTGAGTAGAAATTATGTTTGTTTCACGCGCGGTCTTTCGAACATCCCACGCGACCGATTATGTAACTTTTTTTACGTAACTACCTGCAGTGTAATATAGTGAATTACATGCTCGGCGAAGGAATCTTTACTGAAGCGATCTCGCATTGACCGTCCTGAGGCTTCAAATATTAATATATTTGATCCAGAAATTAAAAAAAAAAACGCTCTCTTCGGGCTAATTATAATTAACCTTGAGATGTCCAATTAACATACCAGAAATAAGAGCACTGCCGCTTTTATTATAAAAGTCACATTATTTGAAGATTGAAGACGTCTTGTCGGTTGACGGAACTGGTATAGATATTACAAATTCCGATACATGAACCGTAAGGTTACTTCAAATATTAAGATGTCTTTTGCTCTGTTTGAGATTCGCCAGTCTTGGGAAGGGCCAAGAAATGTATCATTTTGATAAACTGGTATAACTGATGTGAAACATCGACGCTCTAGGAAGTTTACAGTCTGTGATTATATTCTGGATTTACCCCCAACCATTAATTACAACATAAGAACACCGGTTCCTGAAATCAAGAAATATCCTGATTTCAATAGAAAAGATGGCTGGGTGATCCCACCGGCTTGGTTAAACAAATTTTTTTAACTAACATTATTAATATTCCTGTTAACCCTCCAACTAAGCATTAGAGCTTGTATTTTGGAGTGGTTCACGACAATAGTCGAGAATGGTGGGCTCGAACCTGCGACGTCATGTTTCGCAGTCCGCACCCTAACCCATTAGTACCAATCATACCACTGCACGATCTCAAGATACTGTGAGCACATTCTGGGTAGATCGGACCAAAATGTTTATTTAAGAGCTGAATGTAGCCCGAGTTAACTATGACATCAGGACGTCTAACACCTCAGTCACCAGTAAACACAGATGCTGTAAAGCACTCGAAACATCGGGAACATAAAAACCAAAATTAAACGTGTGTACAATCCGTAAATAATGGTTTCATTTTAAACTGGCTTCAAACAGTGTGATATTTCAAAAAGAGCTTATCCCGAAACTCTCCAACTAAGCATTACAGCTTGTATCTGGAGTGGTACAGGACAATAGTCGAATGGTGGGCTCGAACGTCGACGACGTCACGTTACTTACTTAAGTTACGTAACTTAAGTTACTCCGGTAAGTATTGTTTCGTCACAAGTCACAGTTGTAACGTCTGTATCCGCACTTCTTTGGTCCGGTCCTAATAAAATAAACGAGATTACATGGAAGACCTTTTCAGGCAATAATTCTCGTTTATAACTCTCCCGAGGCGTAATATAGTTTACATTCGTATACCGTGTATATGTTAGAACTAATTTCCTGTACAATCCTAAATGAATTTTACGATTACGGGCATACACATTTATAAGTTAACTTTCATTTCAGCGAAGACTGTAAAAGTTTGGGTTTAGTTCATTTTACAGTATAGTTTGATCCTTTTTTTTTATGCGAATGGAGGCAAACGTGCATGCGGCTGTTATTAAGCTCATAATTCATATACTGCACTACACCTTGAGCATTCACACCGACCTAGGATTGAGAAGTAAAATTATAACTCGGTTATAGACTGCACAAAGTTTAGTTGAGTTTTTTTATATGAGTGGTGCAAACAAGCTAGCGGCCCACCTGATGGTAAGTGATTACATTCAGCAACGTACACCTGCAACACTAGAGGAGCTGCAGGTGCGTTGGCGACTTTTAAAGATATTTGGAAGATGGCGGGGATGATGCGGAAATGGGGAAGCACAAGATGCCTCTACTTCACGCCGGTATTCTTCGAGGTCGTGGTACTAACGCGGCCTAGCCGGCCCGGCAGTACTTAGCAGCGAAAACCGTCACTTGGCTCTACCGTGTTAAAATTTTTTATATGTTATTATTTCGGTGATGTAAATATTATTTTCTCAAACGATTAGGACTATTAAAAGCGTGTATTCCTAGTATTTATTATATTCCTCCCCCGAGATTTCCTAAAGAGATTATTTAAAGAAATTAATATTTCAACTTCACCATATCAATACAATATTTAAGTACAAACATTGTCGAAAGAATTGTGACTTTTCAGTTGAGTAATCGAAATGTGAATTATTTATAAAGATTGATAAGTAATCGACGAAACTTATAGCAAAACAGAATTTAAAGTTTTCGGTTTTGATTCATAGACCTCCATTTTGAACTCTGATGTCAATGTTACAATTAATAAGCGCCGAGTTAAATAGTCTTGTTAATAACTTATAACCATTAACCCGTTCAGTTTATCTCGAACGTCAAATATTTCGTCTATGCTCGGCTTACTCTAGCTACAGTAAATTTAATAATGTATGAAATTAACGAAAACTGTTTCTCCGACGTAATCTAAGACCTTGATTATTTGATTAATGTTTTTGGACTTAATATAATTAAAGTTTCCTTTTTTTTTAAATCTACTACTGTTTCATAAGGAGGTTCTTTTAAATCCGCCGACTTGTCAGTATGCTTCTAATGTAAAGACATATAATTATGTCGCTTTATTAGTATAATGTTTCCAGTAATTTGCAGTAATTCCATCTAGAAATCTTTACATCACCTTATTAATACAGCCACCGTGCGGGTTGGTGAGGGTACCTAACCGCTAAGCTATGGGTCCCGGGTTCACATCTCAGTCCAAGCCAACATTTCTACAATACTGGTTTTTGAGTCTGATCGTATGGTTTTGCGTCCCGTGTCTCTGATATTAGTGTTAAATTAAATACGGGAAGGTGAAGATGTCTGTGTTGGTGCGGATACTTCCGGCACTATAATATCTCCTGCGCAGTTGACAACCAACCAAAATAATACACAGACCGTTGACTGGCAGCAGCATCTTAAGTGCGAGGGCTCTGGCATGAACCAACCCAGCTGCCAAGAGTTCTAAGTACAGCAAATCGTAGAAAAGTTTTATGCGCAGTGGAGTATTTAATAGCTGTTAAAGAAGAGGAAGACACACTGATATATTGATAATGTATGACAAAGTAGATGTTCGAGGGGTATTTTTTGGGGGACCAGCACTGCTGTGACAAGGCCTCAGCAGTGCTGTCCTTTTCTTGATCCATTACAAATAAGGAACTCATTTTTTACTTTACGCTTTTAACAATTTTAAACCACAGATCACTCTTTAAAAATTTATTTACACAACAGTGAAAGAATAGACGACCTACACCGACCGAAGCCACGACTCAAGTGTCCCTCTGCCGGTGTTCACTCAATAACGAAAACTTACTTAAGAATTTTACATTAGTGAGCACAAATCTTAATTAAATTGTAATTCACTATTAGAAAATAAGTAAATTGGATTATTACTAACATTAATTTAGGCAATCAATAATTTCACTCTAAATTATAACGTGGTAATCAAATTATAATTATAATATCTCCTGCGCAGTTGACAACCAACCAAAATAATACACAGACCGTTGACTGGCAGCAGCATCTTAAGTGCGAGGGCTCTGGCATGAACCAACCCAGCTGCCAAGAGTTCTAAGTACAGCAAATCGTAGAAAAGTTTTATGCGCAGTGGAGTATTTAATAGCTGTTAAAGAAGAGGAAGACACACTGATATATTGATAATGTATGACAAAGTAGATGTTCGAGGGGTATTTTTTGGGGGACCAGCACTGCTGTGACAAGGCCTCAGCAGTGCTGTCCTTTTCTTGATCCATTACAAATAAGGAACTCATTTTTTACTTTACGCTTTTAACAATTTTAAACCACAGATCACTCTTTAAAAATTTATTTACACAACAGTGAAAGAATAGACGACCTACACCGACCGAAGCCACGACTCAAGTGTCCCTCTGCCGGTGTTCACTCAATAACGAAAACTTACTTAAGAATTTTACATTAGTGAGCACAAATCTTAATTAAATTGTAATTCACTATTAGAAAATAAGTAAATTGGATTATTACTAACATTACTTTAGGCAATCAATAATTTCACTCTAAATTATAACGTGGTAATCAAATTATAATTGTAATGTCTCGTAATTAATTAAAGGAAACAAGACATTAGGGCCACCTCAAGTAAGGTGTCAAAAGTTCCCGATAGATGGCGGGAATTTTTACCCGATAAATCTTTAAAAGAGAAAACTATAAATCAATTACAAATTAGCTAATTAATACACTGCAATCATTATAAAAATAACTTAAAGCCGTCTGATAAACTAGACTGTTTAAATAGAAGAGGCTCTTGCGGCGACATGTATTATACGATACGATACGATACGATACGAAATACAGAATAAAAACATTAGATATGTAAAAACCAAAAGAAATAATTTAAGACAAAGAATGAAAATGAAACGGTGCTGACTCAGCATAGTGTCGCGGGGCTAACCGCAACGCTGATCTTCAGTCAGCACCGACCCTGTTGCGCGTTGTACTTCGCATACTGTTTCATAATCGCAGTACGCAAGATATGTTTGCTGTAAACGAACTGCTCTTCCATGATTTACCATCCATATACAGGCATAACCAAGTTCCTTATAACAAATTAATATAAAAGCGACAATTAATGTATAAAAGGAAATTTTCTGTAAAAAAAAACAAAAACAGCATAATATTACACACTACAAAACACTACCATATATAACCAACGATGAAAACAAACTTAAACAATCAAACCAGTTTGAAATAGACATATTTAGTATATATCTAAAGAAACAGATGGATAGTATTCTGCACCAATGTACGTTACAAAGCCAGTTACGATTGTAACGTTCTAGCACGCCTTTGTAACGAGTATCGAGCGTGTCTTTGGCTTTGTTTCAACTAAATGTAGATGCGATGAATTGTAGTGCCTATAGTTTGCCAAATCCAGCGTGCCCCCTAAATAGATTCTATGTCATTTATTATACAAGACCTACGAGTATGTGTATTCATGATAATTTAGAGCGGTTAGAGGATCTACCTCCGAATCAGAAGACTCAGGGTCGATCTATGATGTGAAGGACTAGTATCTATGATTGATGATGGCGTCAGGCTGACCACATGTAACGTAGTCCCGAGAAAGTTCTGGTGGGTAAAGGGGCTGAAAGGACTAAAATATCTAGACCTCTAATCACCCAATCATCCATCCACCCATCAATTAAGTGGTAATACAGTCGCGATAGCGTATATATGAATATATATTTCATGTTTCTGTAAGTTCACCCTCCCCATCCCCCTCCTCATCCTCCCTTCCATCTCCCAAATATCCTTAAAGGCCGGCAACCAGGTGCGTTGCATCCATCACCGATGGTGTTGCAGATGTACGTGGGCGACGGTAATCACTTACCATAAGGTGAACCGTTAGCTTATTTTCCGCCTTTCCCATAAAAAAAAAAGTTACCTAAATTATGCTGATATCGTGGTCAAAGAATAATGGCAGTCTAGTGATCAGGGCTTTAGTTTCATATTATGCAATGACCTGGATGCGATCCCCGGCGTCGGCACCACTATAATTATAATAGCAATTTTAAATGTTGAATTTATCTCGTGAAGTAAAGGAAATCTTTGTAAGGGAACTGGCATGTTAGTGAATATTTTGAAATTTGGGCTAGATACTAATTGGTACTATTTTAATAAAAATCAACGAATATCTTGTTTTAATCATATATTTTATAAAATCATCTGTCTAAGGTAATGATTTTGTGTCGACTACTTAGTGGGTTTCAAACAACCAGTGGCGACATCTATTATCGAAAAATAAACATTACATACATATTAGTCGTAAACAGTTAGACCAATGATAAAAGTACAAGCCGCACCAGAGCAGCGGGGTTGACCCTTCCTGGCCTGAAGTACTCAAATATTGAGAGGTCTTTACCCAGAGGTTTGGCATTTACAGGCTGCTACTCAATTGTTTTACAAACACATCATCTCACACACATACTCATATACGCACATATTTAAGAAGCAATTCTTCAAGGCCGCGTGGTACCTGTCGGCTAATGAGTCAGCCAACCCCTACTTTCACGTGGGTACCGTAAAAGGTGACTAAGGGAAAAGCCTTGAAAATCACATTGGCTACCGACAAATGGCAGGATGACGGTCTCGACAAAAACCAAACACAAATTAAGCAGACCGATAATAGTGTCTAAGGTGCCTGTTACTGCGATCTCCAATTCACTTGCCGAGCTCTGCTTTCTGCTGTGGTTTCGTATGTGAGAGGCCCATATCCTGCATTGGTCTATTTACAGGCTGTTAGGTAGGGTAAGGTAATTCTTCAAGGGGTAGTGGCGCCGGGAAGCCAACTCAGATTGCGAGCATAGAACAAAATTCACAACCCCTGCTTCACAATGACTATTAAATGTGGTACCGGGGAGCCAACAAAGGTTGCGAGCATAGAACAAAACTCACAACCCCTGATTCACAATGACTATTAAATGTGGTACCGGGGAGCCAACACAGATTGCGAGCATAGAACAAAATTCACTACCCCTGCTTTACTACGACTATTGAGTGTATATAACATTCAAATTTGTCACAACGATATCATTAGTGTAATTTTCGCGACGAAAGTTTTCATTTAAGCATTTGATTGAGGAGCTCAGTACTTGAGCTGTGTGCCTCAACTGTTCGTAATTAGATAGAGTTAACGTAATGAATACAGCATAATGCAATTAGGCTCTTGTTCACTCCGCTGATTGCTACACAAACTTTGCACGATTTTAGCAGCGACGAATTCCGTTTCAGCCTAGGGATCGTCTGGGTAGATCTCTTACCCATTTATGCCGTCAACCAGCAGTTTGTTATACTGTCTAAGTAATATCAGGATGTAAGGCAATTCCATGTAAGTTCTCAGGTGTGACATCGCATCTGTAACCTCATTCGATTGAAGTCACTTGCAGGTGTCCATGTGCTGCAGCATGCCACTTACCATGATGCGGACTATTCGTTCGTTTGTCCGTAAATGGAATACAATAAAAAAAAAACACGCGCTGATACCACATGTCTGAGAAATAATCAAAAAATTGTGACTTGGACTCCTGAGTCCCGTCAACTCGCACTGGAGCAGCATGGCGGACACTTTAATTAGAAAAAAAATACGAGGAGATCTGGCATACATACCTTAAACCTTGGGGAAGAGTAAGAGAAATGTACCCCTTGGGGAGAGCCAAGTGCAAATTTTCTTCACGGAAGACATCGCTGGCAGAATCTATTTATAATGTTAACGTCTATTTCAACACTCGAATAGACTTATTGTAGGGTGTGTAATAGATATGTAATAATTTTAATCTCGCTGAGAATTTATATAATATTTCTTTGACAAATTTCTTTCATGTTTATGAAACAATTGCGATTTTATTTTCTCTATACGCTTTCACAAATAGGTTAGAATGCATGACTAGCATTTATTCAAAGCTCAAGCACGAGGTCGCGCGGAGAGCCCCAGGGACATCAATTACATATGATAAATGAAGATGAGGCTTGACGAGCAAATTCATTCATGTTTTTGTGAAATATAATGTTTGTGTAAGTTATTGGAGATTTCGAAGAACTTTAATGCATTCACTATAAGAGTGTGTGCATGAATACTTATAAGTTAACGTTTAAAGC
This sequence comes from Bhutanitis thaidina, assembly GCA_029286595.1. Lineage (NCBI taxonomy): Eukaryota > Metazoa > Arthropoda > Insecta > Lepidoptera > Papilionidae > Bhutanitis > Bhutanitis thaidina. The sequence goes on from JAGSMS010000022.1 coordinate 865,571, forward strand.
TTTTATTTACAACTAATAAGATGTTAAATAAAATTAAATATGAATTAAGTCGAAGCCTTTTAACGTTTTAGAGAAGAAGTACGATCGAAATGAACAAATCTTTGTAAAATCGAATTTTTTTCTGTACGAGGTCAATGTGGATTTTAATTCTTTAGAGTATGCTAAATAGGTTCTCTCCTACCCCAGACCGGATCTCCCACAGTGTGGGTGGTGAACTGAGGAAAGTTCTTGCGTTGTTGCTTGTCCCTTGCACCAGTTTAGATAGGATGCGTCGTAATGTGGTAGGCGGCGGAACCATAAACTGTATCCGCATCGGGGAGCCGAAAGGGGTGGTGCTTACAAGCGCACGTTTTTCTAATCGTCATAGCCATCCGGTGGCGGACTTCGGGAGGTCCACGTTGTCCACGTGAGTTTGGAGGCCGAGGAGGTTGGCGCGTTCGTGTTCCGGCTGCGACTAGGTATAGGCCTTCTAGAGCGGCCGGCGTTGGAGGGATCGCGAATGTGAGCGATTGCGTTCCCGTGGGCCTGCCGACATGCGACGAAAGTCCAACGCCGCGAGGTTATGGTCGGTTCTAGTCCGACACAACCAGCCCTCGCCCCCGCAGAGGCGGATATACGATACGTATTAATAGATACATAAGCTGAATTGATATCCCCAGCAGAACTAAGGTAACCGATATAGCCGTAAAGATCAGCAAGCTGAAGTGGCAATGGGCCGGCCACATAGCTCGCAGAACTGACAACCGTTGGGGAGAAAAGGTTCTCGAGTGGCAGCCACGTACAGGCAAACGCAGTGTAGGACGACCCCCCACAAGATGGAGTGACGACCTGCGCAGTGTTGCGGGAAGTCGATGGATGCTGGTGGCTCAGGATCGAGCTTCGTGGCAATCTTTGGGGGAGGTCTATGTTCAGCAGTGGACTTGTGATAGGCTGAAATAATGATGACGATGATGATGAAGCTGAAAAACATCAACGTTAAGTAACACAGTCAAATACTAGTAACTACAAATACTAAGTAACGAAATAGAAGCTTATGTATAACATCGGTGTTGAATACGGTGTATTCAGTAATGACAAATATTCGTCCCCAACTACTGGCACAACTGGATATTAGTAGTACTACAAAATGAAAAACCGCTAATGTCTTCTGAATTTTTCATCGAGGATGATTATAGGTATTGGTAGATGAGATAGGTATCAGACGTAAAACGGTACCGAGGTGATAATTATCTAGAAAGGAAGTGCTTTTGGTGGTATGTTATTTGGAACTAGTATGTGTAATTTTGGGTTACTTTGGTAAAGTTGAGTATATAATCTGGAATGGATCTGAAAATCGCCATCTAATGAAGTTAGTTTTCATATTAGTAGTCTATCAATCTAATTTTCCCGTCCACGCCTTGTCCTTGAGTTATCCTCTGCTATGTTATGTTTTGCGTTTCGACCAAAATGTTTCGACAGGACACGCAACACGTTGGTGTCTAGCTTAATTACCGCAAACAAGCTTGACAAACAAGACAGTACACTGTGCGTGAGAAATGATGTCCTTCTCTTGATTTACTCGTAATTTGTTTAACGAGCAATTTCCGTAACATAGTTTTTTATTTTTATTTTAGTAACGTTTTTACTGCGGCCCATAGACTCTGCAAATATATGCTTCACAAACGTAAGTCTTTACATAATTGCCTCTCAAAATCCTAGTAAAATTTATAAATGAATAATTTAAATAAAAGACCTCGCTGTGTTTAAAGATTCATTTGACTGTCTACAGAAATGAAAATTATTTATTCTTTGATGTAAGAAAGAGATAATTATGTTCGTCAAAACTAACTTCCCCAAGCAGCACCTGTTAAAAAGTATGACGGAAGCCATTGCGCACTCTGAACCATATTAAAGAGAGGTGGAGGACTCGCCTCACATCCCCACATGCTTCTGAATCTTGAGTCCCGGATTTGAAAGTGGTGCAGCGAAAATACTGCCGCACTTCCTGCTGTCCGGCAAAGTGGAGTCGCGGGACGAAAAGAGTGCTGTTATTGCGTCACTAACTTCCTCTCCATCCTCTGCTGCTGTCGGAAAAGAGTGTCGGTTACCCAAATGTGGCTCCAGATCCATAAATTATATCCGCCGCCAAGTGCCGAGAAAGCTGGTGCTTCCGAGCGTTTGTCTTTCCAATCTACCTGGAATTCGGATGGCGGCTTCGGGAGGTTCGAGAATTGGAGGCCCGGTAAGCAGGCGCATTAGTGTTTCACTGCGCCTTGCAAGGAGCGAGACGGGAGAGGAAGTGACTTTGCAGCCCCATTCCGAAGATGCGGCTAGCGCTTATAGGGCCGCGGATATCCGCCAGATTACTCCCCGTGGGCCAGCCGATATGTGGCGAAGGTAAGACGAATTGCCTAACTCATTGCTCAAGATAAGATCCTCACTATTATGCCAGAGAAACGTGAATTACAAACATCGGCTAATGGCAGGCAACATCTGCTTTAACCGCAAGCCCCGAGCCAAGCATGTGATGCATTGCCGAAAGCTTGCTTGTCTACAGCAATTAAGAATATCGAGTGCAGTTCAGTGTACACCCTGACCTGATATTTTGACGGCTCGGTGGCGTAGTGGCTATGTGTTTAGCTGCAGTGCTGTGGGTCGCGGGTTCGATTCTCGCACGGGACTAGTATTTGTATGGACTACAAATAGTAGTTCATGTTGATATTGAGATGATGATATTACTAAGAAAATATACTTTTTCACGTTCAAATAAGCTATTTAGCTTTTTGGCGTGGTAGTCTAAACAGCGCGCTGAGTCTGGTCAGGGCGCACGTTTAAGTTTTACAGAGCGCGAGTGACCTGATCCCCAGTGCCGGCACCACTAAAATTGTCAATAACAATTCTATGTGCTGCATTCATCACGTGCTCGGCGCCGGACGAAAACATCATGAGGAAACCTGAATGCCTGTGAAATAATAAAAAAATATTATTTAGAGGATACGTGCCCAGAGGAGCGGGCCCTTCGCGGCTACAAAACCCTCTCAAATATATGAAAAGGAGACATTTGCCCAGCGGTGAACACTCACAGGCTGTTACTTTTACTCTCCAACCGTGGTTATTAATTCTTATTATAGATGGCCGACATAGCCGTAAAGATCAGCAAGCTGAAGTGGCAATTGGCCGGCCACATGGCTCGCAGAACTGACAACCGTTGGGGAAAAAAGGTTCTCGAGTGGCAGCCACGTACAGGCGAACGCAGTGTAGGATGACCTCACACAAGATGGAGTGACGACCTGCGCAGTGTCGCGGGAAGTCGATGGATGCAGGTGGCTCAGGACCGAGCTTCGTGGCAATCTTTGGGAGAGGCCTATGTTCAGCAGTGGACTTCTGATAGGCTGAAATGATGATGATGATGGATGCCCCAAATTTATTTTACAGGATAAATTCTAAAACTCAACAAAAGTCAAAGAATGAGTGGAAAATCGCGCATACGTCATGTCTTTTCTTTAATATGTCAGGTTCATATGAGCACGTCTGCCTGTAATGGCCGAGGGAGGTCAAACAAATTACATACAATATTCATGCCGTTGACCTCTGCCCCTGTTAGAGTGAACACCGATCATAATTCAAGCAAATATAACATACTGTTATTTGTTCTTATGAGAAAACAAAAACAATTACTCTATTAATATCTATGTTACAAATGATACAAATATAAATGTTGTATTCCTTATTAGAAATACAAATTACAATTGGTAATACTCTCGATGAGAAGTAAGACAATATTATTATTATATTTAATATTTATTAGATATTTTATGCTCCGCACATTTGAAAATGTAATTATATATTTCATATACAACGACTTATTTCATACTTTGTAAATTTCCTTAGTAGGTGTGAATTTGAAAATCAATTCATCAAAGTTTCTTTAAGTATGTGCACAAGCCTTTACATTTCATATTTTTTTTTATGGGAAAGGTGGAAATCTAGCAACCGTTTCACCTGATGATAAGTGATTATGGTCGCCCACGTACATCTGTAACATCATAGGTCCTGCAGACGCGTTCCCGGCCTTTAAGGATGTTTTAGGGGATGGAATCCTTTCCATCAGAATCGGGAGGCGAAATAGGGTAGAAGGGAGAAGGCCTTTCGTTACCTCACTTACCGAACGAAACGCAGAAGCACAAGATGCCTCTACTTCGTACGGGTATTCTGGGAGGTCGTGGTAGGGCCCCCGTCGAGTCGAGACTCTACCACGCACGAATATAATTTTAATGTTTTTTTGCCTCTCAATCAAACCCTAAAGGATTAAACCCTAAAGGAACCATAATTCATAAAACAAGACATGCAATTCATTTTACTTCGACGATGAGTTCTTCCAGATAATAAAACCGAGATTACTCGGATAAAGTCGCCGACAGTCACTAGTTGATCATAAATGTGACTCAATAAGTTGAAAGTTTCGTTAAACTTAAAACATTTATAAGATTTAACGCTTCGAAGAAGCATAAAACTTCACGCGGCGAAGATGGGATGCCCTTTCCCAGAAGTAAGTTAATTAATGACCAACTTATGCCACTCAGTAATAAACTGATAAGGAATATACCTATTGAGATTTTCAATGGAGTTTTAATCAAATTAGAAATTTTTGCCTACGTTTGAAATTATGCTTTTTACGTGATTTTTTTTTACGAGGGCGACGATATGGTGGTTTGATACGATCGCAGATTTGCTATGTTAAATTAAAAAAATTAAATTTTTATTGTGTATTCAGGCCATAGAATCTGCCAGCCAATTCTTCCCGTGGTTAAGACACGAGTAAGGAAAGCTTCGATACCAAAAAAAAAAAAAAATTATACCAGGTGCCCGGTACCGCGGTCGCCTGCCGATCACGGCGATTACAGAAAATCTCACCTGTAGGAGACGTTAAAGTAAGTAAGATATGTACGTTTGTATATAAAAAAAAATTATACCAGGTGCCCGGTACCGCGGTCGCCTGCCGATCACGGCGATTACAGAAAATCTCACCTGCAGGAGACGTTAAAGTAAGTAAGATATGTACGTTTGTATATATTCACTCCTTGTTCCCAACGGGGTAGGCAGAGACAATCTTCTTCCACTTGCTACGGCCCGGTCGCTTCTTCCACTTTCATCAATGCATGCTCCTTGGTTTATAGTACTCTTGACCTGGCCTTTTTACAGAACGTCTCCGATTTGATCGTGAAATGTTCGCCTAGGTCTTCCTCTCCCGACTCTACCATTTACACTCGCTTCATATATTTGTTTCGTCAACCTACTTTCATTCATCCTCTCCACATGTATGTCCAAAGCAGCTCAGCATCCCTGTCTCAATTCGTGTCACTACATCGTCTTTCACACCACAACGCTCTCTGATCCCATTATTTCGAACCCTGTCAGTAAGTTATTAACGTTGTATATAAAAAAAAATTATACTCGATATTTATTGAGTTTTATATTATAGATTTAATAACAAAAATCTATGCTTATATCAATTATACTTTTCATAGTAATCCAAAACCTGTAACATACGAGCGAAGAAAAGAGAAACGATAAAAGAAATTTCAGAGCAGGGCAATCATTACTTGAAATAAAAAAAAAGTTCAATTTAGATTTGGTCATAGCGCACAAAACTGAAAAAGTGGGTTCGTAATTTAAATAAGTAATGAGGCTTTTGACTTTAGCGTACGAGTGTCTGGGGACGAATGAAACTTAATTGCTTAAACGATTTAAAACGTTTATAGCTGTTAAAACGTTTGAGCAATGTCGGTTTAGCAAACAAATTTTTCTGTACGTTTATTATAATTTTTTACTTTTTGCAGAAAAGTGATTCATTAGTGAAGCATTATTTTTCCTCTGAAGAGCCACATAGCTCGCAGAAGTGACAACCGTTGGGGAAAAAAGTTTCTCAGCCACGTACAGGCAAACGCAGTGTGGGACGCCCCCTCCCACAAGATGTATTCACCTGCACAGTGTTGCGAGAAGTCGAAAGACCGAGATTTGTGGCAATCTTTAGGTCTATGTTCAGCAGTGGACTTGTGATAGTTTGAAATGATGAATGATGATGAATGCTTCATATGTATGTATTGTGTATGTTTTTAAAACATGATTGTGGCAAATATCATTAAACAATCATTCTTCCCTGCCTACGCCTATATTTGCAACATTAAAATAGAATAAAAAGAAGAAGAGTAGCGTAGAATAAAAGGGGAAATAAATTTAGTTGCAAAATTAAAAAAAAATAGATAATATAATTCATTAATTTAAGATGGAAGAGCTGTCTCTTGGCAAAGGCATTTATTTGCTTAAAAGGAGACTCAAGATAATAGTCACATGTATTTTCTGTGTTTACGTAATAAAATTTTTTTTTTACAAAAAATATGCCGTGTGCCGTGCGATAATGGTTGAAATTTTCTTGTCCATTTTCCAATTTCCATACAAATTCCATTTTATTGGTTCCATAGATAGCAGAATAATCATCTCTATGGCAGATGTGGAAGGAAATTATTGTTTTAAGAGTATGCCAGTATTAAAATGACCTATCGGTCGATTCTGCAACGTCGACAACTTTCGAATAGATAGTATTACAGTTTTGAAATGCTCGTATAGTGGCTATAAACGGAGTAGCGTGTAAACTTTACACGTGGTAGAGCCAATAGGCAGCTTTTGCTGCCGCTCGAATGGGCCGGCTCGACCGGGTTGGTACCACGGCCTCGCAGAATACCGGACGCGAAGTAGAGGCATCTTGTGCTTCTGCGTTCCGTTCGGTGAGTGAGGTAACCGGAGGCCTCCTCCCCCTCCCCATTCCCCTCCTCTTCCCTCCCGTCTCCCGAATATGCTTAAATACTGGCAATGCAGCTGCAGCATTTATGGTGTTGCAGATGTAAGTGGGCGACGGTAATCACTTACCATCAGGTGAACCGCGTGGTCGTTTGCCGTCTTTTCTATATAAAAAAAAAACATACGCGCAAACACTGGCACTCACTCGTCTCGACCTTAACATATCCGATGTAACGCTTATGCGATGTAATCTACAATTTGTGTTGTAGCACATTAGCTGTGCCTAGGATTCGATTCCTAGGACCAGCAGACGGCTGTGTAAACTGAACCACGCGTCAAAACTGAATCGGAATGGAAAAAGAAAGGATCGTAACTTCAAACGTTGTCTTTCGTTACATATCAACAACAAACACGGCTTAAATTTTAATAAAGTTCACGTTCCGTATGAGAATCCACGTCTTGAATTCAGGAAGGAAATGTTTTTCATCGCCACGTAAGCGTATTTGAATTTCAAATAGGACCTCAGTCAATGTTATACCGTCCGCTAATATACGTTTGTTCGGAATTTTCCCAACACATTTCTTTCATTTACCAACACCTGCCTTACCTTTGTTTCAGATAATACTATTTTAGTTTTCGACCCATCTCAATCCATACTAATAAATTAGGTTTTACATTACAATAGCCGTGTATATCTTTAAGATATAATAATGAAAATGTTAACTAACTATGCTAATGTTATGTTACTAAGTGTGCTATATGATAATGTAACTATTTTTTTTTCTTCCAGTATTGCCAGTGATGACATATGTAACTGAGACCTTCATTGCAGACCGGATGAGGATGCTCAAAGTTGCTCAGCGCGGTATGGAAAGGGCTATGCTCGGAATTTCTCAGCGCGGTAGAGTCTGCAATGATGATATCCGCAGCAGAACTAGGGTAACCGACATAGTCGCAAGGATCAGCAAGCGGAAGTGGCAATGTACCGGCCACATAGCTCGCAGAACCGACAACCGTTGGGGAAAAAAGGTTCTCGAGTGGCAGCCACGTACAGCCAAGCGCAGTGTGGGACGACCTGCGCAGTGTTGCGGAAAGCCGATGGATGCAGGTGGTTACAGGAGCGAGCTTTATGGCAATCTTTGGGGGAAGCCTACGTTCAGCTGTGGCTGAAATGAAGATAATGATTTTTTTTTGTGTATTTCTATATATTTTCATCTGGTTGCGTTGTATATATGTATCTATATATAACACTGTTAAATAAATAACATTAAATAAAATATATTTATAATAAAATTAAACATATAAATAAAACCCAACAAGATGGAAGCCCTCGGCAGGGGAAACCAGACGGCCGAGGGTAAGGTTCTCCCTTAGGGAAAGAAACCGGCGGACAATGCGAGCGGTATCGTGAACCACCGCTTTCTGGATATGAGCTCGGAGCGGTCCGACGTAAAGTCCCGGCCGCCACAGACACCACAGATATAATAATTAGTATTATTTATGTCAGGCAAAGCTCATAGATTGTCAGTAGTTACAAACCCACATACTAGTGTTAGTTTATTTAATTTTGATTGTATGCATTTGAAGCCGTGTTAGCCCAGTGGTCAGGGCACTTGCTTTAGTTTCACAGAGCCAAAGTGACCTGGTATCGATACCTGGTGCCGGTACCACTAACATTGTTAATAGAAACTTTAAGTGCTGTATTTACCACGTGCTCGGCGGTGAAGGAAAACATCGTGAGGAAACCTGCATATCTGAGACAAAATAAATAAATATTATTTTGAAGATATGTGAAAACCCAACATGCAATGGTGCATCGTGGCGGACCATTGGCGTCTCCTACACTCTCTCAAGTATTTGAGAAGGATGCCTTTGCCCAGCCGTGGGCACTTACAGGCTGCTTACTTAACTCTTATATGGGTTTGCAACCATTTGACTAAGTGAGGCGTGTCACCGATCATCAGAAATCATTATTTAGGCATCGAAAAATAATACAGTAGTGCACAACATTGTTATTTCCAAAGGGGTTTGTAAGGGTTGCTTATTTCTTGACGTATTACAACAATAGAAATTCTACGTATATTCTGCGATAATATATTCCACATATACGTATAGAGACGTAGAAGGCTATTACTAATAAAAGCTAGTAAGTTTTAAAAAGTGTGACGTCAATGTAAGCTTGCTTATGCAGAGACGAATATATATATTTTTTTTAATCCGAAAGGTTGCAAACTAGCCAGCGGTTCTCCTGATGGTATAGTGTTTACTGTCGCCCATGTACAATCACAACACCAATGGTCCTACCGGTGCGTTGCCGGCCTTTAAGGTTATTTGGGAGAGCTCTCCCCTCTCGGACGAGGATGATGTGAGGGTGATGGGGATGGGGAGGTGGGCCTCTGGTTACCTCACTCACCGAACGAAAAGAAGAGTCTAACGGTGACTTGCATCAAAACTCACTATTTAAATATTGTTAAAGATGTTTAAATTATTTGCGGCTTTCTGAAAGATGGATGATCTTTCAGAAAGCCGCAAATAATTTTCTTTTAAACGCAGATAATTGTTTATCATTTACATTATCTTAGACGCCACAGAATGCTGTAATTAATATACAAAATATTAATTTAGATTACTAAAGTTCGTCCGTACTTCTCGGAATTTCTACGGTTTCTAAGCTTCGGGGGAGCATATATTGATAGACTAGCATCAAAATTAAGTTTTGCAATTTTCGCCATAAGAAATATTAGGGAGCTAACTGACGAAGAGCCGCGTTAGCCCAGTGGTCACAGCGCTCACTTTAGTATCATAGAGCGAAAGTGACATGGGTTCGATCCCCGATGCCGGCACCACTAAAATTCTTTATAGCAATTTTAAGTGCTGTGTTTACCACTTGCTCGGCGGTGAAGAAAACGTCGTTAGAAAAAAAACTTGCATATCTGAGAAACAATAGAAAATTATAATGTCGAAGATATGTGATATCCGCCAACCCGCAATGGAGCAGCGTGGCGGACCATTAGCGGCTCCAGTGGGTGTACCCACTCAAGTATTTAAGAAGGAGGCCTTTGCCCAGCAGTGGGCACTTACAGGCTGTTACTTTTAACTGACGAAGTACAAGCTAAATCAATCTACTTTGCCGCAGTAGCATTTTCATTACTGTGGGGACCTGCAGCTATATGTTAATTTTTACGTGAAAAACAAAATATAAAATATTACCTATTTCAAAGAGAGGAGTAACCTCTCCCTCCCACAAATGCGAGCACTACTTCCCTGACTCTAGGTAATATACACTACCGACATTTAATATGCGACACATGTTTCGCTTTCGTAGCCTAGTGTAGAGCCGTGGTAGCCTAGTGGCCAGGGCCCACCCTTTAGTTTCGTAGAGCGCGAACGACGATGGGTTTGATCCCCGGTGCCGAAATCACTAAAATTGTTAATAGCAATATTAAGTGCTGTATTGCCCACGTGCTCGGCGGTGAAGGAAAACATCGTGAGGAAACCTGCAAGTCTGAGAAATAATAAAATGTGTTACCTTGAGGATATGAAAAGTGCGGTCTGCCGGGACCCTTCGCGGCTCCAAACCCCTCCAGCGGTTGGACTCAGCTATTCTATCCAACTTGTTTAAAACAATGGATTTTCACGAAGCCATGACTGGTGATTATATTTACGAGTACTAAAGAAACTTTACCAAAATAGGCCCACTGTTAAATAGATCAATGTGTTAAGGACAATGATGTGTGGTTGTGTGTGGAAGCTCCTAATCTAACAATATTAATATTCATTTGACATTGTATTGAGGTCATAGATGCGAAGATTGATAAAAGTGGAAGAAGCTAAAGACGTATGTCAGGACCGTAGCAAGTGGAAGAAGATTGTTTCTGCCTACCCCGTTGGGAACAAGGCGTGAATATATATACATACATACATTGAGGTCATAGTAAATGGTGTATGTAAAAAAGTAAAAGTAGCAGCTTGTAAGTGCCCACTGCTGGGCAAAGACCTTCTAAAATACGAGTATCAGAGAGGATTTAGGAGCCGGGAAGGGCCCGCCACGCTGCTCCAGTGCGGGTTGGCCGAAGGGCGGCAAATGATTACCGACGCCCACGTACATCTGCAACACCAGAAGTGGTGGAAGTACGTTGCCGGCCTTTGACGGTATTTGGGAGATGAATATCATATCTCATTCATCAACATATCTTTACTTATATTTAAAATCCCTTGTGTTAGTAGTATGTTTGAACAGTTTTAACCTAAATAAAATTCACAGATTTTAAAGGAAAATCTTTTAGAATGTTCCTTATGAATTTATCGTGCTTAATATTACAAAAGTGGAAGTTTGTATGTTTGTCTTTCAATCACTCTTAAAGGATTGAACAGATATAAATGCAATTCGGCAGATATGTATATTATATCAGAACAGGAATAGATGTAGTAGAATACTTTTTATTTCAATTAAGACTTCTTGGGACAACATTATTGATCAAACGGACGAAGCTGTGAGCAAACGATAGTTTTGAATATTTTTTTTTTGTTTTTATCCGTCTGCCCTAAATAGACGGTAATGTTTTGTCGAGTGTATGTCCATTTCTTTGACAAGCTCTGTAGCGTAAACGGCTTGATGTATTTCAAAATGGAAGGTGTCGTTAGATTCGTCTTCAATGAGAAAGTGACATGGGACAAGTGGAAATATAGCCTCTGCGAATAAAAATGGATGGAAAAAAAAATTACTCAGTCGACATATTTTTTTTAATAGTTAATGACGTTGCTATTTCATAAATATAGGTCTAATAATCTATATTATTGAAACATGTAAAATTCCTAAATACTATATTATAGAAGTTCTGTATATTCAACGTACGGACAGACGATTGTTCAAATCCGATTAATTGGAGCCGTTGCTCATTGAAGTATCTTAAATTGGCTTCGATTTGATTCCTCTCCATCAATCACTCGACTGCCGACCTTCGTCAATATATAGGTCAGCAGCGGCTGGCTTGAGAGCGAGGCTTCTTGTTAACTACTTTAGCTCGGCAAAAATATATATAATGCTTAAATAAGCATCACAAAGAATCGTTGCAACGAGAATATGATTTGAATATCGCCAGACTACATTTTGAAATAATTTTCATAGACCTTAATATGATGTACCAGGCATGGGTTATAAGTTCTATTACATGTTTTAATTCATATCATTTTGAAAGAAACAGCGTAATAATAATATTATCGAACTTATGTGTACATATTTATCGAAGTAACGTTAAGTAAATTAAGCGTGGTAGACCCAAGCGGCGGCTTTTGCTCCTGCTCGTATGGCCTGGCTCGACCGTGTTGGTACCACGGCCTCGCAGAATACCGGCGTGAAGTAGAGGCATCTTATCCCTTCTCTATCCTCCCTCCTACCTCCCAAATACTTTCAAAGGTCGCCGACGCAGCTGCAGCATCTCTGATGTTGCAGATGTACGTGGGCGTCGGTAATCACTTACAATCGGGTGAGCCGATTGCCCGTGTGCCGCCTTTCCCATTAAACATAAAGAAGGTTATTTATAATTTTTTTCAGAATTCAAATGTAGATTGCGTTTTTTAGGTAAGTAACTTTGATTGAATTGACGCCATGTCACATGTCAGTTGTGTACCGTGAGTCTTTATTTATTTATTTATTCTTTATTATGTCCCTAAAAAAAAAGGAATGCAATAGGCGGACTTAATGCCTTTTGGCATTCTCTACCAGTCAACCCTGGGTGAGAAAGAAAACATGTTGGCAGGTTCAAAATAAATAATAAATGTAAATTAAATTAAGTCTTTAGTCATTTTTAAGACGTTTCAAAACTGGGCATGCGCCTTATGCTTACCGGTCGCATTGCCGACAGTACACGAACAGTTAATCCTCTGACAGAGACCATTAAAGATCATTAAAGACCAAAACATAAAATTCAACACAGCCGATTCAGTCCCGCTTGCGCCGTCGCTCCGTGCACACGTGTGCTCGCCTCCGGTTCGAGCAGCCATAAACACTGTGCCGGAGTGTTTCGCAGCGGGATGAGTCATTAGTTCGCAATGGGTCGTTAGTGGCCCCGCACCTGCGGGTGCCTACTCGGCCCTATTGTCTTTCCGCGTCTTTGTCCGCGTGTTATTAAAGTGAGTGCCGCCCGTCGCCCGCGCATACTGCACGGCGGTACTGTTTGCGACTTCGCCCCGCGCATACGTGTGCTCGCCCTCGGTTTGAGCAGCCATGACACTGTGCCGGAGTGTCTCGTACTCAGTATTTGTCGCGTAGATCATGTCAGGGTCGTCGGTCTCCGCGCCTCCATCTTCCCGCGTATTCGCGAGTTATTATTTAGTGAGAGCCATCCTAATCCCGCGCACGCTACGCGGCGGTCCCGTTAGCGACTTCGTTCCGCATACGTGTGCTCGCCCCTAGGGTTAGAAGCAGCCATATACACTTTGCCTGAGTGTCTCACAATCGGGTTCTGTCGTGTCGGTTAGTCAGGGCCGTTGGTCGCCGCGCCTCAATCTTCCCGCGCATATTCGCGAGCTATTACTAGTGAGTGCCGTCCGTGTCCCGCGCACGCCGCGCAGCAGTCCCGTTTGCGACTTCGCTTAGCTTACGTGTGCTCGCCCCTAGGGTTAGAAGCAGCCATATACACTTTGCCTGAGTGTCTCACAATCGGGTTCTGTCGTGTCGGTTTGTCAGGGTCATAGGTCTTCACGCCACTATTAGCCTCCCGCATACGTGTGCTCGCCCTCGGTTTGAGCAGCCATGACACTGTGCCGGAGTGTCTCGTACTCAGTATTTGTCGCGTAGATCATGTCAGGGTCGTCGGTCTCCGCGCCTCCATCTTCCCGCGTATTCGCGAGTTATTATTTAGTGAGAGCCGTCCTAATCCCGCGCACGCTACGCGGCGGTCCCGTTAGCGACTTCGCTCCGCATACGTGTGCTCACCCCAAGGGTTAGAAGCAGCCATATACACTTTGCCGGAGCGTCTCACGATCGGGGTCTGTCGCGTCGGTTTGTCAGGGTTCACCGGTCTCCGCACCACTATTTTTGTCTTATCCTTCCGCGTATAAATCCGCGCGCCATTAAAGTAAATCGTCATCCCGCCAAACTCGCGGGCCAATCTGCTCGCGAGTCAATTCAGATGAGGCTGTGAAAGCCTCCGGGCTAACAGCGTGTGGATGGTTTTTAGTCGGTATGGTCCTCCTTCAGGGGATTGAGTCCGACATAACCCCAGCAACAGGGTATGCGTAACAGCATTTTCCATCCAGGAAAAAAAAAAAAATCAACACAGCCATGTCCAAATTTTCAATGAAATGCCTAATATTACTCTGATGTAGCTCTTGAAAGATGTACTTTCAATAAATAATTAGGTGCCATTATCGACCAAAATTTAAACTTTATACCACATATTGAACCACTTAGTCTCAGAATTAGAAAACTTACTTACAAATTTAAACTTAGAAACTTAACTTAGAAACCGGGTGTACTTTGCTCTCTATGAGTGCTTATTAACGTATTACATTTCATCTTGGGAAATGCACATTGGACTACTTTATATAATCTTCAAATCGCACAAAGAATATTACTCAAAGTAAACCCAACAGACTATATTATTTTGCTACCACGCTTTAATTTATTTATTTATTTATTTAAACTTTACTTGCACATTACATGACAAAAAGGCGGACTTAATGCCAAGAGGCATTCTCTACCAGTCTACCATTAGATTGAACAGAGAAAATGTAAAAGGGTGCACAATAATATTATGTGCATATATATATATAAATATAACAATGCATACATAAACTTAGTTGATTTCTTATGTTATAAAAAAAAATGTTCTTCAACTGCACTACTATTGCATCGCTAGGTAATAACCCCAAAGTAAACGCTTGAAAGTGCCTTTGCTGGTAGCTGTGCGTATACTATTTGGCAGCTCGTTCCAGAGTCTGACAGCATGATGGGTAAAAGGATTGTGTAAGAAGCCGGTGCGGCAGAGAGGTGCGTCAAGAGGTGCATTATCCGCAGAACGGAGACTGCGGTCGCGGGAGTCAGCCTGATATTGAAATTTGCATTTCAGATATTCAGGGACAAACGGATCGTGTAAGATGGAGAATAAAGTACAAAGTATTCTAAATGGTCTGCGATATGGGAGAGACAACCATTTAAGTTGAGAACGAAATGAGGAAATGTGATCATATTTGCGTAGTCCAAATATGAAGCGTATACAATAGTCAAGAAGACGATCCAGTTTGTTTAAAAGCTCTTTATTGGCATCATTATAGCACACATCCGCGTAATCCAGCATGGGTAAAACCAACGTTTGAATTATCATTGCTTTTGTCCTTATTGGCAAGATGTTCTTGAGGCGGTATAAAGAACGCAGAGTGTAGGTAGCTTTTTTACAAACCTCAGTGACTTGCGGGCGCCAACTAAGAGTGCTGTCTATTACAAGCCCAAGGTTTTTGACTGTGGCAGTGTATGGTACAGTAAAATTATTAGAAGTAATTTTCGACAGCGTGTTAAAATCTAACTTCTTTAAGCGACGGGAGCTACCAACTACAATAGCTTGGCACTTTAACGGATTTACCGCTATTCCGAATTTTGTAGACCACTCAGAGATTCATTTAAGATCGCCGTTGAGTTCATTTATAGCACCGTCTATGTTTTCCACGTTAGCTTGAGCATAAATTTGTAAGTCATCGGCATATAAATGTTATTTTTTATTTCCTTAATTCCTGTAATCTATTAACAATAAGATAATTATTCATTTTATCGATCATTTTGTATCAGCATAGAGGAACTACTTTTGCCTGTATAACGTCGATCTGACCTTTGGTGCTGCAGGTGCGTTGCCGGCCTTTGAGGGTATTTGGTAGATGAAATTGACGAGGAGGGGGATGGGGAGCATAAGATGCCTCTACTTCAAGTCGAGCCGGCCAATTCGATCAGCAGCAGAAGCCGTCGCTTGGCACATACCCAGGATGAAGTAACCACCTTCTTAGTTGCAATCTTTGGGGGAGTACTGTGTTAAGTTAAGCTATGGAGCGAAGGCGATATAGGTTGCAACGAAGATTATGATCGTGATGATGAGAAATGCCATTTCAGGAAATCACCGCTCAATGAGATTAAAGCAACTCCTAATATTAATATTCGGCTTATCTATTTTAGATACATATGTGTTATATATCATAAATGTTTATTTGTTGTTTTATAACAAAATATATGTTTTTATTTACATATAAATTTATTGTTTTTTGGAGTCCATCTATTTTTACAGTTTTTTAATTGTTTGTTTTGCACCCGCCATTACTTTACCTTTAGCTTAAAGGTCAACAATAAATAATTATTGTTCGAGTGAAAGTACCTTGACAGTAGGAAAGTATCTTAAATAGTATTCGAATCGAAGCTCAAGTAGTGGACTGTTTAGAAGACAGAATAGGCCAATATGAAGCGAACACGGCCGAATAAAGCAGTAACGTTTTATTATACTACTGCAGCAGTTCTATTACATGTAGTCGATTCTTACGGCACTCACGGCAAGAACGAGGTTATTAGATGATTTCGATCGACACCACGTTAATGTCATTGCTGTAGTTAATAAAACTATTATGTATATAGTCACGCCTTGTTCCCAACGGGGTAGGCAGAGACGATCTCTTTCAATTTGCTGACATACGTCTTTTGCTTCTTCCACTTTCATCAATCATCGCATGCATGCTCGTTGGTTTAGAGTGCTCTTGACCTGGCCTTTTTCCGATAAAGTTACTATAATTATATATTTTCAGTTACTAGATCTATAGCGTTAAAGAGAAAAAAAAAACAGACCCTATAGTTTCTTGCCGGTTTTTCTCTGTGATGGTCTTGTTTTGCGAAAAGTGTAGATTGTGATGTTCCTAACAGCTTTTATGATGTTGAATTTAAATAAAAAGTTTAGACTTTGACTATCAAATCATTCAAATGTGTGTGTTGTTACAGGCGATATAATGAGAAATAAATATTTTAAGCTTCGTACAAAAAGCAGCAGCCTGTAAATACCCACTGCTTGGCAAAAGCGTCCTTCTCGATATAAGAGAGGGTTTTGGAGCCGAGAAGAGTCCGCCACGCTGCTCCAGTCCGTGCCTTCAGCTTCACACGCTGCATCAGCTTCACACGCTGCTCCAGTTTCACACGCTGCTCCTGTGCCTGCCTCCAGCTTCACATGTCTTCAATATAATATTATTAAGAAAGGGAACACTCTGACCACAAGGATATCATGGCGTACATAACGATTCATAAATATATTTTGTAGTTAAGCGCAATGAAGTAATAATAAATATTCAATCAATGTCATGATCAATAACGGAACATGAAGTTGTAGCAAAGAATGATGCAACTTTCTCTAGTTATTATCCACCGAGATAATTATGGAAGTATTGATCGGAATGTTTCTTTTCTTAATTTCTTAATTTCGGGATTAGCTGCGTGACACCAGATACCACGATCTCGCAGAATAGCGGCGTGAAGTGGAGGCAGCTTGTGTTTCTGCGATTCGTTTCAGGTAACCGGAGGGCCATTCCCTCTCCCTATACCCTCCTCATCCCTCCTATGTCCCAAATATCCCTAAAAGCCGGAGACGCACCTACAGCTCCTCCGGTGCTGCTGATGTGCATGGGCGACAGTAGTCACTTACTATAGGTGAGCCGCTTGACAAATCAACCATGATAATGAATTCCTTGAAAAGTACTAATGTTGTTGAGCTTTGAACTTTTGCACAATACTTATAACCGGCTAAACAGTTAACATATTCGATGTTCGAAACGGGGGGAAGCGAGGGCGACGGTTCACTTATGTTTTATTTATGTATATTTTATGTTAGACACAAACACACTTAATAAGTCGTAACTCTTTTTTCTTTTCTTTTATTCTTTATTGCCTTAAGCTTAAGGTTACAATGGGCGGACTTAATGCCAAGTGGCATTCTCTACCAGTCAACCCTTGTTATGGTGAAAGGTAGTTGGCAGGTACAATCAAAGAATAAAAAATAAAATAAAATAAAAAACTACAATAAAAATAAATTGATAAGTACATATAAATAAACTATATAATTAAATAAATATTTATAACATAAAATACACAAATACGTATACAAGTATATAAAAGGATACATAAATAAATATATAATAAAAATCAAAAATAATAGCCGTCATAAATATTGTCAATGATCTATTATTCTATTAGGTAACTCCATGTTTATAAAACGTTGAGACAGCGATAATACTTTAAAGAAGATCGTTGATTTTATGTAACAATAGCTATACAAAAAATAATGGTCCGCGTCTAATAGTTGTTGTATCAGACACTTTAACACTGAAAAGGATCTTGAACCCGAACAAAAGTTTCATACGGTTAGCATTCAGTTAACTAGGTAAACAAAAAAGGTTTTTTGATGCAGTAATATTTCTGAAATTAAACTGTTATTTACGCATCTTATCGCGTTTTATTATGTTTTTATTTTTCCAACGTTTCGATGGCTTTACAGCAGCCGTGGTCACGTCCAGATGTCACAGTTAGTTTGGGCTACCTTCAGCAGCTTTTATTTATTATTATTTAGTCCGTTCTACGCGGAATGTGCTCACAGTATCTTGAGGTCGTGCATTGGTTTGCACGGTTTTAGATTTAATTTTTTCTTACTGCATACTGGGGGGTTGCTACGCCAGTTGCCACGATGATGCGGGAAGCCGATGGAATGTAGGTGGCTCAGGACCGAGCTCTGTGGCAATTTTAGGGAAGGTGGGCACTGGAATTGTGATTGTGATAAGTTGAAATGATGATGATCACGATTATAATACATAAGAGATTACCGAAACGATTTGTATGTTCTTCGCCCAACTGAAAGAAGAACTGAAGAATTTGTTAGGGAAGCAAAGGATTAACTTAGCATCTAATTAATCGTTCAATTATTTACTTTCACAGGATCGAGCACTCGGGTAACAATCTGTTACCGACGTCTGAGACATTGATAAAGCATTAATAAGTTAACGAAATTTGTTTGCTCCAAGTTTGTCTAAAGCAAAATATCGTTTTACATTATTGTATATATATGTATATTTGTTACGTTATATTTCTTTTGCCACGTTTGGGAAAAATGATGAGAGTGAATTTTTACGATGCGCGCGCACACCGACACCTAAAAGCAACAGCGTGAAGTTCGTTGGTAATTGTCTCTCAAGTTTTCGTTCGTTATTCAGATACATATGAATTTACGACATGTGTTTTATATCAGTGCAAATAAAACAATATATTCAAACTTGTGTATTAGTGTGTGGTTTTAAATTATAAACGGGGGTGAATTTATTTAATTAAACCGTTATCAATTACATTTAATGTCTTTTTTTCACAAACAAAGAGTACTGGGCACACGGTATAAGATGTTTAGTTATTTTTATTTTGTTACGCTAAAGTAAAAGTTCTTACGTGCTTACATAAGTACACACACCCTTTTTTTTATTTTACTTAGTTACAAGACTAGAATAATTTAAGTAATTTACACCTTATAACCACAAGATGGAGTGACGACCTGCGCAGTGTCGCGGGAAGTCGATGGATGCAGGTGGCTCAGGACCGAGCTTCGTGGCAATCTTTGGGGGAGGCCTATGTTCAGCAGTGGACTTCTGATAAGCTGAAATGATGATGATGATGATGATGACACCTTATAAAATCTAACATATACTAATCTGTACTAATATATGAAATTATTTGTATTGATAATTGGTTTTGAAGGTGATCTGCTCGATTTTACCTGGAGTGGGATCTGTTTGTTTCGGTGTATGTTTGTGTTTTAAATATATTTTAACGTTTGTGTTGTTGATTGGGCGTCCATAGCTACTATATCAATACTACCAGCTATTGAAGGATTTCCATTTTCAAACGTGAAGTCCATAGCTGATGGTTCACTTTATAATCCCAACGGAGTGTCCTACTTTTACATGTCTCCTTTAGACCTTAAATACCTTAAAATCAAAATATTTATAATAATAGGAAGTGCTGTGGTGGTTACGTATGACTTTTTCTTAAATTAATTTAAGTTAAATACATGGAGTGTTTAGCATATAATAATTTGAAAAAAGTTTACTATAGAATCCCAGTGTCCCATTATGATCCATAAGGTTATGCGTGCTTTGCGCACTTGCGTCTTAGGTACATATTTTAACGTGGTAGAGCCAAGTGGCGGCTTTAGCTGTTGCTCGAATGGGCCAGCTCGACCGGATTAATACCACGACCTCGCAGAATTCCGGCGTGAAGTAGAGGCATCTTGTGCTTCTGCGTTTCGTTCGGTGAGTGAAGTAACCGTGGAGGCACACTACCGCTCCCCATTCCACTCCTTATCCTCCCTCCCATCTCCCAAATACCCTTAAAGGCCGGCAACGCACCTGTAGCTCCTCTGGTGTTGCAGATGTATGTGGGCGACGGTAATCACTTACCATCAGGTGAACCTATTGCTCGTTGCCGTACGGATATTATAATGTATAGGATGATCGCTCCCTAGTTTAATATTAAACTATTAAAAAAATTACAAAGTAGCAAGTTCCTACTTTCGTCTGTTTCTTCTCCGTCAGAGGAACCAGTGGAAATGGAGGAGTTAAACTTATGTTCCGATGATGAAGAATAAATATTTTTATATTGATTTTGGTCAGAGAGTTTTAAGGCAATTGGTTGGGACATTGGAGGTATGTCTTTAAAACTACGGTTGGTGTTGGAGTTATGCCGGTCATGCGCGAGAGGTCATGCCGGTCATGCGCGCATATTGTACACGTATAAAGCGAGTAACAGAGATATTTTAGTTGGGATTATTATTAAACTGAGAGAAAATTACCACAACGATGTTGAAGATCAATGTGAAGCCATGAATTTAATCAAATTGATTTATTTTGTATATTATATTTATTGTTCAAGATTCCACATAAACACAAGTTACAGTCATAGTAATACAATGATATTGAGGAACGTATACAAGTATGCAACTACAGTTTAATACTTAAGTTAAGGGACGTAATAATAAGTAAAAATATAAAAAAAAACCAGTAAATGAGTTTAATGATTTCGTGTATTCACGCGAAAGCGAATGTGTAGTACATTTGAAATGAAACTATTATTTACGGATTTTATCGGGTTGGGTTTTATTTTTATATTCCCGACGTTTCGATTGCTGTAAAGCAGCCCTGGTCACTCTTGATTTAATAGTAAATTAGTGGTTAGCGTTCCTGCCGTAACGTTTTTTTTTTTATAGAAGAAGGGGCAAACGAGATTTTGTAAAAAATGCAAAGAGAAGCAACACCTCTTCGCAAGGCCAAAGGATCAAGCCGATCAGAGAGAGCTTGGTCGCCGACAATTCGAGCCGCTCGACGTTGGATGCGGTCAAATGGAAGGAGTTGGTACTGGGGTGCCCCTGCCCAGAGATGAGAACAGTATTCCATGTGGGGCCGAACTTGCGCCTTATAAAGTTGCAAACGGTGGACCGGCATGAAATACTGTCCCGCTCTACAGAGCACACCAAGCTTTTTGGAGCCCAATTTGGCCTTTCCCTCCAAGTGACCACGGAACTGAACGTCGCTCGATATGTCAACGCCAAGGATTCCGATGCTGGCTGAGGCAATAAGGGGAATGTTCTCAAAAAGAGGAGAAACGACAAAGGGATTCTTTTTAGCGGTAGGGTAGGTAGGGTGGTAGCCTAGTGCTCAGGGCGCTCACTTTAGTTTCACAGAGCTCGAGTGGCCAGAGTTCGCGTCCCTGATGCACCTGCACCATACATATAACGTCCCCGCCAACCAGCAATGTAATATCGCGGCGTGCCCTTACCGGCTCAAGTGTTTGAGAAGGAAGTCTTTGCCCAGCATTGGACACTTACAGGCTGCTACTTTACGACTTATTTCAGCGTTTCTAAGTGTCGCGCAGTCCGGGGTACGAATCCGAGCTTCAGATTCATTGTGCAACACACTAATTATCGGTGTCCGTATGGTGATGCATTCAATATCTCCGACACTGCGTCTATCCATTACTCCGATCTTATCGTGTAAGCGTTACATCGTATACGAGTAGGCGAAGACGAAAGGCCGCCTCAATATTGACGTGAACAGTTACTTCAGGAAATTGTATCCTTTACTATAGAAAACAGACAATTTTTTTTTATGGATGAGACGGCAGACGAGCAAGCGGTTCACGTGATGGTAAGTGACTCCCGTCGCCCACATACACCTGCAACATCATAGATGCTGCAGGTGCGTTGCCGGTCTTTAAGTATATTTGGGAGATGGGAGGGAAGAGGAGGGGAAAAGGGAGGGGGAGTGGGCCTCCGGTTACCTCACTCACCGAACGAAACGCAGAAGCACAAGATGCCTCTACTTCACGCCGGTATTCTGCGAGCCCGTGGTACCAATCCGAACGAGCCGGCCCATTCGAGCAGCAGCTAAAACTGCCGCTTGGCTCTACCACGCTTAGAGTATTAATAAGTCACAAAAGACATTAAATATAGTTATCGTAAGTAAACAGTTAATTTTCCACCTCTAAAAACCAAGCAAATGTTTACTATCTCACTTTTATTATCTATATTTCAACATTAACGTTTTTTTAACGTTTTTCACCTTACCGAAATTAACCGTACAATATTCAAATGCCTGCATTTAATATTTGAATAGGTCAAGGCGTATTATTATGTAGACTGGGAGCTATTTTAATGCAAGGATTTCAGGTTAACCTATTTCATTTCGCTGTAAGTAGGGTAACAAGATATGAAAAGTAGTTTTTTTTTTAATATTCCAATTCAAACGGATTTACTATTAAGGAATTGGATTTAAGACATGAAACTTCAATGAACATGGAAGATATTAAAGAAAAGCTTTCTGGATAGGATTTAGGATTAACTCCGAACGCAAAAGTATGTTCTTTTTCATATTTTGTCTGTTTACCTGTTTGTTCGGGCATCGCGCTATAGCTACAGGACGATTTTGATGCCGTTTTCACACTTTGAAAGATAGACCTCGGTTTAAAAAACTGCTATACTTTCATGTAGGCAGGGCTTGCAGCCGTAGACGCTCTAAAGGTTACCTAGCCTATATATAGAATCTTTGCGCTGTCGTATGGATAGACGGAAAACTTTGTATCTCCTCTGTTTATTATTAGTAGCGAAGACTAATTAAATAAAGCGCAGACAGTAAAGTTTTGTTATTCAAATAGTTTTGTACAGGTCGAATGCGATGTTACAACATTCAAATTAAACCCCAAATTCTTTAGAGCCTGGCCTGTAGAGCGTTTCTAGATCAAAAATTATGTCAAATTATGTTCTTCCAAATAATTAAAAGCTATTTTTTTACCTCTGTAAATGAAGGTTCTCTTATTTACATTAATAAAATAATCACAAACATTAATCACAATACAGGTGTATTGTGATTAGAATATTTTAAAATTAACACTAGAAAATATTAATATATCTTTTACACACTCATTGTAAAGTTGACCATTACACACACAAGGACAAAAATATAAACGTTAAGTAAGTTATGACCCTTTTAAGGTCAGCTTGCCTCTATCAAGGGACCCACAAAAGATAACGACACGACCGCTAAAGTGGACTCGATGTGTTTCTGTGACATTATAATTAATACATTCTGTACTTTAAGATAGCAATTCTTGAATATGCACGAAACCATATATATGTAAAAGGTTCGCGGAAACTGCTCTAACGAGTGGAATTAATGTTTGTACTTACATTACATTTTACTTTTCAAAGTGCAAATATATCAGAAAACTCGTTATTTCTTATAAACGGACTACGAAACATGACGTCGAAAGTTCGAGCCCGCCATTCGACTATTGTCGTGAACCATTCCCGATACAAGCTGTAAGCTTAGTTGGAGGGTTAACAGGAATATTAGTAATGTTAATAAATAGCATTGCTAGTATTATTTGTTAAAAAAAAAACTTTTTAACGTAGAAGAGCCAAGCGGCGGCTTTTGCTGCTGCTCGAATGGGCCGTCTCGACCGGATTAATACCACGACCTCGCAGAATACCGGCGTGAAGTAGAGGCATCTTGTACTTCTGCGTTTCGTTCGGTGAGTGAGGTAACCGGAGGCCCACTCCCCATCCCCATTGCCCTCCTCATCCTCCCTCCTATCTCCCAAATACTAAGGGTATTTGGGAGATAGGAGAGTAAGGCCAGCAACGCACCTGCTGCACCTCTGGTGTTGCAGATGAACGTGGGCGAGGGTAATCACTAACCATCAGGTGAGCCGCAAGCTCGTTTGCCGCTTTTCCCATAAAAAAAAATTACGTAAATAATTAAAATAATTATTAATTAAAATTGTGGTGAAAATTGTTATCAGAATGTTTAGAGTGTGGCGCTTCGTTAGTAATGTCATTATGCCCGTATGTATAAAAAGATGCCGAGCAAAGCTCGGGCCCCCAGGTAGTGTATTGTTACGATAAACAACGAGTAAGTAATTACATTTGTATAAATACACCACAGATATTTTTTTATATGAGAAAGGTGGCAAACGTAATATAACTCATAATACAGGATACTATAACTCTTCTTTTACTGTTCAAGCTACACTCCTCTGGAACGCCCTGCCCGATAAGATAAAAGCAGCTCCTAGCAAGAAATCATTTAGGAGGATTACCTAATAGATCATTGATAATACTCGGCTGATCTTTTTTCGATTTTTATTATATGTTTATTTATGTATCTATTATATATTTGTATACGTATTTGCCCGCCAACCCACAATGGAGCAGCGTGGCGGGCCATTCCCGGCTCCCAGGGTGTGGGAGCCGGGAATGCTCAGCTCAGCTCAGCTCAGATATTTGAGGAGGTCTTTGCCCAGTAGTGGGCACTTTCAGGCTGCTACTTCACTTTTTTACTTTTATACGTATTTGTGTATTTTATGTTATAAATATTTATTTAATTACCTAGTGTGTTGAGTTGTGGAATCTACCTATAGTTTTTTTTATTCTTTGTTTTGTACTTGCCAACTACCTTTCACCATAACAATGGTTGAGTGGTAGAGAATGCCACTTGGCATTAAGACCGCTTAAGGCACACAATAAAAAATAAATAACAAATTAAATAAACGTGCAAGCGGTTCACTTCATGTACCTCACTCACAGAACGAAACGCAGAATGCGTCTGGATCACGCAGGTATTCTGCGAGGCTGTGGTACCAAACCGGCTACCGCAGCAAATACCGCTCTCATGGCTCTACCCCACGTATAAAAATGCGGTAGCAGTGGCGAACAATGGGTTGCGTTAGCTCATTAGGCTCGACTGATGCTGACTGACTGGTGGGCGAGAAAAATAAAAAAAACTTTAATTGGATTGGTGTTAAAATACAGGCTAACAGGCCACCTCATGCCAAGAGGCTACTGCAGCCTTTAGACACCAATAATGAGCTTCAATAGAGGAAGGTAACAGGTGCGTTGTTATACCATTCAAACTGGAACACAACAGTAATTTCCGCTGAAATGGGTAAGAGTGTGGTACCTATTAAGACAACTCCTAGGCGGAGAAGTAATCTACCACCTGTCAATACCTTTGCCTAACACCCATAGGGGTACAGCACAGCCTTATGTTCCGTATTCCTGCATTCCAAGAATTAAGAGAAATAATGAACGACGTAATTCAACTCGAAACAGCATTATTGGCGCATTGCGGTTGAACTTTTTCCATAGACTCACCGAATGCAAGAAAAATATGGTTTTATTGAATATTATAGAACTTGGAAAAGAAAGGCAAACTTCTTTGGATAATAATGATGTATTTACTCGAACACTACAAATATTTAAAGAAACTATTATTTACGCATTTTATCGCGTCTAATTTTGTTTTTATATTCCCGACGTTTCGTTTGCTTTACAGCAGCCGTGGTCACGGGGGTACTGAGGTGTTAGACGTCCAGATATGTCATAGTTAACTCGGGCTACCTTCCATTTTTATTTATTAATTTTTGTTCCGTCCGAAAAGGAGCAAACGAAGGAAAGGGGCACCTGGTGGTATCGATCCCCACCTACATCTTCGGGGACTTCGAAAGAGAGGTACGTTGCCGTCTTTTAAGGATATTTGCGGAAGGGGAGGGGGAGAAGGGAAGATCCTCTGGTTACCTCTCTTACCGAACCAATTGCAGAAGTACAAGATGCCTCTATTTCAGGCGGGTATTCTGGGAGGCCGTGGTACGAGCGGGCCGCTTGGCTCTACCGCGTACAAACTCAAAAACAGCTACTACATCTCAAGAAAGCGTCAGAAAAAGTCGGCGGAGAGTTATTACACGGTTTGCTCATACTCTTGAGGATCTTGACGCTGTTCCCAGATGCTCAAGTGTATGAAGCATGAGGCTCCAAAGTGGGATTGCCCACATAGTTATCTTTTATTTATCTCACAGACATGCAGGTCAGGTTTATCAATACAAATATTACTTATATAGAACGTTCTATTTGTCGATCGTTTATATTATGAGATCTGAGTTGTACTGTGCTTTGTTACTGTAATTTAATACGAAGAACAATATCAATTCGAGTGCTATGTATTGACAGACAATCACGATGTCAAAGATTAAGTAGTTCTTAAGGTGATTGCGATAGGACAGTACGAATTTTATTTTATTTATTTTATTTATTTATTAAGGATTACCAACAAGGTTAACACATAACAAATTCTTTTTTATATAAAAATGTTTTTTTAAAAAAAAGGCATGTGTCACCTTACTTAAAGGCAACCACGGAAAGCCAGTAGACCCAGTCTAGTAAAATTAAATAAATATTAATATTAAGCAGATCTATTGCTTTACTAAAGTAACACTATAACAAAGAAAGGTAATAACAAAAATAATGAAATAATGAAATAATTAAGCAACCTACGATTTACTTCTATAAACTATTGTTAATGCCCTCCGCATTTTAGTCCTAAGCTCAGAAATTTTGGTTGAGAGAATGTCCACGTCCACTTTTTTATATTCCTCGTTATATTTTCTAACCATTCTATTTAGAGGCGCATTAAATCCTATATTTGTACGAGACATTTTGGTACAGAAAGGGACAAAACGAGATAATCTTACTGACTTAAATGGTGCTGAAAATTGCAGTCTTGAGAGTAAACATGGACAGTCAATAACATTATTGACAATGTTGTATAGGGTAAGATGATCTGTAAGCTGCCTACGGGAGGAGAGAGGCAAAAGTTTGAAATGCTTTAGACGGCTGTTATAATTCGGTAATTTCTTTATAATACCACAGTCATACGAAAGGTGCCACAGAAAACGTTTCTGTATTCTCTCAATGATTTGCTTATATTTTATTCACAATTTGTGAATATTTTAAATTATATTATATTTTTATAACATCATGAGCTCCCACGACCGCTTTACTGAATTCTGCGGAGGTCAAAGGTTAGACCTTTCCACCTACTTTTCACTATAGCTTATTTGGAACATCGTGACATATGGTAAGTCTGTCACGGTCTTAGTGATCAAGCTAACGAAACAAACAAAATAAACCGTACGTGGATAGATTGAATCGGCACGGAAGCCGAGTATCAGGTCTTAGAGTCAGATCCCCAACCGCTCGGTATATTACGGGTGACCCGGGATATATATTTTTAATATTTTATTTAATAGACGATATAAGAACAAACGCGATTTCTGCGAAGTACAGAATCGAACTTTATTATTTTTCAATCTACTTGGTAACACTTCGGCGCCACCCACTAATGTAGCATGACTTTTATCAGATTGATCAAGTTCATATTAATTAATTTGTTTACAACACTATTTATAGAGTTGTCGTCTGTACGAGTGTAAATTTGCAGATCGACCGCGTAGAAATGGTATGGGGTGCTGAGCAATTTCTGTAGGCAATATTATAAGTGGTAGAGCCAAGCAGAGGCTTTTGTTGCTGCTTGAATGGAGGTCGGCTCGACCGGGGTAGTACCACGACCTCGCAAATTCCGGCGTAAAGTAGGCATCTTGTGCTTCTTCGTTTCAGATTTCCCCATCCCAAATATAGTTAATGGCGGGCAACACACCTAGAGCACCTGTGGTGTTGCAGATGTATATGGGCGACGGTAATCATTTTTTTTATAGAAAAAGGGGGCAAACGAGCTTGCGGCTCATCTGATGGTAAGTGATCACCGAAGCCCACTAACATCCACAACACCAGAGGAGCTACAGATGCGCTGCCGGCCTTTAAGGAAGGAATAAGCTCTTTTCTTGAAGGTTCCTAAGTCGTAACTGTCCAGAAATACTGCTGGCGACAGCTGATTCCACAAAGTCGAAGTGCGTGGCAGAAAACTTCGATTAAAACGCACTGTGGTGGAATGCCAACCATGTAGGTGGTATCGATGGAACTTCGAATTCTGTCGCGATGTACGATAGTGAAACTGAGCAGCTGGGATCAATCCGAACAGATCCTCAGAACATTCCCCATGGTAAATTTTGTAAAAAATGCAAAGAGAAGCAACATCTCTTCGCAAGGCCAAAGGATCTTCTATCTTACCACCAGGTGAACCGCTTGCTCGTTTACCATCTTTCCTATCAAAAAATATATGGATAATATACTAAGATTGGCTCAAGGTCAATAATTTAAAATTACAAACAGAGGTACGTATACAGCTCTATGTTACTAGCGCACCCAAAATGAAGCCAACTAAGTACTACAATTGTTGCCTCTTGCCCCAGTCGCTTTCGGATAAGGACACGTGCTTCACGGTTCCCGCTACCCGTGTTTGTATTTCGTTTTACAGCTTCATATATCGTCGAGAATGCACTAATTGTATGTAATGTGAGTTAACTTAAACAATTTATATATGCGTGCTGCCGCTGCGTACGAAACTTTGTATTCGGTTGGTTCGTGAGCATATAACGTATCTTTATTATAAAATCTCTCTCTCTCTCTTTTGATTTCTGATTACCGACGCCCATGTACATATGCAATGCCAGAGGAGCTACAGATGCGCTGCCGGCCTTTAAGGAAGGAATAAGCTCTTTTCTTGAAGGTTCCTAAGTCGTAACTGTCCAGAAATACTGCTGGCGACAGCTGATTCCACAAAGTCGAAGTGCGTGGCAGAAAACTTCGATTAAAACGCACTGTGGTGGAATGCCAACCATGTAGGTGGTATCGATGGAACTTCGAATTCTGTCGCGATGTACGATAGTGAAACTGAGCAGCTGGGATCAATCCGAACAGATCCTCAGAACATTCCCCATGGTAAATTTTGTAAAAAATGCAAAGAGAAGCAACATCTCTTCGCAAGGCCAAAGGATCTTCTATCTTACCACCAGGTGAACCGCTTGCTCGTTTACCATCTTTCCTATCAAAAAATATATGGATAATATACTAAGATTGGCTCAAGGTCAATAATTTAAAATTACAAACAGAGGTACGTATACAGCTCTATGTTACTAGCGCACCCAAAATGAAGCCAACTAAGTACTACAATTGTTGCCTCTTGCCCCAGTCGCTTTCGGATAAGGACACGTGCTTCACGGTTCCCGCTACCCGTGTTTGTATTTCGTTTTACAGCTTCATATATCGTCGAGAATGCACTAATTGTATGTAATGTGAGTTAACTTAAACAATGTATATATGCGTGCTGCCGCTGCGTACGAAACTTTGTATTCGGTTGGTTCGTGAGCATATAACGTATCTTTATTATAAAATCTCTCTCTCTCTTTTGATTTCTGATTACCGACGCCCATGTACATATGCAATGCCAGAGGAGCTACAGATGCGCTGCCGGCCTTTAAGGAAGGAATAAGCTCTTTTCTTGAAGGTTCCTAAGTCGTAACTGTCCAGAAATACTGCTGGCGACAGCTGATTCCACAAAGTCGAAGTGCGTGGCAGAAAACTTCGATTAAAACGCACTGTGGTGGAATGCCAACCATGTAGGTGGTATCGATGGAACTTCGAATTCTGTCGCGATGTACGATAGTGAAACTGAGCAGCTGGGATCAATCCGAACAGATCCTCAGAACATTCCCCATGGTAAATTTTGTAAAAAAATGCAAAGAGAAGCAACATCTCTTCGCAAGGCCAAAGGATCTTCTATCTTACCACAAGGTGAACCGCTTGCTCGTTTACCATCTTTCCTATCAAAAAATATATGGATAATATACTAAGATTGGCTCAAGGTCAATAATTTAAAATTACAAACAGAGGTACGTATACAGCTCTATGTTACTAGCGCACCCAAAATGAAGCCAACTAAGTACTACAATTGTTGCCTCTTGCCCCAGTCGCTTTCGGATAAGGACACGTGCTTCACGGTTCCCGCTACCCGTGTTTGTATTTCGTTTTACAGCTTCATATATCGTCGAGAATGCACTAATTGTATGTAATGTGAGTTAACTTAAACAATGTATATATGCGTGCTGCCGCTGCGTACGAAACTTTGTATTCGGTTGGTTCGTGAGCATATAACGTATCTTTATTATAAAATCTCTCTCTCTCTCTTTTGATTTCTGATTACCGACGCCCATGTACATATGCAATGCCAGAGGAGCTACAGGTGGGTTGTCGGCTTTCGGGAAGGGCATAGGCTCTTTCCGAGATACTTTAAGAAGTTAACTCCCGAAAAAGTTAAATTACGTAAGCTGGTTGATTACGCAAGTTGTGCTGTAATACGAGTGATTTTAAACATTGTGAAATTATATAATCTTACATTATTTCGTAATGCGGCTCCCCTGACGGAGTAGAAACAGGAAAAAGAAACTGCGTAGGAATCCTGGTTTTTTTTTTTTTCTATAATTGTAATGCGTACAATGTTATAAAATAAAAAGTAGGCTACAATGCTGCTAAGATTTTACTATAAAGTATTTACAGATTTCATTGTATTAAATTTTTTTTTTTTCATATTCCCGACGTTTCAAATGCTTGACAGCAGCCGTGGTCACAGGGGACAGGTTAAACTTCCTGGTATCATAGTTAAATCGGTCTACCTTTAGCAATTAATATTCAAAGAAATCATAAAATTTTAACTAAATACCAATAATTAAAGAGAGACAATATCTTGTCACTAGTAATTGACAATCCTCTTGAACACAATTGCAGTTCCTATTCTGCCGTTCGTAACTACTCTTAAGTCCAGTGTAAGTCACGTTCCGAAGACTTATTATCACGCTCCCTTTGTCCCGCAAGTTTGCAACAAATGTAATAGACGGGATAGTTTTCACCGCAAAGTGAAAGTTCAAGAAACTCTATAATTTTTTTCATTTATTGCACAATGTTTACAACATCGACATGGAAAAATAAAAAAAAGGAAGATTTTATTTATAACGTTCGAAAATAGAAAAGTTAAGCTAATATCCCTAAAAATTTAGTAATGATACAGGGCCGTCCCATGGGTATGTTCTTTAAATATAGGAGATAAGAAATTTGGCTTCGCGAAGATATTTTTAAAGGTAATATTGCATTCAGAGATTGTTAAAAAAGTTGCTTTCCTCACCTGGGAAACGTTATTGTTCAAGTCTACAGTCTATCGCTAACGCCTCTTAGAATTCCGTTTCGTGGTCTATCAAATCTGATGTAATGGTTGGGTCGATCAAGGATATGATCACAGACTGCAGATTTCCTAGAGCGTCGGTGTTTCACGTATCTAGGCTGGGTACTACCACCGGCTTGGGATACAGTAATAAACGAAATTAAATCTAAAACCAAGCATACCACTGCACGAATTCAAGATACTATGAGCACATTCTGCGTAGATCGGACCAAAAAAAAAAAAGAAATAAAAGCTGAAGGTAGCCCGAGTTAACTATCTGACGTCTGGACGTCAAACATCTCAGTACCCCCGTGACCACGGCTGCTGTAAAGCAATCGGAACGTCGGGAGATGTATAAAACAAAATTAAACGCAATAAAATTCCTAAATAATAGTTTCATTTCAAACTAAAAGGATGAGCTTTTGAACATACCAACAGTTTTTTTTTAGCATTTCAATTTGCAAACTACGTGAAAATCATCTTACTCTAACTTTATCTAACACTAACTAAAACTAACTCAATACCACTTTATCTGAAGCGACGTTAAGTTAAATAAACGTATAACATTTGATAAGCTATGAACAAGGGGAGGGAAATTTGTGTCCACGTCACGTACTATGTGGGAATTGAACACGGCTCAAGTTCATTGTTCGAGAAAGCTCTCCGTCAGCTTTCTTGTATTTGAGTTTCAGGTTTTCATATTTTTCAATTTTACTATGCTTTACATCAGAGGTTCCCGGACTTTTATTCTCATAAACCACTTTTAAAATTTTGCTGATTCCGGTGGACCCCCTGCTGCTACATTTCTACCACATTCCCAAAACTCGTCAAAAAATTCGAAATTTAGATTTAACTATGGAAATTTACAAGTCCACTGCTGAACATAGGCCTCCCCCAAAGATTGCCACGAAGCTCGGTCCTGAGCCACCTGCATCCATCGACTTTCCGCAACACTGCGCAGGTCGTCACTCCATCTTGTGGGGGGTTGTCCCACACTGTGTTTAACTGTCTGGTAATAAATATCCTTAGATCTGCGGTAATTAAATCCGGAATCCGCAACGCCACAGCCAAACAACGCTTTACCAAAGCGCAAATCTAGTTGTCAACGTATAAATATTAGGTTAGGTGTTATAATATCGTATGTCAAAATAAGATCAATTCTAAGTTTGAGATTGCCCTGAGATTGCTCAGGCTCAGGTGTGCGCAATATTGAAGAAGTTTTATTTATTTTCTATTTTCGTCGACATATTGGATAAAAATGCTAAGCACTTGTTGTTATAAATGGTATATCTATTGTTGTACCTTACAGTACCTCCTAAAGGAATGATGAGTGGAGTGTTCGTCCGTCTGTTAAATCCGATTATATTATCAATGTTTGCGTGATACAATGTAGAAACTTAAATTACCTCCGATATAATCGCAAATGAAAATAGTTCGTCGGTGTAGCGATAATAATTTGCACACACCTAATGTTAAACATTTAGATACCAAAGTATTTATAAATGGGGAAGAGTTAGAACTTGCGGATACCACCGTTTTTCTTGGAATAACTCTAGACGCAAAGCTACAAAGGAGACCCCATATACCCAAACATGTTAGCAGATTTTAGCTCCGCAGCATATCATCAATCATCATCATCATTTCAGCCTGTTACAAGTCCACTGCTGAAGATAGGCCTCCCCCAAAGATATGCATATGCATATGCAGTAAGAAAAATAAGATATCTCACTAATATTGAAACAGTTAAGACAGTTTATTTAAATTATTTCCACAGAGTAATGTCTCATCAAACAATATTCGTTATAAAAAAGAGAGCCATAAGAGCTATCTACTCGAATATTTTTAATTTTAGTAAATTTCTTAGGGATTAATTTAAAGAAATAAATATTCTAACATTATCTTCTCAATACATATATTAAGTAATGTATGTACTTAAAAATATACATACTATTAATGAGAATGGTGATATTCATAATGTTAATATTAGGAACAGACACAAGCTTGTGTTGCCAGTTATTGGATTCCATAGAGACAATAAATCGTTCATGAATGATGAACAATGTATGCGTTTCTACAACGAAATCCCAGAAAGTGCGCAAAGTCTTCCCGTCAAAAGGATTAAAAAAAGGTTCAATAAAAACTTTTTAAATAACGTAGAATAAATATTGTAATAGTCACAAATATTAAAACGTTGGGTTTGAAAAAATTACAAAAATAAAGAGGATACCTTCGGAGTTTCTTTCGCCTGTTTCTTCTCCGTCAGAGGAAACTCATTACGAAACGGTGGTAGATTTAAAAAATAAGGCGTTTGACTAGTGAAATGTATGTTACTTATGTTGAATAAATGATTAGATTTGCATGGAGTGCTTAATGAAAGGTTTAGATGAATGAGTGTTCCCGAGTTTGCGCGTACATTTGCGGGACTTTAACACTCCTGCCCAGTTAACAATTTCTGTTATTGTTAGGTAGTTGCCGCCAAAGTCGAAATTTACCAATAAGGTATTAGCATCATCACTGCAACTGTGACCCGTGGCAGTCTAGAGGTCAGCGCGGTCACTTTTGTTTCATAGAGCTGAATGTGAAAGGCAGCAAACGAGCAAACGATGCACGTACATCTGCAACACCAGAGGAGTTACAGATGCGTTGCCGGCAAGGTTCTTGGGAGATGGAAGGAGGATGAGGACGTGATGGGGAGGGGGAGTGGGCCTCCGGTTATCTGACTCACCGAACGAAACGCAGAAGCACAAGATGCGCCTCTACTTCACGCCGGTATTCTATGAGGCGGTGGTACCAACCCCGTCGAGCTGAGAAAAGTCTTTCTAAGATTAACTATAAAATTAAATTAAATTACATATTTTTTTTGTTATCTTTGTTGTAAATGTAAATGAATTTATCGTAATCCCAAATGCTAAATATTACCCAACTCTACTCCTATTCGTACTTCATTGTAATCTGTGAACATTTTTTTTTTGTTCGAAAGAAAGCAAGACGCATCTGACAAAGGAGCCGAGTGAAATGAGGTCACGAGAGAAAACGCAGGAAGGAGGGAAGGAGCGACGTCAACGACTTCTCAAGTGTGGAAGTGCGCTGGTATGCTGTGTACTGTATGGTAAAAGTTTGAATGATACATCTGTTTTGTTTCCATATTCATCAAAACTATTATTTACGGATTTTATCGCGTTTAATTATTTTTTATATTCCCGACGTTTCGATTGCTTTACAGCAGCCGTGGTCACTCCATCTTGTGGGGTCGTCCCACACTGTGTTTAACTGTCTGGTAATAAATATCCTTAGATCTGCGGTAATTAAATCCGGAATCCGCAACGCCACAGCCAAACAACGCTTTACCAAAGCGCAAATCTAGTTGTCAACGTATAAATATTAGGTTAGGTGTTATGATATCGTATGTCAAAATAAGATCAATTCTAAGTTTGAGATTGCCCTGAGATTGCTCAGGCTCAGGTGTGCGCAATATTGAAGAAGTTTTATTTATTTTCTATTTTCGTCGACATATTGGATAAAATGCTAAGCACTTGTTGTTATAAATGGTATATCTATTGTTGTACCTTACAGTACCTCCTAAAGGAATGATGAGTGGAGTGTTCGTCCGTCTGTTAAATCCGATTATATTATCAATGTTTGCATGATACAATGTAGAAACTTAAATTACCTCCGATATAATCGCAAATGAAAATAGTTCGTCGGTGTAGCGATAATAATTTGCACACACCTAATGTTAAACATTTAGATACCAAAGTATTTATAAATGGGGAAGAGTTAGAACTTGCGGATACCACCGTTTTTCTTGGAATAACTCTAGACGCAAAGCTACAAAGGAGACCCCATATACCCAAACATGTTAGCAGATTTTAGCTCCGCAGCATATCATCAATCATCATCATCATTTCAGCCTGTTACAAGTTCACTGCTGAAGATAGGCCTCCCCCAAAGATATGCATATGCATATGCAGTAAGAAAAATAAGATATCTCACTAATATTGAAACAGTTAAGACAGTTTATTTAAATTATTTCCACAGAGTAATGTCTCATGGTGGGGACATGCGACTGATATTGAAACAATATTCGTTATAAAAAAGAGAGCCATAAGAGCTATCTACTCGAATATTTTTAATTTTAGTAAATTTCTTAGGGATTAATTTAAAGAAATAAATATTCTAACATCTTCTCAATACATATATTAAGTAATGTATGTACTTAAAAA
The DNA here is from genome assembly GCA_029286595.1 of Bhutanitis thaidina. Classification (NCBI taxonomy): domain Eukaryota; kingdom Metazoa; phylum Arthropoda; class Insecta; order Lepidoptera; family Papilionidae; genus Bhutanitis; species Bhutanitis thaidina. Next base: position 901,063 of record JAGSMS010000022.1, read on the forward strand.
TATACATACTATTAATGAGAATGGTGATATTCATAATGTTAATATTAGGAACAGACACAAGCTTGTGTTGCCAGTTATTGGATTCCATAGAGACAATAAATCGTTCATGAATGATGAACAATGTATGCGTTTCTACAACGAAATCCCAGAAAGTGCGCAAAGTCTTCCCGTCAAAAGGATTAAAAAGGTTCAATAAAACTTTTAAATAACGTAGAATAAATATTGTAATAGTCACAAATATTAAAACGTTGGGTTTGAAAAAATTACAAAAATAAAGAGGATACCTTCGGAGTTTCTTTCGCCTGTTTCTTCTCCGTCAGAGGAAACTCATTACGAAACGGTGGTAGATTTAAAAAATAAGGCGTTTGACTAGTGAAATGTATGTTACTTATGTTGAATAAATGATTAGATTTGCATGGAGTGCTTAATGAAAGGTTTAGATGAATGAGTGTTCCCGAGTTTGCGCGTACATTTGCGGGACTTTAACACTCCTGCCCAGTTAACAATTTCTGTTATTGTTAGGTAGTTGCCGCCAAAGTCGAAATTTACCAATAAGGTATTAGCATCATCACTGCAACTGTGACCCGTGGCAGTCTAGAGGTCAGCGCGGTCACTTTTGTTTCATAGAGCTGAATGTGAAAGGCAGCAAACGAGCAAACGATGCACGTACATCTGCAACACCAGAGGAGTTACAGATGCGTTGCCGGCCTTAAAGGGTTCTTGGGAGATGGAAGGGAGGATGAGGACGTGATGGGGAGGGGGAGTGGGCCTCCGGTTATCTGACTCACCGAACGAAACGCAGAAGCACAAGATGCGCCTCTACTTCACGCCGGTATTCTATGAGGCGGTGGTACCAACCCCGTCGAGCTGAGAAAAGTCTTTCTAAGATTAACTATAAAATTAAATTAAATTACATATTTTTTTTGTTATCTTTGTTGTAAATGTAAATGAATTTATCGTAATCCCAAATGCTAAATATTACCCAACTCTACTCCTATTCGTACTTCATTGTAATCTGTGAACATTTTTTTTTGTTCGAAAGAAAGCAAGACGCATCTGACAAAGGAGCCGAGTGAAATGAGGTCACGAGAGAAAACGCAGGAAGGAGGGAAGGAGCGACGTCAACGACTTCTCAAGTGTGGAAGTGCGCTGGTATGCTGTGTACTGTATGGTAAAAGTTTGAATGATACATCTGTTTTGTTTCCATATTCATCAAAAACTATTATTTGATAATTATTGTGCATATGATATGCAATTTAGGATATGACAACATATTTCAAATTCAAAACTTAATTCACAATTTAGGTTCACTTGGTATGTTTGAACACGTCATTTTTTTTTCAAGCTGTCTTTGCTTCATAAGCGTGGTGGATAATGAGCAAACGGATATACCTATGTCCGATTTTAGGTAACGAAATCGATTTCAGAATATCGAACAATCGTTTTTTGAAATCGATGTTGTAAGTTTCGATCGACAGTGCATAGTTACAGTTCTGCTGTTTTTATTAGCTAATTATAAATCTACTAACGTAAACGCTTACAAGTTTTGTGTAATTGTTGGATGTGTAATTGGATAGATAATGTAATCTAAATCGGTATGTGCGCCGCAGTAGACGATTCTGGTTGTGTTGTTCACGTTGGTTGGATTCTGCACTGATTGCGTTCATAGCATCGAGTCTGCGCGAGGTCGGTTAAGTTTTTGCGGTGATGTAATAGGCTTTGTGAAATCGAATATTAAATTTAAACGTGGCAGAGCCAAGCGGCGGCTTTGCTGCTGTCTCGAATGGGCCGGCTCGACCTGATTGGTACCAAGGCCTCGCAGAATACCGACGTGAAGTAGAGGCATTTTGTGCTTCTGCGTTCGGCGAGTGAGGTAACCAGGTTCCCATTCCCATCCTCTAACCCTTCCCTCTACATCATATCAGAATTTTAGAAATATTTCAGAATTTTCATAGTTTCTACATTTTAGAAATCAGAGAATTTCTTACATCAAGTTAATTATTTAGAATAAGATTCTCTCTTTTCATAAAAATAATTAGATCAGAATAAGATGCAAAAAAGGAAGCTGAAATTATTTCGTTATTAACGCCGCAGGTATGAAAGCTCACCCGAAACATCCGGTGAGCAAACTTTGAAGTTAATTACCATTCTAATAATCACTTTAACATTTTTAATTAAGCGAGCTACGCGAAACTTCAGAAACATCGGGCCTTCGTAATCAGGTGAAAATATTGCACGAGATAGAGCACTCTTCCGTTGAACATTAATTTAATTATGAAATCTTGTTGCACAGCTTTGCGGCAAGGTTTGTTTATAATTTGAAAGAGTAAATGATCCACCGACAAACAGAATGCGATGTGTATTTATAGAGCCGAGTTGAACCGTGACAACCGGATGTTATGGCGGGGATGATTATGTTTAAAAATTTGTACGGGCAACGGAGTTCAGACCCAGGTCAGGCGCGAACTTCGAAGCGAGCGCCTTGACCACAGCGTTACTATGGCTCTCTGTTTAGTGAAGAGTGCAGCTCCTAATATTTGTGCAATGATAGTGCAAACGGTCGGATGTTCGTGACCTGGGGAGGACGTGTCTTCCTCCTGGGTGTTTTTTATTGTATCACGCGGTGGAAAGGTGATCGCATCTACCAGGCACCGGAAGCTGTCTGGTTATGTCGAGATCAGCGTTGAAGATCGACTAAAACCACCACGGTTTAGATATAAACGCTGTTGGCCCGGTGGCATACAGTTTCGGCGGTATGACCCGCGAGCAGGAGGCCAGTGAGTGAAAGAAAATTAGAAGAGCAACGACGCTGCATTCTTGAGGCCTTCCCTTTCTCCACTCCCTGTTGCAGGTGTACGTGGGCGACGATAATCACTTTCTATCAGGGGAGCCGCTGGCTCGTTTGCCGCCTGTACAATAAAAAAAAGCCTGGCTAATAATAAAAATAAAAGCAACTACGCAATAATCGCGCAATTAACAATTAACTTAGTATTTATAATTAATAATGTACTGGAACATTCTAAGACCTTACGCCAGCTATTTACGATACGATTTATTCATTTACACAACACAAAAGTTACAAAAAATACAATTATACAGAAAAAAAACAATAGATATGTAAAAACAAACATAAACAATTTAAGAGAAATACTTTATAATTTATAGCCCGTGTCGTGTCAAATGAAACTACCGATTTACCTACCAAGCACTCGGTCAGCGTCAGACCCTTCGCGGTTCACGATTACCAAGCGCTCACACACGGTCGCTCGATCATGCCCTCACGTATTCTTACCTATATACTCTAAACTCTAAAAAATATTACTTTCTATTCCCTCGTCACGTAAACGTATTACTTAAAATAGAAATTAAAATTAAAACCTCTTTCTAAATACGTATGCTGGTTGGTAGGAATCATTTTTAAAATATGGTAATTACTTCTCTATGTTTAAATCACAAAAAGGGGAAAAAATACGAAAATGTAAGCAAGATTTAGCTACTAATTTAGGGCGTACATCTATATATAAAACGAGTGTATAAAAATAATAACTTCAGAAACCTAATCGAATCTATAACTTAGACACTAACTAATAAGAAATGTGTTTATTATGTTAAATTCAATTATCTCTTTAGTATTTTGGTGTAATTTGCAACTCTTAGGAAAACCCTGAAATACTTTATCTGAAATATAGGATACTCACTGATCAGAATAGTGTAGTAAGTAACCAACAACATAGAGTTTTTTTTTTAATGGGAAAGGCGGCAAACGTGCAAGCTTTTCACCTGATGGTAAGTGATGAACGTCGCCCACGTACATCCGCAACATCAGAGGTGCTGCAGGTGCCGGCCTTTAAGTGTATTTGGGAGATGGAAGGGAGGATTAGGAGGGGAATGGGGAGGGAGAATGGGCCTCCGGTTACCTCACTCGCCGAACAAAACGCAGAAGCACAAGGTGCCTCTATTTCACGGCGGTATTCTGCGAGGCCGTGGTACCAACTCGGTCGAGCCGGCCCATTCGAGCAGCAGCAAAAGCCGCCGCTTGGCTCTATCTCTCTCGACTTTGAGGTTATCTGTACAGTCAAGTTTAAAAAAAATCAACCGGCTGAATCTTTGCTAAATGGACACATTGGACTCGATTTCAAGCCACACAACTATTCCTGAGAAAAAGTGACCGATATAATTTCGAATTGAGAAATAATAACAAATTCAAATATTTTTATTAAACTAAATGAAGAAATTATTTCTGGGTCTATGCACACGTACATATAATAAAATTCATGAATGTATATTGAACCTTTCAGAGACAAAATTTAAAAATTTCACAAAAAAGTATCTGTGCTCAAAAGCTTGCTATAACTTTTCCTTACTATAATTTGTCTTCATGATAAGGAGGCATGATATCTTGTAACCTGACCGGGAGTTATTTGTAACTAGTATATAATTAATTCATTTTATTTATTAAGGTACAATCACAAATAAATATTCTAACCTTGGCTCCTCAATACGTTTACAAGGAAAACGTAATGCTTAATGTAAACACTAGGAACAGACAAAAGCTTGTGATGCCGGTTACTAGACTATATAGTTAGTAACACGTTCATGAGACAATGTATGTGATTACGCTCTTCTAGGATGGCTGGGGAAAGCTAGTAATATTACTATTCAAACAACGGCTTTTCCAAAGGTTCATAATTTATTTAGTAGTGCAGTTGAAGAACATTTTTTTTTCTTTTATTATATAAGAAATCATCTAAGTTTATGTATGCATTGTGTATATTTCTATATATATAGATAAATATGTATGTATAGTGTGTTAAGTGTTTTATATAATGTACAACTATAATTACATGTATGTCTAAGTACAGTTATACATAAATATTATATTGAAGTATAATATTCGAGTATATATATATATGAACATAATATTATTGTGCACCCTTTCACATTTTCTCTGTTCAATCTAATGGTAGACTGGTAGAGAATGCCTCTTGGCACTAAGTCCGCCTTTTTGTCATGTAATGTGCAAATAAAGTTTAAATAAATAAATAATTTATTATAAGCAAGTGTCTTACTTGCATAAATTACAGTCAAACAATACCGCGTTGCTAAATTGATGAAGGACACCTAGCGACAAATTATTTAACTAAAACTTTAGTCTCTTCGATCTAACAGTATACGTTTCTACAAAAAAATCCCAGCAAGTGTATAAAGTCTTCATATCATAATAGGTTTAAAAAAATATTAGACGGAGACTTTGAAAAGGGTTATTATAATATTAAGGTTTGGATGATAATAATCCCTGGGAATTAATTGAACGTACCAAAGACGTTTCTAGAAAATAATATTGTAATATTTGACTTCTAAAACGTTATGTTCTTAAAAAAATACAAAAATAAAGGATACCTACGGAGTTTATATAGCGAGCAGTCATTTGAAGATTAAAGAGTAAGCATGCGCAGAAGAATTTAATTACGGTTTCAGCATGAACACCAATCTAAATACGATGTATCTCAATAACAAAGCGGACTATGTGTGAAATATGATCTGGTACTAGGTATAAACAAATAAGGTTAAGGCACGTGCTTAGCTTATTCTGTTCAAAACTCAGTTTCGTGTTTTAGATCACTCAGTATCTTCAGCATTAATATGCGCTATAGGTCTTTCCTATACGCGTACGTCATCACAGATTTACGTCACGCGATTTTTGCGCGTTAAATTTGTAATATACTCTGAATCCTCGAATGTAGAAATATATTTTTATCAAAGCAGCAGCCCTAACGGTACACCAAACGCAGTGTCGCAAGGGCTGCTGCTTCAATTTGTTTTGTTCAATTTTATGGTAACGCGTTTAGGGTAGGCAGCGACACACACAGGCTAATAACGCGTTAGATTCTCCATGAAACGATAAAACTGTTTCGTAGTAACTTAAAGCGCCAATAGCCTAATGGGTTAGGGTGCGGACTGCGAAACATGACGTGAAAGTGAACAGACATCTAGGCAAGCGTGTACCATCCTAGGCCTCATCTTCGCTTTCCATCGGGCAACATTGAGGTCAAACGCAAGCCTATTTTTTCATTAAAAAAAAAACATTGCAGATCCGAGTCCATCATTCGACTATTGTCGTGAACCACTCCAGATACAAGCTCTAATGCTTAGTTGGAAGGGTTAACAGGAATATTAGTAATGTTAATTAAATAGCATTGCTAGTATTGTTTTAAAAAAAAAATTAACCCGTTTTTAATTGTAGTTACTGCCTAGTGTCTATTATGAAGTACCGGTTTATACTTTTGTGTAGTATCTCCTTTACATTCATCGTGGCACTTATGTTACCAGACGCTCCCTCGCAATACAATAAATATGATTTACGAGTATAATGTGAAGTGAGATGACATTGATTTTTATAGTAAGCATTTCCGTTTCACTGTACAATGGTGATTATATTCTCGTTTCTTTCAGCGTTGACAAGGTTAGATATTATTTTCATGTGATTACATTAAGCTCTCGAAATGTTAGCAGCTTAAAATTGTCTAAAGTATAGTTTATTAATTACTATTATTAAATCACCCTAGTAACTAGTGTTTTCTATGTTAAGATATTGAAGTCACATTATTTATTAGTGTGATGTTAAAGTTGCAGCAGCTTTATTATATTCTGTGAGTTGCAGCTTGTGAATATCCCACACCTGAACAAAAGCTTCCTCACTAAATTGCAAAGGGGTTTTGAAACCGGAGTGTCTCCTCCACGTTGCTCCTCTACGGCTTAGCAGCTTAGCTTAGCTTTTGAAATAATATTGGTTTATTATGACGTGCTGGTCTCCTCTCCATGTTTTCCTTCACCGCCGAGCACATGGTGAATTCTATACTTAATATTGCTATTAAAAAAATTAATAGCGCCGGCACTGGCGTCCAAGCCAACCACCGGTTCAAACCTCAAGTTCACTCAAAGCTGTTATTACAATAACTTGTGGGCAAACTTGCGCGACCTTAACGTAACGACTTGGGCGTATGCTAAGTGCAACTAAGCGATTGTGAAAAGAAAGAAAAAGTGAACATTTAAACTAAAGAGCGAGTCGGAACACGGCATGGTCGTATTATACGAAACACTTCACGTTTTGTGCACCCATCTTTAGAAAATGAATTATTATTATTTTTAACAAACAATTTAAATTCCTACACATGTCATCATTATATGTTACTCCCTCACTGGTCTCATATCAAAGTGAATTTCAACAAACGTGTGCGACATAACGACAGTCTTCTTCCGCCCTATTCCATAGTCGTCAGCCAATTTTTGGCACATGGACAGGTCTCGGGGATCAAAGTTACTTATTAACAAGCACGACATCGATATGGAATCGAATAAAAAATCGATGTTCTGCTAGATCGTCCTCATCGCAGCAGAGATGTGAGAATGCGTCCGGAGTTGGCATGTTGCAGGGCAGCTTCTCATGATCTTACGGCTGAAATAATTTTTTTTTATTAGGTAATTTTTTTATTTGATTTTATTAGATTCACTAAGCTGAATACAAAGTACGTACATGCTTACACATAACATAAAAGATAGGATACTCTTTTAATTGCATTCTGATAAATGTAGACATAGCGTGCCTATCGACTGATAACTTATTTGATACTTAGAACATTAAATTTAATCTTAAAGTAATTAAGAAATAAAAACAAACATTTATGCTGATTATAATGGCTGAATAAGTAGGTCGAATTTGCCAGACTTAAATTACCAAGATTAGCAACGAGCAACAGCTTTAGTGATGTAAAGTTAGTGTTCCGATCACCAGCCGTCGTGCCAAGCTTGATGTGAAGTGAGAAGCCCATATCCAGCAGTTGGCCGATGACACATTATGGGAGAAGAAAATTCAATAATTTACTAACCCCACAATATATGGATTGGTATAAATAATTTTTTCGAAACTCGTACGATTAGGAGCGTTGGCCTGGACAATTTGCTTGAAAGGTTTATTTCATCTAATATATTTTATAATTATTAATTACAACATGTAATTTACTAGTCAGATAAAGTTGAGCAAATTTTATATTATTTAATTTAATAATTGTGTTTTATACCCTTACAAATTCGCTTCGGTGGTGCTTACTTATTATAATTTCATGAAAAACTTACGCAAAGTTTGGCAAAAGACTTACTGTTTGTATATTAAGTTAAATGCTTTAATAACTTTAACCTTCGAACCAAAAACTTCGTTCGTATTGTCATCTAAGTACATAGACGTAAGTTTAAGTAAATGGTTGAGAGGGGAGTTTTACGTACGTACCAATCAGATGATAGAAATGGAGAAACGTTTTAAACCTAATACTTTAGTAGCATCGTGTAAATATTTGAGAAAAACTCAAATTATTAATTTTCGGGTCTGGTGGTGTTGTGTGCGTCTCGTATCTCTAACACTGCATCCGAACCTTCTTAATATCTTTACAGGGTTACATCGGATATGGGAATGTCAAGACGACTGTGTGCCGCTATGTTTGAGCGTACACTTACGGCACTGTAATTGTGTTCAGAATGTTCACTGGGATAGTGTTCGGAAGTTGATGGACCCTGGTCGATCGGCCAGGAGGATGTGATGATCATTAAATTGACATTATGTCCCGGGCACTATGTACTAAGGTAGATTTTCATCTTGGCTGGAGGGAGGGTAAAGAAAAATAAGGAATCCAAATTCAAATAACGTTTATTAATCTTTTTATTATATTTTTTTTCTCAAGAGTTTAGAATGATTTAATATATTTTAATTTTAAATCTCATTTATTTGAAATCCTTATTCTGAGTACCCTTTGATTAGGAAGAATAATGGAATATATATAGTATATTTACGAATGTGTATGTATATATATCTCTATTTAATTATATGTAATCTTATTTATTTAATAGTATACATATTATGTATTAGAAATGTATGCACTAAGTTTGCCATTTCAATAAAATTTCCTGTTAGGGTCTGCTGGAAGAAATTTCAATGTGTGGAATAAGTAATGCCCTTATACTAATACTATGTTTTAATGTTTTCATGCCTTTTTGTGTGTGTGGGCAACGGTATTCACTCAAGAGAGCCGCTTGCACGTTTGCCGCCTATATGATAAAATAAAGAAAAAAAAATTAAATCATAAAAAAGATTATTATTAGCGAGAGAGAGAAAATGATTAAATGTTATTACGAGGAGATGATAACAATGTTTATCGGTGTAAAGCTGTAATGAAGAGCTTGGGTGCTCCCAGGAAGAACAGAAAACGAGAAACCCCTCATTTGTGTATATATGGCATTATTTAGTCGCGCAAATAGCAATCATTTAAAATATTTAAACAGACGAAGTTCTTTCACAATTGGGCATCTTTGTAGTCTTTCAGTAATTTTCCTCTTGTACGATTTACACCACGACGTCATCTTCAGAACACTGTTCCGGTGGTCAACTACGCAGGAGATATTAAAGTGGCGTAATCGTATCGGCCCGATGCGTTAAGACGAGAGGCCCCACCTCTCGTCTTAACGCATCGAATGCATTGTCAGAGATACGGGACGAACACAAGACAACCGGACTCGAAAACCGAACAAACACACCTGAACCAGACCCGCAAAACCGAACAAGCTATTGCGCAAATATTGTCATCGGCTAGGGTTCGTAGCCAACACCACTCAGACTCGCGTCGGTCATAGAAATTTATAAAAATATTAAGCTAAAAAAATAACTTTTCACTATCAAGAATTAACAACGATGAGTTACTGTTCGACTGGAGAACACACAGAGCCGTTTATTACATCCGGAACAAACTTGCGGAACAAGAAATGTGATAATAGTTGAACGAAACGTGACTTGCAATGGAGCCGGGCTACTTAAAGCGGCACGAGTATTTGTTACATGATATGATAAAGTAACTTGTTTAATATGTTCGTAAGCAATTAGCAGACGATCCTATCGGAATAGATTAATGAGGGACTACAAATGTTAGTAAAATGTAAACCAGCGTTCGTAGATCAATTGCACGCTCTTAAATAATCGCACATTTTACGAAAAGTTCCATCAAGTCAAATAAATTTAATGAAATCTTAAAACTGTCATCGATTCATTTAAATTTTCTTAAATTTTTTCGATTTACAATATTTGGAAAATGAAATGAACACAATGTGTCACACGATATTGTGTGATTGTGCGGAACCCACGTCGCATGTTTCCGACTCGCACTTGCCCAGATTATTTATATATTTTAGTTTATCACGAAAAGAGTCGGTTGGTCTGCGATTTATTGCAAGCTCAATTATTATATACATTGTGAAGAAGAAATCACAAATATCGTCTTGCACTTTATTAACAAAGAGTTCATTAACATTGAGTTAAGTTTCCTAATTCACATTTAAATGGTGTTCTAATTTTGAAGTATAATGGTTTGAATTTACTTTTAGTTACAATATAATAGAATAGTTTAATTCATTCGTACTGTATACACGTAAGTGTTACGTGTGTAAGGTGTATGGTGGCGCAAGGAATTCTATCACCCCCTTTCTTCTAGTGGTTGTCGTAAGAGACAACTAAGGTCTCGAAAAGTCTCATGGCATCTGGCGATTCTTCTGCTCGAGGCTTTCGACTATTGTTGTGAACCACTTCAGATACAAGCTTAGGCTTAGTTGGAGAAGTTAACAAGAATGTGAGTAATGTTAATAGCATTCTTATAAAAAAATGGCCGACTTGATCGGATAGTGTATTAGCAGTTGACTGGGACGCTGCAGGTCTCTAGTTTGAATCTCACACGGAACAAGTATATGTACTGCCTACTAATAGTGGTTTTCTGTCTCGCAGACATCCACACTGTGGCGGCACTTATTCGGAAATTAAATTTATCTTAATATTTTTAATCATTCAATACATTTATAAAGCTGTAAGTTGTTAAAGCATGGATCATTCATAGACAAAAGTGTAATAAACTTGTGTCACCAAGTCTGAAATATTCTGTTAATTTGGTATTATTGAAACTTTGAGCAGATAGTCTATTATATTAGACTTTCAAAACTTCGGTAGTTATGTTATAAGAGGTCACGCCGTTAACACCTGCCGCTCTTTAACTTTCGTTGGGTTTCGAAAATATTTCATTGTTCGATGATCCTAATTAATAGCTTAAGGCAATGAGAACGCCATTTTATGTACCTTTTTGTGTGTAAAAGTTTCCATTAATAAATAACCATATTTGTTATCACGACCGTTTTTTCATTCGCAAGGCGCCACTGCAGCGTTTTCGCCGATTCGATTTGCACACAGAACGAGTTATTGTATGCCAGATATTCACTAAAAAAGTATTGTGCATTCAATATCTTGTTTGTCTATCTTTTTTGTGTCTATTCACAACTATATTTCCGGTTTGAAGGGCCTCACATCCATCTCAACGTGATAGAGCCAAGCGGCGGCTTTTGCTGCTGCTCGAATGGGCCGGCTCGACCGGATCGGTACCACGGCACGGCATATTGTGCTTCTGGGTTTTGTTCGGTGAGTGAGATAACCGGAGGGCCACACCCCCTTCCCGTATCCCTAATACCCTTAAAGGCCGGCATCGCACCTGCAGCACCTCTGGTGTTGCAGATGTACGTTAGCGACGCTAATTACTTACCATCAAGTGTTTGTTTTTTTTTGTCTTCACAAAAAAAAAAAAAAAAACTTTGCCCTACAACCTACTCGTACTTGCCCAGGCAGATGTATGGGCAAACGTTTCAAGATATGGAGCCAGCATGGCTTTTACTGACGCATTCTAGCAGAAGACTATGTTCAGTAGTGGACTTAAATGGGGCTGATAACGAAAAAGATATGGTCATAGACTAGTATTTATTTACTAATATTATGTACTAGTAGTATAAATTTAATACACAGGAGAAAGACTACATTTGATCTTTTATGGTTTTTCAAAAAAGGACACGTGACACTAAAGTACAATGTAGGGCACGACATTATTATTTCTTGTTTTTAGCAAGTTCATGATTATTCGTATTGTTTAAGTAGACAGTACGGTTTAGTTAAAAAATGTCTGTCAGTTATGTTTATTGCCAACTGGCCAGGGTACTCTATGCGGCAATATTTCATTACGATCGTGTTTATGACAGAATATTTTGCCCGCAATTCAAAGTATTTCGATGAAGTGTACTAGACTATATATCAAGTTTTAGTAAGTTGTTTGAAACTTAAGAAATCAATAGAATGCATTCAGAAAGTTAAATATACAGCTACATATATATTTATGCTAACTTTTGCTTAATTTTTAGTTACATATACGTCAGTTAGTTGTGTGTAATTTTGTGGTTTTGTGCCGTATAAAGTATCTTGCTTTCTTTCTTCAAAAGGTGGTCATATAATAATAATAACAGTAAACACTAGCAACCGTTTATCTAATACTGGTGGTCAGAAGTCTATACATTTTAATCCTTTCGACCACAACGTGACTGGTGTTAACCGAAGCTAAGGTCTCGTACCATCTTAAAATTACCCATGGGTTACGCGAACCTCCTCTCGTTGTCGGAAGACTCTTTCGTTAACTAAGGGTCAGAGCACAGCACAGTGGTGGGGTACAGCGTCGCGTTGCCGAGCGTCCAGACAACACTACGGTGTCGTTGCTCTTTATTACTTTTTCTTTGCGAGTCTTCTGCTCGCGAGTCTCTTCCACCGAAGCTGTAAAGGTCACCGGGCCTACAGCGTATATCTATTTCCGTGGGAGTTTTAAACGGTCCGGCAAGTATTGTTGACATCGATTCCAGGCAGATGACGTAGACCTTTCCCCACTAATGATAAAAATTTAAAAAGAACTACTATAAACTTTCGTTGACGCCGTATAAAAAATATAATTTTGATTTTAATGTTTTTGTTCTTGACAATGTTCTCTTAATTCGACTTTTTTTTAGCGAAGAAGCCTTCCTTTATGTTCCATCTTTCGGCCGTAGACACGAAAAGTGTCTTGCAGAAGCCCATTTGTGTTTTATCTGTTTTTCAGTTGCTTATCTCGGGTGACAAGCGTGTAATATAAACACAACATACCAAACACACACACACACACATGATCGAAGCATTCATTGAATTATTTTTTTTTAATTACATTTTTCCCTGATTACAGAGAATTATCTGTAGTCTATAGTACTAATTTCTATAGTCTAGTTGTTGCTATAAGGAATTATTGTTAATTTACTTGCGAGAAGACTCTGACCTCTCTAATACAGATTCTTAACCTCGCACCTTGAGATGTCAATGACTTAATATAGTGCTACAAACTCTGTGTTTCAAATTCTAATGACAATAAAGATTAAGGCATTATATATTACAGTTTTTGCCAACCCAGACAGTTCGGATCGGAGGAAAACGGTATAATTTTCGACGCACCGATATAGAAGAACACGTAGCAAATCTAACAAGCGATTTGGTAAAAGATTTCTTTATACGTCGACCGTTCTCCTTAATCAGCGTCTATTTGTCATCCGACATCAAAAAAGGGGGAGCACGGGACAACGACACACTCGCTCGCGTCTCCACGTGATTTCGTAATGTCTTCACACGACTTCCGTGTGTTTTTTTTAAATCCCGAATTTAATCCAAAAGTTTAGTTTAGTTGGCATTGACGGAGATATTAACATCTTCATTGCAGCCTGGATCTAGTGCTGGATAAGATTGCCATAAAACACGCCACGATGCAGGTGGCAGCACTGTACTGATCGTCGATCGATCTTGCCGGAGGTCGTGTAAGAGTCTGCCTGATTCGAGAATCTTTCTTCTCGAACGGTTGTCAGTTCTGCGTGCTATGTACCCGGGCCGGATGCCATTTCGGTTTGCTAAATAAAAGTGAATTTTGATTTCGACAACATCATGTGCAATTCGTATATTATTCTACTACGTATGAGTTTGTTCGGTTGCAAAAATTGAAGTCATCAGAATTTTTTTTTTTAAGTGAAAGGAGCTAGCCGCTTACCTGATGGTAAGGATTACGTTGCCTGCCTTTTCGGGATATTCGGGGAATAAGAGGGATGATAGGGACGGGAGTTGGGGAGTTGGGATGGGGGGGGGGGGAGAGGACCTCTGATTATTGTACTTCACGCTGGTATTCTGCTAGGTCGTGGTACTACCCCGATGGAGTCGAGCTATTCGAGCAACAGCTAAAGCTCCCGCTTGACTCTACCACGATTTCACACATTCCATGATGATTTGAATTACAAATGAATTTGATTTGATGATGTCTCCTAGTTAGAAATGCGGCCTCTATTTCTTACTAGGATCCGTCCGTAACCACCACCACCGACCTTAGAAAGGTCAGAGGTGGTTTATATGCATGTTTCAACTTGCCTCGAAGTGTCCCATGTTATCCAGGCCTAGAGAAACAGAGGCTGGTAACTCACCAGAAATGAAGAAAAAAACTTTTCACGGTTTCAATGCAGCATGCAGGCGAATCCATCCGTGCATCGTTACGTGTAATGAAACTCTAACCGAATTACAAAGAGCAGCTGATTTATGTTACGCCCCTTTAAAAAGGCAAATTTTATTTTTAGTACCGAACAAGGGCGTGTAATTTACAAAAGTTTAGAAGTTCGCCAGTAGAGAGATCTTAAAACAATAAATCTCTTTACGCAATCCACATGAATTCCGTTCCGAAAACAATTACGTTAAAAGCCAGACTGTTACTTTTTGCTACAAAAATATATTGAATGCGTAGCGAATTTTGGAACGAAACGAACCACAGATTGGCTGTAACGACACAAGCTTGTTGTACCTAAAATAATCCGTAAGAAACTCGTGAAAATACCAAAGACGTGAAGCAGAGGCACCTTGTGCTTCTGCGTTTCGTTCGGTGAGTGAGGTAACCGGATGATTACATACCCCTCCCCATCCCTCCCATCACCCAAATATCCTTAAAGGCTATCCGCACCTGCAGCTCTTCTGTCTGTCTGTCTGGTGCAGATGTACGTGGGCGACGGTAATCACTTACCATCAGGAGAGCCTACGTTTGCCCCCATATACAGTAAAAAACAAATTGCTGTCTTTTTTTAACGCTATGCTACAATGTCATTTACAATTTTTACTATCAATTTTTTTATCAAGATTTTGAATTTTGGTGTAACAGTTTGTTCTCAGTAATAAAGTTTGTTTTCTCCTTTTTATGTTTTGGTTATGTTGAGGCTACACCTCCTAAACCTAATTCTCAACTGTAATAATTAATTGTATGTGTGAACTTTTTTTTTTATAGAAGAAGGGGGCAAACGAAGGTGCGGCTCACCTGATGGTAAGTGATCACCGACGTCCACGAACATCCACAACACCAGAGGAGCTACAGATGCGCTGCCGGCCTTTAAAAAGTCTCATGCCATCCATCGCAGGTGCTCGGTGCACGGGTTATCTTGAGCGCGCACTGATTAAAAACCCTATAGAAATCACTGCCGCATATCAGCGGCGGCTTTTGCTGCTGCTCGAAACGGCCGGCACGACCGGGGTAGCGCCACGCAGAATTACGGTTTGAAGTGTGAAAGTGCCTTTGCATTTCGTTCGATGCGCGACGTAACCGGTGGTAAAAGGCAACAGACAATTGTTGTTTATAATTAATTCGCAACCATTTATACACGTAACTAAATTCGTGATCACAAATTGCGTACGAAGATACCTCTTAAATGTCACTTTGACGTGACGTGAACATAATCTACATCTGTCCAATCAGCCCTTTAAGCCTCATCGAAGTAACTAACACATACAGTACATCTCTATCGTATACTGTAGTTTATAGTGTACAGTCACATTTGTAGTGTTAGGTTTTATTTGTATGATAAAACGTCACCACGTTAGATAAAACAGTCCGTGTCTACTGTGTCTTCCTGGAATAATGAGGAATATTTCAAACACTCTCATCAAAATTCCATGAAATAGCTTTGAAGTTAAAAGCTTTCAAACTTAGTATAAATTGTACATACACAGATGCATACAAGCATACATAGAAATAATATAATAAGTAAACTAAATTTTATCAACCATTTTGTAATGAAAATGAAGATTCATTTCTATTATATTTCTACGTACTCGAAAACATTATGCGCATAGATTGATGACATAATAAAAATATATTACATGTAATTTGTAAGCAGCCTGTAAGTGCCCACTGCTGGGAAAATACGAGTATCTGAGAGGGTTTTGGAGCCTAAAAGGACTCGCCACGCTACTGTAATAAATAAGTCTTAAGCAAGAAGTAAATTTAAATACAAATCTTAAAGCAAAGGACCTTTTGAAACACAATGTCAATATGGTTCTCAGAGGGTTTGTTTGGCTTTAGAAGTGCTTTTGTCGTAGTTGGATTCGTTGTACATTTTTGTATGCCTTCCGGTTTTCTATAATTTTAGGTATTATATGTTATTATATGTTCAAGAGCCGTGGTTGCCTAGTGGTCAGGACGCTCACTTTAGTTTCACAGAGCGCGAGTGAGCTGTGTTTAATCCCGGTGCCGGCACCACTAAAATTGTTAATAGCAATTTTAGGTGCTGTATTTACCACGTGCTCAGCGGTGAAGGAAAATATCGTGAGGAAACCTGCATGTCTGAGAAATAATATAAAAAAAAATTCGTGGATATGTGAAGCCCGCCAACCCGCAATGGTGGGGCATTCCCGGCTCCTACAGCCTCTCAGATATTTGAGATGGAGACCTTTGCCCAGCTGTGGCCACTTACAAGCTACTACTTTTTACTTACTTCTTTGTGAGTAGTATCTTTAAGCACTCAAAAACGTTTTATATTTAAATGAAATCACGACGTAATCTGCACTTGGCAGTTAAAGAAACCAATGAATCATTATCAAAAGCTTAGCTGGGTGTCTAGCAAATTTGAATGCAGGAGTAGGCAGTGCACGCTACTGATTTTCATTTCACCAAACAAATCAATTGTAAATAGAGATAGCTTTCGTAATAAATAATCAATGGTATGAAATAACTTACCACCGCTGTAAGCTCACACAAAACTACTCATACCTTAAAAATAAGCTCCCTACGATATCTGATCGATGCACAACTGACGCATGGTATTGTAAATGAAATTTATATGATAATGTAGATAATTTTATGGTCACATTTACATCTCAGGGATATAAAACGAAGCGAGATAACCAAATAAACAAAATAAACATAAGTTTAAACACATAATAGGCCATTTGTTGGCACCTTAGTGGGAACGGCTTAAGTGTATTTGTTCTTTATATTCTTAAATAGGGTTTAAGAACCGCAACTGAATTGTAAACGCTATTCAGTATATAAATGCATTTTAGTCCGAATCTAAGTGGCTGTGTAGTCTTCAGACTGTTAAGTTACTTACTATTCCATCGGGTATTCCACAACTCGTGAATTTGAATACATTTAAACGCAATATGTTCTTGCACAGCAATTTATATTTTGCGAAAATGTAATGCGAAGAACAGACAAGGGCGTTATATGTGGTGTAATGTCTATTAAAAAAACTTTAATGTTTTCAATTAAAAATACAAAAAAAAAAAAAACATTTAGTTATTGCATTA
Organism: Bhutanitis thaidina; assembly: GCA_029286595.1. Lineage (NCBI taxonomy): Eukaryota > Metazoa > Arthropoda > Insecta > Lepidoptera > Papilionidae > Bhutanitis > Bhutanitis thaidina. Next base: position 918,581 of record JAGSMS010000022.1, read on the forward strand.
ATATAGCCTATTGTTCATATGTGCTCGCAGAAATGGGCACAGATTTAACGAGAAATCGTAACGTAAACCAACTGTTGTCAATATTGGATCAATTCAAAATTAGTTATATATATGGATGACATATAGTTTGCAATTACTGAGTTTGATGCATTTGAATTTTCTATGTTATTTAATAAAAATCTAACGTAGTCTATTGGAATTAAAAACAAATAAACAAGTCAAGGTGATCATTTAGCTCTTTAGGAGGATTAATAACAAATAATGGAGTCTATATTAAAATTACTTAATAACATTAGCCAAATGTAACGACAATGTAATGATAAAAGTACTGGTCCCAATAGTATCCCTTGACTTGGCATTTTGCGCTGACGAATGTATAAGCTCCCTCCGATTACTCTCTGTCAGTGATAGTCTGTGATTTATGTTCGTTGAAGCGTCACAGTTGCTTGATAACTATTGGGGCTTTTATGATAGGTTGTAGGCTTTACGCCCTCCATTTTCTTTTAATATCATAGCGTATAACATGTACTGTTTTGTAGTTACATTCAGCATCGTTTTTTAACATGATTATAAGCTTGTTTTAATAAACTATGCAATATAAGTAATATCCATAAGGAAGCTCTTATGAACGTGAAAATCTACACTAGTGACACATTATAGTGACCTGGGTTCGAAAAACGAATCCAGTCATAGTGTTAAAATTTACCTAGTGCTCCACTGTGAAGGAAAACATTGTAACTGAATGTCAGACGAAAGTGGTGAAACTGCACGGAAGAGGCCTTTGCCCTGCAGTGGGACTGTAACATGTTGCTACTATAGTTGAATATGACAAGTTTGTACTGGTATATGTACTACGTATCAGGCAAGGAGTGAGGGCAGAATACTGACATTACTAATCCTACATTACATAGCGCTTAATCAATATTTCAATGGACAATTGATGTACATTGAGTTAAAATAAATAATATACATGATCCTGATGATGATGATGATACATATGAAACTATTATTTGATAAAGTAATGTTTATTTGGCAAAAAAAAACTATTTAATTTTTGCCGATAATTAGTTTTAGTTTTATTTTAATTGTTAGCACGTACTATATGAGACAGGGAGTAGTAGAGCGCGTACTCTACGCTTAGTTTCGTAGAGATTCGTAGAGCTTCGTAGAGCTGCGTGCAGACGTAGCAGGCTAGCGGTCTGGTCGATAGCTTAAGTTTGATAATCCGCTGGTAGCACTAAAAGTCATCTTTTTTTTACCCTTTATGTATATTATTACACACATCTATAATATTAGTACACTACTACTAATACCATATGACTGCCTGTAAATACAATTGTTACAAGACATCGAAGACAAATAAATATTTTGAGTTTAATTTTATACCGAGAAGATCTTCGAATTCGTTTATAAGTGTCGTGTGGTATTGGTGTAAAAATCTGCCAACCCCTTTCTTCTCTTAGTCGCCATGGGAAGGGGCCTATACCTGCATGTCGGAGAATTAATAAAAAAAGATTGCTTAATATACTGAATACTGTTTTATACCAATCAGAGTCAAGCACGCAGTCCTTGAATGCAGATGCCTTGATGAATTAGATTCATTATTAGGGCCTAATGCCACATTAGCAGTAAACGTGTCTCGGGTTCAATCACACTTTATTATCGTATATTTATTTCAGCTGTAAGTTAAAAGAGAGCTTTCACATATTTTAAAATTATTCCATATCCCCGACATGAAGGCGACGAGTCTGTTTTCATTAATTCAGCCTAAAAGAGGAATATTTCCCTTCATAAAACATCGCTACATATCTCGGAACGTTGTGCGCATATAGCGTACATCAAAGAGAAGCGGTCGGAATGTTATGTTAACTGTTGCGTTAGTTTGATGGTTTGCCATAGAATTTATTCATTAGTTAACTGAATGGAATATATTAGTAACGTATTACGCTAGTTATATAAAACGTGTTTTTTTATTCAGAAAATATATATTCACTCCTTGTTCCCAACTTGGTAGGCTGAGACAATTGCGTATGTCAGGACCGTAGCAAGTGGAAGATTGTCTCTGCCTACTCCGTGAGGAACCAGCCGTAAATATATACATATATATATACATAGAAGATCGAATTCGAGTTTAATGCTTCCGAGGTCCTATAAAGGAAAAGTAAATTAGCAGCCTGTAAGCGTCCCCTGGCCTCCGACTCAAATAACTAAGTGTTTGGAGTCCTGTTCCAGAGCGGGTTGCGGGGCTTTACATGTTCTCGATATAATTATTTTTTTACTACTTCTCAGACATGCAAGCTTCCTCACGACGTTTTCCTTCAACGCCAAGCACGTGGTAAATACAACACTGAAAATTGCTATTAACAATTTTAGTGGTGCCGGAAGCGGGGATCGAACCCAGGTCACTCGCGCTCTATGAAATTAAAGTGTTCGCCCTGATCACTTGGCTATCACGGCACTGAGATCCCACTAATCGTGGTCTATTCTTGCAGCAGCTATATAGCTCGTTCCTCAAATTCAAGTAAATTTATTTAAAAATGTATATGTGCGTAATCGCACACTCACAGACACGACAAAAGCGACCTTGGTAGAGTAAAAAGTACAGTAAAGTAGCAGCCTATAAGTGCCCACAGCTGGGCAAAGGCCTCCTTCTCAAATACGAGTATCGAAGAGGGTTTAGGAGCCGGGAAGGGCCCGCCACGCTGCTCCAGTGCGGGTTGGCGGGCTTCACATATCCTCTAAATAATATTTTTATTATTTCTCAGACATGCAGGTTTCCTCACGATGTTTTCCTTCACCGCCGAGCGCGTGGTAAATACTGCACTTAAAATTGCTTAGTAGAGTGCATGAAAAATTTTCGATCCGTATTTCGACTAAACAAAATCGCTGCCGCCTTTGTTGTGTACCCAGCCTAATAATTTAGGAAGAGTAGAGAGGTAAAAGGATATCCGTGTTACGCCTGTTATATACGGGTATGTGAATTTTGGGCATTGTTTCAAGTCACCATGCACGGAGAGCGATTCCAATTAGTTAACATCAACGTGACTCAATGCATTGGATTACATCGCAGGCGTAACACGGCAGGATGTGCTTTTTGTTTTGTGATCGTAACGTCCGGTATACTTTAAAAATTGTCAATTTAATTAATTGTATTGATGACATATGATTTGGAACACCGCTTGCACCAATAGTATAAAAATATTGACAGTAGTCGTAAACAACAATTAGAAAATGGTTTCATCTTATTTTACACTTTCTTGAAGAGTTTCACAATAGAATGAATAAAAACTAAAAAAAATTTTTTATGGAAAAGACGGCAAACGCGCTAGCGGTTCACCTGATGGTAAGTGATTACCGTCGCCCACATACAACTGCAACACCATAGATGCTGCAGGTGCGTTGCCGGTCTTTAAGGATATTTGGGTGATGGGAGGGAGAATGAGGATAGGGAAACGCAAAAGCACAAGATGCTTCTAATTTACGCCGGTATTCTGCGAGGCCGTGGTACCAATTCGGTCGAGCCGGCCCATTCGAGCAGAAGCAAAAGCCGCCGCTTGGCTCTACAACGCTTGAAATGTAATCTAAAACTTACAGTATTATAGTAACTTTGTAATATTATACAGCGTCTAACGTTATAATCATGTTAATACATGCAGGTTTCCTCACGATGTTTTTATTTTCAGCAGAGCACGTAGTAAATTTAGCATGTTTTTCACACATAAAATTGCAATTAATAATTTTGGTGTTGCCGGCACCTTATTTCGAACTCAGGTCACTAAAGTATTATGAAATTGAAGTGAGCGTTCTGACATCTAAGCTACTACAGCTTGACCCTGAACTCACGTAGTTATTACGAAATAATCTTTCCGCGAATTACAATATTATAAAACGCAGAAAATGCTCTAAATAATTCTTAATTCATGTCATGTAAAACATACGGTTTTCGTTGAGCGTGATTAAACGTTCTGCACATGAATGACATTGATGTAAAACTTTCTCAAACTTCAAACCTATTTATTTTGCTCTGTGCCGTTTGCCTTTTTCTCATGATGATGATGATGATGATGTGCCGTTTTCATTCGAATGTAAGCAATCTCAAAAGTTCGAAGTGTTCAAACAAGTGGGCAATACTATGCTCTTATTTATCCTATTGTGTATCCACTATAGCGCTTGTTCGAGATATTTAAAGAATGTAACAGCTATACCAATCAACAACGAACTTACGTACGTAGATGAAGAAAATATGTGTCACGTAATACATAATTCCTAACGAGTTTAAGAAAGGCTCGAACGGGGATCATAACTATGCCCCTTGTTTGAAGTTAAGTAATATCTAAGTTGTTGTACGAGCGATGTGCAGCGAACGAGCTTCGCAATACATAACATTACGTATGTCATTGAAACTTCGTCCTCCGCTTAATTACTTAGTTGACACTTGGAAGGTGTCTTCGTAAATACGTTGGACGTTTCTTTTATTCACGAAAAAGTATTTACTTTTCACTTTTTCTGTGAACGCTCTTTGCTCTGGTCGAAACTAATTACACCGACATAGATTAGTTTTGATGTTGCCGCCGCGGTCGGTTTCGTCCACGGTGTTAACAATAATGTCGACGGTTGTTAAATGTTTAGGATAAATGCGGCAAGCTTTCATGGACACATGAGCTGGGTGCTCATATTTAACATGATTCAATTCAATAATATTGATCAAATACGACTTATGTTCTTTTCGTTTATTGAAGGTATCCGAAGTATTAGAAGCGTTGTTGTAAGTTAAAATTCTTTATCTGCTGTCTGTGTGTCTCTCTGTTTTCGTAGCACCCAAACGAAAGAACTGATAGAACTTTTTTTTTTTTGGCTGAATGCTGATTTATTCCGGATAGTTCTTAGATATTAATATATACTAGACGAATTTTTCGAACGATACAAAAATGTTAATCCAGTATCTAGTATATAGGGTCGGTGCTGACTGAAAATCAGCGTCGCGTTTAACCCCTCGACTGTTGCTGAGTCAGCACCTTTTCATTTGACACGACACGGGTTATAAATTATAAAGTTTTTCTCTTAAATTATTTCTTTTTGTTTTTACATATCTATTGTTTTTTTTCTGTATAATTGTATTTCTTGTAACTTTTGTGTTATGTAAATGAATAAATCGTATCGTATCGTATCATATATGTGCGATCTGATGACATAGTGATTAACCTAGACATGATACTACATAATGAGCACGATTCTAACGGTGGTTCTTTTTTTAATCACACGCTAATAACAACGAATTCATTCTTTAACAAATTAAGATCTTCATGATTTGTGTTATAAATTATTATGTACAATTCCGTATGCAACGCATTACCGTTCGTGGTAGAGCCATGCAGCAGCTTTTCCTGCTGCACGAATGGGCCGGCTCGACCCTACCACGACCTCGCAGAATACCGGCGTATAGTAGAAGCATCTTGTGCTTTTGCGTTACGTTCGGTGAATGATGTAATCGGAGACCCACTCCCCATTCCCCATTCTCATTCTCCCTCCCATCACTCAAATATCGTTAAAGGCCGGCAGGTGGGTCAGCAGGGGTACCAACAGATTGGCGTGAACGACGGTAACCACAGGTTAGCCAATTGCTCGTATAGAATATTTTATAGGAAAGGGTCCTATAAAAGAAATGCAAAAATAATAAAATAGCGTATATCTTTTTTAAATTCTTTCTTTCTTCTTACTTAGATATTCGCTTAACAATGCTTTGTTGTTAAGTGAAACATGAATCGCCATTTAAACGATGACAGTGTAGTGATTATCCGGTGTCGGATGTGGTGCTGGTGTGATTGTTGTGGTGAAGGTGCGTGCCGCGGAAGAAGAAGTGCACGCAGTTGTGGTGGTTGGTGCTCGTCTCCGAACTAGGTGACGTACGCAATTTTTTTTTGCGTGTTTGTGCATTTGTAACTTTTTCTATCATCTTTAAAATAGAACATTGCGCCTGATTATATGAACTGTCTTCTCCATCAGCCTTAAAAAATTTCACAGCAGACACATCAAATCGCTTATCTTTGTGTTTCTTTTTATTTATTTATTTTTTCCTATTTTTGCTATTGGTGTAAAATAAAGTGTATTTTCATTTCATTTCATCAAATATCTCTCTATGCGAGCAGCTGTATAATACCGTTCTGGGTTTTTGGATGTTTGACATTTTGGTTGTGCCATTCGTTGGAGGCCATTTGATTTCTAATCTTCCTAAGGCAACCTGTCCCCGGTAAAAGACTCATTCTCTCTCTCTTATCGAGTAAATCGGAGCACGGATGCTCTCTACTACGCGGCTTCCAATCCCAGCGGTGCATTATATGACCAATACTCCTACAGCGGTCACATCTCAATCCCATTATCGGTGTGGTTCCATTAGAGGGAGAGTGGCCAATATAATAACAACACTCCTCTCACTCGCAACTTCGCTTCCTGACTATTTTAGTTAGAGGAATATCTGTAGGGGTCAACTCTGGTGACACTAAAGTTTTTCTTATCTATAATAATCACACACTTCATCATGTCCCAAACTAGAATTCCATGTGTCATGGTCACTACGTGGTGATAAGATAGATGTACATATACCTACACAGTTAAATAATCATATATAGATATATAAACATTCAAGACTCGGTTACAAATATTAATATTCATCATACATATATTTGTCCCCAGCGGGATTCGAACCCGCAACAAAATAAACTATCGAGTCGTCAATACTTAGGGAAGGGGTTAACGGTTTCGTTAGGCATTCTATTGTGCTACTTATATTTTTTCCATTTTTATTACAGTTCTAGCCAACTAGAAGTTAAAAAGAGAAAAAACTTTTATTGCTTGTGATAGGTAGCAAATATCTTTAGTCTCAGAGTTTGATGTTCTACTGGCTTGTAATTTAGATAGGTAATGGTGCATTAAGGGCCAGGTTACGACTGTCTGGGAACATTCGGAAAGATAAAATTTTGTACTTCTACTATGTGAGAACAATAGAAAATGATAAGTCGGAGTAATATTCTTACACAAATGTACTGAAATGATCCCGTTTCATATGATTCTATTAGCGCTAAAACTAAGTCTTAAATTGAGCAAGGGTTGGTTGTAAGCGCACCGGAGCAGCAAGCTGAAGTGGCAATGGGCCGGCTATGGGCGACATAGCTCGCAGAACTGACAACCGCTGGGGAAAAAAGGTTCTCGAGTGGCAGCCACGTACAGGCAAACGCAGTGTGGAACGACCCCCCACAAGATGGAACCTGGGCAGTGTTGCGGGAAGTCGATGGATGCAGGTGGCTCAGGACCGAGCCTTGTGGCGATCTTCGGGGGAGGCCTATGTTCCGCTAAAATGATGATGATGATGTACCGGACTGTTGAGAATGTTTCGTGTCCCGGCCGATGTCGATATTGTAGCAACAAAAAATTGTACAGGTTCTCTCCTTAGCGCATCGGATACGTCAAGATCAAGACTATCGAGGGACCTCTGTGTTTGCTTGAACATATCCTCCTACGGTAAGATGTCAACATGAACTTACTTACTAACTTTAATAACTTAATACCTTGTTTATTATAGATCTGTATTTGCATAGTTTGTTCTCAGCATTGGATCGCTAGATCCGAAGGACTCCTTTTACAATGTGGTACGACTTTTTTCCGTTTACGAGCTGTCTGCCATTTGACCGATTTTTGTCCCTAATTAGCAGTCCAACCACGATTTAACTCCAGTTTGCAGGGAAAAAACATATATATAAATATAATTACAGAGAGTCAGGCATTCCATCTTAATGATCTGATCATCATCACCTTCTGTTAGTTTGTTTATCATTTCAATATTATAACACTAAGTTGCAGATTTTTTTTTCCAAATCGTAAGCATATCGTTCCGGGGCCTTCACCCTGCCGCGACACGCTCACTGGTCAAAGTCAAAACTTTTCTATTCAATTTAGGCTTCTTTAAAGCACTTATGAACGTCAAAATCTAAACCAGTTCGCATAACAGAACGTGCTTCTGAATAAACTCTACGGTCTTTTAACGTCGTATTGTCGTTTATAATCGATACTATGTCAATTATAATAAAATAATTAAATTTTTATTTTTTACTAGCCAGTAGAGAACCTAATTAAAATTAAAAAAAAAAAAACAATTTCTTCAATATTTTTTTGCAAAACACAATTCTGGTACGTTTTCTCGTTACTCGCTCCACCAAACAGTACCGAATCAGAGATCAGAGCATCACTATGGCTCGGCCGCTTCTCGTACCGGGCGCACGGACAACGTCAGACCTCTTGCGGTGCGGAAATTAATAAAGGTTCATGAGCGCGCAATATTTTTATTTGTTTATTCCCCACGTTCCACCCGAGAGTATTCATTAAATTAAAAGCTTTTGCCTTTATCTTTATCATATTGACAAATGAACATATTTTTATCGAAGCCATCGTCCATGCAATGACTGTGAATGCCGTCATGCCTTGCGCCTGTGCAACCATAATATTTTTATCGAAGCCATCGTCCATGCAATGACTGTGAATGCCGTCATGCCTTGCGCCTGTGCAACCATAATATTTTTTTAACGCGGTAGAGCCAAGCGGCGGCTTTAGCTGCTGCTCGAATGGGCCGGCTCGACCGGATTAGTACCACGACCTCCCTTGCAGAATACCGGCGTGAAGTAGAGGCATTTTGTGCTTCTACGTTTCGTTCGGTGAATGAGGTAACCGGAGGCCCATTCCCCCTCCCCATTCCACTCCTCATCCTCCCCCCTATCTCCCAAACACCCTTAAAGGCCGGCAACGCACCTGTAGCTCCTCTGATATTGCATATGTATGTGGGCGACAGTAATCACTTACCATCAGGTGAGCCTATTGCTCGTTTGCTGCCTTTCACATAAAAAAAAAATGTTTGCTCTCGAGCTTTTAGGAACATTATACTTCTGCGGCGAAGTGCCCGCAGTAGACTAATTATTGCGGCTCACTAAAGTTTCTATAGTGTGTTGTATCTGTTACAAAGTAACTATAATATAATCTTTGACAATCTGTTACATACTTTTAAAATCATCTCATCAAATAGTTTTTTTAAGAAGCTATAAGTTAATACGGTATGAATCAGTGTGTGCAGCGTTGTACAATATCCATTCTTTCTTTCGTGTTTCTCCTATTTTTGTGGAATTAGTCGCATTAGCCTAGTGGTTAGTAGATGTGCCTGCAAATCAGGAGATATGAATTCAATTCCCAACCAAGAGGGCTTGCAGCGATGAGTTTTTCGAAAGTTATGTCCAATATATTTGTCCATGTGCAATTCATGTATATAAACTGCCTCCGCGACACAGTAGAAACTCCTACAGCGGAAGGTTACGTTATGTTTTATCAAAAAATAAAAAAAAATAAAATCAGACTAGAATATATATCTTAAGTCTGGACACTAAGACATGAAAATGAAAACCAGATATGTCCTTGTTAAAAAGGCGGTTAGAAGGACTAAAATGTCTAGATTTAGTCAGGATTGTATTAGGTGTACGGTAGTGAAAGGTTTGTTTTAAACCGAAATAAATCACTTATTATAAGTTAGGTAAGGTAGTATATAATGGAATAAATAGGAAATTGTCAAGTCCAAAATATCTTAAACCGAATTAACTATTCAACAAACATAGGCAGCTTCAATGGTAATTAAAAAAAATCATTTCCTATCCAATTTTCCCCAATCTACCTATATTTTCTGCTTCATCTCAAAAATTCTTTACACTATACATAGAAGAGTCTCCTTAGAAACAGCCTCTTTCATATGGCGAAGTAGGTCCTTTCATCTAGACGACAAACAAAGCTCTGAATGAACCGGCTGCGAACATCGTACATCTAACTCTGAGACTGTCTGAAACTTATTCAATTTTCATACGAGTAGAAAACAATAAATAAACTCAATGTTTAAACAAGCCGCTCGGTATCATTGGACATACTTCAAGATTTTCAGATAATAAGTTTTTTTTACTACAAATAAGTTTTAAATGCGCAAGCCCATGTACATCTGCTTCACCCAGAGGAGCTTCTTGAGCGTTGCGTTTAAGACTATTTGGGGTAGGGGAGAGTTGATGAGGATGGGGAGAAGGAAAAGTTGATTTGGAGGGGTAGTGGGCCTCTTGTTACCTCACTCACCGAACGAAACGCAGAAGCACAAGATGCCGTATTCCGTATTCTGCGAGGCCGTAGTACTAGCCTGCTCGAGCAGCTGTAAATACCGCCACTTGGCTTTACCACGTGCAAAAATCATGGTAAAATATTTAATTATTAGCAGCTCTTTTTGAATAGCTATTAAAATACAACCCACCACTGAACAACCGCCTCTTATAGGAAAGATATGGGACACCTGGCACCTTAGAATCAGCCAACTGTCACGGTTTGAAAATCAAAACAACAAAAATCTATATTTCAGTAACATTGTCTAATCATATATCTAGGGTATGAGTTACCTTTGAAGTAGAAATATACCAATGCCTGAAGATTTTTTTTATGCATGACGTAGGGAAACGTGCAAATACATACCTGTTACCTGAAGTGGGTAACCGTTTAAGACTTAAACGGTTACTTAATGCTTTAAGTTCTATGATGACTTATGAATAATTTTAAAAAACCTTAACTGATGAAGTACAGATGTGCTTTTGCAGATGCTATTTTAAACTTGTCATTTAAAAGTTATATTAAAGTCTATAATGATTATTAAAAAAATAATATTCTGCATGTTTCCGGTATTACTCCAAAAGAATTGTATTACGAACATATCTCGAACCATTATTATTTATCAAGTTCAAGTGAACTTCATGGGTAGTGGACCTTATACAAAAGTAGCAACTAGTAAATACCCACAGCTGGGCAAAGGCCTCCTTTTCAAATATCTGAGAGGGTTTTGGAGCAGCGATGGGTCCGCCACGCTGTTATAACGTGAGTTGACGGACTGCACATATCTTCGAAGTAATGTTTTTTTTATTTTTTCTCAGACGTGCAGTTTTCCTCACTATGTTTTCCTTCAACGCCGAGCACTTGGTAAATTTAGCACTTAACAATTTAAAATTGCAATTAACAATTTTTTTTTCTAAAAAAAAGAAGAGCACCAGCTCCTTCTCCACAACTATCACCCACACAAGTACAACACTCGCACACTAGGTAATATACATCGACATTTACACATAAATATTTAATTACACAATCGGTGCTGTTGTTTCACGTCTTCATGACCTTTTTAGTTTTTACATTACGAACACCATTTTCTTATGTTTATTTTGTACTAGTAAGATGGTTTGAAACGACCAAATTCAAAAGATTCAGAACTACCAATCTCCAGTTTCGGGACGCAACCACCACGGATACCTTTTAAACTAAACGACTACAATAGCCGGCATGATAAAGAAGCCGAGCGAAGTGAATATAGACGTGAATGAAAAATCTACTGACGAAAACGGTGAAAAATACCGTACACAAAGATGTAGATCTCTGAGACGTATTTACATAAAAATAATAATATCTTTACGAAGCTTTCAAACTAAACAAATCAAAGTATTTTCTAAAGGATGAAAGAAAACGTTTTAATTCATCGAAAAGTCTTATTTTTGTAAAAAAAAAACTTTGTAAAAAACGCTTGGAGGTGCCTTTCGGTTATCCGTCAATGCTTACTGTATCCTTCGTACTTTCTGCTTCGGAGTCCGTGCCCGTACTTTGATCATCGCCGATACAGACAGATGGAAAGATAACCATAATAAAAAATACCAGAATATGTAGACCGATGACGGGCAGCAGCATTATGGGGCTCGTGGTGTTACCAATGTGGCCGCACTTGTGAGTATTTGACGATTATAGTGAATCCTCCTTCTAATAGGCCATAACGAGCAAGCGAACCGCTTGCTCGTTTGCCGTCTCTTCCATAAAATAATAAATATAATATTAGTTAACATATTTTTAGTTTCATCTGGTATTTAGGAAAGAAAGCATTTGCTAAAGCAATATATTTCACTCGGTCTTTTACTTGGAGGTTTCCAATGGTAGAGCCAAGGGGCGCCTTTGCTGCTGCTCAAATGGGTAGTACCATGACTTTGAAGAAAAGCGGCGTTAAGGAGTGATATCTTGTAAATATCTCTCCGTCCTATCATCTCGCCCCTCTCCCAGATAATTAAAGGCGGGAAACCCACCTGCGGCTCCTCTGGTGTTCCACATGTACGTGGGCATCAGTAATAACTCACCATCACGTGAACCACTAACTCCTTTACATTCCAGTTTTATAACAAAAAAAAACTTAGGTTTTATTATATTAAGAACAGAGCACATTCGTTAGAAGCTCATAGCTTCAATCGCTTAATCGCCCGTACTACGTAGATATATGGTAAAAATAGCTCATAATTTAGCTTTTAAACCAGCAGTTATCCGGACGCTGCACAGTGTCCGAATGTTTGCTCTAAATTATGTCTCAATTAACCGACCGTATAGTTTGCTAGATATTTAATTGTTTCGGATTTACTACTTGGTTTAAGTAAAGGAGAATCAAAACAGATGTTGTGACAGGCTTGTGTGCCTATTTATACATAAAACTTTGCGGCTTGTACAAACAAACGCTATTATGCTACAAAGTGCATGTTAATTTCAGACGAAAAGCGAAATTAATGGTTAATTTTAGCAGATAATTGAGCTGTAATATTTAGGACAGGGATTAGCGTTATAATAATGATCTCCTGAATATCATATCGTCAGCCGTTAAATTAATAGCGAATAGCGTATTGAACGAAATTTTTGGCATATCTCTGAACCAGTTCTATTGTTTAAGCTCTAGATGAAGGTAAGTGATTACCGTCGCCCACGTACATCTGCAACACCAGAGGTGCGGCTGCAGGTGCGTTGCCGGCCTTTCAGGGTGCTTGGGAGCTGGAAGGGAAGATGAGGAGTGGGCCACCGGTTACCACACTCACCGAACGAAACGCAGAAGCACAAGATGCCTCTACTTAACGCCGGTATTCCGCGAGGCCGTGGTACCAACCCGGTCGAGACGGCCCATTCGAGCAGCAGCTGAAGCCGCCGCTTGGCTCTACCACGTTTATATTCAATTGGTTATTATAGACATGTCTCTTCTATTACTAATAATAAAGTCGATATATTCATTCGATTGCCTATAAAATACGTTACCAACATTATTTCTTATATGCTAATATTATTCAAATGTAAGTCAAATGAGATTATTTCTTTTGTAGCCTAAGCGGTGTTTTCTTTTTGATCGTTAAGCTGGCTTACCGCATTACGACAAATGTGTGTAACTAAAAGTACAAACATATTTCTAGAAGCTGAAATAATCTGTTACGCCACTATTTTTTTTTTGAGAAAGAGGGGTAAACGAGCAAGCGGCTCACGTGATGTTGGTATACCTTTATAGGTATACCGACGGTTATGCACGTCATCTGAAGAGCTGCAAGTGCGTTTAACGACCTTTAGTAATATTTGGGTAGAGGGAGGGAAGGGCAGTGGGTGTCCGGTTACCTCACTCGCCGAACGAAACGCAGATGCATAAGATGTCTCTACGCGGCCTTGGCACCACCCCGGTCGAGACGGGCCATTCGAGCAGCAACAAAAGCCGCCGCTTGACTCCACCAGGTACAGATTTCGGGACACGGTAACCCTCAAACGCGTACGCCAGACGCTCAGCTCTACACGCGAGAGGAAGCTTGCTTCCGAAGTAAGCACAGGCTCAGTCGGAGATCTCACCGCTGCGTCAAGGCCATATAGGTTGGTCGTGGTTCACCGTGGATTATCAAGCTACAAATACTCTTGTTGCTGCCACTTTAATCATGTCCGTACCTAATTATTACCATCACTATTTGCTTTATATTCTTTAATTCACTTTCTCTGAATTGTTTAAACAGGTTTAAACAGTTTGTTGGCGAAATGATAAACGTATTACACTTGAACACACACACAATCCTTTATATATCTCAACACACAAGAGCTCTATAATTAAACGATGTAAAGCAAATTCTAGGTCTAATCTAACTTTTATTATAGTGAGAAATGTTTGATTTCTATATGAGAATTTATGTTTTTCTACGAAAATTCCTTGATTTATATATATCAAGCCTCATTTTTTCAAAGATTTATTTACATTTGCATTTGCATTAAAGGACATTTTAGGTAGATGCATGCACCAAATAGCATGTAATTTACGCTGAAGCGAACCATTATCTGGACAATGAAAGTTTACAAATATCACCTGAATTAACTAACCATGTATTTTGCTCGGTGGCAAAGCATCCTTTATTTATCATCCATTTCGTACGTTATAAATAAACATACGGAGCTTGTAGCCTTTTGCTTACACGGTTCAAGTTTCATGATGTTTTTATTTTCAATGCTTGAATGTAATGATTGTCATGATGTGCTCTTCTTCATGACCTTTTTAGTTTTTTACATTAAGATACAAACGATTTTCTCATGTTTTTTTTTTCTTAGTTTTCCGAAAAAACTGGCCTCGACAGATTCATGTGCAGCAAGAAAAGATCCGCGGAGAGCACAGACCCCTGAGGCACACTGGCATTAATATCACGGAGATCGGACGAGGCGCCATTAACGACAACCCGAATCGATCTGTTCCTCAGGAAATCCTCGATCTAGATGCAAAGCCCGGGAGCAATACCGTATGCCGGAAGCTTTCCAATGAGACTTGCGCGCCAGACCCTGTCGAAAACCTTAGAGATATCAAGTGACACGGCAAGAGCTTCACGACTTCTCTCAATGGCTTCGCTCCAGAGGTGAATAGCATACACAAGAGGATCTCCAGTAGATCGATCTCGACGAAACCAGAATTGACGTTCACTGAGGCGGTGGTCGTCTTCCAGGTATGCAAGGAGACGGTTGTTTAAAACTAGCTACTAAATTTTGTACTAGTAAGATGGTTTCAATCGACAAAATTCTAAAGATTCAAAACTACCAATCTCCAGTTTCGGGACGCAACCACCGCGGATACCTTTTAAACTAATCGACTACAATATCCGGCATGATAAAGAAGCCGAGCGAAGTGAATAGAAAGAAAGAAAGAAAGAAAGAAAGAAAGAAAGTACTTTATTCATTGCCACAGCTCAAGTTACACATAAGTAAACTTAATTAACATAACAAAAAAAAAAAAAATAATAATATTTTATTGGGTTGCAGCAACAAAACTGTGTCCGACTCAGTATAATACTGTAGCAATGCTAAACCACAACTACAGCGCTGGTATTCTGTCGGAAACCTTTTTTTTTTTTAATGGAATATTGCGGCGAAACGGTGGCTATTTTTCACGGCGACCTTACGGCACCATCACATTACCATCGTCGGTCTATGTCAATTGAGCCGGAGATATTATAGTGCCGCCTATGTCCGCGAAAACACGGACTCGTCTTTACTATCCGATGTAATGCATCCAATCTTCCTTGGATGTTAATGGATGCTTCCTCCGATGCACTGCCAGATCCAAAAACAAAAAAAAATATAAGTTTTTTCACAAATATTTTCTTCGGCTGGGATTCGAGCTCAGGATTCGTCTTCACTCGGTTCCACTAAGCCACGCAGTAGGTTGAATATTTTGATAAAAATATACTGTTATTTTTCGGAGATAATGGAGCCGTAATGTACGAGTTTAAAATAAATTAGAGTAACGATTAACAAAGTTAAATTGATGTTAAATAAATACGTTCAAACTTTCATTACAATTACGCAGTAGTTACTTGATAGGTTGTAGTGGCGAGTGGTGCGTCCCCGGGGGACGTCATGCGGTGGGTCGTTCGATTATTGCGTCATAAGAAAGATACCTCGAGCCCCCTGTCCGGAGTCTGGTTCATTTATGTAACGAAGGACCGGCGACATTGCATGTTTATATGTGCTCCTGGTACTCGTAGAACAAAAGACGGTCTTCCCTCCATCAGCTGCTGGCGTATGGGGTTCCTCGGCGATATCAACAAGGGAATGATTTTACCAGCACTTACCCGATGCATCCAGCGGAAGAGGCGAGAGATTAATCGCGGCGTTACAGATGGCTTATTACCAGTCTCGATAGTGTTCCATAGCGATCTGTGTGACGGGGAGATATCCCCTGACCTCCGCCTTATTACTACATTACACAGATTTACTTTGCATTATGTCAATCGTAGTGGTACCCGGAGGCCCTCCCCATCCCCTTCCCCATTCTTCGTCCCATCTCCCAAATGCCCTTAAACGCCGGCAACGCACCTGCAGCACCTCTGGTGTTGCAGATGTACGTGGGCGATGGTAATCACTTACCATCAGGTGAACCGCTTGCTCGTTTGCCACCTTTCCCATTGAAAAAAAAAACATTTTTTTTTGCAGTACAACAACAGTAGGTGGGACAGATAAAACATAACTCATAAAATTAAAAAGGGCATAAACAACTAATTTGAAATTTTCTCTCAAAAAACTGATGCCCTAACAACATCAGACTGAGAGTTAGATGGTCGCTTCAAATTAAGCAGAGTGTATTGTCTTTGATATTAGTGCGATACGGTGCATTTTTTTTATGGAAGAGACGGCAAACGAGCAAACGTTTCACCTGATGGTAAGTGATTACCGTCGCCCACATACATCTGCAACACCATAGATGCTGCAGGTGCGTTGCCGGTCTTTAAGAATATTTGGGAGATGGGAGGGAAGAGAAGGGGAATAGGGCGGGGGTGTGGGCCTCCGGCTACCTCACTCACCGAAAGAAACGCAGAAGCACAAGATGCCTCTACTTCACACCGGTATTCTGCGAGGCCGTGGTACCGATCCGGTAAGGAGCCGGCCCTTTCGAGCAGCAGCTAAAGCTGCCGCTTGGCTCTACTACGCTTACAGCATTTGAATAACATTTAGAACCTTCTCTCCCCCTCGTGGCCTCTGCTCAGTTGCATCAGCGCCCCAACTCATCCACCAGAGTCGCGGAGGACAGGGAGAATGGCGAATCGCAATACCAAAACTCCTCTTCATCTACCACCATTACACTTTGGCTGCAGAGGGCATACGTCTAATATTGTACCAGCGGTGTAGAAAGACAAAATTCAGTAGCTACTACTTCAATAGAGTAGCTCTCCTTTTCTGTCTAAGAGCTGTTAGGCTAAACAGGTTCCTCCACATTGAACCAAGAGAAACCTACATAGCTGCACTAACTAAGCGGGCTGGCTGGCCCAAGATTGCCGCTCCGGTGATAAACTTAATTATATAAAGGGTGTAAGTTAAACAAGTAACACACGTTCAAAAAAAAAACCAACCTCAATATCTGTCAAAAAAAAAACTGAAAGGTAAATGGCGAAAGAGTTACACGAATGAAACGTGGACAAATATAAGGAATATAAAAAAAAAAACATAGAACAGGAAAAGGATGTTTAAGTTACATTTGCATAAAAAACACATTGTAGAAGTGTTTGTTGATTTTGAATGAGAGGAGAATTTTTGGCACAAATTGACGCAACGTAAAACAGTTTCAGGTGGTTTGAATCAATAAAGCAGATTTCTACGAAAGGAGAATACATAAAATATAATATTTTTTGTAATCGGGTAACCGAGCAAGCAGCTCACCTGGTCGTAAGTGATTACAGTCGCCCGGGTACACCTGCAACACCGGAGGAGCTGCAGGTGCGCTACCGACCCGTTAGCGTATTTGGGTGATAGGGAGGGGAGTTAGGGGAGAGGACCACGTCCAGAACCTCAAATATCTACAGTAACATAGAAAATATTTCTATGTACGATTGGAACGATTTAACTCTAAGCGTGGTAGAGCCAAGCGGCCGCTTTAGCTGCTGCTCGAATGGGCCGGCTCGACCGGAGTGATACCACGGCCTCGCAGAATACCGGCGTGAAGTAGAGGCATCTTGTTCTTCTGCGTTGCGTTCGGTGAGTGAGGTAACCGGAGGCCCACATCCCCTCCCTATTCCCCTCTTCTTCCCTCCTATCTCCCAAATATCCTTCAAGACCGGCAACGCACCTGCAGCATCTATGGTGTTGCAGATGTACGTGGGCGATGGTAATCACTTACGGCTACCGCTATGGGACCTGTAAAGGCACGCATAGACGCGCGGATGGTCGTCGCTGTCGATGCGCAGCCAAAGGGTAGAAAGGTCCAAACCTTCAAGACTACCGAGGCGTCGAGAACAGATATCATCTCTGACGTATACTCCGGCACGGGGCACAAGGGTGTTCAGTTTGTACCGGGTAATGGAGATAAGAGGTATCAGCCGGAGACGATATCTGAGTCTCTGTAAGAAAGGTTGGCTTCGCTGTTTCAAGATGGTAATGAACGGCGCTAAGGACCGAGGTGAGTCCTGATGTTGCAGAAATCCACAGCGAGCGCGGTAGGGGATGCCATAGTTTCTTTGCT
The DNA here is from genome assembly GCA_029286595.1 of Bhutanitis thaidina. NCBI lineage: Eukaryota > Metazoa > Arthropoda > Insecta > Lepidoptera > Papilionidae > Bhutanitis > Bhutanitis thaidina. The sequence continues at coordinate 936,942 of JAGSMS010000022.1, forward strand.
GCGTTTGCCTCGGTAGGAAGAGGCGGAATATTGCCCCAGAATACGCGGGGCAGACTGAGCATCCACGATTAGGTAGCGTAGGAAAGCCTGAACGTGGATGCTCGGTGAAGATTCTCAGAACCGTAGGTTCTGGTACCCTCCTGGGGTAGCTCAAAATTATATACCGCTACCATATTTGGGGAGGGAGAGGGCCTCCGGTAACCTCACTCACCACAGAAACGCAGAAGCACAAGATGCCTCTACTTCACGCCGGTATTCTGCGAGGCCGTGGTACTTATCCGGACGAGCCGGCCCATTCCTGCGACAGCAAAAGCCGCCGCTTGGCTCTACCACGATAAAACACTTTTATTATAGTGAGAAATGTTTGATTTCAATATGAGAATTTATGTTTTTCTACGAAAATCCCTTGATTTATATCAAGCTTCGTTTTTTCAAAGATTCATTTACATTTGCATTTGCATTAACATTTTACGTAGATGCATGCACCAAATAGCATGTAATTTACGCTGAAGCGAACCATTATCTGGACAATGAGAGTTTACAAATATCACCTGAATTAACTAACCATGTATTTTGCTCGGTGGCAAAGCATCCTTTATTTATCATCCATTTCGTACGTTATAAATAAACATACGGAGCTTGTAGCCTTTTGCTTACACGGTTCAAGTTTCATGATGTTTTTATTTTCAATGCTTGAATGTAATAATTGTCATGATGTGCTCTTCTTCATTACCTTTTTAGTTTTTTACATTAAGATACAAACGATTTTCTTATGTTTTTTTTTTCTTAGTTTTCCGAAAAAACTGGCCTCGACAGATTCATGTGCAGCAAGAAAAGATCCGCGGAGAGCACAGACCCCTGAGGCACACCGTCATTAATATCACGGAGATCGGACGAGGCGCCATTAACGACAACCCGAATCGATCTGTTCCTCAGGAAATCCTCGATCTAGATGCAAAGCCCGGGAGCAATACCGTATGCCGGAAGCTTTCCAATGAGACTTGCGCGCCAGACCCTGTCGAAAACCTTAGAGATATCAAGAGACACGGCAAGAGCTTCACGACTTCTCTCAATGGCTTCGCTCCAGAGGTGAATAGCATACACAAGAGGATCTCCAGTAGATCGATCTCGACGAAACCAGAATTGACGTTCACTGTGGCGGTCGTCGTCTTCCAGGTATGCAAGGAGACGGTTGTTTAAAACTAGCTACTAAATTTTGTACTAGTAAGATGGTTTTAATTCGACAAAATTCTAAAGATTCAAAACTACCAATCTCCAGTTTCGGGACGCAACCACCGCGGATACCTTTTAAACTAATCGACTACAATAGCCGGCATGATAAAGAAGCCGAGCGAAGTGAATAGAAAGAAAGAAAGAAAGAAAGAAAGAAAGTACTTTATTCATTGCCACAACTCAAGTAACACATAAGTAAACTTAATTAACATAACAAAAAAAAATAATAATAATAATATTTTATTGGGTTGCAGCAACAAAACTGTGTCCGACTCAGTATAATACTGTAGCAATGCTAAACCACAACTACAGCGCTGGTATTCTGACGGAAACCTTTTTTTTTTAATGGAATATTGCGGCGAAACAGTGGCTATTTTCACGGCGACCTTACGGCACCATCACATTACCATCGTCGGTCTATGTCAATTGAGCCGGAGATATTATAGTGCCGCCTATGTCCGCGAAAACACGGACTCGTCTTTACTATCCGATGTAATGCATCCAATCTTCCTTGGATGTTAATGGATGCTTCCTCCGATGCACTGCCAGATCCAAAAACAAACAAAAAATATATGTTTTTTCACAAATATTTTCTTCGGCTGGAATTCCAACTCAGGACTCGTCTTCACTCGGTTCCACTAAGCCACGCAGTAGGTTGAATATTTTGATAAAAATACACTGTTATTTTTCGGAGATAATGGACCCGAAACGTACGAGTTTAAAATAAATTGGAGTAACGATTATCAAAGTTAAATTGATGTTAAATAAATACGTTCAAACTTTCATTACAATTACGCAGTAGTTACTTGATAGGTTGTAACCTTGTAGTGGCGAGTGGTGCGTCCCCGGGGGACGTCATGCGGTGGGTCGTTCGATTATTGCGTCATAAGAAAGATACCTCGAGCCCCCTGTCCGGAGTCTGGTTCATTTATGTAACGAAGGACCGGCGACATTGCATGTTTATATGTGCTCCTGGTACTCGTAGAACAAAAGACGGTCTTCCCTCCATCAGCTGCTGGCGTATGGGGTTCCTCGGCGATATCAACAAGGGAATGATTTTACCAGCACTTACCCGATGCATCCAGCGGAAGGGCGAGATTAATCGCGGCGTTACAGATGGCTTATTACCAGTCTCGATAGTGTTCCATAGCGATCTGTGTGACGGGGAGATATCCCCTGACCTCCGCCTTATTACTACATTACACAGATTTACTTTGCATTATGTCAATCGTAGTGGTACCCGGAGGCCCTCCCCATCCCCTTCCCCATTCTTCGTCCCATCTCCCAAATGCCCTTAAACGCCGGCAACGCACCTGCAGCACCTCTGGTGTTGCAGATGTACGTGGGCGATGGTAATCACTTACCATCAGGTGAACCGCTTGCACGTTTGCCGCCTTTCCCATTGAAAAAAAAATCATTATTTTTTATCGTACAACAACAGTAGGTGGGACAGATAAAACATAACTCATAAAATTAGAAAGGGCATAAACAACTAATTTGAAATTTTCCCAAAAAAAACTGACGCCCTAACAACACCAGACTGAGAGTTAGATGGTCGCTTCAAATTAAGCAGAGTGTATTGTCTTTGATATTAGTGCGACATGGTGCATTTTTTTTTATGGAAGAGACGGCAAACGAGCAAGCGGTTCACCTGATGGTAAGTGATTACCGTCGCCCACATACATCTGCAACACCATAGATGCTGCAGGTGCGCTACCGACCCGTTAGCGTATTTGGGTGATAGGGAGGGAGTTAGGGGAGAGGACCACGTCCAGAACCTCAAATATCTACAGTAACATAGAAAAATATTTCTATGTACGATTGGAACGATTTAACTCTAAGCGTGGTAGAGCCAAGCGGCCGCTTTAGCTGCTGCTCGAATGGGCCGGCTCGGCCGGAGTGATACCACGGCCTCGCAGAATACCGGCGTGAAGTAGAGGCATCTTGTGCTTCTGCGTTGCGTTCGGTGAGTGAGGTAACCGGAGGCCCATCCCCTCCCTATTCCCTCTTCTTCCCTCCTATCTCCCAAATATCATCTATGGTGTTGCAGATGTATGTGGGCGACGGTAACCACTTACCATCAGGTGAACCGCTTGCTCGTTTGCCGTCTTTTCAATAAAAAAACTGAAAGGTAAATGGCGAAAGAGTTACACGAATGAAACGTGGACAAATATAAGGAATATAAAAAAAAACATAGAACAGGGAAAAGGATGTTTAAGTTACATTTGCATAAAAAAACACATTGTAGAAGTGTTTGTTGATTTTGAATGAGAGGAGAATTTTTGGCACAAATTGACGCAACGTAAAACAGTTTCAGGTGGTTTGAATCAATAAAGCAGATTTCTACGAAAGGAGAATACATAAAATATAATTTTTTTTTTTTGTAATCGGGTAACCGAGCAAGCAGCTCACCTGGTCGTAAGTGATTACCGTCGCCCACATACATCTGCAACACCATAGATGCTGCAGGTGCGTTGCCGGTCTTTAAGGATATTTGGGAGTTGGGAGGGAAGAGGAGGGTAATAGGGAGGGGGTGTTGGCCTCTGGTTACCACACTCACCGAAAGAAACGCAGAAGCACAAGATGCCTCTACTTTACGCCGGTATTCTGCGAGGCCGTGGTACCCATCCGGTAATGAGCCGCCCATTCGAGCAGCAGCTAAAGCTGCCGCGTGGCTCTATTACGCTTACAGCATTTGAATAACATTTAGAACCTTCTCTCCCCCTCGTGGCCTCTGCTCAGTTGCATCAGCGCCCCAACTCATCCACCAGAGTCGCGGAGGACAGGGAGAATGGCGAATCGCAATACCAAAACTCCTCTTCATCTACCACCATTACACTTTGGCTGCAGAGGGCATACGTCTAATATTGTACCAGCGGTGTAGAAAGACAAAATTCAGTAAGCTACTACTTCAATAGAGAGTAGCTCTCCTTTTCTGTCTAAGAGCTGTTAGGCTAAACGGGTTCCTCCCACATTGAACCAAGAGAAACCTACATAGCTGCACTAACTAAGCGGAGCTGGCTGGCCCAAGATTGCCGCTCCGGTGATAAACTTAATTATATAAAGGGTGTAAGTTAAACAAGTAACACACGTTCAAAAAAAAAACCAACCTCAATATCTGTCAAAAAAAAAACTGAAAGGTAAATGGCGAAAGAGTTACACGAATGAAACGTGGACAAATATAAGGAATATAAAAAAAAAACATAGAACAGGGAAAAGGATGTTTAAGTTACATTTGCATAAAAAAACACATTGTAGAAGTGTTTGTTGATTTTGAATGAGAGGAGAATTTTTTGGCACAAATTGACGCAACGTAAAACAGTTTCAGGTGGTTTGAATCAATAAAGCAGATTTCTACGAAAGGAGAATACATAAAATATAATATTTTTTTTTTGTAATCGGGTAACCGAGCAAGCGGCTCACCTGGTCGTAAGTGATTACAGTCGCCCGGGTACACCTGCAACACCGGAGGAGCTGCAGGTGCGCTACCGACCCGTTAGCGTATTTGGGTGATAGGGAGGGGAGTTAGGGGAGAGGACCACGTCCAGAACCTCAAATATCTACAGTAACATAGAAAAATATTTCTATGTACGATTGGAACGATTTAACTCTAAGCGTGGTAGAGCCAAGCGGCCGCTTTAGCTGCTGCTCGAATGGGCCGGCTCGGCCGGAGTGATACCACGGCCTCGCAGAATACCGGCGTGAAGTAGAGGCATCTTGTGCTTCTGCGTTTCGTTCGGTGGGTGAGGTAACCGGCGGCCCACATCCCCTCCCTATTCCCCTCCTCTTCCCTCCTATCTCCCAAATATCATCTATGGTGTTGCAGATGTATGTGGGCGACGGTAACCACTTACCATCAGGTGAACCGCTTGCTCGTTTGCCGTCTTTTCAATGAAAAAAGAAAACTTCGTATCAATTTCACGTAGTTTGAATGAATATACTTTATTGTATATCACAAAACAAGAAGATATAGAAAAGATAAAGAAAAGGAAGGAAATTAAAATGTACAATTTGACGGCCTTATCGCTGCATAGCGATCACTTCCAGTAAAATTCGCTTGCTTATTGTTTGGTGTTATAAAAAACAATGCACCAGATTATTTATATAAAAAGCTTACTTGGTCTAGTGAATATAACCATCATAATACGCGTGGCTCGAAATATTGGCTAACTGTTCCAGGACACGTCACTGCCGCTTTTCGAGGTAGTTTTCGTTACTTAGCCACCAAGTGTTGGAACAACCTACCACCACCCCTTCGTGGGTACCAATCTAAGGCTAGTTTTAAAATTAGGTATAGGTCACTTCTTTTACATGGCATTTAGGTTAAAAGTGGTTAAAATTTGTTAGTCCTCGTTGCGGAATTATATTATTATTATTATTATTATTATTATTATTGTATGGGGTATTTCTATATTTATTATTATTATTATTATTATTATTGTTGTATGGGGTATTTCTATATTTATTATTATTATTATTGTTGTATGGGGTATTTCTATATTTATTATTATTATTATTATTATTATTATTATTATTATTGTTGTATGGGGTATTTCTATATTTATTATTATTATTGTTGTATGGGGTATTTCTATATTTATTATTATTATTATTATTATTATTGTTGTATGGGGTATTTCTATATTTATTATTATTATTATTATTATTATTATTATTATTATTATTATTATTATTATTATTATTATTATTATTATTATTATTATTATTGTTGTATGGGGTATTTCTATATTTATTATTATTATTATTATTATTATTATTATTATTATTATTATTATTATTGTTGTATGGGGTATTTCTATATTTATTATTATTATTATTATTACAAATATGAAAGTTTTCCATTCAATCGCGCTTAGAAGACTGAACGGTTACTAACTAAATTAGACTATCTACTCTACCTATCTTCGCATGGGAGACGTAAAAGGTGACTAAGGAAGGAAAAGCCTTGAAAACAGCAACGACTAGCAACAGATGGCGGGATAACTATCCCGAATACCAAAACAAATTTAAGAAGACCGATATCGGGCACATTAGGTGTGAGGTGTCTGGTTCTGGGATCGCCAATTCGCTTGCACGAGCGTGGCGATTTCAGCAAACCCTAGTTATGGGAGAGGCGTATGTCCTGCAGTGGACTATCTATAGGCTGTGAAGGTAGAATATGCCATGGACTAGGATATAGGTAACTTTTATCTCAAATAGCAGTACTCTTATTTGTGACCAAGTGCGCGTAACACCAGGCAGTCGCTGTTTTAGAATTGTTTTAGTCCGTAAGTGCCCACAGCTGGGCAAAGGCCTCCTTCTCAAATATCTGAGAGGGTGTAGGAGCCGGGAATGGCCCGCCGCGCTGCTCCATTGCGGGTTCACATATCCTCGAAATCATTTTTTCTTATTATTTCTCAGATATGAAAGAAAGAAAGAAACATTTATTGCACAAATACGGCACTTGATAACAAAACAAACATTCCAACACATTTAATCAAACAGTTATTTACACAAACAATGTTTAACGTTGCCTCCTCTAGACGCGTTGCGTGGCGCATGGGGCAAACAGACCACACTCAGCTTAATGCTGCAGTTGAGACTACAGCGCTAGTTTTCAGTGAGCCTGTGTGCATATATGCAGGTTTCCTCACGATTTTTTTCACCGCCGAGCACGTGGTAAATACAGCACTTAAAATTGGTATTAACAATTTTAGGGGTGCTGGCACCGGGAATCGAACCCAGGTCACTTGCACTCTGTGACCACTAGGCTACCACGGCTCTGGGAAACCGTATCCCAAATACTGTGGTGATCTAGACACTATAGTCCCCTCAAGCCGCTTTTCACAAGAGAAAATTTTGGACAAAGTGACCGTTCGTGAGTCTTGGTGACGGTGACGAGAAGATACCAGAATTGGTGACAGATCACCAAGTCAACGATACAAATCGTACGATTCGTAATCAGACTCCCTAACCTCTTGGCGAACGAGGCTCTAATGTCTCTATCTTATCTGATATAATGAATAGTGAAATAGTATTCTATAAACGTTCCTCAGCTTGGCTAAAGCCTCTTGGCGACATCGATTTCACCTTACCACGAGCACAAGAATGGGAGATATTTATTCAGGAAAATATTTACTCAAAATGGCGCTGCTACGCACATGATCCATCATCACACTATGAAAGTTTCTGTCCGTCATTACATATACACCAGATCCAAATAACATCGCGCTGGATCCACCCTTATTGATGGTAACCTAAGCCTGGGTATCTCACCTTCTTATGAGGCGCCCTTGGTTGCCGAGAACCCCCCTCTAGTTGTCGGAAATATATTGTTAACTGGGGTTCAGAGCATAGCACAGCGGCAGCCAGCGTCCTACCAACAATGCAACGTCGTTGCTCCTCAAATCTTCTTTTACTCACGAGCCTCCTTCTCGCGAGTCTTACCGACGAAGCTGTAAAGGCCTCCGGGCCAACAGCAACGTGGATGGGTTTTTAGTCGGTATGTTTCTCCTTCTGTTATCCGAGTCCGATATAGCCCGTTCGGTGGCTTCCCGGTCAGCAACGGGTATGTATGCTTAAAGCATTTTCCATCTAACACAAAAAAATAATAATAATAACATTCTGGTGGAGGAGACGTCCTCCCCTGGTCACGAACACACGTCCTCGCGGGTAGCTACCCCTTTCCTTCGCAGTTTTATCTGCCATATGTTCGGCGTTTGAGAAAGTTTTGTCTGATATGTATGTATGTATATATTCACGCTTTGTTCCCAACGGGGTAGGCAGAGACAATCTTCATCCACTTGCTACGGTCCAGACATACGTCTTTCGCTTTTTCCACTTTCATCAATCTTCGCATGCATACTCGTTGGTTTAGAGTACTCTTGACCTGGCCTTTTTTCAGAACGTCTCCGATTTGATCGTGAAATGTTCACCTAGGTCTTCCTCTCCCGACTCTATCATTTACTCTCGCCTCATATATTTGTTTCGTCAACCTGCTTTCGTTCATCCTCTCCACATGTCCAAACCAGCTCAGCATCCCTTTCTCAATTCGTGTCACTACATCGTCTTTCACGCCACAATGCACTCTTTTGTTTGGTGGACTTCATTAATCCTCGAAGCAACACACAGATGTTCGGATTTTGCTTACTACGGTTTTCTTCACCGCCGAGCACACATGGTAGATTAAGAGCCTAAAATATGGACTTTAAATCTCCGATCTCTCGCGTACTATGAAATTAAACCGATCGCTTACTATTAAGTTACCAAGGCTCACTTATCTTATATATTACAAAAATAATCGAATGTCACTCGAGTATTTTACCTCGTAAAATCTCTTTATGTTACACTTATCTCTTCACACCACATTACTATAGAATCCGCTATATTACTCGCGGCGAGTGCTCTCTCTCTTCCTCCCCCCTCCCCCTCCCCCCACCACCTTTCATCCCAAAATAACGGTTCTTGATATTTTTCGTTTCTGTTAGCAAATGCGCATTAGTATACAGAATGTGTCTTCGTTTCTGCTCGACATTGTCATTTGTTAACGTTATTTATTTGCGAATCTAGAAACACTTCTAGTATTACTTATATGTAACGAGTTTAAAATGGAAAAAAATTTCGCTATTAATATATGTTTTTTTTTATTATTAATGATCTATATCCAAAATAATAATTTTTAGTTAATAAAATAGAAAAATGAATATATGAATACATATTTTAACTTGCCAACTGAAAACAATCGGTGTGTCGATTTGGCGTTGAGAGATTGGTTTTAATAATTAAAACACATAATTTCTATATTTAAATTGTTTAGCTATTAATATATTCTATATTGTTGAACTTAAGCTAAAGGTCAACAATATAGAATAACATAGAACAAGCGGTCTTAATGCCGAGTGGCATTATCTACCAGTCAACCCTTGTAATGGTGAAAAGTAGTTGACAGGTGCAAAACAAAGAATTAAAAACTGTAATAGACACAAAACAATAAGTTATTATAATAATGTAATAAGATGTAAATATATACTAAAAATCGGAAATAGATAAGTCGAATATTGTTAATAATCCATTAGGTATTCACGAACTCGATCGTCGATTTGAAGTTTCGAGAGCACATCACTAAAGTCTGTAGGAAAGTGTTTTGAAACGTTGGGATTGTTTTGAGGCAGTCGAATGGGTTAACCAATATATATATATATTTGGAAAAGACGGCAAACGAGCAAGCGGTTCACCTGATGGTAAGTGATTACCGTCGCCCACGTACATCTGCAACACCATAGATGCTGCAGGTGCGTTGCCGGTCTTTAAGGATATTTGGAAGATGGGAGGGAAGAGGAGAGGAATAGGGAAGGGATGTGGGCCTCCGGTTACCTCACTCACCGAACGAAACGCAGAAGCACAAGATGCCTCGACTTCACGCCGGTATTTTGCGAGGCCGTGGTATCGATCCGGTCGAGCCGGCCCATTCGAGCAGCAGCTAAAGCCACCGCTTGGCTCTACCACGCTTATATACGATGTATATGAGACCATGGTAAAACTAATTTGGAGTGCGGTGCTGTAATTTGGGCTCCAAATGAAGACAAGTATAAGACGATGCTGGAACGCATCCAAAATAAATTTGCGAGATTTTTATATATGAAAATATACGGAGTGTGTCCGGGGGATTCGTTACTGTATGGGGTGAGATACCGTAAATTAGAATTAAGAGGAGAAGTATGGCTTTCCATTTACTTGATAAGAGTATTACATGATGAGGTGAATAACCCAGATATCCTGCAGGATATGAGGCGGTGCGTGTCACACATAAGTGCTGAGCGCCCGTGGCATTGTCACGCGCGGACGTTATTTATTTAGTTTTTTTTTTTTTTTTTTTTTTTTAAAAAAAATATTACCTTCCGCTGTAGGAATTTCTCCTGTGTCGCGGAGGCAGGTTACATACATGAATTGCACATGGACAAACACCCAGACTGGGAACTATTATTTTTAGTCTATACAAATACTAGTTTAGTGCGGGAATCGAACCCTCGACCCAAAGCGCCGCAGCTAAACGCTTAGCCACTACGCCACCGAGCCGTCTATTATGTTTGTTATTTTCCTTCTTTTCTGTTAAATGGTGTCTGTTTAACTGTTCCCGAGAGTCAACAAGGGCAGCAGCAGAACATCACCGCTGTAACTACACTGCCGCAGGATAATGCTGAGTCGAATGCCTCTTCGTTGCTATAATCCAACACACCCATTTATTAAATACCGTGTATTATCTGTTATACCTTCGTTGTGTTGTAGCATCGAATAAGCATTGTATATTTTTCTCTTTCTCTTTCTATCCTACTGTGTTCCGCCGCTTCAAGAGCTGTCATAGCCTAGGAGCTGTGGTAGCCTAGGAGCCGATCCCCGGTGCCGGCACCACTAAAATTGTTAATTGCAAATTTTAAGTGCTGTATTTCCCACGTGCATGGTGGTGAAGTAAACATCGCGAGGAAACGTGCATGTCTGAGAAACAATAAAAAATATTATTTTGAGGACGTGAGAACGCCGCCAACCAGCACTAGAGCAGCGTGGCGGACCCCTCTCGGCTCCAAAACCCTCTCATATTGAGAAGGAGGCCTTTGCCCAGCTGTGGGCACTTACATGCAGCTACTTTTTTTATTCAATTTAATTAACACTTAGTTCCTCAACAACCTCAAATGTAACAATTTCAGGCATTACATTATTTTTTTCTTTACAATCTACACGGATTTCATAAATTATCTTTGTCTTTAAATGCAGTACCCACCCTTTGTTGGTGCACACATCTATAACAGACTACTGCTTTATATAATTTATACTTACGTGACAACATCACTTGGCGCACCTTCATCATCATCATATTGACCATTATTATTATTTCTTGTAAAAGTTTGACAAAACTTTTTTTTATAAAAGTATGCGTATACCCTGAACATGCTGTAAGCCGAAACCGCTCTATTTATTTATTTATTTAAATTTTATTTAAAATATATAATACCTTTTAACAAAATTAGTACAAAGGGCGGACTTAATGACTCTTAGCATTCTCTGCCAGTCAACCCGGGGCGTGGAGAGATATAGTAAGAGTGCCATATATAAATATATATAAAAAATTGTTATGAAACTAGCACAAAAAATTATAATAAATGTCAACTGCTATTTTAAACGTTAATAAGCTAATTTAAAAGGGGTATGTTTTGACAACGTTAAGTGCCGGTGTCTACCTGCATTCTTGTATTAAGCCGCAAGTTATAAACAGCCTATTGAATGTGACTTCGGCTTTACTTACTTTATCAGCTGGTATAAACTCCACTGCTGGACCTAGGTTCTTCCACAAAAGCGACAACGAAACTTAGTATGCCCTGTATGGAGAAGAACTTGAAAAAACATACAATTTCGTATTCCGCCTTACAACGCATTATAAGACACAATAACACCAGAAATCCCATTCAGCACGATAAGGAAATTCTCGTGGAAAATTAGAACAATGCCACGAAAAAGGAAACAAAACGAAACAAATTCTATACAGTTTTCTTTTAAGGATACATTCTTTTGTTTATGTTTTATTTGTATCGTTATAAAGAGTTTCGTTAACTCTGATAACTATAAAACAAAGCAGTTTCACCTGTGAAATTATTTCTTGTTCTTTGACAAAAAAGATATATGGAGTTTAGTATGTTAGAAATAATGTTATTTACATAGATAAATTTGCAAATTATTATAGTTGATAAACGAGCCTAAATTTAGTAAAATATATATATAGCAGTCGCAAGGCGTGAGGGCGTTATCCAACTTTTCCCCTAAACAGCCACACTTTGCGAGGTTAACTTACTAACTGTGGCTGTTTAGCGTGGTTTTGGCGGTTCTGTGACCTTAAAAGCCAAAAATAACGAACAAATGTAAAGCCTATATGGTTACATCTCTGTGACAGATGTACTGCTTATGCGTTGTGATCGAAGGAACCAATACAGATATATTACCAGAGACTCGAGACGCAACTTTATAAATCAAGACCCGAAACCAATTATTAATATGCATTTTTTTCAATTGCTTGAAGTGAAAATCGAGCTTAGAGTCAACCTGCAAACAACTTCATTCGAGACAGATGACAGATTACAGATGTGTTGTCTCCCCTGAGAACTATGTAGGTAATTCCTTTGCTGTTTGGCGGTAGAAATAGGAAAGAGTGTGATACAAATCCATACGATTCCTGGCCAGAGGTGAGAGATGAGTCTACCATCTGTAAATAGGGATAACCCATTTTTTTCAATATCGATACTCGATTGCCTGCCTAATATTTGACTGGGTTTTAATGCTTTCAGGAATTATGTCTTTATTTTTATGGGGAATAAGTATAATAGAATAAGATTCGGAATTGAAGATCAGTTATAAAACTACTATACTATATGTTATTACTGAATACTTAAAATAATACAACCATGGTAGCTAAGTAAGTCAGGGCGATCGCTTTAATTTCATACGCAACTGGTCTGGGTTCGATCCCTAAGTAAGTGTATTTTTTTTTCTTTTTTTATATGGGACAGGCGGCAAACGAGCAAGCGGTTAACCTGATGGTAACTGATTACTTTCTTCATCGTACATCTGTAACACAAAAGGTGCTGCAGGTGCGTTACCGGACTTTAAATGGTATTTGGGAGATGGGAAGGAGGTTAGGAGGGGGACGGGGAGGGGGAGTGGGCAGTTCACGATATTAAATTCCAACCTCTAAGAGCATAAATTACTACATGAACAAAAATTACATATCTCCAGCCTGCTGTCTGAAACACGAGGCCTGAAATGCCTGTGGTGAAAAATTTATCAGAATTAGGCACATTATTAGTGAAATACCGTCATAAGAATCTACCACTTCCTTGAAAGTAGAAAAGACTACCGCCTGATGGCGGGATAGCTGTCTCAAAAAATACCAAACCAAAAAAAAGCAGACCGATGACGGGCAGCAGCATCTATGGAGATTATGGCCTTGCTCTCATCCTCCTTATGTCAGACGCCTATATCCTGGAGAGAACCATTAGCAGGCTATGAAGGCAAGGTCAAGGTAATGTGCTTGTAAACGGTATCGGTACTGGTGACAACCGTTGACAAACCTGCTTGGTACGCGGTTGTTTACTGACGGTTGGTTGGATTTCTTCTGATACTTTCAGGGGCTGGTGATGAAGATTATTAGCAGACACACCATCATCATCATTACAGCCTGTTACATATCCACCACTGAACGTATCAAAGAACACCCCAAACACAGTCCTGAGTCACTTTGATCCGAGACGAGGCAAAACCGAACCCCCTAAGACAGATATGATGTTATATTAATACGAAATACAGTATTTTATTGACATCCCCGTATGATAAATCTTTTTTTATAGATTAAACAAATATTTCCGTAACTTACCTTACAATTTTGCTATTTCTAGAGCTGCTGAATGTTTTATTTGAAACGGTTTCAACGTTTATACAATTTGGGGCGTCATTATTAGAATCGATGTCACAAGTCAGCTTCGAGGACTTGCGCAGTAAGAATAGATTCTAGGGCTGCTAATTTATACAAGAGCTTTGTCGTAAACGTCAAGTTTTTATCATTAATTCTTAAAAGCTTTTTTACATATTGACTTTTAGTAAAATTATTGTTTAGTTTATTCTTGTGGGATAGGGGTCAAAATTGCAAGTGGCTTACCTGATGTTGGGGTAGTCACTTACCATCAGCCCCCCGCACATGTACATCAGTAACTCCAGAGGGCCAGCAGATGCGTTGCCGACCTTTATGGACATTTGGGAGTTGGGAGGGAGTTGACGTGAACTGAACTAAATGCAGAAGAACACTCGAAATTCTCTTATTCTTTGTTTTTTCTTCTTCTTGTTCTTTCCTATAAGACCACCGCTGAACAAAGGCCTCTCCAAGAAAACGCTAATAAAATCTAGGACGCATTTCTTTCAAGTTTTGCCCATACTCACAACGCTGAGCAAGCGGGTTGGAGAACGTATTTCCGGTACCCTAGCACAAGTGATGCTGCCTCCCGTCCCCCGTCCGTGAGATTTTGGCTCGTCATATTCGAATGCATCGTCCATCACATCATCTGGTCGTTCTCTATGTTTGTTAGCTAGCTGGGTGTATGCAGCCACTTGGAGATGAGGTCAGCGTTTGGAGAGAAAGAAGGTATATTTCCCCAATTTATTTATCATCGACCCTTTCATTTTCTTCATCATCATCATCATCATCATTTCAGCCTATCAGAAGTCCACTGCTCAACATAGGCCTCCCCCAAAGATTGCCACGAAGCTCGGTCCTGAGCCACCTGCATCCATTGACTTCCCGCAACACTGCGCAGGTCGTCACTCCATCTTGTGGGGGGTCGTCCTATACTGCGTTCGCCTGTACGTGGCTGCCACTCGAGAACCTTTTTTCCCCAACGGTTGTCAGTTCTGCGAGCTATGTGGCCGGCCCATTGCCATCATTTTCTTAAACCATATACAAATAGCTCATTGCTGAACGTTAGCCTTATCCTCTGGACACACCGAGGATTGTACATAATCGCCAAGCTTGACCGTTCATGACGTTGCCCGTCATCGATATATTTTCTATGTTGTTTTAATGCGATAATTAATCCGTTAATTGTTGAACACCATGAGATTTTCGTCCATTTATTTATTTGTTATGACACCCACGGAAAAACGTGAAAAGCAGTTTTGTTACACCATCACCATTGTTACAAAAAAAAAAAATAAAGTCAGTCGTTGACTTCTATGTTGTGGTCGACACCTTCTCTTCGTCTTACCCATTCCTGCTCTCCAAATACTTCTGCAACTACTGTTGTGTTCCGGTTCGAAAGGTACAGAGACACAGTATAAATACGAACTGTTAGGCATTCCATTTTGAATTTCCATTTTTGAATTGATTGGAATTGTTTCCGGGTCGGCGTCCACGGACACGTGGACACGTTAACTCGTTTATCACTTAATTTCATAATAAGAAGATCAGCCTTCACAAGCAGCATATACTCACACCATTACATTAAAAAAAATCTCAGACTTATATTACTTACATGACATGACATGTCATGGGAATGATATAAGTTTTGTGAGTAGAACATCTACTTTTAGAGGCTGATCTACTCGAGTTTGCAGCGCATTTGTGCTGTAATTTCGTGGATCACTGTACCCTTTGACATGCTTTCAGTTGCCTATGGGACCATAAAAGGTATGGTCCCATATTTTATGATGCACAATACAATTATAGAAGAAGAAAAAATCGATACAGTTTACAGAGTTTCTTTCGCCTGTTTCTTCTCCGACAAAGCCACATTACGAAACGTTCGTAGATTGTAAAAAAAAAAGATCTGACATTGGACCAAGATCTTTCTTTCGTCGAAAAGATTTTCCTTTTATTTATTCCCAGTGACGGCACCGCTAAAATTGTTATGCTGCTGCTCGAATGGCCGGCTGGACCGGGTTGGTACCGTGGCCTCGCAGAATACCGGTGTGAAGTAGAGGCATCTTATGTTTCTGCGTTTCCTTCGGTGAGTTAGATATCCGGAGGCCCTCTTTCCAGCTCACAAATACCTTTAAAGGCTGCCGACTCACCTGCAGCACCTCTGGTGTTACAGATGTACGTGGGCGACGGTATTCACTAGCCATCAGGTGAACCGCTAGCTCGTTGGCCGCCTTTCCCATAAAAAAAAAGTTGACATTTGTTATACGAAATTACTTTTCCTACGCCGAACAATATTTGTTTTCATTCTATCATTCAATAAAAAAAAAACCACAACATAATTACACTTGATGGAGACAAAGAGAAAAGTGCACTGTAAGCGAGAATACTATTAGCACCCCAACTCGATGCAGAGGAAACACACAGACGGAATACTTATCGATTTGTCACAATTTAGCCAACATACAGAGCGCCTATCCCTATCGGAATCCGGCGACATGAAGGGTGTAACAAGCTTTGCTTCGCGCGATTGTTTGTGGAACATTTTTTAAATTTCAGAAACGATCTACACTTATGTAAGAAGTATAATAGAATAAAATTCGGCATTGAAGATCAGTTATAAAACTACTATGCTATATGTTATTACAGAATACTTAAAATAATACAACCGTGGTAGCTTAGCAAGTCAGGGCGATTTCATTAATTTCATACGCTACTGGCCTGGGTTCGATCCCTAAGTAAGCATAATTTTTTCTTTTTCTTTTTGGGAAAGGCGGCAAACGAGCAAGCGGTTCACCTGATGGTTAGTGATTACCGTCGCCCACGTACATCCGCAACACAAGAGGTGCTGCAGATGCGTTGCCGGCCTCTAAGGGTATTTGGGAGATGGAAGGGAGAATGAGAAGGGGGGAGGGGGGTGTGGGCCTCCGGATACCTCACTCACCGAACGAAACGCAGAAGAAGAAGATGCCTCTACTTCACGCCGGTATTCTGCGAGGCCGTGGTACCGATCCGGTCGAGCCGGCCACCACGTTGAGACTTTAGAAATAAAACTAGTATCTATGGAGTTTTCAGTCAAAGCTTTCTTCTTTTTTTCTAATCTAAGAAGAAATGAGCTAGAATTATAGAACTGTTTACGGATTTGATCGGAGGAAAAGGTGACTTATACATCGCTCATGTGCGAATTGGCCAACTTCACATGTTTGATTTTTTTTTACTTCTCAAATATGTAGGTTTCCTTACGATATTTTGCTATATCGTCGTGCGTTTTGTAAAATTCACCACTTCTAATTACAATTAAACATAATGATTTCTTGTATTTACACGAACGCTACGCATTTTAAATGAAACTGTTACTTACGGATTTTATAACGGGGTTTAATTTTATTTTTAATTCCGACAATAATTAAACAATGAAACATTTTAAAGAGAGCGCCAAAGTGTCTTATATTATCACGGGTCGGTTAATATCTGAGTACACTAGTACTTTAATATTTTGCCGTATAATAGCGCCTCGCTTTATATTACCCGTTAATAAGCCACACTTTATGCACTACGTAAACGCTATGAGCAACTTTATGTTTAATTAAATAGCAGTTATTTGTGAACTCAACTTTCGAAAACTTGTGTCTGGTTTCGTAAGTTTAACTTTGATAAGAAAACTTAGGGGAACGTGTTTACTTATGATTACTGTGTTAGAGATGCTCATTAATTATTTACATAGAACAACGTGATAAAAATAATGTGGCAAATTGAAAACTTAAACGCCGGATTCTTCTTTCTATTTTATTAACCAAGCTTTTTTCAACCAAACATGCAAACGTGCGTGAGGTTTACCTAATGGTTGGTTATTACTGTCGCCGATGTACATCTGCAACACCAGAGGTTCTGCAGGTGCGTTGCCACTGCGACCACTGTATGATGGGAGGGAGGATGAGGAGGGGGATGAGGGAGAGGAAGTTGGCCTCCGGTTGCCTCACACATCGAAAGAAACGCAGAAGCCCAAGATGCTGGTCCCAATAATAATAATAACATCTGCGCTTACAGCGTCGGCGACACGACAGATGGACTCATATATAATCGCGACGTACGGACGCATTAGTAATTTCACTTACGTACCAATTGTACCAGCCTATCACTAATACATACATTATATACGTAGTAGAGCCAAGCGGCGGCTTTTGCTGCTGCACGAACGGGCCGGCGCGACCGTGTTCGAACCGCGGCCTCGCAGAATACCGGCGTGAAGTATAGGCATCTTGTGGTTTTGCATTTCGTTCGGTGAGCGAGGTAACCGGTGGCCCACTCTCCTTCCCCATGATGTGCGTGGGCAAACCGTAATCACTTACCAGGTTGACCGCTTGCTCGTTTGCCGCCTTTCCAGTTAAATAAAAAATAAAAACATGTTCCCCAAGAGCGCGAGCGACTCCACTGTAATGAAAATCATATTACCAATAAAGTTCACTTGATAATCTAGGCTCGCCATCTGTCATGTTTCATCTCCAGGAGCGGCGAAAAGTGCTTTCCGGAAGCCTATTATGCTACGCTTTGTGCTAAATAGACATATGTAATCTCTGGGTAACAGGCATTTGTGCTTATAAATGCGATGAATTAAAGCATTAGTCCTATTCGACGCATTCTTACTTAATAAAGCGTACACTTACAATGGCCATAGATATTGTACAAATTATTACACAAGGCCGTTAAGGAAGCCAACATGCAACAGTTCAACCCCTCCGTCCATTATAACCACCCTAATCTGACGGCGCTTCGCTTTATACGTTTTAATTATAACCGACGTAGTAGTCATGTGTATTTTTATTTCAAGAGATTTTAGGACACGCTTTTTTTTTTCCATCGCATGTATAAATGATCGATCTAAGAACGTTACAGAAACTGGCTTACTTAAGACTGTGATGGATCGCCTCAGAGCCCGTTATTATATCGGATATACCTTTCAAACCGGAACACAACAGTATACACGGCTGTATGTCGAAATAAATGACCAAGAAGTTGCTTATGTCCCCTTGGAGGGAAAGGTTCGTCCTGTCACATTCTATCCATATATACTGAACTCAAATTCAGCGATAATAAGCAGCTTTGCTCACTGGTACAGACACCGCGCTAAGAAACACGGACTGCCGAGTTAAATTATGGGCAAAATATTTTCAAGATGTCTTGGGAAGGACCGAGCCGTGGTAGCCTAGTGGTCAGGGCGCTCACTTTAGTATCATAGAGTGCGAGTGACCTGGGTTCGAACCCCGGTGCCGGCACCACTAAAATTGTTATTAACAATTTTAAGTGCTGTATTTACCACGCGCTCAACGGTGAAGGAAAACATCGTGAGGAAACCTGCATGTCTGAGAAATAATAAAAAAATATTATTTCGAGGATATGTGAAGCCCGCCAACCCGCACTGGAGCAGCGTGGCTGGCCCTTCCCGGCTCCTAAACCCTCTCTGATACTAGTATTTGAGAAGGAGGCCTTTGCCCAGCAGTGGGCACTTACAGGCTGTTACTTTACTTTACTTTTACTTGGGAAGGGAAGTCCTATTAAGCCCTGCAGCTTTTGTTAGTATTTCCATTAAGGTCGCCACGTGGAACTTCAACTTCAGTGGAGCTGAAGGTGCGTTGCGTGCCTTTAAGGATATTTGGGGGAGGGGATAGATGACGTTGTCGGGGTATCGCGGGTAGGAGGGCCTCAGGTTACCTCACTCACCGAATGACACGCAGACGCATAAGACGCGTCTAATTCACGCCAGTATTCTTCTGCCAGGCCGCGGTACCAAACCGGTCCTTTTAAGCGGCAGCAAAAGCCTAGCTCTATCACGTACAAAATATCTATCATCAATCTATAGCAAACTTAAAGTGCTTACTCTCCCTATAAAATTAACAAATTGGATAACCGAAAACGACGTAAACTGTATTTGATATATTAAGAATGTGAGTAGGGGATATAAAGAAAAATCATTGTACTATTTCTTGAGGACTTACAAAGTAATTAGTAATGTTATAGGGTGCCAGGGGGAATTTACTATCTCTTTCCATATGGCCGTGGACCCTGCTAGTCATGAAACGAGACGGAGATCCAGTCATGGAACATCCACCCGAATTTGCTGAAACCGAAGCCCACTTTGATGGGGAGCAGCATCCCCACTCGGCTCACCAACTCGTTTGCCCAGCGTATGGGCACACCTTCTAAGAAATATATTTCGGGTTTTGCAAGCTTCTTCTCGGAGAGTTCAGCAGTGAACTAAAATGGCCGAAAGTTACAGTCAAATATTATTAATTTCACATCGATGTAAATCATTTATTTATCTATTTATTTATTCAACTTCATATACATGAGAATGTATATAGGCGGACTTAATGCCAGAAGCATTCTCTACCAGTCAACCTTTGGACGATGCAGAGATGAAATGAAGTAGGTGTAGGTGATAGAATAGAGAGAACTAAAGAGAGGAAAAAAAATTATAATAAATGTAAATCTACATATATATACAATATTTAAATACGCATACAATAATAAATACATATATAATAATAAATACATACACACGTCCATATATACATTTATATCTATTTAAATATATTCATAACTTAAATATTAAATATATATAAAAATAGACTATTACTGAGATGATTCTGCCATTTTGTTAAGGATATGTTCCTTAGCTTTAATTTTAAATAATCTTTGACTGTAAATTAAGAAGGTTGAAATGAAATGTAAAAGTGTTATAAAAACGAAATCGCAGTAAATATTCTCATGCGTTGAATCTTTGCAACAATTGCCATGACTACTGCTCACCCTCGCACTGCTGCTCGGCATATAACAACCCCTGCGTTAACAATGTTAGTGAATGTGTGGGTATCTGTCTAACGTAAAGTTTCGTTTTGTGGGGCGAACGTTTCGGGGGTGGCCTCCGTCTAAGCTCCCCTGCCGTTTCACAACTTTCGCCCGAAGTATCCATCCCATTGAACGTCAAAGTTTCTTTCCAAGACATCAGTGGTTTTTTGATTGATACGCTTATACGTTAACATGAACCTGTTTTACCACATCTAACATTTTAGTATGTTGTTTGTGTTATTAATTCATTTAAGTTTATGATAAATATTAAATTGAAACTCTCAAATCTTATAATAAAATTCACCGTAATGGGGTAGACAGATGTCTTGACAGACGTTAGTCCTTTCAATGTACTTTTCACTAAAACTTATCGGGAAACATGACAATTGATGAGCCTGTCACCTGCCGATCTTAGTGTTCAGACCAAATATAAAAATCATACATTAGTTTCGAAAAACTCAATGGGTCTCTAGCTGATGATTCCGAGGCAAATCCCCTAACTACTCAGTCGTGGTGTAAATAAGTTTTCATCTTATCTTATCACTACGTGATCCCTTATAAAACTTATTCATCAATTCACAATTGTATGATTTATTTATAGCTTTAAAAATGGCATTTTCAATTTCCTGCTATCTCTACTTCAGTCAATGTAATCAATTTATTATTTATTGGACGACGATAGAGTCAGGAAAAAAAAAAAATCACTATTAAAACTAGAGAAAAGGTCGTCTTATAGCTATGGAAACGATTTCTCTCAATCGAGTTTCACGTAGCATATAAACAAAGTATTCATAAGGAAGAAGCACGACTACAACCTGACTGTAATTTGATAGAAAGGAACACGATACTTGTATATTTTCTTAACTAAAGGCAGCATTCGAGCTAGTGGCTCACCTGATGGTAAGTGATCGCCGACGCCCATGTAATGGTACACCAAAGGAGCTGCAAGTGCGTTGCCAGCCTTTGAAGATGTTTGGGGAAGGGAAAAGCGGAGAGAGAGAAGGAAGTGTGGGTCTCCGGTTACCTCACTCACTGAACGATACGTTGAAGCACAATATGCCTCTACTTCATTCTGGTATTCTGCGAGGTCGTGCTATACAATGGTACCAAGGGCCGGCTCAACCGGGATCACTTTACTATATTATACTCATTCGAGCAGCAGCCACGTACAACTTTACAACGTTCAGTGCTTTGAGATAATTTTATTGAGTTTCTTCTCTTGAGTGAAATTTTGTAAAAACGTAAGGCGTAAGAATAATATTAGAAGCTTTGAAATCGATTAGAAAGTATTCGTGCACAAATTATCCCATCACTTTATAACTCGGTACAGTCAGTATCAAAACTAAAAGATGATTTTACAAGAAGGTGCTTGTTTTTTTTTATTAAAACGCCTTTGATAACTTATTCAATCATCATTCACTTTTGATGTTGACTGTGCTGATTTTGCCAAATACGTCTTGAGATAACCGTTCTGACAGACGCTCTTTCATATCCATAAATACTACAAAAATATAAAGAGTGACTACTCGTATAATTGTAATTTCACACGTGGTAGAGCCAAGCGGCGGCTTTTGCTGCTGCTCGAATGGGCCGGATCTACCGGATTGGGACCACAACCTCGCAGAATACCGGCGTGAAGTAGAGGTATCTTGTGCTTCTGCGTTTCGTTCGGTGAGTGAGGTAACCGGAGGCCGACACTCCCTTCCCATCCCCCTCCTCATCCTACCTCCCATCTCCCAAATACCCATAAAGACCGGCAACGCACCTGCAGCAACTCTGTTGTTGCAGATGTACGAGGGCAACGGTAATCACTCACCATCAGGTGAACCGCTTGCTCGTTTGCCGCCTTTCCAATAATAAAAAAATATATTTTAATAGCAAAGAGAAAATGTAATGTGTAATTTAAAGCAATTCTAGGTAGGACTTTTTTAATCGTTGAGAAGGTGTCGGGATCGGCACCACCTTCTTGTCTATTTCTACCGCCCAGCATCAGTTAAACCACTGTCGTGGTTCGGTCTGAAAGGTATAGAGACCCGGTACAATTACAGACTGTGAGGTAGTCCTCCGGGTTGACAACGAAAACAACCTTTCTTTGTTTTAAGACTGTTGTATGTGTCCAAAGATTGGAGTGACCATTCACCGTCAGGTAGACTTTTATCTCGTTGTGTTACTCTTATACTAAAAGAAAACAAACAGACACTAAAAAGTTATATTTTAAAAGCGTTCATTCATGTATTCAAATCAAATAACAGTAGTTAAGTAGAGGCCATTTCTAGAGGCGGTTTTGCTTACGCTATACCTTCAATAGCAACAGACGTAGCTTAATGAAAAAGGTTTTTAACTTAAAACAACATTTGAACAGCTACATCTAACGCCGTGAAATCCCTCTTATTCGTTTACCCGCTACAAACTTTGATTCGTTAAGCATTAGAAGCACCTGCATACGAGGTGTGTTTTTAACAAGATAAGTTTATATAAAAAAAAAGCTACAAAGAAATTCTAGAGCTTTGCTAAAAAAATACAAACTAGCCGTGGTTAACTCTGATGTCTAACGTTCGTGGTAAGGTATGTTAAAGTGTCGTATTAACGAGCTTTGTATACTAAGTATTGAGACTTGTGGTCAATATAAATAAGTGGCAAGTGATGAGCAAGATATTTCATTGTCCGTTGTCGTTCTTCCCGTGTTCGGAATGCTTTCTAATAATCAAAGACATTTATTTCGAACAACGGTGTGAGCACATAAATTCAATGTCTTAATGCGGGTTGGCAATCAGGTTTTGCTTCAGACCTCAGGTTTTCGGTAGTTTAAGGCATTTTCAGAAGGAAGACAGTCGGTGTGAGATAACTCACACAGCGGAAGGTCTTCAACAGCAAGAACCGACAAACAATGTCGACAAAATCCGCGATCTTGTGCGTTCAGATCGTCGGTGGATGAACAGAATGATCGGTCAGATGGGAACGGTTGAATTTGTGTCACATGAGTTCATCAAGTTGTGACCGATGAATGATGTGACGAGAATGAGAACGATCAAGCCGTTCATTTCTGTAAACGGGTTTTTGGCCAGTCAAAAATTTTTTATAGCTCCTCAGCCTTCGGTCTCATCTGACTTATGTACTTATCGACTTTTTCCGCTTCCCAAGATTGAAAATCATTTAAAGGGAGATCACATCAGAGATCACCCAAAAACGTTCGAATGGCTGTAACTGACCTGCTGATTCCAATACCCGGATTCCAGGACTGACATGAGGAGTGGAAGAACCGTCTCCAACGTTGTGTATCTTTCCAAGGGAATTATTATGAGGGAGACAACGTTCATTTGTGAGTATGATCAAATAAAAATGTTTAAAAATATCAGTATCATTACTTACTTTACTTTACTTTACTACACAGATATATACATACATATATAATAAATCAAAATAAATCTTAAAAGAATAAAACTTATCTTTTGATATAATTATTAAACCACCATATTTTCAATGGAAGACCTATTAGAGACAATCACATCGTGAAACTTCGTAATGGGAATTAGGAGACTCTGTGTTGTACCAAGTTTCGATGAAAGTAAAGAAGCGACTGTTCGACGAAAGGCTTTTAAAAGTTTCGCTTAATCTTTAGTGGCACGGAGAATTTGTCACGTCTCATCATTATGTCATTAATTATCCTGACAGTTATCTTTGTCTTGATTTGTTTTTTTCTTTCATGGGAAAGGCAGCAAACGAGCAAGCGGTTCGCCTGATGGTAAGTGATTACCGTCGCCCATGTACATCTGCAACACCTGCGGCACGGTGCGTAGCCGGCCTTTAAGGGTATCTCGGAGACGGGAGGGAGGATGAGGAGGGAGGGATGGGAGGGGGGGCCTCCGGTTACCTCACTCACCGAACGAAACGCAGAAGCACAAGATGCCTCTACTTCGCGCCGGTATTCTGCGAGGCCGTGGTATCAATTCGGTCGAGCCGGCCCATTCAAGCAGCAGCTAAAGCCGCCGCTTGGCTCTACCACGGGAAAAAAAAATATTATATGCCATTGGTTGCATTAAAATCTGTTACCCCGTTTCTTACTGCTGTATCGCAAGAGATAACCAAGGGAGAAGGAAAATAAAACTTGTCGCCGAAGGCTTTTAACCCGTCACATTCAACCTCCCGGAGACGGGAATGGCGGAATGCGACAGCCCGTTTGTCGACTCTATGTCGTGTCATATGGAAATCGTTGTAAAGAAGAGGCATCTTGTAGAAACACAAGTTTAGTTAGGCCTGGCTCATTATAGGCCAGCTTTACTTGAGAGGCTGCTGTCCAGCAGTAGACTAAAATAGTCTGATGCAGTAGTAGAGGCAGCTCCAACAGTAAAAGTTTGTTTCAAATAAATATAATTTATTTATATATCTGCACGTTGATGTTGAATAATGCCCGGTACAACTTATTTCTGTTATTACTGGTCCTTTTTTTATTTCCTCAAATGTCAAACACTCTTGCACGTGGGTGACAAATTTGTTTCTGGCAATGGAATAACCCTCTATGATACTCGTATTTGAGAAGGAGGCCTTTGCCCAGCAGTGGGTATTTATAGGCTGCTACTTTACTTTTATACTTTACCCATTAGTAAAGTATAAAAACAAAGACAAATGTCAGAAAATGTATGCATTAAATACCATTACATACAAAAATATCATTATATTAAACCCTTAATATTCTTAATACCTAAATGATTTAAAAAATAAAGTAAAGTATAGTAGCAGCTTGCAAGTGCTCACTGCAGACGGAAAGGCCCGCCTCTTCGCTTCACACGAATAGTTTTTTTTAATATTACTCAGACATGCATGTTTCCTCACCATGTTTTCCTGCTTTCCTTCACCGATGAGCACATGGTAAATACAGAACTAATGATTGCTCTTAACAATTGTGGTGTCGGTACCGGGGATCGAATCCAGGTGACTCGTGCTCTCAGAAACTAAAGCGGGCGCCCTGACCACTAGGCTATCACTTCGTTTATAATAAGATATTTGCTACTGCGTAAAATTTCCATAGCAAATACTGTATTAAAAATTCAGCGGTTACTTAAGTGAGCGGGAATTTCCCTTACGCTTTTAAAACTCAATCAGGCTACCGATACCGACGACATACTAATTGTGCTTTTACAATGTACAGTCTGCATCAGCAAAGATAAGTGGGCATTTCGAAAACAGAAAAATAAAGTTGCGTCCGATAGCGGTTCAGGGGATCGCCGCCCGCCTGCGCGGCGCCCCACCCCTCCGCCCCGGCCCCTCTCGACCCGCACACCCCTTCAGTCAACTTCAACCCCCGACGCAGACTGTCGTTTCGTTACCCGAACTGTTCAATGCAAGCGCAAATGGTTGCCCACAGAATACTACGAGAAACAAGTGCTTCGTGTGTTTTTTCGATTGTAGCGTGTTCGTGTGCAAGTGTTTGAGTGGAATTCTCGGCATAGTAGAAGTGAAAATACTGAAAAATTATTTTAGGGTGTTCATCGTCAATCATCATCATGCTTTGCAGTAAGTCTAATTATTTATCTCATTGCTGAGGTGAAATTGCATGTGGCGGCAATATATTAAAATAAGTTCTGTTCAGTGAAAATTCACAAGAGAAAAATAGTGCAGTATTTTTTAATATTCCATTTTAAACCTTTCATTCAGAGAATAAGTTAATATTCAAATCATTTTCGCTTTACATAAGTTATTTCTTAAAATAACCTATTTTTTCTAACCTAGTTAACCGTGTAATTTAGAATTAACCGTGGAACTTATTTATTCCACTGTTTTAAATTTCTGTTATTTATCCCTCCTTTCTTCTTTACCGTATATCACAGTTGACTATAGAAAAGAAAAAATATCGTCAAGAAAATGGATTTTACCGAGTCGAGTAAATTATATTATTATAAAGATAGCTCCTTAATTTGTCTTGATTAACTTGAATCATTATCACGAGTCTGTGCTTTGTCTATCAAACATCATCAGCCTTTGCCAGCCCACCGCTGGACCATCGGCATGTTGGGATGGTTTTTTTACCTCCTGTCGGTCGCCAGTGCTTCGTCTATCAGTAATCAGAATGCACCGTGGGAACGTGAGGAGGGAATTAAAAAAAGTTAACAAACCCTTAAATTTTTTGAGTGGTTTGTACGCTCTCATCATGGTGGGCATGCGGGATTGATGGTACTGCTGTGGTCCCACCACTAGCCTATCGGATTTGGGTTTGACAAATTCGGATGGATGTTCCGCCACAATTTGGTTGCCAGAGCCTCGTTTGTTGGCGGCCAAGGTTATCTCAATCGCGTTCTTCTTTTTTGGACTGTCAATAGTCCACTGATAGACGTAGACCTCTTCTATTGGGAAGATTTTCCATTATCACCATGCTTGGCAGGTGAGATAACGTGTACGGTACTAAACGCCTTGCACCTTATAAGCTCCTGGAAGTCGTCTGGTACCACCTTCTTATCTATTACTGTCTGTTAGCACTGTTGAGTTCCGGTTTCAAAGGTATACTGCGCCAGTATAATAACAGGATGTGAAGCACCTATGTGTAATCACCTTCGAGTGAAGTTGTTTGCCTTCTGCATATGGAATCTCAGTAGCCACTTACAATCGGGTAAACTTTTAGCTCGTTTGTAACCGCAAACCAATAAAGAAAATCTATTATCAGCGATTTCTTTATTTTTGGTTGGGAGTTTTTTGAGATGAGTAATCCGCCATCTGTCGAACGGCATGAGATTTTCAAAGTACTCCCTTAAGTCTGGGTCGACCAAATGAAAGTGGTCGGCAGATAACGTTAAACCGCCGCGTGGTAAAAACATTACATTTTACTACATTGAGTAGTTAAATGGATGTCATCAGTTCCTACACAGTTGACTTCTCAAACCATTATCTCTGTTAAAAACATAGAAACGTCGCGGTTATGGTTGGAGTGAGTAATTTATTCGATTCACAAAATTATTTAATTAACCATTGAAATATTTATTGGGACACGAAATAATTAATCATTGTAAAAGTCATGTGCAGTTATTTGTTTTTTTTATTACACTTTCAATGAATGCATACACTTTATTCTAGGGGCTACAATGGGCGGACTTAATACCTTGTGGCACTCTCTGCCAGTCAACCCGGAAAGAGCAATATTGGCAAGTGCAGTAGTAAAATAACAAAAAAATATTCATTACATCATTTTAAATACAATGTATATTATTATTGGAGAGTTTTTTTGAAGCTAACTATATTTTGTTATGTATTTCGATGTTATAACAATATTAAATATCTCTTCGCGTAACATAATATGAAACTTATAATAAAATAACTAGCCCTCTCAACCATATACCCCTATACTCATGTGGTCAGAGGTCTAAGACATTGTAGACCTTTCAACCCAGACATGACAGGACATCGTGACAGGTGGTGAGCCTGTCGCCAATTTCGTGTCCAAGTCAACAATACAAATCGTACATATATTTAGAAAAAGTATCATAGAGGATCGAGCCTTTGAAGCCAGACCCCCAAAGCACTCAGCTATCGACGAAGAAAGAAATACGCGTGGCTTTACAAAACGAATTCTTTCTTCGCGTTTCAAGGACTAATTACCTCCGTTACGACTAATTACCTACTTAATTGCGAGTTAAATTATTAATTGCCTTCTCGAAATATAACTTCGTTCTTGCTGTGGAAATAACATGAACCCGGGAAACTTTTATATAGTGCTATTCCACAAAATATTTCACAAATACCCCGTGTTAAATCATTCCCAGATAAAATCATACCGTGTTATTTTTCACATCCGTGACATGGTTTCGTTTATTGTTAACCATGTTTTGGATGTGTCATAGGCCTATGTTCAGCTGTGGACTTCTGATAGGCTGAAATGATGATAGCATATAACACCTACTATATACAGGCTACTTTAGGTCTTCATTTATTAATAAAAAACAATAAAGTACTAAAAAAAGTATATGCACGGGGTGGTACAGAAATAAAATAAAAGTCACAATAACAACCCCGTACCGAGCGGTGCCACGGGGTAATAGCGCTAGTAAGGGTGCAAAGAACTAGTCGATTACACTCCAATCGTAAATCATTTTCAAAGTGACTGTGTACCCTAACAGTGGACGCCGGCACCCTTTATACGGCACGCGGCTGCAAGCTTGAAGCGCGGGTACACAATGGCGAGAATTAGGTCTTGCTATATCGCCACTTGTCTTAACTATCAAATGACCCTTGAAATTTATGCATTTTAATCGAAAATGGGCGAAGTGCTCTTATGTGGCTTGAAAGGCTTCAAGCCTCACGGATTTTCATACAAATTTTCAAATCCAAAATAACTGTTTTTGATGGAGCTTTCTACGCATATAAGGAATATATAGATCTAAAAGGTTAGAAGAACACAATTACGAAAAAGAGTGTTGGAGCTAAAATTAAATCGATTTTAAGTTTTCTATAATAATAGATAATTACATATCTCCTTTGTAACTAGACATTTCTAAAATGTTTTCAACTAACTTTCAGACCCGTGTGCCTTTGCGAACATTGTTTCGTTAAAATCCGTTTATTAATTTCGAGGATTTTGGACATGAAAGTTTGTACGAAAAGCCGTTAGGCGTGAACGCTCTTAAGTAATGTGAATTTGTAATAGTCTACTGCTTCTAAGGCAAAACCTATACAACGACCAAGACAAAAAAAGTATAATATTAGGGGTTAGAGTATGTACATTGCCGTTTTATATTGATAAATTTAAACACCTTATTTGCAAAGGAAATTATATTAATTTAACTGAAGTATTTACTCCTGTTATTGATTTAAGCTTTTGCGATAGAATTGGGGGGATCTGAACTCAAGAAAGTCAGTCAAGTAAGTGCAGTGGTATGCTTGGTTTTAATAATTTTAATAAAATTAATTTTGTTTATTACTGGATCACAAGCCGGCGGTAGCACCCAGCCATCTTCTTCATTGTAATTGGGATGTTTTTTGATTCGATAGCCTCGCGACTCATCCTTGGCAGGAATCGGTGTTCCTTTGCGCGGATTTGTGGTCTATCGAATTGGATGTAATTGTTGGAGCGATCAAGAATATGATCACAGACTGCAGACTTTCAGACCTTGTAATGTTAAAACGGTGACCATGAATCAGATATAATAACTTTTTTTATGGATGAGGTTCACTTTAGGGTATTGTTCCGGTATTTGACATGGGTTCAGCCGTTACGTCTTTCGCTTGCAAATATTGTAGAGAATCCACTTATCATCACACGCCATTATTCTGTCCCAAAATCTATTAATTTCTGTACAAATACATCAAAGCAAGGTAAACTTCAGTGCGTTGTCCTCTATGCACATCAGTTACTTCATGAAGCACCCATTTCTAGATATTTTTCTTTTGGTGAAAAAATTTGAATGCTTTGGGTAAACTATCGCCGAACTGTGACATTAATTCGTTAACTGTTTAATAAAGATCGGCTTCTTCCATTATTTCTAGTTTATTGTTACTTACCTTAGTGTCTGGTCTTACTCGTGGTTCATTCTTCAAGTCGAAGTTTCTACTACGAAAGCGATTAAACCAAAAAAGTACAGTGAATTCGTTAGTAAGTCGTATCCTCTCCAAACGGAGCATTGATATTGCGTGCTATCTCTGCTGCGTTAGAACTACTTGGACGTAGTTCTAGACTTGTATTCGAAATTTACTCTAACTTTTGAGGTCTCCGTGTTTAACTTGAATACTTTAATACTTAAGTATTGAATATAATTGAAAATCAAACAATGGATTGTCATTGTTTTTTTGAATTTAGAATGTTATAGTTTATAGTTAACTAAAAAGTTTTAATCAAAAATCTTGGACCACGCAGGTTTAATATAAATTCAAAGTGGCCTCTCCATTGAAACGGTAATATGACACCTTAACCTATTTTATCCTATCTCGTTATTTGTTAGTGTGTTGTTGGAAAAAAGGAGATAACTTACGATAATTATAAAATAAAAACTTCTTTTTTCTTTCACATACACAAGCGTTTATATAAATTAATTCTCCAATAAGAGAAGTTACATTTAGAAATAAAATTACATCTAATATTTTTAGCTAACTTTTGTTTCATTTCAGAAATAAACTGTTTATTTATGTAATAAAATAAAGTTAGTATTAAAGTTCTGTTTTACTTAAGAGAGCTGCAGAAATGGTGATCAGTTCTGCGGGTATAGGAATATTTAGCTATTTATAAGAATCTGTTATTTTTAATTATAATATTTTAAATGCTTAATGCTAATCTATTCTATTATAGCTTAAATGTTAACAGGTATCTTTAAATAACCTTAAGTTGTGAACATATTTTACGAATATGAATCTGCATTAACGCCATGCAGTTTAATAGTTTAATATCTCAGTCAGCCATTCGAGCGCTGTTTCTGAATTGGACAGGCGCCATTTCAAATGATGGTGTTTGGCCGCGCTCCTACAAACTATCCCCGAATGCAAATAACACTCATATTCCTAAACGCTTGGCTGCACGTCCCGGCTTGCATGAAATTTTGATAGTTTCCGTGAACTAATAACAGTCCCACTAGTCAGCACAATAATAAAGAAATACGTAAAGCGGCAAAAAAAATATTTTTTATATCATTTATTTATTCTTCATTGATAATATCTAAATTTAAGGTATACTCATACAATAGGCGGAGATAATGCCCTTTGTAATTCTCTGGCAGACAACCCAGAGAAAGAAATACATGTTGGTCTTTGCATACATTAAAATAATAAGAAACGTAAATTAAATAATATTTATAACATACACATATAATCCATACATAATTCAACTTTGTATAGAAAGAAACATATCTGATGGTATTTGTTAAATAGTGACGTTTATATAATAAGTAAGTTCTCATGATCTGATATTGGCTAAGTAGACAGCCTGACCACTCGATAATCGTTGATATAGACATTATATTTAAATAAATGAATTGTAACTTCAGTTTGTTCGGACAGAACAGTTATAGTTGTATCAAATGAAACATGACGTTATATTACTTAAATGAAATAGAAGTATCTTGGATGGAACAAAGATATCGTCGACATCAATTCAGTTAGTCACTGGCTGAAAACAGGCCTCTCCCAAAGAAAGCCTCCCGCATCTATCTACTTCTCGAAATACTATGCAGATAGTTACTCCATCTAGTGGGGTCGTTCTACACTCCGTTTGCCTACTTATGTGGTTGTTACTCGAGAACCTTTCTTCCCCAACCGTGGTCAGTCCTGCCACTTCGGCTTCAGCTTGCGGTACAATCTCGCTTACCCTAGTACTGCTACGGATATCACCGTTGCAGATCACGGAGATAAACAGCGAGCATAGCTTTCCATAGACCCTAAGTAACTTTGAGATATTTATGAAAGCTTGCAGTGAAATATCACTTTTCGGTTC
Organism: Bhutanitis thaidina; assembly: GCA_029286595.1. Classification (NCBI taxonomy): domain Eukaryota; kingdom Metazoa; phylum Arthropoda; class Insecta; order Lepidoptera; family Papilionidae; genus Bhutanitis; species Bhutanitis thaidina. The sequence continues at coordinate 968,870 of JAGSMS010000022.1, forward strand.
CGTAAGTGATCACTGGCATCACGCGCTGGTTGAATACTTTCGTTTTAAAGTTTTGAGGCGTGATCTACGAGAAGGTGTGACAGAGTCCCACGAACGCCATCCAGCTTATGTTATTTCGTCGATTGACTTCTTGGTTAAAATTGAAATTACGTAGTCGGTGAATTTAGATCTTAAGAGATACGATCGTCTTGTTAACAACTGCATTCGATTCATATTCTATCTTCATATGACCAAGTGTCTACTTAACGTTCGCGAATGAAGTGGCTACCCATTCGACAGCGCCGAAGCTTGCTCACAGTCACCACCCTCCATTCCATCCTGATATCACCCACCCCAATTCTCCCGATGTCACCCACCCTTCCTTCGTATTTATCTTCTCACTTTCAGTATCTTTGCGCTAACCATGACCTAAACTTACGTTCATCTAATAAACTTTTACTCCAGCGTCCTTCTCACAGCTCCGTGTTCATCCATTCATCCTTCCCTGTTCAATCCGTTCTGTGGAAAGCACTCCCCATCGAAAACATTGCTGATCTTTACGCGTTTAAAATGACAGTCAGGTAACTGTTTCTAAGTAAATTTGCAGAATCATGTCATTAGTATATTTAACTTAAGTTCACGTCAATCCATAATTAATTGTTATCATTTATATATAGTATACGTATGTGTGTATTTTATTCTTTTACATGTAAATATACCATTTTATAATTCTTATACATTTTATATTACTGATTAATTTCTATTGTAGGGTCATAGTCACTAATATATTTCCGCACTCCGCATCGCCCTCAAGTAGACTGGTAAAGAATGACTCAGGCATTAAGTCTGCCTATATACACAGTACTGTATATGGAGTTAAATAAAAAAAATATTATGTGTCCTAGGTATACAAAGTAATATAATAAGATGAAGTGTAATATTTAAAGTAACTGCAAAAAAGTTGGTCATGTTTGACTTCAAGACTTGGAATAAGAGAGTAAAAATATAATAGTCTATGAAAAAGTTTCAACGTTTCATTAAAAGCATCAATTAGAGTTAAATACTTAATGCCCTTTTCATTAATGGTATTTCCAATAATTTTGTTCTACTACTTGTTTTTGTTATAAAGCGTAGTTTCAAGGCTTTGTACTGGAGCACGTTCATAAGTTTCTTATACTTTTAATAATGTGAATTCAATGGAAATTTTAAGGTCTTTTTGTTTGTCAGCATAGTGTGCGCGTAGATTTTGAGTATTCTTAAATGTGAATTGGTTGTTACTAAATTTATCGGCACTTTTATATATTTTATTTGTTAGTCTGTAGGGTTATTGGTCTTGTTTTCTACGGTATGTTTGCTATATAGATAGTAGATGTTTGAATTTCAGAGTTAATAATTGTTTGTGAAACGAATGGTTTTATAGTTGCTCGTTCTGGTGGTGTTAGTATTCTTCTTTATTATGTTCCTGAGCTGATTCGAAAGTCTATATCTGAGCTGGTTCTGTTAAATTATTTAGTTAGAGGAAATTTTTTAAAATTTTTGATATGTAATAGTTCTTTGATGAGTAATAGATCTAATTATTATTAAGTAAGGTGGTACATGCCTTTTTTCTGAACAATTGTATAAAATGTCTTTGTTATGTGGTTAATCCTTAATAAATGAATAAACTTTTAGGTGTGCTAATAATATTAAGCATTAAACAAATGTAATGGAAACGAAAACACTTACGATAAATCTGTATTTTTTACCTTATTCGTTTATTGCCTATTTTGGATAGTAGTCGAAGGGTTACATTTTCTACAAAACACTTCTTATTGGTGTGTTAGTATTTATAATGTTTGTCTGTGTATTTGTGTCTGTGCAACTGAAGCGAGAGTTCCTTGTTGGTTGAGTTGAAGTTTTCATTACTAGTTCTCGAACGGGACAACTCATTTGTTTCTACCTTTCTCATTTACTAGTCCATTACCCTATTAGTAAGCTCTTCCAATATCCACTACTCACGTGGCATATAGGTTATGGTAGTAAAGTAAGGTTAGTGAAAATCTTTTATTATTATTGTAATCGTTTTTTGATATTAATTTCAATCATATTTTATTTATTTATTTATTTAAACTTTATTTGCACATTACAGACAAAAATAGTCTATCACTAGATTGAACAGAGTAAATTTAAAAGGGTGCACAAAAAAATTATGTTCATATATATATACTCGAATATTATACTACGATACAATACTTATATATGACGGTACTTAGACATACATGTAATTATAGTTGTTCATTATATAAAACACAATACACACTATACATACATATTTATATAACTATATATATATATATATATATAAATATACACAATGCATACGTAAACTTAGATGATTTCTTATGTTCTAAAAGAAAAAAAAAATATTCTTCAATTGGACTACTATTGCATCGCTAGGTAATAATCCCAAAGTAAACGCTTGAAAGTGCGATATTTAAATACTAATAATACTATAAAAATATGATTCAATTATGTATTATTAAAAATTGAGTCCTTGTACACATGTTTAAACAGCTCTTGTGAAGTAACAGCTATTTAATACGTTACAGAATATTAACTATCTTTGTTTTTCGAATAATATAAAAAAATATTTCTTTGATAGCTTTAAATTATTATGTTATTCATTAAATAATTAATCGATATAAATAAACACCGACGATTTTACGCCAAATAATTTAAAGCTTTTTGTTCAATGTAAAGGAATATTTAATCATTAAACGAGCTATTACTTTGAAAAATAATTTAGAATAAAAGCAGTAACATTTACATAATATGCGCTTTTAATAGAGAACTCACAAATGTTATAGCAAATGTATTTTAAAAAGTCTTGCGTAGCGTAGCATGAAAATGAAATAATTTACATGTCCCGCTTCTACACTTAATCTCTAGAATAAAGTTATTCCAAGAGCTATTCGTTTTCTTTAAACAGTTAAAAAATTACGAAACAGTAATTCACAATTTTTTTTTATTTATTTTATTGAAATGCGGCGAACGGCGAGCTTACAGTCCACCTAATGATAAGAGGCTACTGCAGTCCATGGACACCAGCAAACGACCTGGATCGAACATTGGTCATAGATGTGATTGATGTGAAGATTTAAACGTGGTAGAGCCAAGCGGCGGCTTTTACTGCTGCTTGAATGGGCCGGCTTGGTACCACGGGCTCGCAGAATACCGGCGTGAAGTAGAGGCGAGAACATCTTGTGCTTCTGGGTTTCGTTCGCTGAGTGAGGTAACCAGTGGCCCACTCCCCCTCCTAATCTCTCTGCTTATCCTCCCTCCCATCTCCCGAATACCCTTAAAGGCCGGCAACGCATCTGCAGCACCTCTGGTGTTACAGATGTACGTGGGCGACGTTAATCACTTGCCATCAGGTGAACCGCTTGCTCGTTTGCCGCCTTTTCCATAAAAAATAATAAGATGAGTGGTCACAGCTGAGGACTAAGGCCGAATGTCTCACAGCCCGTAACCATACAGGCCCTTTATACCTTTCAAACAGTTACACTGCTGTTTGGTGCCAGAAGTGGCTAAGAGAGAGAGAAGGAGTCAGTCAGCAGTTAAAAGACTATTGATATATTTTTGTTATCTCTTAGATAACATAATAGCATATCTCATGATGTTATCTTTTACCTATTTTGGAAGGTGTTTAAAGCTCGGAAGAGTCGGTACTCTTCCGAGCTTTTCGCGCGAGGCGCCAGTGCATGTTGGCAGAATTCACATGTACCCAAAGTATATTTTTTATTATTTCTTTGATATGCACATCTATCTTCTCTATGTTTGTCTGTACTGAAAGACACGTGATATTATTTAACAGAGAAAAAAACGTGATAAACTCTGCACTAAAATTGTGTTTAACAATTACTTAGGCTTCGTTCGAATCCCATGAGCGTTTAGTGGTTAAGACCTTGTGTAAAAAAAAAAAAAAGTAAAGTAACAGCCTGTAAGTGCCCACTGCTGGGCAAAGGCCTCCTACTCAAATACTAGTATCAGAGAGGGTTAAGGAGCCGGGAAGGGCCCGCCACGCTGCTCCAGTGCGGGTTGGCGAGCTTCACATATCCTCGAAATAATATTTTTATTATTTCTCAGACATGCAGGTTTCCTCACGATGTTTTCCTTCACCGTTGAGCACGTGGTAAATACAGCACTTGAAATTGTTTTAGTGGTGCCGGTACCGGGGATCGAACCCAGGTCACGCGCGCTCTATGACACTAAAGTGAGCGCCCTGACCACTAGGCTACCACGGCTCTACTAGACCTTTTGTAAGAGAATATAAAAATTTTTAGAAGTCATGTTCCACCTGTATCCTTTAGAGCGCGTTAGAAATATACGAGGGTCCATTATCCGCTAGAAATGTAAAGTGACATGCCTACCAGTGACATATTTATAGCCTGTTGTTTAACTTGTACTCTGACTATATCATTTGGACTAAAAAATATTCTATAGGGCATATGTACACTGAATGGTGAAAAAATAAAATTTTCTTAATTATCCAGGGCAGTTGCTCACAAACTTTCAAAATAAAAGCTTTCAAGAGCTTAAGAATGTTCCATTAAAAGTGATCTACTGTTTATGGTACCGCATAACAAAAGAAAACTGATTGAGCGTTTAAACAAAGTTGACAATGGAGTAAAACGTATATATTTTTTTTTTTAAATAATTACAACTATCGCAATGTTGCGTAAACATATCCATATATAGCATGATCGTTTATACTAAAAATAAAAAAAAATTAAGAAATTACAGCAAAGTCTAAAAGTGCTTCAAAATGAATATGTTTTTACTATGGTATATGAGTCGGTAGACTGCAGAATTCGTTGCGGAAGCCAGACAACTTAACGTAGAAGTCCGTGGATCTAGGACTTGACAAATATCTATTCAGATGTATTTTCATTAATTTTCATATTTATTATGTATTTGCAGTGGTATTGCTATATGTAAGAGTATATAATTTATACTTGTGATTATTGTCACTTGATGAACTTCATCGTATTGACAATTATTATTATTTCTTGTACAAATTACCCAAAACTAACTTCTAAAGGGCCCTGGAGATGCCCTTAGGCAGAACCGATTGGTTACTAATATAAAAAATAAATAAAAACAAAATGTGCTGCGAGAGTAATAAAAGAAATAATGAGAAATGTCAATGTAAGAATATATTTTAAACAATGTGAATGAAAAGAGCATGTTGGATGCTAAACAGTTTGGAATATAATAACGGAACGGTTAACAAACAACGGATAACGAAAGGGTGTGTAAAGAGGTAGGTAAAGCAAACAAATTTCCATTAAGTACGATCTTATTTACCGTAGTCGAACGATCCCCGCAATCCTCGTTTCACCTCTCCGGGAGATAGAACGTGACGGTCGGCGTACTTCGTCATCAGTTTAGCTTAAGTTTAATATGCTCGTATCCATAAGAGCGTATATGAAGTGCATTTATTTAATGTACCGTATTGTAAACAATTTATGCCATTTATCATAGTATTTCTACCATATTTCTTTATCAACCATTGTGACAGTCTGCACACGGGACTGGGGTGGGTGGATTATCTTACGCCACTATCATTTAATATTATCACAGATTCACAAATCAATCAAACAGAAACACACTTAAAGAACAGACAAATTTTATTATTTCATTAAAGAAAATCTAACGTAAATATTGAACACCGTTGAAATCGTTAAAAATCATATCGTAGTTTAATATGATAAATATGTACGCTTCCACTTTTACTGAGTAATTGCGTTAATTTCTGGGTTATTTCATTTCTTCTTCATTTGTATGTAAATTGTTAAAATCCAGTTCTCACGATCGGAGGAGTTGATAATTGCATTACCAGACGCCTCGCAACTTACTCGACTTTTACGATAAGGAGTGAGAGGTGTAAAGATCTGGGTGAACTAATGAAGACACCACCCCACTGCCATTAATACCACTATTCCAGCCTATTTTAGTTCACTGCCTGCATAGCCTCTCCAAAAAAGCGCCAGCAAAAACTATTTTTTTTAAAGGGTAAATAGACAAACCAACAAGTGACGCTTACGTACATCTGCGACACCAGAAGATCTGCAGGTGCGTTTGCAGGCCTTCGAGTATATTTGGCGAGGTGAAAGGTGGAGGAAATGGAGATGGGAGAATTGGCATTCGGTTACCTCGCTCACAGAACGAAACGCAGATGGACAAGATTCTTTCTGCAAGGCCGTGTTACTTCTCCGATCGAGCCGGCCCATTCAAACAGCAATAAAAACTGCTACATGGCTCTACCACGTATATATATATATATATATATACATATATTTTTATGAGAAAGGCGGCAAACGAGCTAGCGGTTCACCCGATGGTAAGTGATTACCATCGCCCACGTACATCTGCAACACCAGAGGTGCTGCAGGTGCGTTGCCGGTCTTTTAATGGTATTTGGGAGATGGAAGGGAGAATGAGGAGAGGGATGGGGAGGGGGAGTGGGATATTTCGTGGAAGAATTGCTCAAACTCGCCACGCCAGAGAAGCGAGTTGGTGACGGTGCCCTTGCACTAGTGATGCTGCTGTGTATCACTAGCCTATGGCAGATTCAGTCATTCAGATAACAGCAAGAATGCGTTGGAAAGTAAAAAGAGAAATCTGTTTATATAACTCCATTAAAAATAACTAAAATAAAAAACACGTTACGTAAAGTCAAATCAATTCCCCATTTCAGAAGCAAACCTGATGGTGAAGAAGAAATATATTTATTGCTAACAGAATATACATGAGAACCGTAATTGGAATTGTATACGCCTTTATAGTCTACAAAACCTCTTCAATATTTTAGGTGCTATAGAAGCGACTCTTGTATTAAATTAGCTCAGTTATTTATTCAAGCCTTGACTGCAGCAAGGAACAGAACAAAGATAGTGTCTGTGCATATAAATAGGGTACGACACATTTAGAAATTCTGTTGGTATAATATTTTAGCTCATTATGAAGGGATGATTGAGTAGATGAATATTCCGCTGTTTTCGTTTTATATAATAATCACTCGTGGAATCTTCCGACTCGGACATTTTATTTTTTAGTTCTCATAGAAAATATCTGGCCCATGGTCAAATTGTGCGCGGATTTAAACGCGTCTTACTAAACTTTAATGGTTTACCATTAAGGTTACTAAATACGAAACCAGACGTAGAACCTATAGAAGACATGAACCGCAGGTCGTTAAGCGGAAGATTGTAGGGTTATTTAGTTACAGGAATATAAGTAATGCCAGTATTCAATATAAAAAAAAATAATGTGAAAGTTCGTGTTGTTGTTTTTACTCAAACTCTCTAAAAGACTTAAAAGAATAGATATTAAATCTATCATAAAGATTTCACACAGAATATATCTCATTTTTCTCTTGGGTTATAGTTTAAGATCTCGCGAAGCTGCTGGATGACCCTGTTAGACAGGTACTAAATAGTTCAAGTAGGACGTAAGCATCGTGGCAATCGTAGAAATTGTAGAAGTAATTTTTAAATTAAGCAAACAAGCACAAAATTTCTTTTCAAAATCAGCCATGAAAAAAAATCTTTTAATTCTGTTGCCAGAAATAAAAATTAGGATGAACTAATTTCGTATCCGTAAACGCAAATAGAATCATCAAATTGAATAAAAACAGTACACCGAGTAAAATGGCAGAAAAACAAAGTTTATATCTTGCGCTGAATGAAATCGTACAAATAAAGTATACGAACTTAGGGGATTAGCAAGTAAAATCATAGCAACGAAGTCTGCAGTGAAACGGAAAGGAAATAAATGGAACACGGCGGGATTGTGTTAGACGAGAAAAACCTTTTTTTTTGTTCCATACACGTATCCTTCATAATTGTATTCGTAGCATTGTAAAATATTTGATTTCCTATAGACTTCAAAGCGAATACATTTCCAACGTGAACAGGAATGAATGAAATGAAAATTCTTCGACGTACGAAAGATAATTTCGTTGGTAAAATCTTATTATTATTACAATCTACCACCGTAACGTAATCAGACTCCTCTGACGAAGCGAAAAGGTATGGTCACATAGGCAGCTGAAAGCGTACCACGAGAATACAGTGACCCAAACCCGATCCAAACTAAAACATAAGTGCCTTGAAAACTCGAGCAGATCTGCCTCCACAAGCAGCACACGTGTGATGCATCTCGCAGCCATCACCATGTCCTCGACTATATTAAAGGGAAGTGAACGACCCGGTTTATTATTAGCACCAGTATTCTATGAAATATTTTTGTTTCAAACATTTGATAGAATAGCGACATTAAAAGCTTTACCGTAGTTGGGAGACCATTGGGGTGGGATGTGCAGCGTCATGAAATGGCGTCCCGCTTTCTGTTTAATATGAAACTTTTCATTTTACATGAATCTTTGACACCTTTCTTTTAAATATGAAAACAGAGTCGTTTCTTCTTAGAATTAATCATTTAGTATGTTTGAAAAACAAGCTTTGGTACAGCGATCCGTAAATTAGGTAACATTGATTTGAACCAGATGTTTTATCATAAAATAGCTCCCATTTGTTTAGATTGCTTTTGTTTCCAGCTGGTATCTTAAGTCAAACATAGACTTGTAGCAATAATTTGATTATTTGTTCTACCGAGTATGGAATAGAAATGGTATTTCTTATTTTAGTATTATTATTTCAATGGTTTTATTCAAATCGAAGTTCTAATCACATTCACTGATTTGTTATTTTAAATACATGAAATTTTACAATTTAATAATTTAAACAGAAATAAAATACCTACCCTCAGGTAACTTTAAATGTTCAATGGATATTTCTCAGAAACTGGGCAAAGTTTGAATTACCCTTCGGGGTGCTTGCTAAAACGAAGATGAATCCGAGCCAATCTAGAGAGTTGGCGACCCTTCTTAGTGAGTCCCTATTGACTTTGAGATATCGAGGCGTATTTGCTGGAATATTTCATGGAAAGTTGAATTTATCAAGACTAAATTCGCTGCGCCAGATTCCCTAGTAATAAAGTACATTTGTTACCGTTTCCGTTTCGATTTATTTTCTCCGAGATATACATTAATCAACCGACTAAAATTTGGTTTTTAACTGTCGTGTATAAATTGACCTTACAAACTTCGAAAAACACAAATCCAAAAAAAAAAAATTGTTCGATGATGGTAAGTGATTACCGTCCTCCACGTACTTCTGCAACACCAGAGGAGTTGTAGGTGCGTTGCCGACCTTGAAGGGTATTTGAAGGACGGGAGGGAGGATCGAAAGGCGGAATATGGACTGGAGTAGAGGGATAGTAGAAGAATAATGTAGAAAAGAGATCTCTTGAATTCCAAATTTTTATTTAATAAAAATGAGATGATTAAGGATTCGAATCTGGCTTATATATTGTGCTCAGTGATTTGTATGATGATGCATGTCATGAATATTTATACATAGATATATACATATATACATAGATGACTCAATATATATATATATATATATGTCATATCGTATTCCAGTGCCCGGGATAAATTAATCCGTGTTTGGAACCTGCTTGAAGTAATATGTAAAATATTTTTTTCAAATTTATAAATAAAAAATAAGCCTTAAGACGATTTCTATAGGCATCGTACATTTTAAAAAGGTATAATAACAAATAATAATATGTTTGTGTATATCAAAACATCAAAAAGGTCGAATGTAATGAAGTACAAAATAAATAATGCGGCATAAAACTTGAATATGTTTCTTTATGAATGGCTGAAAGCAATCGGTTAAATTATGTCAGAAAGGTTGTTTATATACTAGCAATACATTCAGTCGAATCCATGTTGAAAGTAATAACGAACCCTCTTTTTTGGTTTATGTTCGCATAAAGATTAAATTTTCGACTCCGCGTTTGACTTTCTATTTCAGTGATATGCGAATGTTGGAATTAAATCAACCGAATTATGCATGTTACATACGCTGTCGAGGTAAACTTTTCCGGTACTTCGCTTTTATTTCAATGAATCAGTTTTTTTTTATGAAATATTATTCCGTCTTCCTACAGGGAGTTGAAAACATAATCATAATCTCTTACGGATTTCAAATTAGTGCGGGCAACGATTATTGGTTCCGATTCGCTATCCTATCCTTTTGGAGTGAAGAAATCCCGGATCGATTTTGTCTGATATCATTGACAAGCACTGGTTAATAAAACCTAAGATTTTAAAGTATACTCAATGAGAAATTATCACGCTGTTTACCGAAATCTGCTTACCATACTTCATTCTTTGACTTCCCAGATGAAGAAATAATTATAATCGTTATGTAAATGCAATACATAGACGCAACCCAAAAGAATAATCAGCTTATACTTCTTCAATAGAGCGTTAAATTTCTCTAGAAACAATTTGACTCTCTATGGATTAACACTGCTTTGAATGTCAGAATCAAACAATTACCGAATGACAAACAACTAGTACCGGTTACTTCCGTTTAGAAGATCTGCTGTTATTCCGTCTTCAACCGGCACTTTGCCATTTTTAATCTATTTGATATTTATTCTAATTTAACTGACAGTAACGTAAACACCTTGGTCTTCGGCATAGCATTGGATGTGTTTGGTCTTTATGTACAGTAGTATGTTGTTCTACAGCCGTCCAACATCTCAGATTTAACAGAAACGACGAAGTAGCATGGTTACTAACATACCCGCTATCGATGAATGATTTAATTTGGTTTCGATCTATTGTTTCCTTAATAAAGGTTTGTTAAAATTACGCAGGTTTCGCTGCACACATGAGTAATATTAAGAATTATCTTTTAAATTTTTTGATAGATTCTGATAAAATAAATTATTTCAATATCTATAAAAAGATTAACCGTAACAGTTTCATTGAATATCTTTTAACTTGTCTATAAGTCCATGTTGTTTAACAAATATTACATCGCTCCTTATTTATTGTTATTAAGCTAATACTAAAGCATAACTACGCTAAGGAACATAAAAAAATCAATGTCAATATATTCCGACATAAGAAATGGCGCGTGTATGTCTGCTATATTTTCATAATGTTTATATTGAAAATAAATCTTTAGTGACTTTACGGCACAGCTTCCCTTAATGTTCACGTTGGCAAAGCTCCAGTGAACATAAAATAGTAAAAAAAAACTTGCTAACAAAACAAAATTGTTTGTAGCTGTGTGATTTAGCCCTTTTACTACAACCGCATTATATAAGGATTATGCTCAAAATATTTTTCAATACTTCATCATCATCATCATCATCATCATCATCATCATCATCATCATCATCATCATCATCATCATCATCATCATCATCATCATCATCATCATCATCATCATCATCATCATCATCATCATCATCATCATCATCATCATCATCATCATCATCATCATCATCATCATCATCATCATCATCATCATCATCATCATCATCATCATCATCATCATCATCATCATCATCATCATCATCATCATCATCATCATCATCATCATCATCATCATCATCATCATCATCATCATCATCATCATCATCATCATCATCATCATCATCATCATCATCATCATCATCATCATCATCATCATCATCATCATCATCATCATCATCATCATCATCATCATCATCATCATCATCATCATCATCATCATCATCATCATCATCATCATCATCATCATCATCATCATCATCATCATCATCATCATCATCATCATCATCATCATCATCATCATCATCATCATCATCATCATCATCATCATCATCATCATCATCATCATCATCATCATCATCATCATCATCATCATCATCATCATCATCATCATCATCATCATCATCATCATCATCATCATCATCATCATCATCATCATCATCATCATCATCATCATCATCATCATCATCATCATCATCATCATCATCATCATCATCATCATCATCATCATCATCATCATCATCATCATCATCATCATCATCATCATCATCATCATCATCATCATCATCATCATCATCATCATCATCATCATCATCATCATCATCATCATCATCATCATCATCATCATCATCATCATCATCATCATCATCATCATCATCATCATCATCATCATCATCATCATCATCATCATCATCATCATCATCATCATCATCATCATCATCATCATCATCATCATCATCATCATCATCATCATCATCATCATCATCATCATCATCATCATCATCATCATCATCATCATCATCATCATCATCATCATCATCATCATCATCATCATCATCATCATCATCATCATCATCATCATCATCATCATCATCATCATCATCATCATCATCATCATCATCATCATCATCATCATCATCATCATCATCATCATCATCATCATCATCATCATCATCATCATCATCATCATCATCATCATCATCATCATCATCATCATCATCATCATCATCATCATCATCATCATCATCATCATCATCATCATCATCATCATCATCATCATCATCATCATCATCATCATCATCATCATCATCATCATCATCATCATCATCATCATCATCATCATCATCATCATCATCATCATCATCATCATCATCATCATCATCATCATCATCATCATCATCATCATCATCATCATCATCATCATCATCATCATCATCATCATCATCATCATCATCATCATCATCATCATCATCATCATCATCATCATCATCATCATCATCATCATCATCATCATCATCATCATCATCATCATCATCATCATCATCATCATCATCATCATCATCATCATCATCATCATCATCATCATCATCATCATCATCATCATCATCATCATCATCATCATCATCATCATCATCATCATCATCATCATCATCATCATCATCATCATCATCATCATCATCATCATCATCATCATCATCATCATCATCATCATCATCATCATCATCATCATCATCATCATCATCATCATCATCATCATCATCATCATCATCATCATCATTTCAGCCTATCAGAAGTCCACTGCTGAACATAGGCCTCCCCCAAAGATTGCCACGAAGCTCGGTTCTGAGCCACCTGCATCCATCGACTTCCTGCAACACTGCGCTGGTCGTCACTCCATCTTGTGGGGGGTCGTCCTACACTGCGTTCGCCTGTACGTGGCTGCCACTCGAGAACCTTTTTTCCCCAGCGGTTGTCAGGTTTACAAACAATACTTTCATTACCAAATCCCGGCTTATGTTAAGCTGTCACTTCAGTCAAGGAGATGCCTATTGGCAACATCTAAGTTTTAAAGCTCGTGTTAGTTAGTTGTTTACGACAATAGTTGAATAATTTAGTTACATAATATATATATATAGAACGCTTTTAGTTCTTTGGACCACGAGTTTTAGTATTTTGTATCAGCTGCATCTTGACCTAGGTCTGCTCCTTTTTTTTCAATTTTTCCTTCAACGGTGTTCTTTTCAAATAATTTCATATGTAAATGTACAAATTGTATTGATAAGTATGCCACGAACTATTCCATTCCTTGACTATTCTAAGCACTTTTTAGTTTGTGATCTTTTCGTTCCAGTTTCTTTCCAATAGTATACTATCTCTCTCTTTCATATATTCACAATGTTCCTAGATGCCTTTAATTAAGGGCTTCCGGATCTTGTTAGAAGTTTTGGACCTTAGGAATATTTCCTTGTAATCAAAGATTACTTGATTAGTAATTAAACTTCCAATATATTACAGAATATTTACATTTTCTACATACACTTTAGATTTTATTTTATCGAAATAATTAATTCCTTAGTTTCATTCATTTTGATTTTATAATTGTTGTCTCTGAAAGTATTCCCCATTCTGTTCACTGTCGAATGCTAGGATGAAACTTGACGATGAAAAAAAAAGGAAGGGTGTCCCCTTCCTTTTTCCTTTGCGAATCTTAAGAATTATATTTTTCCTTTTTGTTCTTAACATCCTCTTTTTCGCCTTTGTTTTCTGTGTTATCTTCTTAATAACACCGACATTATAAGTGATTATGGATTTACTGTCTTACCTAATCTTTGATATTTCTTTCTCATTCTCATCTTGCTCTTACAATTTTATAAGAAAATGAATATAAGTAGTAGTATCCAATATTTTGTTCATAACGCAAGTTATTAGTATTCAAGATCGTCTGTAATGTCTTGTTTCTCTTAAACTATCATAACCATCCACCATTCTTATCACATAAGCAGATTGTATGCCCGATGATAGAAGTGTGCCTATCTAAAGTGCGTTAGTGCGTGGCAGAGCCTAGCGGCAGCTTCAGCTGCAGCTCGAATGGGCTAGATCGACCGTGATTATACCACGCCCCCGCAGAATACCAGTGTGAAGTAAAAGCATCTTGTACTTCTGCGGTCCGTTCGTTGAGTGAGATAACTGAAGGTCCACTCTTCCCTTCCCCAACTCTCGTCATCTCTTCCATCCCCCAAATATCCATAAATGCCGACCTTCAGCTTCTATAGTTTGGCAAATGTACATGGGTGATGATAATCACTTACCATCAGATGAGCCACTTGATCGTTGCCCCCTTTCCAGTACAAAAAAATCGGAAGCATTATAATATAATATCCAGGGTAAATAACAACGTCAACAACTTACAAAGGAATGTCTGAATGACATGGAAACTGAAATGAAATATGAATGTCATTCATCGAATACTTTTAACAATCACCTGCGGTATCGTAATGATGTTCAGCTGACGAAGAAAAATACGGGCTTAAGAAACTTCACAAGTATTATTCATGCTTTATTCACCGTTAATGACATCGATCATTGATTCTGCTGTGAAAATTTGGTAGTTCCTCGGTAAGAAATAACCAAGAGATGAAAAAAAACGATTCAACATTTATTATACAACGTAAAAAGCGTAACGTTTGCTAATTAACAATACTGTGTTGTCTGTTTAAGTTTTAAATGTTATTTCAACTTTCTGGTACAATTTTATGCCAAAACCTTGCCTCCTACGCTATGTCTCTTAACATACAAATAAGGGGCTGGTAGAACTGGATTCGAAAACGTTATGCAAAGGTTGCTTGTAACTAATCCTTCAAATTAAAATCACCGAAAATCCATTCGTTACACGAATACCTCCCAAGGGTCTCCTCGGCTCGATTTATTAGAATTCAAAAACAATGAACACAATAGAATTTGAAATACTTACTGAAACTGTTCAGATATAGCCTCCGATATTGAGATGATGGCGAATTAACAAATTTCTGCTACCAAACGTAAACTAATTACATTGACGGCAAGACAAGTGATCGTATTTGCCAACACTTTCAGGGATTGCTTGGTTTGGGTCTATGTTGTTGTTGTTAACAAAACATTACCAGCAAAGTAATTAAATGATTTTTTCTTAGACATCCCCACTGAAGGTGTTTCTCCAGAGTCGTGAAGAAGTTCCACGTGGGTAAACACCCGGGAAAGTTAACAGCACACGAATACTTGTTCCGTGCGGTATCACAGCATCGAGCCGACATTAATGAACTTATTAGAAGAAGTGTTTAACTACTACTTACGATAAACAAGAAGCGACTAAAGATACCTAATGCTGAATCAAGAGTAACTTTAAATGTTAGTTAGTTTCAGAGTATTCACTTCTATGTAATACATAATCTAAAAATGTGACGATTATGAGTGAAGTTTACGGAGGATTACAAGAGATACTTGAATCAGGAGGTTCGAAAGAAAAATAAATGTAATCTGTGAAAACTAAGATGATCAATGTGGAGATGTTAGTTGTGATGATGTGAATTATGACTTTGAGTATAAAAATGTCGTTAAAAGTGATATGACCAAAAGTGTTTTCTTGTCATCAACGTATACGCTGTATTCTTCCAGCATCCTTTCCGTTGCCTATGAGACGATATTTATTATTTTATAACATTTTATGCATGACAATTAAAGAAAAAAAAAATTAAAACAGACTTACGGAGTTTCTTTCACCTGTGTCTTCTCCGTCAGAGGAACCACATAACAAAAAGGTGGTAGATCGTAATATTAATGATAATAAGATTATCTTTAACGAAATTATCTTTCTTACGTCGAAGAATAAATAATTTTCATTAATTTCATTCAAATATATTTATTTAGACCTCTGCTGAACACAGACCTCTCGAAGCATGCGCCAGCAGCGATATATAAGATATGAAGGTTTTCACGTACTTATAGCGCGGAGCAAGCGCAATGTAAAGCGAAATATAGAAACTAAGGCTAAGGGGTTTAGCTGCGGCGCTGTGGGTCGCGTGTCCGATTCCCGCAAGGAACTAGTATCTGTATGGACTACAAATAATAGTTCCCGGTCTAAGTGTTTGTGCATATGCAATTTATATAAGTAAACTGCTTCCGCAACATGACGAGATTCCTACAGTGGAGAGTAAGGTATTTTTTTTAAAAAAAAAAGGTTCTGGCGACCGAATGTTATTGGAATGTTAATCCAAATTTTGTCAAACTCGAATCCCACATAATCGTGATGAGGAGTAGCATGACAAGGGCGAGGCATTGCGATCCCATGAGCACCAATAATCTTCAAAGTAGGCAGTAAACCAAAAATGGCCGATTAAAGTTTATTTCGTGATAAATAAAAAATTGAGGATCAAGTTATTTGGTCGCCATGAATAGGGTACGTGAAGGCAATCATTCAGCTGAAAATTAAAGGGGGCGACGGACAAGGCTTTAAATTAACTGTCTATTTTCAACAGTATATTTTCTAGAACGCTTCGATAATAAAATCTATTTATAATGAAACCGCTCTGGAAATTACACCCCTTTTCATATTGAAGGGGCCTTTCGTTAAACATGGATAGATTTAAAAATTTTAAATAATTGAAAAATAATTGATGTCAGAAATATTTGAAACTGTCAAAATGTATGTAGGTTTTTATTAAATTAATGTATTTAGCACTAAGCAGAGCCGAGAACATTTAGCAGAGCCGTGGTAGCCTAGTGGTCAGGACGCTCACGTTAGTTATATAGAGTGCAGGTGACCTGGGTTCGATCCGCGGTGCCGGGACCACTAAAATTGTTAATAGCAATTTAATAAGTGCTGTATTTACCACGTGCTCAGCGGTGAAGGAAAACATCGTGACGAAAATTTCGAGGATATGTGAAGCACTGGAGCAGCGTGGCGGGCCCTTCTCGGCTCCTGAGCCCTCTCTGATACTCGTATTTGAGAAGGAGGCCTTTTCCCAGCAGTGGGCACTTATAGGCTACTACTTTACTTTTGATTGTTAACGTTCGTAATATTTTTTTAATTTTAGAAACAATGTATCGATTTTTGTTTGTTACCCAGAGTTACATTAGTGACCCAAAAAAAAAAATACATAACAATGAAAACAAGACTTACCTATATTATTATATACGGAGTAGACACACATATTTTACATAGTTATTTGGAAAAATAAAAACCTCTATACGCTTTCCTCGTAACAGTTTATTTGTTTTCATACAAACACTTCATTTGACTTGGTATATTATCCGTGCCGCTTTATCGCAGTTATACTTTAAACATTTGCTTTGATAAATATACCACACTAACTCCAATTTCTTTTTGTTTCAGATAATGCTCGCTGTCTTTAATAAAGAACGAATGCCTTAAGGCAATATGCGAATCAAAAGAAGTGTAGACGCGAGGCTTATAGCCTTGTGTACAACTTGCATTCTGCTTCCGGCTATAGCGTGCCCATCACAATGTGTCTGTAAATGGAAAAATGGAAAAAGATACGTCGAGTGCACAGAAAAAGACTTAAGAGCAATACCGTTCTCCTTAGATTCTGAAACTCAAGTTTTAGATTTCACAGGAAATGATTTGCAAATACTGCAAACGGAGACATTTCAAAAACTCGGACTGTTGGATTTGCAAAAAATTTACCTTCAAAGGTGCCGTTTGCAGAAGATCGATAATCACGCCTTTAAAGGTCTTGCTAACTTGGTGGAGCTAGATCTGTCAAATAACTATCTGACTGTGATCCCATCAGCTAATTTTGTATTCTTTCCGACACTGATGAGACTGTCTTTAAACAATAATCCTATAACAAGTATAAGAACACATTGTTTTCAACATTTGTCATACTTGAATACTTTAGAAATGATCGGTTGTAAGATTGAAACTATAGAAATCGAAGCCTTTGCTGGTCTGAAACATTTGGAATGGTTAAGATTAAATGGTAATAGACTCTCTTATATTCAAGGTGACAACATCTTTCCTGATACGTTGCGTGGTATTGACTTGTATAATAACAATTGGAATTGCAACTGTCATTTAAGAGACTTACATACCTGGTTGTTGAATTTTAACATGCCACACATTATCGAACCGGTATGTTCTCTTCCGGAGCGCCTGAAAAACCGTACCATTACTAGTGTCGCCACATTTGATTTGGCCTGCTTACCTAAAATGGTTCCTACGTCAATGTTTTTAGAGACTATCACAGGCAGCAACGTCACCCTCGAATGTTTAGTGAAAGCTGTACCGGAAGCTAAAATACATTGGTTGTACCAAGGACAGATAATACGCAACTATTCAACTTACGCTGCTGATCCTCACCACGTATTTTACGTTGAAACCGGAAAAGAAGACAAGAAAAGTGAACTATTTATATATAATATCGGGAATGATGATAACGGAACGTATTCTTGTATGGCTGAAAACTCAGCCGGACGGACTAGAGCAAATTATACCGTAAAAATTCTTGTTAAAGAAGAACCAGTTGTAATTGTAGTAACATTTCCACACAGGCATTTGGTTGTTATTATAACTGTAATTTTCTTAATAATAGTATTATTGATAGCGATCATAGCTGTAGTGCTATTGAAATTTAAGACAGATACAAAAAGCAGGAAAAAGAAAGAGAGCGGGAAGGACGTCGCATTGTGTAATCAAATGTTACCATCAAGCAGAAGCAACGGCTCCATTCCAAAGAACAACGGGAGTTTAATAGTCAACGCTCATTCACATCACGCTTTGCACTACACAGTGCAGACGAATCGCGATTACGAGTCGGGTGATTCGTATCAAAGCGCTAATATGAAAGGCTTTGTCGACAGAAATCCTGACCTAATTAGTGATGCGGAAACTGTAGCTAACAACGCGCATAATGAGAACACAGCGCTCACGGTTTACAAAACGCAAACGGCGAACGGCAGTTTTGAAGAGGAAACCGCGTTTACAACACCCACAGTACCACGTCAAGTTACATGGCAGGACCAACAGACCTTGAACAACATGAATATTCCTCAAAATGCTTTATATCATTCAGCTGATGTTCATTTAAATCCGGGATGCTTTTTAGACAGCGACGGTTATCCATACGATTACGGTCTACCGAAACATCCATGTCGTACACCAATTATGTCGAATTATTCTGTCGTGGGGCCTTTTTATCAAACGCTACCACACAATAGGCCTAAAGGTCAAAAACTTGCTTGCAAGTTCGCAAAGGACACAGAGTTTAATGCGCCCGCTGCACAACCATGCCATAATTTTGAGGTTTTCAATGCAAATAATGTAAGACGTACCCTTGAAGGATATCCAGTACCGAGAAATCGTCAAATAGCTTTCGTAGGAAACGGTACAGTATATTACAACGAAGAGTTTGTTCCGTCTCCCCCCGAGGGATACAAAACTGAACCGGTACAGTGTTGTACACAAGAAGCTTGCCCTTCGTGGGTAAGTCCAAAAGGTACGTGCGCTGTTATGGTCCCAGTGGGTGTGGCCGAGGCACCTGGCAGATGTTATCAAGTTGAGACTAGATGTGTTGATACGCAGACAACTGACGCCCGAATTCCGGTAGATAGTAGTGAAAGTGTTCTTAAACCACTGCCCCAAGTATCTAATGCCAAGTGTGCATCAGATATTTGTTCGGAAAGTCCGGATGAAGGTTACGTAGGGGACGCGAACGATATCTGACGACGTCGTCACGAGAACGCATAAAAATGGGAATTTAGACGTTAATAGAGTGATAAAGCGACTGAGTAAGAATATAGAATAGACTAATGTAGGACTAAACGAGTTTCAAATCAACATTTGATATCTCAATGTACAGTGCATATTCGGTTAATATGATAAGAAGGATAATTTGTAATAAACACTTGGAAGTACATTATTTAGACGATTTTCTAAACTAATATAGTGATAAAAATGTTCGTATATTAACTATGACGTTTACTTCTTGATTTATAAATTTGGTTTAATATGTACTTGTTTTTATTTGTATACAACACGTGGTACTGTAATAGAGATGTAGGTTTTAGTAAAAAGATTCTTTTTTTTCTATTTTTCTGGATTTTTATGGATAATTACTCATTTATTCATAAGGAAAAGTGACAAATCTGACTTAAAGGTTAAAGATGAACAAAATTTGAAATTTGAATTTGGTTAAGCATGAAATAATATTGTTATTAGTATATTATGTTAAAATAAAAGAATAGAACTCCATCGTACTCACATTATGTACCATACGCTTTAACCAACTCTGTGGGGTGTACTTGAGAATATAGGAGTACCAAACCTTTTTCCAATGTCACCTCTCATGACCGACACTGCTCACAACGACCCACCCGTGTATTAAATATGGGTAATATTTAAAAAAAACGTGAATACTTCAAGTTTACTTGCTTCGTTTTTCATCGTTTATTTATATTTCACTATCTTTACCTAAGTACTATATGTACCAGCCTCCAACAGGCCTCCTCTACTTCTCTTGTACTATCTGTGGTAACTTGAAATTGGCTTTTTGTATCTAATTATAATTGTATTTCTTTTGTATTAAAAATTAATCGCTGTTAGATACCCAATAAAAAAATAAAAATATAGTCCGCCATGCCTCTGAAAGTTGGCATTCTTCACTTCTTTGTTAGTCTTAAAATAGTCCACAGCTGGACAGTGGCGTCTACCATACGAAGGATTTGCCACAATCGCTACCCTTTGCAGGCGAATTGACGTTTTTTCTTTACCAGATATCTCGTAGATTAAGCGCTGCTGCCAGTCAACAGTCTGTGTATTTTCAATCTGATATTTTAGAAGAGGGGAATAACGCTATCTATAGGAAGTCACAAGCAATCATTTCCCTTACTATGTGTATATAAATGTAATATCACCCTTTACGAAACCTACGGAAGTCGAGTTAATAGATATCCTTTCACCGTCATCGTACATAAAGGTCTCACATCCACTATAGAAGTAATGTAGCGGGCTGTAAACGCCTACTTTGGAGCAGAGCTGCCTCACTCACGGTTGGTTCGTTTTCCTCAGACCTGAAGGTTTCCTCTCGGTGTTTTCCTTTACCTCCGAGCACGTGATAGGTCAACACTTAACCATTAACAATCTGAGCGGTGCCGGCACTGGGGTTCGTGTCCCCTGTGAAATTTAAACATGGTTCTAAGTCTCACTTGTCATGTACATTAACCTTACCTTTAACAGTCTTCGAATAATCCAATGGAGGACTTAGGCCTCTCCCATAAGGAGGAACTGCCACAATCGCCAAGTTCGGAAAATGGATTGGTGACCGCGGTATTTGACACATCGCACCAAGGACACTGCTGTCTGGTAGTTTTTTGGACTGATATTTTTCGAGACGGTTATCCCGCCACCCGTCGGTGGCCATTGTGATTTTCAAGGCTTTTCCTTTAGTCGCCTCTTACGACGCCCACGGGATCTAAGGGGGTGGCAGATTCTTATGCCGATACAACACGGCACAACAATTACTAAGGACTAATCGTAATTACAAATCAAACGAAAAGAACGTAGTTAAAATGTGAATATCAAACTACTATAATTATCGGTTGGCTATATTTTTGTATGGTGCGATAAGGGAAATTATTACGTTACATTCCAAATTATTTTCACAAAGTTATTAATTTAGAGACATAACATTTCGGATCTAGTGTGTTAGGATCCTAGTGTTACTGCCTTTTTTCTGGAATTCTGCCATTCACATTTCTGAATACGACAATTAATAAAAATGTTACAAATTAATTTCACATTATTCCACAGAAATCAGATAAAACAGTTAAATAATTGAGTTAACTTTCACATGCGTGTTCCAATGACGTGCTCATTCGTAAAGCGAGCATTACTTATTTATTACTTACATTCACCTGTTAACGATAATGTATGTTAGTAAGTTTTATGGACAACCTTGTATATGTATCTTTGATTACCATGTATATTCTTTCAACAATGTGCCAAGTGTAAATATAGGGTTTGTAATGGTAATACCTAAATGAAATCTTAATAGGAGCCTCCAAGGCCGAGTGGTCAGGGGATGGACCTCCGAATCGGAGGAAATGAGTTCTATGGAACTTACTTACAATTTGTAATGTCGACTTGGACGCTAAGACAGCGTCAGGCTCACCGGGTGTCATGTTGTCCCAGATAAGATCCGATGAAAATCCGGTGGAAGGACTGGAACCTCTGACTTCCCCAGTATTGTGTAAAACGGTCTGGAGTGCTCATTTGTATTTATTTATTTATTTACGTTTTAATGTATTCTTTACTTGAGTAGCAATTATTTACTTCAGATAATACTTATATCATATGGTAATAATATTTTTTTTTATTAATAAAGTCTAATTATGTTTAAACATTGTATTAAAATTGATTATTTGAAACATAATGTAGATAACATTGCGTAGGAGTTTAATTTTACGGCATTATAATTATTATCAATTATGTTCAATCCAAAGGCTACAAGTTTTCTAGCTTATTTGCTGTTTCAGTTGTTTCAAAGACTATTTCAAATATATTTCCATTTCCTACAAATGTTAACATAGATACCTAATGACTAAATGCCTTAATTGGATTATTTAAATGCTCGCAAAGATTACGTAGTAAGTTTTAAGCACCGATTCTCCGATTAGGGTGTGAATTTTGTAAATTATGTGTAAATATTAGAGACGATTCGGAAAGTAATTTAATTTAATAATTAGTGAATATTTTTAACTTAAATCGATATCAGGGTAACTCCCTATACATGTATTGAGTGTTTCAATAGCATTTATTTTACGAAGAAATATTATTACATCTTTTTTTTTAATATCATTGAGCATCAGTGTTCTCCAACATAGTTTTTATAAGTATAATATCTATCTTTAGCGTTAATTATATTTCAGTTGGCAAATATCTTAAACGAAACGTAAATTTTAACGTAATATTTGGAGACAAATTTAATATTTCACTCGCGTATTCCCGTTCCGAATGTTCATTGTAATTACGGAATGTATAAAACAATTAACGAAGTTTAACATTTAACACGCTTCAACGATTCGTGATGTGTAATTCTAGACGTCACGTTGAAAAGAAAAGTTTACATTCGACACGCCACTTGGGCGCACACGCAAACTGTTTATTTAAGTTCTTTGTGGTTGTTTATTTAAGCACTTCCGGAAACCAAAGTTTTCTGTGAAATAAATGTTAATGGAACGCGGTCACAGGGAAGCATAATACATAATAATATGAAAAGCATCTTTTATAAGCGAATGTAATAATTTTTTTTTATATTGAAAGATTGCAATAATCCTTTCCATTTATAATATTTCAGATAGGATTCCTATGGTTCCTGGTCAGTAGAGATAGACCACGTTTTTGTAGTATGGCGATATGAGTTATAAATCTGATAACCCTATTAGACTATTTTTTTGTAAACAATATCTACTTTTTAATTACACAAACATTCATTTGAAATGAACGTATTATTTAAGGATTTCGTTGCGTTCAATTTGGATTTTATATTTCCGACGTTTCGATTGCTTTACAGCAGCCGTGGTCACGTCGGGACCGAGGTGTTAGACGTCCAGATGTCATAGTCAACTCAGGCTACCTTCAGCTCGTATTTATTCATTATTTTATAAAAATCTATAAATAACAGTTTCATTTCAAATGTGTGTAGTGTTCGCGTAAATACAAGAAATCACAAAAAATATTTTTAAAATTTGAATTATTTTTTACGATCTTCTCTAGAAAAGTAAATTCCTGCATTTAAGTGAAGGTAGTACTTATTATCTATTAGCACGAGTTCCATCACCTGTGTGAAGGGATACAAGTTCCAATACCAATCAGTTTTTTTGAAACTTATGACCTGCAAGCTATATCAGTCACGTTGTCCGTCAGGATTAAAATTTCCCGATCTTGGTGAACTTTGGTCACTGCAGTATTGGGTATACTGTCGCTTGTGATTATTATTTTATTTTTAAAATACTCATTATTACTCGAGGAAAGTGAAAATAATGTCACCAATACTGCCAGTAATTAGTTTGATTGTCACTTAACACAAATAAGTTAAAAAGTTAAAAAAAAAATTAGAAACTAAGAATTAACTCAGTTTCTTAACTTCTGCGAACATAAATTTGTTATGTTCTTAGTTATTAGATCTCACTGAATTTTGTATACAGCGGACTGGATAGGTTTTCTCAAATTTAATAGCACATTGATATCACAATGTAAAACTCTAGTGAAAACAATTGTAGATGTGCATGAATTTGGAATAAAAATGTATTTTTATGATCGTACTTTTATTTCGTTGCTTTAAGACATTACATTTATAGAGTGACCTGGGTAGGTGCCATACTTTTACTAATTTCTGACGCCAATCATCACTGTAACGAATGAATGAAAATTCTTTATTTCACGTTTAGAAACTAAAATTTCGTTTATTATTATTTTTTTTAATATTTGAAAAACCGGGGTAGCAGTTTCATAAGGAGGCTCGTCTCACGGAGAAGTGTTAAGACATTACATTTATAGAGTGACCTGGGTAGGTGCCATACTTTTACTAATTTCTGGCGCTAATCATCACTGTAACGAATGAATGAAAATTCTTTATTTCACGTTAGAAACTAAAATTTCGTTTATTATTTTTTTTTTAATATTTGAAAAACTGGGGTAGCAGTTTCATAAAGAGGTTCGTCTCACGGAGATGAAATAGGCAAAAGAAACTCCGTAGGTATCCATTTTTAAATTTCTCTAAACCACTTTGCAAAGTATAGTGAGCTTGTATAATTACAGGCTGTGAGACATTCTATTTTAGTTCTCAGGGTTTATGACGCTTCTGTAACCTCCTTCGATTGAAGTTGTTAGCAGGTGTCCATGAGATGCAGCAGCTTCGCAACGTCAGGTGGACTGTTAGCTCATTTGTCACTTAAAACCTTTGCACTAAATTTCACAAAAGAGCACAGAGATCACCTAATAGTAAGCAGTGGATATGGCCTTAAAGACACCTTTGTCTTCCCATCCTCAAGTAACCCTTCTATTGTCGTAAGTCCTGATGTCTCACATAACTACAGAGCTTTAATGGTTTCACAGTTACGAAGCGGTAATAATCTAAATGCAGCAGCTTTTTAAGTTCGAGCTGGTTCGCAGTATCTTGATCGATTGCCGACTTGGACGACATTAATGTCGAACTATAGGTCGCTTGCAATGTGCGATGCGTAGCAACAAAATTATGAGAATAATTTATCTGATGATAGTTTAAAAACACTAAAATAGTGCTTTAACCGTGGAGCCGAGGTAGCCTAGTGGTCAGGGCGCTCACTTTAGTATCATAGAGCGCGAGTGACCTGGGTTCGATCCCCGGTGCCGGCACCACTAAAATTGTTATTAACAATTTTAAGTGCTGTATTTACCACGCGCTCAACGGTGAAGGAAAACATCGTGAGGAAACCTGCATGTCTGAGAAATAATAAAAAAATATTATTTCGAGGATATGTGAAGCCCGCCAACCACTGCCAAGCACTGGAGCAGCGTGGCGGGCCCTTCCCGGCTCCTAAACCCTCTCTGATACTAGTATTTGAGAAGGAGGCCTTTGCCCAGTAGTGGGCACTTACAGGCTGTTACTTTACTTTTTTTTTTAGTGCTTTAACTAACAACTGGACAAAGGCCTTCTCTTAAATAATTGAGAGAGCTTTGGGGTTGGAAAGAATCCGCCACGCTGCCACGGTAGGCGGGCTTCGCATATTCAGGAAGTATTTTTTTTTATTTGTCAGAGCATTTTTATGTGTCCGAGGTTGGTTTTTACAATTTTTGAAGTTTAACCATTATTTTAATTAATATCGCTTCCATACAATATCACATTTTACACACACTTTAGTAAATTAAAATAACAACCGTGTACGAGTACCATTACACAGTATAATTTTATTCAAGTCAGACTCAATAGAAACTTAACATTATTATTTTGCCGTACGAGTATGTTTCTCCCTTAGGTTTGTTTTGTACAAGAGGGCTTTGCCTAGCAACGCCCTTTTCCTTGAAAATTGAGCTAGACCAATGAGAAGTTTTACTGTTTAGTTCTTAAGAATAATTCCAAGAGCCAAAGTTTCAATCAGGTCCAAGTCAGTAACCACATTAGCCTGAAATATCTATATTATTCGAAGTGAATTATCATTCGACGATTGATGAATGACAATGACGAACGAATGAATGAAGTAACGACTTTTGGCGAACGCTGTTCGTACTAATGTCGTCGTCTACTTTAATTCGAGCTATCTAAGGTGCAGAAATTTATTAAGTGAAATAAATCATTGAAAGCGCATAGCGTTATTTATTATTATAAATAAATATACCAAATATATAAATTCTCTCGACCGTTCACCGTGATACGTGACCGTACCATGTACAGAGGTATAATCACTTATTGCTTTCTCTTTTTATTTTACCATTTCTGTCTAAAGTTCCTGAGTTTCTGATTAGGATGACATCGAATCTGATGTGCCTCAAGGCGGTATACTTTCTCCTACTATGCTTAATTTATTTGATTGAATTATTACTGTAGTTAAATGTTTGTGCTATATGGATACTGATGCAGTTTAATGTCCAATCAGGTATTACCAAATTCGGCAATGGTTTTAATACTATCAACATAAATGCTATTATAAATTGAACCCAAAGATATGGAGTTGCAGTAGATCTAACCAAATGGAGAGCAATGGTTGTGGGTAGACCAAAATTGCTGGCTAAAATGGATTATGGTAACATTTCTTCTGATTTATTTATGGAATTTTCATCTCATTCAGTTGTTCCGTGAAAATTTTGGCTTAGTTTTACTGTATATATTTTATATTAACAATTATTTTATTATGTATATATGCACTGTTATTTATTTTAGTAATATACATGAATATATCCACATATGGGATCTGTGTTGATAATTGTTCACATCTACCATTTTAATTTTCTCCATCAACCAGAGTTGACTTATGAAGAATGCCACCAGGCATATAGCATATAGCGAAAGGTGAAGACAATGCAGAATAAATAATTTGATGTTTCGAACGTGTATGTTTTATAAATTTCCATGTAAAGGAATTAAAGGCCCGGCTTAAACACTATTGTCCAAACTAATCCATGTCAAAGTAAAGCTGAGTCTACATTTCAAAACAAGCAAAATGAATTATTTCGTGTCAGATCGGCGAAATAACAAAAAAAAATGAAACTTGTCCAGGTGACGTGACAAGCGAGTATGCAAAAAATTTTTTTTTGTATAAATCGGCGTAGTGAACAAGCACACACTGTACCTGATGGAGAGAAGTCGCCATGCTTCGTAGACACTTGCATCTATCGTCGGTTAGTAATCAAAATACTCAGCGCGCTATGGATGAGTGATAGAGTCTGCAACGATGATATCCGCAGCAGAACTAAGGTAACCGACATAGCCGTAAAGATCGGCAAGCTGAAGTGGCAATGGGCCGGCCACATAGCACGCAGAAGTGACAACTGTTGGGGAAAAAAGGTTCTCGAGTGGCAGCCACGTACAGGTAAACGCAGTGGAGGACGACCCCCCACAAGATGGAGTGACGACCTGCGCAGTGTTGCGGGAAGTCGATGGATGCAGGTGTCTCAGGACCGAGCTTCGTGGCAATCTTTGGGGGAGGCCTATGTTCAGCAGTGGACTTCTGATAGGCTGAAATGATGATGATGATGATGAATCAAAATACAGATACGTTTTCACCCCTGAGACATTTCTCACAGGTGACAATGCATCAGCATTTTGATGAGATGGAAAGCCTCATTACCGGTAATTAGGTTTTCGGTTCAATCAGTCGCCATTCAGAAAACAATACCGTTTTGTTATCTGATGTTCTATGAGAGATCCTTGCCGTTTCCCGCACGTGCCGACTCATACGTGAAGCATATAAAATACAAACCTACAACTAATGTCTACTATATTTCACACTTCTTCTTCGAATATATTGTTTTCTGGTGTCCATCGGATGGTTACAATCAGGTGGACTGTTAGATCTTTTATCACCCCAAACCTGAAAATAAATTATAATTAGGCTTTTCTGACAAACAGATTTGTGTGAGTGATTTTGTGCCGAGTCTCGTTACCGCGTTTGTTTTCGGTTTTTCAATTTTTACTAACTCAATTCTTAAGATACCCAAGTAATGAAAGTCGCTACCATACCACTATTGTTATCGTCTACTTGAAGCTGTAATGCTGACTCGCTGACAGACAATGCACAGATAAAACTGGTTGCTCTAAAAATATCAAATTTTACACATGAGCCGCCATATACGGAGGTGGGTAAAGTAAAGTAATGTAAAGTAGCCGTCTATAAGTTCCCATTGGGCAAAGGCCTGCTTCTCAAATATCTGAGAGGGTTTTGGAACCGGGAAAGGCCCGCCACGCTGCTCCTGTGCAGGTTGGCGTGCTTCACATATCCTCGAAATAATATTTTTATAACTTTTAATACTATTATTACTCGGACTTGCAGGTTTCGTCACGATGTTTTCCTTCACCGCTGAGCACGTGGTAAATACAGCACTTAAAATTGCTATAAACAATTTTATTGACACCGAAGATCTAAGGCGAACAATTAATGAGGGATAAAAGGAACCAAAGGGGGAAGAAGTTGGCATTGGCAGTGCCGGTTACCCAAAACCTCTAATATTTTAGAAATTTTGGATGGTTTCTGAGATGTTGCCGATGAGAAATCCCATGGGGCAGACAGACGGCTAGTGTTATTACAAACTTCTACTGGGTTGTTCAAATAATAGCTCATAGTAAGTTTCTTAAGGTTTGGCGACGGGCTCACCACCACGTCACGTTGTCCTAAATAAGCTGTGGTGAAAAGTGGATCTAAATGACTGAAATGTGTATACTTCTGTATTCATATTATTATATTGTATATATAAGAGGTCCATCAGAGGAACCTCGTTACGAAACGGTGGTAGATATTAACAAAAAATACGATCGACAAGTGAAATGTATGTTTCTTTGATTTGATTTGATTATTATTGTATTCATACAGTCGTGAGAGTTCATAATTAATAATAATATTTAACAACAAACGTCACCACCACTTAGACGTAAACCTTAATCACCTCAATTTACACGCAACAGCGTTGTATTTACGCCAAACCTATTGGCAGGGAACAATATAATTAGGTTTCTATGTATAAGTACAACCCCGCCGTTTCATTTCGTTTAAAGCAACGTACCTCGTTAGCGTACAATTCATATTAATTTCAATCTCTCTTGTATGAACACTCTTAGAAAACATTAAAGTATTCATAAGGTGTATAGGGTGTTATGGGAATCTACTAATTTCTTCTAATAATGTTAATCTCACAGTGAAGCAATTCATAATAAAACGATTGAGAACAACAGGTACATCACGACATTGATCTTAATTGATTTGAAAAGGCACCCAACATTTTGAGTGCCTGTAAAGCCTCTGGAACGTCAGGATTTGAAAAATCTAAATTGAACGTGATAAAATCCGTAAATAATAGTTTCATTCGAAAGAAACTACAGAATAAAAAAAGAGGAGGTAAATTGGGTTTTTTTTTAATCTTTATTAAATGCCTCCATTTTTCGTACGTATGTACCGAACATGTCACCCTCATTGTTGCATGCCCTATTCGGATCAGCCATACATACATTTTACATCTTATGGACACATAATTAAATTAACTTAATCTACCTGTCATTTAGCCCAATAAATTGGGATATACAAATTTACGGCCTCATCACCGCATATCGATCACTTCCAGACACTCAAAGGTGTAGAGAGCTAGAGAGAGAGATACGTGGTATACGGAATGGTTCACATCACTATTAGCAAGGTTTCGGGAGACCGTTCTTTAATTTTTAGTTTTTATTATTATTACCAGCCATTCGAAGAAGTAACCGTCGTTATGATTCATATTATTCTCATTAACGACATTACCGAGGTGGTATTAAGAAAAAAAAAAAACACACCAAATCAGAAAATATACGCATAAAGACTCTGGCTCGTTACCAGATCGTTGCCCGCACTTAAGCTCGGTTTTGTTGCGAAGCCGGCCGTCTATATAGTTGCAATAAAATATTTAATGATAATGCTATACAATGCGATTTGGGCGTAATGGTATTTACTTTGAAATATGCCTTTCAACATTTTTCGCAAAGTAATATTATGGCATCTGTTTCAAATAAAATGAATAATAAACCTGTAAGCGTCGGCGAAGGTTTTCTCCCAATACTTGTATGTGTTGTTTCAGAAGCCAGACAAGGTGCGTTACTCAGCTCAAATATGGAAGTGTCGAAGTAATATTTTTGATGAGATGATTTAATTTCTCCCAAAGCTTTCATAAAACGTCGAGCACGTGGTAAATTTAACATCAACAGCGTACTTTGAAGTTGAAGCGAACGCTCCTGTCCTCGACGCTAACACTTATTTAGTGTTATTAAATCAGTGTTAGCGTTGCTAAGACGCTATTTTCTCTTTAAATTATTTGTCTTTGATTGACAAAATCTAGTGATTTTCTGCATCCTGTTTGATATTCTAAGTGAATTACATCATATAACAGGAACAAAACTCATACTTGTCACCCCCTTTTCATTAATCCCATTAACCCGAAATAACACGTGTGATGGCGGCTTGAGATAATTTATCATCACACTTCGTTCAACGTGGGACACAAAATTTCACAAAGAAGTAAAGGAACTCCTGAATAATTATTATTGCTAAAAAAACCAGCCTTATGCCGAAATGGCGTTGTACAAATACCTTCTTCAGTGTAGTCAAGAATTGTTACGAAAAATCGATTAGTAAAAATAGCTCATAAATTTTCTAGAAATTAGGATTGTTTTTCTGCCGAAGGATCGTCTAAGTAGGTCCCATCTTCCTAGCATTAGCTACTTCCGCTGCTAATCGGTAGTGCTAATCCTTTTGTGTCTTGGGTTTGCATGAAAAAGAGAGCTGGTAATATGGTACACGCTGTGTGGTATTCTATATTAGTCCATGGGGGTGACAACGGTTTCATTGCGTAACCTTATTCGATTATAATCATTTACGGATGTTCGTGATCTGCAGCAGCCTCTTGCCATCAAAGCCAAAAAGCAAAGGTTCATGATTTGGGATAGTCTAATAGAGCGGGCAATAGTCAAAGTCTGAACTTGTAATAATCATTCATGACAATGATAGAATCTTTTTTAAGAGATCTCCGGCGATAGATATTCAGAACCGAATCGATCAATTAATTTCGGTCATTATGTTCATTGCGTTCATTTCATTAATTTCATTCATTGAGTCAATCCATTTTGATTGTTACATGTTGATATTATAAAACAATGAATTTGAAACTATTGCGATGACTTTTAAAGGTGTAAAAGATGTTCTTGTAGAATATACTTTTCGCTTCTCTATGCAAAACTTCTGGTGGCAGCTATTTTTTTTTATAGAAGAAGGGGGCAAACGAGCATGCGGCTCACCTGATGGTAAGTGATCAACGACGCCCACGAACATCCGCAACACCAGAGGAGCTACAGATGCGCTGCCTGCCTTTAAGGAAGGAATAGGCGCTTTTCTTGAAGGTCCCTAAGTCGTGACCATCCGAAAATACCGCTGTCGGTAGCTGATTCTACAAAGTCGAACTGCGTGGCAGAAAATTTCGAGTAAAACGCACTGTGGTGGAATGCCGTCCATCTAGGTTATTGATGGAAATATACAGTCTTTCGATATTCAACATAAATGTATACACATAGAGTCAAGGAATTGTATTTTTTTTTAGTGACAATTCTAACAGGTGCTATAACATAACGATTATTAATAGCTCTTCAGTTAGGTTTTATAATCAATCACTGGCATTAAAATAACGAGGGAAGTATAAATTAATAATGTTTCCACCCACATCAGTTTAGCACGAATCAGCTTCGTTAGCGTAACGAACGACAGCTTGAGTTTGAAATGTAAATGAACTCATATTAAGTAAAACGTTTTTTAAAATCCTTTTTGCATACGTGCTTGCAAATATGAATTCAAATGTTGATATATGTTGGATTTAGTCGTTAGTAAAGGTTAACTCTTGTGAAATAAGTGTTTATTGGGTGAAAAAAAAATATGTCTCATTTGTTTTCACTGGCAAGTCTTCAGAAAATAAGCTCAATAAACGAACACAATTAAATGGTTATGGTTAATGGTAACTACGGACCATAGAATACTGCGTATATCCTGGAGTTCTGAACCAAAATACTGAAGCATTTTCACCCCTGAAAAATGAGATGGATACCTCGTTACGTTCAGTAAATGAGTCTTCGGTTTACGCTTAATAAAAGGATTATTTAATTATTAAGAATTACCATGTGTTAACGGCATATCAATCGGTCTCTCCTTTTCTTCCCCTGGATGTCGCCGGACTAAGGGATAAGGCCGGGAAAATCGCAATAAAGATAGACAATGACGAATATCAGCGTCTAAGCGAGTCTAACAGTTCATACGATGGTAGGTGGTAACTGTAGCTCATGGAAATCTCCGAAGAACTTCAATCGAAGTAGGTTTGAGTTTGTGTCTGTGGACTAAGATGGCCTAATAGCCCGTAATGGCCCTCTATATCTTTAAAATCAAAACAAAACCATAGTAAATGTGCTTATTGACGGCAGAAACGTGTAAGAGACCTGGTGAATAACCAGACGACCCCTGGCCAGAGAAGTCTACCACCTAGTAAATGCATACTAGTTTTTGTACACTTGTGGAGTTAAACAGACTTGAATGAAATTATTACGTTAAATAGGAATCGAGTCATGATTAAAATGAAAAGTTTAAATCCCTTAAATACTCCATTGTGTGAGTTAGTAAAAAGCTCTCGGCGTCTGACCATGTTCATTTCTTTTAAAATTTGCAGGTACGATTTACGTTTGCTGAAGAGGTTGAATAGAGATAATTTAATGCCTTCATAATTCACATTCATACGATAAAATACCTGAAAAGTCCTCGGACTGTACGATTCATTACGGGCATAAAAATATTATTTGGATTTGTGTTTTTTACTTCGTATTAAACCTTTACATTAACTAAGCATGTTTTATTCATACAAGTATAAAATACCGACGAGCACTAAAAATAAATCGAAATAAAAGAAATCAAAACGAGGTACGAACTCTATGAAATTTAAAAAAGAAATACTGCTTCTTAAAGATATTGCAGTCTGTGAGATACGAAAAGTAAAATTAAAACTGGTTATATTTTGTTTTTAACAAATATTAAATTGGCGACCCAGTTTTGATCAACGTCTTTTAGTGCAATCGTCATTGTTCTTAACGGAACGCCAAAGTCTGACATACTGGTTCATCTCAATGTTCTACGAGATCACATTCCACAATTTTAATAAATAGTTTTTCTAATAATTTTTGTTAAAACGAGTTTTCTCCGGAATGACACCTAACTAGATAAACTAGGAAATAAAACATTAACTAAATACAAAAAAAAAATCTTCCAAATCGTTAGAGCCGTTTCCACGACACCAATTACTTGTATATGTATACGCAAGAATGGCTTGCTTAAAGTAATCGCACATTCTGTATCGGGTGCAGTTTTCAATTTTAACCTTTGATAAACGCGCCAAAAATTACATCACAAATTTTCTATTCGGGACCTCGAGAACCTCGAAAATGGCACACGTATCGAGTTAAGAAAAAACGGTTATTCCGCCATCTTGGATATGTAAATGGATGACATTTTCGTAATAAGAACTACGAGAAATCTAAAATGAAAATTGACATTTAAAAAAAAACTCATGTCCACTATCTTGGATGGAAACCTCGGATTATTATATCGGATATTAAATACAATTAATGAAGGTTTGATTAAAAACATAATTAAATTAAACTATTTAAGGATAAATAAAGGAATAACTGCTCGGAGATTTGAATTTGATAAAGTTTACATTCAAGTATTGTAATTCGTTTCAGTAATTCATCGTGTGTTTTAACTACCTCATACATTTAGTTTTACAAAATCATGAATATAGTTGGGGACCTTTTTCATAAATTAGAACGCTCTAAATTAGAACGGCCAATATTGGAACATTACTTCACGGTTTTACCTTACATCCAATGTAATATATTTGAAGTCAAAGTATTGCGGATCGCATTATTAGCAGAAGAGCTAACTCTTAACGATGTAACATTGTATAGCGTGTTTCTGGAGACATAGTAAACATCTCCAATGTTACCGCTGATGAATAGCTATATATCACTCAATTGTTCTCAAGTGCCTCTATGTTTGCGTCTGTGCTCTGTGGAACAAACTTCAAACACATCTCCCAACTACATCTTTTGTTATGATACGTTTCCAAGTATGTTTTATTTTATTTATAGGTTACCCTTAGGATTTTCACAGACCTTATCTCGACAACCAAATGAGGTAGACTTTTGTGATTTAATAAGTGCCT
Source organism: Bhutanitis thaidina (assembly GCA_029286595.1). Lineage (NCBI taxonomy): Eukaryota > Metazoa > Arthropoda > Insecta > Lepidoptera > Papilionidae > Bhutanitis > Bhutanitis thaidina. The sequence continues at coordinate 1,003,531 of JAGSMS010000022.1, forward strand.
TTCTTAACCCACGCGTTTGATACCAAACATTCTTAGAACTTATTTTCAATTGTTTTTTTTTAAATCTTAACAGGTTACGCCTCTAGATACCACAGAATAAAAAGTTTACAGGCATATTACTTTCAATAAATATTCATTATAGTAGTCTCTGTTGGAAATCGTTAAATAAATGCTGCTGCTCGAAGGTGCCAACTCGACCGGTATAGTACGACGGCCTCGCAGAATACCGGCGTGAAATAGAGGCATCTTGTGCTTCTGCGTTTCGTTCGATGAGTGAAATAACCGGACACACACGTCGGCAACGCTCTGTAGCCCCTCTGGTGTTGCAGATGTACTTAGGCGACGGTAACCACATAAACAGGTGAGCCAACAAAACACAGGGCAAACACTCTTAACCTATATGTCGGCTTGCTAGTGAATTCTTGTATGTTCAGCGGTGGTCTTAAATAGGCCGTAGAAGAGGAAATAAGTACGCCGATAATTTGTTTACGAGAAATAAATAAAAAACGCTCAACAGAGCCGAGATAGAGTTCTACAATTCACAATCAAACATTCAGTGATTCTTATGTACATACTATATACATTTTTATCTGTTGTATATATATATGCACAGACAACAAAGTAGTCGTTATTTTGGCACGGAAACGGTATTGAACGCTAATGTATCTATTGTTCTTTCTAGACGCCGTCGCTGTCTTGGGAATAGCGTACATTTCTTTTCTCATGAATAGATTTCTCCGTGGAAGTACCTAGATCTGACGCTTTAAGTGGCATGATATTTAACAGCAGCTGCCAAAAACAAGAACTATTTCACCCGATTGAAAATGTTTTGTACTTGCAAACTCGAATACCGGAATAGATTAAAATAATGAGTTGTTGTGAAATTCTTGTAATATTACCTGTATAAACTTTGCGAGAACTTAAGTTCACTTTTGTACATTAAAACTAAGTTTGTAGGTAGGTAGGAAAGTAGTGGTAATAAAATGGTAATAAGAAAAGTGTATATATATACTCATGTAATAAAATTGTTGAAAGCCTAATTCTGCAAAGTTTCTTATTGTTATAGAATAGTTGAATGATAGTAAAAAATTTAGTCTTTCTTTCTGTCTGTCCGTTTGTCTAAACACGCAGCATACAAATATCACTGTTTTTGATGAAACTTGGCAAGAAGAAAATATTTACCACGCCAAAATATGATCATAGCAATGGGTTCGAGTGCGGACTACGAAACATGACGTTGTATGTTCGGACCCGCCATTCTATTTTTGTCGTGAATCACTCCAGACACAAGCTGTAATGCTTAGTTGGAAATATTTTCTAGAAATTTCTTTTTACCATAGCATTTAATAAGGTTTATTTTTTGGATTTTTGTTTGTCTGTCTGATTGACATTTTCGGTAAACACGCATCGCACAAAATGAACTCAATCATTACAATATTTTGCAGAGACCGGACTAGGCATGAAGATGCAATATTTAATTGGCCTTTTTTTATGTATCGTATGCGGTAACATGCCCTTTACTTATATATACTTATGGACCAGTGATTTTTCTATACTTAATATGGATTTCGAAATTTTGATTTCGTTTACAATTCCTTTACACAAATCATAATTATGCGACAATGTCTTCTTAAAGTGAAATATGATATTTTTCAGATTGTATTCAAATTATAAACGTCAAAACAGGCGTTTGGCTAACTTTTTGGTGAATAGTAATTTAAGATTAACCTCGTAATCTGAGAAAAACCGCAACTTGTAACTTTACAACCAGGTGGAAAACTGGCCGCATCATGCATGTTCAAAGTGTTTTCGACATCCCAAGGATCCGTTGGCGAAGCAAAAGCTCTGCGTGACTGTTGAAAGTTTTTGTATGTGACAAGTTAGATCATGAGAAATCGTAAGACTGTCTTGATCGTTGATAGAGATTTACGAGATATCAGCCGCAAGTTCTTTTTTTTATGCTAAAGGCGGCAAACGAGCAAGCGGCTTTCCCGTTGGTAAGTGATTACCGTCACCCACGTACATCTGCAATACCAGAGGAGCTGCAGGTGCGTTGCCGGCCTTCTAGGGTATTTGGGAGATGAGAAGGAGAATGGGAGGGGAATAGGGAAGGGGAGTGGGCCTCCGGTTACCCCACTCACCGAACGAAACGCAGAAGCACAAGATGCCTCTACTTCACGCCGGTATTCTGCGAGGCCGTGGTACCAACCGGTCCAGGTCGAGCCGGCCCATTCGAGCAGCAGCAAAAGCCGCCGCTTGGCTCTCAAAAGTAAAGTAGCAGCCTATTAGTGCCCACCGCTGGGCAAAGGCCTCCTTCTCAAATACGAGTATCAGAGAGGGATTAGGAGCCGGGAAGAGCTCGCCACGCTGCTACGGATTGGCGGGCTTCACATATTTTTTTTTATTATTTCTCAGACATGCAGGTTTCCTCACGATGTTTTCCTTCACCGCTGAGCACGTGGTAAATGCAGCACTTAAAATTGCTATTAACAATTTTAGTGGTGCCGGCACTGTAAAATCTACTCTGTGTTCATTAATCAAGTTAAGCTACGATTTTTTACGAAGTATTCAGTATATTTCAAACACAAACACCTGAGGCCTAGGGCCCTATTTAAGTCAATGAAATGATACCATACGTCACAAGTACCGATTTACTTTTCCACCCCTTAAATTAATATTTATATAAAAGCCTAATCCCCACATAACACGATGGAATACTAAGCTAAGAGATTTAAGCAACCCGCTTTTCGTCTCTTGGGGAGATAGAACATGCCGGGTGATAAGCTTCGTTGGGGGATTCGTTTGCAGGGATTGCTGTGATACTTCCTAGTATTTTCACTTAGTTCTCCAAATTCTTACGCCGCTGCCACATGGTTAAATCAGTACTTATAATACTAAATAATATTATAAATCATGTTTACTTCGGTGATAATAGATGAGGTAGATAGTATCTAGGTTAGACTTAAGCCATTCAAACATAGAACGTAATACGAGGTACACAATACATAAAGACGTATGTATGGACCGTAGCAAGTGGAAGAAGATTGTCTCTGCCTACCCCGTTGGGAACAAGGCGTGAATATATACATACATACATACAATACGTAAAATATATAGAATCGCTGAATGTTTTTTGCTTATAATGAAAAAAATTCTATGCATTAATGAGTCAAAAGAAATTATCTCAAGAAAAAAAAAGTAAAAACTTGTAATTATCCAATAATAAGGACTCAAATAAGGAGAAGGCAATCTCCTCTCCTTATTTGAGAGGATTGTTTGAAGCAGAAAAGGGTTCCCCAAGCTCAGCCAGTGCGGGTTGGCGGACTTCACATATCCTCGAAATATTTTTTTTTTTATTATTTCTCAGACATGCAGGTTTCCTCACGATGTTTACCTTCACCGCTGTGCACGTGGTAAATACAGCACTTAAAATTGATATTAACAATTTTAGTGGTGCCGGCACCGGGGATCAAATCCAGGTTACTCGCGCTCTAGAAAATAAATTGAGCGTCCTGACCACTAGGTTACCACGGCTCCAGGCTGCACTCCAGGGACATCTGCAAACAACTTCAATCAAAGTCGCTCAAGTGCCTGAAACCCAGGAATTCCACAGAACTCTATAGATTTAATCTACAGCGAGAGATTTGAATTCCTGGAAAGCTTCAATGTAAAGTTCTACGTAGGCTACGGGCCACTGCCAAACTTTATTCTCCAAACTTGAATTCAAACCAACAACGTCGCGGTGTTATTGGTTAAGAATTCAAGTCGTGGATCTAGAGCTTTCTGGAATATTATGCGAATATGCTTCTTCCTTACTTATGAAAGTTTAAATTGAAATCACAATTATATTTCACATTTTACATTTAAAAAAGAAAAACAAACTCAAAGAACTTCACTAAACAAAAACCACACTTTACGAAGCGACTAGAAGCGACCGTGTAACATTATAACCGCGCTTCATAAAGCAAATAGAAGCGACAGTGAAACTTTAAATTTTTAAAATAAACTTCGACATCGGTATCACACTTTGCGAAGATGTCTTTGGTTAAGGTAAAGTTGCTTTAATGAATCCGGCCCTCCGGTCCAGAAGGGTATAATCATAACAAATATTTAAAAAAAAAAATCATCCTATTACTATGTGGTAGGCCACTCTAGCCTAGCCTAGGAGTCGTCTACGGGGATACCTCTCTCATTCTTATTTCTACCTCCAATTGGCAGTACAACCACTGAGTCCTACAGCCCCTTCCCACCCCCCTCCTCATCCTCCCTCCTATCACCCTAAAAGGCCGGCAAAGGAACCGCAAATTTGTTTGCCGCTTTTCATATAAAAAAAAGAGATCCGGTTTCAAGAGTCTGTACAATTATTTAGTCCACAGGGGTGTAGACGTGTTTTAGAGCTTAACCGACGTGGTAGCCCAGAACTCAGGGTGCCCACTGTAGCTTCAAAGAGCGTGAGTGACCTAGGTTCCAATCCCCAGTAGCCGGCACCACTAAAATACCACGTGCTCAAAACGTCGTGAGGAAAACTTTATATATGAGAAATAACATTGTTATTATTTCGCGGATATCTGAAGCCCGCCATCCCGTGCTGGAGCAGCATGGCGGGTCCTTCCCGGCACCAAAACCTTCTCAGATACTCGTATTTGAAAAGGAGGCCTTTGCACAGCAGTGGGCTCTTACAGGCTGCTATTTTTCTTTACAAGGGTGTCAACGCATGTAACGTTCTTCGATTGAAGTTATTTACTGGTGCATGTAGGCTTCAGTAGCCATTTAACATCAGGTGGACTATTAGTTACGTTGTAATAAATACAATAGAAATAAACTAAATTTGAGTGCTGTACTTACCGTGTGATTTGTCGGTGAAGGAAAACGTGAGGAAACCTGTACGTCTTGTAAATAATAAAAAATGTAAAATCGAGGACATGTGAAAATCGCCAACCCACACTGGAGCAGCGTGGCGGACTCAAGTCCAAGACCTTGTCAGATATTAGAGAGGCATTTGCCCAGCAGTGGGCATTTACAAGTTTCTACTTTACTTAATTTTTGAACTAAATTTAATGCAAAAAGTGTGTACTCAAAATAATTTACTGTACTTTGTATGTGTTTATATGTATATGTAAGTAAACTTCAGGTTAATCCCTTGAAATTAAATATTTCAGATTGACTTAAGCCGGCTAAAGTGAGGCAGCGCACTCGATAATGCCAAGTCTTGACACTAATGCTTTTACAGGCTATTACCATAGCTTTGAAAATGAAGGTCGCTTGTCTTAAAGTTTAGCGGATGAAAGATAAAAAGTCTTCCGGACTCCGTCTCGTTTAATGGAGTGAGATTTTACAGAGTTGAGGAGAAAGCTCAGTAATTGGGCGCCATCTTCAAATTCATATTCGAATGATTTGAGTTCGATTCCCGACGCCTTCACCATGTTTCTTTAATACTTTTAAGTTCTGAACTTACCTAGTTTTTTGTATTTCTAAAGAATATATTACATTTAAAGTAATTCCTTTCCCTTAAACATTAATTTTGTTTCTGGATGAATATTTATATATATATATATATATATATATATATAGAAAAAGAACATTGGAAAAATAAACCAATCAACCTTTGTTAATGCGACTTTTTTTGCAAGATTACTTGTAACTACTTGCCATCAAATGTGTGACGCTAATTCAATAAAAAAAAATCGTATATTCCGAATGATATCAAGCTGGTAAATAAAATGAAAACACTATCTGACCTAACAAGATCCTTACTATCATCTAACTTAAGTTATTCTTAACAATTTTATCATACGACGTATTATGTTTTGTCACGTTCCGTTGTATTCAAATTCTAAATACAAAAATAGACTAAAAACAAAAGAATAATTTAATCCTTTCATTTTCATATTATGTGTTCTGTACATATTTTTTTAAATAATTGCGATTTATTTAAATGAAACTTCTTAAATTAAAAACTATATAAAAATCTCACAGAAAAAAAAAACAATTTTAAAAGTATATTGTTGTTGTCACTTTATTCAATTCAATTCCAGGGACACGAACCGTATGTGCGAAAACGTAGGCAAATATACCATGAAATCCTTTCTTGTAATGTAGGTCACATACAAGTCAAAAGCTCTTCTCTTGAAAGCTAGGTTGAATTCAAAATGTTTATACCGCAGCACTGTCAGAAATGTAACTTTTTAAAAAAAAACTTGTTAGACTAAATATACCATTACGTATCAAATTTTACGACATTACAAATTTTGGATGAACACTTCACCGTAATCAAAATTACAAAAAAAAATAAGTAGCAGGCCTATGAGGGTCTAGTGGTCAGGGCACTCGCTTTAATGTCATAGTACGCGAACTACCTGGGTTCGATCCCCTGTGCCGAAACCACTAAAATTGTAAGTAGCAATTTTAAGTGCCGAATAAACCACGTGTCTGTGAAATATTAAAAATATTATTTCGAGGACGCGTGAAGTCCGCCAGTCCTTTCCGGTTCCAATTTCTCTCAAATCATATTCGAGAGGAGGCCTTTACCAGCAGCTTCACATGCGGCTACTTTACTTCTCTTCTTTTTCTTTAAATGACCAAGTAATGATCGAAAGCTTTCACTTGTGTTTGAGTGGGCTTTAGTCTTGAGAAGGACTTCGGGAAGGGTTTTTATTATTTCTCAGAGACCGTTTTCCTCGATGAGTACTTCGCCACTGCTGCGCGGCATCTGAACCTACACTATTATGTCTTAATAACGGATAGTAAAGACACGACTATCTATAATGCCTAGACTTCTGACGCTAATGCTTTTGCCAGGCTATTGCCATAGCTTTGAAAATTGAGGTCGGGCGTATATAGTTACAAAGTTTGGCGAACGGAAGATAAAGTTTCCAGATATTTATACTCCGTTTATATTAAGTAAACTTCAATTATATCGCAAACTAATGTTGATTTTAAACAGTTTTGATATACCTAAACAAAACATGATTTTTTTTTGTTTCGTATATTTACGTCCATGAAAAATTTACCCATATTCTCCACACTAGGAGTTATTGAGCGCTACGCTACTATTTCTTTTGATAATCCTGATTATCAATATTTGTAATGCAGTAAGAAAATATTACCTACAAAAACTCCTATTAGAATTGATCGGATTTCTCTCTTATAAAGTTTCCTTACGGCCCACACTTTTACAATAAATATTAAATTATTTTAATAAATTAAAGAGTTTCACAAAAGTTTAATTGACTTGTGGTTTATATATATGTAAATGTCTAAGGAAAGTTCCAAGTGCAGGGGCGAATAGGATCGCCTTTAGGTAAATTTCTTTAGTGTGGAAATAAAGAATAGATAAGTAACTTACTTCGCTGGGCATGCGGTTCAAGTAACATATAAGTCAATCAAACTTAACTTTAATTAAAAAAAAAAACAAAGAATAACGCTACTATCTAATTGTTCTGTAGTCGAGTTTCGTCTCGTCTTCTGTAATCGAATAACAATTTGAGTTACAGAACAAACAACAAGCGATGCTATGCCTACGAAAATACCACATCCATAATTGCCCAATATAATCCAAAGAATGGAAGTTTCCAGATAATTTTAAAAACATCAACGACATTCCATGCGCAAAATTTTAAAGTAACAGACACACATACACTTGACATTGTGCCGCAGTACTCCGCGGGCGGATGGCTGACAAATGAGGACAGATCTCAAAGAGAGAGGGCGCGTGCTACAGAGCTACAAATATTCGGATATGACGTGGTTTCAAAAGAATGAAAAATAAAATAAAAAAGGCTTTGTAAAATGAACGGTATTCTGTTTGACGGAGTTTTATGATACTTCAAATAGAATATTTGATATGATGATTGGACGTTTACTAGAGAAAGTCCATTCTTACAAAACAAAACACGATCACAGGTCGATATAAATTAGTTAGTTTTGAAAAACCAGACGTTTTACAAATATAAAAATAGGCAAGGTAAAATACCCAGACCTAGAAAAAATTACATAAGATGCATATTTATCATCATCATCATCATCAGCATTTCAGCCTATCACAAGTCCACTGCTGAACATTGCCTCCCCTAAAGATTGCCACGAAGCTCGGTCCTGAGCCACCTGCATTCATCGACTTCCCGCAACACTGCGCAGGTCGTCACTCCATCTTGTGGGGGTTGCGTTTCTCTGTACGTAGCTGCTTCTCGAGAACCTTTTTTCCCCACCGGTTGTCAGTTCTGCGAGCTATGTGGCCGGTCCATATTTATACATGCCGCGAAAATCGACTCGGCAATCCGGTTAAACGCTTAGTGACTTCACTAAACGAGGCGACGTCAGTCGGCCGAGCCGTGCTCGTTACGATCTATAGATCCTATCCGGTCAGACTTAATATTGAAATCGGAATCGGAATCGGTATCGGAAAAAATAATAAAATTTCGAGTAATAAAAATATACCATCAGTTTTAATGTGTAATAGAGAACATTGGCCGTATGGTAGGCGCGTAAGAATCTGCCATATCCTTTCCTCCCATGTATAGTAAGAGGCTGAAAGAAAAGCATTGAAAATCGCTATGGGTGGGTACATATGTCGAGATATCCATCTCAAAAAATACCAGATCAAAATTGAGCAGACTGAAGAGGGGCCGCAGCGTCTAAGGTGAGAGGTGCTTGGTACTGGCGCGTGGCAATTATGGCAAATCATGCTTATAGGAGAGGCCTACGTCATGGAGTAGTGGACCATTTACAGGTTGGTAAGGTAAGAGATGATAAATATGCTGTATCTAAACTATGTATGTATAATATTTCTGAAATAAGACGAATAATTCATGATCCCTTTACTGCGCGTGAGTCGGATTTTTCATTATTTAAATATTACTATAAAACTTAAAGTAGCCGCATGTTAGTGCCCACGGTTGGGCAAGGCCTCCTTCTTAAATATTCGAGAGAGTTTTGGAGCCTGGAAGGGCCCGCCATGCTGCTCCCGTGCGGGTTGGCTGTCTTCACACATATAGGGGAGGCCGTAGAACTCTCTTTTCAGGCCGTAAATACAGCTCTTCAAATTGCTATTAAGTTTTATTAAGTTACTAAGTAAGTTTATTAAGTATTAAGAAAGGCGGCCAACGAGCAAGCGGCTGACCTGATGGTCAGTGATTACCGTCGCTCACGTACATCTGTAACACCAGAGCTACCAGCCTTTAAGGATATTTGGGAGAAGGGAAGAAGGAAGAAGAGGGTAATGGGGAGGGGCAGTGGGCCTCCGGTTTATTCACTCACCGAATTCAACGCAGAAGCACAAGATGCCTCTACTTCACGATGGTATTCTACGTGGTTATGGTACCAACCCGGTCGAGCCGGCCCATTCAAACAGCAGAAAAAGCCTCCGCTTGGCTCTACCACATTTTCAAAAAAACTCATTGACACGGACCTTAATCATCCTTTAACCACTCTACTATCGTGACTATCTATGCTTAATAGAGTGGGTATTTCAAAATCCAACATACATTTTGAATGAAAAGTGTATATCTTGCGATTCCCACATTCTTTTTTTTTTTTCAAAAATACATTGAATCCCAGGGCAATCGGCATGCTCTCGACAAGACTCGCCTCTAGCCATCCATCCCACGGCGAGGCAGACCTTGGATTAGCGGAGAAAAAGGAGCAAGGGAAAAGCGGAAAGGGTCGGGAGTTTTACGGGAAATTGTTCGTCGTGGATAGGAAAACGTATGAGGGATACTACTGTCTAGGAAGGCTAAAGATAAGACAGTAGCAGCTCGGGAGGTCGGGGTCGCGTACCCGTTTACCATACTAGAAATACCGGAAAAGGAAAATCCGTATATGTAACACCTGACAAAACGTATGTCAGGACCGTAGCAAGTGGAAGAAGATTATCTCTGCTTACCCACAAGGCACAAGGCTGGGTACAAGACGTGAATATATACATACATTGAATGAGAATTAACAGTTATATTCAATAATGCAATACGGATGTGAATTTGTAGCATTCAGTTCGGTGCTATGCAGTTAATTATACAGGGATAAAGTGGATCAATGGGCCGAGCAAATCGTCCTCATTATTTGGACATTACTCGGACACGCTTTAAACAGCCACTTGTTCAGATTTAAATATTGGTGTAATTTATTTCAAAGTAAATTGAGAAAAGTATACTAGTTGACACGCTTTTATGTGTCATTTTTTGGCCATCGTTTAAACAGCCACTTGTTCAGATTTTAATATTCGTGTAATTTATTTAAAAGTAAATTGTGGAAAGTAAACAAGTTGAAATGTTTTTATTAGTAATTTTTCAGACATGGTTTAAACAGCCACTTACTTGTATATATTTTAATATTGGTGTAATTTATTTAAAAGTAAATTGAAAAAAATTAACTGGTTGACACGTTTTTGTGGCATTTTATTAGACTACGACATTTTGAATAGAAGGCCTATAAGGTCACGGCGTCTACTTACCGTCAAGAGGGATATGTGATCGTTCGTTACAATTATAAAAAAAATAAAAGAAGACGATCACGGGGACGATGAAGGGTATCGTCGGCTTTGACACTAAGGCGGCGACAGGCTCACCACCTGTCACGTTTTCCCTAATAAGCTTTGATGATAAGAAAATAATGATAGAGATTTTAAAATTAGTGTACAGTAAGAGGTGGGGTGTATTATCCCTTCTTATTCCACGAATACCAACCACAACTAACACGCGGTGGGGTTTGCTAGCCAATATGCGTGACTCAGGCGGTTGAATGGTGGTGAAAAACCCATCCGACTTTGCCGATACGAATAGTGATGGGAGGAAGCCAAATCCCACAGTCTAGTGATAGGAGGGAGCCTGATCCCACAGACTAGTGATGGGATTAAGCCAAATCCCACAGACAAGTGATGGGAGGGTGCCAAATCCCACAGAGTAGTGATGTCAGGAAGCCAAATCCCACAGACTAGAGATGTGAGGAAGCCAACGCCCAAAGACGTGGTAGAGCCAAGCGGCGGCTTTTGCTGCCGCTCGAATGGGCCGGCTCGTCCGGATAAGTACCACGGCCTCGCAGAATACCGGCGTGAAGTAGAGGCATCTTGTGCCTCTGCGTTTCGTGCGGTGAGTGAGGTAACCGGAGGCCCTCTCCCATCTCCCCCCTCCCCAAATATGGTAGTGGTATATAACTTTGAGCTACCCCAGGAGGGTACCAGTACCGACGGTTCTGGAGAATCCCTAACTGAGCATCCACGTTCAGGCTTTCCTACGCTACCTCATCGTGGCTGCTCAGTCTGCCCCGCGTATTCTGGGAGGGGGGGGGGCAATATTCCGCTCTCCATCTTTCCTACTCGAGGAAACGCAGCAAGGAAACTATGGCATCCCCTACCGCGCTCGCCGTGGATTTCTGCAATATCAGGGGACTCCACTCGAACCTTAGCGCCTTTCATTACCATCTTGAAACGGCGAAGCCAGCCTTGCTTTTTCTTACCGAGACTCAGATATCGTCTCCGGCTGATACCTCTTATTTCCATTACCCGGGATACAAACTGGAACACTCCTTTGTGCCCCGTGCCGGAGTTTGCATATACGTCAGAGATGATATCTGTTCTCGACGCCTCGGTAGTTTGAAGGTTTGCACAGTGGAAATTCAGTTTCTGCAAAGCTCAGTGCGAAAGGCACTCCGCTCCCTGGACATTCATAAGTCGAGTGGGCCGGACGGAATCCCTCCAATTGTTCTGAGGATGTGTGCCCCTGAGTTGGCACCGGTTCTCACGCGCCTTTTCCGGCACTCCTAGTCTTCAGGCGTCGTCCCGGAATCTTGGAAGACAGCATTTGTGCATCCAATACCCAAAGAAGGCGACCGCTCTGATCCGTCCAACTACAGGCCTATTGCCATCACCCCCTTGTTATCTAAAATAATGGAGTCACTCATCAACACCCAGCTCCTGAGGTACCTGGAGGAACACCAGCTGATCAGTGACCGACAGTACGGTTTCCGTCGCGGACGATCAGCTGGTGATCTTCTAGTTTACCTGACTCGCCGATGGGCAGAAGCAGTTGAGTCTAAGGGGGAGGCTTTGGCGGTTAGTCTGGACGTAGCGAAAGCATTTGATAGGGTTTGGCATAAAGCGCTTCTTTCAAAGCTTTCATCTTACGGGGTTCCTGAGAGATTGTGCAACTGGGTCACCAGCTTCCTCAAGGATCGGAGCATCAAGGTTGTTGTCGACGGTGCATGCTCGGACCCCAAACCCGTGAATGCTGGTGTTCCACAAGGCTGTGTGCTATCTCCCACTCTGTTCCTTCTGCATATCAACGACATGCTACAAATCAGTAGCATTCATTGCTATGCAGACGACAGCACGGGTGATGCCCTATATACAGGCCGTGCGAATATTTCTCGGGAACACGTCGACGAGTGCCGGAACAAACTTGTGGCTGAAGTCGAGACCTTGTTATTCACAGTCTCGGATTGGGGTCGACGTAATTTGGTCCTATTCAACCCCAAAAAGACACAGGTTTGCGCGTTCCCCGCTAAAAAGAATCCCTTTGTCGTTTCTCCTCTTTTTGAGAACATTCCCCTTATTGCCTCCGCCATTATCAGAATCCTTGGCGTTGACATATCGAGCGACGTTCAGTTCCGTGGTCACTTGGAGGGAAAGTCCAAATTGGCCTCCAAAAAGCTTGGTGTGCTCTGTAGAGCGGGACAGTATTTCATGCCGGTCCACCGTTTGCAACTTTATAAGGCGCACGTTCGGCCCCACATGGAATACTGTTCTCATCTCTGGGCAGGGGCACCCCAGTACCAACTCCTTCCATTTGACCGCATCCAACGTCGAGCGGCTCGAATTGTCGGCGACCAAGCTCTCTCTGATCGGCTTGATCCTTTGGCCTTGCGAAGAGATGTTGCTTCTCTTTGCATTTTTTACAAAATTTTCCACGGGGAATGTTCTGAGGAACTGTTCGGATTGATCCCAGCTGCTGAGTTTCACCATCGTACATCGCGACTGAATTCGAAGTTCCATCGATACCACCCAGATGGTTGGCATTCCACCACAGTGCGTTTTAATCGAAGTTTTCTGCCACGCACTTCGACTTTGTGGAATCAGCTGTCGCCAGCAGTATTTCTGAACAGTTACGACTTAGGTACCTTCAAGAAAAGAGCTTATTCCTTCCTTAAAGGCCGGCAGCGCATCTGTAGCTCCTCTGGTATTGTGGATGTTCGTGGGCGTCGGTGATCACTTACCATCAGGTGAGCCGTACGCTCGTTTGCCCCCTTCTTCTATAAAAAAAAAAGACTAGCGATGGGAGGGAGCCAAACCTCACGACTAGTGATGTGAGGAAGCCAAATCCCACAGACTAGTGACGGGAGGAAGCCAAATCCCACAGACTAGTGACGGGAGGAAGCCAAATCCCACAGACTAGTGATGGGAGGAAGCCAAATCCCACAGACTAGTGCAAGTGGCATCACTAGTGCGAGGGTACGACAGAGAAGACATGATATGTACCCTCTTACATTACCCGTTCTCCCCTACCTTATGTTATCCTTATTGAAGTTCAAAAGGTAAGTATTTTTTCCATCAATACTCTTTGTAACAGATTTTTTTTTAGTTATGATGTTGTTAATAATTGAACCGAGTTACAAAATTTTCAAATGTCTATTTGAATCGAGCTAGTGTTTCGAATATTCCCATGAAACTGTTATTTTATTCTCGAAAATCTCTGCAGTTGAATTCTTAGCTGAAGGCTTTTCTTCGTTCAAAAGTAGAAATATATGCAAATGACCTGCAACTAGCCCCTGAACTGTTTAATTTTATGTCGAACTTGTACCGGAATTCCTTGGAAGATTTGGCAAGAATTCTCACTCTTCGTACGCCTAACGTCTTCATCATTATTTTAGCCTATCACGAATCCACTGCTGAACATACGCCACCTCCAAAGATTATCACAAAGCTCGGTACTGAGCCACTTGCGTCCATCGACTTCCCGCAACACTGTGCAGGTCGCTACCCCACCCTGTGGGGGGACGTTCCACACTGTGTTTCCATGTGCCAGTGCATGTGGTTGACCCCACGGTTATCCGTACTGCGAGCTATGTGGCCGACCCTATCTCTATCGCGCAACACTGAGCATAGCCCTTTCCATATCCCGCTGAACAACTTTGAGCTTCCTCATACGGCCTGTAGTAAAAACCAAGTTTCAGTTTCGTAAGTCATCAGCACGCACTGATTGTATACTTTGCTCTTGAAGTTTTGAGGTCTTTAGGTTACTCAACGAGAAGACGTGACGTAGTTTGCCAAACGCGTAAGTGATCACAGACGCTCGCGAACATCCGCAATACCAGAGGAGCTGCAGATGCGCTGTAGAAGGAATAGGCTCTTTTCTTGAAGGTCCCTAAGTCGTAACTGCTCTGTAACTAAACAAAATTCAAGAACACTTCCCATACTGTCCAATATCGGATAGGATACAAGTATTGCAGTTTTTATGTACTCTTTTAACACTTACGATTATCGATAGTCATAACTGCTGCTTGAAAGAACAGTTAAATTTTTCAATAAAGATTCGGACCTGACATTGAGTGTCATTATTTTAATATATTCATAGTACTCACTGAGATAATTAACTGTAATAATAATGAAAAGAAGTCTTTTCCAATAACCGGATATGGTTGTGAGATATTAAAGAGAAGAAATCCGCCATCTTTTGCTACAACGCGTGAAATACAATAGCGGTTGGCGCCAGACGGCTTAGGCGAGGAACACAAAATGTAAGGACTTGACGTTAGTTATTAAAGCATGGTTTCTTTGTTCGTGCGTTACTTGTCTATTCTTTATAATATGAAACAGTTTTATTAGTTTTACGTTATTTATTTTAATTATGAGAATATGACACTGTCTCCTATCACCGGCGTTATATCTCAAAGCCGCACAATCTCACATAAAATGGTTAATCTTGGGAACACTACGCTTTAAGCTGTCACCGAGAAGAATATGCGATGAATCAGACTTCACCCATAAATAAAATTGTTAACTAAATGTAATGACTTAAAAAAAAAGTAAAGTTACTTACTGTTACTTACTTACTTCCTGTAAGTGCCCACAGATGGGTCACATATTCTCGAAATACCAATTTTAGTAGTAGCAGAACCGGAGATCAAACCCGCACTCGTGCTCTATGAAATTAAAGCGAGTGCTCTGGCCACTAGGCTACCACGGCTAGTGATTTGAGTATAGCTTAATGGGAGTATATTATCGTCGTTACCGATGGCGGCGATGACATTGGTACCCAGTGAGGTAGATCTTCGGTCATTATTTCCTCTGCAAAATAGTTGCCTGGTAGAGATCGCTTCTAAGCGATAAGGCCGCCAATTGTACCTTTGTGTATTTTATGTTTGTTTTATTTTTTTTTTCCTATTTTTGCTATTGGTGTACAATAAAGTGTATATTTATTCCATTTAATTTCATATTCAGAGAACAAGCGTGGTAGAGCCAAGCGGCGGCTTTAGCTGCTGCACGAGTGGGCCGGCTCGACTGGATTGACACCACGGCCTCGCAGAATACCGGTGTGAAGTAGAGGCATCTTGTGCTTCTGCGTTTCGTTCGATGAGTGAGGTAACCGGAGGCCCATATCCCCTTCCCATTCCCCTCCTCTTCCCTACCATCTCCCAAATAACCTTAAAGATCGGCAACCTGCAGCATCTATGGTGTTGCAGATGTATGCGAGCGACGGTAATCACTTACCATCAGGTGAACCGCTTGCTCGTTGGCCGTCATTTCCATAAAAAAAAATTTACAGAGAAAAAATGGTTTTAAGTAATAAATTAAATAAAACACTAAATATTTATACAGTAAATCTTGGTATTACTATGTATTTTCTGAGATCATTTATAATCGCATACTCTCGAACCACACCGCAATGTAGCATTGACGCTGACAAAGCAAGTCCTTTCACTCTATTGCGGCAATTGCATGCGCGATGCAATCTTGAAAACTCACTTTGGGGCGAATGCTGCATGTAATATTCTTTAAATTAAAATATTCAATTCAAACTTTATTTATAAACAGTTTTATCAAACTAATAGCGAATTCAAACATCTGACTTCAATCATCGTGACAATTACAGATAACTTTCGGAATTGATTGACTGCGCAGGGTGTGTACTGGTGCCGCGACTATATGCACTAGCATGCCTATGTCTTGTGTAACACTTATGTGATATGATCGAAAGGAGACACGTACGTGGTAGAGTCAAGCGGCGGTTTTTGCTGCTGCTCGAATGGGTCGGCTCGGTGTAGTATCATGACCTCGCAGAATACCGGCGTGAAGTAGAGGCATCTTGTGCTTCTGCGTTTCGTTCGGTGAGTGGGGTAGCTGGAGGCTCACTTCAACCTCTCCGGGATCCCTCCCATCACCCAAATAACCTTAAAGATCGGCAACGCACCTGCAGCACGGTCACGTTTGGCCCCATTACTTAAAAAAAAAACATGTCATAGATATGGGGCATAACACAATACAACCAGACTCGAATACCAATATTTTGTATTTTGTATTAAATTGGTATTAATGGGTATTCGATTTCAGGCAGATATGTAATTACACTAAAAATACCGTGTTTTTTTTCCACTACCCTTATCTCGACAAGGAAATGAGATAGACTTGAATTTTCAAATGTGAACCTATGAATCCATGAGTTTGAATACAAAATGCTAAATAATATTTATGTTTAACCAATTAATTATTAATTTTTGATCTGATCTACGCAGAATGAGCTCTCGGTGTGTTGAGGTCGTGAGGTGTCTGGTCCTTGGATTTATCTGTATAAATTACCAGATCCCAAGCAGGTGGTAGCACTCAGCCATCTTCTCTATTGAAATTTGGATGATTTTTAATTTCAATAGCCTCGCGAATCATCCTTGGCAGGAATCGGTGTTCTTTTGCTCTGTCAAATGTAATGTTATGATTGGGACGATCCAAAATATAATCACAGACTTCAGACTTCGACCGGGCGATAAAGAAGGGTTTTAAAAAATAATCAAATAATAATTAATATTGTTGTTGTCAGCATACTTAATATTTTCTCAAAGATTTGTAACTGTTCATATTTTGAAAAAACAAACCTCAATTAAAAATTAACGAAGGTTTCTCGTTACGTCCATGGATTTCAACATAAACCCATAATAATAACTTTGATGAAAGGATAAGTAAGGGCCAAAGTGAAGGGCGTGAAGGACTATAACCTTTCCGGCAAATGTACGTGCCTCGATTATGTGAATGAGCATCAACTGAATAGTTTGACCGTGGTCCATCACGTCTTATGAGATTTTGAGCTGTTTAATAAACCATTTCATAAGTACATTTGACATAGGTTAACAACGATGTTTATAACATTATTTAAATAAAGCTAAAGATTAACAACAATGTTTAACTCATCTTGGATGTCACTGTCCAATATTTTTTTATATTGGACAGTGACATCCATCCAATTTATTATAATTTTAATGTTATATTCATATTTGTATGTCTTGTTATCATCATATCTAGTCACCTTCATGGTTAATAATTTTCGAATAGTGTTTCATTAGCCAGAATCTCGTTTTTATCCAATAGGAATATCCTTACACTCGTGTCTATAGTCTATGCTATGAAATGGTAACGATCTCTCCCAAGCACTTGTAAGTCAGTAAATATTTATATTAAAGTCGATTCTATAAAGCTCTTACCAAACCTTTTATATCATTTTGTAAAGCCGCATAAAAGGCAGCAAATTGATTCTGCGCCGTGAGCACAATGCAGCAGTACAGATAGGCAATCTGGTGGGGGTCTTCCTAGTGTCATTGTTAGTGAAACCATTGAATAGAGAACTGCAGTACGTCTTATGGATGATAAAACTTTTTTTTTATTAAGTAATGAATTAGAGAGTCCGAATAGAAATTTTAACCCGACCCGCACTGGAGCAGCGAAGGGAAGCAGCTTCATTAAGTAGAAGGCCTTTCCTCAGCAGGCTGACAAGTCACTTAACTATAACTTAAGTATGAATTATAACAACGTAAAAATTATAATGAAATTAAAATGTCATTTTACTGTTATTTGTAAAATGCACTAATCATTGTGTTTATATATTATATTGAACCTTCTTTAAATAGTCCATCGCTGGACATATAAAAGTAAAGTAGCAGCCTGTAAGTGCAAAGGCCTCCTTTTCAAATATCTGAGAGGGTGTAGGCGCCGGGAATGGCCCGCCACGCTGCTCCATTGCAGGTTGACGGGCTTCACATATCCTCGAAATAATATATTTTTTATTTCGAAGATATGCATGTTTTCTCACGATGTTTTCCTTCACCGCCGTGCACGTGATAAATACAGCATTTAAAATTGCTATTAACAATTTTAGTGGTGCCGGCATCGGGGATCGAACCCTGGTCACTTGCGCTCTATGATACTAAAGTGAGCGCCCTAACCACTAGGGTACCACGGCTCCTGGACCGTGAGACTTTGACCGTCGGCGGCTGGACATGTACCTTTCCGATATGAAAGATTTGCTGTAGTTGTAACAATGGGAACTATTAGTTGTAGTGTAGTATCTTGTTCATCTTCTTGGTGAAGCGTGTAGCAGATAAGTATGTTTGTTCATTTGATAAAGCTGAAATATATTTATATTTATAATATGCTATTTTAACTGCTATAAATATTTCGTGTTAATCGTGAAGCTAGCAGTAATCGGTAAATCCTAAAACAGTTTAATATGTATATAAGTTTTTTTAAGTATAATTAATTTTAGTATAAATTAATATTTAAGGTGTGATCTAAGGTTTTTCTAATACACCTGTTCACCTAGAGGATGAACAATTACTTTTGATGAGGTCTGACCGCGCGTTAAATAACAAAAAATTAGCTAAATGCTATTTTCACATAGCGTGCTATTATTTACTAAGTATACACTATACTATATGCGTTAGATTATAGTTATCATCTGTAATCGGTACGCTTGACACGGCATCCTGAATCTTGGACTACTACATTATTGTATTTTAGTCCACTACTGGACATAGACCTCTCAAAGAAAGCGCCTGCATAAGCCTGAGTACAATTTTTTTTTCATAGGATATAAGCATGTAAGCAGCTCACCGCCTGGTAAGTGTATACCGTCGTTCACGTACGTACATCTGCAACACCAATGGAGCTGCAGGTGCGTTGCCTGCCTTTAAGGATATTTGGAAGATGGAAGGGATGATGGCGATGGGAATTGGGAGAAGGGTAGAGCCTCCGGTTACCACTCTCACCGAACGAAACGCAGAAGCACAATGTGCCTCTACTTCACGCCGGTATTATGAGAAATATGATATAATCGGGTGATAGTATAGTGAGAAGTACATACCTCATCTTTCCTCAATCGTCAGCTTTCTCCGTCAGCTCTGGTGACCGAATAATGACGAAATATCCGAAGTTTTCGAACCCGAATCCAACAGACCAGTGATGTGGAGCAGTATCACTAGTGATACTATACCACATGACCCCCTTGACCAGAGTGGTGACTATGAGCAAACCGAAAGCATATTGGAGATGCTGCCCATCTTTGGCTTGGGTAATTTAGAATCGGAACGTCGGTTTATAATTTTTTTTTTTCTAACAATGCTATTTTAGAAAATATTATACATCACAAGTGAAAGTTTAAAGATGAAATGTAATTTATAAATACATTATTCACTTATGAAACCGAATATTCAGAAGAAAAAGTTACATTTTTTCAGTTTTTATTGTACCGTATTGAACATCCAATTCAATGATATAACTTTGTCTGTTCTTACTTGTTATTTATTTTCATAAGTGGCCTGGCAAGAACTTTTTTCCATTATTCTTTAATCGATGAGTCAAATATCTCGATAACTTTTTCATTCTGTACAGAGATCCTGAAACTTGTTATATTGTATTGGTAACGACGTTGAGGTTTTTGCAGTGTTTTTTTTTTTATAAATTTAAAACAGAAAAAAAGTATTCGAAGATTGAGATTTATAGTTATGATTAGCTGTTTGTTCGCGTAATCAAGGAGCATTTGGAACTTCGTGGCGTTCGACAAATGACGTTAAAGCCATTTAGAATATGTCAGACCTAAAGCACAATGGCCGGGGCTGGCAGAACTGGCTGTATGGACTAAAGTCCTTTGCCCTTCCCATTAGCGATAAATTAAAGCGTAACGGTAACGGAGAAGGGTTTTTTACTGGTGGTAAGTCATTACCGTCGTCCACGTACTACTCCACCAGCAGAGGGGCTGCAGATGTGGTAGGTACATTTCAATAAATTTCATTCGCATGCAAATTTAAGAAAATCTTAAGAATTTTGAATTCTGTAATTTTTAATCTTAAACTAAGTACGTAGCACTAAGCATCGTTAGACGTAGAAACGACCGCAGGGCGTAAGGCATTCCTCCAAGCCGCTGGTTTCGGTGTTATCGTGCATAAAAGAAAATTCGACAACTTTCAGGTGAATACCCAAAAATTTGCCATATATATTTGTAGCGAATTTTTTTTAGTTTAACGTGGGGTAAAGGTGCTCGCACCCACCCGTCACCGTCTCCGGTGACTGGTTATATCGGGATCAGCATTGAAGATGCCGGACCGACTAAAACCCCCCCACGTTAGATCTGCTGTTGGCCTAGTGTCCTTTACAGCTTCATGAATAGAGACTCGCGAGCAGGAGGCTCGCAAGTTAAACGAGCGATGCTTTTTCGTTGTTAAGGCGTATGTATCATCCCTGTGGAATCATTTGATTATACGCGTGTAATTTCTCAAAGTGAAGGGGGTGAATGGAGGAATGCATCATGACCTTCTCCAGATGCTAAACTCACCGGTGGTGCATCCTGGTAGCGAAAAAACGAGGATCTGGCGACCGAATGGTGACGGAAAGTCCATCCAAATTTGCTGAACAGACCAGCTAGTGATGCTGCTCCTCATCATAAGTCTGGTCTGTTCGCAGCAGCAGCTGCGAGGGTCGAGCACTGCGCTTTCAAAGTACGTGTTAGAACCAAGTGGCGGCTTTTGCTGCGGCTTGAATGGACCGGTGCAGTACACTTGCAGAATACTGGCGTGAAGTAGAAGGCATCTCGTGCTTCTGCGTTTCGTCCGGTGAGTGAGGTAACCGAAGATCCCATGTGCAGGCGGAGTAAGATACTTTGCCAATCTGACTTATGGTAAGTGACTACCGTCGCTCACGTCAATGCCTGAGGGGCCGCAGGTGAGTTGCCGGCCTTGAAAAAAGTTTTATTTTTGGGAGTGGAGGTGGGCCTCCGGTAACGTAAATCACCGATTGAGTCGCAGAAGCACAAGATGCCTCTACTTCACTATTCTGCGAGGCCACGGTACAACCCCCATTCGAGCAGCATCGAAAGAACGTAAGCCACGCACAAAAAGCTAAACACTTACCCTGAATTATCTTAACCAAGGTGGACGGGAAGATGCAAAAGTCAAAAACAAGTAAAAAAAAAATACGGTCTTCTTTAATTTCTGTTCAATCGTCGGAGAACAGAGAATCCGTTTACACATTTTCCCTTTGAATTGTTTTATGTTTTGTAATACGTTCTCGAATAGCAGAAACAATGGCAACTTATCCTGCCTAAAGTAACTTCATTCCGGTTTATTTCTGTTTCAAAGTACGTCTCCCAACACTTTGCGACGGCTTTTCGGCAAGACTATTGTGTAAATAGACCATTACTCAGTGAATTATGTTTGTATAAATTGATTTAATACTTTCACTTATTTAGGTAGTTCATTGGGACTGGGTTCTTTCGTTTTATTATTAGAGCTATTCTTAGTTAGTTGAGCACAAATATTGAAAAGAAAAGTAAAAGAATTACGCTTGTGTTTTTAGGTGGTTATCCTGCGGGCACTTAATGTCCAAGCCAAAGATCGAAGAGTTTCGAAAAATTCATTGCTACAAGCCCTTCACATTGGGGATTCAGAGGCAGTCACTCCTGATTCAGAGGCAGATCCCTTACCATTTGGCTATCGTGGCTTTTTTTCCAGAACATTCTTTTTTCGGACTCGGCATGGGACCGGTGTTTAATTATATGCCGGTGTCAAAGTGATATTATAACAATTTTCGGATATAAGTACAATTGCGCTTGAAAACTCTTTCCAGAATTTTCTATAACACACTATCAATATATAATATATAAATAAATAAATATATACATAAAAACTCGAAACATATAGAAAGCATTTTATACAAAACTCTCTCACTCTGAGTTTGCGCCAAAAGTATTTTTAGGTATCTTACATAACATATTCCTACTTTACCAGCCAGTATTTTTTTAATTCAAAAGAGTTTGTACCGCATTACTATTTTATTTAAATATTTTTCTACACTTTATTTAAATATTTGCTATTGTAATTTTTGTGTATTATATTGTTGCTTGAATAAACATTCCTTCTTCTTCTTTCCTTCTTGTTTCTATTTTTTGTTCGTTCTTATTTCGAAAGAGGTACGCTAGGGATCAATTAATTGTAGTTGTAATAAGCTGCGAGAAACTGATGCTAAAGATTATCCATCATGTTGTTTGGCATAAAGGTTAAATCGTTTTTATCTTTGAAAGCTAATAACGAACGAGGTAGACAAATTCAATTCTAAAATCATACAAACAAAATAGCCACAAAAGCAGAAGATGTTAGGGGATTTACCTCCGGATCATAAGACTTTTATAGCTAATACCAATGAGTTTTTCGAAACTTACGTACGATTTGTATCATGGTCCCAAATAAGCTTTGTTGAAAATTCCTTTAAAAGGACTGTCCTTTACTCTGACCGCCCCAGAATTGGGTAATTATGTATGTATTATTTATAAAAAAGAGAGTATTAATTACCTCTCGTTAATATATATAATTACTTGATGTTGAATGATGTGTTATTTCGGTGCGGTTTTAGCGGGGTGATGGTGTTAAAGAAGCTGCTACCCCATATCATCCCATGGGCACGGTAAAATTTGATTATGGTACGAGGATTTTTTTTTAAAGAATACTAGCAATGGTAGTTAACAAACTTTACTAATATTCCTGTTAACCCTCCAACTAACCATTAGAGCTTGTATCTGGAGTGGTTCACGACAATAGTCGAATGGTGGGCTCGAACCTGCGACATCATGTTTCTAACCCATTAGGCTATTGGCGCTTTTAAATATATATATATATCACCAAATATATATTAATGTAATAATTATTATCAATATAGCCTATCACAAGTCCACTGCTAAACATAGGCCTCCCTTAAAATTAATAATCTAATAATAAGGTTTCTTTCCCTTTCTCCCTAACCCTCTTACGTCCGGTCTTCCCTGCCGTATTCTTCTGTCAGGTTGGGTTTTTAGTATTTTATCAACTTTTGTACTTATAAGGTGACCGAATCAGAGCCCACATACACAAACTACCACAGCTTGGCGGAGTGCTCGCTTTAGTTTCATAGAGCACCTGGGTTCGATTCACGGTGCCTTGCGCCACGATAATTGTAAATGACAATTTTGAGTTCTGTATTCACCAAGTGATCCGCGATAAAGGAAAACATCGTGTGGAAACATGCATGTCTGAGAAAAAATAAAAAATATATATATTATTTCGAGGATATGTGAAGCCCGCCAACCCGCACTGGAGCAGCCCTTCACGGCTCCAAAACCCTCTCAGAAATTTGAGAAGGAGGGCATTGCCTAGCAGTCGGCTACTTTTAGATGACCGAAATAATTGCAATGTCGTCTCTGCGAACGGGTTAATCAGAGTCAACCTTTCGTAACTTCTGAAGTGGTTGGCATTCCGTGACGGACCGCTCCGAGCTCTAATGCAGAAGGCGATGCTCCTCGATGTCGTCCACACCGTCCGCCGGTTCCTTTCCCTTTACTCTGCCCTGTTGAAACGTTCCGTCTGGTTGGGTTTTTTTTACTTTAAGTATTTCATTAATTGTATATTTTATTGTTTATCATTTATTTAATGTTTTTGCTAGTATCGTTATATATTTATAAATGGGTTGTAAATAAAAAACCCATTCAGTTGAGAATAATACTCCACAAGAAAACTCAAAAGTAATGTCACATAACATAAAGACAAATACTATTATCATATTTTATGATACCTTGTAACTATTTTTAATAGACGTACGGTACATAAGGAAGTCTCAATTCGGCTTAATTTATCGCTATACTTATCTGAGTGTTTCCAACGTTGTATAAGCCAGAAATCCGAAAACAAATTGGAAAAAGCATTGTAAAATGTACATCACGTCGAATTCCTATCAATTTGTAAATGCGAAAACCCTTTGGAGCGCGCGGCGAAAACAAAGAGACCTACCTACATTGATTTACGCGCTGATTTATAAATTTGTATTCTACGGTTTGTGTGTGCCATTTTTAAGCGAAAGCATGCGTTTTGTGTCTGTTGTCACTTAAGTATGATAAATATGTAGGATAAAAGTATGTCAAGCTTAAGCCATTTATACATGAAATTGGAATTTATTTATTTATTCTTTATTGTTAGCCTTAAGCTTATGGTTACAATGGGCGGACTTAATGCCAAGTGGCATTCTCTACCAGTCAACCATTTTTATGGTGAAAGGTAGTTGGCAGGTATAAAACAAAGAATAAAATAAAAAAAAAACTATTAGTGGCCTCCGATAATAATAAGTTGTTAAATACATATAAACACACTATGTAATTAAATAAATATTTATAACATAAAATACACAAATACGTATACAAATATATAAAAAGATACATAAATAAATATATAATAAAAATCGAAAATAGATATGCCGAATACTGTTAATGATCTATTAGATAATAACGAACTAGACTCTTTAAAGATTTCTTGCTAGGAGCCGCTTTTATCTTATTGGGCAGGGCGTTCCAGAAGAGTGTAGCTTGAACATTAAAAGAAGAGTTATAGTATCCTGTATTACGTTGTGGAATGCGAATTTTAAGTTGGTTTATGGACTGAGGCTCTCTGTCATGAGCAGAATAAAGATATTGGAAATTATTCTTAAGATAAGAAGGAGAATTATAATCAGTTAATACAGAATACAATAAACACAGAATTCTAGAGCTACGCCTTTGACGAATAGGAAGCCAATTAAGCTTGGAATGATAAGAAGAGACGTGATCATATTTACGTAAACCGAAAATAAATCTAATGCAGTTGTTAAGAAGGCGCTCCAATTTATCGAGACGTGATTGGGATAGGTCCGGGTAACACACATCTGCATAGTCGATAATGGGTAAAATTAAGGATTGAGTGAGCAAAAGCTTAGTTTTGAAGGGCAAGAAATTTTTAAAACGATATAGTGAACGTAAGGTGGCAATGACTTTCCGGCTGACTTCAGCAACCTGAGTCTCCCAACACAATGACTGGTCCAGATGAATGCCTACATTTTTTACGGTTTTAGAGAAAGGAATTAATGTTATTTCAATTTTGATAGGACTTCGGAGCCTAGAAGAGTCCGTTACGATATTCCGACGCAGTGTTTATCATATTTTGTAACTAAAGTCTCTACGTCCTGATGTTTAACATTAAATAAATAGACTAACTTGCGGGCGGTCTGCTCGCGAGCCTCAGCCGCCGAAGCTGTAAAGGCTTTTTTTAAGTTTTACGTGGAGCGACCAGTGCTCGCACCTACCGTGTCAGGATCAGCAGTGGAGAGCTTCAGCGGTAGAGCTTCGCGAGCTGACCGCCCGCACGTTACGTGGAAGCTTTAAAGCTCTCGGGGCCAACAGCGTACTGTGAGGGTTTCAGTCGGTCCTGTAGATGCGAGCACCTTTCCCCCACGTAAAACTAAAAAATAAATTGGTCAACATTAGTTCAATACGTTACAGTGGTTTTCTTTGAATCCTCATATGCCATATGGAGGAAAAAAGAGGATAGTTCCTCTCGGCTGATTTAATTTCGTTGATTTTATTTATATTCAATTATGTAGTCTATAGTCTATGAATTTACGAGTATGTTATATGTGAAAAGGCTCGGTTTGAAGATGTGGAAGGTATGTATTCAGAGCTAACGCCTAGAAGTTGAGCTAAAGATGCACATAATATGCAAGAACCCTCTATATAGATATATATGTATAAATATATTAAAGAGAGAGTCCTGACCACTGAACTATAATGGTTTTACATCACTTTAGATATATATCAAATAGTAACTACAAAACGTTGCATAATGTTGTTACTGTTTGATAAGAAAGAGAAACATAAAACTAAAAATCCTTACCAACATTACATATTATTACTATGGAGGGGAAAAGTAAATATGCCTTTGGCACTGAACTATATCAACAATGCCAAATGGATGAAGCTACTTATTTACATTGTATCGTAAATATATTTTCTGGCACGTACACTTAAATAATTAATTACATACACATTATTCTTTCCAAAAGTATAAACTCTTTTATATGGTGTACGAAATCCATTACGAGCCCTGCAGTTATTCCGAAGATAAATATATGTAGATATCAGGAAGGCATACAGTAATTCTTTTTTTTTTGTAGTTATATTTCTTTTCGCATGTTTCGGAAAATGATGAGAGTGAAATTTTACGATGCGCGCGCACTCCGACATCTATAATTTACAGAATGAAGTTGGTTTCTAAATGTCTCTTAAACTAATACGATGCGCGTGCATACCGACATCTAAAAATAACAGGATGAAGTTGGTTTCGCCATGTCTCTTAAATTATCTTGGTAACTATTATGGAGATTATACACTATTATGGAGTGTATAGTCTCCATAGTAATTATATTCAAAGTGGTTATTCAAATATTTATTAATCTTTAACACACGTGTTTTACATCACTGGAGATAAAAAAATATATTCATACTTAAATATACATGTGTATTAGTTTGTGATATTAAATTATTTATGTGAATGTATATGGTGAATGATAATTTATTTAATTAAACCGTTATCAATTGCATTTAATGTCTTTTTTTCACAAACAAAGACTGCCGCGGAAACGGGATAAAATGTTTAGTTATTTTTGTTTTGTTACGCTAGAGAAGTATAACTTCTTACGTGCTTAAGTAACTTTTTTTTTCGTCGTCTTGCCTCAAACAGTTCACGGGATTCTTCTTTATCAGTATATTTAAAACCACCGCTGAACATATGCCTCTCCAATAAAGCACTACCAAAAGCCGGCTTCATCATGCTTCATCATTTCGTACACGGTAGAGTCAAGCGGCGGCTTTTGCTGCTCTTCGAATGGGCTGGCTAGACCGGTGTAGTACCACGACCTCGCAGAATACCGGCGTGAAGTAGAAGCATCTCGTGCTTCTGCGTTTCGTTCGGTGAGCGAGGTATCCGGAGGCCCGCTTCTGGGTCCGGTGACTCTAGGTAATTAAATTGCAGAAAGCTTGTTGAAAACAATTTTTTGTTTAATATTTTACTTATTATAATTTAATGATAAAAATCGAGCATAGTTTCAGTAATAATTGTTATCTTAATTTCACGCTCGAAATGGATTCGCGTTTTATCATATTCACGTTTCTGGAATATTTGAAAAATAAGATTACAAATTATTTAAAAGGCACGCCTGTTGAACGAACGTTACAAATTTGAAAATAGACCATGCGTGACAAAAATTCCCGTTTCACAGGTATTCTCCGAGGAGCGCCCGCATAGCAATTTGTAAATCAACCCTGATTCAGATTTCATTCGGATAAAGTGAATAAAATAGGAGGATGTAATGTAGTGAACATATTTATAAGATTTTAACACGTATACATGCATTGTGATAAGAACTGCCAAATTTATGAATTCGCAAAATTTTTACCCATTCTGTACTGTAGCCAAAGCAACCTTAACCCCTGATTATTTTTCCAACAATTCACTAAATTAAAATTTAAAATATTATTAGTAAACTGTATTATATTAGTATACTTTTTACTATTTTTAGTTTTCTGCCACGCACTTCGAATTTGTGGAATCAGCTGTCGCCAGCAGTATTTCCGAACAGTTACGACTTAGGGACCTTCAAGAAAAGAGCCTATTCCTTCCTTAAAGGCCGGCAGCGCATCTGTAGCTCCTCTGGTGTTGTGGATGTTCGTGGGCGTCGGTGATCACTTACTATCAGGAGAGCCGCACGCTCGTTTGCCCCCTTCTTCTATAAAAAAAATACTTTTATTTCTAACCTCTATACTAAAATATTACATTTTAAACAATCTTATCTGTCAACAGATGCTTGAGCTTCTTCCAGTTATTGTATTTTTTTTCTTGTTTAAATGTGCAAACTTGTTATAACATATAAATTAATATATTCTGTTAAATTATGCACTGGCTGTAAGTTTTCTGAATAAGGTTATCCAAAAAAAAAATTGTCCGGAATGCAAAATTTTTTTTTAATGAGGGCAAACGTCGAAGCGGCTCACCTGTTGGTAAGTGAAAACCGTCGCCCACGTACATCTGCAACACCAGTAAAGTCCCAAATATCCGACAAAGCACCTGCAGCTCCTCCGGTGTTGCTGATGTACGTGGGCTATGGTGCTCACTTCCTGTTCGGAGAGCCGCCGAACATCACATGCGTAGTAATCCGATGTAAAGTTTTATTTTTGTAGCACATTTATTTAACTCATTGCTTAGGTACTAGGGCTATATTATAATCTAACGGCATCATCTCTACAGGAATACGGAATATTAAGCGGAGTTGAGTAAATACATATTAACAGAAACATTCAAAATAAATAGATAAAATTCGTTACACATTAAAGGTCATCGTTTGAACTACATCCTTTGTAATACATGGATGGAACATGATCAATTGCGAAGGTTACCAAACAGCTTTCCCAGTGTCGTGAGCTTAATCAAATTGCCCTAGAAATATTTTTGTGCTTTTGCTGGGGCTTTCTTGTACCTATGTTCTGCTGTGGACATAAATAGGCTGATTTGGTTGTAAGTACCGACCCGGCTCCCTCGCAAGCGTTAAATTCGGTTTAGCAATATAACTTTAGTGGACACTTTAACAGATCGAATGGCAAACCCTTTATCATACATTGAACACTTTAAAATTCTAAATGTTAACTATCCTAAACCTAATTAGTGACTTACATTATTTGATTATAATAAGTAGTAAATAATAATTTGAAGCGTTTTGCCTCTTCTTTCTTTATGCGGACGGGTAAGGAGTGGAACTCTCTGCCGAGGTCAGTTTTTCCGGAATACTATAATCTGGACATCTTTAAGGCCAAAGTGAACAGGCACCTTCTAGGCAAACGTGTACCATCCTAGGCCTCATTTTTGCCTTCCATCGGGCAAGATTGAGGTCAAACGTAAGCCTATTTTTCATTAAAAAAAAAGGTAATACACATACTAGTATTTTTAGTTAGTCATATTTTTTTTAATTATACCACGTGCGTGGCGGTGAAGAAAAATATCGTGCTCCTCACGAACACGTGCATGTCTGAGAAAAATTATTTCCAGGACATGTGAAGTCTGCCAACCCGCTGGCGGAGCAGCATGGCGAACCCTTCCCGTCTCCGAAACCCTCTCTGATATTTGAGAACGAGGCCCTTGCCCAGAATATTTGAATTGTAATTTATACCCAATATATGTTTTATACCCATTCTGTTTTTTATTTGTAATAAAAATATATAATAACAAGTATAAAGAAAGGTGATAAGCTGATAAAGTGCACTAAAAGTGGTATGTGCTCTTGGGGATTGGGACAATGGCAACGATCAAATTAATATAGCTAATAAAAATAGTCTCTCGTACAAACGAACAAATGAATTCGTGTCATATACAATTGATATGCGATATAAAGAGCATGAATAGTATTGAATGTGGATTATTCACTTGAAAAAGACCATGTCTTTTTTATCTTAAGACAAATGGAACACATTATTTGTCTAAAATAACATAAAGTATCATTAAAAGTAAAAAGGGAACAAGTATCCAGCCCACGACACACTTCAGCCTAAAGCGGTCTTCTGGATATTTGATAGGAGTTCAGATCCGGGAAGGTCCCGCGGCGGTGTCCCCAGCGCGGGTTGGCGAATTTCACATAGACCTATATTTGGGGATAAAGTATCTCCGTTTCAAATTGAGAAACACCAGAATCTTATCGATTTATTATTTATTTAGTCGAAGTATTTCATTGTTTATATCTCTCTGCCATCTCTCGGGAAGATTAATGATTTATGTATTTGCGATAGAACTCTAAAGATCTGGTGTCTACAAGGTCTATGAAGGCATTTTGTACCGATTCCTGAGAACAAAAGGACCGACTTCGACTACGTGAAGTAGAGGCATCTTATGCTTCTGCGTTTCGTTCGGTGAATGAGCCTCCTCGTTTCACCACCGTTGGTCGTTTGCCACCATTCCCTATCCCTACACCATTCATTTCGACGAGCGCGATTCCCGTGACGTATCGGTGGGCACCTAACCTGGGCGTCGAGCTCGTAGGCCGTACTCATGCAGTCGATTTCGCACAGTTTGGGGACTCACATCAACACCGTTTGAATTTTGTAGCCTCTAACTGATCTCTAGAGCAGTTAACATCGGCTGGCGTCTTGCAGTCAATTGTATTTACCGGTCTTGCCGAGTGGTTGTACTCCTTTTACGGCCTGAATGCTGTTCAGCGGGTTCCCTTGTATTATTGTAGCGCTGCCAAACACGACAAATAACACTTCTATGAATGCCAAAATTCCGAGATACCTGAGATTGATTACTTCCCGCTTGCAACCTCCCTACAGCTCTTTGCATTTAATTTGCAGTCAAATGACGTCGCTTCATAACGTAAAGAATATCTAACAAATCAATTTTGTGGCTAACTTTATTTAAATGGTTGGTAAAATTATAAAATCAAGACTAAACGTAGCAATAAAAACGCACTTAAATTCAAACAAATTCCCTTTCATTTAAATTTATGAAAAAAACAAAACATAATCGAATTTTTTTTTTACCTTTTTTTAGTTTAAATACCTACCCACTTTGAGTGAGTAAAGACTTAGAAATTAATTAATATAAATGGTAAATTTGTAATATCATGCATGTTGCTTAGACTTTTTTGATGTGTGTAGTATTCAAAATATAATCGCAGAGTTATTAATATAAATAAATTTATTAAATATAACAATTGAAAGCGAATCAGTGAAGCATATATATAACTGTAATCTTCCAAGACATATATGCAGGCGCTTTTATGGAGAGGCTTATTTTTAGCTGTGGAGCAAATTAGACAATTATGGTAAAATTAGCAAAGGTATTGTGATAGATCACCCTATGGAGGTCACAGAAGTGTTAAGTTAAAGGTAACCTTTAAATTTTTTTTGTAGGAAATGGGCAGCGTGGCCTTTTCCAACTCCAAAATTATCTCAGTTATTTGTATACGCGAGATCTTTGCCCAGCTGTGGGAATTTATAGGATGAAGTTTATTATAGTCATCTATGGTGTTACAGATGTATGTGGGCGACGGTAATCACTTACCATCAGGTGAACCGCTTGCTCGTTTGCCGTCTTTTCTATAAAAAAAAAATTCCCTGCTGATCAATCCAGGAGGCTACAGAACAATATTGGCAAGTGCAATCTGAAAAAAAAAAAAAAAAAATTTAAACATTAACACACTTACATACTAATTAAAATTAATAAATGTGCACTGTTACATATAAACGTACATTAATATATGCACACGTACATATATACACTTATAATTTATAGTATTAATAAATAAAATATAAAGTGGAATTAATCAGACTGTATTTGACTCAGGAGGATATTGACGAACCAGACTTTTGAAGGAGTTTTAATTGGGTGCGTTTCTGACGCCTTCGGGGCGAGCGTACCAAATGAGCATAGCTTCCACAATAAAATATCCGCTGAAGAATTCAGTGCTATGTTGTGGAATACTAATCATGAGAATATTAGAAGAGCGAAGGACTTTATCATGAGACGAGTAAAGAAAATGTAAATTATCTTTGAGTTATGCTGGTGAATTTGGTTCATTTGAAATTGAGTAGTAAGTAATTTAAGCTTTGAACGTAAAATCGATATACGTTATATATTTCATTGTCATAATTACGTAATTTATAGTAACTGCAACATATTTTACAGTCATACATACGTAAACCTAAAATGAATATGATAGAATTATTAAGAAAGTCCTCCAACTTGTTAATAAGATTATGCATTTTAGTAGAATTTTTCATTGACATATTTCTCTCTGAATTTAATAGAGAATTAATTTAATGAATGTTTTTATCTCGACTTTGATATGAAGGAAATAAATCAGTAAATACATCCATGATCTGAACTTTTGAATTGAACCTAGGTTTGTTTATTTATTTATTTATTCTTTATTGAACCTTATGAAGCAACAAAGGAACAAAAGGCGGACTTAATGCTAAAAGCATTCTCACAAGTCAACCTCCAGGCAGTGGTTAAACATTGAATGAAAAGTATACTAACTAAAAAATATATAATATCATTTATAATATGAATACATTCATATCAATATAAATTATATTCATAATATATTCTGAAAACTAAATACATACCAGACTACTGGTCTCACTAATATAATTCAAACATCTTATCTCGACTCAACAGTGTGAGCTTCAGGCTACAATATATGACTCAATTTCGCCCGATCCCTTCAAAGCACCGCATTCGTTTTTCTAAGTCTATTTTCACTATGCTATTTTACATAAAACATACTTTCGATTTATTCATTGCTAAAATAAATTAAACAAAAAAACTTTTTTACTTTTTTCTTTAGCTATTAATTTATCAGCGTTCGTAAGTCAAATGGCAGTCCTTTCGCCAAAAAAAGCCACTATGCTATGCATGGAAAATTAGCCCATACAGGCCACTAGCGGGATGATCAGTATATGGCTGGTGCTCTGTCTGTGAGATTTAATTATGATTTGTTCTGCAAAACCGAATGTCTTTCCTTAACATAAGTAGCTAAAAATAATCCCTTTGTCTCTTCGTCTCTCTTTGAGAACATTCCCCTTATCGTCTCAGTCAGTATCGGAATCCTTAGCGTCGACATATTGAGCGACTTACGGTCAGTTTCGTGGTCACTTGGGATAGACCTCTAAAAATCTTGGTGTGCTCAGCAGAGCGGAAATGTATTTCATGCCGGTTCAACGATTGCAACTTGAACTTCCGAACTTGCCCCTACGCGGAATACTGTTTTCATCTCTGGGCAGGGGCACCCCAGTACCCACTCCTCCCATCCTACATAGAGCGGCCCGTCTCGGTTCGGCTTGGTTCTCTGGCCTTGCGAAGAGTTGTTGCTTCTCTTGGATTTTTTTTTATGGAAAAGGCGGCAAACGAGCATGCGGTTCACCTGATGGTAAGTGATTACCGTCGTCCACGTACATCTGCAATGCCAGAAATGCTGCAGTTGCCCACGCAACATTTAAGGATATTTGGGTGATGGTGCGTTGCCGGCCTTTAAGGGGTATTTGAGAGAAGGGGGAGGATGTGGAGGGGGGTGGGAACGGGGAGTGTGCTTCATGCTACTTCACTTACCGAACGAAACACAGAAGCACAAGATGCCTCTACTTAACGCCGGCATTCAGGGAGCTTGTAGTAATAAACCTGTTGAGCCGGTCCGTTCGAGCAGCAGTAAAAGCCGCCACTTGGCTCTACCACGTTTTTACAAATATTCTTCTCTGCCGATGTGATCCCACAATGATCGCGCCATGGCTCTTGCAATCAGGAATGCTAAGCATTAAGCCTGGTAGTCATCATATATTATTTTTTTTTATATAGAAGAAGGAGGCAAAGGAGCATGCGGCTCACTTGATCGTAAGTGAAAATTGTATAAATAATACAATCTTCTTACTTTTTTTTCTTAGAAAACGTTACCTTCCGCTGTAGGAATTTCTCCTGTGTCGCGGAGGCAGTTTACATACATGAATTGCACATGGACAAACACCCAAACCGGTAATCGAACCTGCAACCCAAAGCGCTGCAGCTAAACGCTTAGGCACTACGCCACCGAAGCCGTCAAAATAAAATAAAGTGACCAACAACGATGCGGAATATTAGTGAGTATTGTTAGTGACATTGAACTTCGACTTTCACTTGTCGACATTTGAACGGATGTCGAACTCCGATCTTTTCGGCTATGTTATGAAAGGGCGACCGATAGTTTTCCTATTGTGTTAAACCTCGATGACGTAATGGCCGGTGGCTGGCTGTTCGAGAGCACCGTACTCTCGTTAGAGAGAGCTATTGTTCTGTGGACCGGTAGCGGTATAGATTAAGCAGCGAAGTGCTTATCACTTGACCGTTGGAC
The DNA here is from genome assembly GCA_029286595.1 of Bhutanitis thaidina. Taxonomy (NCBI): domain Eukaryota; kingdom Metazoa; phylum Arthropoda; class Insecta; order Lepidoptera; family Papilionidae; genus Bhutanitis; species Bhutanitis thaidina. Next base: position 1,037,747 of record JAGSMS010000022.1, read on the forward strand.
GTTAACATTGTTCCTTTGTGTACAATCGACTGTTGTGTTTAAGATTGTTACTAATTTTTATCTAAGACTAATTCGAGGTCGTTTCTTCCTTCGCGTTTTTAGTTTTGTTTAGTTTTAGTTTTGTTTTTCATTCTGAATGTAATTAAAGGATCAAGGACGACTAGTTATTCTAATAACAGAGCGAGTGAGGTATCCGGAGGCTCTCTTCCCTCTCCTTCGCCTCTTAATCACCTTCCCCCTTCCTTCTCACCTCGACCCCTTTCCCCAAATATCTCTAAATGCCGGTAACGTACTTGCAGCTCCTCTGGTGTTGCACATGGGCGTCGGTAATCACTCGACGTTAACATGAATGGCTTTTCAATTAAGAGTGATTGTATCACATATTTAACCTTTATTTGCACGTGAGGGTATCTTATACATCACTAGTACATACTCGGACATACACACTACACAATTTAAATGTATACATGCTACACAATACAACATTTTTAGCTTCAAGTTGTCTATAAATTAAATGTGTCATTCAAAAGATGTTACAAATGATTTAATTATAATTCAACATTTTGGCAAAACCACTATTAAGAGCCGTGGTACCTTAATGACCACACTCTCGGCGGTGAAGGGAAACGTCGTGAGGAAACCGGTGTGTCTAGAAATAATAAAAAAAATATTATTATTCGAGGATATGTGAAATCAGCCAACACGCACTGGAGCAGCGTGGCGGGCCCTTTTCGCCTCCAAAACCCTGTCATGCCGCTGCTTGGCTCTATCACGTTTGCGGCTGCTGCTCGAATGGGCCGGCTCGACCGGATTGATACCACGGCCTCGCAGAATACCGGCGTGAAGTAGAGGCATCTTGTGCTTCTGCGTTTCGTTCGGTGAGTGAGGTAACCGGAGGCCCACATCCCTTCCTTATTCCTCTCCTCTTCGCTCCCATCTCCCAAATATCCTTAAAGACCGGCAACGCACCTGCAGCCTCTATGGTGTTGCAGATGTATGCGGGCGACGGTAAGCACTTACCATCAGGTGAACCGCTTGCTCGTTGGGCGTCTAATCCATAAAAAACTAATTTAAAAAAAAGTAAGTAACTCAATTATACGAGTTGTGTTAATTTGTTCGTAAATAAAATATTTTTTTTATCCTCCGATCAGAATTTTATGTTACACAGAGACGAGTCTTTGTAGTGAGAAAATTATCGCTCACGCTTCACGCCGGTTACACAAAATTTTAATTGAGATTTATAAATAAAATAAATATCTAATCGAGGGAAAAGTTAATCCCGACGAAAATCATTCACCGTCTGAGTTTATAAATTTGCATTTACATTTCGTTTTTTTTTTTAATTTCCGGTGCTATTTAACGCCGTCCTTGTAAATGTGACGCGATTCGTTAAATTAAAGCTTATTTTTCACTTGTAATATTTTAATTGTTTTTCGAAGATAAAGTCAGATCTTGTAAAATACTGTGGTCAGATAGATTTTATTTACAGTAACCAATGCGGTTAAGCGGTTACAGCGACTGTAACGTTATGCTAAATCGAAGAAGGCAAATCCGCCATAAGCACCCCGCAACACTGCGCAGGTGGCTGCCACTCGAGAACCTTTATTCCCCAACGGTTGTCAGTTCTGCGAGCTATGTGGCCGGCCCATTGCCACTTTAGCTTGCTGATCTTTACGGCTATGTCGGTTACCTTAGTACTGCTGCGGATATCATCGTTGCAGACTCTACCACGCGGAGAAACACCGAGCGTAGACCTTACCATAGCGCGCTGAGCAACTTCGAGCTTCCTCATACGGCCTGCAGTAGCTTTCATAAGCTTATCAAATTGTAATTTATTTCAATTATAATTCATCTGACTAACCTGTGCTTTCTCAAGTCTCTTTAGTGCCAATTAGTACATCACCGTACAAGGTTGGTCACAAAGGTATGTCAGTTACACATAGATCGTCCTATTCCGGTATCCATTTCGAACTACTTACCTAAGCGGCCTGTAAATGGTCCACTGCTGGACATAGGCCTCTCCCATAATGAGAATTTGCCATAATCGACACGCCCGGCAGGCGGATTGGCGATTGCAGCACCAGACACCTAGCACCTGAGATGCTGCTGTCCGCCATCGGTTTGTTTAATTTCGATCTGGTTATTTTTAGAAACGGATATCACGCCTACTGTAGTCATTGTGATTTTTAATGTATTTCCTTTAGTCCTCTTACGACACTCACGGAAAGAAAGGTGGGTGGGCTGATAAGGAACCGAACGGCAAATTCACAATTGTATTTACAAAAGAACAAAAAAAAAAAAACAAGAACCTTTTCTAAATTGAAAAACGGTTCCTAATAAGAAAAAGCTTACGTCAAAGGTATTAAGAAAAGAAAATAATATAAATACGATAGCTTTAAGTGTTCAGTAAAAATGGAAGTAATGTAAATTTTGTAGCTTTTTATATTACATGATGATGATATCTTCCAGTCCCATAATCCATACCATACCATACATACCACACCATCCATACCATAATATATAATCAACTGCGTGAGATAACAGAGTCGCAAGGAAGCAAACCGGGAGGCACTAATCAGTCTTTAGCCTCACACATCCGACTTTTTTTTATGTAGAAGGCAAACCGAAGCCCTCGAACACCCCCAACACCAGAGGAGCTACCGATGCGCTACCGGCCTTTAATAATAGGCGACCGAACGCTATACAGTCTTCTCATTCTACCACTTTTCTGCTGGAGTGGTCGCGGTTGACAGAGATGGTGTACAAGGTGGTTCTTCAACGTCGACGTTCTCCGTGTGATGGCCTATTGTTTTTCCCGCGTCTTTAGCGATTCGCAGCGTTGCGAGTTCACAGTACCGTGGTGGACAAGCTTTTTATGAGATCCGTCCGGCGAGGGGGTGATCGGCCACGCGATCTTCCGCCTCCTCGTCCCACCATCAACTTTGGAGACGCGACCAAAGAAGTTGTGTAACTCATGCAATAATCGGAGTAAGTATCGGAGTCTAAATCAGATTCGAAAACAATGTTTACTCTTACAACCGTATACCCAATACTAGGGTTAGTAACAAGTATTTAGTGCGTTCACTAGCAACGACTAAACATTTTAGTTTAGTCGTTACTAGTGTTTGTCAGTCTAGGTGGGTAAAGGTCAATTAGGTGTGCAAGAATGCCCGATAACGACTTGTCAACTCTTACGTTTTCAAATGACATTTCAAATGTTAACGAAACTCTTTGGTAGGTATATAAGGTTAGATATAAGCCCACTTTCTTCAATAAAATGAAACAACGTTTCGAGAATATTCTAGAATAATCGAAAATAAAAAGACAATTGAAATGCAGATTTTTACGCGTGGTAGAGCCAAGCGGCGGCTTTAGCTGCTGCTCGAATGGGCCGGCTCGACCGGATTAATACCACGGCCTCGCAGCATACCGGCGTGAAGTAGAGGTATCTTGTGCTTCTGCGTTTCGTACGGTGAGTGAGGTAACCGGAGGCCCACATCCCCTCCCTATTCCCCTCCTCTTCCCTCCCATCTCCCAAATATCCTTAAAGACCGGCAACGCACCTGCAGCATCTATGGTGTTGCAGATGTATGTGGGCGACGGTATCACTTACTATCAGGTGAACCGCTTGCTCGTTTGCCGTCTTTTCCATAAAAAAAAAAAAAAAAAAAAAAACTACAAGAGCGGCTTTAGTATACGCTATCGAACAGTTCAGTGACGATTTCTTAGTAAGTGGAAGAGGAAGACCATTGTGAAAAAAAGGAAGAGAAAATAGAAGGAACGAAGAGGAAAAGGAAAAAAAAGACAAGAATTGACAGCTAGGGGAGCAATGCGGGAAAAGACAGAGTATTGGATACCGGCAGGAAGATCACTCGCAAGAGATAGCGCAACGACGATTAAATTCTGCACCCTTTGTAAGTGATCAAATAAATTAAATATACCGTCCGCCTTTTACTCCAATCCCGTAACCCGTGGCACGTAACAATATGTTTCGGAAAAACGTTTGTGCGCAGCCCTAATATTGTTGAGATGGGCACAGAGCCTGAAAGAACCCAAAGAAGCTATAGCTTAGAAGGTTCTTTCAGGCTGTTATAACAATTCTATGGACCTTATAATCATGTCCATCATTACTTTATTTAGGTTACATGTCTATAGATTCTATAGATTATAATACATCACCATGCAAATCCACATATAATATAACAATTAACAATTTGTGAGGTCCCAGCAGGGGGGGAGAAAACTGGTAACTCGTTAGCGATACGATTTATAGCTAACACTCTTCCCCTTACCAACTAGGCACTAATGTAAATTATTAAATTTAAATGAAAACGTTTACAGCTGAAGCCGAAGTCTAATTTAAAGTCAATTACATAGCTCATAAATGTAAATTGATTTCTATGGTTTTCACACTCAAAATCGACCAATTCGCAGATATTCAAAATTAAGTTATATTTAACTATGTTTTAAATACGCAGTTGGAAAACTGTTGTAATGATTTTGTATTTTTAATTGGGTGAGTTCGTTTTGTTTGGCTGTGTTTTTTTTTCGTGGTAAAGGCACAAAGAAGAATAAACAGAGCTCTCTTTTATTATTTCGGATACAACATCGTTAATGCCATGTTTATTTTTTCTAAATACCATTAAGTTATAACGAGGTCCAATCTCTGTTGTGAATTGAAATAAAAGAAAATACTTGATTGGCACGAAATTCATATTAACGGTATTTGAAAAGATTAGAAAAAAAAAATGAAGGCACAGTTTAAACGGAATTTACAACAGTTTATGTTTATGGAGAGTTAAATTGTGATCGCTCCTATTAAGTGTATATTAGGGGTTCATAAAATAATAATTATGCTACAACACTTAACCATTAAAGTCGTAATTTCTACATCGTGCACGTATATATTGATTTAAAAAATGTCTGTTATAGCAGCAGACATCATAGTGATCAATCTATATTTCTACAAGCGATGCCAGTTACATTTATGGGGATATAAATATAAGCCTTCAATGCCTTGAGTCATGACAGCTTCTGATATAAGCTCATATAACTTCATGCTCTTACTTCATCAATCATCTGACAGTCATTTCTGTTAGCAATTTATGAGCTTCAATACAATATACTACATTATGATATTTAGTTTAGCATAGTGTAGTTTAGCATAATGATATTCTACATAAAATAGCCAATAGCTTAATGGGTCAGGGTGCGGACTACGAAACATGACGTCGTAAGTTCGTGCCCGCCATTCGACTATTGTCGTGAACCACTCCAGTCCAGATACAAGCTGTGATGCTTAGTTGGAGGGTTGACAGGAATATTAGTAATGTTACTAAAATAGCTTTGTTTTTAAGTAAAAAAATTAAGCAAAAGGGAGAACATACAATATTTGTCTTCAAATGCCAACCTCTATTTAAGGGATCCCCCCTTAAATAGAGGTTGGCATCATCAGTGTGACAGGCAGAAATATTAGGTATTTTTTTGTAGAAAAAACGTCTCGTTCAATTTTTTTGTTAAGCAGACGAGCGGTCGCAAAGTGGGGTCTCAAAAAAAGACTCGCCTACGGCTGACAGCATGAATGCACACAGCAAGCATCTGAAATCAAAAATTAAAAAAGTTTATTAAAATATAATAATAGTATAGCTATCACAGCGTCGTAGGAAATTAAATTTTGGATTAGAACAAAAATGGCGGCCATTTCACAAAAAAAAACGAATTTTACAGAAAATAGTGTTCCACCCTGCTAGCTTACTCGGCTCTGATGGCAGAATGATGACGGAAATACATCTGAATTTGCCGAAACCAAATTCCACAGGCGAGTGCGATGTTACCGGCACTGAGCTCAACCACTCTCTTGCCCTGCCTAGTGAGAATGAGCAAAGACTTTAAAAAAACGCATGGATTTCGCTGCAGCTTATTTTTAGAGACCAATGTTCAGGAGTTTTATTTTTGTTACGTGAAACGGCTCACCTGATGGTAAGTGATTACCGATATTCACGTACATCTGTAACACAGAGGACAGCAGGTGGGTTGCCGGCCTTTAAGGATATTTGAGGTGGTGGAGATGAAAGGGGGAAGAGGGAACTGGCCATCTGTTACCTCACTCACCGAGGCCGTGGTACTACCCATGACGAGTCGGCCCATTCGAGCAGCAGTTGAAACTACATAATTGGTATATATATTAAACGAAATATCACTGTCTTTCTAAACTTAACGTTTTCATTCTATGACCGAAGATATTATGAAGCTAAGTCTAGTAAAGAAAGAAATATTACACAAATGTATCACAAAAATTACGCTTATTTATGAGGCAATATTATTGTTTCATTTTCATAACGTTGTTTATTTATAAAAAATATGCTTCGAATTTATTTTTATGCCACGATAGACAGCTAAGACATTCTAATCTTAAGGAATGAAAACTTCTGTTTATTTATGTATGAATTTCATATGTTCTTTTAATCTATGTATTCTAAAACATCTTTTATATTATTTCTGCATATAAGAATAAATACTATTTAAACACATTTGTATATAACGAATGAATGAAATACACATTATTGTACACCAAGTAGCAAAAACAGGAAATAAATAAATAAAAAGAAACATAAAAAAACACAAAGGTACAATTGGCGGCCTTATCGCTTAGAAGCGATCTCTACCAGGCAACCACTTTGCAGAGGAAATAATGACCAGTGAGCAAGGGTTAAGGCTGTACGCAAGTTACTAAAGAGTGAAAACATAAGATAATAAATATAAATTGATATATACACAAACATGTATATATATACATACTATCACATATACTGATATGTCTAAATAAATACACAATATATACATGTTTAATAATACAAATTACTAACAATATAAATATTAACAAAATTATCGAAAGCTTTGTGAATTAATTGGAAAATATAAATAAATAAATAAAATAAAAACACACAAAATAAACACAAAAATCGTGTAATTTTTCTCGCCTGTAATTACTGGATGGGGAGGGAGAGTGGGCCTCTGGACCAAACGAAAAGTAGAATATACCTCTGCTTCACGCCGGTATTCTGCGAGACTGTGGTACCAACCCGATCGAACCGGCCCATTCGAGCCGGCCCACTACCGCTGCCTGGCTCTACCACGCTTATAATGGATATGTTTATGTATATACATATATCCGTGTGAATATTACAGTTCATCTACTAATATTATTTTGTTATTTTATAATGAATATATGTTTATTGTCTGCGAGCACCTACATATTATTCTCCATCGCCCAGGATTAACTGGTAGAGAATGCCGTTAGGCATTAAGCCCGCAAATTGTAACTCTTTAGTATAATGTTGTGAACAATGAAACATAAATTAGTAAACAAAACTCTCCTTAGCCCTTAAAATTACTATAACAATTTTAGTGGTGCCCGCATCAGGGACCTCTCAAATATTCGCATCGAACCCAGGTCACACGCGCTCTATGAAACTAAGCCAAAACGCCAAATGGCATACATAGGAAAATTTGCAGGCTGGTTGGTAAGAGCTGTGCCGATTACGGCGCACTAGTGCTGCTGCTTTTCGTCACTGGTCTGTAGAATCAGGGTTCCGTATTTTTTTAGATGGGTTTTCCGTCATCAGCCTTGCCATAGACGTACGAGTCTGTAGAGTGTACAGCATGATAGTCAAGTTGTTCTTTGGAGATAAAGGCGTAACATTTACTTTACATCACAATTTATATGCATGTTCAATAGGTAAAGATCTGAAATAAATTAAGTATTTATTTAAAACTTTGACAATCTATATTTTTAACGAAAATACATATTGGAGGTTGAAAATATCCATCAGAATGATTATTGCTCTGTAGATTTTTTATATAAAAATTAGTTACGCAAAGTCCTTGAATATTTTTAGCTTACTGATCATTGTGCCAAAAATTACAGTAGACGTTTTACTTCGTATACATTTAAAGTGTTTGAAAACATTTTTCGTTACCACATTTAGCGGAATTACATAAATGTTTTTATTTAATTTATTAAGCGATTTGAGCCAAATTATTGATTGACATCTAAATTTCTGTCAAAAAATTTAATTTTGCAATTAATTGATATTTATAAAATAATTTCACTATGTACATCGCGACAGAATTCGAAGTTCCATCGATACCACCTAGATGGTTGGCATTCCACCACAGTGCGTTTTAATCGAAGTTTTCTGCCACGCACTTCGATTTTGTGGAATCAGCTGTCGCCAGCAGTATTTCCGAACAGTTACGACTTAGGGACCTTCAAGAAAAGAGCTTATTCCTTCCTTAAAGGCCGGCAGCGCATCTGTAGCTCCTCTGGTGTTGTGGATGTTCGTGGGCGTCGGTGATCACTTACCATCAGGTGAGCCGCACGCTCGTTTGCCCCCTTCTTCTATAAAAAAAAAAAAAGTAAATATGGTATTGGTATACAAAATGAAAATTTTATTTGCGTTTAATTTTTGATTTTATGTTGCCGAAATTTCACGTGGTCTCGGTGAGACTGAGGTGTTGGAGGATGAGCCAACCTCATTAGGTTAATAATTGAAAGCTTAGTGCAAAAAATTGTGCATTGGCATGTTTGGTTTAAGATTTAATTTTATTCATTTCTGGATCCCAAGCCGGCAGTAGAATCCAGGAATCTTCTCTATTGAAACGAAGACGTTGTTTTTATTCCGAAACCCTCTCAGATATTATGATCGAACACATACCACTCGCGCTCTATGAAACTAAACCGAGCACCCTTATAGGCTAATATTATTTAAGCAACCATAACATTTTCGCACAGATCATCAGGCTGTTATCCTTTAACCTTCATCGTCTATCAAAGTCTGAAGTATTTATTTATGTTTACGTTTAGTTATAATGAGGGTTCCGTTTACATATCATATACATATTATCTCACAGCTTCGCAGTTTATGCGAGCGAGCTGCACGGGTCGACATAATTAGGTTCCCGTCTTGAGTAACCAAACGGACATCCAAGATAAATATGTTTAATAAAGATGGGATTACTGATACAGATTTAACGGATAAAGTCTCATCTTAAATTGGTACAATGTAATGACCTGGTAAGAGGTTCAATTTATAAACCGCGTGACAGTTTAAGAATGGAGTCATGCCTATCTTCCCTTGGGTACCGTCAGAGACATGTAATGGGAAAACATGATTCGTAAAGAGCTATCTAGGTTACGAGGCACTCCACCCCTTTCGTTACGTATCTCCTGGAAAGGCGTGGGGGATATAGTATCCTCTTTTTGCAACGCTACGTCTTGTCAAAATTCGTAACCGTTGCCTACACCCCTATGGATGAAAGGCGTGAGTACTTAAGCAATACATTAGTATTAACTAACTCAAATTATCAAAAAGAAATCATGGAGATATAAATCACAAATTTTGATCACTTATATACGTAAACTATAATGGATGATTACTGCCCTCAGTCATTTTGCAACGAAAGAGGAAAGTAAAAACTTAACAAAAACATAATTAATGAATGGATTAATTAAAGGAGACCATGTCATTATCTTATGAAGCCAGCACCACGAAGTTGCAAATAAGTTACGAAGAATATAATCTTCGATAAAAGCATAAATCACCTAAATTGCTGGTAATATATTTGATTCAGAAAGACACGCGATCACGTTACCTTTAAAATTTCATAGAATGCCTGCGACCTGGGTTCGAGTGTCATTGAATGCGATTTTAGATGAATTCATGATGTGTTTAACGGTAAAGGAGAGCTGTTTGCGTGACTCCATGTCTGGGAAATAGCAAATACAATTTGTTTTCTCATTGGCTCAGCAGCTGTGGGTTAAGTTATCATCACTTCCTCTTTCGTTCTCGTTTATACCTATTGTATTTTGAAGAGTTTGCCCATATTCACTACGCTATTAAGACGGGCTAGTGAGTGCAGAGCCTTCGCTCTGTATCATCAGTCAACAGATTTGGGTTAGGCAAATTCGGAAGAATTTTCTATCTCTCTATCTAGCTTCTTTACAGTTCAGGCTGCCCTACTCTGGAATTCCTTGTCCGAAGACATCACTTCGCTAGGCCAAAGGATCAAGCCGATCAGAGACCCAGTTGGTGGAGTGTTCATTCATAAAAAATACTTTCTACTCGCATTGTATATAAAAGGTTTTACTTTATGGAGTGTTACCTTATTTAAGTTTATAATATGGGATTTTCGTTTTTAAGCGCTATGAAATTATTTGCACTGGGTAGTAATAATCTCTTATTTATTTATTTTATATAACCGCATCCAAATTTCGTGACTCTTAAGCACGTGCCTGCTTTCAGAAATCTGTCGTCATTTGTCATCCGCCTTCTTGTGAGACTGATGAGATCTGAGATCGAGCGAAGCATTAACATTACCTTAAAATTACACTGAAAATTCTGCTATATTTCAGTATGATTATGGATATTCTACGAACATATAAATTTAAATCATAGTAAAGTTGGACTTTCAATGTGTGATTTTTTAATAAAAAAAAAACCGTTTACTGGAAGTCAAATATATTTGTGTGCTTTTTGTTTTTAATATGTGATAAAGTACGTTTTACTTTATCTTCCTGTATGTAGTAGATCCAAGCGGTGGGTTTTGCTGCAGCTCGAAAGGGCCGGCACGACCTGGCATCTTGGGTTTATGTGTTTCGTTCGGTGTGTGAGGTAACCGGAGGCCCACTCCTCCCCCCATCGCCCGGATATACGTGGGCGGTGGTAATCACTTACCATCAGGCGAGATGCTTGCTCGATAATAATACACCACAGGTTACCTCGATAGAAAATCTGCAGACGTTTCATGAAAACTTTTCTCCCATGGTTATAAATAAATGTTTTTCTCCCAACAGAAGGCGACTTACGGAAAACCATAATTCTAGTGGCGATTGATAGATACCGGATAAACCATTTTGAAAAATTCCTGAAAGAAAACACACAGGCGGTAGTCTACCATGGAAAGTGTTTCAATCCGCGATGCTGGCACCACTAAGCTGTATTTACCACGTGCTCGGCGGTGAAGTAAAACATCGTGAGGAAAACTGCATGTCTGAGAAATAATAAAAAATATATTATTTCGAGGGTATATGAAGCCCGGCAACCCGCAATGGAGCAGCGTGACACAGATATTTGAGAGGGAGGCCTTTGCCCAGTAGTGGGCACTTACAGGCTGCTACTTTACTTTTTTTTATACATATTTGTTTATCATATCGGTTGGCGCAGTGGTCGGTTATTATTCATAAGAATTGTCCATCGATTGCGCCGTACTCTACCAGCGGCGGGTGTCGATTGCTGGATCCTGGAGGACCCTGCCGACACCAAGTCAGCTGGTGGAGATGATGAATGCGAAGTGCTACGAGGTGGTCGTGCAATTCCTCGCACTCGGCTGGCGGTCGGCATGCTGCCACGTCCAACGGCGGCCCCCAGGCAGCAGCCCTATGCGCGTATTCGTTAATTCCATTATCCATTTTTTGGGCGTCGTTTAACGGAAGACGCCCGGATCGTACGGACATACGGACCTATGCACCCTAAGGAATTTATTAACACACCATTCACAAATTTCTATACCCTCAATTTTTTTTATCGTTTACTGTTGGATAAGTTGAAAGTAGACTATATGTATAATAAGGATAGTAACATCATGAAAGTCATTGATATATATTAAGTATAACAAAAGGCCAAGCATTCTACCCTGTGGTGCGCCTTAATGAATCGATCTTTTCCTAAAAATATCCTTTGCAGATTTCACCTATCGTAGTGACCTTTAAAATTCACACTAAAGTTGTCACATGGATAATAAGTGTATGCCCAATAAAAAACTAATTACTATTTTGTATTTACAAATTACAAATTTTGTAGTTACAAAATCAAACATTTTGTGCATAAGAATATTTATAAAATATTATAAATAACGTACATAGGTACAATACAATAACTTTTTTCATGAAATATTACTTAAATATAACAAATAACACGTAGAATAAATACAAAAATTCAATACACAACCCAATTCTAACTTTAGACGTTTTCAAATTGTAGAGGCGTTAGTTCAATATTCCTCGCAGTGTCTCATGCATACTCAATGGATTCAAATCAAATCTGAAACCTCGACTTATTTAAATTTCGTTGAACATCATACAGTCAGCTTTTAAAAGCACCGAATCAAATAGCTGTTAGGCTTTTCATAGGTCATTCAAATTATATTTTTCTTAGTTTCAGACACGTTTTAATAACATCAACGACACTAAGAAATCTTATTGATAATCAAAAAAAAGCTTTTTAAACTTTTCAGATTCTTATTTACCATTCACTACATTACAATTTTTATTTAATATCAGATAATATTTCATAATTTTTATTAAGATCTAAAAAGTACAGACGTATTTCATTAAACTTTTTTTTTATTTCAATGGAAAAAACCTCGTTATGAATGAATTAGTGTTTTGAGTAAATTACTAGGTAAGAGACTCGTTCTCTGCTTAGGAGTCGTCTGGGTAGATACCACCCTCTTAAAGATTTCTGCCACCAATCAGCTATACAACTGCTATACTGTTGTGTTCCGGTACGAAAGGTAATAGGAGCCAGTATAATTACGGACATTTAACTATAGTCCTCAGGGGTGACAATGCGTCTGTAACATTTTTCCACTACTAACGAAGCTTTTTAAAAAATTCCAGTATGTACCTTACCAATTTATCTACTTAGACATGGTTTTGTTTAAGTTCATGCAATATATTGTTTCAGTTAGTGGTAAAAGCCACAAACTTGTTCACGTCAAATGGTAACGATTGTTACATGGTAAATGTTAAAGCGATAGACCATTACTGCTTGTATACACAACTAGTGTTAGTTGGATGTGCCACGTTACAGACAGCGGATTAACCGAGCGAGAGGAATTTAGGTCGATCACTAGTTTCCCGCAGAGCCTCAATGCACCTTGCGATAATCGAAGTGACTTAATGGTTTGCATAAAGTTACAATTATACGACAGTGAAAATTTACAGTGTAAGATTTATATCGGTGGTTAGGAAGTTAAAACCTCGACCACCACCTGTCTTATTGTTCCAAATAGGCTCTGGTGAAAAGTGATTTGAAAGAATTAAAAATGTCTAAACCGCTAACCAGTCTTGTAACGGGTATAAGGTCAAGAGAGCCTATATTTTTAATATATATGTATAAATACCTTTTAGGTTTCAACAAGTCAAATACCTTTAAGATAAGGCCTTATAAGGATTTGAATTGTTGAAACCTGTCAAACTTTTCTATTCTAAAGAGAATAGAAAAATATTTTTAAATATGTAGCACAATTATTTCCTGTTTAGTTATAAACGCAAATTCTAATAGTCCTTAAAACGTTAAAACGAGCGAAAGAGGTAATGGATTATATTTGGTACATAATTTAAAACTTCATTCACACTTAATATTTTAAATTAACAAAAGACTTAAATGAAACTAAAAATTGACTTGCTAAATAGCTTACACGTTATTTTTATTTAGAAATACTTATCCATAAAAAATCTTAAATGCTAAAAACTAAAAACTTAAAGACTAAAGAAGAAGGAGAATGAAAACTAAAGAAATTCACAAATTAGATTAGTGAAAGAAATTGTTCACGCTTATGGTAAAAGGAAAATTCTATTGCGGGGAATACCAGTAAATACAAGTTTTTCTAGGTAAATGAACAAAAACAGTAACAATTTATAATCTTTAATAAATAAATAATACCTTCTTTGATATTAGCATTAATAAAAAAAAATTGTTGTGTCCGCGAACGACATCACGCGGTAGGGGCAATTATTTATTCAGGAATACAACAAAAAAACTGAAGAGTCTGATTTTGACAAAGAACCAGCGGAAATACACGAACTACTACACTTTTTGTGTAAAAAAATGTACTTCGCCTAACGCTGTTCGATTGGCCAGGTGACCAGATGAAGAGGAGATATATTACACAAAAATTTTCGCTACGGGTCGAATTATCCCACTCAACACTTTGCATCCATTTTTTCCACCTATCTCAAAGTACTTTTAGTCTATGCTGAAGGATGTTTCACAATTAAATTTTTCTATTGTAATATTTGTTAGAAAAGTTATTTTTATTTAGAAATACTTATCCATAAAAATCTTAAATGCTAAAAACTAAAAACTTAAAGACTAAAGAAGAAGGAGAATGAAAACTAAAGAAATTCACAAATTAGATTAGTGAAAGAAATTGTTCACGCTTATGGTAAAAGGAAAATTCTATTGCGGGGAATACCAGTAAATACAAGTTTTTCTAGGTAAATGAACAAAAACAGTAACAATTTATAATCTTTAATAAATAAATAATACCTTCTTTGATATTAGCATTAATAAAAAAAAATTGTTGTGTCCGCGAACGACATCACGCGGTAGGGGCAATTATTTATTCAGGAATACAACAAAAAAACTGAAGAGTCTGATTTTGACAAAGAACCAGCGGAAATACACGAACTACTACACTTTTTGTGTAAAAAAATGTACTTCGCCTAACGCTGTTCGATTGGCCAGGTGACCAGATGAAGAGGAGATATATTACACAAAATTTTCGCTACGGGTCGAATTATCCCACTCAACACTTTGCATCCATTTTTTCCACCTATCTCAAAGTACTTTTAGTCTATGCTGAAGGATGTTTCACAATTAAATTTTTCTATTGTAATATTTGTTAGAAAAGTTATTTTTATTAATTTCTATTCCAGAGGCAGACATAATATGAATTTTAAATCATTTACATCGAAAAACAGAAGTATTAGTGTTACAGAGTTGAAAGATTGTATTAAATTTTAATTACATTTTTATGTTGTTAGAGGTTTTTGAAAAAAAATATTTAAATTGAAAGCAATATTAAACTTTTACTATCTTCTAATCAAATCATCCAAATATTATAAACGTTACAGTTACATGATCGCTGTGAAATGGAAAAGTATTAATACTGTTATTTATAATTATGAATAATGTAAAATTTTAGATTAATTTTTGTTTTCACCGCTCTAGTTAAACTATAAAAGACAAGAAGACAATAACTTTAAGGTAAAATATTATTATTAACAACGATAATAAATCCATAGTGCTTTAAGAGCTGAAACTAGAAAAATATCATCTACGAAAGACTATAATACAACCTTCCTTGCTATAATAGACTTAAAATATACAGAACAGGATCCAGTAACTTAAATTCAGTCAGTAATTAACACGTCTAGCACTGCAATCTCTAATCAGCCAGTGGCTATTAAGGAAAATAATCCCAATTTAGAGAGTTCTGTGTGTAACTTACAGAGAAGTTAAACGTACAGTCTGGAAAATAATGTTTAAAAAAAAACAGATATAAAGCTTAATACAATTGCAAAAGAAAACATACATTGCAATAAAATTGATGGTGATGTTATGTTCTCCTGGCCTATCGGAGCAATTATAAACTGCGCAAGAGATATTATAGTGCCGCTATATACATAAAAGTACACCCAAATAGAGAGGTACTTACTCGTCTTTAGTTTCTGAGAAAGGGTCAGATGCAGTGTCGGAGATACGGATCGCAACACAACACAACCAGACCCGAAAACAAATAATTTGAGTTCTGCGGTAATATTGGCATCGGGTGGGATTTACAAGTCGTATCTATGGCCCAGCAGTCACGGACGCTAAGGACTCCGTCACGAGGTCGTTGAAGTAACGTCATAACTAATGTATAGATACCTAAACTGTTAGTGATGCTTATTGCAGGCAATAGTAAAACAACCGGCATCGGTTTCTTCCTCCCCAATCACATAGCATACAACAAACACTGGTTATATTATCTTATTTAAGATACTATGTGATGTTTAAATAAGTTAAATTTGATATTAAGTTTTGTTAATTTTTGTTTTGTTGGATAGGGGTGACAAACAGTCATAAAGTCATGCTGATGCAAATTGACTACTAAAACCCCTGGTCACCTAAAAACATATTTCAATAGAACAGGCTATCAGATGGGTTGTCATCTCTGAGGACATAAATGAAATGCTTCACCTCCTATATCCTGTACTGGCTCTGTATACCCTTCAAAGCGGTACACAACAGTGGTTACACTTATGATTGGGTGCGGAAATAGATTAGCACCTACCCACCAAGATGTTAAACTAACTCATCATCATCATCATCATCATTTCAGCCTATCAGAAGTCCACTGCTGAACATAGGCCTCCCCCAAAGATTGCCACGAAGCTCGGTCCTGAGCCACATGCATCCATCGACTTCCCGCAACACTGCGCAGGCAGTCACTCCATCTTGGGGGGCGGTTGGTCCCACACTGCGTTCGCCTGTATGTGGCTGCCACTCGAGAACCTTTTTTGCCCAATGGTTGTCAGTTCTGCGAGCTATGTGGCCGGCCCATTGCCACTTCAGCTTGCGATCTTTACGGCTTTGTCGGTTACCTTAGTTCTGCTTCTTAGTTAAACTAACTATTAGTAACTATTAAATATATGTTAATTTGTACGTAACGGGTAACAAAAAACTATAAAACATAATTCAAAGGGATAAAATTACAGAAATAAGATTATACAAATATGTAATATTCACGTAAATACAACAAACGTCATTATGAAAATAACCATATTTAACCAAACCAATGTATTCATTTATTATTGATAATCTGGCAACTTTTAATAATAAACTTACTTAAATATAAAAGCTTCTTATTTCAAACTTTAAGATCTTAAATCATTAAAGAACTTTATATTTACTGGCGTTTTTAACTTAACAATAACTTAAAAACCGTAGGTTTTAAAACGAAGAGATTGAAAGACGATAAGCTCACAACATCAGTTGACGTCCAATATGGTACATAAGTTTCCAAAATAATTAATAACACAAGCCTTTCGCATTAGGGTCTCATGATTCAGAGGCGGACCTCATTAACACGCGCTGTTTGTGGCTAAGTTATCAGAATTCCACCGACTAAAATCTCTACACGTTCCTCCTTCGTCGCAACATACACAAGCGCCTTCCATCTCACGTGATAGAACTTGCATGCCTTGCATAGAAATAATAAAAAAAATATTTCAAAAAGTGCAATCCGCTGACACTTAATGCCTCCATTAAAGTAGTGGTGGCGGACCTTTCACGGCTCCAAATCCATCTCAAAATAATAAGAGGTCCAGCGGTGTGATAAAAATCACATTAATTTCGTCTGAGTCGCGATACTTCTCACGCATTATTTAAATATTGCTTAAAAGCTTTTAACAAATTGAATATGTTGATCAATCAAATAAAAAAGGTTAAAGTATTTACGTACGACTACGTGTAAGAAGATGTATAATGGAAGACGTACAAAGTTAAAAGATCCATGCATGCATTACGCTAATTTATTCCCGTTAAGTACCACCTGATTCTATATTCAGGATTGACTGACGAAAACAACTTGCACTGAGCGCAATTAGCTACAAACTCAAATCTTCCTCATAATATTATATAGGTTGATGAAGTATTAAGCTTCTATTAAAGAAAACCGATTACTGTGATTTTAGGTTATAAATTATTCATACCAGATTCATTAATTACTAAATCACATTCTCAATTTACAACAAATACTTTTTAGGATTCCCTACGCAGATTTTTTTTTACCACCACGGCGTCGGTTTGTGACAGAAATTTTAATCATAATTACGTTTCAAAATGCTCTAAATATTCACTGGAAACCAATTAAACGTCTAAAATAATAATAAAATAAATTCCTTGCTAATTTACAAATTAACTTAGATATACATTAAACTACATGTACTAGTTATAACATTTTATTTATTAAAATATAAGTAATCCGGTGTCGCCATACGGCATCTTCAGGGTATTCAATTATGATTCGCTCTTCTACTTCACTGCAATAGTGTAACATTACGTGATAAATGAACGTAATGTTTGTATCCAATTTAAAAAGTTAAATTTTATTATTTCATAATAATCATAATCATTATAGTTATTTCATCGTAATGGTAAATTCATGTCAGAAAAATATGAAATTCAGTGCATGTTACGAAAGCATACACAAAATGGAACCGAATAAATTTACATACTCCCACATGATTTATATTCAAAGAGACACGTTATTTACATCGGCAAACTGCAATCTGGTGTATTATGCATAACAATATTTTAAAACGGCACAGTTATACGTTTTTATCTGAACTACATCACTATGAATTCGCCGGTTAACTTGACAGCGTCAGATCAAGTTGTATATTGCCTCGCTTACTCTATTCTCTAGGAAGTAGAGTGCATTTTTTTTCTGGATTTTTAAAAAAAAAAAAAAGCGTCTATTTTATGGCGTGCCAGTTAATACATGATAATATAATATGTTATATAAAATTACTTTATATACTGTATGTGATATATAGAGATTTATGTATTTTATTTACAGTATATTGACGGCTCGGTGGCGTAGTGGCTAAGCTATCAGCTACGGCGCCGTGGGTCGCGGGTTAGATTCCCGCACGGGACTAGTATTTGTATGGACTACAAATAATAGTTGTATAAAGTCATACCCGATTGTTATGTATCTCACTTTATTATTATAACCCCATGATTTTATTTCAGATGGTTTAAGATCTCTTTTTCTTTCTATTTTTTTCTTTTCTTTTTTATTAATAGATACATGAGCTGTATCTATTGCAGACACTACCGGCTCAATAAGGCTATGCTGAAAATCAATGTTGCGGGAAGCCGTAACAAAAAAAATCTAAAATCTTGTTATTTTTTTGTAGTTTTCAATATCTTTTTTAATAACTTGTTTACTAATTGTGATGTAAAAATCAAGTTTCTCTCTTTCTTTTTTTCTTTCTAGTTCCCTAACACTACAGTTAATTTTTTTTCATGCATTATGTTTAATTTAATACATCTTATTAAATTACCTTCATGTATTAGTAAAAGCTTGTACCTTTTTCCAGATTAGAAATAACGTAATAATTTATTTAACCTACTCAAAGCTTTTTTAATTTTTCCCAAAATAATAAAAATACTAGTGACGAGCTCGAAACAAGCGAACGAAATGAAAGCTTTAACGTGAGTGTGAAATGGAAACTGGAAATTTTGGGAATTCAACGAATGAACGGGTCATTAAGCCGTACTATATAGCCCATAACACCAACATTCTAGACATTAATGCTCTTACAGACCTAATAATATCTCAGAAATGGCGGGGTAGTAAAGTGGTTCTAGTTTAATTCAAAACACGAAGAAAGCTACTTAAATTACAATATAACGTAGCGTACACGATATAATCCATGTTATAACTGTATTTTGTTTTATTAAAAATACTAACTATACCAAAAAAGAATACACGTATTAGAGCCATGGGGATTCTGTTGCTGCTCGAATGGACCGGCTCGGCTGTAGTATAATGACCTCGGACAGTACTGGTGTGACGTAGAGTCATATTATGCATTTGCGTTTCGTTCGGCGAGTGAGCCAACCGTATTCGTTCTCATCTTATTTTCCACTCAATCTCGTAGGTAGCCTAAAAGTTGTCTTAAATTGAGGTCCCTTAGAAAATGTCAGACAAATTGGTAAATTTAACCACTCAATTTGAAGTTAATATAAGTTCTATTGACTCCGTTAAGAACCCAGATCAAAAGAAACTTAAACATGTTGATATTAAATAGAACTTTAGTATGCAAAAAGTAGAAAGAGGATCTTTTTCCTCAGCAGCAGCCCTAGTATCACCATATAAGAAGAATCAAACAGTAAAATGAACGTTCGACAAAACCAATGGTATAACTAGAATTGAATAATTTTTATTAATGTCAAAGTATTTGAAAACAATTTACCATAGATATAATTTCATAATTTAAACACGAAAATTATCTATGGAATCTCTCTTTTCCGATCCGTAAACCAAAGGAAATTATAGCGGTCCGTCGGAGCATACAGACAATAAAACAAAAGTATTTCATTCTTCTTATTAATTTAATTTTGAAACTCCAGTTAGAATTTTGTTCACTGCGGAAGTTCATTACAATAGAACTCAGAAAATACTTGGAACGGTAATGATTTAGATTTAGGTAGGGTTTGTTATAGACAATGGATATGTCGTGCAATGCCAACATAAGAATACCTGCTACCTCATCTGATTCCAAAGGAGTCCGGAAATGTGGAAAGATAGCTGTCTTCATTATGACGTAATTTTTTTATAATTCAAACCCACCTTTTTCATAATGTTGTGGTAATAATGTATGTGATAGGAGTAGAACGTGGTAGAACCAAGCGGAGGCTTTTTCTGCTGCTTGAATGGGTCGGCTCGACCGGGTTTGTACCACGGCATCGGAGAATACTGGCGTAAAGTAGAGGCATCTTGAGCTTCTGCGTTTCGTTCGGTGAGTCAGGTAATCGAAGGCCCACTCCCCTTCCCCTTCCCCTTCCTCTATCTCCCTCTCATCTCCCAAATAACCTTAAAGATCGACAATGCACCTGCACAACCTCTGGTGTGGCAGATGTACGTGCGCGACGGTAATCTCTTACTATCAGGTGAACCGCTTGCTCGTTTAGCGCCTTTCCTATAAAGCATAAATCGATTTGCAGCAATTTTTTCTTCACAACATACAAACACCACGATACAAAGCTGTTTAGAAAGAAGATAGGCACAGGGTTACACGCATGGTTATAATAGAGAGCAACGAAGCTTAAAGTCACAATGGTATCTCATTATCATCATCATTTCAGCCTATCACAAGTCCACTGCTGAACATAGGCCTCCCCCAAAGATTGCCACGAAGCTCGGTCCTGAGCCACCTGCATCCATCGACTTCCTGCAAGACTGCGCAGGTCGTCACTCCATCTTGTGGGGGGTCGTCCTACACTGCGTTTGCCTGTATGTGGCTGCCACTCGAGAACCTTTTTTCGCCAACGTTTGTCAGTTCTACGAGCTATGTGGCCGGCCCATTGCCACTTCAGCTTGCTGATCTTTACGGCTATGTCGGTTACCTTAGTTCTGCTGCGGATATCATCGTTGCAGACTCTATCACGCAGAGAAACACCGAGCATAGCCCTTTCCATAGCGCGCTGAGCAACTTTGAGCTTCCTCATACGGGCTGCAGTGAAGGACCCAGTCTCGGATCTCATCGAAGTACTTCAATCTTCTTTTAATTTGATTTCAAAACAACAGATCTTTCTTAATTTCTTCTTTCATCACACACTTGGTATTATTAACACAACTGGTGAGAGGTCAGATGATGATGCCTGGTAACTACATCAGAAGCATCAGAAACAATCTTCTTCATTTATATATTTACGCTTTGTTCCCAAGGGGGTAGGCAGAGACAATCTTCTACAACTTGCTACGGTCCTGATATACGTCTTTCGCTTCTTCGACTTTCATCAATCTTCGCATGCATGCTCGTTGGTTTAGAGTACACTTGACCTGGCCTTTTTCCAGACGTCTCCGATTTGATCGTGAAATGTTCGCCTAGGTCTTCCACTCCCGACTCTACCATTTACACTCGCCTCATATATTTGTTTTGTCATCCTGTACTACTTTCATTTCTTTCATTCATCCTCTCTACATGTCCAAACCAGCTCAGCATACCTTTCTCAATTCGTGTCAGTACATCGTCTTTCACGCCACAACGCTCTCTGATCACATTATTTCGAACCCTGTTAGTTATCTTCACATCAATCATACTTCTTAACGCTCTCATTTCTACTGCATTTATCTTGCTTTCATGCCTCTTCTGCCATACCCAGCTTTCGCTTCCATATGTTAGTGTTGGTACCAATACCCCTCTATGTACAGCTAAAGGACATTTGTGAGATATCGTCTGGCTGTTCATAAATGTATGCAATGCCTTAAGGAATACATGAATGATAATAACCCCTGAGAATGAGTTGATCGCTCCACATTGTTTCCAGATAAAAAATTGTAATATTAGATGTAAAAAACTTGTAATATTAAAAATTACCCATCATGCTGTCAGACTCTGGAACGAGCTGCCAAATAGTATACGCACAGCCACCAGTAAAGGCAATTTCAAGCGTTTACTTTGGGATTACCTAGCGATGCAATAGTAGTGCAGTTGAAGAATATTTTTTTTTTCTTTTATAACATAAGAAATCATCTAAGTTTACGTTTGCATTGTGTATATATATGTATATAGGTTATATAAATATGTATGTATTTTGTGTAATGTGTTTTATATAATATATAACTATAATTACATGTATAAGTACCGTCATATATAAGTATTGTATCGAAGTATAATATTCGAGTATATATATATGAACATAATATTTTTGTGCACTCTTTTACATTTTCTCTGTTCAATCTAATGGTAGACTGGTAGAGAATGCCTCTTAGCATTAAGTCCGCCTTTTTGTTGTGTAATGTGCAAATAAAGTTTAAATATTATTATATTAGTTATAAAAATTGTAATAATAGAAACATACATTACGTGTTAATAACACGATATTTTTTTTTAATTTTTAAATTTGAAAAAAATACTAAAAAAGCGCATACCTACGGAGTTTCCTTCGTCGGTTTCTTCTCCGTCAGATGAACCTTATTAAGAAACGGTGGTAGATTTAAATATAAATTACGTTCGAAAAGTGAAATGTATATTTCTCACGTTGAATAAATGATTTTATTTAGAAGTAATGTAACTCTTGCAAAATGTACTAGCACAAATCGCGCATCGACATTGCATATTTTAACCGAGTAAACATATAAATATCGCCACTTGCCGGATCGTCCCGAAATATGGTTTTCTCAAATCGTGGGTCAATTCGCAATTTCAAATATTACGTCTGACACGACAAATATTATTAAGTTACTATCCATTTAGATCACAGTATTCTAAGAAGATCAAAGATAAAATAATTTCTCCATCTTCTGGAAACAAAAACGTACAAACTTAATAAATAGAATTGCATGCCACATTTTTGTGAATTTCTAAATCCAATATCATTATCCTATATTGTGACCAAACTTTAAACAAAGTCTGCAAAGTTTCACATAAATAAGAATCTTAACGGAATGACAAAAACTATTTAAGTTCTTGAACAATAATGTGGTTTAAATATGATTTATAAATTAAAAAACAATTTAGAAACAAAATATATGGAAGTATAAGAGAGTCTGCGGCAATAAAATAGATTGAAGAAGATTAAAAAGCTCAGATATGATCAGCTGTGACCGTTAACGTGGAGCGTATATTTTAGATATGGAATAGTTATAACTTTTTTTCAGTTTACAATGATTGATTTTTTATAATAAAATTATTTCCCTAACTATATAATTTACACCTGTATAGTGGAGGATTTTTTTTTTCGCTTTTGCTGCAGCTCGACCGGGGTATTACCACGACCTCGCAGAATACCGGCGTGAAGTAGAGGCATCTTGTGCTTGTACGTTTCGTTCGGTGAGTGAGATATCCTTAAAGGTCGACCAAACACCAGCAGCTCTTATGGTATTGCAGATGTCCGTGGGTCAATTCGGGACTTACAATCAGGTGAGCCGCATGATCGTATGATCCTTTCACCTAGGTGGCTTCCTCATCCAGGTGAGTAAAGGAAAAGTGGGTTGAAAGGTCTAAAATATCCTCTGACCTCCCCAGTAACGGATATATGGTCGTGAGAGCGTGTTATATATTTTTTTTATAAACCACTGTATTGATTATTTGATTTATGAGCCGTGGTAGCCTAGTGGACAGGACGCTCACTTTAGTTTCACAGAGCGCGAGTGACCTGGGTTCGATCCCCGGTGCCGGCACCACTAAAATTGTTAATAGCAACTTTAAGTGCTGTATTTACCACGTGCTCAGGGGTGAAGGAAAACATAGAGAGGAAACCTGCATGTCTGAGAAATAATAAAAATATTATTTCGAGGATATGTGAAGTCCGCCAACCCGCACTGGAGCAGCGTGGCGGGCCCTTCCCGGCTCCCTGCCCAGCAGTGGGGACTTATAGGCTGCTACTTTTTTACTTTTTAAGCAAAACTTTAGAAATATTTATTCTGAAACTCCATAATAGGAGACATTCCATCTTAATCAACAAGGGTAATAACGCACCGGTATACTTGATGTAACCTTTTTCGATCCAGGTGTTCACGGACCGCTGTAGCCACTTACCCCTTTATCCGCTATTCAAAAAACTTATCCAAATTTACTGTTAAAATCATACCATGTTATTATTAAACATGGTTTCATTTATTGGTAATCAGCCCCCGGACTGAGTGACTGTCTGCTGGCTCGTTAGTCACTTGCATGTTATAAATAGGCATAACTAACACTGCCACGTGCTTTCAAATAGTGAATGCATGCCTTGCCGATGTATTTATATAACATCATCCAACGGTCCTTTAATTAATATTCCTGTAGGTGCATCAACCCTTCGCTCGCCTCTATGAGAGCGCTGAACGCTCACTCTGCTTTACAGTGGATATTCGGTATTGAATAAGGTTCAAAAATAACCAATTTAAACTTTGATATACACTATGAGTACTAAAATAAAGTTATATTTATCAAATACTAGCTTAAACCCGCGCTGCGCCGCGTGCGATTTTCCCGTGGCGGGATTAAAATTATACCTATAACCTTTCCAAGAATCATTTCATCAAAAAACGGTTAAGCAGTTAAGTTAGTGAAACTAAGCGAAACATTGTAACAGACAGTAGATAATTTAAATCATTAGAATGGACACCATGGATTAAAAATATGCAATGTTTTTGAGAAAAAATTCTATAAAATATATCCGATGAAGCGATATAAAATTAGTACGTGTCGAATCCAGCATATTGTAATTAGTTCAATATTCCTTTGTAACTAGTTTCGCCTTCATAACTCTGACAGTTAGAACCACAGGATTCTCGAAATAATTTTCATAGCGAGCTTCCAATGGTTCACTAAGATATTTGTGTGATATCAAGTTTCTAGGTCAAACAGTTTAGAAGTTACATTTGAGAAGCACACGCGCGCACTCATTTTTGTGTGTGAGTGTGTGTGTGTCTATCTTTGTGACGTTATTATCATTTAAGCATGTTTCCTTCCAACATAAACATTTACCTACTTATATTTATAAGATGGTGTAACCCAGGAGGTGAAAACCACGGTAAGAGCTTGCGAAAACTTTTATTTTTGGAGAGCAAGAGACAAGCGAGCAAGCGAGCAATCGGCTCATTTGATGGTAAGTGATTACAGATGCCCACGCACATCTGCAACACCTGTAGATGATTCACTAATGCCCCCCCCGATACACACTACAACAAACGAAACTTTAGAAATCTGTACACGGGCTTAATTAAATGTTAAAGTAACAGCCTGTAAATATCCCACTACTGGGAAAGGACCATCTCTCAATTTTTAAGTTTCTACAGCCGGAGATAGTTCTCTATGCTCCTCCAGTACGAGTTGACGGACTTCGACATGTCTTCAAAATATTTTGAAGTAGTCCTTTGAGCGCGATGAGAGTTAAATTTCAAGGTTGTATTTCAATGCAACGTTTTCGTGCAACGTTTTCCTGCAACGTTACGATAACTGTGAGTGTTTTTTTATGAAGTGTACGTACTTCTACGTATTGATTAGTCAATAACAATACCTTATAGTAAGCAGTTATTTTTAATGTTGTCACGTGTACACCCCCGATATTTCATCTTACCGCCGAGCCGATTTTGAATTTAGAACTTAAAATTGCAAATATACAATTTTCAACTTAAAATTACAAAACCGAACCCAGAACACTAACGTACTATGAAAACAAAGCTCACGCAGAAATAATCTTTTATCAGATATAAATTTTTTTTTTTTTAATACTTGAACGTATTTCCACTACTCCGTTCAAGTGAAGAAGCTATTTCATACGGTGATGTATAGGTCACTTCATACGATCGCTCTAGTATCTTTATCCTCCCGCAGAATGCCTTTGCCTTTCATTGCATTGTACAGATAAAACTTTTTTATTATTGTATATAATAAAAGAATAAGATATATTCACACGTATTTCTCATAGTAAAATATACCACCAAGTGTACTGGCAAAAAAATGTAATGAAAAATAGAGTAATGCAGAAATATGTATCATATTTGAATACCATCTAAAAGTTATTCTGATATAATTCATTAACAATTTTTTTAAGTTCTCTATAAGTATAAATCTTTATTATTATATATATAATATAAGTTTTATTATTATTTAGTATATAAAATCTAATCATTCTTTAGAATCAGGATCAGTTTTTCACGGTTTCTAAACGGGTAACATTTTATTCTCGTCCCTTGAAAAACAGTTTTATTGCTGTGTTTTTGCATAAGATGTCCATAAAAACATTTATTGTCTTGACGGTTTCAGTGATAATAAACTTCTTGCGATTTACGTCGCTGAATGTTATATGAAGGTGTGTCTGTAGGTTCTTTAC
The DNA here is from genome assembly GCA_029286595.1 of Bhutanitis thaidina. Lineage (NCBI taxonomy): Eukaryota > Metazoa > Arthropoda > Insecta > Lepidoptera > Papilionidae > Bhutanitis > Bhutanitis thaidina. Next base: position 1,064,134 of record JAGSMS010000022.1, read on the forward strand.
TTTTATCCCTTTCATTTTGATCTATGGTCCCAATATGGTATTAATACTATGTTTTTATAGTATTTGTAATAAGCGTGGTAGAGCCATGCGGCGGCTTTTGCTGTTGCTCGAATGGGCCGGGTCGACCAGGTTGATACCACGGCCTCGCAGAATGGCCGGCGTGAAGTAGCGGTATCTTTTACTTCTGCGTTCCGTTCGGTGAGTGAGGTAACCGGAGAGCCACATCCCCTCCCTGTTCCCCTCTTCTTCCCTCCCATCTCCTGAATATTCTTAAAGACCGGCACCGGCAGCATCTATGGTGTTGCAGATGTATGTTGGTGACGGTAATCACTTGCCACCATCAGGCGAACCGCTTGCTCGTTTGCCGTCTTCCCATAAAAAAGCGTTTTCTTATTTTAAAAATTTTTAACAGACATTGTTTTTTTTTGTGGAATGTTACAGTGACATCTATATCTACTACACAAGAAGCTCTATTAGCGTTATGAGAAAAACAGTCTATGCTTCCATCATCGTTATAACAAAGTTTCTATGTGGCAAGCACCCACCATTTTCCTTCGCGAACTCGTCTACTAAATTACCTAATTTTCATCCTGTACTACTTTCATTTCTTTCATTCATCCTCTCTACATGTCCAAACCAGCTCAGCATCCCTTTCTCAATTCGTGTCAGTACATCGTCTTTCACGCCACAACGCTCTCTGATCACATTATTTCGAACCCTGTTAGTTATCTTCACATCAATCATACTTCTTAACGCTCTCATTTCTACTGCATTTATCTTGCTTTCATGCCTCTTCTGCCATACCCAGCTTTCGCTTCCATATGTTAGTGTTGGTACCAATACCCCTCTATGTACAGCTAAAGGACCTTTGTGAGATATCGTCTGGCTGTTCATAAATGTATGCAATGCCTTAAGGAATACATGAATGATAATAACCCCTGAGAATGAGTTGATCGCTCCACATTGTTTCCAGATAAAAAATTGTAATATTAGATGTAAAAAACTTGTAATATTAAAAAATTACCCATCATGCTGTCAGACTCTGGAACGAGCTGCCAAATAGTATACGCACAGCCACCAGTAAAGGCAATTTCAAGCGTTTACTTTGGGATTACCTAGCGATGCAATAGTAGTGCAGTTGAAGAATATTTTTTTTTTCTTTTATAACATAAGAAATCATCTAAGTTTACGTTTGCATTGTGTATATATATGTATATAGGTTATATAAATATGTATGTATTTTGTGTAATGTGTTTTATATAATATATAACTATAATTACATGTATAAGTACCGTCATATATAAGTATTGTATCGAAGTATAATATTCGAGTATATATATATGAACATAATATTTTTGTGCACTCTTTTACATTTTCTCTGTTCAATCTAATGGTAGACTGGTAGAGAATGCCTCTTAGCATTAAGTCCGCCTTTTTGTTGTGTAATGTGCAAATAAAGTTTAAATATTATTATATTAGTTATAAAATTGTAATAATAGAAACATACATTACGTGTTAATAACACGATATTTTTTAATTTTAAATTTGAAAAAATACTAAAAAGCACATACCTACGGAGTTTCCTTCGTCGGTTTCTTCTCCGTCAGATGAACCTTATTAAGAAACGGTGGTAGATTTAAATATAAATTACGTTCGAAAAGTGAAATGTATATTTCTCACGTTGAATAAATGATTTTATTTAGAAGTAATGTAACTCTTGCAAAATGTACTAGCACAAATCGCGCATCGACATTGCATATTTTAACCGAGTAAACATATAAATATCGCCACTTGCCGGATCGTCCCGAAATATGGTTTTCTCAAATCGTGGGTCAATTCGCAATTTCAAATATTACGTCTGACACGACAAATATTATTAAGTTACTATCCATTTAGATCACAGTATTCTAAGAAGATCAAAGATAAAATAATTTCTCCATCTTCTGGAAACAAAAACGTACAAACTTAATAAATAGAATTGCATGCCACATTTTTGTGAATTTCTAAATCCAATATCATTATCCTATATTGTGACCAAACTTTAAACAAAGTCTGCAAAGTTTCACATAAATAAGAATCTTAACGGAATGACAAAAACTATTTAAGTTCTTGAACAATAATGTGGTTTAAATATGATTTATAAATTAAAAAAACAATTTAGAAACAAAATATATGGAAGTATAAGAGAGTCTGCGGCAATAAAATAGATTGAAGAAGATTAAAAAGCTCAGATATGATCAGCTGTGACCGTTAACGTGGAGCGTATATTTTAGATATGGAATAGTTATAACTTTTTTTCAGTTTACAATGATTGATTTTTTATAATAAAATTATTTCCCTAACTATATAATTTACACCTGTATAGTGGAGGATTTTTTTTTTCGCTTTTGCTGCAGCTCGACCGGGGTATTACCACGACCTCGCAGAATACCGGCGTGAAGTAGAGGCATCTTGTGCTTGTACGTTTCGTTCGGTGAGTGAGATATCCTTAAAGGTCGACCAAACACCAGCAGCTCTTATGGTATTGCAGATGTCCGTGGGTCAATTCGGGACTTACAATCAGGTGAGCCGCATGATCGTATGATCCTTTCACCTAGGTGGCTTCCTCATCCAGGTGAGTAAAGGAAAAGTGGGTTGAAAGGTCTAAAATATCCTCTGACCTCCCCAGTAACGGATATATGGTCGTGAGCGTGTTATATATTTTTTATAAACCACTGTATTGATTATTTGATTTATGAGCCGTGGTAGCCTAGTGGACAGGACGCTCACTTTAGTTTCACAGAGCGCGGTGACCTGGGTTCGATCCCCGGTGCCGGCACCACTAAAATTGTTAATAGCAACTTTAAGTGCTGTATTTACCACGTGCTCAGGGGTGAAGGAAAACATAGAGAGGAAACCTGCATGTCTGAGAAATAATAAAAATATTATTTCGAGGATATGTGAAGTCCGCCAACCCGCACTGGAGCAGCGTGGCGGGCCCTTCCCGGCTCCCTGCCCAGCAGTGGGGACTTATAGGCTGCTACTTTTTTACTTTTTAAGCAAAACTTTAGAAATATTTATTCTGAAACTCCATAATAGGAGACATTCCATCTTAATCAACAAGGGTAATAACGCAGCGGTATACTTGATGTAACCTTTTTCGGTCCAGGTGTTCACGGACCGTTGTAGCCACTTACCCCTTTATCCGCTATTCAAAAAACTTTTCCAAATTTACTGTTAAAATCATACCATGTTATTATTAAACATGGTTTCATTTATTGGTAATCAGAAGTAAGGCCCCCGGACTGAGTGACTGTCTGCTGGCACGTTAGTCACTTGCATGTTATAAATAGGCATAACTAACACTGCCACGTGCTTTCAAATAGTGAATGCATGCCTTGCCGATGTATTTATATAACATCATCTAACGGTCCTTCAATTAATATTCCTGTAGGTGCATCAACCCTTCGCTCGCCTCTATGAGAGCGCTGAACGCTCACTCTGCTTTACAGTGGATATTCGGTATTGAATAAGGTTCAAAAATAACCAATTTAAACTTTGATCTACACTATGAGTACTAAAATAAAGTTATATTTAGTTACTAGTTTTTAGCTTAAACCCGCGCTGCGCCGCGTGCGATTTTCCCGTGGCGGGATTAAAATTATACCTATAACCTTTCCAAGAATCATTTCATCAAAAAACGGTTAAGCAGTTTAGTTAGTGAAACTAAGCGAAACATTGTAACAGACAGTAGATAATTTAAATCATTAGAATGGAGACCATGGATTAAAAATATGCAATGTTTTTGAGAAAAAATTCTATAAAATATATCCGATGAAGCGATATAAAATTAGTACGTGTCGAATCCAGCATATTGTAATTAGTTCAATATTCCTTAATAACTAGTTTCGCCTTCATAACTTTGACAGTTAGAACCACAGGATTCTCGAAATAATTTTCATAGCGAGCTTCCAATGGTTCACTAAGATATTTGTGTGATATCAAGTTTCTAGGTCAAACAGTTTAGAAGTTACATTTGAGAAGCACACGCGCGCACTCATTTTTGTGTGTGAGTGTGTGTGTGTCTATCTTTGTGACGTTATTATCATTTAAGCATGTTTCCTTCCAACATAAACATTTACCTACTTATATTTATAAGATGGTGTAACCCTGGAGGTGAAAACCACGGTAAGAGCTTGCGAAAACTTTTATTTTGAGCAAGAGACAAGCGAGCAAGCGAGCAATCAGCTCATTGATGGTAAGTGATTACAGATGCCCACGCACATCTGCAACACCTGTAGATGATTCACTAATGCCCCGATACACACTACAACAAACGAAACTTTAGAAATCTGTACACGGGCTTAATTAAATGTTAAAGTAACAGCCTGTAAATATCCCACTACTGGGAAAGGACCATCTCTCAATTTTTAAGTTTCTACAGCCGGAGATAGTTCTCTATGCTCCTCCAGTACGAGTTGACGGACTTCGACATGTCTTCAAAATATTTTGAAGTAGTCCTTTGAGCGCGATGAGAGTTATATTTCAAGGTTGTATTTCAATGCAACGTTTTCGTGCAACGTTTCGATAACTGTGAGTGTTTTTTTATGAAGTGTACGTACTTCTACGTATTGATTAATCAATAACAATACCTTATAGTAAGCAGTTATTTTTAATGTTGTCACGTGTACACCCCCGATATTTCATCTTACCGCCGAGCCGATTTTGAATTTAGAACTTAAAATTGCAAATATACAATTTTTAACTTAAAATTACAAAACCGAACCCAGAACACTAACGCACTATGAAAACAAAGCTCACGCAGAAATAATCTTTTATCAGATATAAAAATTGTTTTTTTTTTTAATACTTGAACGTATTTCCACTACTCCGTTCAAGTGAAGAAGCTATTTCATACGGTGATGTTACGGTTTCACTTCATACGATCGCTCTAGTATCTTTATCCTCCCGCAGAATGCCTTTGCCTTTCATTGCATTGTACAGATAAAACTTTTTTATTATTGTATATAATAAAAGAATAAGATATATTTACACGTATTTCTCACAGTAAAATATACCACCAAGTGTACTGGCAAAAAAATGTAATGAAAAATAGAGTAATGCAGAAATATGTATCATATTTGAATACCATCTAAAAGTTATTCTGATATAATTCATTAACAATTTTTTTAAGTTCTCTATAAGTATAAATCTTTATTATTATATATGTAATATAAGTTTTATTATTATTTAGTATATAAAATCTAATCATTCTTTAGAATCAGGATCAGTTTTTCACGGTTTCTAAACGGGTAACATTTTATTCTCGTCCCTTGAAAAACAGTTTTATTGCTGTGTTTTTGCATAAGATGTCCATAAAAACATTTATTGTCTTGACGGTTTCAATGATAATAAACTTCTTGCGATTTACGTCGCTGAATGTTATATGAAGGTGTCTGTAGGTTCTTTACTTTTATCCCTTTCATTTTGATCTATGGTCCCAATATGGTATTAATACTATGTTTTTATAGTATTTGTAATAAGCGTGGTAGAGCCATGCGGCGGCTTTTGCTGTTGCTCGAATGGGCCGGGTCGACCAGGTTGATACCACGGCCTCGCAGAATGGCCGGCGTGAAGTAGCGGTATCTTTTACTTCTGCGTTCCGTTCGGTGAGTGAGGTAACCGGAGAGCCACATCCCCTCCCTGTTCCCCTCTTCTTCCCTCCCATCTCCTGAATATTCTTAAAGACCGGCACCGGCAGCATCTATGGTGTTGCAGATGTATGTTGGTGACGGTAATCACTTACCATCAGGCGAACCGCTTGCTCGTTTGCCGTCTTCCCATAAAAAAGCGTTTTCTTATTTTAAAAATTTTTAACAGACATTGTTTTTTTTTGTGGAATGTTACAGTGACATCTATATCTACTACACAAGAAGCTCTATTAGCGTTATGAGAAAAACAGTCTATGCTTCCATCATCGTTATAACAAAGTTTCTATGTGGCAAGCACCCACCATTTTCCTTCGCGAACTCGTCTACTAAATTACCTAATTTTCAAAATTGCTTAAATGAATGCCAGTGTTTCCATTATATACCAAAGAATGCATTTATTCGTTTGAAGATTTTTTTCGTCTTGTATGTCCTATCGTTCGCAGATCTACGTCGGCGTCGGATGAGCCCAGTCGACTTTGCCACATTTCCAAAAAAAAAATACTTTGGCGGTGTACTGCTGATATGAAAAAGTAGCAGCCTGTAAGTACCCACTGCTGGGCTTGCGGGTTGGCAGGCTTCACATATCCTCGAAATAATATTTTTTTTTATTATTTCTCAGATATGCAGGTTTCCTCACGATGTTTTCCTCCACCGCTGTGCACGTGGTAAATACAGCACTTAAAATTGCTATTAACAATTTTTAAGTTCTCTATAAGTATAAATCTTTATTATTATATATATATATATATATATATATATATATATATATATATATATATATATATATATATATATATATATATATATATATATATATATATATATATATATATATATATATATATATATATATATATATATATATATATATATATATATATATATATATATATATATATATATATATATATATATATATATATATATATATATATATATATATATATATATATATATATATATATATATATATATATATATATATATATATATATATATATATATATATATATATATATATATATATATATATATATATATATATATATATATATATATATATATATATATATATATATATATATATATATATATATATATATATATATATATATATATATATATATATATATATATATATATATATATATATATATATATATATATATATATATATATATATATATATATATATATATATATATATATATATATATATATATATATATATATATATATATATATATATATATATATATATATATATATATATATATATATATATATATATATATATATATATATATATATATATATATATATATATATATATATATATATATATATATATATATATATATATATATATATATATATATATATATATATATATATATATATATATATATATATATATATATATATATATATATATATATATATATATATATATATATATATATATATATATATATATATATATATATATATATATATATATATATATATATATATATATATATATATATATATATATATATATATATATATATATATATATATATATATATATATATATATATATATATATATATATATATATATATATATATATATATATATATATATATATATATATATATATATATATATATATATATATATATATATATATATATATACGATGTTTTCCTCCACCGCTGTGCACGTGGTAAATACAGCACTTAAAATTGCTATTAACAATTTTAGTGGCCGGCATCGGGGATCGAACCAAGGTCACTTGCGCTCTATGATACTAAAGTGAGCGCCCTGACCACTAGGCTGTCTACAGTATTCATTACAGTAACATTAATTTAGTTAGTCATTTTGTATCTTTATTAAAACCGTTAAGTTTTAGCACTGAATGATATAATGTTAACCTAATATTTATTACTGTTTATTTCATTTCTAAGCCACGTTTTTTTTATAAATTCACAACAAACCTAATCCATGTAAACTGTGTATTGTCTGAAAATAAATACGGAAGGTCAAATATCATTTTTCAAAAGTATTGGGAAAATATTTGAACTTGTGCTTAACAATAAAACTGTAACACAATAGCCGTCTATTATTCAATACCGTGTACCCAAAACTTGGTCGACTTCTGACTTCGTTGGTGAAGGTAAAATATTTTTTAATGGTTGATACAAAAACAATTTGGGAAATTGGTTCAGAAGAATGTTTGTTTTTATTTAATATCTATCTATTGAATCAGTCAAGATGAGTAGGCAATTTTTATTTTGTGACATAAAAAGAATTATGAAACACCAAAATTAACTTTCCCTACTTAATCGCTAATATAATTCAAATTTTATTTTATTTCTCCGTCACATGAAATAAAAAAAGCTTAGCCACTTCTGTATTAATTACCATTATACATTTAGGCTCCTTAGGTTATGAAACACGCTTCTTGATGCTGACTTTATCCTTTCTTTGATATACATTGACCTTAAAGGGATCAAGGAATATGAAAGCAAGGACATGAATAATATTATGGATCCATTATGCTTCTGCATAAATGAAAGTGTTTATAGAAATATTTGAATTTGTAATATAATGAATTGCTCTACCTAGAGCTTATACGATCTTCATACGTTTATTTTACATTTAAAATAAACTCAACGTGTTAGGGAAAAATAAATAATCTTATATTATTATAAAATATTATAGCAATGAATAAAAATAAAACTTTTAAGAGAATTTAAATAAAGCGAGATTTTAATAAGATGTTTTTCTAATACTATCGTACCTAACGTGTTTATACTTCATGGTTTTATGGGAAATGGCAATGGCATCAAACGAGTTAGCGGCTCACCTAATGGTAAGACACCAGAGGAGCAGCAGGTGCGTTGCCAAGCTTTAAGGAAATTTGAAGAAAGGGTAAAGGGAGATGGAACGGGGCGTGGACCTCTGGCATTCTGCGAGGCTGTAGTACAGACGAGCCGGCCCATTGGAGCAGCAGCAAAATTCGCCGCATGTCTCTACTAATATATATTTTTTTACTTTATATATAAACATATATATGTTGTTAGTAGTTCGACGAATTGAGGAACATTAGTTGAACGTTCAATAAATAAGTGAGACACATTGTTTGTTTTGCTGTTACAGATGGCATATTTAATGTTTGTATTTTTCGACTTACCTTTTAGTGAAACGGAAATGCCTATTTAAGTACAATAAAATACGTCATTCAGTACTGTACTTACATAGATAAATAATCATATATACGTATGTAAACATCTACACGGCTTCAAACCTTTATACTCATTATAGAAATGTTTTAGACTAGCGGGACTTGAACCCTCAATCCCTTGCCTTGGAAGGCAGTGTCACTGCCAACGTACAATGGCTTAATATTATGATGATGATAAACTCAAACAAATATTGTCACATTAAACATTACAATTTAATATGAACTTTTAATTGGCATTAACCGGCACTAAAGTGTCACGTCAGAAGTTAGACAGTAATTTAATAACTCACCGTCTCCTGTTGCTTTTGTAAGAGAACTTCCGGAAAAGGAAATTTCTGGTACATATTTTTATCCCCCGATTGATGACTCTACCGATGATAAGGAACACTGTCTATGACATAAGGTCGGCAGCGCTGCCACTAATAATCCGCCTCGCAATTAACATATTTTAGTGCCGATATACCACTCGCTTGGCAAGAAACTAACCTGCAAATCGAGTGTGGTAAAAATGTTTCAGGATAAGCCCGGACTGGCAGTCAACGCTATAGTTTCAAAAGGAGTGCACGGACGTCACATATTCATGAAATATTCTTTTATTAGTTCTCAGTGAATGGGTGACCGGATTGGTGAGGTAACCGGAGGCCCACGCCCCCTCCCCATTCCCCATCCACCTTCCCGTCTCCTATATAGCCTTAAATGTCGGCAACGCAACTGCAGAACCTCTGGTGTTGCAAATGTACGTGGGTGACGGTAATCACTTACCAACAGGTGAACCGCTGGCTCGTTTCCCGACTATAACAAAAAAAAAGATATGGATTTTTTTTCAAGGCGAGTGATGTCTAGTCAATTCAGCACTTTATGTAGCGATTAATGAGTTTTATAATGCTAAATAATAAAAGCGAGCGCTTCGAAAACTGCGTATTTAAAAGTTAAATATTTTGATACAGATTTGGAACCCGGAAGTGTTTGAAGTGTGGCGACATCTATTTCACCACATGAGAAGCTCAATAATAGCAGATGTTTTATTTAGGAAAATCGAATTCAGTCGCGATGTACGATGGTGAAACTCAGCAGCTGGGATCAATCCGAAAAAATAGGATTATTGACGATGATGTCATAATAACTAGCGTAAACAATGCTTTCTGAGCCACGCCCGCACACATTCACTCACAACACACACACACAAACCAACAAGTGTATGGCGTATGGCGTTGTCCCAGTTTCACTCGTGTACTGTGTTTCTAAAATTCAAACCATTTCACCCTTATCGATAGAAACCCATGACCGAGATCACGTACCTCTTTAAGACGGGCTCTCGTTTCGCCGGGAACCCTTCCTTTAGTTCAACACTGTATTATAAACACTGGAGCTCATCCGCCGTATATAATAAAGGCCTCCGTGCCAACAGCTATATCGCTTTTCCGTGAGGGTCTTTAGTTGGTAGAGGTCTGGCACAAAATGCTAATGCCGACGCAATCAATCACTGCTTTCAGCGACATGCAGGTGTTAGCAGTATCCTCCCACATGAAATAAAAAAAGCTTAGCCACTTCTGTATTAATTACCATTATACATTTAGGCTCCTTAGGTTATGAAACACGCTTCTTGATGCTGACTTTATCCTTTCTTTGACATACATTGACCTTAAAGGGATCAAGGAATATGAAAGCAAGGACATGAATAATATTATGGATCCATTATGCTTCTGCATAAATGAAAGTGTTTATAGAAATATTTGAATTTGTAATATAATGAATTGCTCTACCTAGAGCTTATACGATCTTCATACGTATATTTTACATTTAAAATAAACTCAGCGTGTTAGGGAAAAATAAATAATCTTATATTATTATAAAATATTATAGCAATGAATAAAAATAAAACTTTTAAGAGAATTTAAATAAAGCGAGATTTTAATAAGATGTTTTTCTAATACTATCGTACCTAACGTGTTTATACTTCATGGTTTTAAGGGAAATGGCAATGGCATCAATCGAGTTAGCGGCTCACCTGATGGTAAGACACCAGAGGAGCAGCAGGTGCGTTGCCAAGCTTTAAGGAAATTTGAAGAAAGGGTAAAGGGAGATGGAACGGGGCGTGGACCTCTGGCATTCTGCGAGGCTGTAGTACAGACGAGCCGGCCCATTCGAGCAGCAGCAAAACTCGCCGCATGTCTCTACTAATATATTTTTATTTACTTTATATATAAACATATATATGTTGTTAGTAGTTCGACGAATTGAGGAACATTAGTTGAACGTTCAATAAATAAGTGAGACACATTGTTTGTTTTGCTGTTACAGATGGCATATTAAATATTAGTATTTTTCTACTTACCTTTTAGTGAAACGGAAATGCCTATTTAAGTACAATAAAATACGTCATTCAGTACTGTACTTACATAGATAAATAATCATATATACGTATGTAAACATCTACACGGCTTCAAACCTTTATACTCATTATAGAAATGTTTTAGACTAGCGGGACTTGAACCCTCAATCCCTTGCCTTGGAAGGCAGTGTCACTACCAACGTACAATGGCTTAATATTATGATGATGATAAACTCAAACAAATATTGTCACATTAAACATTACAATTTAATATGAACTTTTAATTGGCATTAACCGGCACTAAAGTGTCACGTCAGAAGTTAGACAGTAATTTAATAACTCACCGTCTCCTGTTGCTTTTGTAAGAGAACTTCCGGAAAAGGAAATTTCTGGTACATATTTTTATCCCCCGATTGATGACTCTACCGATGATAAGGAACACTGTCTATGACATAAGGTCGGCAGCGCTGCCACTAATAATCCGCCTCGCAATTAACATATTTTAGTGCCGATATACCACGCGCTTGGCAAGAAACTAACCTGCAAATGGAGTGTGGTGAAAATGTTTCAGGATAAGCCCGGACTGGCAGTCAACGCTATAGTTTCAAAAGGAGTGCACGGACGTCACATATTCACGAAATATTCTTTTATAAGTTCTCAGTGAATTGGTGACCGGATTGGTGAGGTAACCGGAGGCCCACGCCCCCTCCCCATTCCCCATCCACCTTCCCGTCTCCTATATAGCCTTAAATGTCGGCAACGCAACTGCAGAACCTCTGGTGTTGCAAATGTACGTGGGTGACGGTAATCACTTACCAACAGGTGAACCGCAAGCTCGTTTCCCGCCTATAACAAAAAAAAAAAAGATATGGATTTTTTTTTCAAGGCGAGTGATGTCTAGTCAATTCAGCACTTTATGTAGCGATTAATGAGTTTTATAATGCTAAATAATAAAAGCGAGCGCTTCTCGAAAAACTGCGTATTTAAAAGTTAAATATTTTGATACAGATTTGGAACCCGGAAGTGTTTGAAGTGTGGCGACATCTATTTCACCACATGAGAAGCTCAATAATAGCAGATGTTTTATTTAGGAAAATCGTTTCTCAAGATGGTCGTTTCTCATAGTGTGATGATCCATGATCACACTATGAAAGTTTCTACGGGTGATTACACATATACAAGATCCAAATGAGACGTCCTCCCCTGGTCACGAACACGAGACCTGGCGGGGTAGCTATTCTTTTCCTTCACACCTCCATCTCCTATAGTAACAAGTCCGGAGTTACGAACTTTACGTTTAACGTTTATGTTTTTATTATTTCTCAGCCATGCGGGATTTTCTTTAAGGAGTTTGCTCTTGCCACCGAGCAACTAACAACTAAACCCAGCAGTTAAAACAAAAACTTTGTGAATAAAGCCAGCGTCCTGAACCCTGTGCGATCTTACTGAGTACCATAAAAATACGTCCCGCAAAGTATTGTCCGTTAATCAAATCCCCTTCCAGCCAGCGTTAAATTGCAAATCCACGGTTTGTTAAGCTAATTACACGCAATACGCTGCACTGGGTTCTATCCGTTAGAGGATATTATAGAATAATATGAATATATAGTATTAGCTGAGTTTGTGGCTAGAGATAATTATTTGCTCCATCACAAAACGACAGTGGTTTAGTGAAAATATGCCAGACACACATTTTGTGTCTCGAATGTTTAGGCGACGTTATGGAAGTTTTGAGTGATCATTTCCGGAGGTAGCTATGATCACGTATCTCACATATTCGAGATATAAAATGTGTCTGACATATTTCCACTAAACGGTGTGTAAAGGAGGGGGTAGACGATGTCCTGCAGACCGATTTTGGCATCTGCGTATAATATGTTACATAAAATTGTGATGGGATTTCAAGGGGGGAATACACCTTTCTTCTAATATCAACCTCATCTGCATGTGGTACACCTAGCTAACAAAAGAAGCTTAGTCTGTCTGCGCAAAATCCACCAGAATTAGCCGAACACAATTTTATAGATGACGGTAGCTGCTTCACTGGTGCGAGAGTAACACCATTGCGTTTATCAAACCACTTGTCCGGCTCGCTGAGTCTGGACACATCTTTCAAAAAGTCCATAGCAGCTTTAGCTTTCTTGGTGAGGTCAATGTTCAGAAATGGAGCTAAACGAGCTGGTGGAGTAATTTGTTTTAAGCACAACATAATTGAGCCGAGCCATTGAACCGTCGTCATCGTTCCGGACCAGACGTAACGTTTATGGCACAAGATCAAAAAGAAAAAGATCGGATATATTGTCACAGAACACATGGCACATAATGGTTGTGGCGGCGTCGTGTGAGGGCCAACAAGGTATAATGTATGGTCTAGTATCATTATTATGAAACAATAGAAATTCCACTGTTATGTTATCAGGAGGGTTATCCGCTTTGGGATGAAATATTTCACAACAATTCGGTGAGAAGTTATTACTCGATATATAAGACATCTTCATTGGGAACCATGTCTCGGATAAACGTACCCATGTTAAAAAATAACACGGTATGTTTCGATAGGGAAATTATTGTGAAATTGTTTGTGGCATATTGGATAAGACCCAAGACTCCACCCATGGCGTGAGAAAGTCAAACCTTTTTTTACCCTCAAAATTAAAACTAAGCTAACATAGAAATTTATTTATTTACATTTAGGTGGGCTTAAGATTATCTAATTTTATCTAATATCCTAAAATTTACACATTTTACAATTTACAGCGAAACGGTCTGACGCTGCTTTCATAAATTACATTTGCTTAATTTCATTTTTCATTAAAAAGGTACCAAAGTGAATTACACTTTTAAAACGTAATCAATAGTATAATAAAATTTTCATTAACGAAATGCTACTATTAATATCACGGCAATATTAAAAAGACTGTTTTTTTTTTATTTTTCTTGTAAAAGTCGATTGAATGTATTATAGTGGATCCATAGACTTACTGTGCTTTTTAATTTAATTAACTTAAAAGACATTCGGTGTCGAGTAGTCATTATGAATTTATCCACAAAATGTTTTATCAAAATGATGATATTGTTTTTTTTTTCATGTAAAAAGCGCGAAACGAACAAATTCAATCGATTCATGTGGGTGGGCCAGGGCCGTGCATTGTGGCAATCATTGGAGAGGCATATGTTCAACAGTGGATTTGTTACAGTTTGTAATAATAATAATAATAATCTTTATTGTCATAAGAATATGGACCACAAAGTATGAATTCCCTGACATCCGTGCCAGGTTAAGAACCTGTATTACAGAGGTCAGTGTCTTCTCCTAAGTTGATTAACAATAATAATTTCTTAAAACAACAGCTAAAAGAGTCGAGAAATAATAAAAAAGTAACTTAACGGATGCTTTGAACATATATATATATCGTCTGTGTATGCGTGTGTGTGTGTGTGAGTGTTCGCGTGCGTGTGTGTGTGTATGTGTGTGGGTGTGTAATGAACGAACAACTACTTTGTGACTCACAAGTTTTTACTTATAGAAATTTAATTTAATTATTATACAGTTATTTGTATAATTTATTGAACAGGATAATTCTGCTCACTGGATTAAGTCCTCTGTTTGCTCATAGTTTAATGTAAGAAGCCATGTTCTCATTTATGATATTATAGATTATAATAACGACGATGATGTCGAATAATAAATCTTCCAATCGCACACGTTGTCGAATTCCAAACTACGATTCCCTGTGTATTGGTTGCTAGATGTAGTGATAAGGTGCCTATAATGACATACGTAGGGATTCGAAATCACAACCCTCCGCTTCGAAGGCAGGATCGCTACCGACTACGCTATCGAGGCGTCTAGACTATCCAGATAGACATAGTCTCTTCTTATCGTTCCAAGCTTAATTGGCTTCCTATTCGTCAAAGTCGTAGCTCTAGAATTCTCTGTTTATTGTATTCTGTATTAACTGATCCTAATTCTCCTTCTTATCTTAAGAATAATTTCCAATATCTTTATTCTGCTCATGACAGAGAGCCTCGGTCCATAAACCAACTTAAAATTCCCATTATACTACATAATACAGGATACTATAACTCTTCTTTTACTGTTCAAGCTACACTCCTCTGGAACGCCCTGCCCGATAAGTTAAAAGCAGCTCCTAGCAAGAAATCATTTAAGAGTCTAGTTCGTGATAACCTAATAGATCATTAACAGTATTATCTATTTTCGATTTTTATTATATATTTATTTATGTATCTTTTTATATATTTGTATACGTATTTGTGTTTTTTATGTTATAAAATTTATTTAATATTTATTTACATAGTGTGTTTATATGTATTTATCAACTTATTGTAATCGGAGGCCACATATAGTTTTTTTTTATTTTATTCCTTGTTTTATACCTTTCACCATAACAAAGGTTGACTGGTAGAGAATGCCACTTGGCATTAAGTCCGCCCATTATAACCTTAAGCATAAGGCTAACCATAAAGAATAAATAAATAAATATACAGAGTACTTTATAACCTAATGGTGCTGCATTGTTTATAGTATACTCGGCAACATTAGCTTAAGAGCCTAATCACTAAGTAAGATACGGACACCTGTACTATGAAAACACTAACATAGTTTGGGTACCTATCCTTACTCAAAGTTTCGCTGTTTCATATAATGTATTAACTCGTGTATATCGTTTAGTAAAATTTTGTATTTTTAATTATCTCGTAAGTAAACCCACCGTTCAAAGCGTTGTATGTGACATTACTTGTCGATCGTCATACGTCTTTCACTTCGCTAATTACTTTAGAGGCAAATAAGCATCAGTGAATTCAACTCGTAGTACGTTTAACTCCGCGCTGGCAAGCGAAATTGAACCTTAACGTTAACATATATATTTTAATATACTATACTAGTGGTTAAGCGCGACTTCATCCGTGTGATCACAACTTTTATCCCATAAGCGCTTATTATGGAGATAAAAAAAAACGCGTAACACTTTGTAGTCAGAAGTTAATCTAAACCGTTTCAATTCACCTCGATCCAGCTAACTCGGCCCGACTGGATAAAAAGGTTACGTTTATAAACAGTACTACGCGTAGTGTTTGTATACGTTTAATGTGCGTATGACTGTTTTGTCGGAGAGAGCAGAAACGATACTCCCTCTCTTTCCTTTCAACTGCCGGTTGAAGTCGGAGTAGGGAAAAGGGTTACATTTTTCGTCTGCTCCCGGCCAATTTTCCCTAAGGCGTTTAAACATCATATAGCCTACATGGCATAATATATATCTGCGTCGAATTTTGTAAATATTCGTTCAGTTCTTTTAGCGTGAATGACCGACAACTGTACATATCTACTTTCAAATTTGTAATATTACGTTTCATTTGTTTCATAAAATGTTATTCCTAAAAATATATATAGCCTAGCCTATATTGATTCTGAAATCTTCAGAACAATTAAATGAGTTTAAACATACTTAGAAAAATAATATACATTTTAATGGTAGCCTAGTGACAGGGCAATCACTTTAGTTTCATAGAGCGCAAGTGACCTAAGTTCGATCTTCGGTGCTGGCACCACTAAAATCCTTAATAGCAATTTTAAGTGCTGTATTTACCACGTGCTTGGCGGTAAAGGAAAACATCGTGAGGAAACCTGCATGTCTGAGAAATAATAAAAAAATATTATTTCGAGGATATGTGAAACACGCCAAACCGCAATGGAGCAGCGTGGCGGGCCATTCCCGGCTAATACACCCTCTCATATATTTAGGAAGGAGGCCTTTGCCCAGCAGTGGGCACTTACATTAGATTTTCTTAAATAATTACAATCTTATAATTATCATAAAGCTCCAGTAGGAATAAAAGTACTAAGAACACAGAGGTTTGAAGAGTGTAAAAATGTTTAGGCATTGTGAAGACAGAATAATTAAATATACGTATCTATCTCGTTCTTGTTCTTCATCTAGCACTTATAGTCGATTAAACATTTTACATCAACGTTAAAAAAAGTTTCAATAAGTTTTTAAAAAAGCTCCAAAGTCGTCGAAAGTTTTACGACTTGCGAATCGCGATCATGTGAGGCCCTGTCAATCTCTTGTCAAGTTAAATCAAGCTTGTAATAAATTTAAGTCTAACATGACAAGGAAATTATATTTTTCTTTACTTACTTTGGGTACTTAGTCGATAATATAATTTACATTCCTTTTATAGTTCTTTTAAATCTATTTTAATATATACGGAGTGCGAAGCGAAGTTATTGGTATTTAGTAAATACTATAGTAGTAATGGTGTTTTCATAATTGTTGAAAGATTTGTTATACAACAACCGATTACTATGCACATTCGTCAATTTTTAAAAAAAAAAATATTATACTTAAAAGAAATAAAAAACAAAAGTTTCTCACTTTTTCATCAATCACATGGGCCCTGAAGCACGAGTACACATATCAAGTTTCAAGTCTCTATCTCACTTTGTTGTTGTTTAGTGGAAAAGGTTAGGGGAGGCTTTAGCTGCTGCTCGGCCGGCTGGACCAGATTGGTAGCGCGGCCTCGCAGAATACCGGCGTGAAGTAGATGCATCTAACCTTTCGTTCGGTGATTGAGCTATCCCGACGCCCACTCCCCCTCCCCATTCACCTCCCCATCAACCTCCTCATCCTCTATTCCATATCCCAAATATCCTTAAAGGCCGGCAACGCTAGCCAATGGAAAACCATCATTATTACTAAGACCATCATTGTTTCTCACATTGTTAGTTCCTTAGTTTTTCTTTCGTCTATGCAGGGTAAACTTGTCAAAAAATTTAAACATATTTTTTTTATTTATCAATCGTATTATATTAGCTACTATTAGTTTAGTCAATAAGCCACGCGGTATTAGAGTACAGTAATGCTAGGAGAATATACAAAATTGGATAATTATTACTGTAGTAAAGTCAATCAAAGGATATGATTAATGATAATTCAATCGTTTTACTCGAAGTTTTCTGCCACGCACTTTGACTTTGTGGAATCAGCTGTCGCCAGCGGTATTTCCGAACAGTTACGACTTAGGGACCTTCAAGAAAAGAGCTTATTCCTTCCTTAAAGGCCGGCAGCGCATCTGCAGCTCCTCTGGTGTTGTGGATGTTCGTGGGTGTCGGTGATCACTTACCATCAGGTGAGCCGCACGCTCGTTTGCCCCCTTCTTCTATAAAAAAAAACAATACCTTTGTAATTAAAAATTAGTAAATTCTAAGAGAATTTTTTTCGTATGTTCTTTTACAGCTGTTTGAATGCCTCGAAGCGGTCTTTTATAATTATACAAGTTTAAAGTTGGACCAAACAGCAATAAGCCCTCTCTCGGCCTCATTTTGTATTTTTAAAGAATAGCTGGTAGCAATAATTTATACTCAGAGCCGATGCGACCAATGGAGAAAAGTTTTAATTTGATGGTAAATGAAATTAAATTAATCAAAAGATCGGAAAAGGCTGTCGTTATAAATTGAAAACTATACTGCGGACGCTGTTGGTTGCTGCGATTCACTGTGACATCATCAAAAATAAAAACGCATACTAACTGTATGTTGAGCTTGCACTGTGTTCCACCTTCGTATCATATCTGAAGGGTTACGGGAAAGCACATATACGCAATAAGAGCCAGCTGCCTTGGGCCAGCCCCTTTTTTCGGATAGGAATCCTTCTCTCCCTCTCACGGCGTCCCAGAACACCTTTCTAGATGCCAACCGGTGGTCATGGAGGTCAGAAAGGCAGAAGTGTTTAGATGTACTGGATCAATGAAAGGTCTGATCTGAAAGGAAAGGTGACAAATCAAGGACGTTGATCTTCATCCTTCGTTCCATGAATTCGCATACGCCGTCGGCTTTTTATGCACATTCAGAACTGCCAACACGCTCAGGCTCTGGCTGATCGTGTAGGTTCCTCTTTGCTTCAAGCAGGTGACCAAGCTTACCCGCCATTAAAATTATACAGCTGAGCATAGGCCTCTCCTAAATATGATCACAAAGCACGGTCGTAAGCCACCTGTATCCATCGACTACCATCAAAATTAAACATGTGGTGCACTTAGTGCAACTTTTTTTTTATAGAAGAAGGGGGCAGACGAGCGTGCGGCTCACCTGATGGTAAGTGATCACCGACGCCCGCGAACATCCACAACACCAGAGGAGCTGCAGATGCGCTGCCGGCCTTTAAAAAAAGCGAAGCTACAGCGAAAGCAACTTGTACACTACTTCTACTTTTATTTGTTAACATATTTACACCTTTTTCTTTTATGGTATTTAATAGATATTTAAGGATTTGAGGAATCGAACCACGGGAAACAAGCTTGTCATACCTACAAGCTGTTGACATAATATTGCTATAAAAATCGTTTATAATTCTATTTATTTTCTATTATGAAATAAATTTCAAGTGTACTTATATATACAAGTCCAGCGCTTAACATGTCGCGGGACACGGTCCAGAATTACATTATCCATCGACTTCCCGTAACACTGTGCAGCTACTGTTACTGCATCTTTTGGAGCGTAGTTAGCTTACTCTGTGTCTGCACTGTTCGAGATTGCCACTCAAGAAATTTCTTTTTTTTTATAGAAAAGACGGCAAACGAGCACGCGGTTCACCTGATGGTAAGTGATTACCGTCGCCCACATACATCTGCAACACCATAGATACTGCAGGTGCTTTGCCGGTCTTTAAGGATATTTGAGAGATGGGAGGGAAGAGGAGAGTAATAGGGAGGGGATGTGGGCCTCCGGTTACCTCACTCACCGAACGAAATGCAGAAGCAGAAGTAGCCTCTACTTCACGCCGGTATTCTGCGTGACCGGTATTATGGTATCAAGCCGGTCGAACCAGCCCATTCAAGCAGCAGCAAAAGCCGCCGCTAGGCTCTGCCATGAATAAAAATTTTTTTTTGGTTATAAACGTATCATGAGAAATATAAGTAAATATTGTCGGCGTTACCTTCATACCTTACAAACAAGCGAAGTATCCAACAAACGACTAACATATTCAGAATTTTGAAAAGTTTGTCTTCGTCCAAAGTAAAATCAACAGGTTTTACGCAAAGCAATATATATACCTTTTAAGTATTTTATTTGTTTTAAAGATGTTAGAAAAAAATTCTTTGCACATTTCCACCTAAAAAAAACAAAAAAACGGCATATAGTACCGAGCACGACGAAAAGAACATCTCTAAATATAATAAAATCATCGAAAGACCAATTCAGTACTTGAAATATTTTAATTTCTTATTGCTAGGGCGTTAAGAAACAATAGAGTCATAACATTAATTATTAGAATTTTGTCCGCCTGTATGTTTGTCTATGCACGTATGAC
Organism: Bhutanitis thaidina; assembly: GCA_029286595.1. Taxonomy (NCBI): domain Eukaryota; kingdom Metazoa; phylum Arthropoda; class Insecta; order Lepidoptera; family Papilionidae; genus Bhutanitis; species Bhutanitis thaidina. The sequence continues at coordinate 1,084,723 of JAGSMS010000022.1, forward strand.
GCATGAACAACTGAATGGGTTTAGAAGAAACTGAACGAAGATAACTAATTTTCCTCATCAACATCGAGTAATATTTTTATCTCGATAACATTGCACGTTCTCGAGAGAAATACCATAATCACGTTGTTAAGGGATTTTTTTGTACGTGAGATATTTTTTTAAAATTTCTTATTGCTCTAAAACACTCAAATATTAGAGAAGGAGGCCTTTGCTCAGAAGTGGCACTTGCAGGTGGCTACTTTTTACTTTACTTAAGAAAGCTTCTGTAAAGTAAAACTGATCTTATTTAACTTCATAAATAATTATATACATTCAAGGAATAGGTATAATTTATAATAAATCGAAAAAGAAGTAAGACAGAACGTAGCCACTGCCATTTTGTTCCGTTAATTAAGGTGTTTAACCTTACTAAACTGGAATAAAATTTGCAACGAACTGCAACTTCTATTTTATGGAAATGACAATTACAGCTGAGAAAATTACAAACCTTTCTTTGTAATTAAAATATAATTAGTTAGCTTGTACGTTAGGGAAATGGAGGCTAAGAAAGGAAAAGTCATTAGTTTTATTATTTTTTCTGAACACACTATACTGACCAGGAGTCGAGGCAAGATGAGCTATTCCATACGTATGAAAAACGAAATACCGCCGCTTGAACAATCGTTAAATCTCTGCTAATATAAATCCTAGAAACATGAAACTCGGCAAATGTAAGTAAACGATTTTACGAAAGCCTTAGGAGTACCTTTCAGCAGGAGTTGTTACATTAACTTAACCTTGACTTAGCCCACGTGCCATGCGCCTCTCCTCGATAGCAGTACCAGACAGCTTTTTCTATTGTAAAGGCGGTAAACGAGCAAGCGGTCACCTGATGGTAGGTGCTTACCGTCGCCCGCGTACCTCTGTAACACCAGCGGTGGTATTCTGAGAGGCCGTGGTACTACCCCGGTCGAGCAGACCCATTCGAGCAGCAGCAGCAAAAGCCGCCTCTTGGTTCTACCACGTGAAAACCTAGCACCATAGATGCTGCTCCTCGTCAACGGTCTGCTTAATTTGGGTCTGGATTCTGAAATGCTTAATGTATGTACTTGGAAATATATCAAAGTACCACCACTACTATTCAAATGAATGGTCAATACTTATTTATTCAATCTAGGCTTTTGGGAGGAGGTTAAAAATGATAGAAGATCTTTTCCCGACGTACGACGCTTCTTTACTTGTATTCTATCTTGTATTTCATAGGTCTCGTGAAAGATTAAAAAAAATACACCGGTTTTAATTATTGGAATGCAAATAGCAGGCAAAGTAACTCTATTTTCAATGACTTCTAAGCCTAATAACATAGGTTCCAGATGAAAACCAGCGTCAGGTTCCAAAGCTTGACAAAGAAGGATCCAATCAATTCTATTAAGCGATAATAATCGATCAATAGACATGCAAAAAAAACTGTATGTTTGTTACGACGTTAACACGATATCTTTGCCGTTTGTGAACCGATTTTGGTAATTACTTTTTTATTAAATAGGCTTATAGGGTGCCGCTAGGATGGTTAAAAAAATATCGATTGCTTCTCTAAAAATATTTTTAAATGATGTAGTTTATGAATATTACACAAGAACGTGCATTGGATTTTTAGTGATGTAACATATCAAGAACTATTAGAGCTAATACAAAGATATTTTATTTTATTCATTTTATTTAATAATTTATGTACACACAAGTAAAACCGAATAAAAAGAAATATGATAGGAAGTAATGGTCTGTACAAAGGTACTGCTTATTTATTAAGAAATTTCTTCCAGCAGACCTGCGACAGGAGAATAGCCAGTCAATGGTAGATTGCGCGCGTACAATACAAAAAAAACATACATATATACGAAACGTTCTATATAAATGTACATACACCTACTTATAGATAAATATATACTTATAGATACTGATTTGATTTTATTTACATTGAGCGTTATTTCGCAAAACTATGCTATAATATCAAATGCAAACCTAAACAAACATTGTCAGTTGTACTTTGACTATAAAGCGACACGACCTTTTTTGAACCTTGGAAAGAAAGGGAATGAAAGTAAACGTTAATAAGACAAAGGTTATGGTGTTTGAAAGAGACGAGAGGATGACGGAAGTATGTATCAAGATTAGGGGAGATAGTTTAGAGCAAGTGAATGAGTTTACTTGGGAACAATGTTTACGAGAGATGGAAGGTACGAATAAGAAATTGAATGGAAAGCAAAGGCAGGTAATGTGGTGAATGGGGCATTGCATACATATGAACAGATATTCCAGACAATATCTCACAAAGCTCGTTTGGCTGTGCATAGAGGGGTACACTAACATATGGAAGCGAAAACTGGGTGTGACAGAAGAGGCATGAAAGCAGGATAAAAGCAGTAGAAATGAGAGCGTTAAGAAGAATGATTGATGTGAAGATAACTGACAGGGTGCGAAATAATGTGATCAGAGAGCGTTGAGGAGTGAAAGACGATGTAGTGAAACGAATTGAGAAAGGGATGCAGAGCTGGTTTGGACATGTGAAGAGGATGAATGAAAGTAGTAAAGGATGACGAAACAAATATATGAGGCGAGTGTAAACGGTAGAGTCGGAAGTGGAAGACCTAGGCGAACATTTCACGATCAAATCGAAGACGTTCTGAAAAAAGAAGAGATGAAGATTGTCTCTGCCAACCCCGTTGGGAACAATGCGTGAATATATATACGTATAAATATATAAGAAGCATAATAAATAAATAAAAACAAGTATCGATTCAGTAGTTCATTGCTAGCCTGTAGACGAGACTCAAATAATTGTATCCCCTGAAGTCTGTGTAAACTCTATAAGATACGAAAATTAAAATTGATTGAAAATGTTAACCACAATGGGAGTTCTTTCATGAATATTTCTATCTGAAATATTCAGTTTCAGAACAAATAACGAACTTGTTTGACTTTGTCATCTGAAATTACAATGCTAACGTATTGCGATAATCATACCAGTCAACTAAATTTATAATTATATTTGCGATATAAGCCGTGGTAGGTCAGGGCGCTCATTTTAGTTTCATACAGCGCGAGTGACCTGGGTTCGATCCCTGATCCCGGCACCTCTAAAATAGCAATTTTGAGTGCTGTATTTACCACGTGCTCGGCGATGAAGAAAAACATCGTGACGAAACCTGCATGTCTGAGAAAAAACTGACTATAGGATAACGGGCAAGGGTATGACGACCGACTGATGATAGGGAATTTATCCAAGTATGCTCGACCTAAACATATCGATGTATATAACAGGCTGAATTCAAATGCCAATGACGCTCTAGAGCTAGTCTAATGGCCTTTCTACTCACTTGAGCTTAGCGAGTCTGTAAAAATCTTTCGAGCATTGCAGACAGCTTCGGTTGGCGACGATAAATATTTTTTGTATTATTGTATAGTCTACGTGTTTATTCTTGAATTATAATCATTGATATAAATGTGTGTGTAATAAATAAACACGTTTTTCCGATTACTTAAATATCACATTAATGGTCATCGTAACACATGTAAAACTTTGTTCACGCCAAATTAAGGCATCGGAGAAGTATCGGGAAATTTCAGAGCTCTGTATGAGCGAAACGTGCGGGGGTTACTGAAATAGACGACTTTAGTGTTATAGGATCAAATAATCGATGTTTACCCATCCTACGCTGGGCAGGTGGATTGGTGAGCGCAGTGACACAGCTTCTTTCGCACTAGAGATGCCTCTCACCATCTATCATATCATTCCCTATATAGGTCTAATATTAAGACGAGAGATGGTATATTCCAACAATTTTACTATCGCACCAAAATTGTTTGTCGTTGTTGAGTGATCTCCAAAGATCCTAAAATTTAGCAAACTGACTGCATTTTATCAGTAGACAGGAATAACCAATGTTATATAAAAACTACATCAATGTATCGACTAGTATTGACGTTTTTTTAAAACATTGTATTAACACGAGACCGAACATTTGCCCCCTTTCCCTTAAAAAAAAAACATTCATTCGACAATTGCACTTTGCAGCACAGTATTCGTAAAAAAAAAAAAAAACATCGAAACGTTTTCTATTTACCGAAGCAAACAGATCTGTAACGGGAAGTGACTAGGAACGTAAATATTTAACAGTGTCACGTGTTGTGAAATATGTTCTCAATATTTCCAGACTCACCCCAAGTTTACGTTACTTTAAATACGTATATAATAAGGAATAGGGGTAGAATATAATAATATATAATTAAAACACGTACACAATTCTTACGGATAGTGACCACGAGAAGTATATAGATTGGGGATAAGATTTCATAATTACTGCAACGCATAACCATTTGGTAATGATTAAGTTCAATTTATCAAATAAAGTAGACGATCATCTACTGCTACAAAGCATCTACTGATAAACCAACTGTGACATACGATCAGTAAAAAAGGTAAAGGAGTCTGAGAGGAGTCTGTAAATGATCACTGCTGGACAAAGCCATGCTTCTCAATTGTCTGAGAGGGTTTTGAAGCCGGGAAGGGTTCAACTGCAGTGAGAGATGACGGATTTCGCAAGTCCTAAAAATAATATTTATTATTATTTCTCCGACATGCAGTTTTCCTCATGATGTTTTCCTTCTCCGCCAAGCACGTGGTAAATACAGCACTTAAAATTGCTATTAACAATTTTAGTGGTGCCGACACCGGGGATCGAACCCATGTTACACGCCCTCTACGTAAGCACTCTGACCACTAGTTTACCACGGCTCACACAGACAAACCTACAATCGATCTCTCGCTTAAGGTTTTCTACGAACTCGTAGGCTTCTGTTTTCAAGAATAGACGTTAGTGACGGTCATCCCTAAAATATACGATTGCAAAGTAATCTTATCATTTTGTCCATTATAAACAATGGCGTGCATTGGGGTTGGATTCTGTGTAGGCAGTAAGATAAAAAACCAAGTATTTGTATCACAATGAACATAGCCAGTCATACTTAAGAAACAAGCTCGGGCAGGCGCTGCCTCTTTTTGTATATGGAATGCACATCCCTGGCGAGACGTATTCAAATATAAATTCGTTACGCCATATATTAATCGCAGGCATAAAAGTAAAATTTTAAACTTAAAATTTTACAACAAACATATTTAAAAAAACAAGTTAATAAACACATATAACTATGAAAAATAAATTCACGTGTCTGTTAAATATTCAAAGGGGAAAGCATAACGGTAGATAAGATTTTTATGACATATTTCACAGCGCGCTGAAAGCTATAACAATATTTACTGTACGAATGAAGTCTGCGGCAGACGTAGTATTGGGTTAAACCTCAGGTTAGTACAATTTAATAGTATTTTTAGCAATAGAAAAGAATTCTTAGCAATGATGTAGTTTTGTTTGATTTATAATAAAGAAATGAATCAATAATCTTGATCCTTCGACGTAAGAAATTTCAATTATCAAATCTTATTTTTTTAGAATCCGTACGTATGTTCTATTTCGATTTATTTTTTCAATAGATACAATTTACGTCACAAAATAAAAGATTTGGTCCCATGAGCTGAACTGAAAGCGTGCCACATGAATACAGTGATGCGCCAAAGTAAAGCACAAGTGCAAGCTTCAGCAGAGCATATTTGACAGCGTCATTACTCAACGGTGGCAGATTAAAAAAATTAAGACTTTCGAGAAGTGATATTTCTTAAACTCTTGCTGCTCCATTCACTTATTCTACCCATTATCGACTATGCAGATGTGTGTTACCCAGATCCACCGCAATATCTTCTTACTAAACTGGAGCGCCTTCTCAATAACTGCATAAGATTTATTTTCGGTTTGCGTAAGTATGACCATATTTCAAAGCTAAAATGGCTTACTATTCACCAAAGGCGTAGCTCCAGAATCTTACCAGTACTTTATTCCGTTTTAAACGATGCAAACTCTCCTTCGTATCTTAAGGATAACTTCAATTTTCTTTATTCGAGTCATAACCGAGTGCCTCGAACTTCAAACAGCTTGAAGGTTAGTGTTCCTCAACATAGTACTGGTAACTTCTTCTTTCACCGTTCAAGCCACACTTCTCTGGAACGCTTTCCCCGATGATATCAAGAAAGCTCCGAACAAAAACTCCTTCAAAACCCTGCTCCGTCGTCACTATCTGAAGGCAAATGCTATCTAAGATTTTTCTCTCCACATTTAATTGGTTTATGTATGTATCATATGTTTATGTATAGTGTATTATGTATGTTATAAGTATGTAAGTATATTATAAGGGTTATATGTTTAATATTTATATTTAATTTATAGGTATTATTTATTTTGTACCTGCCAACATGTTTTGTTTCTCACCCAGGGTTGACTGGTAGAGAATGCCAAAAGGCATTAAGTCCGCCCATTGTATTCCTTTCTTTTTTTTTTAGGCACACAATAAAGAATTAATAAAATATTTATGTTCCTATTTAGAAGAATACAATTAATCGAAGATTAATGACGCATGATGTTTTGCGACAATGTAAATTCTTTTGCCATGACAACTACATATCTGCTAAGCCAAAAAAGCATTAACAAAATTTTGGAATTTAAATGAAGTATCTTTTGGCGCGTTTGGGAAAAATGATGAGAGTGAATCTGTACGATGCGCGCGCACACCGACGTCTAAAAACGACACCATGAAGTTAGTTGGTAATTGTCGCTCATGTTTTCGTGAGAACTGATAACTGTGTTCAAGGTTATTATTGAAATATACATATATGAATCTACAACACGTGTTTTATATCAGTGGAGATAGAAAAATATATGCATACATAAATATGTATGTGTACTTGTACGTGATTTTAAATTATATGTGGTGGTGAATGATAATTTATTTAATTAAACCGTTAACAATTGCATTTATTGTCTTTTTTAAACAATCAAAGAGTTTTGTTACGCTTAAGAAGTATTACTATTTATTTTATTTATCAAAATAATAATTCGAATTTTTTATCGGAACAGCCGATGAAGTCTCTAAAGGAATTAACTAGTTTTAGTTTTAGATAAAGTATTATAATATTAACTGTGTATTTTAAATGCTAATGTCTACGCTTTGATTACTTTTAATTTACTTTTTTGTTTCAGCCATTTCGGGGACGTTCGGTTTAATTATGATATCAGGAACATAACTAAGGTAACCGACATAGCCGTAAAGATCGGCAAGCTGAAGTGGCAATGGGCCGGCCACGTAGCTCGCAGAACTGATAACCGTTGGAGAAAAAAGTTTCTCGAGTGGCAGCCGCGTACAGGCAAACGCAGTGTAGGACGACCCCCCACAAGATGGAGTGACGACCTGCGCAGTGTTGCGGGAAGTCGATGGATGCAGGTGGCTCAGGACCGAGACCGACTTCGTGGCAATCTTTGGGGGAGGCCTATGTTCAGCAGTGGACTTGTGATAGGCTAAAATGATGATGATGATATTATCTCAAACACCGTCCAACCTCGACCATTGGTGGACAAAAGCACTCGTAATTTAGAGAAAAAAAAAACAAAATTGTACTCGATAACATATGTTTTTTTTTTATAGAAGGGGGCAAACGAGCGTGCGGCTCACCTGATGGTAAGTGATCACCGACGCCCACGAACATCCACAACACCAGAGGAGCTACAGATGCGCTGCCGGCCTTTAATGTAAATGTAATGTAAATGAATAAGTTTCATTTTAATATGCAGTATTCGCGTAAATACATGAAATCATATAAAATATAAATGTTTCGAAAGGCAATATTCCGCCATGCAAGAATGACAGAACAGCAAACTAAAACAGCGTGTCGAACTTTATAACCTAATACTTCATTACAGCACGAAAAGGTATGTTGCGTATATATTTACAGTTTCAAATCAGGTTGTGTACGTTGTAAACATCGCTGACATGAATTAATTAAACAGAGGGTAACATTAACACGTATGCACGAAACATGGATGTTCTATCAGATTTTCTGTTACTTAAACAAGTCAGCGATTTTTATATCATTTCATTGTTTAATATGTTTCTAATTCTCTTTTGCTCACCCGATGGAAAGTAATTACCATCGCCCACGTACATTCGCAGCACCAGAGGAGCTGCAGGTACTTTATCGGCCTTTAAGGATATTTGGGAGGTGGGAGAAGGCTTGGGAAGGGGGAGGGGGAGTGGGAGAGGCAATCGCCTCCGGTACTTCACATGCCGAACGAGACGAAGAAGTACAAGATGCCTCTCTGATGCACACACTACTTCATACCGGTATTCTGCGAGGCCGGTTGAGCAGCTCAAGCCGCCGCTTGGCTTTACCACTTACAAATTACTATTTTCTAATTCGCCTATTAAGATCAAATGCAACGGGAGCATTATTTAAAATGGATAATAGAAGATTAATAATAATAGTAATATTTTGGTGGTAGTTTGCTTCTATGGCTTGGAGTGATCTGGATTACAACCCTCTTACCCATCTCTGTCGTCGAACAGCGCAACTACTGTTGTATATCGCTTTCGAAGATAGACAATATAATTAATCTTATATATAAAACACATGGATGGCTGAATATTAACCTTAATTAGAAAGAAAGTAACATTCATTGCCATTCAAAAAACAAATATTGCAAAACATTTAACAATATAATCAGATAAACAAACAATGTATTTAACGTTGCCTGCTCAATACTACAGCGCTGGTGGGTTTCTGCAGTTCATCCTTACATAGGATCTTTAGCATAAAGTCATCAAGTCAAAGAGCCTATTCCTTCCTCAAAGGCAGCGCATCTGTAGCTCCTTTGTTGTTGCGGATGTACGTGGGCGTCAGTGATCACTTACCACCAGGGCTCACCTGATGGTAATTGATGGTAAGCATACTCGTGTGCCTCCTTCTTCGATGGAAAAAAACATCATATTAACTTGTAGGTGTTAGGCTCCTTCTATGCCTAGGAATTGTCTGAGTTGGTACCACCTTCTCACCCATTTCTGTCTTCAATCGACAACTGAACACAGCAAATTACGATTTGAAAGGAATACTGAGCCTAAAATACTCGTCTTAAATTTGATGTTAAACGTATAAAATAGTAGCAGCTTGTATATGCCCACAAGAACAAAGGCATAGTTCTCAAGTATCTTAGCGGGTTTTGGTACCGGGAAGGGCCCGCTACGCTGCTCCAGTGCGGGTTGGCGGGCTTCACATATCTTTTTAAATTTCTCAGACATACAGGTTCCCTCACGATGTTTTCCTTCACCGCTGAGGACGTGGTAAATGCAGCACTTAAAACTCCTATTAACAATTTTCGATCGGCGATCGAACCCAGGTCACTATAAATCTAAAGTATGCCCGCTGACCGCTGGGCTACCACGGCTAGTTTATATAACGACGGCAATAATATGAAACTTAAATGCTATAAGCATCGAAATATGAAAAATTTACAAAGCATCAACTAGGTACGGCTGGGGAACAGCCGCCTATTAAATTTTTAAACTCCAGACACGATTGTTTCGTACCTGCCGCGCGCGTGTTCAGTTATACTTCACTTTTTTTTTTTTTCAAATTGTCTGCATTCGCACCGCCAAGCGTGAGAGGTGGAAACTTTTTAAGTGGGAATACAACACAATTCACCTAGTATCCATCAGGTTGCAATAAACAAATACACAATTAAACGCCGCGTCTGATATTTGAATAGAACACATATTAAAATTCAACGTTATTATAAGTTGGTTTATTACGAGGCGTATGCGCTATACTCTGATCTATTTCACAACAATTCCGTGTGACATTATTATACCATATGAAATCTTTCCGTGTTACTTTGTAATATAGTTACGTTTATCCAAGATTTACCTTAAACGGTTGTAAGGTTCTGCAAGACATATGCCTCTCCCAAGATCTGCCTTTATTACCACGCTTGGCAAGCGGATTGGCGAACGCAGCACCAGACTCCTTACAGCTGCTGCTCGTCATCGGTCTTGCTTAGTTTTGGTCTGGTATTTATCAAGATGGTTTTTTTTTGGTTTTTTTTTCTTTAAAAAATTGTTACCTTCCGCTGTAGGAATTTCACCTGTGTCGCGGAGGCAGCTTACATACATGAATTGCACATGGACAAACACCCAGACCGGGAACTATTATTTTTAGTCCATACAAATACTAGTCCCGTGCGGGAATCAAACCCGCGACCCACAGCGCCGCAGCTAAACGCTTAGCCACTACGCCACCGAGCCGTCAAGCCATACGTCGATAGCCATTGTGATTTTCGAGGCTTTTCTCTTAGCTTTGCGATAGCCACGGGAGGATAGGCGGTGGTAACTTCACACGGAATTGTTGTGAAATGTTATTAACGTCGTATCGAGAAACGCCTTTTTCGACAGTGTACTAATATTTTTTCCTTCTAAGATATCGCACTAATTTCACACTTCTAATTTGTAAGCTATATTCATTAAGGTACACGATGATATCTGCAGCAAAACTAAGGTAACCGACATAGCCGTAAAGATAAGCAAGCTGAAGTGGCAATGGGCCGGCCACATAGCTCGCGGAACTGAGAACCGTTGGGCAAAAAAGGTTCTCGAGTGGCAGCCACGTACAGGCAAACGCAGTGTAGGACGACCCCCCACAAGATAGTGACGACCGGCGCAGTGTTGCGGGAAGTCGATGGATGCCGGTGGCTCAGGACCGAGCTTCGTGGCAATCTTTGGGGGAGGCCTATGTTCAGCAGTGGACTTCTGATAGGCTGAAATGATGATGATGATGATTAATTAAGGCTACTCTACCGAGCAACGGTACTGAGGGTCTGTTTAAAATACACAAGCTAAGCTTTATCCGAGACTTTATAATATTTAGCGTGTTAGTATAGGCTCGGGTTTGGGATTAGCTGAATTTCATCGTTGTGTCATTTGAGTCTGTGACATTCATCTACGAAGAACTCAGTATAATATAACAAGAAATAAATTATTAATAATTGTCATATATATATATATATATGTCGCAATCTAGGCGTGATATGGGACGCAAGCGCCACCTGTCGGCGTTCGATGGAACCAATTATGTACCGGCCGAGCGGAGCACACGACCGACACTCGTCGTGCAGCGGCCGGCCAGAGCGCATGATATTGGACCGTCGCGCGTTCCTGCATTCAAATCTATCTATAGTTGTGTCTTGTAAATTCGTTGGATATCATAATTTGATTAAGTGAACTACTTTGTTTTGTTGCTCCAACATTACCCAACGACGCCCACTGCGAGGAGACTGGGCAAGATGAACCCTGCTGATAACGGAGAACCTACTCCTCCGCCGTTATATATATATATATATATATATATATATATATATATATATATATATATGTCGCAATCTAGGCGTGATATGGGACGCAAGCGCCACCTGTCGGCGTTCGATGGAACCAATTATGTACCGGCCGAGCGGAGCACACGACCGACACTCGTCGTGCAGCGGCCGGCCAGAGCGCATGATATTGGACCGTCGCGCGTTCCTGCATTCAAATCTATCTATAGTTGTGTCTTGTAAATTCGTTGGATATCATAATTTGATTAAGTGAACTACTTTGTTTTGTTGCTCCAAAATTACCCAACGACGCCCACTGCGAGGAGACTAGGCATTATGAACCCTGCTGATAACGGAGAACCTACTCCTCCGCCGTTATATATATATATATATATATATATATATATATATATATATATGTCGCAATCTAGGCGTGATATGGGACGCAAGCGCCACCTGTCGGCGTTCGATGGAACCAATTATGTACCGGCCGAGCGGAGCACACGACCGACACTCGTCGTGCAGCGGCCGGCCAGAGCGCATGATATTGGACCGTCGCGCGTTCCTGCATTCAAATCTATCTATAGTTGTGTCTTGTAAATTCGTTGGATATCATAATTTGATTAAGTGAACTACTTTGTTTTGTTGCTCCAAAATTACCCAACGACGCCCACTGCGAGGAGACTAGGCATTATGAACCCTGCTGATAACGGAGAACCTACTCCTCCGCCGTTATATATATATATATATATATATGTCGCAATCTAGGCGTGATATGGGACGCAAGCGCCACCTGTCGGCGTTCGATGGAACCAATTATGTACCGGCCGAGCGGAGCACACGACCGACACTCGTCGTGCAGCGGCCGGCCAGAGCGCATGATATTGGACCGTCGCGCGTTCCTGCATTCAAATCTATCTATAGTTGTGTCTTGTAAATTCGTTGGATATCATAATTTGATTAAGTGAACTACTTTGTTTTGTTGCTCCAAAATTACCCAACGACGCCCACTGCGAGGAGACTGGGCAAGATGAACCCTGCTGATAACGGAGAACCTACTCCTCCGCCGTTATATATATATATATATATATATATATATATATATATATATATATATATATATATATATATATATATATATATATATATATATATATATATATATATATAAAATCCGGGAGTGTTATTTTTCTCCACTATAATTTTTATGACAACGGAATGACATAGAGACTTGTAAAATGGATCCCATGAGGTCCATGACAAAAAAGCGAAAAACGAAATTTATTTTATGGCAACGGGGGCAAACGAGCACGCGGCCCACATGCTGGTAAGGGCCCACCGTTACCCACGTAAAATGCTGGAGCACAAGATGTTTCTATCTGTCTGCCAGGTCGGGGTACGTATATCGGACGACCCGATCGATTCCAGCAGGACAGCAAAAGCTGTTTGGCTCTACCAATTTACACTTACTTTTTTTAAAAGTGCCCACTGGTGGGCAAAGGACTCCTTCTCAAATATCTGAGAGGGTGTAGGAGCAGGGAATGGCCCGCCACGATGCTCCATTGCGGGTTGGCGGGCTTCACATATCCCCGAAATAATTTTTTTTTTATGATTTCTCAGATATGCAGGTTTCTTCAAGATGTTCTATGCAGTTATTGACTAAAAAAGGGGATTTTTTTTTTTATTATTTAAACAATCTGGGTAAATGACTACGAAACGGCTACGTGCTACAAGTGGCAAGAAGAGTCAGGCCAAGAAGCTAGTGTTTTACATTATTACGATATCAGACGTTCATTTGACTTTTCTGTTACTTGTTTGAAAACATTTCAGCACCATAAAACATTTTATAGATCTTAAGACAATCGCAGCATTATTCACACTATCATATTACACTATTCCTTTGTTCCATAAATTCTATTTAGAAATAAATTTCGAAAATATCTTGAGCACATCTGCAACATTGAGCGACGTAAACGCCAGACTTGAATATAAACATGATTTATATTCGAGTCTGGAATGCATTGAGACTATTCATGTATCCCTTACACTGCGCTGTATGAGTACATTACCCGAGACGTAGTTTGAGCGTGCTGTTAGGTCCGGGTTTTTAAAAGATTTTTTTTTTTAAAAAAAGAACTCGAGGAATGGATCTCCGTTTATTAGAATATTAATTAGTGTTACCCACACATGGACGACTGACTGTGCCATCGATGATGCGGGCTTCTGTTGTCATCACAAGCAATACTCTGAATACTACATCAGCATTCTAGTTCAATATGGTGTTAATTGCACGCGGTAGACCCAAGTGGCCCCTTTTGATGCTGTTCGAATGGACCGGCTCGACCGGCGTAGTACCGCGACCTCGCAGAGTACCGGCGTGAAGTTGAAGCATCTTGTGCTTCTGCGGAGGATCGCTTCAGCTCCGCATCATCCCTCCCATCTCCCACATATCCTTAAAGGCCGGCAACGCGCCTGCAGCTCCTCTGGTGTTGCAAATGTACGTGGGCGGTAATCACTTACCATCAGGCGTGCTCGTTTGTCCCCTTTCACATAAAAAAAAAGTTTTATAGCTTTTTTTGTAAAAAAAACCATCAAGCAGCAAAACAAAAGCCGCTTGGCTCTACCACGTAACAAAGTGTTTCTGGGGTGGTCTGCAATGGACAATTGATAAAAAATAGGTGAATCGGTAATTACATGGTCATACTTTCATTAAAATGACATTGTGTACGATATGATAAATGTTAGTTATACTGGTATTAAATATGAGTTTCATTTTTCATTTTGATCACCTTATGGAAATGAGATCTAATGTCGAAAAAATAAGGTGAATGTGAAAATATTACAAAGGGTCGAATTAGTGTCCTTAGGCATTCTCCACCAGTCAACCCTCGATATGGAGAAATAATGCAACAGCTGCAAGGAAATAAAAGTTTAGATCTTAATTATATAATAAGAACTTAACCGTACAATTCATTATTTACACAAAAAACCATATTATATTGGTAGTTTTTAGATTAGTTCTAAAACTGTTAAGGTAATAAGTATAAGATTTCATAGCTACGAATATATATTTATTTAGAAATGAAATTAAACCTATCCGACAAATTAGTGAAGCGGTAGATCGATGTCGGGTCGGGTACAGTACCTAACGGGGTCGTATTACGTTTTGAATCTAATTTTCCTTAGGATCAAACTCGTCAGAACACATTGATTGGTTTTAAATTGTATATCGAATATGGTGGCAGAATTAGATGAATACCAACACTACTTGGTATTTCTTTTACAAATACCAAGTATTTAAATAATAACTATTTCAGTAATCTGCTCGTAAAGATAAAAATAGCACTTATTGTCTGACGAAGCTTTCGCGACCGGCAGCCAGCTGAGAATCCATCCGAATTGCCAGATCGAAGACAAGGGCACTAATCTTTTATGTAAGGTAACCAACCAACATTCTTGGCCTGTATCCGACTGGAGATAAATAGGCAAAAATAATATAGAAAACAATAGTATTACTTTTCAAATGATTGCATTTAAAAAGTTGATGACGAATGATCATCAACAAAAAGTGTTATGTTCACGAGTGTACTTCATACATACTTAATCACCCAAAACACCGTTTCGATTTCCAACAAGGGTTGCAACGGAGCGCTGAGAGTAGAAGTGTTGTTGTGTCTGTTTCCTTTTTAATGTTTTCGTAACTCCAGACGCAATTGTTTCGCGTCCATCGTCGCGCTAGGCGTTGTAACTTTTAACTTCCGTATCAAGTATAATATTAAATATTCTTGCTACGTATGTATGCATCTATTTATATGAGTTTTAATAGTTTTACATACATTAATGTATTTAAAATGAATAAGAAACATTCATTTCATTCATGTTTATTCTCAGCTCAGCAGCTTATTTTTTTTGTATGCATATTACGTGATGTCTTTGCCGATTATGAATATTAAGTATAAGTATAAAAAAGTAAAGCAGCAGCCTGTACCGGCTGCTGGGCAAAGGCCTTCTGCTCAAATATCCGAGCGAGTTTTTGGAGCCGGGAAGGACCCGCCACGCCGCTCCAATGAGGGTTGGCTTCACATATCCTCGAAATTATATTAAATTTTTCTATTTCTCTGACGTGCAGAATTTCACATGATATTTTCCTTCACTGCTGAGCACGTGGTAAATACAGCATTTCAAATTGATATTAACAATTTAAACGGTGCCGGCACCGGGGATCGAAACCACGTCCATTGCACTCTATGAAACTAAAGTGAACGCCCTAACCACTAAGCTACCACGGCTCAGTAGAGTGTAAAAAAGGATAATACAAAATTTTTCTTCAAAAGTGAGTCATTAACGGACGAGGCTCTCGCGACAGACTGGGGAAAAGATTCTTCAGCGCGAGGATACCAGCCTTGCTCTCGGCAACCCCAAGTTCTATCTTCATCGGTGTGCCTACGTTAAACAATAGTTTAGTGATCACAGTGGACCACATCATCATCATCCTTTTTACGCCCACTGTTGAACTTTGGTATCTCTAAGAGAACGCAAAAAGCCAGTATGAATTTCTTGAAGTGTTTTCCCATACTCACCACACTGGGTACAGCGAACTTCCACAACTACATCTAATTCCATACACAAAATAAAAACTTATTCTGCGATTTTGCTTTTGGATTTGTTTATGGCACAGTGGGCAAAACGCTACGTAATGTAAGGTATAAGAAATTGTACAGGTAGCGTGAAATGAAAAAGGGTGATTTGAATCTCATTTCGATAAGGACTCTTAAACCTGCGCACTAAAATAAATTAAGGAAGTTTGTTCGTTTCGATAAGAGTTGTCGTTTCTTAATGAAGCTTCATAAATTTTATATTGTTTATGCTTTCGAATCATTTTTTTTTATAGGTAACCCGGCAAATGAGCTAACGGTTCACACGATGGCATTACCGTCGCCCGCGTACACCCGCAACACCGGTAGTGCTGCGGGTGGGTTGCTGGCCTTCGAGGGTATTTGAGAGACGGGAGGGAGAATGAGGAGGGGGATGGGGTGGGGGATCGGACCTCCGATTACCTCGCTCGAAATGCAGAAGCACAAGATGCCTCTACTTCACGTCGGTATTCGGCGTGGCCGTTGTACCAACCCGGTTGCGCCGGATTTACTTGTTTGGTACTGACGCTAAATACATTGGAAATATGTGAAATGTTGGTCTATGTAGATCGTATGATATAGAATTTGTTAATAATTTGACTACAGCGACACCTAACGGATCCTAGCGTAGCTATGATCCATCTTCTCGGCAGTATAAATATAATGTAGACATATGACCTCTATCCCTCAAGTCACAAACAGACACACACGAGTTTTTTTTATACATAAAGATTACCATACTGCGACGATACGACTTGAATTACTCGTAACTTGATTTAAATAACATCTTTATGACCTCGTTATATCCAGAACGAAATAAACTTAGATGAAAATCAATAATTCATGATCGTGGAAATTCTGATAAAGTACTAAATTATTCTCCAATACTTTGAACTTTTAAATGGGTAAAAGCGTGCCTTGAATTTATAAGGATATAGACGACGTTAATACGTATGAAGCAAATAACAATTTTTCTTAAACATTAAATTAAATCCAATGCTAAAAGACGTGGTGGCCTAGTGGCCCTGGCGCTCAATTTAGTTTCACAGAGCGCTAGTGGGCTGGGTTCGATCCCCGGTGCCGGCAATAGTAATATTGTTAATAGCAATTTTATGACTGAATTTGAACTATACTGAATTTACCACGCGGGGGTGAGCGAAGATCGTAAGAAAATTCGCACATATAAGAAAAAATAAAAAGAGAGCATGTGAAGTGGAACTAAGGTAACCGACATAGCCGTAAAGATCAGCAAGCTGAAGTGGCAATGGGCCGGGCACATAGCTCGCAGAACTGACAACCGTTGGGGAAAAAAGGTTCTCGAGTGGCAGCCACATACAGGAAAACGCAGTGTAGGACGACCCCCCACAAGATGGAGTAACGACCTGCGCAGTGTTGCGGGAAGTCGATGGATGCAGGTGGCTCAGGACCGAGCTTCATGGCAATCTTTGGGGGAGGCCTATGTTCAGCAGTGGACTTCTGATAGGCTGAAATGATGATGATGTGAAGTGGACAGATGGACAGACTCTTAAGCGGCTTCAACAACTTTGTCAATAATAAAAATATAGCGTTTTTCTAGCAGTGGTATATAGACTGCTACAATACTTATTAATTTATAATGAAAATATTATTAACCAATCCGTCAATGTCTGTCTGTCGTCATAGAATGTTGATATTCTAATCATAAATTATAACACTTATCCAACAGTATAGATTCATCTTATTGTTTCTAACTACAAGATGTATATTCCAGAAAATTCTACAGAAAGGATTTATATTTAGATTTGTGCATTTTACAGCCACTACATTTTCGAAGAATCGAATGAAAATGAAATACGGGAATTTGCAGTTTCTTCTTCTTATCTCGAGCTTCAGCCACTAGGTAGTCATTTATTCCACTACATTAAATATGACCCCAGACCTATAAGCATTCAAAGAACTGTATTTCTTAAGAAATATACGGTTGCAATTTATGTATACCACTATTGAATGTAGAATATTTTAAAAGCCTTTTTTGTCCTTGTGTAGAGCTTTCGGTAATAACTGTATGCCATATCAAGTTGATGTAGGATGAGATGGTTCCGTGGTTCGCGAGGTTATTCCTACTAATCTTATTAATATTTAAAATTCTGTATATGTATGTATGTTTGTTTTATTGGATTTGGTTGACAAACGTACTAACAGTCCACCTGCAATGCAGCATCTTCAATCGAAGAAGATTACAGATGCGATGACACCTCTGCGGACTGAAATAGCCGGCCATTATATTAGATCTCCTTTCAAGCCGGAACACTGATTTTTTATGGAAAGGCGGCAAACGTGTAATCGGTTCACTAGATGATAAGTGATTACCGTCGCCCACGAACGCCGCCCACGAGGTGAAGTAGGCCTCCGGTTACTTCGCTCACTGAACGAAACGCAGAAGCACAAGATGCCTCTACTTCAGGCTGGTATTTTGCGAGGTCGTGGTATTAATCCGGTCGAGCCGGCCCATTCGAGCAGCAGCTAAAACGCCGCTTGGCTCTACCACGTTAAAAACGGTTGTTACAGGCGCCAAAAATGGGTACGAGGAAGGTGCCTACCCAGACGACACCTAGTCAGAGAAGGAACCTACTACCAAGTAAAATATGTATGTTTAAGCGGATCTAATTTAATAGCTAATTTACAGAATGCCTGAGGCGTTTACTGGCTGCTAAAACATACTGCGAGCCGTGGTAGCCTAGTGGTCAAGGCGCTCACTTTAGTATCATAGAGCGCAAGTGACCTGGGTTCGATCCCCGATGCCGGCACCACTGAAATTGTTAATAGCAATTTTAAGTGCTGCATTTACCACGTGCTCGGCGATGAAGGAAAATATCGTAAGGAAACCTGCATGTCTGAGAAATAATAAAATGAAACATATTAATTCGATGATATGTGAAGCCAGCTACACACACTTACACCCTTATGGTCTTACACCCTCTCAGATAAATATCTAGGCACTTACAGACTGCTACGTTTACTAAGCTCGTTTATTGTTCAAATGCTACCAGCGTACTGCATCAATACTAGTATAGTACTATTATAGATCGATTGTAATCATTATCAATGTAATTTTTGTATAGACTTCGAAAAACAAACATTTTATTTACTGTTCTGTTTTTAATTAAAACGTTACTATAAAAATAAAAAATGTTGAAAAATGTTTTCGGTGAAACATTTGTAATAAAGTAAAACAGAAATGCACTTAAGTCTGGTAACAAATTCCAACAAAAAAGATTTCACTGTTGTGATGTTTCAAAAGTTAATACATTCGGTTTTATCACCAAAAAATAAAGGTTGAAAGCGTTTATTACATTTGAACCATTTATTATTGAGCATATAATATAAAGACCACCACTTATTTCGAATTTTTTAACGTGGTAGAGCCAAGCGGCGGCTTTAGATGCTACTCGAATGTGCCGGCTCGTCGAGATTAATACCATGACCTCGGAGAATACCGGCGTGAAGTAGAGGCATCTTGTGCTTCTGCGTTTCGTTCGGTGAGTGAGGTAACCGGAGGCTCACTCCCCTTCCCCATTCCACTCCTTATCCTCCCTCCTATCACCCAAATACCCTTAACGGCCGGCAACGCACCTGTAGCTCCTCTGGTGTTGCAAATGTATGTGGGTGCGGCCTTTCCCATAAAAAAAACAAGAATATCAACCCCACCTGCATAAACAAAGGAGGATCTGAAGATCGTATGATGGTGGGATATTTATCAGAATTTACGTATCCCAAAGCCTGCAGACTAGTAATGAGCAGCAGCATCACTGGTGCGGGGGTACCGGCACCATGCCTGCCCAGCTATGGGAAACCTTTCCAAGAAATATACCTATATATTACTGGCGTTATTCTTGGAGAGTTCTGGGAGAACAGCAGCGGACTGAAATAAGTTATACATTAACTTATTTTAAAGTAATAGTATAAAAAGTATAAAAAATTACTATTAAATAATTGTTTAAATAATTAAAAACCAAAGCTCTCACGACTGTAAACCCTACTGGAGTGATCAGCGGTCCAGACTTTTTATATTCCAGAGGTCTAGACGTGACAGGCCCCGCAATCCAACGATACCAATCGTAAATAGGTTTCTCTAAACTCGTTGGTACGTGCTCTTCGCATAGGAGATCGAACTCGAGTCTCCTGTTTCGGAGGTAGTTTCTCTATGCACTCGACTGTCGCGGTTATTACACAATATTATTGTATTATGTAAGTATATATTCACGCCTTGTTCCCAACGGGGTAGGCAGAGACAATCTTCATCCACTTGCTACGGTCCTGACATACGTCTCTCGCTTCTTCCACTTTCATCAATCTTCGCATGCATGCTCGTTGGTTTAGTGTACTCTTGACCTGGCCTTTTTTCCAGAACGTCTCCGATTTGATCGTGAAATGTTCGCCTAGGTCTTCCTCTCCTGACTCTACCATTTACACTCGCCTCATATACATCATACTTTCATTCATCCTCTCCACATGTCCAAACCAGCTCAGCGTCCTTTTCTTTTTTTAATTTATATATTAAATTATTATATTATTTTTAATTAATATTGTATAAAGTATAATTATTCCTTTCAACAAGCTCCATGCCCTGCAGGCGCTACATAAAATAATACTTATAAAAACAACCAGAAGAGAGTCTATCGAGTCGGGGCCAGGGGAAGACTATTATTATTAACAACACGGTTCTTGAATAAATAATAGCCATCATATTTTTGCGTAATGGACGTTGAAATTGAATGAAAAATTATTACTAAATTTTTGGGCTATTTTTAATTAATACAATATAATAATAAATAGTTATATGAATAAAATGCACACTAAATTCTTCATTGCCCACTTTCAAAGGCAATCATTTGGCAAGGGAACAAGTTATATTTTCCCTGGGGAATAAGAATGAGTTTTGATTTTTACCTCCCCCCCCTCCCCCTAATGGGAGGGTTCCTCCTACTTTTTTAGTCGTATAAAATTTTACTTGCGAGTCTACTGCACGCGAATCTCAGCTGCCGATGCTGTGAAGGTCACCGGGCCAACGGCGTATCTTACATGGGATTTTTTTGGTTTAGTTAGTATTTTGATATGAAGATGGCGTATTCGCCTTTATAAACTTTGTATTCAGTTTCGAGACTTTCACTTTCTTAGACAATGCTTTCATACCTCCATTGAATTAGTACAATAGTTCATTGATTTAAAAATAACACAATGTAATACACAGTACTAAATATTGTTTGTAAACAAATGAAAGAAATTTATTATATGTTGCGTTTCAGGAACAAAGCGAAATAAAATACTCGTTAACAAACGCCACGCTACCGATTATATTGCCGAGTTTTCGAACTCAGACGCTCGACAAATGGTCCTGATGAGCTTTTGATAATCGACAATCGTTTTTCCGCGTAAATGAAAACGAGTATTATAATTGGTTACAAATGTTTGTGCCGTTTTTTTTTTTTAAATATTTTTGAAACTTATCAATGTTGTTACTTGCAACTAATAATTTTATATCGGTGTTTCAATCGTGGTAGAGCCAAGTAGCGGCTTTTGCTGCGTCTCGAATGAGCTGGTTCGACCGGGTCGGTACCATGGCCTCGCAGAATACCGGCGTGGTACATGGTGGACTTTATGTCTAAAGGCATTCACTCCCAGTCAACCATTAGGTTAGATATTTTTTAACGTAAGAACCATTAAGTTTCGAAATTTTAACATTCGGGATTATAAAATCCTTTTAAATAATTTAAGGCCTTTACTCAGCAGTGAGACATTTGCAGGCCACTTCACCTAACTTACCCAGAGATTTTCAAGTATCATAAATAAGACCACTCATAAGTGATAAGGCATCGAATAATAGAGCATAATGGTTAACACAATTAACTAAACTGTCTAGCCTAGACGGTATAATGTGCATTCCGGAGCCCGGATACATTCAGGAACATCTAAATCAACCAATTCAATTGTTGACGGTGTAGAATACTGTTAAGCTTTTAGTATACCTAAATTTATCGCTCTGCCCTCCTTTATTCTGAATACGATAGGGTTTCATGTTTAAGTATAGTTTCGTTAAAATGTACGTCCGTAAATATTCCTGTTTAGGACAGTGTGATTTTGTAAAATTTAAATACATTTGTGTTGAAAATCAAATATGTTTTGATACATCACCATTAAGCTTTACAAGAAACTAATTATCAATTAGATTTCTTGGATAGATTTCTTTCGTGCTGGATTTACCACGTTCTCAGCGGTGAAGGAAAGCATCGCGAGGAGACTCGCATGTCGAAATTAAAACAAATAATGCATGAACATGTGAAAAACACAAACACAAATTTTATCCATCCATGTTACCTCTTCAGTTTGAATTGTACCACTTAATAGGAAACTAACCAGAGAAGCCAATCATGCAGCAGAGAAGACGATTCCGCGACGGATACAAGGGAAAGCAATTAGTACGGAACCCGCGTAGTTTTACCAAAGGCGTGAAACGGTGACGTCACTTAACGCTTCGATAAGTGTAAGGCCATTAATCAAAACTTAGCTCCTAGTACAAAATCGTTCGAATAACGTAAGCTACGTTTATATTTAGAGTTTACGTACATTACCGTGCAGTACCGTCCGAGCCGTGGTAGCCTAGTGGTCAGGGCGCTCACTTTAGTATCATAGAGCGCGAGTGACCCGGTCCCGGCACCACTAAAATTGTTATTAAGAATTTTAAGTGCTGTATTTACCACGTGCTCAACGGTGAAGGGAAACATCGTAAGGAAACCTGCATGTCTGAGAAAAAATAAAAATATTATTTCGAGGATATGTGAAGCTCGCCAACCCGCACTGGAGCAGCGTGGCGGGCCCTTTCCGGCTCCTAAACCCTCTCTGATACTAGTATATAAGAAGGAGGCCTTTGCCCTGCAGTGGGCGCTTACAGGCTGTTACTTTCCTTTTTTTTGTACCACACATTACTGAATCATTTTTCAATTTAAAAAAAAACGTTTTTTTTTTTTTGACGTGGTAGAGCCTAGCGGCGTCTTTTGCTGCCGCTCTATTAGGCCGGCTCGACCGAGTTGGTATCACGGCCTGTCAGAACACCGACCTAAAGTAGAGGCATCTTGTGGTTCTGAGTGAGTAAGGTAACCGGAGGCCCACTCCCCCTCTCCATCCCGGCTGGCACCTACAGCACCTCTGGTGTTACAGATGTGTTGTGGGCGATAATACGATCAGGTTACGAACCGCTTGCTCGTTTGCCGCCTTTTTCATAAAAAAAATAAAAGTAACAGATTGATTGCTGAAGCTATAAACTTTTCAAACCCAAACTAACGAACCAGTGATGTGAACCAGAATCACATGCAATGTTTAACCGATTTCCGTACCTAATGTGGAGAGTATGAGCAAAAATACCAGCGCATGTAAGGCGTTTTTCTTTTGGTTAGACTATTACCTATTATTGAATCTAATAAATTTATATTTTTCTGAAATAATTATTAGTTAAAATGTATAGTGCTTAACTAAAGCTTTATCCCCTTCGAACTTATCAGGTTTCCACTTCATTTCACGTAACTAATTACATCTCCCAGCTGACTTCACAGACAGTACTAATCTGTTAGCTTTATTTTATTTTGTTCTCTTGACAATATTTTAAACCACTGCTTTCAGTGATGTCAAACAATAAAAGGATTCTCACATTATTCTAGAACGAAAATTACTTGGTTAAAATTATAAATTGTATATACTTAATACCGGTCAAAAGTATTCAATGAGTAAATAAGGAGGAATATACCATTTTTTTTAAAATGCCAACCTCATTCGCAATCGGTACAACTTGATTTCTTTCAGACCTGACTGCTGTTCGATTGATAAAGGAAAACAAAATCAATCATGCTCTTCCCAAACACCAAAGACTACCAAGGAGCTGCCTCTCTAATGAGGTAACGAAACTGCGCTCTCCAACCCGATTGCCCAGTATGAAGAGTATGAGGAAATAATCCATAGATAACATGCCTGCGCTCCTTGGTGCATTCAAAAATGTAAAACGATGGAAAGGTAAATATCCAGCAGGGGATGATGAAGAGAAAAAGAAGTACTCTTAAAATACTGATTTCACTTTATTAGTCCACAACCCCACGGATATTAGGAAAGTAACAGAGAGTGTATTGAAGGTGATAGTTATTCTCTCCTGGAGCCTTAGTGCTCGTCTCTCATTCAGTTTCTCCTCTCTTTCTACTCTATTAAACGTGGTAGAGCCAAGCGGCGGCTTTAGCTGCTGCTCAAATGGGCCGGCTCGACCGGATCGGTAACACGGCCTCGCAGAATACCGACGTGAAGTAGAGGCATCTTGTGCTTCTGCGTTTCGTTCCGGTGAGTATATAGTGAGGTAACCGGAGGACCACACCCCTTCCCATCCCCCTCCTCATCTTCCCTCCCATCTCCCTAATATTGTTAAAGGCCGGCAACGCACCTGCAGCACCTCTGGTGTTGCGGATGTACGTGGGCGACGGTAATCACTTACCATCAGGTGAACCGCTTGCTCGTTTGACGTATTTCCAATAAAAAAAAAAGAAAAAACTTTATCTCTCCTTACCTTTAATCCTTTCAATTCTATTACATTCACTGCTTCTTTTTTAATTTTTATGTAAATTTGTAAAATATGTCTTTACTACTTTATAAAATTTTTCGTGAGTAAGTTTGTGGGGACCCTTCTCCAAGTTAAAGAAGTTGACGAAACTTAATGTACTTTTTTAATTATTCCTTAGTAGTAGTATTGCTATATAATTTTTGTATTATTTTTTATGTATTCATTAACGCCTTAGCCACATAAAGATATTTAACGAAAAAAACTTTTTCGTTAAACGCCTATTGTTAGGTCCCCGGCCGGTAAATTGAAGAGAAATCGGTAAGACTATTATCAGTGAAAAAAAAATGTATTACTAAAATTACTCAAAGTTGGATAATTCTTAAATCTTCAAGTGTATTCATTCAAAAACGGCTTCTTGCTTTTGAATACTGGGAGATTTAATTATGAGCCCAACTAGAATATGCCTTCTGAACAAGAATTGAAAAAAAAAAGTAGACGAAGAAGTTATGAAGAAGAAACTGTAATCATAGACGACGTTAAGCAGAGTTTGATTTCGTATATTGATAACAAGAGCGTGAATTTTCGACAAAACGGCATAATTCTCGACAAGAAAAACAGTACGCAGAAGTAACTTCTCCACACGCTGTTGATGTTTGTAACCAGCGTATGGGTGGCGTCGGTCTGTTGGATTTCATGCTCGGTTATTACAGAAAAACAATGTGTCAAAGCAATTTTCTTCTACAAGTTACGACTTGCGCATGGCTTTTGTGGCGCAGGGCCAATGACAATGAGTAATTAGCGCGATTTATTTTTAAAGTAGTCATTAATATGCATAAAAAAGGAACGTAATCTCGAGGGCAAGAAAACGTGGTCTTCTGGTAAGCGTTCACGGAACAACAACATGGAGCTGAGCTGGTGGTACACCTTTAAGCAAAGTCGGCAATTGATTCAGCTAATATATGCATAATAACAATAATTTTATTATAAGTTGGTAAAGTACTTTTGAAAACGTGTTTGCATAAAAAGCTACTTAACATAATTAGATCAAGAAGATCAGCGAATAAAAACAAGACGATCCCTTTGTAATAAAAAAAGTTAATAAAAAAAGCAGAAATATTTTAATTCAGATACTCAAACGACAAAGGTTCAGAGCTAGTTCGGGAATAATGATTAAATAAGAAATCGGGGCCGTTAAACCGCAGAGCTTAATTAAGCTCCTAGGGATTTGCTATCTCAGTCACTATTTTCTCCCTTTAACTTAAATTTACGCTCAGTTTTTTTTAATCGCATCTTTTAAATCATTTAAATTGCAATATACAGTTTAGAACCAACATAAAAATTACAATCTTTGGGGGAAAAAAATTTCTCGAGTGGCAGCCAAGTACAGGCAAACGCAGTGTAGACCGACTCCCCACAAGATAGATAACGATCTACGCAATGTTGCGGGAAGTCGGTAGATGCAGGTGGCTCAGGACCGAGACCGACTTCGTGGCAATCTTTGGGGGAGGCCTATGTTCAGCAGTGGACTTCTGATAGCCCAAAATGATGATGATGATACAGGTTGGATTATTGATATTTAATGAGAACTTGATACTAGCACAAAATTAATTGGAAACAGTTAAAAAAAATTAAAACAAACCTTTTTCTTACAACTTACCGAGTTTTTCTTTACGACTTTTTTTACCAAGTGCTCTTTTGCAGGAAATATCCTTCTTCGTAGTTGATTCTTTAAGATCTTGGCTCATTTTGAACAATCTTAAAATATAAACAAAATAAGCACCAAAAAAATCAACAATATATATATTCACGCCTTGTTTCCAACGTGATGGGCAGAGATAATCTTCATCCACTTGCTACGGTCCTGAGATACGTCTTTCGCTTCTTCCACTTTCATCAATCTTCGCATGCATGCTCGTTGGTTTAGAGTACTCTTGACCTGGCCTTTTTTCAGAACGTCTCCGATTTGATCGTGCAATGTTCGCCTAGGTCTTCCTCTTCCGACTCTACCATTTACAAAATCAACAAAAGATGTTATATCCAGTTACTTCGAATGCATCGATGAGACAAGCTAGACTTCGACGCAGTGGTTTTTACTATTATTTGCATAACTGATATATAATATTGATTATTATATATAAATGACGCTCGAGTAAACAGGTATTGAATAAAAATTGCATGAGATTATGTTTATGACAATATTGATTAATATTGGTAAATAATTATTTAAAAAAAAAAAACAATTATTCATTGCAAAATAACGATTGACATACTTATAGTATTTTCTTTTCTATGTTGATAGATCGAGGCCGTAGAGAGAATACTTTAAATTATTTTAGAAACGTTAATCGGTATGTTCACAAAACAAGAGAATGACTCAGAGCACTTATAGGAAGACGGCGATTTCAGGAACATCTTACAGGAGCAGAGTTTTCAGGATAGCGACGATTTCGACTAGCACATGAGTATCACAGGAAACTGGAGCGACGAAAGATGATGAGAGTCGACAAGTGGTTCTTAGATAAGTATGACAAGCTCAGCTAGATGGAATGGAATTAGTAGAAATGGTTGTGGTCAATTTTTATTTAAAGAGCAGCTTCTAAAGCCAAGCAGCGGCCTTAGCTGCAAGAGCCAAGCAGCGGCTTTAGCTGCTCTACCGGGATCTACCCCTTCGGTCTCTCTCCCAACTCCCAAATACCATAAAGGCCGATAACGCATCTGTAGCTCCTCCGGTATTGCAGATGTACTTGGGCGACAATAATCACATACCATCGGGTGAGCAGCTTGCTGGTTTAGACTCTTCTATCTCTTCTGTCTTAAAAAACTTATGTTATACTACATTTTACTTATAATTGACATAGAATACTATAATGAACACAGTCTTATTACATATAAAGAAACGTATACGAGTATACTTTAGCTTTTTCCTTTCTTCTTTTACCTTCTTTACAGTATAGGAGTACATCCGAATTACAATTAAAGACCATTGGCGGTTAAGTATTCCTGAATTACCAACCAGTGTTTTGGACCGAACCGAAATCGCGCAGACTATTGAATGGGGAACAGCAGCTTCACCGGTACCACAATGCCGGCAGTACGCTAACCGACATTTCTTTCATGAAGTGCATGCAGCATTTTCCTTAACAGCCCCACGTCCCGCAATACACATCTACAGTCTGCAAGTAATACCTTATTAAATTAGTTAATAGCTTTTACATAACACTTTTCAAACCTAAGTCGGTGTGTCAACAGTTTTTCCCATCGCAGATTGCAGACAAATTGAAAATGTTAAATAGCAGAACAGGTGATGCAGCGGCCTGGCACTAAAAAAAACGCTTCTAAAGTTATTAATCCTTTTATATGCAGCCACGTATACTATTCTCGTCGCCTGGCGGAGCTCGGTCGCCTGCAACTATTTTCCATTTCGACGCTAAATATTTTCCACTTGCGAGCTGAAAATTTAGTTTATTTAAATTATTGACTGTTATGGCGGGGTTATGAAATGGACGGATTTGATATTATGAAATATCTTAAATTGAACAAAGGATTATGTGACAAATACCTACTCATCGAAGATTGTGAGCTGAATTTCTTACGTCAAATACTTTAGGGTATATTATATGTTAATAAGATAGGAGAGATATATCATCTTTTTCTCCAATTTTCAAACTATTAGAGTTTGAAAAGCTAACAAACTATATATAAAAAAAACATGTTGAATTTGTATATAAATAACGAGGAAACTTTTTCTCCGACATATTAGATTAAGATAATTGATCTTGAAACTTAAAGCTCTGTACAATAAAACAGTTAAAATCGCCAGCAACAAAGATTCTCGCCCGCTACTGTCTCTTAATTGCTAAAGCAACGTTTAATTGTAGTATTTTTTTTATCATTTCTTTTAAACACTTCTGTGCTCGTCTGTAGTTTAAAGTATATTTCAAAAAAAAAACAATGAGGTCGTCGACTACAAAATTCTGACAGCGCTTCTCTTGCTGTTGTTGCTTAAAAAACCATCTGAGGGGAATACCAACAAATTTAGAGAAAGCCTGTGAATGTTTCATAGCTGGGTAAAACTCACTCACAAAGTTTTGTGAGGAATTTGGAGTCGAAAAGTGTTATCTATGATCCTCGAAATATTCTTAATTTTTTTTTTAAACGTAACTTATGATGTTTTTTGTTTTTATAGGATAGGCGGAAAACAAGCAGGCGGTTAACCTGTTGGTAAGTGATTACCGTCGCTCACGTACATCTGCAACACCATAGGTGCTGCCGGTGCGGTGCCGGCCTTTAAGGATATTTGGGGGAAGAGGAAGAGGAGGGAGAGGGGGAAGCGGGCCTCCGGTTACCTCACTTACCGAACGAAAGGCAGAAGCACAAGATACCTCTACTTCACGCCGGTATTCTGCGAGGTCGTGGTACCAACCCGGTCGAGCCGGCCCATTCGAGCGGCACCAAAAGCCGCCGCTTGGCTCTGCCACGCTTAAAAACTGATGTATTATATATATATATTTAAAAGCTACTATAGGAATTCTGTTTGACATTATAAGATATTTAAGGATTGAGGGTTAATGTTGAACACCTCAAAATCTCAAAACTACGTACAGAACCAGTGTGTGTTGCCAGTTGGAACAGACTTACAGAGCCGAGACGTGGTATTTCACTGCAGGCTGTATGAAGAAGCTCAAAGTTGCTCAGCCCGCTATGGAAAGGGCTATGCTCGGTGTTTCTCTGGGCGATAGAATCTGTAACAACGATGTCCGCAGCAGAGCAAGGATAACCGTCAGGATCAGAAAGCTGAAGTGGCAATGGGCCGGCCACATAGCTTGCAGAGCTGATAACCGTTGAGGAAGAAATGTTCTCGAGTGATAACAAAGTACAAGTAAACATAGTGTGGGAAGATCCACCGCGAGATGTCGTGACGACCTACAGTGTTCAGGGAAGTCGATGGATGTAAGTGGCTTAAGATCGTGCTTTCTGGAATTTTTTGGAGTAGGCATATGTGTTCAGAATTGGACTTATGACACGCTGTAACAGTGACGAATTCATCATGATGAATTCTTCATTTGGAAAAAAAAAATGATAAATGATTATTGAACCCAGGTCACTCGTGTACTACGATTATGACACATGAAGCTACAACGGCTGCACTTTTAATTATAATAAATTTTCTGTTCCTCTTATAATTAGCTGCAGAGCTAAATAAAAATAACAAGTATAACCACCCGCTTCTTGTTATTATTGAGAAGAAAAATTGCGCCCTTAAAAAAGGAGACTCAATTAAAATGTCGTAAAAAAAAAAGATTTTCCAACTTCCTCAAAGGGTGCCGGAGGCGAGTGACATCTCATTTACAGAAATAATAAATTGTGAGAGATTTAAATGTCATCAGATACATATTTCTGAGTGCCGGGATCTTTATGCACAAGTAAAGACGACTCTACAGTGGGAGGTTTTTAATTATGGCCCCCAATTTGGTGTAAATGGTTGTGCATGTGCGATTTATATGCTATCTAAATTCATCTACGGTACAGGAAAGTCCCTAGTGTGGGACAACTATTTTTTAAATCTCATAAATAAGTAAAATTAAAAAAACTTCGTTCACATTCTGCGTTTAACTACAGAGTTTTAAAGATGTAAGTAAGAAGTTATTTCGCACAATATCCGCTCGCAAACAATAATAGTAAAAAATTACTCGTGCTTATTTCATGGAGAAGAACAATACCACTCTGTCTCTCACAGATACACTTTCCTAACAACAATCACCCACACAAGCACCGCACTAGGCAAAACACCGCCAACGTCAACAAAAACGTGACACGTGTTTCGCATTGCAACAAGGCATTATTAAACGATTAGTCCGCAAGGACACGCCTGATCCTCTTTAATATATTATTTTACACACAGCAGCTATCCGAACTTCGCTCTTAATAACATGGTATTTTCTAATCACAATGAAACGGCCGAAGACTCATGGGACATATGTGGTATTGCAAGCGTCTCACCTGATTGGTAAGTGATACCAACGCCCACGTTCAGGTTCAGGTGCTTTGGAAGCCTTTAAGGATATTTTAAAATTGGGAGGGAGGATGAGGGATAGGGAAAGAAACGGATCTCTGTTAACTTCACGCACCGAACAAAAGGCAGAAGCACAAGATGCTTCTCCTTCACGTTTGTAGTCTGTGAGCTCTGTGAGCATCACCGAGCCTGGCTCTACCGCGTATAGAAGAAGATAGAAGAGAAAGATAGTTAGTAGGTACCTTAAATACTTTGTAGCAGAGCGGAGTACTTGTGTTACTAGAAGTCAATGATCTGACGACAAAACGCTAGATATAATATTACGTAAGCAGGGTAACTATTTGTAGGACGACCCCCCACAAGATGGAGTGACGACCTGCCTAGTGTTGCGGGAAGTTGATGGATGAAGGTGGCTCAGGGCCAAGCTTCGTGGCAATCTTTGGGGGAGACCTATGTTCAGCAGTGGACTTCTGATAGACTGAAATGATGATGATGATGAGGGTAACTATGTAAACAGCACCAAAGGAACCGTTTTAAATCAGCCGACACAGCATGATCCGGCAACTGTTTACATTACGAGGCAAGTTCGGGATCGCAGCCAAAATTGACGTATAAAGTCTTGTTAAGTTGTCTTCAACGTGATACCTTATTTATCCTCTTCCATTATTTTCAAATGTGATTATTTAACGACAATTTATTTGAAATTTAACACAAACAATATAAAAAAATTTGATGTACTCGTAAGTGGAAGTATCTATTCTGCAACATTAAATTTGAATGCTTGTTGTATGAATTACTGAAAGAAACAAATTACGGAGATTTACTTTGCCCTCTTCTTTGACAGTTTGTTAACAGTCCACAGCTGGACATAGTACTCCCGTCTAAAGAGCATTCAGACACCTAGACACCTAGAACTTTAGACACCGTTCAGAAATTTCTTGAGTGTTTTTCATTAGATGAAAGCCGGGAGATTTTCGACTCGTAATAGAGTTAAGCAAGACTTATTGGGTCATTTGAATAGCGAATACATACTTGCAAAGGTGATTTACTTTTCTTTGCAGCTTTGTTCCTCGTGATTTTTAATAAAATACAATGAACTTTAAAACAAATATTTACATAGTAATAAGCATTAATAAGAGTAGCGTTTACCGACTAAGATAGTTTTTTTTTTAATGGGAAAGTCGGCAAACGAGCTAGCGGTTCACCTGATGGTAAGTGATTCCCGTTGCCCACGTACATCTGCAACACCAGAGGTGCTGCAGGTGCGTTGCCGGCCTTTAAGGATTTTTGGGAGATGGAAGGGAAGATGAGGAGGGGATGGGGAGGGGGAGTGGGCCTTCAGATACCTCACTCACCGAACGAAACGCAGAAGCATAAGGTGCCTCCACTTCACGCCGGTATTCTGCGAGGTAGTGGTACCTATCCGGTCAAGCCGGCCCATTCGAGCAGCAGCAAAAGCCGCCGCTTGGCTCTAACACTTTTAAAAGCAGCTACGGTTATTTGACTCTTTCAATAACAATATTTATTTTGATTTAATTCATTGATATTTTTCAGGTACCAACAATGTTTCTTTACTTCATTACTCAGCGTTCTTGTTTAATTTTCTATAACGTTTTCGATTTGATATACTGTGGAAAATGTCGCAGCGCTTTAGCGAGGAAGAAATATGTGAAAATATACCACTATCACCAGATCTTGAAGATAGTGATCCATCTACCCGAATTAAAGTTCTAGTTATGATTAGATATAGTTCTAGTCTTGCACGCGTGAGAAGTTGTGGTAGAATCTCTAATTTTCTTTTACTATGACACGTTAAGCCGTATGAGGAAGCTCAAAGTTGCTCAACGCGCTATGGAAAGGGCTATACTCAGTATTTCTCCGTCGACTAAATAAAGGAAAACGAGGTGTGGGACGACCCCCCACAAGATGAAGTGACGACCTGCACTGTGTTGCGAGAAGTCGATGGATGCAGGTGACTCAGGACCGAGCTTTGTGGCAATCTTTGGGGCAGGCCAATGTTCAGCAGTGGACTTGTGATAGACTGAAATGATGATGATGATGATGACACGTTAAGGGCGAATATAATATTTCTTTTCCTGTAGCCAGTGAACAGACATGTTTTATTGCACATTTGTATATTAATTTTGTAAGCATTTTATGCTACCTTTGCACATTTTAATGTATCCGATTAGTGAAATCAATCAAATAGAGTTCGTGTCTAAACACCGCGCGCAGCTCTCGTTTATCATGATCACATCATTAGCAATAAGCTTCTCCAAAGTAAATAGCATATATCATATAGTAAAACTCAGCATTTTTATTGTATCAGTAATATGACATATATTTTATAAGATGGCGGAATATCCATTGGAAATTGTTGAAGTCAAATCCCACAGACTAGTGATGAGGAGCAGATCCATTAGTGTGCTGGTAACGGCGCTGCCCTCACCAAACAGCTTGTACAGCGTGGTGAGTATAAACGAAACCTCCAAGAAATGTATGAAAGCTTTTTCTGGTGCTTTCTTGTAGAGGCCTATGTTCAGTAGTGAACTAAACTAAGCTTATGTAGTACTAGTAGTGTGTGGTAGTAAAGCCACGCTACATGCCTAGTTACCGTACATAGAAGTCCTTCGAGCCGGATATGAACCAGCGACCACCTTTAGCCATACATATTTATAATCAAGATTCCTTTTACAAATATTTTTTTTTAAATAAAACAATCTCATGTTCGTTAAAGAATAACAAAACACCGTCGTTTTACATTCTTCATTTTTTTTCCCATGTAACACCAAAGTATTCCTAGTGTTTGCTAATTTAACCATAAAAAGTTTTTTTTCTGTATTTGTAAGATTTATTTTAATACAGCACACACATATTTTTTTCTAATTTCAACAATCTTTCAACTTCCAAGTACTGCATCGTCCTTAGGTACTCTATACTGTCTCGAGTACAATTTTTTTATTGGAATACGTACATGGAAAAAAAATTTAGATGATACAGTTTTATATATGATCAATGTATACTTTAATGTTGCTAGATAGAGAAGCGAAAAACTTGGTGATAATTAATAAATGGATTAATTAAAGGAAGCAAAATCATTATTTCATGAAGCTCGGGCTACGGTGTTGAGATTTAGTAATACGGTATTCACACAGCATTTTTTTTTTTACCGAGAAATGAGGCAAACGACGTCGGCTTGCCGGCTTTTGAGGATATTTCGGGAGGAGGAGGGGAAGGTATCTGCCGGGCCGTGGTACTACTCCGGCGGAGTCGGTCATTTCTTTTCCACTTGGCACTTTAAACATTTCTGTTTTAATTACATCACGCGTATTTAATTGCAACCCTTGACGACTGATGATTTCATCTTACTAGCTGTGTCCTACGGTTTCACCACCGTTATGTTTGGTTTATATTATACATATCTGTTTCATACGCACAATGTGGATCCGTCCTGCGCCGCTTATAGCGTAATGCTCTGTGATATTCTAAAACCTTCTTCTTCTTCAATGAATGGGCTATTTATACCAAAAAAAATAATTTCAAATCGGATCGGTGAACTACAATCACAAAAATTCTACTTTGGCTCAGGACATAAATTATTCGTCTTCGGGCCTGGTTGTCTTGCATTCGTCCCGTGTCACTGACCTCTGAGTTTTACATTACATATACGCTCGTACATTTACGGCACTATAATATCACCTGCACAGTTGTTATCCCTCTGTTTTATATCTAGATTTATATTGATCTCGTGAGTAGATAATTTAGACACAATATTTTAATAAATGCACTGGACTAAAACAACCACCATAACTTTCCGTGTGTTATTTACGTATCGTATATATAACTGACAACCGTTGGGGATAAAAGGTTCTCGAGTGGCAGCCACGTACAGGCAAACGCAGTGTAGGACGACCCCCCACAAGATGGAGTGACGACCTGCGCAGTGTTGCGGGAAGTCGATGGATGCAGGTGGCTCAGGATCGAGCTTCGTGGCAATCCTTGGGGGAGGCCTATGTTCAGCAGTGGACTTCTGATAGGCTGAAATGATGATGATGATGATGATGATATATAAGGTACAAATGATGATGATAAATAACTAAATTCAATTAAATCTTTTAACTAAATTTCGTGCATTGTTTTCAACTTAATGTTTAGTCACAGATTTCATGAAAAATTTATATTAACTAAAGTTTTATGATATATATAATCTTATCCACAGATTTGTAGCTCTGTATGTAAAAGGAGCTTTTCGAAGATCCACTCTCATTCGTCGACCTTCTTTTGGAAGATTAATGAGATCTAAAATCAAGCCAAAACATAATAACATTATTTAAATGATTGATGTTTTTTTTTAAATACCATTTATTGTTTTACTGCTACTATTATTGTAAATGTGTTTACATACTTTATGTTAGTATTAAATAAATAAAGACAGAAATACTTGTTGAAATAAAATAACCAAGAAATTAAAACTTTATTATATGTTTTATAGCTTGTAAGATTCCAAAATATCAGTTTGGATGTTTGTCTTTAATTCACGCATAAATTCCTGAACCGATTTTGATGAAATTTGGTTTGGTATGGAAATACCTCGAAGCCTGGAATATAAATATATATATAGCCTACTTTTTACTTTTTTTCCCCCAGTAAAGTCGAGAGACGGTTTCTCACACGAAAACCGCGGGCGGGAACATTCATTGCTAACAAATGCATATTTTTCTTACTTTCTTTCTTAATGTTATGGTAAAGTAAAGTCAAGTAGGAGCCAGTAAGTGCCCACTGCAGGGCAAAGGTCTCAAATATTTGAGAGGGTTTTGGAGCCGGGAATAATATATTATATTATTTCTCAGACATGTATTTTTCCTCACGATGTTTTCCTTCACCGCTGAGCACGTGATGAACACAGCACTTAAAATTGCCCTTAACAATTTTAGTGGTGCCAGCACCGGGACTCGAACCCTGGTCACTAGCGCTCTATGAAACTAAAGCATGCGCCCTGACCACTAGCCCACCACGGCAAAATGATGGAGTATTTGTTAAATATTTAGTCTGGAAACTGTAATTTAGATTACGGGACCATATTACTACTTTGCTCCGAGAATAACTCGCTCAAACTTTATGCGCTCTGGTGTGGTTTAAAACTACAATACTTTAAGATATTACTGTACACTATATAATGTATCAGGTATATAATATAATGTAATCTATTTGCTACTAATGTATTGATTTCGTGACTCTTGTTTGAGTTGTTTTTTTTACATAATACTAAATTGTTTAATACTACAAAAAGAAAATGCTAAAGATGATGAACTTTTCATAAACCGTTAAGTGTGCGACTGGTCGGAAACTTTCTCTATTGCTCTGTTGGTCCGCGCGTGTTTGTGTAATTATTATTATTTAACCCTTTAAACAATTCTAATAACACTTTATAAATAATAACAATAAATAACCTATGCTCTTATTTCACAATGACCTAATAGTGTTAGTGATGCATCTCCTGTTCAGTCCCAGCCTCTCAATAAACAGCTCTAGTTTCATGTGTTCACTTATATTATCTGTGGTTATACTTCCCCTCTGAGTACCAAAAGATCCAGTCATTTTACCACTAGTCGCGGATACAATTCCCTTAGATACTTCAACACGAGCGAATCAGTCTCTACTTCATTCCTCATCAGCCCATTCAAATCCACTGCTGATAATAGACAACTCCATTCTCGGACCGAAAGCATTTTTCGAAAGATTTGCCCATGCTTATCTTGTGGGATTGGTAGGTCGGTGAGCGCTGTGCCTTTCTCGCACTAGTGTTGCTGCTCCCCATCACTTGTCTGTGGGATTTGGGTTCAGCAAAATTCTAGTGGATTTTTCACCTTCATTCGATCGTCAGAGCCTCGTTTTTGACCAAGCATAATTGGAAAAAAAAGGTAGTGTATCAGGAAGTCTTGACAGATAGAGAATCGGACCAGAGCGTCATATTTCCGCTTATCCGCTTCTGTCGTCTTTGACACATCCCCGGCTCTGTTTGAAGTATCCCTTTCCTCACTTATGTTCTTGAACTACTATGTTACGTACATTACTTGCATAACATTGCGTAAAGTTTTACATCAATTTATAACACG
Source organism: Bhutanitis thaidina (assembly GCA_029286595.1). Lineage (NCBI taxonomy): Eukaryota > Metazoa > Arthropoda > Insecta > Lepidoptera > Papilionidae > Bhutanitis > Bhutanitis thaidina. Next base: position 1,121,337 of record JAGSMS010000022.1, read on the forward strand.
CTGTCAATACCTTGGGGTTTCTTACATAATTTTAGACTTTGCTACTACCAAACAAAATATCTAACTATTTCATTTATAACAATGCCCCTGCTTTGTTAAATGAGTATAATATAGATTGAACAGGAACAATAGAATCGTTCTAAAACGTAATTATCTAACAGCGATGCTGTGAGAAATACAATTTAGGCCAAACCAAAACGTATCGATCACGCCGAAGGCAATGTACACGTTTTTTTTTTTATGGGAAAGGCGGCAAACGAGCTAGCGGTTCAGCCAGGTTCGAGCGGCAGTCGAAGCCGCCGCTTGGCTGGCCGGCTCGACCGGTTTATTACCGCGACCTCGCAGAATAACGGCGTGAAGTAGACCGGCAGACCCTTAAAATGAAAAACATCCTGGCTTTGTCAAATATCTCACTGAAAATATATAGGGATAGCCGCGATGAGCAGCTAAGATGCGAAGTACACAGTACCATCGCCAATGCGTGTGCTATATATGGCGATCATGGTAAATCCTCCCCATGGGGAACGCCTATGCCCGGCTGTTTGCAGACTGAAAGTCTGAAAGCAGACTTCAACCACAAACGATTGGCGGGTTGCCGTATGTCTGGTTATACTGTAGTGAAATGGGAATAGGTGGAATTAAATGTAACCTATAAAAGACCGCCTGACTTGGGACCCTGCGCCGATGCTCAAGGCTTTGCACCCATACCCATCAGCCTTTCAATGGACTCCAGATCTCAGGCAAGCATTTGGCAGAGTCGTTCCACAAATAAAAATCAATAAAATAGATACGTAAATCAGTAAAAATCTCCTTTAGTCATACGTTTAGTAAACATTTATAAGACCCTGGGAAATAAGCGCATCTTAAGCTCCGGATTGAACTTTGCTATCGTACTGGCGAACGCTAAATTAACAGTCCATAAAACTTTTAAGCAGTTTAAAGATTCCCGAAGGAACTCTAAGTTCCAGGTGGAACTAATTCGCAAGTCATCTGCGTGGGTGTAATTTAATTAGTTATAATACGTATATATTATACTGTGAAGAATTCTCCAATGATACACTTCGTTTTACAAATATACATTATTAAAGCAGCCTTTAAGAGCCCACGGCTGGGTAAATGCCTCCTTCACAAATACCTGAGAAAATTTTGGAGCCGAAAGTTTGTACCACGATGCTGCAGTGCGGATTGACAGGATTCACATATCCTCGAAATAACTCTCATATATGCAGGTTTCTCCGCGATGTTTTCCTTCACCGTAAATATAGCACTCAAAATTGCTATTAACAGTTTCTGTAGTGCTGGACCCGGGGAAAGAACCCAGGTCACTCGCGACCTATTAAAATAAAGCGAGCGCCCTGACCGCTAGGCCAAATTATTAACTAAAGGCCTATTATGTAAATGAGGACAACATTGAACCGAAATAAAATCACTTAATGACGTCATAAAGGTAGTGACTTCAAAAGTTAATACAGATGCCATTATTTCGAACATGGTAAAAGAGGAACGTTTATGAACTTTTTATTAGAACAGTTTAAAACAGTCTAAATTTATCTCAGTTTAACACATCCCCTCCTGTCTCCGTCTCGTACTTAATTTAGATTATTTGTGCAGTACGATTGTGTAATTTACTCTGTATCTTTTGATACATATTTTCAAGCGTGGTAGAGCCAAGCGGCGGCTTTAGCTGCTGCTCGAATGGGCCGGCTCGACCGGATTGGTACCACGGTCTCGCAGAATACCGATGTGAAGTAGAGGCGTCTTGTGCTTCTGCGTTTCGTTCGGTGTGTGAGGTAACCGGAGGCCCACACCCCTTCCCTATTCCCCTCCTCTTCCCTCCCATCTCCCAAATATCCTTAAAGACCGGCAACGCACCTGCAGCATCTTTGGTGTTGTAGATGTATGTGGGCGACGGTAATCACTTACCATCAGGTGAACCGCTTGCACTTTTGGCGTCTCTTCCATAAAAAAAAATATAATGTTGCGCGTCAGTTTAGTTTTCAGCTGCTTATTAGTTTCCTAGTATCTTTATCATTCAATAATACAAAATACAGTGGCAATTTTTGTTTGTCTGTGTATTCGCTTATAACTTCTAGAATTCTATATGTAATTCAATGCATGGATTTCAATGTCGTTTAGACTATTCCATAAGGAAGCTTTATATCTATAATACATTCACATTTAGTTTAAATAATATAGTTATCTCCAAAGCCAGTTCGGTTCGATAGTAATTTTTTTTTATACGAGGCGGCAAACGAGCGGTTGGAGAGGGGAGTGGGCCTCCGGTTACCTCACTCACCGAACAAAACGCAGAAACACAAGATGCCTCTATTACAAGCCGGTATTCTGCGAGGTACAGGTCCTGGTCGAGCCGGCCCATTCGAGCAGCAGCAAAATCTGTCCAATAGAAATTAAATCAAATTAAAAATCTTTATTTGACGTTACAAATTCAGATTTCATCAGTCGATAGGAATTTTTTTTTAAATCTACCACCGCTTCGTAACGATGGATGTTCCTCTGATGGAGAAGAAACAGCCGAAAGAAACTCCGTAGGTATCCTATTTTTAAACAGATTTTATGCATGCACGTGTCGTCTAAATAATATATATTATTTTTCAGTTATGAAGTTACCTCACGACGTTTACGTTCTCCGCCGAGCACGTGATAAATACGGCACTTAAAATAACCATTAACTTTTAGGTTATTTTTTTTAATAAACATTTTTTAAAAGCAGATCAAACTTCATCCGAACGTGAAATTTAAGTATTGTTGTATTTTATGATTATAACGTGAGAAACGTAAAGTAGTAGCAACACATTGTCTGAGAAAGTTACGAACTTAAAAATAGCACGCTGCTGCAATGCGGCCCGCCGGACTTCACTTTCAAACATTATTTTTCCCGTTTACATATACCTATATGCAGCTTTCCTCACACTGTTTTTCTACGCGCGGCGTAGGGCTAATTTGTGCACGCAATGAAATTGTTCGGTATTACTAAGGCCAAAGTGAACAGACACCTTCTAGGCAAACGTGTACCATCCTAGGCCTCATCTTCGCCTTCCAACCGGCAAGATTGAGGTCAAGCAAAAGCCTATTTTTCATAAAAAAAAAAAAATTTAATTAGAGCTATCAAGGGCTCATAATTGAACGTAAATTGCTCAAAATAAAAATAAAAAAAAAACTCTCACGACCGGATATTCGATGCAATACAATAGTATACTCATAAGAGTCAATTGAAAGATATTATTAGTTCTCTTGTTCTAGTATCACAATACATTTTATTTATTTATATAAGTAATCGACCTTACGTCATCTTTAGGGTATACAATTGATATAATAAATGGAATACCCTGAAGATGGTTGGTAAAATGAGTAAAAGAGATAATAATAATTGTCAACTGACAACAATCGTTAATATAAATTATATGATACGTTTAATTTATTTATTGCACTAGTGTTTGTACCTTTGGATGTGGATCTTTACCGTGTGCATTGCATCTCACTCTACCCCGGAAACGATAACGAGACATATCGTTATATTTAAGCGTTACATCGTTATATCGGTATAGTGATAACACGTTACTGTCTCTGCAGTTCTATTTTATTTGCAACACTTCTATATGCAATAAGAATCGAACGCTATCACCGTGGTGGTAAAATTCGGCCAGGAGGAGCATCATCATCACTTTTCGTTTTAATTTTTTTGTGTTACTTTTTATTAGCGTTACATTAAGTGTTACGTTTTGTTACAAACGCGTAACGTATCGTGACGATAGCTCGCTTGATCGAAGCGCAAAAGAATTAAACGCTGGATCGAAATCGAAATCCTAACGATTGATCTTTGTAGTCTAGATCTAATGTTTTGTAGTGTGTGTAAAGGTAGCTGCCAGTAAGTGCCCACTGCTGAGTAAAGACCTCCTTCTCAAATGTCTAAGTGGGTGTAGGAGCCAGGAATGGCCAACATATCTTCACACATCCTCGAAATAATATATTTTTTTTAATTATTTCTCAGACATGCAGGTTTCCTCTGTATGTTTTCCTTCACCGCTGAGCACGTGGTAAATATAGCACTTAAAATTGACATTAACAATTTTAGTGGTTCCGACACATGGGATCGTACCCAGGTCACTTGCGCTCTATGATACTAAAGTGTGCACCCTGACTTTCACTACCACCACGGCATCGCACGGCATGGACTGTGTAATATTATACAATTTATTTTTAACTTTTCATCGAGTTTAGAGACTCTTCCGTTTCATATATTTAATGTTTGGCACCCTTACAATATCTCTCCACGCCCCGGGTTGACTGGCAGAGAATGCCAAGAGGCATTAAGTCCGCCCTTTGTAATGCTTTCATTTAAAGGTATTCAAATAAAGTTTAAATAAATAAATATTTATTTTTGATTATATCACAATATGTATGTGTAAATAACTTAGTTATGTAAAAATAATGTAGATCGAGCCCACTTATCTTGCTTGTGAGACTTCATGCGAAGTACTTCGCGTAATGGGGTAGGTGATGACTGAAAATCAGCGTCGCGGTTAAGCCCGCTACGACACTACGCCGACTTAGTACCGTTTCATTTGACACGACACGGGTCAGAAAATTCAACATCCGTGAGCACTGAGGCTATTATTAAATTATTCATTGTTTGCTTTTACCATTTATTGTTTTTCTTGTGACTATGCGCCTTCATGTTGTGTAAATTAATAAATCACATTCTTATTCAAAACACCAAACGACCAATTATTAACTATCAAGGTCGAGCCCGAGTTAAGTATGAAATCTGGACGTCTAACACTCCAGTCCCTCCGCGACCACGGCTGCTGTAGAGCAATCGAAACGTCGCGAATTAAACGCGATAAAATCGGTAAATAATAATCGTTTGATTTAAAATGTGTAGTGTTCGCGTAAATGCAAGAAATCATTATTATTCCGGATTAACCATCCGCCATATTTTATTTTCTAGAATACTACCAATGCTATTTAACTAACATTACCAATATTCCTGTTAACCCTCCAACTAAGCATTAGAGCTTCTATTTGGAGTGGTTCACGACAATGGTCGAATGGTGGGCTCGAACCTGCGACGTCATATTTCGCAGTCCGCATCCTAACCCATTAGGCTATTGGCGCTTTTAAATATATCGGCAGTCATTGCCATTATAAAGTCATTTCGCTCTGTTGACTCTTACGAAAACCACCAGAAGACAGGGAGTGGCAAATTAATTCGTCAATGCCACACGATATTATTATTACACACTACCTCGCAGAATTACAGCGTGAAGTAGAGGTATATTGTGCTTCTGCGTATCGTTCGGTGAGTGAGATAACCGGAAGCCCACTCCCCCTCTCTATTCCCCTCCTCTTCCTCCCTCCCATTTCCCAAATATCCTTATAGGCCGGCAACTTACCTATGGTATTGCAGATGTATAAGGGCTGGCGGTAATCACTTACCATCAGGTGAACCGCTAGCTCGTTTGCCGCCTTTCCCATAAACAAAAAAAATCGAATTCACTCGTAGTAGAATACAACAACCTTATCACGCAGGCCTACCGTATATTTGCCCACTAAACCCTCAGTGCGTGGCGCCACAAGACGTTCTTCAATGAGAATAGCAAACAAGTTGTAAGGGTGCACGTAAGTGTGCTTCACTCTGGGAAAGGGTTGATACTTGAACGTCATTGCCTTGTTAGAGTTAGAAAAAAAAACTACTATGATGTTGTAAAACAAGAAACTAAAAAATATTAGCAAACAGTATCGTTTCTTACTTTTTCCTAGTACCTAGAATAAGGAAAATTCAAGTATAGAAGTATAAGGATTCGTGTGATTGTTCAAAATTCAAACCCAGACGGCTTACCTTAACAGCCTGTAAATAATCTACTACAGAACATGGGCGTCTCCCATGAATAGGATTTGCCATAACCATCACACTCGGCAAGTGGACTGGCGATCCCAGTACCGGACACCTCACACCTTATAAGCTACTGCCTACCTTCGGTCTGCTTAATTTTGGCCAGCCGGTTTAACGTGGCATTTTATCTTAAATGTAATTTTTTTTTTATTTATTTAAAATACTTTATTGCATACACCCCAATTTGAGGTTACAAAGTTACTTAATGCCTATTGGCATTCTCTGCCAGTCAACCCATGGGTTGGTGAGTTAGCCGTAGCAGGTGTATGTGGTACCAACCCGCTCGAGCCGTCCCATTCGAGCAGCAGCAAAAGCCGCCGCTTGGCTCTACCACGTTTGAAGTGGTTGAGTTAATATTATTCATATATCATTGTGAGTGGTAACTTGATTTTTTTTTAATTTTACATGGGGAAAGGTGCTCGCACCTACCCGTCACCGTCTCCGGTGACTGGTTATGTCGGGATCAGCATTGAAGATGCCGGACCGACTAAAACCTCCCACGGTGGATATGCTGTTGGCCCGGTGGCCTTTACGGCTTTACCGGCTAACAGAGATTGATTGAAGTTATTTGGATCTTTTATGTTATGACCTATAGAAACTTTCGTGGTGTGAAGGTAGACTTGTCATGTGTGCCATGCTCTCCTATATAAGGTATATACCTTTGCCCGCTGCGGCGTCGTGTGCCATGTCCTCCGCTTCCCTTTAATATGGTTGAGGAAGGCGATGGCTGGCACGTGCGGCAATGTTGTGATATATATTTATTTTTTTTATAGCTAAATTTTTTTATTTCATTATTTTGTTTGTTTCTTTTTGTTTTGTTATCTTTATACATTATTATGTATCACCATATCATGTACTATGTGTGTTAGATGTAAGTGTCGGAATAAATCTCTTTATGTCTTGATGCATGTTAGTGAATAGGCTACTTGTAAGGTTTGGTCAGCTCGGGTCTACAAATCCCGCTTATAAGTTTCTTTTAATATGATTTTTGTATTACATAATTGAATCTAAGAATTTACTACTATATTCTACATATGCTTTAAATTGAAATAACTGTTAAAAAAATGTATAAAAGCGGATAGACCTATGAAGTTTCTTTCGCCTGCTTTTTCGCCTTGAAAGGAACCTCATTATGAAACCGTGGTTGTGCCTCAAAAGAAAAATGACAATTGACCAACGTACTTTGAATTTCTAACGTCAAGTAAAGATTTTCCATTTAATTTAAATCAAAGCCTCATTTTTCGATATATTTTTCGTCGCAGATTTATTTACAAGCCTTTGTCCGCGGCTTCGGCCGCGTTACCCATAATTTTGAATTGGATAAATTTGTGTGTCTTATAATTTTGATGTGTGATTATATAACATATGACTGTATGGTTTAAAATAATTCGAGACCGATCTCCATTATTTTGATCGCACAGATTTATAATAATGTAGTATAAGTAATGAATATTGAAAAAATAATCAAAGTAGCTGCCTGTAAGTGTCCATTGCTGGGCAAAGGCCATCTAGAATATCTGAGAACATATATTATTACCGAATTTGTGATTTGTTTACTCGTCTCCATCTCTAAAATACAACTCTACAAATAGCGGCTCGGTGGCGTAGTGGCTAAACGTTTAGCTACCGCACTGTTGGTCGCGGGTTCTATTCCCGCACGGGACTAGTATTTGAATGAAGTCCATGCGTAATATATGTATGTAAACTGCCTCCGCGTGACAGGAGAAATTTCTACAGTGGAAAATAACGTTAGGCAAACAAAAAAAAAGCTAAAACCAAACCGACGCTGTGAAAGGATACATTTGGCATTAAAAACCTCATTAAATTATATTCATTATTTCTAGTAAAATCAATTGCAAATAAATTAAATATTACTTAGAATGCATAAAGTTGAATCGAAAACAAAACAAAAGTTTGATGAAACTGTAAGTTCGGAATAACAGCTAGAGAATTTACACTATCATTATGATATCTATGGAGCGATCATTACGAACTGGTACATTACAGTTAATACCTCACGCTATTCAACCTCGGGGTAGACAGAGATTACGGATATCCATTTGGCAAGACTTTTTAACTAAAGGAAGATTTTCGTAGGTGACTTTATCACTTCAGAGACAACCGGAAACGGGTGTTGAGTCTCAATCTTATTTTCACTTCACAGACATTTTTGATATTGACATGAGAATTCAAAAGTTTTTCCTTTGTCGCCCCTTACGATGAAATCAAGAGTGGAAGATATTCTTACGTCATAAAAACATAGAAAAGAATAATAATTTAACCATAGTTTTATCTTTTTAAAAGTCAACGATAACTTTAAATAGCAAAAAACAAAGTCGAAGTCCGTGTCTGTCTGCGTATTCGCCTTTAACATTTCAAGAGGAAGGTTTATATCCAAATCAAATTTGCATTTACTTTAAATATTACAGACTCCGGTCATGCGAAGCCGGCGCGGTTCGATAGTTTATAATATTTAAAAGCTCGCTCATGCGTTTTGTGCACATGACTGTACCTTGTAAGTGCGAGCTGTGTTTCCACCTACATTCGTACATGAATCAACATCTGTATAAAAAAAAACATCGGAAAACTATAGAATTCCTAATTAAAAATGTTCGAGTGTCCGGTTCTCGCTAAATAAAAAACAGCTTTAAGCTTCTAACTCAAGTTTTTTTTAATATGAAAGGGGATTAACGTGCATCCAACTCACCTGATAGTGAGTGATTACCGTCGTCCACGTATATCTGCAACAGCAGAATGCTGCAGAAGAATTGCGTGGAGAAGAGTTGGGGGAGTATAGAGCTGGCTTTCGTTTATCTCACTCACCGAACGAAACGCAGAACCACTAAATGACTATACGCCACGTCTGCGAGGCCGTGGCACTACCCCAGTCGACCCATTCGTGGCAGCAAAAGCTCCCACTTGGCTCCCCCGCGTAGAGGTTGTTACTCGTCATGTTGGTATTATTGAGAGATTGTACTTTTCGGAATAATTTCTACCGACTTAAACGTGTTTCTCACGTGTTCGTTGGATCAAGTTTTAACAACCTTTGATGTGTCAGTTGTAGGAAGAATTTCCTTGGAACTTACAGGGTACAGAAACACGAGTTAAAACGGTACCCTGATTGTTGAACTAACCTGAGGTCGATTATTATATCCCTTTTAGACTAAATATACTCGTATCTGACAGTTGAGTGAACCCCAAAACACATCAACAATCAAGTCGTTTAATTGTTACTCTACGGATCTTTTCCCGTAAGGCACGGGTCGTCTGATTCCGTGAATTAATCATGTATGAGAGAAATTCACGTCGATCAATGTCAACGCTTAACAGAAATCTAAATACGTTCTACTAAACTCTGTCGTTAATCAAATGCTTTTCGAACTGTATATGAAGTTGTGCTGCTGAACTTTCATTACATTAGCGATATAATTATAACGCAGATTTATTAATCACATTACCTTTAGCTTATTGCATTTATATAACGTGTGCTCAATAGCAAAACAACGTAAGAAAACCCGAAAAATAGTAAAGCAATAATCAAATGCAGAATATAGGTATATCTATGAAAACATCAACAAAGGCATTAAAGAAAGGTGAGACCTTTCGAGCCTAATTTTAGTACACGAATGACCTGTGATCGATTCCCAGTGCAGACAGTGTGATTGCTAAAGGCAATTTTATTCACCACGTGCTCGGCGGTGAAGGAAAACATCGCGAGGAAACCGGCATGTCTGAGAAAAAAAAAAAAACGGAGCAATGTGGCGGAACCTTCCCCGCATCAGTCGCTGCCGCCTTGCTCTACATGGTACACTAGTCAGTACCATTTGGGTTCGGTGAATTCGGATGGATATTTCGCCAACATTCCGTCGCCAGAGCCTCGTTTTCGTCAGCTAACAGGATGCAACATGCACAGCCGTGGTTAACATTTGGAGGAAGGCTTGGCATATTCTACCCCATTATCATTGTATTATTTAAATATTAAAATGTTGAAAAGGATAATAATAAGTAAAATGTAGCAGATCGGACCAATAGTAAAAAAATAAATGTCATTAAAGCTGAAGGTAGTCCGAGTCAACTACGACATGGGGACGTCTAATACTTCAGTCCCTCCGTAATCACGGGTGCTTTAAAGCACTCGTAACATCAGGAACATAAAAACAAAACTTAACACGATGAAATCCGTGAATGATCGTTTCATTTCTTAACTGTATAGTATATATTCACGCCTTGTTCCCAACGGGGTAGGCAGATACAATCTTCTTCCACTTGCTACGGTCCTGACATACGTCTTTCTCTTCTTCCACTTTCATCAATCTCCGCATGCATGCTCGTTGGTTTAGACCTGGCCTTTTTCTAGAACGTTTCCGATTTGATAGTGAAATGTTCGCCTAGGTCTTCCTCTCCCGACTCTACCATTTACACTCGCCTCATATATTTGTTTCGTCAACCTAACTCTCCACATGTCCAAACCAGCTCAGCATACCTTTCTCAATTCGTGTCACTACATCGTCTTTCACACCATTCCAAACTGTAATAGTAAAAACGTAAAAAGTAACTTCCAGCAGGTCTGCTGGAAGAAATCTCTTAAGACATATGCCAGTGCCTTGGTATAGACCATTTTCTGCTATCATATTTCTTCTTCTGATTTACTTAAGTTGGCATAAATAATTACATAAATAAATATACAAACAAACAAACTTATCTGTGCTTTACCGTCATTATTCGTTTACAAGTAAACCTCAAAGCTACAAATGTCTACTATGTGGAGACGAGTTTAGATGATTCAACACTCCCTCTGTTCCCTCGAGTGCTGTAGAAGTAAAACTTATTACATAAGCTGATGGCTGTCGTAACTCCTGACAAAACATTGTGCTATGTAGCTGATGAGAAATGTTTTAAAACTGTTTAATATAAGTAAAAGAATTCGATGACGTAGATTGATTTACATGAAGTAATTGATCAATACAATAATAACATAAGTTTCAGGTTATCTCTCTATAATCAATAAAAACATCGTTTAAACTTTAAAGTAAAGTTTACATAATGAAATATATTAATATTATTTTATGGATGTTACCATTGTCAAAATTTTTATTTGTTGGTCTGTATCGAAGTATACTCGTACAAATTGACAGATTTAACTTAATACCATTATTACGTGGTTATGTACTCGTAAATGTGTCGAAGAATCTGCCGTCCTTTTTCATCCTGAGTTCGTCGTTAAAGTCCACTGAGGGAAAGTGGGGCAAACGTCCGCGTAGGAATGGTAGAGGGATAGGGAGGGTGGGCCTCCGGTAACCTATATCACGACATATAACATCTACTTCACGTCGGTATTGTCCGACCGTGGTACTACCCCGGTGTAGTCGGCAAATTCGCAACAGCAGCAAAAGCCGCCGCTATGCTCTACCACGAACGAAAAATAAGCATTTTTCGTTCGTCATCATCATAACAAGTATTCCCTTTGCTCGAGCGTTATATTAAATCAAAGAAATATTTTAATTAAAATATTATGCTGAAATGATTGAGAAAAGGATTTCGGAAAGCGATAAAATCTATGCTAAGACCCTATGGCCGTCTACTGATCCTTAATCTTTTCAAGCTACTCTTAATCTATTTACAAGTTCTTTTGAACGCGGCTCGAATAACAAATATCTCGGCAACGACCTAATTTTTCAGAAATTGTCTACAACATTAATCAGTTTGCCTCCCATTGTACAGCCATGAAAAATAAAGATGAGACGAGATTTGAAAATTATTTCCATTTTTTTTAAATGATGGCAAATTGAGCAAACAAAAATAATTTAAAAGTTAAACTGTTAGTCTGAGTTTATATGTTCTCGAAGTTTCGAGTGCTTTTCAGCACCGGCTGTCGTAAGGGGGCTGAAGTGTCATACGTCCTGAAGTCAAAGTCAACTCTGGCTACCTTCTGATTTTTAAATCCGTAATAGTTTCTTTTCAAATGTGTAGTGGTCGCGTAAATACTAAAAATCGTGAATTAAAAACCTGTCAATAAACAATTTTCACATTATTATCGCATTGCAGCCGCAAAAAGGCAACCGAATCGGCGGTATGCTACAGCAATATTGCTGTAGAGCCGATATTCTGTCCGTACTGTTGACAAAAACACGTGACAGCAGCCGCCGGACACTAACCATTATATTTAGATCATTTTCTGATTGTACTTATCAAGTAACCGACACTGTCTAAAATATAATTACTATTGTGCAAATCATATCTACAGGCCGTATGAGGAAGCTCAAAGTTGCTCAGCGCGCTGTGGAAAGGCCTATACATGGTGTTTCTCTGCGTGATAGAGTCTGCAACGATGATATCTGCAGCAGAACTAAGGTAACCGACATAGCCGTAAGGATCAGCAAGCTGAAGTGTCAATGGGCCGGCCACAGCTCGCAGAACTGACAACCGTTGGGGAGAAAAGGTTCTCGAGTGGCAGCCACGTACAGCCAATTTTTTACAGTCTACAATGTGAATCACACGTAACAAACAAAATGTACACTAACTATATTTTTATAACGTAGAGACATTGAAACAGACGCATAATGAGATAATTTCACAGTTTTTTTTATGGTATGATATAACCAAAGGCCAGGTCAAGAGTACTCTAAACCAACGAGTATGCATGCGAAGATTGATGAAAGTGGAAGAAGCGAAAGACGTATGTCAGGACCGTAGCAAGTGGAAGAAGATTGTCTCTGCCTACCCCGTTGGGGAACAAGGCGTGAATACACACATACATATAACCAAAGGCTTTCTATCGTGCTCGTAAAGATGAGAGTGAAATGTATTAATAATAGGAAGCAGGGTAATACGAGCTTTTTTATTTTCTTTCTAAAAGTCCACCGTCGCTATGGCTTACAGGGTAGACTCTGGCGACCTGTTAAATACGAAAAGTCTATCAAAATGTATATTGTGTTTGGTTTTATCGGTAATTTTCTTAATTATAGAATCCTAATTAATAATAGTTTATATAATTAATAATATAATTAGGGTAGCTTCACCTACCAGCTCGGGTGTTCGTGATCTAGGGAAGACGTCTCCTCGTGCCAAGTCCCAGGGATTTGTTCAAAGATGAAATTGGATCGAAAACTATCGCAGTTTTTATGTTGAGTCATAACCTTTCATAAAGTGAAAACCGCATCAAAATCAGTCATTCAGTTTTATGTGATGCCGGAACAAACAGACAGAAACGAGAGACAAAGGTTACGAGGTTAGCGTATTTCTGATCGTAACAGGTTTTTTTTAATTGCGTTCAATGTACAGACTCTTTAAAATTTTATAAAAGTGTAGATAATATACGCACTCGCATCTTTCACCCATACGAGTGAGCAGAGATAACAAACTTTCAGCCCACGATTGGGGCACCACTCAGCGTAACCAAAGGAGCTTCCACCGAGGTGTCAAGTGGCGAGCCTCGTCACGCTCTGTATCTTCGGAACCTTACCTTGCTTCAACTCGCGGTCTAAAAACAGTTCACTGCAGGAAATAGCCATCTCCAATAAGGTGAAACATTTCTCTCACATCTGTGCGATTGGTGAGCACAGAATGACACACCAAGCGAACTTTCGTATTTTGCGTATTTTCGAGATGGTTCTTTTTTATGGGTAAGCGGGCAAACGAGCAAGTAGTTCACCTGATGGTGAAGTGATTACCGCCGCCCGCGTACATCTGAAACACCAGAAGATCTGCAGGTGGGCCTTTAAAGATATTTGGAAGACGGGAAGAGGGTTGGAGGAGGAGGAGTGGGAGATCGCCTCCGGCACCTCACTCGCCGAACGAGGTGAGTTGCCGGCTTCAAGGATATTTGGGGGACAGGAGATTGACTTAGATGGGGAGGAGGGGACTAGGCATCCGGTTATCTCACTCACCAAACGAAATACAAACAAATCCGGTCGAGGAACTGCTGGGCAAAGGCTTCCTTCTCAAATACTAGTATCAGAGAGGGTTTAGGAGCCGTAAAGGGCCCGCCATGCTGCTCCAATGCGGGTTGGCGAGCTTCACATATCCTCGAAATAATATTTTTAATATTTCTCAGACACGCAGGTTTCCTCACGATGTTTCCTTTCACCTTTGAGCACGTGGTAAATACAGCACTTAAAATTGTTAATAACAATTTTAGTGGTGCCGGCACCGGGTCACTCGCGCTCTATGACACTAAAGTGAGCGCACTGACCACTATGCTACCACGGCTCCTGACCGTTAACTGTACCCATTATCTGACGAAGCAACATTTTTACTAATTTTCTAACATTAATTCTAGACGTGTAAACTTTTCCGCCTTTAAATTACTACAGGTGTACAAAATTATGAATATCTACCTTTATTAAAATAGGAAGGTTTTAAAAAATATTATTTCAGAAACTTCAACAGTTATTGCACAGCGTATCTAATAAGGAAAAGAAAGTTATAAAGTTTTTATGCTCAGATGGTACTGCACGAGAGTAATTTATTGCCTTCGTTTTTCAAAGACGATGGAAAGTGAAGAAATGTAAGTAATTGTGAGTGAAATACAAGCGCAGTTTTATGTTAAGAGAAGATCGATCGGTTTGTTCTTCTATTAATTCTTCTTTATCTTATTGTTATATGTTATATGTCGACGACAGAGAAAAAAACTACAATTTTCACGAAATACAAATCAAAATTAACTCACAATATCAATTATATATTCGGAAAAATTATTTTATTTTATTTACAAAATCCACAGCTTTCTACAATAGTTTACAATACTTTTACCAATATTGTACGTTGCTTACGGCCAAAAAGGGATTTATATTTCATTTATCTTTTACTTGTATGTAACATTTTTTACCGATTCGAGGTGTATCGAAATATATTAGTTACAATTATTGTGCTTGTGTCTGTAACTTCACATAAATAAAAAAAATGTGTGTGTTTTATTATGATTTTTCATCGACAATTGGAAGCGTACATTCACGACATCTTAGATAATATTTGAGAATTTAACGAATAAGATACGATTGAACGTATCTGAATATAAAGTAAAAAAAAGTAAAGTAGCGGGCGCCAACCGTGGGCTTACAGGCCCGCTACTTTACTTTGCAAAGGCCTCCTTCTCAAATATCTGACAAGGTTTCAGTGCGACGAATAAACGACTTCCGTTAATTGTAAGCAATGTTATCAGTAATGTGTCGATGGCATTTTTGATGTTATTTATTATATTTAGTTCAACATTACAAATTACACAGGTTTTAATTACTTAATACCCTAATAAAATGAATATAGATATTGTGAGAAACATATTATTGTTTAATTTGGCCAAATAAGACATGCATAGTGATAGTTTGAGCAAAGATATATTTATTGACGTAACAAATCGAATTACATTTGACGAATAGGCATAATTTTTTATTAACTAACCTATAACTAATTTACCACTGTTTAGTTATCAGGTTCCTCTGACGGAGAAGGAACCGGCGCAAGAAACTCTGTATCCATCCTATTTTTAGAAAAAAAAAAAGATTTTGTATATTACAAATATTACGCCATAAAATAAAATGAAAAGCTTAAGGCAAATTCTGAGATACAATTATACATAAAAGAAACCGTAATTTAAATAACTACCTATTTTTAAAAATACACACATACAGTATATATATGATATCCTAATATCTATAGAGCCTACACAGCAGAGACCCCGATACATAACAGCAGCACGAGGCGTAATTCGGCAGAACGTGAGGCTTTGATGCAACCCGAGCATAACCACAGACTTTACCATATTTTTGATGTAATAAAATAAAATGATTCTAGATCGGTCTGTTACGACACTATTTTAGCAGAATTATTTGAAATGAAATGAAAATCATTACTTGACGTAAGAAATTCAGATATAAAAAAAAATCTTCAACCGTTTCGTAATGAGATTCCTCTGACGTTTAAATAGATTTTGTACATTATAAATAAATAATTCACTACATAAAATGAAAACCAACGAATAGTATTTTAATTTTAATAGTTACTTTTGTTCTGTAATAAAGTATATTTTGTTCAATCGGGTGCGGTTTTTTTTATTCTTCGGCTGCAATTAACGTAATTAGATCTTTCAAGTTTAATAGAAAATGAGTTATTACTCAGAAAGAGACGAGAGTATGCTGAAGTAGTATAGTAGTAGATTAAAAGAACCATTTGACCGAGTAGTGCCTACTTGGATCTTGAACAAGTTATGTCGTTTTAATATTGTTTTGACGTTGGTTTTTTATCATATTCGTGTCGTATTTTTTGTTTATGGGAAAGGCGGCAAACGAGCAAGCTGTTCACCTGATGGTAAGTAATTATCGTAGCCCACGTTCATCTGCAACACCAGAGGTGCTGCAGGTGCGTTGCTGGCCTTTAAAGGTATTTGGGAGATAGGAGGGAGGATGAGGAGGGGGTGGGAGAGCGCCTCCGGCACTTCACTCGCCGAACGAGGTGAGTTGCCGGCTTCAAGGATATTTGGGGGACAGGTTGACTTAGATGGGGAGGAGGGGACTCACTCACCGAACGAAACGCAGAAACACAAGGTGCCTCTACTTCACGCCGGTATTCTGCGAGGCCGTAGTACCAACCCGGTCGAGCCGGCCCATTCGAGCAGCAGCAAAAGCCACCGCTTGGTTTTAAATTCGTATATTAAATAAAAGATTATTTTAATAATTGATTAGAAATAATAATTTTTCACTGATTTCATTAGTCTGCATTAAAATGTATTTACATTTTAATTTTATTTGCAGTTTGTTCACTAGTGGCTAGGGTGCTCGCTTTAGTTTCATGCGCAAATGACCTCGGTTCGATTCCCGATGCTGGCTCCACTAAAATTGTTAATGGCAATTTTAAGTGTAGTACTTACGACGTGCTCGGCGGTGAAGGAAAACATCGTGAGGAAACCTGCGTGTCTGAGAAATAACTGGATCCAAACGACTTCTGATATTGCTTTACAAACTTAGGTGAAGGTAACATTTTATGTCAATACTGTTTATATTACTGCTCACTATAAGCCTCCTCGATAGGATTTTTGTACTTTTGACATCCAGGTTTCTTCTACAGCGGCATATTTAACATAGCAGCTACAAGTGTTTAGCGAAATCACGTTCAAAATAAGTAACTAAATACTTCAAAGTGTACACGATTAATAGCATATGAATTTTATATATGAAACCATAGATTCAAGAAGTCCATTTAAAGTATTAATGAATAAGAAATTGAGTTCTGTTTCGTATTGTGGAATAGAAAGGACACGAAACTCGACCACCGAACAAAGCCAGAGTCCGTTAAGCTGCTGCTGACGTTATCTAAGCTGTACAAAGCTAGCCGGTAGCGTTTACACGAAAACTGCCTCTAATTTGTGCAAGAGTTTATCCGTGCTTAACAGTTATCTACAAAATTGTGCCTAGATTTTTATGTTTCAACACAACAAAAGATTTTCACATCTGATCAACAATGTAATAATGTAATGTAATATACCTTATATAGATAGTAAAGTAAAGTAGCCCTACTGCTACTGCTACTTTCCCTTCCCGGCTCCTAACCGATACTAATACTCGTATTTGTGAAGGAGGCCTTTGCCCAGCAGTGGACACTAACAGGCTGCTTTACTTTACTTTAAATCATTTAAAAGAAAACAATTCTTTTTCGCCTAATTAACAAATGCTGCACAGTTTAGGAGATGACGTGAAAGGTTTACCAAATACTGACTAACAATTGGGAAACCCTCTCTCCGGGTGCCCCTGAACTTTTACAGAGCCTAACCTTTTAAAGGATTGTTCGTTAAGCCTAATAGAATTTATTTAAACTTTGGTGTTCAATGTAATAGGATTATAATTTTTTCCGATGAATGTTCCATAAAGAATTAATTAAACATATTTTCAAAATAACTATCATCTTTCATACATTTAGTATTTAAAACATAAATAAATTAAAACGGTTTAAATTCCCCGTATACAACTTAGAATAAATAAGTGTTTCACTTTTGCTTCTTAAAATACTTTTGTTCGTGCGATAAGATTGAAATGAGTTTTTGATAACGTTAGAACGAACAGCCTTTTTCAAGTGCAACGTAGAAAATTCAAACTATACAATATATAAAATAGGTATAAGTGATACAATAAAAAAGTTACATAAGAATCACATGAAACAAATTTGATTGGAGGTTAACTCCGTTAACAGCTGGTAGATGTGGTCTCTGTTCATCCCTAGATGGACCGCAGTCGTGAATTATATTTTGATTGTAAAACAACAGAAAATTATTTAACAAAACTGTTATGTTGGTCTGGGTTAAAATTGACTGATGTGTAAATAACCTGTAAGAAAAAACTTCGAGTCACAAAGGAAAAGGCTTTTTTCGCTACGTCAGTGTCTGGGTTCGGCCTAGATATTTCACTTTAGTAATACTGATCAGTATCGGAAGGTTCATTTGAGGTTCAATGAGCACAAACGGGCTCATTACAACCAAATGAACCTGTACCAGACTGTAGATTATAGATTTGAATTGAATATATTTTGTAATTTATTGAATAAAAATTAGCATCATAGAAATAAAATTTATAAGCCACGATAGGCGTGTGATTAGGCGTTATCTGTCTCCGAATCTCCTGGATTCGAGTTCGATCCCGTACGTGGAGGGCTGGTACCAATGAGCCGCCATCTGTGACATTGAGCCCAAAAAGGTGAACCTCCGGTCAAAAGTGTGTGGTAACAATAAAAATTAAATGTCTAGACCTCTGACCACCTCTGTATTGAGTAATGATAGTTATGCACGATTGAATTTAATTAAAATATATATAAAAAAAATTGTAAAATTTTTTTTTAGAATCTCTGCCTAACCACCGGCGGCATGTGACACATTTCTTTTCATGTTTCTGTATTCTGCTGAGAGCAATTGTGAAAACTGCATTAAACAATTAAATGTTGGTGGTACCGGGAAACCAACCCAGATCACATATGCACTATAAAATTAGCTAATTTAGATTTAAATTAGCTATTTTTAAGAAAAAGCACAAAGTTGCTCAGCGCGCTATGGAAAGGGCTCGGTGTTTCTCTGCGCGATAGAGTCTGCAACGATGCTATCCAGGATGAAGATGATGATGATGAAAAATATGTTTTATTTTATATCACAGCCTGAATAGTATTTTCTTTGTCTTAAAATTGTTCACTGTATAATAATAATAAAAAAACTACAAAGAAGGAAAAAGTTCCAAGTAATTTATTGGTTGAGAAGTTCTGACGCTTATTAGTTAAAAATCAAATTTAAAACAATAAAGATGGACTCGGCGACGTCTCGCCAGCCGGTCCCTGTGACGCTGCTGAAATTAAAATATATTTCGGGGAATTATTTAAAACGTAAGTTTATTTATGACTTCAACTACATAATGCTGAATAGTAAAGTAACAGCCTGTAAGTGCCCACTGGTGGGGAAAGGGCTCCTCAAATACTGGTATCAGAAAGGATTTGGGAGCCGGGAAGGACGTCACATATCCTCGAAATAATATGTTTTTTATTGTTTCTCAGACATTCAGGTTTCCTCACGATGTTTTCCTTCACCGTTGAGCACGTGGTAAACACAGCACTCAAAATTGTTATTAACAATTATAGTGGTGCCGGCACCGGGGATCGAACTCAGGTCACTCACGCCCTATGACACTAAAGTGAGCGCCCTGACCACTAGGCTACCTACGGCTCTGAATACTATTAAATATTAGTTTAATACTATTTTAGTGTTAAATATTACATCGAGAATCGGTTTTGCTAATTAATGGTGTGAAAATGAAAATGCTACTCAATTCAGTAGTACTTGGGTAACCGCCGTTTTGGGATATTACGTGTGTATTTGTTACCTATGTTGTTGAAGAAAAGTTATGAAATCCCGTGAGAAAAGTTGTCTATGTTCTTTTTAATAATAACAACATTAGACGACAATTTTTTTTTTTTTAATGAAGAAGGGGGCAGACGAGCGTGCGGCTCACCTGATGGTAAGTGATCACCGTCGCCCACGAACATCCACAACACAAGAGGAGCCACAGACGCGCTGCCGGCCTTTGTTATTCTATTTTTTTTATTATATATATTATCTTTGTTAGTCTATTATTGAGAAACTAACACGATGGTAACACAATATTTGTGCTCAAACAAAATAACTCTAACATGAAACTTTAATCACCTAGGAAAGCAAAACATTATCTAAATACAAAATTCCGTCCACATGGTTAGAGCCGTTTCATTGTAACAAATAACATATGTACATATATGTATACAATAATTGTTTTTTTTTTTTTTGTTTCACGTGGATAAAAGGTTAAACACCTATTTTTTACCATCTTTTATTTGCCGGTCAATGATGGCAGTGACTGGTTATATCAGGATCCCCCATGGTTGAGAGGTACGCTGTTCGCCCGGCGATCTTTACAGGCGGAAAAGACTCGCAAGCACGAGGCTCATAAGTAGAAATAAATAAAGAGGAGACTCGATTGAGTAGCATCTGCTGCTGCTGTGCTGTGCTCTGACCCCTGTTAACGAAAAAGACTTCCGTCAACTGAGGAGGGGAACTCATGGCTTATCAAAGAGGAGGCTCGTGGCTTATTCTTACCTTAAGGAGGTACGAGACCACGGCTTGTGGTATCATCGGTCGAATATTAGAAACGACCTTGTGCACGAGTAAATATCGCGTTAGTCGTGAACCTGGGTCCACTTGAGTGCCGGTAAACGAGGAATGGGAGGGCTGTACGCGATAAGCGGTTTGTATTTGTGTATTGTGGAATGTGTACGTGAGGCGTGACCTCATGCTCATTTTTAACACGTCAATAATGTATATAAATCTGTAATGATTGCTTGTATTTACGCGAACACTACCCACTTGAAATGAGACTATTATTTACGGATTTTATCGCGTTTCATTTTGCTTTTGTATTCTCGACGTTTCGATTGCCTTATAGCAGCCGTGGTCACGGGGGGAATAATAGTTTAATTTCAAAAAAAAAAATGTAATAAAAAAATCAAGGACGCCTTTTAACTGGTGAGATTTGGCGCACTGGTGTGTAATTACCCAACGCCATCGCTAATGGGTTTTAGTGATTTCTAATTCCCTCGAAATTACCTGTTGAAGTTTATTATTTAGATGTTGATTCTGTGTTTATTTTATTCTGTATTAACTGACCCTAATTCTCCTTCTTATCTTAAGAACAATTTCCAATATCTTTATTCTGCTCATGACAGAGAGACTCGGTCCATAAACCAACTTAAAATTCGCATTCGACAACATAATACAGGATACTATAACTCTTCTTTTACTGTTCAAGCCACACTCCTCTGGAACGCCCTGCCCGATAACATAAAAGCAGCTCCTAGCAAGAAATCATTTAAGAGTCTAGTTCGTGATTACCTAATAGATCATTGACAATATTCGGCTTATCTATTTTAAATTTTTATTATATATTTATTTGTATGTATCTTTTCATATACTTGTATACGTATTTTATAAATATTTATTTAATTATATAGTGTGTTTATATGTACTTATCTACTTATTATTAATCGAGTTTTTTATTTTATTTTATTTTTTGTTTTTATTCTTGTTTTGTACCTGCCAACTACCTTTCACCATAACAAGGGTTGACTGGTAGAGAATGCCACTTGGCATTAAGTCCGCCCATTGTAACCTTAAGCTTAAGGCTAACAATGAAGAATAAATAAATAAATATATAAATGTTGTATATAATTTCATCAAGTGTGGTAGCTCAAACCGGCATTGATTAAAACTCTACGTTGTAAATTGATTGTATTCGGAACACTGCCTAGCCCGTTGTTAATGTTAAATTACCCAAAGTGTGCCGTTACATCACAATGTAACATTTTCTAAATTTTTAAGTACTCAATTTCTCATAGAAAGTTTTTCTGTTATTTAAAAAGGATTTATTATTTCAATTATCATAAAGGCTTGTTCCTCATGGCATGATGTATGGACGCATTTCTGTTTTATGTTGCGCTATGATTAGGTTCTATATTATATAAATTATTAATCTGTATTTGATTAATCTTTGAATATAAAATAAAGTTTAAAAAATAAAGTGCCCGAGTACTGACAGTGAAAAAGGGAAAGACACAGCTGCGTAAGGCCGGCCCTTTTCGATTAAAAACAAAAGTAAAGCTAGCGCTTTATAAAAGGCTACTCTGTACAAATTTGTGGCGACTTAATTACCTACGTTTCCTTTTTAATTTTCACCTTCGTTGTTTTTAATTTATTTTAATACTACATTAACATGGCATTACGCATTTTACATAATTATTCGATTACATCTACTTAAACGAACCTTCAGTCTCAGTTTATATATATTTAGAATGTAAAATGTTTATATTAAAATAAATGTAATAAATAGTTTATTAAACGTGGTGGAGCCAAGCGGCGGCTTTGATCGACCGGGTTGGTACCACGGCCTCGCAGATTACCGGCGTGAAGTAGAGCGTCTCATTCGGTGTGTGAGGTAACCGGAGTCCCTCTCCCCCTTCTTCTCCCCATCCCCCTTCTCCTCCCCAACCCCCTCGTCATCGTCCCTCCTCTCTCCCAAATAGTCTTGAAGGCTTGGAACGAATCTGTAGCACCTCTGGTGTTGCAGAAGTACGCGGGCGACGGTAATCACTTACCATCAGGTGAACCGCTTGCACGTTTGCCGCTTTTACTATAAAAAAAAACCCGCAGTACGCGAGACGCTAAAAAACTGGCAATTTCAAGTGTTGTACTTACTGCGCGCTCGACGGTGAAGTAAAACGTCGCGCGGAAACCGGCACGTGGGAAGCCCGCTAACCCACACCGGAGGAGCGTGGCGGCGACCCTCTCAGATATTTCAGAAGGAGGCCCCCGACCAGCTGTGGGCAATTGCAAGCTGCTAATTCAATCTTATAATAACTTTAACTTGGCGTGTGTTTTCGTCGTAAGATATTGCGTTCTGTATATCGGTAGCTTTATTCACATCTTGCGTCACCCACGGGAAGAAACTGGTGCAAGATTCTGACGTCCATACCACGCTGTTAAAGTAGTAATAACTTTATTACTCCGACCCTTCAAGAATTGACAGACAAAAATCAGAGGTGTTTAAAAGTCGATACGGAGAAAAGGGTGTGTGTTGGTGTACGTGTCATTAACATAAAATTTCTAATGTTGGAACATGTCATGACTAAACAAAAACTGTTTTTTTTTTTTTTTAATAATACGGTCTAATCACTAATGCCGCCTGTCCCAGGAGGAGCCCTGATTTAACGGCTGCTGATTTCTTCCTATGGGGCTACCTAAAAAGCAAAGTTTACAATCCATTGCCACCCAACCTGAATGTTTTGAAGCGAAGAATCACTGAAGAAATCAACTCTATTCGAAGAGCGATGCTCCAGCGAGTTATTGAAAATTTTAGCTCCAAGTTAAATGAGTGTGAACAAATGAATGGTGCGCATTTGGAAACAGTTGTTTTTCATAAATAAACTTCAAGAATTGTTCTTTAAATTAACATTAAATAAAACGAGATTTTATTAATATTTTGTTTTTATTTAACATCTAAAAACGAAAAACATTCTGAGACACCTTTACAAGATAGACGTTTAAGATCTGTCGCGTACTAACAATGAGTGACAGACATGAAGATTACTGTGTCCTTTTTTAATCAAATCCTCTGTTCAATGGTATACTTTTGAATGGTTGTGGGGTGATAATAATATATTGAAATGTGATTTTTACGAATAACAGAAAACTGATATTTATGTATGCATATCGTAAGTATGAGTAGACGGTAAATTTTGATATTAATTCTAATTATGATGTTATTAGGGTAAAGGGAATGTACGACGAATTTTTTATAATTTTTTTGAAGTAACTAATCTGCTTTATTCAACTTCAGCAATTAAGTAACATTTATAGCAGTCGGTTGTCTACCTCGCCCGGCACCGGGTTCATTGCACGGAGTGATATCGTGGAAAGATGCCAAATATGCTTTTGTATAAACGAACACTTACAGCATTTTTCATTCTTTTGTCTAATTTATACCTGGTTTGAATTTTTTAAATTAAGTCATTAACATAACATTTATAAATTAGATATGAACTTGCTATTTCCACCACCGCTGTTAAAGATCTCGATCTATTTTTTTTATTAAAAGGGGGCAAACGGTTCAGCGGCTCATCTGATGGTAAATGATTACCGTCGCCCACATCTACAATACCGGAGGAACTGCAGGTGCGTTGCTGGCCTTTAACTATTATTGGGGGGATACGAAGATATATTTAAGAGAAAGGAAGGAGGATGAGGAGGGGAATGGGAAGAGGGAGAGGGCCTCCGGTTACCTCACTCATCGATGGAAACGCAGAAGCACAACTAGCCTCTACTTCATTCTGCGAGTTTTAAGGTACTACCCCGGTCGAGCCATGCCATTCGAGCAGCAGCAAAAGCCACTGCTTAGCTCAACCACCATTCAGCTTAAATGGCTGGCTCTCAGCCTGGTGGGAGCATAGATCCTCCAGTACACTCTGTTCTATACTTACGATCCAACACGATCCGTTTGTCCCTGTATATCAGGGTGACTCACAGACCGTTGCCTCCGTTCTCCGGATAATCCGTGATCCTCCATGTTCCCATGCTGTCGTACAGGCAGGAGTACTTTTCAAACTATTCTTTTACTTTTAAACGCCGTTATAGTAAACATGTAACCAGCTAATAGCAAAAACCAAGGCAACGTTCAAACGTTTGCTCTGGGACCATTATTATTGTACCTCAAAACGAAACAATCATCATGTACGTAAGTATGCTTATATTTAAAAATGTTTGTATGTATGTATATCCCGGGAAGTTTTAAAAATCAAACACAAAATCAATATTTCAATTGTCAAAAGTTCTTTTTTTAAATCTACCACCGTTTCGTAATTAGGTTTCTTTGACGGAAGAAAAATTAAAGCTGCTTTAACGCATCTTGGCTGACTTCACATGTCCTTGATTTTTTTTTTAATATTGCACAGAATCGTAGGTTTGCTCACTATGTGTACATTCATTGCCGAGCACGTAGAAAATTCAGTAGCTTAATTGCCAGTTACAATTTTATCGGAGCGGGGACTTAAACCCGAAACCCTGGCGTACTTTGAAATTTAAGCAAGCGCCATAAATCCCTGAGCTACTCGTACCACGGCTATGTATTAGATGGTTTTACTAACAGTTGGAATCTTTGATATAATTGCACCGGAACATATCTTTTTTTTTATTTATTAATGTACACACAAAAAGGAATGAAAACATATTTTAGTACAAGGGCACTACTTCTTCCATACATTGAAATTTCTTCCAGCAGACCCTAACAGGATATTTCATTGAAATGGAAAACTTAGTGCGTCTAATACATTATATATTACTTTCTTACAAAAGCCACTACAAACAAACTAAAACAACAGAAACGGAAAATGGTGAATCTAATAATATATACACATAATTATAAGATATAATTAACATTTTAAGTAAGCATTACTAGAATATAAGGGACATTGATGTTATATACTAAGGCTTTCAAAGAGTTATGCTAAATTCGCTTTCTGATTATAGGGCTGACATGTCTGGCTTCCCTAACAATGGCACTTGGGAGATCCGAGCCATATTTTCTATCTGTACTGCTGCATTGTGTTCACGCCGCAGAATCAAATCGGGCCCAAGTACCGTATTTTTCCAAGTGATGTGATGTATTCGTACATTTAATAAAAATGTAGTAGAACTTTGCGGAAATCTTTTATACTTACTCGTGAGATCTAAATTGAAATATGATAATACGATTTCCAGGGCTTTGTTCAGTGTTTGATGATCGTTGGAGTCTAATCGCTAGAAAGTGCCCCATTATGAGGCGTTTTCAACATTGGTGTTGATCGACCATAGTTGGTTTCACGTTGGTGTCTGATATGTTAATGGCAGGAAAAGTTCTACAATTTCCTTTCATTCGATGGAATACGAACCTCAAAAACCGTGAATCAGAAAATAGTTTTCTGAAAACTGTGCAATGTAGTTTCTATCTAATATCTAGCAGATTCTTTTGAATCATTTTGATAAAGGCACAAATATGAAATCAATTGAAGAACTGTGGAACATGGCGTTAAACAATTATTTCTACAAACATTTGTTATATGTTCTTTATTATGATCGTCATAATGTAATAGTGAACAAAACCATCCACAGTCGATTTCACACGAATGAGTTAATTTTTTTGTTTGGTTAAAGAGTCAAATGAGCAAGCGGCACACCTGATTGTAACACCAGAGAAGATGCAGGTGCATTGCCAACATTGAACTGGTTATCTCACTCACCGAACGAAACGCAGAAGCACAGGATGACTCGACTTCACGCCGGTATTCTGCGAGGTCGTGGTACTACCCCGGTCGAACCGGCCCATCCGAGCAGCAGCAAAGGTCAGTGCTTGGCTCTACCACGTACTTAATTTCCGTATATAAGTATTACAACTTTTAGGAACATATTGGGAGCGATCAACACATTCCTAGGGAACACCATCGATGAAGAAGTACAGTGTTACTATTTTAAGAAAATTAATAGGAAGACTACCAATCGAAATTCCTCCAAAGAGAATTCACCCTTTAAAACTCTTTAAAAATATGATGATCATTTATAGAATGTTACTTTTAACCGCACATATAATCGTTTACACTGCACAGATCTACTAGTATCTTAATGCACTCTATAGAGTAATGTAGAATCAGAGTGATTTTAAAAATATCCCATACTTAGAATATCATAGAGCGCAATGAAGCACGATGAACTATTTGACCCCTGCTCGTTCTCATAACCCAGGCACGTTATCATCCCAAATAGGTCGTGACCGCATTCGTCCTTCACTGTGGCTTATCCTGTCAGTCGTCGAACTTATTATCATATATATATTAATAATGTAAAGAGACCATTTATTTTTATGGGAAAGGCGGCAAATGATCAATAGGTTAGCCTGATTGTGAATGATTACCGTCGCCCACATACATCTGCAACACATGATGTTGCCGGCCTTTAAGGGTATTTGGAAGATGGTAGAGAGGATAAGGAGTGAATGCGGAGGGGGAGTGGGCCTCCGGTTGCCTCACTCACCGAACGAAACGCAGAAGTATAAGATGTCTCTACTTCACGCCGGTAGTCTGCGAGGTCGTGGTACTACGTCGGTCGAGCCAGCCCATTCGAGCAGCAGCTAAAGCCACAGCTTGGCTCTACCACATTACGTTACGGCTCTAACACGTCTATCAATTATTAAAGTAGCTGGGACTTTAGTTTGGACACTGTGAATAGAAAAATGATGACGCAGACATGAATCGGGCAATTTTTAAAAGCATATATTTAAAATCGGTACTTTAGCCTTGTAACCTATCCGGTTGCTTTGTAAAATGGACAACTGTACATAATTAGGTTAGTAGGTCTTGACGTGTAGTAAAAAAAAAGTAACAGCCTGTAAGTGCCCACTGCTGGGCAAAGGCCTCCTTCTCAAATACTAGTATCAGAGAGGGAGCCGGGAAGGGCCCGCCACGCTGCTCCAGTGCGGGTTGCCGGGCTTCACATATCCTCGAAATAATATTTTTTATTATTTCTCAGACATGCAGGTTTCCTCACGATATTTTCCTTCACCGTTCAGCTCGTGGTAAACACAGCACTTAAAATTGTTAGTAACAATTTTATTGGTGCCGGCACCGGGCACTTACAGCATTTTAGGCTCTATGACACTAAAGTGAGCGCCCTGACCACTATGCTACCACGTGTTGTTATAATAGAATTTGTGATATTATGACACATGAACTGATCAATAATGTCTATCATTTTTTTTTTAATATCATTTAATTCAAAATAAATTAATGACATCTTTAGATCAGTCAGAAGTGGTAAACTACACTACCGCATCTGCCCCTTTTTCTGTCCGCTCCTGAACATAACTATCTCCTAGAAAGCGCGAGCAAAAGGCCGGCATCAATTTTTTGGATGACAAATTGGTGAGGGCAGTGTTACTCCCCATCACTAGTCAGTGGTAATCCCTCAGTTTAGGCAAATTTTAATGAATATTTCGTTATCGTACGGTTGCCGAAGCCAAGGTGTGTTCCCAAGCTGGGTGCAGCACGTGCATGTGATGTTGGCATTTGAAGAAATAGATGGAATATTTCTCCTTACAGACAGTACATAAACTAGTTAAAAGTTTTTTTTTTATATCTGAAATTATAAAACTCTGTTTGAAAATATAGTATCGACAGTTCACAAACATATATAAAGGCAGCCCAGGCCTAGGGCCCAATATTAGGGTATACGTAGCTCCGAGCGGTGATAATGCACCTTAATTTTGATTGTTCATCGAAGTTTAATATTGTGTCTATGGGTGACGATGATGATGATGTTTTTGGTTCGCTAGCTATATGTTCTTTTACTCCACTTACAATGGATATTTTTGTTCGTCCTATGTGCTCAAAAAAGAATCAACATTCAGAATCAACTTTATCCACATTCATTGTATTAGCGTAACTCTCACCTGCTCCAAAAAAAAAACCCTCTCAAAAATATTGATTGTCCCTTGCACCCCAATAGTGAGATTTTTAACGAGCTGCAGCTTTACATTTCACAATCATATCGGACTGATACGCTGATGTTTGCGTCTGTTCTATAAATTAAGCTAAGGAACAGTCTCTAAAAGTTCTGGTCATGGTAAGACTCGGTAACAGTTAGATGCCTAAGGCCACCGGCGTCAAGATAGAAAAGTCATATTATCCGTATCTGTCATATTATGGAGAAATAAATTTCTACTTCGCGTTTCTCTGAAAACGCCTCAAAGGAAACTCTTCGTTGTATTTAACAAAGTAGGCAGGGGCCCATTAAGACCGCTATTAAAACTTTTTCCACGAAAAGATTTCAGAAAAAGAGGGCACAACCCTCATGGAAGTTTAAATAAAATTTGAGGGCTCAATATCTTTAATAGGTTTTTAAAATGCCCGAACTTTTATTTATTTAGTAATGCTATGCAAAGGTTTTAGGAGTAATTTGAATAAATAAAACCAAATTGATAATTTTTCGGCATACGATGATAAACTGCTGACCGTATCCGACCATGGCATTATTTCACTCTGACCAGGAGTTACCAGTCTAGTAAGGAAGGAGGTAGTCAGTAAAGAAGCAGCCTTGCATTGCTCACTACAATATCTGAGAGGCTCTAAGGGTCCGGGAGGAGTCCGCCACGCTGCTCAAGTGTTCAAAAAAAAATTCAATAAATTTATTTCTGCAGCATAAACAATATCTGACAATAAAGTATAGACAGATTAAAACATGTTTAGGCTAATTTAGCTGTGATGTAATAAATGATTTTAAAATACATAAAAATAATACATATGTGTTGTATATAATACATAAACGTGTAATAAATAAATGAATAATATATTTAAATCTAAGGTATGTATGTGTTCAGGGCCTTAAATTCACGATTACATTGATTTACCTGGTGGTAGGAGTCATGTCTGCTTTACTATGATACCCACACTAGATAATAATCTGTATCGTGGGTTTTTTAAAGTTTTTTAAGTGTGACTAAGACTAACGTAAACAAATATATAAAAAGATACATAAATAAATATATAATAAAAATCGAAAATAGATAAGCCGAATATTGTCAATGATCTATTAGGTAACCACGAACTAGACTCTTAAATGATTTCTTGCTAGGAGCTGCTTTTATCTTATCGGGCAGGGCGTTCCAGTTTATTTGTAGATTATATAAATATATAATGGCATGGTTGGCACTGAATATTGCTATGTCGGAATTCATTGCCAATGTAGAAAAATACTGAGAGAACAACCGCGGTTGTCATTTATGCTTACATTTCATTTCAATTAATAACTTTTGTGTGCGTCCATTTCTTAGCAAATAAATGTACTTTCTTTCTTTCTATTTAATTATTTTTAAAGAATTCTAGCAATGCTATTCATTAAGTAACATTACTACTATTCCTTTTAACCCTTCAACTAAGCATTACAGCTTGTATCTGGAGTGGTACACGACAATAGCCCTAAGCCATTTGGCTTAGTTACATAAACACTTGACATAGAATAGAGATTATTTGAGATCACACAGCTCCCTAATATAACCACTCTCTAAAAGACTAGCTCTCAGTGAATGGGCCATGTGAATCGAATTCGAGTTATAGTCGAATGCAATGGCAGGCTTTGTTGGGTCAAAACGCATTTGTAAAGCGTATTCTGGAAGACCCATAACACGATTTTAAAACGTGACAAGACCACATTTAATATCAATTGCAATACCTGAATTGATTTCGCTTTAGATCGCAGTATGTATGGCATCGTAGATAGTTGCAAAATGGAATGGATAACTAACCTCTAAAAAGAACATAAAGGTAGTTTACCATATTCATTTTGTAAAGGGTTGTGTGAAGGGGTTTCTTCCGAAGCAGTTTTATCAGTATACGTAAGTGTCGTTCCCAAAGCGGTCTAAATACCTGCGAGCGGCGTTGTCTCTCAAAAGAGACCGCAGCTTGAACCGTATGTCAAGATAAACGAGGCCTAATAAGATGTGTGTTATCAGGCCGGAGGAATACATGCAGTTTATTATTTATTTTAATTTATTTTCTTAAAAACGTTTACATATATGAATTGCACATGGATAAACGCCCAGGCTGGGAACTATTTGTTATCCATACGTACACTAGACCCGTGCGGATAACGTAGTAGAGCCATGCAGCGGCTTTGGCTGCTGCTCGAATGGGCCGGCTCGACCGAATTGGTACCAGTACCTTGCAGAATACCGGCGTGAAGTAGAGGCATCCTATGCTTCTGCGTTTCGTTCGGTGAGTGTGGTGTCCGGAGGCCCACTCCCCCTCCCCATCTCCTTCCTCATCCTCACTCCCACCTCCCTCTCATCGCCCAAAGATCCTTAAAGGCCGGCAACGCACTTGCAGCACCTGTGGTGTTGCAGATGTACGTGGGCGACGGTAATCACTTACCATCAGGTGAACCGCATGCTCGTTTTTCAACTCCCATCCTATGAGAATATCCTAAGGGTTTGTTTAGGTTTCAAATATTTTGGGCACTAACATAACACCAGCTCCTTAATTATATTGTTATAAACTGATTCACAATCGAGAATTATACATTACACATCTTTGACTATACATTGACATCGAAGACATCTCTGTACGCGCGTATGTATGTATTCGCTGAAGTTATTGCTGTTAGCAGTTTTGGCTTTTACAGCTTCATAGGTTAGGTTTTATCCAATTCATAAGTTCCTTTACACAATGCATTTGAGTGTGGGCGGTTAGGGAGTGCCCGGGCGCGCGTTTGAGGGCGCGCTTCTCGCCCCTCTCACTGCCCTGCCCGTCCCCCGCACCAACCCGAATTTATATATAAAACACTCTATATTTAAAAATAAAAAATAAGTTTCTGTATTAAGACGCCCGTGTCGAATTACAAAGAAGGTATTTTAAATTAAAATCGACGAAATCCGCAGCGAGGATATCCCGAGAATTTTTAATGTAAAGTTGCGATAAATTCTGCAAAGTTAGTTTCATATCAATGTACAGTATTCACATAAATATGAGAAACTAGCTGTGCCCCGCTGTTACACCCGCGTTTAATTTCATTTATATATGCCTGCTAGTGTACATAAGTACATGACCATGGTTTATGTTTACTGCTCTGCGCCGATAGGCCGTATATGTTATTTAGCCTATAATCGTTCTCAATAAACGGTTATTTAACACAACGCATCCTGTACTGGTCTGTGATAACACAAAGATATAAACACTTTATTTTAGATTCATATTTCAATAAATTTCACCGAAACTCAAGTTTTTATTTTTCGTAACCACTGGTTATCATTTTAAAATTTAAAACGGCGTTCAACTCGTCTATTTCAAAAATGATATCATGTTTACTCAATATACGTTTACTAGACTAACGGTATGACTAAAAACCTTTTAGACAAATAACTTTTTAGTATAGGATCGTTTTAATGTTAAATAACAGTGAAACTAATTAAATTTGAATTTAGACAAAATAGGCCACTACGGCCGAGAGTAGCTGCAAATCAGAAGATTTTAGTTCCGAGTTCGATCCCCTACATAAAGGCCTCGTACCAATAAGTTTTTTCGGATGTATATGTACGATTTAATACAGTTGGCTTGAACACGACCACATGCTCACCATACGTCCTATGTTACTGTGGTTCCAAATGAGCACTGGTAATAGTAACTAAAAAAACATATTTTTTTGGGTGATCCAAAACACCCATAGTAACAATGTTACTAAGGTTTTCTTTAAGCTCTGATGACATACTGAACTCGGCTGACGTCTATGTTTATAATTACTAATATTGTCCAGATCCATACAGAAAGCACCCTTGACGTTTTAATGTAAAGTTGCGATAAATTCTGCAAAGTTAGTTTCATATCAATGTACAGTATTCACATAAATATGAGAAACTAGCTGTGCCCCGCTGTTATACACGCGTTTAATTTCATTTATATATGCCTGCTGGTGTACATAAGTACATGACCATGGTTTATGTTTACTGCTCTGCGCCTATAGGCCGTATATGTTATTTAGCCTATAATCGTTCTCAATAAACGGTTATCTAACACAACGCATCCTGTACTGGTCTGAGATAACACAAAGATATAAACACTTTATTTTAGATTCATATTTCAATAAATTTCACCGATACTCAAATTTTTATTTTTCGTAACCACTGGTTTTCATTTTAAAATTTAAAACGGCGTTCAACTCGTCTATTTCAAAAATGATATCATGTTTACTCAATATACGTTTACTAGACTAACGGTATGACTAAAAACCTTTTAGACAAATAACTTTTTAGTATAGGATCGTTTTAATGTTAAATAACAGTGAAACTAATTAAATTTAAAATCGATCATTTAGCATCATCATCATAATTGCAAACCTACCTGCACAGTTACGCGTGAAGTAGAGGCATTTTGTGCTTTTGCGTTTCGTTCGGTGAGTGCGGGGTAACCGGACGCCCCCACCCTCTCCTCCTACCGCTCATCATAATCCCTCACATCTCCCAAACACCCTTAAAGACTGGCAATGCAGCTGCAGCACCTCTGGTATTGCAGATGTACGTACGGCGACGGTAATCACTTATCATCAGGTGAACCGCTTGGTCGTATGTCGCACTTTTTTTTTATGGGAAAGGCGTTCCCATAAAAAAAGTATTGCCTGAATATGAGGCGATAGATGCAGACGTGCCTTGTGGCAATCTTTGAAAGAGGGATATGTTATGGCTGGAACGAACGGATTAATGAATATACGACATCCGCCTTTGAATTTTCTTTATTTAACTTTAAAAATATCCACAGAACTTGACGGGTTAGTGGATACTCTAACTCTGCCTTAACTAGGTACTTCACTAAACAGTTAAGTTGTTATTCTTAACTCTTAAGAAATAAAATTGTGTTTGTCTGTAACAAATCGCGCTACTGTTACAATTCTTTACCCACCTCTTTAAACCAATATCTTACCTGTTTTGTAAACGGATGGCCTGGAGTAAATAATTCATGAGTAATCTCTTTGTTTCACAGCTATCTCCCAAGGGTCGCTCACCCGCAATAAACCGACTTACACGTGTGAAAATGTCTTAATAAAACATAAAATTTCCACCTTCAATTAGGAGATAGAAAATAACAAAGAGCTTAAATTAACAAAATACATTTTAATCCATGCATTATAGAAAAGTAATAAAATAAAATAGTATACCTAACATGACTATAAGTTCCAGTACACAAAATATTGCATACCTTTTTTGTAGAAACCGTGTGTATGTTTGTCTTCATATTTATTGAAGTCTAAGCGATAAGTTAAAAATTATTTTAGTCCAATTGACCGCCTTTAGCTTTCATACGGGTCTATAATGTCTCTGGTCACGAACCTATGGATTTACGCAAATTATACATGGGCAATCGAAGCACTGGTAGCTCTAAAGTATTCTTCAGCGAAATTCGGGGTAGTACCATGGCCTCGCAGAGTACCGGCGTGAAGTACAGGCATCTTGTGCTTCTTCGTTTCGTTTGGTAAGTGAAGTCCCCCTCCTCATCCCCCATCTTCATCCTCCCACCTAGCTCCCAAATATCCAAAGGACGACAACGCAGCTGCAGCCCCTCTGCTATTGCAAATGTACGTGGGCGATGGTAATTACTTACCATCAAGTGAGCCGCCAGCTAGTTTGGCTCCTATTTACCATGAAAAAAAAAAAGTCTAACGGGTTCAAATCTGGACTTGACGAGAGCCAGAGTTTCAGCTTATATGAAGTCCGGAATATTATGCTCGAGCCACGTTTGATTTTTTCGTGCTTCGAGACCCGGAGCAAGGTCTTAGTTGAAAGTCTACGGTACATTTTTGAAAAGTAAAATACGATCTGAGGCGGTCTGTTCGTAAAGTGTAAGAGAAGTCAAAAATAAGCTTCGTACTCCTTCGTAGGACAACCAACGCCAAAACGTGATTCATGTAAGAAGATGACCATGTTGAACTTTTCCAAGACTTATTTAGAGCTTTGTGCTCTAATGAAGTTGTATAGCGTTCAAACGTAGATAAGTTTGTCATTAATTTATATTGTACTAACAGATGTCGCTGTACCTATTTTATATCGCGATATGGTTTCACTGGTTGCAGGCCTCCTGCTCGCGAATCTCTACCGCTGAAGCTGTAAATGCCACTAGGCCAACAGCGTATCTACGTGGGGGTTTTAGTCGGTCTCGATCATCTTCAATGCTGATCCCGACATAACCAGTCACCGGAGACGAGTGTAGTAGGTGTGAGCACATTTCCCCCACGTTAAACTAAAAAAAAAACTGGTTTATAATGCATAAGTACAACTAAGATTATTGTGAATAAATGTCGAGCAATAGACTACCGAAGAATTGTGTTCTTGGTCAGTTTCATTGCACCAGCGAGCTCCGTTAGTACCGAGCCGTTGTACAGTTGGTCCTTCGAGCCGGATGTGTCGGCAGGGAGCGCTTCTATGTTGTTCATTTTAGGAATTACACAGTTCTGCACCGGAAGGAACAACATTGGATTGCTGTTAAAAAACTTGTAACTGATAAACTTTTTAATTTTCCTTGCTGTAGTGCACCTCAATCTTCATTTTTTTTTTCATTTGCAAAGAGCTCATTTCTGTCTTCCACCATCGTTACGAAATAACAAGCGTTTTAATCGATTCGTTCTTAGCCGCTGGGACTAATTAGGGGCATGTTCTTTGTATCGTCTGTTAGCGCCTAGCTACAGATCTTGTTTAATGATTCGCGTCAGGGGTAACTAGCTGGAATCAACATTTCAGGCAGAAAAATATGTTTTGTTTTCTTAAAGGGCTTCGTCAAATTCTGCGACACGTTGACAGCCCGTCTGCTCCTAATAAACTGGGCTCACCGGAACCTTCTACAGTCTTCGTTGTGTAGCGCACTATCGTATTCTCTAACATACGACTGAAGCCCAGTTTTTGAACCGTCTTAAAGTTATTCCCACTGGGGAGGAGTGAAAGAATTCTGGAGTTCAACGGGATACAAAAAAATTGGTATGTTATACTCCTACTTACTACTTGTCTAATTTGAAGATCATGCTTAAACTCCCAATAATTATAGACATCTACCTATCAGAGAACTCAAAACGCCATCCTGCACGTGGTGGGCCCTTCTAGCTAAGAGGTTCTGGAGATCGAATGATGACTGAAAATCTATCCAAATATGCCGAACTCAAGTCCCACATACTAATGATGAGACAGGATCACGAGCGCGAGGGTTCTGTCGCAGTTCAAACATAGAATCTGTCTATGTCTAGACAGAGTGAGTAATGAGCATACGCTCTTCTAGTTTTCCAGTTCCCTAGTGCTTTCTCGGAGAGGCCTTTGTTCAGCAGTGGACTTATATGGGCTGATAAAGGAAGGAAGAAAGAAAGGATTCTTCCTTTTATTTCCTGCCGGAGGTTAAAAAGCGTTTATAACCTTCATTTCATTATTGTTTTATGTTAGATATAGTCGGAGAGCGACACAGCATCAGGCAACAGCTTCGTGATACAGATCGTCGCACCAGCGCCTGCAGCGTCTTTGCTCCTAAAATGATTTAACTTGCGGGTTTTTTACCGGCGTGTCTCTTCCACCGAAGGTGTCAAGGCCACCGTACTAACAGCGTATCTCTAAACCCATGGGGGATTTAGTCGGTCTGGTACTTGATGCTGTGAGCCGACATTACTGTCACTGCCTTCAGTTCAGGTAGCTGTTCGTACCTATCCCGCACGGGAGAAAGAGAGAACAAATTATATAAAAAATGAGTTTAGATAAATTTCCCTTAGGTCAATTGAAATTTTCATCGACGTTATATAGAGGTAGATGCCGTACTCAGGTAAGAAACTGTTAAATATTTTATTATTCGACTTATATTTTTGCTGATAACCGAGACGCTGACACGATATTTAATGCAGTTTCTCATACACGCTCAATTGAATACAAAGAACTTACTAACTTTAACATGTTTAAACGTAGGTGTATATAATCAAGTTTATTTTTATACAAGCATAGTCAACTTGTTGCATTATAGTGTTTCTATGAAAACAATTAATCTATCGTTTTGAAAAGATCGATACTAAATATTATCTTAAATAACCACATAACTTTGTCGTTAAAAGTAAATATAACTGCTGAGCGACTAAGTTATGCTCGCATCTTCACATTATTCTATCGCGAAATCCCTGGTTTTATGGTGCTGGTCTGAGTAGGGAGGAAATAGTCATTGCTCATAGGCTTCGATCTGGCCATGTGCCACTGAATGGTTTCGGGCATCTGATGGGTAAAACAAATACACCTAACTGCACAGAGTGCGGCCGTGTAGAAGATGTATATCATATGTTAAACGAATGTCTGCGGTCCGAAGATGAAAGATGTAATTTTTTTATACGTTTTCCAAATTTTAAACAAGAAAATGTGGGTGTTTTTAACAGTATTCTTGCTTTTCCAATTGCAGAAGAAGCAAAAGTACTTTATAGATTAGTGTATTTTAAGAGAAGATTGTTATAAGTAGCACGATTGGGGTGACGTGGTCACTGCGTGACAAAACCCTATTTAATTAATAAAGAGAAAATAAAGAGAAATAATATTCTGATATAATAAAGCTTAAAAGAAATACAATTTGAACTATTTTTTTA
The DNA here is from genome assembly GCA_029286595.1 of Bhutanitis thaidina. NCBI lineage: Eukaryota > Metazoa > Arthropoda > Insecta > Lepidoptera > Papilionidae > Bhutanitis > Bhutanitis thaidina. Next base: position 1,158,452 of record JAGSMS010000022.1, read on the forward strand.
ATCCTATACGTAAACACTTATGCAGTAAAAGGATCAATTAAAGAGAACGGTGCAGATTATCTCAAAGTCTGCTGGTGGAAACGTTTGTGTTTGTCAAAGAACCAATTGCGGAGAAGTACTGGTCCATTTTATTTGTTTACGCCGCACTATTGTAACGAATGAAGTTATTATTATAGCTTCGGAAATAAAACGGACGGTTATGCGAAATAGAAAAAAAAAAGTGCACTTCATTACAAAGTAGAAATTGAAACCCGTTTTAACCGACGAAAAGAAAAAAGCTGGTTATTAATAAGAAAGTACTTTTAAATACGTATTCACCGATTGTTTAGATTTTAGATGACATTTCTGGATATGGATGATTCTTCTTCATCTTCACATCAAATGACAGTTGTTTTGTTAATGCATTTAAAGGCCGGCAGCGCATCTTTAGCTCCTCTGGTGTTGTGGATGTTCGTGGGCGTCGGTGATCACTTACCATCAGGTGAGCCGCACGCTCGTTTGCCCCCTTCTTCTATAAAAAAAAAAAAAAAGATACAGCGAGATACTTGATTTATTGATGTAATCAATATTCTAAATGAAAAAAAACTTGACAAACGACAAAACAAACTAAACAAAAAAGAACAAGTAATGAATGTATTTTGTTACGGAATAAATCCTTTTTTATCATTAGTTTGGAGTGTAAAACGAGCGAGTGGCTCAAGTGATTATTGCTCTATTAAATACAATGGTATTTTAGTATCATTTTCTGATTCGTTTAGAAATCAGGGATTGCATATGAACAAAACATTAACATGGGGTAAACAGATAACCGAAATCAGACGCAATGTCTCTGCCACCATAAGAACACTCTATTGTCTAAAACACTTTCTTCCGTACAAGGCGAAGCTCATGCTTGTGCGAACTCTAGTTATCAAAAGCCACGTGATAAGCTAGGAGTAAACAATTAATCCAGGAGTAAAGGTTTGATCAGCAGCTGATTTATGCGGCTTATTCAACTGTGGCAAATTACACAATTTACCACAATATTTGTGAAAAAAGTTAAGGGCAGTTCTACATGTAAATTGTTCTGTATAATAAATTAAGTGTTTTCCTCATATCCCTTTTCTAGCGTCGGCAGACCGTGCGGCATTAAATTGTGAAGTTACGTAAAAATGCAATAGTTCGCATCCTAAAAGCATAGAAACAATAAAACACAAATAACATTACGTGCATTCCTACAATGATATAATTTGTAAATACAACTCTGTCGCCAGCCGGGGTAGCCTAGTGGTCAGGACGCTCACTTTAGTTTCGTAGAGCGCGAGTGACCCGGGTTCGATCCCCGGTGCCGGCACCACTAAAATTGTTAATAGCAATTTTAAGTGCTGTATTTACCACGTGCTCAGCGGTGGAGGAAAACATCGTGAGGATACCTGCATATCTGAGAAATAATAAAAATATTATTTCGAGGATATGTGAAGCCCGCCAACCCGCACTGGAGCAGGTGGCGGGCCCGTTCCCGGCTCCTAAGCCCTCTCTGATACTCGTATTTGAGAAGGAGGCCTTTGCTCAGCAGTGGGCACTTATAGGCTGCTACTTTACTTTTTTTACTTTACAACTCTGTTTACTGTAATAATTTATTAGACACTATTAATTAAACAAAGTGATCATCCCACTCATGGTACGAAATGTGGTGCGCTAAACACCTTTCATGTGCATCTTTGATTCAGAAGCTGACTAGCAAAAAATTTTAAATCTTCTATGGTGTTGCAGTTGTACGTGGGCGACGGTAATCACTTACCATCAGGTGAACCGCTTGCTCGTTTGCCGTCTTTTCAATAAAAAAAAAAAATACTTTTTTAAATGATCTTTCAGTGGTTAGTGGGTGCAGTAACATAAAATGTAAATTTCAACGCATACTGTAAATGCATCTGGAATATGGAAGTGAATAAATTTAAATATTGCACGGTGATTTACTTAAATTTTAAAGAACATTTATTTTACTATTCTTTCGCGGCCACACATTTTATGGAAAGTATTTTCGGAATTATAGAAAGAAAAAAAAGAAAGAAAAAAAAATATTAATACTGCATAAATAGTCGACACACACAGAAAACATGTTAATCAAAAATAAAAGTCGTCGAACTTCAAAATTACAAAAAAAATTGTGTGTCTAATGGCTGGACCAATAAGTCCAGATCAGCCTATTCTCAAGCTTTAGAGCCCGACATTGGTTTTCATCTGGAACCTATGTTCATCACGGAGGTCTAATTTGAAGCTAATGTATGCTTAAGACATTTATTACGTAACCCAACAAATAAGCATAACATAAAATAAAAATAAATGAGTGTGATGTTTTTTTTATAGGTTAGGTAGCAAACTACCAAGCGGTACATTTGATGGTAAGTTATTGGTAGAGGAGGGGGATGGGGAGGAGGAGCGAGCCTTCGGTTACCTCACTCACTCCACTTCACGTCGGCCCATTCGTGCAACAACAAAAAGTCGCTGCTTGGCTCTACCACGTTTAAAATATGTATGTATATATATAAATACGTACATAAATATATAATACAGATATCCAATATATATACAAGTATATTATTTATTGCGTTATGTATACTTTATTGTATACACCAAAAGGATTACAAAAGGCGGACTTAATGCCTTTTGGCATTCTCTAACAGTCAACCCAGGGCGTGAAGAAATGTGGTGATAGGTGCATCTAATTTATTATCATATAAATGACGAATTTATATTTACTGTATCCAGCTTCCATTGTGCATCGATCACATACCGTTATACGATAACGAGAGCGCAACCCGTTAAATTGTCAAACAGCTTTCTGGCATTCTATGACCACTTTGTACCGCTTAGTGTGTACACTTGCTTAATATTCGTGTTAGAGGCTTTGCCTCTCGATCCATATTAATAACGCGTGACAATCTGATGAGAGATTGGCATACTACGAACTTCTATTGTCCTGTTCTATTGGTTTTAACTCAAGTGAGAGATAAGACTTGTCAATACAAAACTTATTTGTGTTCTAATTGTATGGTGCTCAGTATCTCCGACACTGTTATTGAACTTTCCTCCAATCCCACTGCTGAATAAAGGCGTGCTATCAATATTTCTGGCTCAGAACCAGTGCCGCATGGCATGACATGTCCTCGAAATGATATTATTATTTCTCAGAGATTATTCACGGTCTTTAATAGATACAACACTTGATACAAAAAAAAATACTTTTTAAATGATCTTTCAGTGGTTAGTGGGTGCAGTAACATAAAATGTAAATTTCAACGCATACTGTAAATGCATCTGGAATATGGAAGTGAATAAATTTAAATACTGCACGGTGATTTACTTAAATTTTAAAGAACATTTATTTTACTATTCTTTCGCGGCCACACATTTTATGGAAAGTATTTTCGGAATTATAGAAAGAAAAAATATTAATACTGCATAAATAGTCGACACACACAGAAAACATGTTAATCAAAAATAAAAGTCGTCGAACTTCAAAATTACAAAAAAAATACATAAGTAATAACTGACACAAAAATTAAATCTTTGCTACAACTAAAACTAAACATGTGCTTCAGCATAAGACCGCGAAATTTTCAGGACTCAGTAATAACCGAGATTCTAAAATATATATATATATTTTTTTTTTTTTTTTTTTATGGAAAAGACGGCAAACGAGCAAGCGGTTCACCTGATAGTAAGTGATACCGTCGCCCACATACATCTGCAACACCATAGATGCTGCAGGTGCGTTGCCGGTCTTTAAGGATATTTGGGAGATGGGAGGGAAGAGGAGGGAATAGGGAGGGATGTGGGCCTCCGGTTACCTCACTCACCGAACGAAACGCAGAAGCACAAGATACCTCTACTTCACGCCGGTATTCTGCGAGGCCGTGGTATTGATCCGGTCGAGCCGGCCCATTCGAGCAGCAGCTAAAGCCGCCGCTTGGCTCTACCACGCATATATATATATATAAAATACATCCTGGTACTGGTTTTCAGTCCGACGCGCACCACAAGGCAACTCGAGCGTCTGCGTAAGTGCTCTTGAAAAATCCCTTTTATGTAAAATAACCATATTATACATATATTAATTACTTATGCATTAAAAGTACAGTACGTACGTAAGTTATTACATACTAATCATTAAAAAAAATCCTGTAACTTATAAATATTAATACGAGCTACGGATTGCGAGATTGAAGTAAAAAGAAGGCCGGATTCTTTTTAACACTTACAAAGGGAGTAAGCGGAGTTGATTTACTGTCTTCTCGATCCGCTGTCTCTCGCACGTGATTCCACGAGTCTTCCTTATACCAATCACCAATCCTCTGTCGTTTCTTCCTTTTTCTCTTCTTTTCTTCTTCCACTTACTTCAGAATTCACCACTGTACTGTCCTTAGCACGCTCCAGTGATCTTTATATATTGCCGAATTCCGATCGCCTTTTGATTTTAGATTATTCCAGAATATTCCCGAAACAGCATTTGATTTTTATCGAAGAAAATAGTCGTATATTTCAACCAGTATACAGCCACCCTTAGTTATCTATCGAGGAGTTTTGATAACATCGACTGGTAAATAATTATTTCCGATTATTCGAAACCGTAAGAATTGACAAGACATCATCGGGCATTCGTTACAATATTATAAACAATTTTTTTACCAGTTTTTAACATTTGTAGTGTTGTGACACGTATCGTTCATAATAATATCGATTAGTTACCTCTCGATGTTTGAAATTCTCAAATTGTTTCTCGATGATTTACCTCGCACTATGAAATTGACTCATGCGCCCTGTACATGACCACCACGTTTCTATCCATTACCTGTATTACGAACAACTTGCACAGAAACTCTGAGAAAGCAAAACGATTATATAAGAAGAGAATCGCGAAGATTATCTCAGGATCCGCAACTTGGAACGTTTGTGTTTGAACAATGGACCACTTGCGGGTAATCTACCCGTTCGTTTTCTTGTTACACGCCGAAGCGCAGTTGCCGACGAAGTGATTAATTTAGCTTCGGAAAATAAAACGATTGCCTGAGTAAATTAGCAAGAACTGGCGACGTTTTCTTGCGATTTATTTTTAATATATAAAACATCGACTATTTACATAGAAAAGTCGTGGATTTTAGAAGTAATTTTAAGCATAGTCTAGTACAAATAGTAATGTCCGTATGGGGAATTTAGTGGCTGTTAGCCGTTTTAGGCTTTTACTCGTTCATCGAACACTTGAGCCCTTGAGGCCGCAAGCGTATTTAAACTAGGTTTACTAATGCATGTGGAGAGGATGAATGAAAGTAGGTCGACGAAACAAATATATGAGGCGAGTGTAAATGGTAGAGTCGGGAGAGGAAGACCTAGGCGAACATTTCACCATCAAATCGGAGACATTCTGAAAAAGGTCAGGTCAAGAGTACTCCAAACCAACGTGCATGCATGCATGCGAAGATTGATGAGAGTGGAAGAAGCGAAAGACGTATGTCAGGTTCGTAGCAAGTGGAAGAAGATTGTCTCTACCTACCCCGTTGGGAACAAGGCGTGAATATATATATACAATACTAATGCACTTGTACAGCTTATTTTTATTCGATGAGCTATCTATGATCCTTTCTAAGAGACGTTCGGACCTCGTCTAGGATAATCGAGTCGATCTCTCTGGTACGCGGGTGTGTTATTTGCGCGACGCGCTCTGAGGCGTTGTCAGTGGATTTTGTCTGCGTTGTTGATTGATATTAAAATAAAATATTATAAAAATGTTTTGTATATTTTGAAAAAAATCCAAAAAAAGTGTTTCTTTCGCCGGTTTCTTCTCCGTCAGAGCAACCTCATTACGAAGCGATTTTAAATAAAAATGCGTTCAACATGTGTAATGTATGTTTCTTACGTTGAATAAACGATTCGATTTGATTGTTCGGTGTTAGTATGAGATGAATTTACCGAGTCTCGAGTCGGTCGGTCGGTCTGTCGATCGGTCGGTCGGTTGATCTAACATTGAAACGTCTTCCGGGTCGGCGAGGCCGTTACGCGGGCGTCGACGACGTCGCGACACACCGATGCCCTTTATTGTTGTTGCATCACATTACATATCAATTGTGTATTTCAATATTTTGTTTGTAACATTTAAACCTATATAGAACTAAGTGACAGTGGGATCGATTCGATTTACTTTGTACGCAAGTGTCACCGGTTTTTATTCCAGATGCCGGCACTTATGAAATGGTCTTTAGCATTTTTTTTTTCGATTGGCTTTATAAACCGAGCGGACTGTGCTGCAAACAGCATCAATCGAGGAAGATTATCTGTAATGTGGTGGTTATTCCGGAGGTCTAAGATGTAATGGAATCAATCAGGCTCTCTATACAATTCAAATCGGAACACAGCATTAATTGCACTAGCGGTAAAAATAGGTACTTGTGTGGTAGTTATCCAGACAACTCCTAAGCAGAGAAGTCTACCACCAGTTTTACCAATGTTTTCTCCGAAACATCACTCTCATCTGCACAAGGTGCAACTAACACTATTTTATTTATTTATTTATTTCAACTATTAAAATCATTACAGGAATATTATAACCGATACTTTATTACCCTCATCATCATCATCATTTCAGACTATCAGCAGTCCACTGCTGAACATAGGCCTCCCCCAAAGATTGCCACGAAGCTCGGTCCTGAGTCACCTGCATCCATCGGCTTCCCGCAATACTGCGCAGGTCGTCTATGTTATAACTAATAATAAGCAATGTGACCCTCGTGATTTCACTAAATCACACTAGTGTTGAGCCTGTAACCTCGTGATGTTTCTAGTTAAATATAATACCCGTACTGATGGATAATATAATCCCGATTTAATTACGTTTGTAATTTTACTTTTTTTATGTGTCAGGGGGCAAACGAGTAAGCGGTTCACCTGATGGTAAATGATTACCATCGCCCACGTACATATTCAACACCAGAGGTTCTTCAGAGAGCAGGTGCATTATCGGCCCGGAAGGGTGTTTCGGAGTTGGAAGGTAGGATGAGGTGGAGGAGTGGGAGTGGGCCTCCACGGTCACCTCACTCACCGAACAAAGCTCAGAAGCAAAAGTTGCCTTTTTTATATATAAAATAGGCTTACGTTTGACCTCAATCTCGCTTGATGGAAGGCGAGATGAGGCCTAGGATGGTACACGTATGCCCAGTGTCTGTTCACTGTTCTACTTCACGCCGCTTTTCTGCGAGGCCGTGGTAGAACCCTGGTCAACAGCAAAAGCCGCTGCTTGGCTCTTAACTTAAGAATATGTTTGAGATTAACTCTTTTAGGTATCATTCTAGTTGAGTGATCTTCTAACCTCTGGAGAATGGAGATCTCTGAGTATTACTTAATTTGAAAGTATTTAACTAAATAACTTAAAATTTACATAAAACGTAACTTTAGATTCATTCTTCGCGTGCGAATTGATTTTAGAATATTTTCGTACCATCGCGTACTTTTAAAGTTACTTCAACATCGTGCATATGCGACTAAAATGGCTATAAAATAAAATGGCTCTATGGTTACGGGACGTGTTATCTTATCTTTATGGTGGGAGACGGTATAAGTAGTACCTGAGCACGTTACAGGTAACAGTTTAGTTTGCAGCGTGATGTACTTAGCTCTGCTCAACCGAACATTGTACAGTACGTGAACGATTTATGCTCGATTACAGGGTTTGGTAGAATTATAATTGTTGATTACAATATTATACACGCGATACACTACACATATGAAACGATACTATTATTTACGGATTTTTTTTTTTTTTGTATTCACGATGTTCTCGTTGCTCACCGTGGTCACGTGACGGCTGTTGTACAAATGTCTAGTGTTCGTGTAAATACAAGAAATCATTATGTTTAAATCCTCTTTGGTTTAAACAGTCGTCTAATCATTTGTTTTATTGAAGAGCTATTCAATTTACTGAGGAAGGCAAATTAATGGATGCGGTGGTATATTATTTATGGGGATACATGGGGATACATTCATTAATGTTCGTATCTCATTTGCATGTTTATGGTAGCTGTGAGAGAAGGGGAGCATGGGTAGCGTGATTATACTTGATGAAATAACTTACCAAATAGACACATAACACATCATATTATTCTTCTCTGTGAAATAGATACCAAATAACAAAATTGTCGTGTTTATATAAATAAATTTATTAATAAAAGTAGTGAACTTTTTACTAACGCTAAACATAGCATTTCGCTTTCTAACGCTGATGTTTCTTTTTTTTTAATGGGAAAGGGGGGCGAACGTGCAAGTAGCTCACCTGTTGGTAAGTGATTACCGTCGTACACCTGCAGCACCAGAGGAGCTGCAGGTGCGTTGCCGCTTTGCTCATGCTGCTGAAAGCACTTTCCTTTTGTCTTTTGTTATTTTACGCTGATCTAATGGTGCAACACGTACATCATTGGTCTTCGGGTCAGGGCGTGCTGTGTCACAATAGAACAGTGTTGTGCTATGAACCTTTAAACCGCTTTTGACTCTTCCCCCGATCTCCGCTTTTGACTCTTATGCTCTCTCTCTTTGAATAAATGCTTCTCTGTTTGTGTATAGTATATGCTATTAGCCAATTAAGTTAAATTCTACCTAATATCATAAGTGTGAAAGTACATTAGTTTGAATGATTTAACTTGTTTAGATGTTTGTCTTCAAATCACGTGGCTCAACCGATTTTGATGAAATTTGATATGTTGAGTTTTAGGAAAGCCGCTAGCATTAGTATTTTAAGTACTTTTAGTACTACTAGAATGTAAAAATAAGAGTCTCCTTGAAAAGGTTACGAGGCTCGAAATTGTAGATTTTCCGCATATCTTACTTTTGTAAAACATATATTGATTCCAATCCGTATGCAATTCCCCACAGCAATATACCATAGAATATGATACAGTAGAAGTAATCGAAACCGAATAATTTATTTGTAACAATGTCCTCCTACAAGTAAAAATGCAGAACTTCATTAACTTCATTAAATTTTACTCATCAGTACATGGAACTGAAATGAAAGAAAATTATTTAATCTTCGACTTCGTTGGCCTAACGTCAATTCTTATTTTTTTTTAATCTACCACCGTTTCGTTTTCTCTGATGGTGAAGAAACAGACGAAAGAAACTATTATTATTATTGTAATAATTTTATTACATAAAAAAAAATATTTAATACAACGTGACAATGATAAATAGCATAGTCACATAGCCAACAGAAGCTTGCAATCAATATAAAATGCGAGATCCACAACTAAATAGGTAACGAACCAAAGCACATAACATTGGGATATATCCAAATCCAAAACATCATTCAACGTTCACTGTCTAAGCGAGAACTGTAATCAAAGACGATTCTCATTCTAACAACTAATACATTAAAATACTGTTTCGATTGAATCGCATACATAGGAAGTAAAACCAGAGGTCAGATATCAGAGGTCCTTCAAATGCACGGCAGTTCCATTAATATTCTGAAAGCATATTGGATTCGCAAAGCCTACTAGCCCCTAGTATGTAGACTGCATAAGTGCTGAACGTAGGTTTTAAAATGTTGAGTGCAAATTGAAAAAATTTTTTGCTATGATCTGCGTTTTAACTTCAATCTTCAATGTACTAAACCTTTAAGTGGAGATATATTGTGCGATTAATATAGCTGATGTTTATTTAATTACGTCAAAGTCGTGAATATTTAGGATCAAATGAAACTACATCATACATAAGCAAAATAATTTTATAGAATTCATAATTAACAGTTTTCAATTGAAATTACCAATTACGTGGAAAATGTGATTAAATTATCTACATCAAATTGTTTTAGTACACTGCTGAACATAAAGTTTATTTCCAAAAAAAGCTCTACAAATTTAGGATACATTTGTTGAAAGTTCTGCCCATACTCAACACTCTAGGTGAGCGCAGTGCCGGTAATGCTCGCGCTAATGACGCTGCTCCTCAACACTATTCTGTGGATAATCTTCTAAGTGACATCCGCCGACCACCACGTGCCACGTGCTTGAAGTGACTTTGGTATTTGGAGAAAGATTCACCTTTACACCATTTATCTCTTATTTAAGTATGACTTTCAAAATAAATGGCCCGTTTCATGAGTTTTATCTTAAGCACTTACGTACTATTCGCGCGAGGATTAATGCTACCGCTATTCCAGGAAAGCAAATACGAATCAGTTCTTCCACAAATATGAATTAATTTTTTTTTTTCGGGAATGGCGACCTTCCGGATACCTCACTCACCGAACGAAACCTAGATGCACAAGATGCCTCTAATTCACGCAGGTATTCTGCGAGGTCGTGGCACCAATCCGGTCTAGCGGGCTTTTTCATCAATCTATCGATTTCCGTAGTATAATATAGTAAGTCTAGTTCTGGTCTAGTTCTACTTACCCATTATATTGTGTTGCAGCTGCTAAAACAATCTTATTTGTCTCTTATTTTTGATGAATAATGTCGTAGTGAGGTTATATTTATATCGGTTCACTTGGCTTCTTTCAACAAGCGAGCATTTCGTTTCGTTCCTTATTATTACGGGAACACTTTTAACGCAGAAATATATATCTTACTTATCTGAAATAAAATTTCTACTATATAACATTCCAATATCATTTCTCTTTCAACTAAAAATCAGGACTTGTTTTGTAGTTTATAAATTAATCAATGGTGCGTTCAAACTATAGAAATTATTTTGTTATCTCACGTGAAGGGATAATCTTATGATTATTCTTGATTCGATATATGAATAGGATTTTATGCTTAGGCTAGCGGCTGCCCGCATTGTCGTCCGCGTGTTCACAAATTCTTCCCCAATAGAATTCTTAATTTATTTTTCTTATTTCTTTTTAACCTCCACTTATTTTTTTTTTTTAAAAAAGAATACCAGCAATGATATTTAACTAACATGTTAACCCTCCAACTAAGTATTAGAGCTTGTATTTGGAGTGGCTTACGACAATAGTCAAATGGTGGGCTCGAACCTGCGACGTCATGTATCGCAGTCCGCACCCTAACCCATTAGGCTATTGGCGCTACATAAGAAATATTCTGTATTCTGGATGCAATCTGCATACATAAATCGCACAAAGACTAACACAGATGTGGAAATATTATTTGTAGTCCATACAGATACTTGTCCCTTGCGGGATCCAAACTCGGCGCCCACAGCACCGCTGCCAAAATTTTAGGCACTACGTTATGATTTACATGTTTATAAATGACTGTTCAGTCCTTAAAGCGTCACTGAACGACATACAAACTTTTCATTTATAATATAATAAAGTAGGATTAAACCTAGACCTGATAGTCTGCAACGATGATATCCGCAGTAGAACTAAGGTAACACATACGACATAGCCGTAAGGATCAGCAAGCTGAAGTGGCAAAGGGCCGGCCACATAGCTCGCAGAACTGACAACCGTTGGAGAAAAAAGTTTCTCGAGTGGCAGCCACGTACAGGCAAACGCTTTGTTAGACGACCCCACAAGATAGAGTGACGACCTGCGCAGTGTTGCGGGAAGTCGATGGATGCAGGTGTCTCAAGACCGAGCTTCGTGGCAATCTTTGGGGGAGGCCTATGTTCGGCAGTGGACTTGTGATAAGCTTAAATGATGACGATGAACCCTAGACGTTCCATCCATGATTTTTTTTTTTATGGAAAGGACGGCAAACGATCAAGCTGTTCATCTGATGGTAAGTGCTTACCGTCGCCCACATACATCTGCAACACCATAGACGCTGGTGCGTTGCCGGTCTTTAAGGATGTTTAGCCTTAACCCGAGATGGGTTGGATGAGGAGGAGGATGGGAGGGGCAGAGGGCCTCCAGTTGCCTCACTCACCGAACGAAACGCAGAAGCACAAGATGCCTCTACTTCACGCGGGTATTCTGCGAGGCCGTGGTACCAATCCGGTCGAGCCCGCCCATTCGAGCAGCAACTAAAGCCGCTGCTTGGCTCTACCAGGCTTAATTTCCGTCTAAGTAAGTCTAAGTAATTCCGAATGGGATATTAATGTAAATACACACATACAAACAATTTTTTTAAATTAGTAAAGCATTAGGTCGAGTTTAAGTTAAATAGATTCCTGCAAAGTTTTGTTTATTTTATACAGTAAGTTTAAACGTAGAATGCCCCAATAAATTCAAAGCGCAAGATAAACAAAATCAGTAAACTGCGGCGGTTTGTATATTTAGTACTGAACTAACTGAACCTTACTACGATATCGATCTTAAATTTAAATTACTCTATCGTTATCTGATGTTTATGTCCGTTAAAAAAAACATTTTTCTATGCCTCACTGACAAACTCAGACGACGTGACGTAATCATGTTCCTTCTCTATAACTGAATTTTCTAAATAAACTTAGTTAAATATGTTATGTTCAATGTAAATAGAAAATTACACATCCTTTAAAAACTAATACGCTAAAGCAGCTTTCGTTGTGTGGTTAATCCACCAATTAAATTTTATTTAATCTTTGTAAACCTCGCCATTAAATGAACTTTATTTAAAACTAAATAACGCAAGCAAAATTAATTAAAACTACACTTTTTAATTAGATTCTTGATTTGACAGACTAATTCCAAATTCAATTTGGTAAAAACAGATTTTTACCTTTCTAGTAAGTCCGTGGAAATTCAAATATTTCAAATTTATGACACGTTTTAATGACATGATAAATGGTAGAGTCGGGAGAGGAAGACCTAGGCGAACATTTCACGATCAAATCGGAGACGTTCTGGAAAAAGCCAGGTCATGAGTACTCTAAACCAACGAGCATGCATGCGAAGATTGATGAAAGTGGAAGAAGCGAAAGACGTATGTCGAGACCGTTGCAAGTGGAAGGAGATTGTCTCTGCCTACCCGGTTGGGAACAAGGTGTGAATATATACATACATATATTATTTAATTAATGAATTGTGTTAATAAGACATAATTTTATTTAACTATTTAGTAAAAGTTTTTTATTAATGACTGCACATTTAATATTATAGTTTAACACTACATACCAGCGCTATGTCCTGCTATTAAAAAAATGTGTTTGAATAAACACTTGGTTTTTGACAGTCAATAACCGTCAAAAAATATTTTAATAATTTTTTGAAAGTCAGTAGAGCCAGTAGTTACCAAACAAAATTTAGAGAATCGTTATTTTTAGTGAAAAAGGTTAATGTTACAGATAGTTATTCGGCTATCATTTATAAATCGAAATTTTTTGCAGAATATCCTAAGTCCACTTTTACGAAGCTCACAGGTTGCGCAGCGGTGGCAAATATTTGATCTATTTTACTATCATAAAATAGAAATTAATTTATTTAGAAGACAGTAAAATGTCATTTAAACGCCAGCCTTGAATGAGACTCCAAGTGTCGGCTCCACCGGCACGCGGTGCAACCTACGATGTGACGTGTGAAGGCTCCGGCTACCGAATGATGAGTGAAAATTCATCAGACTATACCGAACCCAAATTCCACAGATTAATGATACTATTTATTCTTTTTTCTTGACATTAAACTAAAGGTTACAATGGGTGGACTTAACGTCAAGTGGCATTCTCTACCAGTCAACCCTTAGTCGATAATTTTAGGTATTTTAATCGCTTTTCCCTGCACTTACATAAAAAGTTAGTGAATTCAAATTTGAGACTGTAAAATTGATTTGAATGATGAACTGTCTGAAAAGATTTATTCAGTTCTATCAATGATTGATACATTTAAACGAGCGTACATCGGCGTCATGGTGGCTTTTCGACTGTAGAGCTCACACTACGCTTACGCGATCGAGGTGTGAAATTCCATCGGAAATGAAATGAAATTGAAATTTTAATAAAACATTTCTGCAAGGTACAGAGGAGAATTTATATTACATTCAAAGCATTGAAATAACTGAGAATTGGGAGAAATTAATGAATTAATGAAAATTCTTTACTTGATTCAAATTTCGTTGTCTATTGATTGTCCGTGGTTATATTGAGCCCGTGGGGCTGGTCGTGTTGAATTACAACGACCATCCCTTATCATAATCAGGCCAACATGAGAAAAAAATGTAATGTATAAAACAAATAAAGGTTTATATCATAAAAATAAAACCAATTTTTTTTTCATTGCCTTTATTTTTGTTCCTAAATATACGTCGAACGATTATATGCTTAGTTAACTAACGACTTCAAATGAACTCTCTTAAATGTATTGACTTTTACAAAATCTTTAATTTGCTTGGGTTAACTTTATATATAAAAATTTAGACGCCGGCTGTTTGCGCTCCCAATACTCGAAAAGTAGTCGGTCGATTGAGCTCGAACGAACTTAACATTTGTTTGGCTATGTTGGTGTGTTGATGTAGGAACCAGAAAAGTGGAGAACGAATAAAAATAAAAAAATAAAACTTACGTTTCAATCAACACGGTGAACAGGCGATTCGGTGAGTGCCGTATCGGTACACCGGCGCAGGCCCTCTCTCTGCTCCGGATATATTCTGATGGGGAGCATCATCACTACCATTGCTGCACTCACCTCCCCATCGGCCCAGAGTGTTGAGTATGGCTGTACACTCCTCGAAATGCAGGTCAGCGTGCTGGCGCTTTTTTGGAAGCCTACGTTAAGCAGTGGACTTGGATAGGTAGACGACGATGAAGAAGAAGATTATCCTGAAGCACCAAACATTCACACCTGACACCTATAGGTGGCAGGTGTGAAAGCAGCGGCTTCTGTAACCCACTTTTTACTTCTCCGGGATAGAAAATGCCTCGTCGCCAGGTTTGTCTCTCCAACACAGGAAGAGAGAAACGGCAATTTCATTCATTTCGTTCATTCATTATAATTCAACGCATTTTATTAACGGAATATGGTATGTGTACTTATTGTATGTAAGTGACTGTAATATAGTAACTCGGTTGTCTTGCTACCCAATCCAAGTGTAAAAGTTGTTTCATGATATGATGTATGGTCGGTTTATACGATGCTTTAATATCTTTATCCCTCTCTAGGAAGGCTTTTTATTGCCATGTTGTGACGTGAGTCAAGCATAAAACTTTTTTATTGATATGTTGTCGAAATAATAGCCATGAAGAGTAGAAAAAGAAATATTTGAGCGAATTGATATTAACCAATTAGGTAAGTCCAACTTCTACCCAGAGGTCAATCGACGAATCCAACTCGGCTGGGCTGCGTTCGGGAAACTACGTCATATCTTCTCGTCGAGTATACCGCAATACCTCAATAGCAAAGTACAACCAGTGCGCGTTGCCAGTCAAGACATATGGAACTGAGACATGGTCCTTCACTGCAGGCCGCATGAGGCAACTCAAAGTTGCTCAGCGCGCTATGAAAGGGCCTATGCTCGGAGTTTCTCTGCGCGATAGAGTCTGTAATGATGATATTCACAGCAGAACTAGGGTAACCGACATAGTCGCAAGGATCAGCAAGCTGAAGTGGAAATAGGCCGGCCACACAGCTCGCAGAACCGACAACCGTTGGGTAAAAAACGAGCTTTATAGCAATCTTTGGTGGAGGCCTATGTTCAGCAATGGACTTGTGATAGGCTGAAATGATGATGATGATGACGATATTAACCAAAGGTTGTTAAATACGAATTCCGAAGATCCTTCTGGCTAAGTTCCACCTCGGTGACAATGAATACTCTCGCCCTTGCGTGATTGGTTTTTTTGTTAGTGCGACACATGAACGCGCAAACAAAGCGGCAGTCTTTTCCTTCACGCACCCGATGTAACGGTTATGCCATAAAAACGGAGAAAGGGTCAAATGTAGTATCAAAGAGACGGAGTGCAACTCAATATACATATAAGACCGGAGTACCAAATCATTTGTGTGTTATACAAATATTGGCTTCGGCCGGGATGTATATGTGATATTGACATTCACCCATGAACCACGGTGCAGAAGAAGTCACGCGATCTCCATCAGATCTAAAATTGTGGCATCGACTGGGCAATCAATGACGGGTAATATGTCTAGTACTAAGATCATCGATTCAGCTATAAAGCTAATATATAAAGATTTCTGGCAAGTTTTGTAGAAATATAAAACCAATTGCTTACTTTTACAATATTTCAATATTCAACGTGGTAGAGCCAAGCGGCGGCTTTTGCTGTTGCTCGAATCGGCCGGCTCGACCGGATCGGTACCACGGCCTCGCAGAATACCGGCGTGAAGTAGAGGCATCTTGTGCTTCTGCGTTTCGTTCGGTGAGTGAAGTAACCGGAGGCTCACACCCCCTTCCAATCCCCCCTCCACATCCTCCCTCCCATCTCCCTAATACCCTAAAGGCCGGCAACGCACCTGCAGCGCCTCTCGTGTTGCTGATGGATGTCGGAAACGGTAATCACTTATCATCAGGTGAACCGCTTGCTCCTTTGCCACCTATCCCATAAAAATGTTCATATAAATGAGGTGGTCGCTCCGAGTGGGCTTGACCAGCCCACTTCAGGTGGCGTATTGGATGGCGGCGGGCGGGGGCGGGGATAGTATTAGCTTAGCATCGCTCTCGTGGCCCTCCACAGCCGAGGTGGAGTCGCGGAGGAAGAGGAGTTTTCCTTGCCTTGCCATGCCTTTCGCCATTCTCCCTATCCTTCGTAACTCTGGCGGGGGCCGCACCACTGATGCGGCCGTGGTGGGGCCGCGAGGGGAGAGGAGTGTCGGTATTACGTTGAACTGTTCTCTCTACCCTCCGCGGCCGAAATGTGGTCGGACCAGATCCGCCGCGGGGTGCCGGGGAGGCTGTCGGTTAAGAGCACCAGCCTACCCGATCATCATGGCCTCCGGGTGGCGGACTCGGGCAGTCCGTTACTCTCGTGGGTTTGGAGATTGAGAAGGAAGACGCTTCTGTGTTGTATGAAGATGAAGGTGGGGTCGCGGATGTCTGGCGAAAGCGTTCCCGTGACCCTGCCGACATGCGACGAAGGTGGAACACCATGGGGTTATAGTCGGTTTAAACCCGTCATAACCCGTCCTTGCCCCCGAGAGGACTCGGAGGGATCCGTTACCCTCGTGGGCTTGGAGGCTGAGTAGGTAGGCGCGTCTGTGTTCCGGCGCGTTTGGTGACGACGGAGTGGGAGAGGACATGTTTACTCCCGAGAAGGGGATGCCGAGAGTGGCCCCGCTGGTGGGGTCACCGTTGTGTGCGTAACCGTTCTTCTCTAAGCGCTGATCTCCTTGTGGGGTTTTAGCTTGTCCAAGCTTTAAATGAAACGGCATCACAACCATGACAGCGGTTATACATAAGGCTTCTCCTCATGTACAAAAAATAGCAGTTAATTTTGATTTGAATTAGACAATTATATTGAAAGACAGGAGTTGACTGATCTGTTTGGCAACCAGCTAATAACAAAGTTTTAATTAACATAAAAGTTATCTAATAAACGTAAACTATTTCCGAATGTGCGGTCTGTTTCAACTCATCTATAACTCCCACGTACAAACTATACAACTAACTAACCACAAACAAACCGACTGACCTGTACGTATTATATCTAAAAGAATAAGTTTTTTTTTAATTATATTTCATTTGGCGATTTTGGGAAAAATGCCGAGTGTGAATTTTTAAGATGCGCGCGCACACCGACACCTAAAAACGACACCATGACGTTGGTTGGTAATTGTTTCTCACGTTTTCGTAAGAACTGATAAATTTATTCAAGGTAGTTATTCAAATATATATGTGGAGATAAAATAATATATTCATACATAAATATACATGTGTATTTGCGTGTGATTTTTAGTAACATATAGTGGTGAATTATAATTTTGTTAGTATGAAAATAATATTTTTGTCCACCGTTTTACATTTTCTCTGTTCAATCTAATGGTAGACTAGTAGAGAATGTCTTTTGGCATTAAGTCCGCCTTTTTGTTCTGTAATGTGCAAATAAAGTTTAAATAAATAAATAATTTATTGTGAGTATTCGTGATTAAAGTGGTTTTTATACTATTAACTTTTTAAGCGAGTTTATATATTTGTTGTTAACTAGGTATTTTATTTGTTTACTTTATAAATTATTATTATTAGATTTTTTTTTTTTACTTTGTGCGTGCGCACATAAGTACACACACATTTATTTGTATAGAAACTAACTTTTCCCGGCGGCTTCGGTGGCGTTGAATTCTGTTTAGCTATATATTACTTTCCAATGTATATACTGTGTGCGACATAATATATAGTTATGTAATATATATACTATGTGATGACAAAGTCTTCAATAGTCATAGATCCTGCCTACCATACATAGCAGGTGTTCTGTGGAAATATTCCATATTCAAAAATATGTTCATGACTTCGTAACCGGCGAAACAGACGTAATGAAACATTCCCAGATTATTCCCAGAGTATATAAAATTCATGTCAATAGTTGTAGTAGTTCACTAGCGATAGGTTTGTTTGTCTGTTTATCTTATATACATATGTAAAGTGAAGCGAGGCATGGGGATAGCAATAGTCGAAAAAAGGATATCATTGAAATTCTTTTGGCGTTAAACAGATGACAGAGAAAACTCAAACTCTCTACAACGTCAGTACGAAATTACAAAAACCGAAGACCAGTAGCAGTGTCTCTGTATTGGTGCCTTCTTGGAAGTGAATGTCCAGCAGTGGACTCAGCTGCCGACGAAGTAAAGAAGCTAAAAGATTTTACACTAAAGTTCAGAAATAATTGCTAAAATCGCGGTTATTTCAAAAACAAAAACATTTTAGTAGTTAGAAAGAACCGTTTTTTAAAAACTCACACCTGTTAATTCTTTTTTAAATTCGCATGCTGGACGTGCAGGCTTCAAAAAACAAAAGAAATACAGCAATCCGGTAGACAAAAAACAACATTGTCTGACGTCCTAACATTTTAATGAACCTCCGATCCCTAACCCGTTTTCAGATGTTATCTGGAAAAAGAATGTTGCATTTGGTTCCGGTTTCATTGATTAATTAGACAAAACCCTTTCACGTCCGTGTATCCCTAAAATGGGGTGGGGTGTCAACACTATCATCTTTGCCGTTTTAACCCACTTTTGTGATGAGCCTATCGCCGTCTTAGTGTCCAAGTCGACGGTAACAATCATCTATAGATTTCCAGGTCTCCTGATTCGAAGGTAGATTTGTATATGCTGATCTCCATCACTAGTCGGGTGGATATTCCGTCATCAATCGGTACCTACAGTCTCTATTGTCGGCTATCTGGTGCAGCAGGTGAAAGTTGATGGCATTTGGAGACAGCGATGGTTGGTATATTCGTGTAAAAAAATATATAAAGATTTGTGTAAGCTCAACGCTAAAACGGTTATTAGGAGTGACGCCTCTAGCGGAGGTAGATTCTTAATTGTGTAGTTACACGAATTTCTTTTCACTACTTCACTTGATTTATTTATATAGGTCTAACTTTTTGTATGTGGTACAGCCAAGCGGCGGCTTTAGCTGCTGTTCGAATGGGCCGGCTCGACCGGGTTGGGACCACGGCCTCGTAGAATACCGGTGTGAAGTAGAAGGATCTGCGTTTCGTTCGGTGAGCGAGGTAACCGGAGGCACACTCCCCGTCCCCCTTCTGATCCTTCCTCTCATCTACCCCACCTGAAGTTGCAACCCAACTGAAGCACCTCGGTAATCACGTGCACGCACCTGAAGCTTCCTCGTTTCCCTTGAAAGGAAAAGTAACTCGTCTAGTATTTTTTAATAAAAATTTTATGTTTCTATTAAAGTATCAAATACAATAAAATGTCCCATAATTTGCTTGAAAGTCTTACTCAAAAGCTCCCTGTGATCAAACCTTTGCTTTAACAGCTACTACTTAACCTTTAAAAGCAAATAACCGAAAAAAACACTTTTTATCTTAAAAAGAACACGTCGTCTGAAGATTGACCTTAATTAAAGCATACAATCAATCTTTGGCATAGAGTCATCATATTGACTTGTAGGTTATGCGATAGGCTCCTTGTAGTGTGCGGCTCACCTGATGGTAAGTAATCACCGACGTCCACGAACATCCACAACACCAGAGGAGGTACAGATGCGCTCCCGGCCTTTCAGGAAGGAATAGGCTCTTTTCTTGAAGGTCCCTAAGTCGTAACTGTTCGAAAATACTGCTGGCGACAGCTGATTCCATAAAATCGAAGTGCGTGGCAGAAAACTTGTAGTAAAATGCATTATAGTAGAATGCCAACCATCTAGGTGGTATCGATGAAACTTCGAATTCTGTTGCGATGTACGATGGAACTCAGCGGCTAGGATCAATCTGAACAATTCCTCAGAACATTCCCCGTGGTAAATTTTGTAAAAAATGCAAAGAGAAGCAACATCTCTTCGCAAGGCCAAAGGACCAAGCCGATCAGAGAGAGCTTGGTCGCCGACAATTCGAGCCATTCGACGTTGGATGCGGTCAAATGGAAGGAGTTGGTACTGGGGTGCCCCTGCCCAGAGAACTTGCGCCTTATAAAGTTGCAAACGGTGGACCGGCGTGAAATACTGTCCCGCTCTATAGAGCACACCAAGATGTTTGGAGGCCAATTGGGCCTTTCCCTCCAAGTGAACACAGAACTGAACGTCGCTCGATATGTCGACGCCAAGGATCCCGATACTGCCTGAGGCAATAAGGGGAAAGGCACGGAACCCTAAAACAATTACGATAATTAAATGTAACAACGATTTGAATAGCACTGTATTTTGAGTAATTATAATCCAGCATAACATCTATTTCTCAATTCGTTGGTCTACCGATAATTGAGATTGTTAAACCGCGGAATCTTCTCCCGTCATACATCGAGAGTGATTTATGCGAAGCATTATTACCCGCCTTCCACTGATCGAACGCTATCTACTAACGACTATTTATTTATTTAATATTTATTTCTTTCCATTACATAGGAGGACACAATATGAGGACATAATGCCTATAAGCATTCACTACCAGTCAACTTGTGATGTGGTGAAATTATAGTGTAAGCGCAACAAAGAAAATGCTTCATCGGGCAAGGAAGTCCATAGCAGTGTAGCCTGAATGAACCCGATGAAGTGTGAAGTAATACAAATCTTATTATTAAAAGAATATCTAAGAACTCTATCATTGGATAAGAGAGATACTGAAATGTATCCCTGAGATAAAGAGACAAAAATGGATTATTTAAAATGGAGAATAAAACTGTCCATCTAATGATTTTGTAAAGCAATAATTAAAAATATCGAAAAATACCGAAAGCTATAAGCTCTCGCGTCTATTTCACATTATAAGAGTAGTTAGAATTAAAAAAAAATATTGATACGACACACCAAAAGGTGTTTTCGTGATCTTTTTATCACTTCCAAGAGATAGTACGTGATAGGCGATGATGCCTGTCACCAGATTCCCTCCTGGAGATTTCGCCCCTGGTTTCCTTAGTTTCACTCTTAACAATACCACATCCATGGGAAGAAAGGAGATGACAGATTCGTAATAATCTAGCACACATAAAAAGTAGTAAAGATTATATAATAGTCTTAATAAATAGTATTCATTTAGTGCTTTGTTTTCTATTTATTTATATTAACTCCTAGTGCTTACCTACATTTTTAAATCTCCATGAGCCTGGTAGAGATTGCCTCAAGACAGTTTAGAGAGCTTGTTATTAAGAACAAATAAATGACATAACACTCGTAAATAACAAAACCACTTAGAAATATAACAGTTTATTATATTTTTGATTTACAAAGCCAGTCAGATATAATCGTTGATTTTCCAATTTTATTTTTGTATTCAAGTAGCGGAAATATGACATTGCATTTCCTTAAAGAGAATGGAGTAAGCGAGGCGATATGTTATTTGTTCTGACTGTGCCCACGAAGACGGAGGATTAATAAAGTGAAATAAGCGAAGTGTTCATTTTATAAATTATTTTTTTTTTTTTTTTCAATGAGAATTTATCTGCGTCGTAAGGCATTTCTTTAAAAGAAATCAATCCAGTAATTTGAGGAAGCACAATTTTTTTTTATGTAAAAGGCGGCAAACCAGCTTGAGGTTGCCGGTCTTTTAATGTATTTGAAATATGGGAGGGAGTATAAGGATGGGGGAGGGGGAGGGGGAGTAGGACTCCGGGTACCTCAATCAACGAACAAAACGCAGAAGGACAAGATGAATCTATTTCAGGCCGGTATTCTGCGAGGCCGTGGTAACAACACGGTCGCGCCGGCCCATTCGAGCAGCAGCAACAGCCGCCGCTCGGCTCTACCACGTATATTAGTTTATTAATTAATTGACTAGGCTATAGACTCCTTCTCTGTTCAGTAGGTACAACCGTCTTAACCATTTCTGCTTCCAATCCACGGAGCAAACACTGTAGTGTTCCGGTTTGAGAGATATAGAGAGCAGTACAAAAACAGGCTGTGTGGCATTCCATCATAATCCTCATGGGTAACAAAACTCCTGTTACCTTCTTCTATTGAAGTTGCTTGCAGATGTCCATGGGCTGCAGTAGCTACTTACCATCAAGTAGACAGCTTGCTGAACAAAGTTACGGAGAACTTGCCCCATCAGTTCCGCTGCACGTCACCGGTGCGAATAATTTAGGTCGTACATATTTGAGATGATTTTTACTCCCATTACCTTAGGATTTTATTTCCGACGAGTGAAGATAACAGGAACAGAGACACAGGGCAAGAGAATCCTCTCTTGTATCTTAACGTCAATCCGTTGTTAACTAAGGGAACATAAATATATTAGGATAGACAGTAGCATTTTCTTGAGCTCCAAATGCCATATCACAGTAAAAAGTTCCGTTGCCAAGGGATATCGCCTCCATCTTTGGTTCGTTATAAAAAAATATAACACTTTACTAGTATTTTTTTGATGTACGCGACGAAATAAATGTATGTAAATATTGTTATGGCACTTGAAAGGAATGATAAAAAAAACACACACATTTATTCCGACACTTACAACAGATAGTATATAATCTGGGCGATACATAATACTTACAAAGATAACAAGACAAAAAGAAATTAACTAAAGAAAAAAAAATTAAAAGTTTTGCTATATAAAAAAATAAATAAATACATATCACAAGGAATTTGTGTGTTGTGATGAAGCGACGGAAAGGACCGTATTAGCTTAAGCCGGGCGATGTCGCACCTCCGATGCTCAGTCGGCCCCCAGTGTCCGTGCATAACGGACGGGCCGTGAGCGAGTAGTTCGCAGATAAAATAGCCCTAGCGTTATATTGCACTGGTAAGTGTTCTATTTTGACTTAGGATAAAGTATCAATTCGTACGTGCATTGCTTATATTTTGTTTTTGTTACTGGTCTGTCTACCTATACTACTGGTCTATAGTATTATATAGTACTATGGTACTATCTATATATACTGATATATAGCTATATCGTCATGGTAATAATAATAATTTTGTAATTACTGGAGTGCGAGCGTTGGCTTGGATAACGAACCGATACTCCACACATTGAAATGGTACTTCTAATATGTGAGCTTGGCTTTTTATCTGAATTAGAGCAAACGACTAACCTGATGTTAAATGGTTACCGTCGCCCGCGTACATCTGCAACGCCGGAGGAGCCGCAGGTGCTTTGTCGGCCTTCAACATTTGAGAGATTCGGAGAGAGGATTATGTCGAGGTTGGGGGACGGGTGAGTGGGCCTCCCTCACTAGAGACACGAGGTACTTCACGCCGGTATTCTGCGAGGTCGGCGTTCTACCCCGGTAGAGCCAAGCGGCAGCTCTATCGCGTTTAGTCAAGTTATCTTCTTCACCATTATCTGGTAAAGTCCATTGCCGGCTATATTCGTCACTTTTGAAGGGTGGGCTAGCGATCGCATCAGGATCCTTTTGGCACAAGTATATTGCGTTGTGATCTAATTTCGTACTCTATTACGTCACGAAAAAAAAACTTCTATCGTTTCGAAACTTCGTTTAGTATGTTTAAAAACGTGATAAAATTTAATTTACGTCTAAATAAAGAAACAAAACATTGGAAGCTCGTCCTCTTTTCACTGAATTCTGTTAATTTTTTTTCTTTGATAAAAGTCTCTGGGATTTAAACGGACGCTGCGGGAGCTTTCAAGAGGCTTTCGTTGTCTTTGTGACAGAATTAGCTGAAGATTTTATCAACTGATAAGATCATAAAGTCCATTCGAAATTTGAAAGGTAAGCAATACGATTTTTTTGACAGTCTTGTAAGTCCACAGCTGCACAAGTGGATTGGCGATTTGAAAGAAACGAAATTTTCCATGCATTTTTATTAGTATACTATTACTACACCCACGGGATGGGAAAGATTTCCTTTCCTGCCTGTGTTTTTTTTTCCTTTTTAAGAAGACTTCATTGTTTTTGATCTTTCTGAGTGATTCACACTTGTCTGTATGCAGAATGCACGCAGGGCACATCAATGCAACAGATTTTCAAAGCGCATCAAGTGGATATGCTAATTGGCGTTTATCATGCTTGGATGGCATGCACTTGTTCGCATGTGTGATCCGTCAAAGGACTCGTTTCCATAACCATGGACCTCTTTCGCGAGCTTCCTATTTCACGGTTGTTGGGTCTGCAAAACCGCATAGCGACAAAACTAGGAAAACATCGTGCGGAAACCGGTAAGTCTGAGAAATAATATATTAAATATTATTTCGAGAATCTGTGTGCCCGCCAACTCGTACCGGAGCATTATAGCAAGCCCTTCCCGGTCCAAAAACCCTCTCAGATATTAGCCTTTTCCCAGCAGTGGACACTTATTGGGTTCAGCTTTACTTAACTTTTATGTTACCTTAATATGCAATAGATGGTAAAACTCCTCTTCATCTTCAAAGTCGTCGATGCAGGAATAGGTAAAAGGGTTACCATCCTTTAACCTATTCAATTCAAGTCAATTATCTGCTGCAAGGCACTCCTTCTTTCTCCTCAAAGATGACAAAGCGTCCGAGACCTTCTATGATCGGAGCTGTTTGTAGGCGACCATGGATTGCGGTAGCTCTTCATCAGGTCACAGCATTAGGAGGACTGTTAGTGTGTTAGTCTGATTAGGGGCGATCTGGTTTAGTCAAAACTTTTAATTCAAATTTATAATTGAAATTCTCACTCAAATTGAATATTCAAACGCAATTGATCCTAATTAAATAATTCGCAGTGTAAACTTGTGTTGTTGTCAGGATCCGTCCGATCTTAGATAATAGAATCTCAAAACCTGAGATATTATATTAATGAATGGTATAATTGAAACAGAAGATTGTCTCTTTTATTTAAATCAAAATTAAACATTTTGTTACTCCTTCTCGTACTATATTGATTCAATTAAATTTAAATAGAAATTTGAATTAAATTCAGACTCTGTAACAGAAACTTGTTATCATACGTAACGAGTTCAACAACGTGAGTTGATTTTTAACTACAATGGCATTTGAAAGGCGTACTTGAACAATTTAACTTATTTGACTTGACAAATCTATGTGAGCGTTCACCTTTTTTTTTAAAGACTTTTTCATAACATGTCTTCGAAGCAGGTTACATGGCTCGAGCTCTTTCTGTCGAATCTTTAATTTCTTTTCTTTTATAACACGTTAAACATGAACAAGGACTTATTTAAACCTTATTTAAGCTCACTATGTTACACTCTTCTCTCACTATCTATTTGGACTGTTGGTTTTATAATCAGCATCGTTACATCCATCAGGAAAACGAGAAAGCGCCTCGCCTGACTTCGAAGAACACTGGCGTGAAGTAGAGGCATCTTGTGCTTGTGTGTTTCGTTCGGTGAGTGAGGTAACCGGAGGCCCACCTTTTCCTCATGCCCTCTTCTCATCCCCCAAATATCCAGAAAGGCCGGCATCGCACCTACAACTCCTCTAATATTGCAGATGAACAGGGGTGAATGGTAATCACTTACCATCAGGTGAGCCGCTTACTTGCTTGCCGCCATAATGTAAAAAAAAATGTTATTTGACATGCATTTCGGCATTTAGCAGTAAACATGAAAAAATTATACATAATAAAGTGTATTTTTTTTTGTTTATCAGTCTCGAACACAAGTTGCTAAACTTTCATAAAGCCGATACCAGGCTCTCGAATTGTCGGTGAACATTTTAATTGCAATAATAGAGATCGAGTTTCATGCGATCGAACCAATGTTTATCATGAAACATTTAGGAAATAGTTTTAAAGTTGTATTATTGGCATATTATCGTATGACTTTACGTTAATAAAACTATATTCTGAATCTATAAAGGTAATAATGCAAAATTAAAGCTGTTTTTATAGAAAAAATATATAGAAAATCATTAGAGTAATCATACAGATATCATTTGCATGCTTCATAACGAGGAAACGTTAGTGTATTATTATCGACTTTTCAAGATCTAGCTATTTTCTGCATTTGTGTATAAAGTAAGTGCCCGCTGCTGGGCAAAAACCTCCTTCTCAAATATCTAAGAGGATTTTGGAGCCAGACAGGGCCCAGTCAGCTCCAGTGCTCCAGTACAGGCCTCACATCCTCTAATAAATATTTTTTTTATTATTTCTCAGACATGCAGCTATCCTCACGATGTTTTTTTTTACCGTCGAGCACGTGGTAAATACAGTACTTAAAATTGCTATTAACAATTTCCTTGAATTTAAATTATTGGTGCCATCACCGGGGATCGAACCAAGATCACTCCCACTCTATGAATATAAAGAGAGCACTCTCACCACTAGGCTACCACGGCTCTATAGATCTAGTCTAT
Organism: Bhutanitis thaidina; assembly: GCA_029286595.1. Classification (NCBI taxonomy): domain Eukaryota; kingdom Metazoa; phylum Arthropoda; class Insecta; order Lepidoptera; family Papilionidae; genus Bhutanitis; species Bhutanitis thaidina. Next base: position 1,185,164 of record JAGSMS010000022.1, read on the forward strand.
ATATATATACATATATATCTATAATAAGTATGTTTACCGTTACTAAGAGAACATTATAACTAAACAGAAATATAGTTTAGTAAATTTATGTTAAAATTAAAACAACAAAAGTTTTCCAAAATATTTAGATTCAAATGGAAAAAACATAGAATTAGTTGTCTGTGAGTATGCACGTATGTAATGACAAAAACGTCCGAATCTCTTAACATTTCATAGCCATTTTTTTCCCTTCAGATCTAAAAAGAGTAGTAGTCCTTTTGAATATTAAAGCTCTGATCCCTCTACTTTGTTTATAGGATATTAAATAAACAATTCTACTGCTGAACATAGGCCTCCCCCAAAGATTGCCACGAAGCTCGGTCCTAAGCCATCGACTTCCCGCAGCACTGCGCAGTGTGGCGCACTCCATCTTGTGAGGGGTCGTCCTACACTGCGTTTTCCTGTACGTGGCTGCCACTTGAGAACCTTTTCTCCCCAACGGTTGTCAGTTCTGCGAGCTATGGGGCCGGCCCAGCTGAAGTGGCAGCTTGCTGATCTTTACGGCTATGTCGGTTACCTTAGTTCTGCTGCGGATATCATCGTTGCAGACTCTATATATAAGATTTGGGTTTAGATAATTCTGTATACCGTTATACACTCGATCGCAGTAGTGATGCTGTGTAAAAAGTTTCCCGATAATTAGGTTGCCTTTACGGGAATTACGATTGTGCATACTGAACGGCTTGGTGGATTTCCTTTTATACTTTGAAGTGCCCGCTCTCCTCGCAGTAATAGCGTTTTTCGAAGCTCAGTACGTTCGCTTTGAAATATACCGACTCGATAATTAGATGTCTAATATGATAAGATGCCTCTGTTAGTATATATGAAGATATGTATGTATGTATGTAAGTGATTTTGATTTTCATTAGATTTTATTTATGTATATGCACAAGTATTTATTAGTAATTTTGTTTTTTGTTTATGGATTTCTAAGTTCTTTGTTGCGCCTAACATTCACCCCAACATAGGTTGTCCGGTAAAGAACGCCTATAGGCATTAAGTCCGCCTTTTGTGTCCTTCTATATAAAGAAAAGTAATAAAGATTAAATAAATAAGTGCTTTAAACATAACAAGGTTTTTATTTTACATTTTAAAAACAATGTCTCAAATACGACTGTCATAAGTTTTATTCTGCACAAGTGTTTTATTTATTTATTTATTTTTATAGAAGAAGGGGGCAAACGAGCGTGTGGCTCACCTGATGGTAAGTGATCACCGACGCCCACGAACATCCACAACACCAGAGGAGCTACAGATGCGCTGCCGGCTATGTGGTTTGAACCAATAAGCGCGCACTTGTGACCGGGCACAGCCAATAGCATACGCGCTATGGATAACCGTCTACACTATAGAAAGGGTCGTGACGGAAAAATCTTACATTTTTTTTCGCCTAGCCCCCATCCGTACCATGCGATAAGGAACTTCGTTCCAAAATTCTACATAACGAATGAAGCATTTACATATTTATGTAATTAACATTACTTGTATACTACGTAAATACATAAAACCGTTAGAACCATCGACATTAATTTCAATATTCCTTCCGTTAACAAAACCACCGCTAATTTGATTCCAAACATTTGATAGTGATACGGAAGCAAATGATTTTGCGTGATTTCACGTGATTTATTATTCGTTCAGAGCTTCGGTTCTATTCAATACGTACCGGCTACGAACGTCCATTTTGGATTAATATCGGCAGTTATGGACTGCGCAGGAGATGTTATAGTGCCTTAAGTGTACGCGCGAACACTGAGGAACTCGCTCGTCTTTACATTCCCGTATCGTAGAGCCAAGCGGCGGCTTTTGCTGCTGCTCGAATGGGCCGGCCCGACCGGCTTGATATCATGGTATCGCCGAATAACAACGTGAAGTAGATGCATATTATGCTTCTGCGTTTCGTTCGGTGAGTGAGGTAACCGGAGCTATCCACTCCCCCTCCCCATCCCGCTCCTCATCCTCCCTCCCATCTCCCAAATACTCTTAAAGGCCGGCAAAGCACCTGAAGCACCACTGGTGTACGTGGGCGATAATCGGAAGAAGGATAAGATACTGCATCTTAGTGAGACCCGGAACACAACACGACGTGGGGCGAAAAACAAATATATGTATTTATGCAGAAATATTCGCTTCCGCTGGGATACGAACCCGGAACCTATGTTGCAGCAGTCAGGTGCGCTAACCACTAACTGCAACGAGTGGATACGTAAACAATTAATGAACCCTATTTCTAGATACCATCCCGTAGACCCCTAATGGACGGTAAGCCTCTCCGATTTGTAATTTAATTAATATTATTCGACATTACCCTGACTTGATTTTCACAACGTAGAGCATTGTTTACATCGACTCCATACTTATTTATGATATCAAAAAATAATATATTTGTTTAGATATATCGGCTTAGGCCATCGACAAATCGTAGTTTAATAAGCTGATAAATATAAATATAAAAAATTTCATATGTAATATAATATATTTGTGTGTATATAAAACACATTCACCATACAAAACATAACAGGACCGCCTCGAGTCCTGTAATTTTGCCCCTACTTAAGGGAGTCCCCCCTCCTCCCTAGTTTTCTTCGTCAATAGGGGTCGTAGCGCGATACAGTGGCTTACAGACCGACAAACCGACCCAGTTTCGGTTAACACTACTCAAGCACACACTGTACATACAGTTAGAGTAGAAACAATTACATAATCCCCCGCCGACGCATAAGAGCGTATCGAGCCAACAAAACACCCGCGTACACACCGTACACTGGGGATCCAGGGCGGCTCTTACCGCCCATTTCTATCGAAACACCACGACCGTCGGAGACGAGGCCCGAACCTCCCTCGGACGGTCCATAGATAGCTTACCATAAAGAGGTAAGCAGTAGATGTACTCTTGCACATTTACTTAAAGCGTCCTTGAGGCCGCAGGCGCAAACCTATGAAGCTGTAGAAGCCAAAACGGCTAACAGCAATAACTTCATCGAATACATATATACACAGCGGCAGGCGGTGTCGTGACGCCGAGTCATGTCAGCATCCAGCAGCGTCGTTGCTCTCAAAATATCTTTTTACTTGCGGGCTTTCTGCTCGCGAGTCTCTAACGCCTAAGCTTTCAAGATAGACTCGTGTTCAAGGTCATTTCAATGGTAACCCAAGCCTTAGTCTCGCATCTCCTTAAGAGATGCCCTTGAATAGTTTTTTTTTCGGAAGTATTTTTTGTGAATAGAGGCCGGAGCACGATTCAGCTGTAGCTGTAGTAGACTTTAGAGTCGTTGGTCAATGCAGTGTTGTGTTGTTTTTTTTTTTTTAATAAATAAGAAACGAATAACCGGCTGTCTTGATGGTAACCGATCACAGACTCCAACGAACACCAGAGGAGTTGCAAGTGCATTACCAGCTTTTTATAAAAATTGTATGAATTAGGGTTGTGATTAAAAACCGTTTCACAGAAGTAAAATCTTCAGTTATCCTAAATACATATATCGACAAGTATCTTGTATGTATTGTTGCGGTTGACCGCGTGTTAATAATTCATGAGAAATCTCTTTGTTTCACAACTATCTCCCTTGGGTCGTTTCTACACGCAACAAACGAAATTCTGCGCATGTGACAGATTTTAAATAAACGCTAACATTACAATGCGCTCCAAGTAAAGCGAAATAACAAAATATTTTTTTACAAAATTATTTTTTGGTATATAGAGATCGATGACTCTCTATTTTTAGGGAATTCTCTTACTCTGGTTGCCTATAATTTTTCATAATTTTCTGTCCTCAGCTGCCGTTATCTACATTTCCACTCGCAGAGAAAGACAAAGCTTCCCACTGAGCATCTTCGAGGACCACATCTCGGTTCTGTAAGTCATCACTTGGTATTTTGGGATATCAATCTGTTCATTATTATAATTAAAGAGAAAACGAGAGAAAACACATTAAATGCAAGTAAAATTAAACGAATTTGTTGTGTTTAATTTACTTAAGTAGACGGAGTGGAGTATAAAGCATTATGCAGAAAATACAGTAATAATTCTTCCTTGCCGTTGGAGAAACTAATTAGTGTAAAATGTAAGTGGAATATACTGTGGATTTCCCGTGCCCAGGGAATTTACGGTAGCTTGAGCGTAAGACGTAAATCAAATCAATTTATAAGTTTATGCGATACTAATTTCAAGCTGCATTTACTGAATGTGCCGTCTACCATTCGCGTAAGAATTATGTGTATCTTGCATACCCTAGTCATACTTTGACAGACTCCAAATAGTCCACGGCGGGATTAAGAAGCTCCACGCTCAGCGGGTCGATTGGCGAGCGCAGTGCCTGTGCTTTGTGGGAAAAACAAACGAGCGACAAACGAGCAAGCGGTTCACCTGATGGCAAGTGAATATCGTCGCCCACAATAAATCTGCAACACCAGAAGTGCTGCAGGTGCATTGCCGGCCTTTAAGGGTATTTGGAAGATGGGACGGAGGATAAGGAAGGGGATGGGGTAGGGGGTTGGGCACCCGGTTACCTCACTCACCGAACGAAACGCAGAAGCACAAGATGGCTCTACTTCACGCCGGTATTCTGTCGAGCCGGCCTATTCGAGCAGCAGCAAAAGCCGGCGCTTTGCTCTACCGCGGTACCATAGATGCTGCTGCAGACGGTCTGCTTATTTCGGTACGGTATTTTCTAAGATAGTTATCCTGCCATCCATCGGCGGCCATTGCGACTTTCAACTTACGACTTTGTTTGATCCTTCTGCTGTTAATAGTACATCGCAGGACGTGGGCCTCTCCTCTCTCATTATTTGCCACAATCGTCACGCTCGGCGTTACCATTGGCGATCACAGTACCAGACACCTTAGATGCTGCTATCCTATATCGGTCCTGCTGCTCGCCATCGGTCTGCTTAACTTTGGTCAGGTATCATCATCATCATCATCATCATTTCAGCATATCAGAAGTCCACTGCTGAACATAGGCCTCCCCCAAAGATTGCCACGAAGCTCGGTCCTGAGCCACCTGCATCCATCGACTTCCCGCAACACTGCGCAGGTCGTCACTCCACCTTGTGGGGGGACGTCCTTCACTGCGTTTGCCTGTACGTGGCTGCCACTCGAGAACCTTTTTTCCCCAACGGTTGTCAGTTCTGCGAGCTATGTGGCCGGCCCATTGCCACTTCAGCTTGCTGATCTTTACGGCTATGTCGGTTACCTTAGTTCTGCTGCGGATATCATCGTTGCAGACTCTATCACGCAGAGAAACACCGAGCATAGCCCTTTCCATAGCGCGCTGAGCAACTTTGAGCTTCCTCATACGGGCTGCAGTGAAGGACCCAGTCTGGAATCCGTATGTCATCATTGGCAACACGCACTGGTATATTTAGAGATAATTATCCTGCCATCAACTGCCAGCCATTGTTACTTTCAACTTACGACTTAGTCACCCCTTACGGTACCCATGAGAAGGAAGGGGTGGCAGATTCTGACAACGTTACCTCCAACCTAAACGTTACCAAGTAACATTTATTTGCGGCATATTTATTTATTTATTCTTTATCGAACCATATAAGAGTACATTATATGATCAATAGGCGGACACAATGCTAAAAGCATTCTCTGCCTGTCAACCTTTGGGAGTGATAGAACATCGAAGGCGGTTACAGAATAGATAAAACAAAATAAAGGTTAAACAAAATAAAACATTAATACGCTATATATATAAAATACATAAATTAATTATATACGAATATAATAAATTACGAATACAATATGTACACACAAACACACATACATAAATATATATTTATGTGTGACATTAAGATGACAACTCAGCAATTATGAGCAATTTTTAAGAAATGAGCCTTAACTTTCTTTTTGAATGTTGGATTACTGGAAGGTTGTCTCAACTTTTCAGGCACTGCATTCCACAGGCGCGCGGCTTAAACAGCAAACGACGAAGAAGTGAAACCAGAACGTCATATTATGTGTACAATACTATATACGGTACCTAATGTCTCAGTATGATTTTATCGTGGAAACATTACACACGATTTTTTTGTGAAATATTGCTCTGTGCATTTATAAACGGAAACGTATACTATGGCAAAACTATACTTGACGGTTATCGTGTCTGGAGCGGAATGCCAGACGATGCCAATGATCGTTGTTTTAATCGATAATCGAATGCTCATTGGCCTGTGAACCTGTGAGTCTGCTCACTAAGGTGTGTTCAATAGCAAGCCGATATTTGGGCGTTGCTAAAGTTAGCGCTTGTCGCGTCTGGATGAAGTAACATCCCGTTATTTAAAATCATAAGATTTATTATAATCCCGGTATCTCCTGAAATTAAAACTATCGCAGCTATTATGTTGAAGTCGTACTGAAGATTTTGAGCTGTGAATGAAATTAAATAAATGAATGAATGGAAATTCCTTACTCTTCGTCGTAAGAAACATGATTTCGTTTGTAAGATGTCAAATCTTGCAATTTTTTTTTAACGGAGAAGTAACAGATTAAAGAGATTTTTTTTTAGATTTTTTTTTTACAACAATTTTAATGAACATCATATAATTAAAGGTATGGTCATATAGGTGACTGAAAGCATGCCACAAGAATACAGTGATTCGCTGTATTCTTGTTCCATCAAAGCACAAGTGCACTGCAAGCTCGAGCGGACCAGCCTCCATAACCAGCACCTGTCCACAAGTATGATGCATGTGGCAGCCATCGCCCTCCTCAACCATGTCGAAGGGAAATGGAAACCTTCACGTAAACCTCTAGTAGTAGTACCAAGTTTCCTATACTTGATATGTTGAAGTATTTTTTTATTTATTTTTTTTATAGAAGAAGGGGGCAAACGAGCGTGCGGCTCACCTGATGGTAAGTGATCACTGACGCCCACGAACATCCACAACACCAGAGGAGTTACAGATGCGCTGCCGGCCTTTAGAAGTAAGGTTGGGTCTAAAGTTTTTTAAGTGGAATCACTAGACTTCGTAGAACTTAAAACCGTATTTGGTTCACTTTCTTCATGATAACTGAATAAACAGTTAAACTGACAAACAGATAAACATACAAGAAATAAAAAAAAACTAATTAGTCTAGTTCAGACGGCCTACATCTCATCGCAAATCCTTAAATAGAAAAAAAAACCTTCGTGCATCTTTATCAAAGTCGAACTAAGTAGGTAATATAGGAGTAGTTAATAGAATAAGCTATGAAGTGTTTTAGCACGAGAAATATATCCGTGTGGTACCGGTGTAAGAAATTGCCAACCCCTTCCTTCCAGTGAGTGTCGTGAGTGCTAACCAATGTTTGATCCTTCTGCTTACCTTACCTAAAAGACCTGTTAATAGTGGTACTGCTGGACACAGACCTCTCGCATGAGGGTTTGACATAATCGCCACGCTAGGCCAGCGGATTGGCGATCACAGTACCAGATACCTGAGACACTCCTGCCCGTCTTCGGTTTGTGGTCTGGTATATTTCGAGATAGTTATCCCGCCATAAGTCTGTTAGTCGCCTACTAAGGGAAAAGCCTTGAAAATCGCAAGGGCAAAGGTAAGGTAAGCAGAAGGATCAAACATTGGTAAATAAAACTACGTTAATAATATAAAAAAAAAACGAAACAGCTAAGCTTGAATCGTTTAACAAGTCGGCCGATGCTCGCTGTGCCCGCTGTCAAATATTTGCATTTTCATTTGTTGACATGATCGATACAAATCCGGCTTACTGCATACAACAATTTCTGATCGAATACGTGAAATTTGCATCGTTAATTGGCGTTCCGTCGACCATTCACCGCAAATTGGATACCTTTCTAGATGCGATCGCTTGGCTTATTGTTCACCGTAGGCAGCTTATTGCTGATGCACTCGGCCCCGGGTTCTAATTCTCGTTTGAGTCAATATTTAGGTAACAATGTAGGTGTAGTGTCTCTGACAATGCATCAGATTCGTTTTCGTTTACAACGAATGGGGGAAGGGGGAGACGAGTGCAGTCAACAACTAATGGTATTCGGAAGTGGTCGCGGTAGCCGAAATCGACCAGGGTGACATCATCACCATCAGCATGACAGAATAGTAAGTGATGGATTGAAAATAACCTTAATAGAGTAAATGCATGTAAATGAATACTCCGAGCTGAAGTAGTATTTTGGTCAAGGCGCTCACTTTAGTTTCATGGAGCGCGAGTAATCTGGATTCGATTCACCCTAAAATTGTTAGTAGCAATTTTGTCAGCGGTCAAGAAAACAGCGAGGAAACTTGCATGTCTGAGAAATAATAAAAAATATTATTTCGAGGATATGTGAAGCGCGTCAACCAGCTCTGGAGGAGCGTGGCGCACCCTCTCTGGTATTTTTTGAATGAAGTTTTTGTCCAGCTGTGGGTACTTACAGGTTGCCAATTTACTTTTACTTTACCTTGTATAAATAAATATTTTATGTTGTGAAACTAATACAAAAATTAATAATAAATTTCAGCAAGTGATAATTTTCGTTTAAAGCAAGTTTAAATTATATTACAAAAATAAGTTTGGAAGGTAATTGAGCTTTGACGAGGGTTTTTATGCAGTTTATTTCTTCTATATCAACAAATACAATTCTGATTATTGTAATTTTGTATACCATAAGTGATAAATTTGGAACAAATATAATATTTATGACGAGTTATTATATTTATTTTGAGCTGTCTCTACTGCGTTAGAACCACGAGGGAAGTCATATTTGAAAATTATAAATTTTTTTAAGCTTTGAAAATGTAATGTTCCTGAAAATGGAAAATGAAAAACCTTTATTTGACGCAAGAAATTAAGATTTCGTTAGACAATTGTCGTTTTCTTTTAAATCTACCACCGTTTCGTAATGAGATTCCTCTGACGGAGAAGAAACAGGCAATGGAAAATCCGAACGTATCCTCTTTTTTATCCAAATTTTATACATTACAAATTAAAGCACATTTTAAATGTTATTACTTGTATGAGTTTATTTACAATTTTGTTTAAAATTAAAATTAATGACTTATATATTGATCCTGAGAAAATCAGCCTGTCCAGTGGCGGTTGACGGACTACGCAAGTCCTAGAAATAAAATTTATCATTTTTCCTCTCAATATTTTCCTTCATCGCAGAGCACATGTTAAATTCAGCACTTAAAATTGCTATTAACAATTTTAGAGGAGCCGGCACCGGAGATCGAACCCAGGAAACACGCGCTCTATGAAACTAAGCACACTTACCACTAGGCTATCGGCTCTCCACGGCTCAGGTGAACAAACTTAAAACTTATGCATATTTTAATGCAGTCAGTGAAAAAATTATGAAAATTAGTTAACTAGTGGAGATCCAAGTAGGCAATACTTATTCAAATGATTATTTTAATACTTTAATAAGTAACCTTATTTCACCTAATATTATTAATTTATTGACTACAGCATAAAATAAAAAGAAACGAATAGTATTTTAATTTTAATTTTAACTTTGATTCTATAATAAATTATATTTTAGTCGGTGTCTTTTTTTATACTTGTTATATATATATGTATATATAATATATATAGGTTTGCGTTACAATGTGTAATAAACATAATAAAAATACTACTTCAGCATATTTTCGTCTCTTTCTGTGTTATTCTTATTTTCTATGAAACTAAAAAGATCTAATTACGTTAATTGGAGCCGAAGGATAAAAAAAACCGTAACCGACTAAAATATACTTTATTATAGAATAAAAGTTGTAATTAAAATTAAAATACTATTCGTTTCTTTTTATTTTAGGTAGTATTATTTGTAAAGTACAAAATCTGTTTAAAAAAAGAGGATATCTACTGAGTTTCTTCTTCGTCAGAGGAACCTCATAACGAAGCAGTAATAGACTTTTTAAAATAACAATTGTCAAACGAAGTCTGATTTTCTTATGTCAAGTAAAGATTTTCATTTCATTTCAAATAATTCTGCTAAAACTGTGTCGAAACGGACTGATCTAGGATCGTTTCTATTTTATTACATTAAAAATAAGGTAAAGAAGCCGGTAGTTATGCTCGGGTTGCATCAACGCCTCACGTTCTGCCAAGTTGCGCCTCGTGCCGTTGGTATGTATCGGAGTCGGCTGCTGTGTAGGCTTTATAGATATGGTGCTATGACACACCCATACACACATTTATATATTAGGTCCTTACATATGAAATTTCCGTTTTATCGAACTGGCGACTTTCATCTCAAATAATCTGGCGTTTGATTAGGAATTCCAAATTCAAATGTATTTCAAACTTAAGCCTGTGTATTTGTTTTTCTAATTTAGCGATCAATTTGTTTTCGCGCCATTTGTTATTTCTTTGACATCCTTCTGTTAACAAAATGATAAACGATGAAATAACGAGTTATTTACGAATATGATGTGGAACACCGTGGCACCAGCGCTGCAGAAACAGTTCGAAAGACTAATGATGTGTATAGGGACGCTACTATAAAATAAAGCATGATACGTTTTAGGTTCCAACGTTTTCGTTCTGGAGATTTTACCCTCCAAGAAAAAAACTTCGCGGACGGCCGGAGATACAAGTTGATAATGAAGAATTAAAGGTGATCGTGGAAGCGGTGATCCATCGCAAACCACGTCAAGAGTTAGCAGCAGGATTCGTTGTGAGTGATATTAAAATTTTAATTCGCTTGAAACAAATTGGAGAAGCGAAAAAGCTCTAGAAATGGATACCGCATGAATTGAGTGAAGCACAAAAACAATCACGCATTGAATGCTGCTTTACACTACTCAACCGTCACGATAACGAGGGAATGTTTAAACGTATCATTACTTGTGACAAAAGTCGCATCACAGTGGTTGAATCCAGGAAATCCGGCCAAATCTTTTCCCATGTAAAAGTTGACTCAGAAAAAGATACTGGTGAGTGTTTGGTGGATCAGTACAGGTGTCATACACTACAGCTACCTAAAATCTGGCCAGACGATTACGGCAGACCTGTGTGGTCAACAATTTCAAAGCATGATGGAAAAGCTAGCCGTTAAGCAACCGAGACTGGTCTTTTGCTCTACGCCATTTTTGCTATATGACAGCACTAGACCCTATACTTTACGATGTACCTTCGGTAAACTAGAGGAGCTGTGTTTGGAATGTCTCCGACACCCAGCATACTCCCCGGACCTTGCTCCAATAGATTACCACTTTTTTTTGGAGTTTGGACAATTTCTTCCAAGGAAATAAAATACAATTCCAATGGGGCAGCCCAAACGGCTTTCAAAGATTTTATTACACCCAAAATTTTTTCAGCAATGGAATCAATGAACTACTTATAAAATAGCGTAAGTGCATAGATAATAATGGTACATACTTCGATTGATTAAATATATTATTTCATAAAAAAATCGTTTTTTTTCTTCTTTCATATAGTACATGATAGACATACATAATAGAACGGTTAACATTAAACACATGTCAGATTGGAGCTCGTATAACGTCAACATACTGTAAATATTTTAACACTGGTATGTTGAAATAGCGCGCCGAACCCCTCCCGGTTCCAACACACAAGTTGTTACACAATATTGAGAGGAGGCTTGTGCTGAGCAGTGGGACATTTACTCTACTTTTCGTTTTATGTAATGATTACTTGTGTTTACTCGAACACTATACATTTGAAATTGACATTTTATAAACGTGGTAGAGCCAAGCGACGGCTTTTGCCGCTGCTCGAATGGGCCGGCTCGACTGGATCGATACCACGGCCTTGCAGAATACCGGCGTGAAGTAGAGGCATCTTGAGCTTCTGCGTTTCGTTCGGTGAGTGAGGTAACCGGAGGCGCACACCCCCTTCCCATCGGGGGATGGGAAGGGGGTGTGCCCCTCCGAAAAGAGCTTATTCCTTCCTTAAAGGCTGGCTGCGCATCTGTAGCTCCTCTGGTGTTGTGGATGTTCGTGGGCGTCGGTGATCACTTACCATCAGGTGAGCCGCACGCTCGTTTGACCCCTTCTTCTATAAAAAAAAATGCTTTTACGCCACATTTTAATTACCTTACCTTATCTTACCAGGGTGTAAATAGTCCACGGCTGGACGTAGGATTCTGCCGTAAGGATCATTTGCTATAATCCACACGCATGGCAAGTTGATTGGCGCTCGTATAGACAACACTTTAAATGGATGAATTAGAATTAGAAAGGATTAGAGAATGGGTGGGCAGATTATTAAAATTAAACAATAAAGTAGCAGACTATCAACTTCTATCGTAAGCTAACTGTAACTTTAATCTTAATGGTGAGGAATCATAAAATAGTGACCCTAGAATTTGACGCAGCAATTTTACAAATGGCTGCTATATAGTTAGTTAATTTTATTTTATATCTTCAGAATATTTTAAATGGTCCCTGACTAGAATCCAAGCGGATACAGGGGTATTAATGCACGAACTCACGTCTGATCTTCTCGTAGCAGATTGTCTAAAACTTCGCCTTTCTAATATTATTTACTATCAATTCAAAATACTATGTGTACTGAGTCCCACGATCAAAGCACTGAGGACTTTATTGCCTATATGAGAGACATATGCGGAGGCACATGGGCTAATATCAGCCATCCTATGTGCCTCCAGTGGTCCTCGGTGGTGTGCCTTTTAAGCCGGTTGACAAATTTAAGTACTTGGGACACATTGTAACTGGAAACCTCCGGGATGACGAGGACATGGAAAGCCTCTGGCAATCACGATTTATTCCCTGGAAGAGTGATAAGACGCCGAGGAGACATCAATTGGCCACCGAGGAGCCCTGATTTAACGCCTGCTGATTTCTTCCTATGGGGCTACCTATAAAGCAAAGTTTACAATCCATTGCCACCCAACCTGAATGTTTTGAAGCAAAGAATCACTGAAGAAATCAACTCTATTCCAAGAGCGATGCTCCAGCAAGTTATTGAAAATTTTAGCTCCAGGTTAAATGAGTGTGAACAAATGAATGGTGCGCATTTGCAAACGGTTGTTTTTCATAAATAAACTTCAAGAATTGCTCTTTAAATTAACATTAAATGAAACGAGATTTATTTGATAATTTGTTTTTTATTTAACATCTAAAAACGAAAATCATTCTGGGAGAGCCTTTATTATTATTAATCTAATTTGCAATAAAATAGTTTTCAATAAGAGAATAGTTATACAGTTACATATATTAATGAGCAATTCTACGCTGTATGATAAATATCACACGCTGGTCATTAGAACTCATCAGCCTTACACATGGTATCCGGCAAATGGGGACGTGTCCCAGAAAAATGAGCAATAGACAAAAGAAAATGCAACTTTTCACGTTAGGTTTTATTTCAACAAACAATTTATATGTGCGTTTCTCATACTCAGTTTCTGTACAATGTATTATTTGCTTTTTTTTTAGGTTAGTCCGAGTTAATGATCATTCATATTTTCTATTCTCTGCTCATTTCATAACTACTTTTCTTTTGATATTTTATGCCATTCGAATTGTTTCCTCGTTATGTTTTTTTTTTAATTATAACCTGTTTTTTATTTATATCGAAATTATAACTTCTTGTGTATATAACTATATGTAGATCACCTATCCTGAAAATATTTATAATTTATTAATTCTCAGTCATGCAGGTTTCCTCACGATGTTTTCTTTCATCGTCAAACACGTCTTAAATACAACACTTAACAATTTTAGTGGTGTCGGTACCGGGTATCAAACCCAGGTCACTCGCGTGCTCTGTGATAATAAAGTGAGCGCCCTGACCCTGGTTTTTCACTCTCACCATACTTTAACTTTTTTTTAATGGGAAAGGCGTTAAACGATCAAGCGGTTCACCTGGTGCTAAGTGATTATCGTCGCCCATGTATATTGTACAGCACAACACCAGAGCTGGTGCAGGTGCGTTGCCGGCCTTTATTTGGGAGGTGGGAGTGAGGATGAGGAAGGGAATGGGGAGGGGGAGAGGGCCTCCGGTTACCTCACTCACCGAACAAAATGCAGAAGCACAAGATGCCTATACTTCACGCCGGTATTCTGCGAGGCCATGGTACAAACCCGGTTGAACCGTCCCATTCGAGGAGCAGCAAAAGCCGCCGCTTTGGCTCTACCGCGAGGAAAACTTATTTTGAAGAGTTCTCGAAAAGAAGAGAAACGACAAATTATTTTAAGCGGTAAATGCTCAAAGCTGTGTCTTTTTAGGAATGCAATGGACCAATCGTTGTTTAACAGAACTTAAGACACAGGTTCGTTTCGGCAATCTTCGACGTGTTCCCGAGAAATATTCGTACAGCCTATATATAGGATCATCACTCACTGTTGCTATCGTCTGCATAGGAATGTATACCACTAATTTGTAGCATGTCATTGATATGCAGTAGGAACAAGGTAGGAGATAACACACACCCTTGTGGAACACCAGTATTCACGGTTTGGAGTCCGATCAAGCACCGTCGAGAAGAAGCTTCACTCCGAGGAAGCTGGTGACCCCGTTGCACAATTTCTCGGGAACCCCGTAAGAAGGAAGCTTTGTGTCAAACCCTATCATAGCCCAAAGTCTAAACTTACCGCCAAGGCCTCACCCTTGGATTGAACTGCTTCTGCCCATCGATGAGCCAGGTAAACTAGAAGACTTCCAGCTGATCGATCTCGATGGAAACCGTACTGGCGGTCACTAATCAGCTAAGATTACTCTTAGTACCTCTGGAGATGGGTGTTAATAACTGATTCCATTATTTTAGATAACAAGGGGGCGATAGAAATAGGCCTGTAGTTTGACGGATCTGAGCAGTCGCTTTTATTTTGGTATCAGGTGCACAAAAGCTATCTTCCAAGATCCCGGGACGATACCTAAAGACTAGGAGAGCCGGAAAAGATCCGGTGCTAACTCAGTGGCCCACGTCCTCAGCATGCTTGGAGGGATTCCTTCCATCCCACTCGACTTGTGGATGTCCAGGGAGAGGAGTGTATTTCGCATTGAGCTTTAGTGTAGTGTCACTACGTACAAATGTAACGTAATTTGTTAAAATAAATGAATGAATCTTATTGCATGTGAATATTTAAACGACATTTATTGTGTCTATATAAAAAGTGAAAGTAAAACGTTGTGTGAATTAATTGGAGTGAATTAAATGAAATACACATCTGACACCAATGCTCATAAAGGGCATCGATTTTAATAGCTCAGTGATTTATATATATTGATGGCAGAAATACGTTAGTTAAATACTTATATTTAGGTGAGTGCTACTGAAACAAGAAAGAAGCACCTCTTTCATTTTTGATTTGGATTTCGCCATGAAAGTTTAGAATTATGAATAGTGGAGGAGGTATGCTGGTACTACATTTGGTACTACGAACTTTCCTTCCGGCACGGAATCCTTGGGCAATACCAAAGTGAAGATACGTTGCCGGCGTTTAAGGGAATTAGAGAGAGGATTGGGAGGGGGGGGGGAGGGGGAGGGTGATCGAGAGTTAGGAGAGAGAGCGTGGGCCTCCGGTACCTCATCTCACTTCGGATTCTAAAAGTATTTTATTCTTTATTTTCTCGAATCTATACAACACGACTATTTCCGTAATTAACTTCACCAAAATAGTCCAAGTCACAATTAACATTTACATACTACATTTAAGACGATCACTTCAAATGTTTATCGAGATATTTATATAATAAGCGATCGTAGAAGTGAAGTTTACGCTCCCGAGTTCCGTCCCTGCAGTAATTATTGAACACTTAAAAGATATTTATATTTATCGCTATGATTAACGCGTTCAGGCAAACCAGGTGTATTTTAATTCCTAATTGTTTTAATAAAAATAAGTAAGGAAAACTCATAATTATTTTTTGTGCTGCTAAATGCTTGCTCTGATTAGAAGCTATTTTACCGTTAACGTGGCCGGTTAGTTTTGTATAGCTTTGTTAAATAACGCAATCGATACTCTAACCTAGTCTGGGTTTACTATTAAAAGGTCAAGTTTGTTGACCCCTATATGCTGAATGACGAATTTTCTGTACTATAATAAAATTAGCAAAAGACTTTGCAAACAAATCTTTATTTTTGTCATCTGTTTGTGCAGGCATCAGGCTAAAACCACGGAATATACACGTATTTCAATGTTGATATCACTTTATAAAGGCTTTTATGACTCAAATAGTCAACTTTATTTAGTTAAAATTATGGATTTTCTAAATTGTTATTATTTATCAATTCATAATCACGTCGGACACTGTTTCTCCATACATACGTAATGTTTTTGTTAATGAACTGACTTGTAAATGTTAAGATGTTTGATTTGTTTAAACAGTTCCCTCAAGGAATCAATATTCCGCATATTAGTGTTTGCAATGCAAAAACAGTATTGATATTAGTTGCATGTCTCCTCAATAAAATACCATAAGACATTATGCCGCGGTGATGACTAAAGTTAACCAACTTTGCAGTAGCATTATCAGTAAGTTGGAGAATTTTACTTACAGCATAAGCTGGTGAGCATCTCGTACAAGCTTAAAGTTTCTATATGGGGAACCTATTGAAGTCTATATGCTATTGTGATCCCCAAAATATTGTTTTATCAATAACTCATAACTCGTACATTTGGCAAAACAATTTTGTTACATTTAGTATTTGTTACATTTAGTTTTTGTTGTATAAGGTATTTTAATTTCATTTGACGTTGAATATCAGTGAAGTACCGTCTGCAAGCAGTACTTTATATGTAAAATACATCACCAAGAATGGACGTAACAAACATTATGTAAGACCTATTATTTATATAAATAACAAACAATAAATGGGATAGAGGTCAGCCTATGCCACATTTATTCTCGTTACAGAACGGAGTTAATATCATTTACCTAAATTATTAGGTTCTTATTTCCAAGTCTTTGTTAAATTAACAGCTTTCTCTATTAAGTCATAATGTTTTGATTCAGTAAGCAAAGTTTTAACGTAGTAGAGCCAAGCGGCGGCTTTTGCTGCCACTCGAATGGGCCGGCTCCACCGGTTTGGTACAACGGTCTTGCAGAATACCGGCGTGAAGTAGAGGCATCTTGTGCTTCTGCGTTTCGTTCGGTGTGAGGTAACCGGAGGCCGTCTCCCCCTCCCAATCCCCCTCATCTTCCCCTCTCCCATCTTCCAAATATCCTTATGGGCCGGCAACGCACTGCAGCACCTCTGGTGTTGAAAGTGTACGTGGGCGTCGGTAATCACTTATCATCAGGTGAACCGCTCACTCGTTTTCCATAAAAAAAAAAGTTATTTGATATACGCAACTGTTGCATAGACAAACAACCCACCTACCGCCTTTAGGGGATGCCTTTATTAGGGGGAGATAGCAAAACAAAGGATTCCTCCCGGAGACAGCCATTGAGATTTTCAAGACTTTTCCCTTAATCGCTTCATATGACACCTACGACTATCACAATGACAATAGATAACATTACAATTTTTAAATTAATTATTATATTAATATAAACATATGAATGAAAATACATAATTAAATAAAAATAACTAATACTTGATTGATGACGTGCATTCATAGAAAAGCAATATTTAAATTTTCAAAACAGCACTTGTGTTTCACTTTACTGCACTTACTATATCTAAACATCTCTCGGCTTTCCATCGTCTTTGAAATAGGAAAGCAATAAATTACCCTCGTGCAGCTCCATCTGAAAGTAAAATTATTTCATTGCGTTTTTTTTTTTCCTCATGAAGTACTTTTTGAACATGATATTCTGATGGAATTATTTTGAAATCTCTCCAGCAACGAGTGATAAAGTAGTAATGAAATATGTTTCTAAGGTCCCCTGGGTTCATCTAGCGGGCTGATAAAGTTTGTCTAGCGATTCCACGGGACTGGTAGAATTAAAGAGTTGCGGCTTCGAAAGAACAACTAATAAGTGTGCGTACCGTCACTTCGTGTATGTGTATGTTATTAAGTAAAGCTAAAGTACCCTCGGATCAACTTTAGTTTTCATCGACGGTTACGAGACGATATAAAATGTAATTACAAATACTTTTTTTAATAAGAAATTCATTCGTACGTCCGTACATCCGTCTGTCCTTTAAGAAATGAGAGATAAGGTCTATACATTTTTTTTATGGGAAAGGTCAAACGAGCAAGCTGTCGCCCACATACATCATACATTTGTAACACCAGAGGAGCTGCAGGTGCGTTGCCGGTCTTAAAATATTTTTAGGGAGAAGTAGAGGGGAGGCGGTCACCTCACTCACCGTATGAAACACAGAGGCACAAAATGGCACTACTTACCCGTGGGTATTCTGCGAGGTCGAATTTAGCAGACCCTAATCACGATCTCGTTGACTTTGTTAGATACTGCCTGCTCTGACAATAACAAACAATTAAACATTTATATTTATTCATCATCATCTGCTTTCAGAATCCTTTTCAAGCATTTACTATTGAATGAAGGCCGCTCTTAAAATCCACTTCATGACGTGTTTGACGATGACGAAGAAATATTTGATTATTAAAGTTGAAGGCCGCTGCTACAAAGTATATATTTCATGACGGATTGTGTTTGACGATGACGATGAAATGTATGATTATTAAAGTAGGAGGCCGCTGCTACAAAGTATACATTTCATGACGGATTGTGTTTGCGATGTTGATGAAATGTTTGATTATTAAAAAATATTAGACTTGATGCTACTGCTTGGTTTAGGGCGAGCATTTTGGAGTGGTTATTCTAGGCAAACCAGCGACACCACACGGCACTTGTCACTGAGTTTAACATTTGGAACAGCAAGTATTATAAATTAGAAGCCTTTATCAAAACCTTTTTTTTTTCATCTGAAGTTTGTTAAAGTTTTGTTCAAAAGACAAAAGTTTAATTCATGCTCGGGAGAGATTCGAAAGAAAACTTAAAGGACTTGGAAAGTTTTTAGAGGACGTTTTAATTGCGTCGAAAATCTAAATCAAGAACAATTTAAAAAAATATATTTTATAAAATTTTAGATTGGCATTTAAAATAAGGTTTATCTCTTAACTTTCCATTACAGTTGAATTTGATGTTAATATTTAATTTTTTCCGAGCTATGGCAGCCTAGTGTTCAGGGCGCTCGCTTTAGTTTCATAGAGCGCGAGTGATCCGGGTTCGCTCCCCGTATTTACCACGAGTTCGGCGGTGTGAAAGTGACCACTGGCCTACAGCCTTCGTACCTTCAGCAACTCTGGTGTTCCAGATAAACGTGGGCGACGGTAATAACTTACCATCAGGTGAGCCGCTTGCTGGTTTGCCCCAGTTCCCATTAAAAACAAATTTACCTTTATTTCCTAAGTCAAATTTAAACCTTCAGCAATTTCCTTACAAACGAGTAAGCGGGAGAGTTAATTGTTGTTCGACCTGGCTTCGAAAGTACTTTTGAAAAATATTAAGGGTCGCTTGAAAAGGTTAAATTATTGTAGACGACAGCGGGCTCTTGACGAGGAATTTCCAAAATCACCTTTCTTTATTAATGTCCTATCTATATTTATTTGAAAATTTCCTTGACATTATTTACAACTCCTTTTGTAATAATGAACCACATATTTCGAATCCATTGAAATGAAACTATTATTTCGCGGATTTTATCGCGTTTAATTTTATTTTCATATTACCGACGTTTCGAGTGCTTTAACTAAAATTAATGATTAAAAGCAGAAGGTAGCTCGAGTTGACTATCTGGACGTCTAACACCTCAGTCGTGACCACGGCTGCTGTAAAGCACTCGAAACGTCAGAAATATAAAAACAAAAATAAACGCTATAAAATCCCTAAATAAAAGATATATGAGAGATAGAAGACAGATTGGGAAACTACGACCAGCCGAAGATTTCCGTGACATTGAAAATGTTTTTTACCCTTAGGAAGTAAGGGAGCTGCAGATTATAACGCAACAAATTAAAGTTTATCACACCTCCACCACCACTACCGAATCCTACATTAGTCCACTGCTGAACATAAGCTTCTCCGAGAAAGCGCCAGCTTAAGCCCCCGTACACATCTCGGAATGCTTGCCCAATGCTCGTCCCGCAAATCAAAAACAGGTTGCCGAGCGCAACGCCGACAACCTCGCACTGGTGGTGCTGCTCCCCAGCATCATTCCACGAAAGAGTATAGATAACGGGCTATCTATACTTAATTTTTGAAATCAAATCCTATCAGACTGAATCCATATTGTATTATGATGGTAACGCATAGTCATAAAAATAAAAAAGGTAACTAAACCAGCATAACAATGAGTGTTCAAATATATAATAAAATGTATATTATATTATTTAATATTTGCATGCTATTTACAGATTGGCAAAACATTAAAGCAATTAAATTATAATTATTACTGTTAA
This sequence comes from Bhutanitis thaidina, assembly GCA_029286595.1. Taxonomy (NCBI): domain Eukaryota; kingdom Metazoa; phylum Arthropoda; class Insecta; order Lepidoptera; family Papilionidae; genus Bhutanitis; species Bhutanitis thaidina. Next base: position 1,205,516 of record JAGSMS010000022.1, read on the forward strand.
CAGTCCACCTGATGGTAGTACGATGGTAGGATGGAGATGGTAGGAGATGGTAGGCTACAGCCCTGGTTAAGGGGTCTACAGGAGTTAGATGTAATGCCTTTTAGCCCTAGCCTTACACTAGCTTTCTTTACCTTTCACAACGGAACAATAATTATTTAACAGCTTTTTAACGGCAGAAATGGGTAAGATATATAACTTACCCAGACGACTCCTAGGCAGAGAAGGACTCTACCGCTAGTTAAGAAGCGTATCAAAATATTTCTATTCATTACAAATATTTATTCCGTATCGGGGTATATTTATTTCCTTGTGGAAATTAAATCTGTGAAAATTCCTAACGGCATTGGAAATATTCTTACAGAATAAGTGACGTTCCTTTAGAATATGAATAAAAGATCTGGGCATAACACAGAATTACTCACGGATGTGCACGTGCCGGTGTAATTGTGGCGTATTAAGTTAAATCTGTCTCCTTTCCTGTTACGCCGGTTCGTGACGAGGGTTTCGAATTACACCTTTTAATCTACAGATCTTTAAACGAAATTTATTACCTTCCCGGACATATTTAATTTTTTCCAGCGATACGTAACTTGTTTGCACCCATGTTTGCACGACAATTTATAAGTTAATAAGTCATTAAAAACTGTTATTTATACTTTAAGGTGTTTTATATTGAGGAACGAAGCTTACTTTCGAATATTTGTGCAAAAACACAATTCGTTGTTTTTCGGGACTGCTTATTTTATGTTCGTCCTGTGACACTAATCTCTGATACTGAATCTGACCCTTCATCCGATTTTATCGCGTAAGCGTTACGCCGGATGTAGGAAGGTAGAGACGACGTGAGTGCCTCTGTACGTACACTTACGACACTATATACGAGGGTACTATCTCTGCAGCACAAATTTGCTTCGAAACTACCCTCGTTCATTCTTCTATTCCACCACCGAGGCATTCCTTCCCTAATTCCTGTCACAACATCCTCCTACAAACCATAACCTGATGGTATGTAGTCACTCCGACCTTTGTACGTGGTAGAGCCAAGCAATGACTTTTACTGCTGCTTGAATGGACCGGCTCGACCGGGGTAGTACCAAGACCTCCCAGAATACCGGCAGGAAGTAGAAGTATATTGTGCTTCTGCGTTTCGTACGGTGAGTGAGGTAACCGGAGGCCGACTCCCTCTCCCTATCCCCCTCCTCATTCTCCCTCCCATCTCCCAAATACTCTTAAAGGTCGGCAACGCACTGCAGCACCTCTGGTGTTGAAAGTGTACGTGGGCGACGGTAATCACTTACCATCAGGTGAACCGCTCGCTCGTTTTCCATAAAAAAAAAAGTTATTTGATATACACAACTGTTGCATAGACAAACAACCCACCTACCGAGTCCTACCCCTTACCTCCTCCCAAAATACCCTTAAAAACCTGCAACTCCTCGAGGAGCTCGAGGCATTGACAATCACTTATCATCGCACTTACTATCAGATGAGCTGCTTGCACGTTTTCCATTAAAAAAAAACTCATAGACGGCCGTCGGCTAAAGCTTAATTTGACCTTTTAGTGTAATTCAAGATACACATTCGTCGAGGGCGTCCCTTTTCAGAGTTGCTAATCATCACTCAGTTCTACAGAGTAAACTTATCTTCGACACCCTACTTACCTCATTTCCAAACCACCGGAGCATTCCTTGCCTAATTCTAGTCAACAACATTCTCCTACAAACCATTAACACTTCAATTTCCTAAATCTGTTAACTGTCTAAAAAAACATCAGATTATAATTGTTCACCTTAAATATGTTCGACTTAAAGAATATTTAGCGTAATTCTCCTTCTATTTTTAGACGAGATTCAAAATGTTTTATTCCTTTTTAGACGAAGAAAAATCCCTACTAACAATGTTTTAAAGAGAAAACGAAAACAATGAATACTTGTTTTAATAATAACGTAGTGTTCGTTCTTCCGTTTTGTTCCTAAGTTACGTTATTTTATTTAAAATGATCACATTAAAGTATATAATATCATTAATTGAATAAAGGTAGCAGCCTGTAAGTGCCCACTGATGGGGAAAGGCTTCCTTCTCAAATATCTGAGAGGGTAGGAGTCGGGAATGACCCGCCACGCTGCTCCATTGCGGGTTGGCGGGCTACACATATCCTCGAAATTATATTTTTTTTTATTATTTCTCAGACATGCAGGTTTCCTCAAAATATTTTCCTTCATCACCAAGCACGAGGTAAATACAGCATTTAAAATTGCTATTAACAATTTTAGTGGTGCCGGCACCGGGGTTGGAACCCAGGTCACTTGCGCTCTACGAAACCAAAGTGAGCGCCCTGACCACTAGGCTACCACGGCACACTATACCATTAATTGAATACTTAGCTGTTTTTATATTCTTAGAAATATTATATTTTTTTAGGAATGTATCATTTTAAAATAAAATATACGAGGACTTTTATAGTTTTATATAAAACGAGCTGTTGTACCCCGCGCTTGTCCGGGTAATAAATTCAAAACTAAGTATTAGAAAATAATAAAAAAAATTGAGCATATGTCCTTAGTAAGATCATAAAAAACATATCTAAAACAATCCGATTAACATCGGTGCAGTGAATGTAAAGATTAGCCTGCACAACGAAATACAGTTACGTCTTACTACCACTGTATACTCAGACTTCGCGATACTATATGTCCTACTATTGTATTCATGTCACTTTATCTACACTATAATAAATATAGCCTATGTTACTCAGGGATAATGTAGTATTCTAATGGTGAAAGAATTTTTGAAATCGGTCCAGTAGTTTTTCAGTTTATTCGTTACAAACAAACAAAAATACAAATCTTTCCTCTTGATATTATTATTCGTGGATAGTCACGTGAATGGGAACGTGTGAATATAAAGGAAGGCGTCGATTAATAGGTGTTGTGAATCTGTCTGTATTATCTATGTAATTAGGGTTGCAGCGACGCACTGCATTAGAAGACCTAGGACGTGCTTAGGCGCTGGACTTTTAAACTGTATCTAATCCTTAATAAACTAGTAAAGGAAAATATTCATCTTTTATATTCTCTACGTATATTTTTATAATTACTCCATCTCTAGTCCTTAATTAACTATATTTCTAATCATAATATTTACGTAACTTTCTTACTGTCAACAACTCGATTCGATAACATGTCGACACCGCGCTGCGCAGGCGCAGCATGGCCGCGCTCGACTCTATTATGTCGCCTTTTAACGACGACAGCAAATTATTCATTAGTGCTTTAATAAAAAAAAACTCGAAAGTATAATATATAATGGAGTGTAAGGGGAAATATTTCTCATATTGCCAGCTGTGCCGCGGTTGTCCGGCTCTGGTGACCTAAATATAGCTGAACATCCATCGTACCCAAATCCCACCGACTCATGATGAAGGAGCGGCACCATTGGTGTGGGCACCGGCACTACGCTCACCAACTCGCTTGCCCAGCGTAGAGAGTATGGACAATCCTTCCAAGAAATATACGCTTTCCTGGACTATGTTCAGCAGTGGACTAAAATAGGCCGATGTAGTAGAAGTAGAAATTTTGAATAGTAAATAGTTTTGTAGTTGTTTTCGTTTAAAGCGAAAAAAGTAAAGAAGTTTTCCCGTATCTAAAAATAAAACAAAGAGCACAACCCATCGGGAAACTAAGCCCAGCTTCGACTTTGCAATTAGCGGAGAGTAATATCTACTCTTTTCGGAACGGCTTTCTCATCTTTGTTGCTGACGTTTTATTACAGTCTCAACCTTCTCAGTTGCTCGTTGCTAACCTTATTGAGCCCGATGTTAAAACTGTTTATTTACTTGACGTAAAACGAAACTTAAACGATGACATTCAGAGAGAATACTTTAAAATGAGAATGTCATAAACATATTTCTGCCCTCGTTTACTTATTACTAAATACTTGGGTCTGGTTTCGCATCCTAGTAGAGGTCAATATTTTGTTGCAAAGTAAACATTATTGGATTTTCGGGTTTAGTTGTATTATTTGTTAATTTATTTTTTTTATGGAAGAAGGGGGCAAACGAGCAAGCGGCCCACGAACACCAGAGGAGCTACAGATGCGCCGCCGGCCTTTAAGGAAGGAATAGGCTCTTTTCTTGAAGGTCCCTAAGTCGTAACAATTCGGAAATACCGCTGGCGACAGCTGATTATACAAAGACGAAGTGCGTGGCAGAAAACTTCGAGTAAAACGCATTGTGTTGAAATGCCAACCATCTACGTGGTATTGATGGAACTTAACTATTTATTTATTTATTTCAACCATTCAAATCTACAACCATTACAGGAAGATCCTAATGCTATTTGAGATTTGACTTAATTATAACAGGTGCTTAATTATAACTAATAATAAACAATCTAACCCTTGTGAGTTTACTCAAAGGTACTTTAAAAATGGCTGCTGCCTTCACGTGGTTCATCATCATCATTATCATCATTTCAGCCTATCAGAAGTCCACTGCTGAACAAAGGCCTCCCCCAAAGATGGTTAATGACATTGAATATTATTTAATTTGCGGTATTATATGTATCTATACATATTTATGTACAAAACCCAACCAGATGAAAATATTCAGAAATACCCCAATAATAATTTATTTGCTTAAACGTTTTGCCAATTTACAAATAATACTTCAATAATATTGACATAACTTTTAATAAAAACTATTTTTAAATGGTTAAAAAAATTATTTTAAATCATTAAAAAAATAATTTTTACTATGATGTTACTTTACTGTTATCCATTTGTATAATTTCTCAAGAAGCAAGAACCATTTTTAGATCGTTGCTTGTTTTATTATAAATTTTAACACGCATTCTTATACAGCCATTGTTTATATAACAATTTTCAATCGTGGAATTACAACGAGAAGAAGTAGTCAAGAAGCGTTTATATTTCACCTTTTTCGTGGATTATTCAATGTCAAAGTCAATATCAAAACCTTTTTATTTAATTTAGGCATTTTTAAAACACTAATGAATGTATTGATCTATACTGGAAAAATGATAATCTTGTGAGAGACAAGCATGTGTGCTTGTTTTTTTGATATGTTGACAATGTCTGATGTCTATACATAGCTAACTATTTATGCAATTAACTCGTGTGTTACCTCAAATCAATAAAAAAAAAAAGAAACATTAAACAACGACCTAGTACCTAATACTCGTACGTGTATTACGCAGAAATACTAGAGTTGAATCCGGCTCATATCCGACCATAAATATTCCCCTCGCGTTTTGGGGTTCCACTGCATTTTGAGGTACGGATGTAATAAATTTAACCTTCGGGACCCCATCTGCAGAAAAAACTTTATTACCTTCTTTTTACGCGGACATGTAAGTCCCTTAAGCGGATACTTAAAATGGCAGAGCCAATATAAAACCTAACCAATATTTATTTTACTTTATTAACTTGATTTAGTCTTTTAAGCTAAAATCCTGTAAATATAGTCTGTTATAAAGCTGTAAATATAGTCTGTTATAAATTTGTTAAATTATTATTTCATATTAATGAATATTAATTATATACCATAATTAATTTCACATTAACATAGAAAAGTACAATTCCTGGAAATGTCACAGTGCTGAAAATTATTCTGCGAAGCACGTGGTCAGGGTTAAATATATATTGCAATATTGTTCACAATCAAATTGAATTACAATCTCATATAGCTTTTGTTCCTTTTCAGTGACACATTTGTCTTTCTATCGATTTAAACTTTACTCATGTCTCTTGGAATACACCATTATAATTTCCGAAACATTAAACTTTTAAAATATACAATTGATTCTTTTTGGCAGCATTAAACACATCCCTTGCCAAAACAATATTCCAACAGAACTTCAAACGGCTGACAGTTTTAAGGTTTTTGATAAAGTAGTTAAAAAACGCGGTTTATGGACACCCGTTGGATGCGACCAAGACCGATCAAATTTTGGGTAATATTGATCGAATAATTTGGTTCGGGATCGATTTGTTTATAGGAAAGTCGAATATTGAGCAAGCGGCTCAGCTGGTCTTAAGTGATTACCGTTTCCCACGTACATCTTCAACACCAGAGGAGCTACAAGTGCGTTGCCAGCCTTTAAGGATATTTGGGTAAGGGGAAAGGGGACAGGAAAGGAGTAGTTGGCCCCCGGTCACCTCACTCATCGAACGAAACGCAGAAGCACACGGTGCCTCTTTTTTACGCTGATATTCTGCATGGCCGCGTCACTACCCCGGTCGAGCCGGGCCATACGAGCAATAGCAAAAGCTTCCGCTTGGCTATCCAACATACAAAACGATCGTCACTCAAAGAATTCGATATAGATATCTGTATATGAGGGTGGCCAATATTCTGCAATAAGCTGAAGTTATATAATTATGTAGAAGATGCTGTGTATATTTATTATAAAATAAATTGTTGGCCTAGTGGTAAGGTCGCTTACTTCAGCATCCTGCCAGTGCCAGTATGAAAATAAAGTGACCGCCCTGACCATTGGGCTTCAGCTAGAGTCTTGTTCATTAGTAAACAAGGCAACAACACTACATGAACATGAGACATTATTTGAAGCAATAGTCGGTATGCACTCCCGTAAATCATTTTAACCTTTTCAATTCGCATGAAAGATAGCTAAATTTAAAGAGCTTAATAATTTAACATTTCTACAAAACGGTTTATTTCGTACGTAGTGTTAATACGGTTGTAGGGAATCTTCGTTTTATTCTGTTACTCCATTCGATTTTCAATTCCAAACCAATCAAGGCAAGTTCAGACAACTTTGCTTCGATGGGAAATTGAATTTCGACCGTAATGTGACGACGTTAGATGTTTTACACGAGTTCAATCTTACGGTTCACTAATTTCACGTCTAGCTTTAATTTAATGCCTCAATATGTTATATGCCACGATAGCCTAGTGATTGGGGTATCTGTCTGCCGTCAGAGAACCCGAGTTGAACAACCAAAGAGAATTTCGAAACCTATATACGTTTTGTGAAGTTGACCTAAACACTAAGATGGCGACAGGCTCTCTGTCTGTCATATTGTTACAAAATATCTCTGATCTAATGTGAGTTGAAACCACTGAAATAAATACCGAGAACCTCTAACCGTGGTAGAGCAAAGCGGCGGCTTTTGATGCTGCTTGAATAAACCGACTCGACCGGAATAGAACCATAGCCTCGCTGAAATAGAGGCACCTTGTGCTTCTGCGTTTCGTTAGGTGAGTGAAGTAACCGAAGGCCCACTCCCCTTTCCCATCCCTCTCCACATCCTCCTTCACATCTTCCAAATATTCTTAAATGCCGGCAACGCACCTGCGGAACCTCTGGTGTTGCAGATGTTCGTGGGCGACGGTAACCACTTACCATCAGGTGAACCGCGTGGTCGTTAGCCGCCTTTCCTTTAAAAAAAATGATGCGTTCATTTCGACCATAGTCCTAAGTCAATATCTCATTTTACAAAGAAAAATCATTCAAGCCGTAGATAATTAAGTCGGAAAGCGGGTCTAAAACGCTGCAGTCTCTAATTAGACTACTTGGAATTAATCAGCGTGTTGACTCTTTTATTTCGCTTTGTAGCAAATGCAATTACGATTCAAAATCTAAATTTTCTCATCCCTACTAGTTTCCTCCTTTTTCCTCTGCCCTTTCGTCCTCCCCCAAAAAAACGTTTAAGGCCGATAAAGCACCTCCTTTGGTATGTATATGTACGTGGGAAACGGTGATCACTCACCATAGGGTGAGCCGCATTCTGGTTTGACCACATTCCCATAAGAAAAAAAAAACCTATGTTTAAGGTATACAGACAATAGAGCTTTTTTTTTAAAAAAAAATGTTACTTCAAAGTAAAGGAAACTAGAAAATAATTAGGTGACTTGTTAGTAGTTGTCGGTGCAGAGTTGAAATATTTTCAGTAAATTCTCCATCAACGGAATGCCCTACAGTTTCGTTCGCTGACCGCAAGCGGATAAATTTCATTAAAACACAAAGTTTATCTCTACCTTTCTATGGTCACAAAATTATACAGGCACAACAAATATTTAACTATGTGAAAATGTATACCAAAATATTTATCATAATACAAGTAATAGGTGACCCGGCAGGAGTCCTAGGTGGCGCGATGAATATATATTTTTTTTATTAATAACTCGACTTGACGGCTCGGTGGCGTAGTGGCTAAGCGTTTAGCTGCGGCGCTTTGGGTCGCGGGTTCGATACCCGCACGGGACTTGTATTTGTATGGACTAAAAATAATAGTTCCCGGTCTGGGCGTTTGTCCGTGTGCAATTCATGTATGTAAACTGCCTCCGCGACACAGGAGAAATTCCTACAGCGGAAGGTAACGTTGTTTTTTTTAGCAAAAATCTTCTAATTTGAACCTAAACGAACTTATATTGTGTATATGTGTAATTTTGGTCAATAAATATAAACTATGTCAATAACTCTACCTCAGGGCCACCTATTAAGAGTAGGTTCTATTCTCTTAAACGGGAAACAGTCGCTCGCGTGAAAGTTCAATAAAAAGAATCGTCAACGTTATGTTTACCGGGGATGAAATTTATTCATTTATTGAAATTTTATTTGCACTTATAGAAGAGCAAAAAGGCAGCCTCAACGCCAAAAGGCATTCTCTACCAGTCTATCATTAGGTTGAGCAGAGAAGATGTGAAATTCGTCAGTTGGGACCTCCCACTGCCACCGTTACTTTAGTGGCTGAATATCGGATGTCTTACAAGGTGAACGTGATTTAACATTGGTACAATTATCACGTACTATACCGTTTTCACCAACTTTAGCTAACTTCGCATTGCTACATCAGCTTACTAATCCCTCGGGCTATTCCCTTAACTGAAATTCAACCGACGGATTTCATTCCTTACGATTCTATATCACAAAGATATTCTCTATGATTTTGAGCTTCTAAAGGACAGCAATTAGAAAACATGCATCTGTTTCATAAATGAAAACTAATAAAAGACTTTAATTTTTATACTAAAGCAAAACTTTACACTCGGAATAAAAGAAGCGTATGTCCTTCTTAAGCTTTTGAAGCATGTCAATACTAAATTTCAACAAGAAGCGGATTGGGTGTGAAGATGTATGAGTTTTAATGGACTCATAAGGCCGACTCTTAATGAGACCTACAAGTCTATAATTATCATTATTACAGCCTGTACAGGTACACTGCTAAACATTGGGCTCCTCCAGAGCAGAGCTCTTAACCACCTGCATCCATCGACTCCGCGCAACGTTATATAGATCGTCACTTCGTCTTTTGAAGGGTGGTCCTACACTGCGTTTGCCTGTACGAGGTTGCCACTGACACGTGCCAAGGAGTGCAGCTCTTTAGTGGCTTATGACGAGATGAAATGACGATGAGAATAATTTCTATTTTAAGCACACGAATTTAAAATATGTAACTAAAATTCACTTTAAAACTGTATTGCACTGCAACCTAAAAACGTAAAATTTAAAATGGACTCTATATTGCTAAATCTCTTTATGTCACGGCTACCCCTAGTGTATTCGTACAGCGATTGATGAATTTAATCCCGATTCCGGACTTGTTCCGAAAATAAGCTAAAATTGTATGTTAAAAGCACGTGAGATAGTGAAAATATAATTTCTTACGTGAATATCATAATCTGTACTAGGAACCCATAAAATCATCGTGTAGGTTATTACCTATACCTACCTAATAATCATGTTACATATTACAACCAGTATTCATCGCCGTTTACAAATCGGTCCTGTGGTGGCACGACTCATTACATATAAATTTGATCACTGTCAGTTATTGTACTGAAGTTACAAATACACTGCTTCGAAAAAACCCTTTGCATAAAATAGAGACGAAAAATTTATTTCGACTGTCTGTAATTTTTGCCGACTCCCAGACTTGCTTAATGTATGTCTGTCACTTCAAAGTGTATGCATAGTACGCATATATTGTTTTAACACATTTTAACTTTTTTATAGACAAAAAGACTGACGGATGTCTTTTTTGTTTATAGGAAAGGTGGCAAACGAGCACAGGGTCACCTGATGGTAAGTGATTACCGTCGCCCACGTACATCTGCAACACCAAAGGTGCTGCACGTGTGTTGGCGGTCGTTAAGGATAGTTGGAAGAAGGGAAGGAGGAAGAGGAGGAGGATGGGAAGAGGGAGCGGACCTCCGGTTACCTCACTGACCGAACGAGACGCAGAAGCACAAGTTGCCTCTACTTCACGCCGGTATTCCGCGAGGCCATGGTACCTACCCGGTTGAGCCGGCTCATTCGAGATGCAGCAAAAGCTCTTATCATAAAAGTCGATGTGATTTAGGTTTTCGGGAAATGAGGATGGCTTTTCTACAACCATTCGTTAATATAAAAGTAAAAAAGAACCTCGTTACGAAACGCTGGCAGATTAAAAAAAGATGACAATTAGTATAGATGTACAGATGACACAAAATAGTATTTTCATTTTCTTCCATCGCAGAGAAATCACGATATGGATCAATGACATTTATAAAATAACATACGTTGATAAAAAAAAAACTTTACATATTAAAATGACTGTTCCAGCCTCAGAACGTCTGAAAAGTTTTGAAATATGATTATGAACTTTAAATGAAACTTACTATAGGAGAGCGTTTTCTTTGATAGAGCTTTTATTATCCAAGTTTAAGTTGTTTGTTGTGTCATCTTAATGCACTTTTCTAAAACCTTTGTGATAAACTTGAATAATTTTCTAAAGCGTGTCAAAATATTGAGTTTTACAACTTACAAAGTTAGAGTTTAGATAATTATACTTTCAGAACCATTTCTTTCACCACTTACAATTACATAGTGTTTTAAATCTTATTTCGATGATTTTGTACGTGGTAGAGCCAAGCAGCGGTGCTTGCTGCTTCTCGAATGGGCCTATTTGACCGGGGTACTACCACAGCCACGCAGAATACCGACGTGAAGTAGAGACATCTTGTACTTCTGCGTTTCGTTCAGTGAGAGAGGTGACTTCCTCCTTCGCCTATCCCCCAATCTCCCTCCCCCTCCACAAACATTTGAAAAGTCCGGCAACACTCCTGCAGAACGTCTGGGGATATAGATGTACGAGGGCATTAGTTATCACTTACCATCATGTGAGCAGCTTGCACGTTTGCCTCTCCCATAAAAAGAAATCAAAAGCTTAAAGAGTAGACGAGTAGATGGCTTTGAATATCCACTAACACCTGTTACCCATAGGAATAGGCACAGAAAGGAGTAACCGTTTGATTAACTTCTAGCGTATCCAAACATATCGCCTCTTCGAGAGATATAAAGAGAGTCGGTTGACAAGTTGTTACAAATACTCACGATGGACACGGGCTAAGGAATACTTAATTAAAAAAAAATGTGCCGAGGTACAGCGTGTTATTCGTTGCTCTGTTAGTTACGAAAGTTGCCATTCACGGACACGGGTGACATTACGCCGGTATATTATGAGCTTTCCCCCTACAGAATGAGCTTTTATTTTATGATCTCTGTGTGAAGAAATCCTTTATGAATACTATTACAGTAATAGTCATGAAGAACGTGTAACATATTAGCAATTATTTTCGTACGTGGTCTTTTGCTTTTTTTCCTTTTGTTATGGGAAAGGGGGCAAACTTGCCACCGGCTCACCTAATTATAAGTGATTACCGTCGCCCACGTACACCTACAACACCAGACCAGTAGCAGGTGCGTTGCCAGCCTTTAAGGATATTTGAAAGAAGGGAAGGAGGATGAGGAGACGGATGGGAAGGGGGAGTGAGCCTCCGGTTACCCCACTCACCGAACGAGCACGATTATGTACGACGCCAAGCAGTGCTGCTGCTTTGGTTTGGATCGGGGTAGTACCACGACCTCGCAGAATATCGTCGTGAGGTAGCGGCATCTTGTGCTTCTGCCTTTTGTAATCGATAATCGATAATCGGAATAATAGTAAATATAATAAGTCAAAATTTAGGAAAATCGTTATCGTTTTTCATTTACATGTAATAATCAATAATAAAATTCATCATTTTATATTATTTATTTCATGAGGGCAGTAAATATATATATACTAGCCGTGGTAGCCTAGTGGTCAGGGCGCTCACTTTAGTGTCATAGAGCGCGAGTGACCGGGGTTCGATCCCCGGCGCCGGCACCACTACAATTGTTATTAACAATTTTAAGTGCTGTATTTACCACGTGCTCAACGGTGAAGGAAAACATCGTGAGAAAACCTGCATGTCTGAGAAATAATAAAAATATTATTTCAAGGATATGTGAAGCGCGCCAACCCGCACTGGAGCAGCGTGGCGGGCCCTTCCCGGCTCCTAAACCCTCTCTGATACTAGTGTTTGAGAAGGAGGCCTTTGCCCAGCAGTGGGCACTTGCAGGCTGTTACTTTACTTTCTTTTTTAGGGCAAATATAAGTAAAATACAAAGGAGATCGTAATTGATTATCAGATTGAGAAATATTTTCCTCCCATCAGTTCGCATTTGTTTTTTTTTTTTTTATATAATGAATAACTAAAATAACGGAGAGTAATATCAGCATATATGTGCAAGGTGAAGCGGTTCAGCGGGTTGCTCATCAACCCGCTGAACCGCAATCTTGGGCTTATAATGGATGGCTCACTTCGCTTTGAGAGCTGTCATAGATGTTGCACGTGCTTGTTTTTATCGATTGAAGATATTATATAAAATTCGTAGTTACCTTAATATTAACCTTAGAGTCAACCTCTGTGAAAGTCTAGTATTATCAAAATTAAATTACTGCATCTCTGTCTATGGTCCATGTCTTCTAGCCAAATCATTAAAACTTCTTCAGCGACTCCAAAATGCATGTGCTCGCTTTTGCTTTAATATTCCTCAAAGAACACATATTTCCACATATCTAAACAAAGGCAAGCTACTTAATATGTCACAGCGAATAGAGTTACAATTCGCTTGCTTATTGTTTGGTGTTATAAAAAACAATGCACCAGATTATTTATATAAAAAGCTTACTTGGTCTAGTGAATATAACCATCATAATACGCGTGGCTCGAAATATTCGCTAACTGTTCCAGGACACGTCGCTGCCGCTTTTCGAGGTAGTTTTCGTTACTTAGCCACCAAGTGTTGGAACAACCTACCACCACCTCTTCGTGGGTACCAATCTAAGGCTAGTTTTAAAATTAGGTATAGGTCACTTCTTTTACATGGCAATTAGGTTAATAGTGGTTAAAATTTGTTAGTCCTCGTTGCGGAATTATATTATTATTATTATTATTGTAAGGGGTATTTCTATATTTATTATTATTATTGCGTTTTTGTTGTTATTTATATATTCATCATGTAGTACATAAAGCCTGACGACTGCTCGCGAAAAAAAAAAGGTTTCCGACAGAATACCAGCGCTGTAGTTGTGGTTTACCATTGCTACAGCATTATGCTGAGTAGGACACCGTTTTGTTGCTGCAACCAAATAAAATATTATTATTATTAGTTTTTTTACATTAAGTTTACTTATGTGTTACTTGAGTTGTGGCAATGAATAAAGTACTTTCTTTCTTTCTTTCTAAATATATCAAAATATTTAAAAATTCTAATCTAAATTGATGATATTCTTCCCTTACTTTAGATAATAAACCAACTGACATGAAGATTGAGCTGCAACAACAAAGGAGTGAACAAACTTCCCAACAGATATAAATTGCTTTCGTAGCAATCAATATATTTGGTTTCGGTCCAAATTGTGTTTCTAACAACATCACAGTCTAATAATTGAGTTCTGAACAGATTCCTTTGTTCGTGCTTAATTCAAATCACATGAATAGAACCGGTACCAATAGTTAACGCAAACATATAACATACAATTCGCAAAAGATTTAAATTATAATCATGATTGTTCTCGTTATTATTCCATAGAAACTTGAAAGATACTCGTACAAATAATAATATTTTTTTTAAGTTTGTTGAAAGTAGTTAATGTGGCCAATTATAAATAATTATATACAATAAAGCCGTATCGAAATTTTCAAATACAGCAAAACCATTGTAAATAATAAAAGTAGACCAACAAATAAAATATCTCGTTAAATCGTATCGGTTTTATAAATAAACTTTTCTCCGATTGGCAAATAAAATATATTTAAACATTTGCATTGATTTTCAAAACATGTTCGTCGGGTTTATATCTAATTTAGTGGAATAAAACGACCACCTATTGGCGGAAACTTGAGATAAGCAGAAACTGCAATTTCCCGCATTTCCATTCAATTTTCTGAAAACGTATTGGCTGTATCTTTATTCAGAAACATTCTTTGAAGCTTTTGCTGTGGCTTCTATATCGGATACATCCTATACTTTAAAAAAGTCACTTGGTTTATTTTAGGTTCGTGTTTTTTTTTTAATTTTATTGATAACAGCGTTAACACTTATACGATCTACTCGTGAATACTTATTTGTTGCGTCAAGGCTAATGACATGAAACGAATTTATTTTATTTTATTGGAATGAAGTGAAAACGAGCCAACAGTTCACTTGATGGTAAGTACTGCCATAATCCAAGAAGGTCACAAATGCGTGGTCACCCCTGAACATTTAGATGGAATGTCTCATAGCACGTAATCATATTGGCTGTCTATAACATTCAAACCGGAACACAACACCAGTTGCCGTATGGCTGAAGAAATGGGTAAGAAAGTGTGTGATTGATGACCCACCCGGACGATTCCTAAGCAGAGAAGGTGTTCAACTCCACTATTGCAAAAAGAGTTTCGTTGAAGCGGATCACGAAAAAAGACTACGACGAAGGAATATCTCGTAGGATCAGATATATGACGGATTGACCGTAGCAATACGTAACAAATCGAAAACATAGCGAAAACGGTCGATAAACCAGAAATACTACAAAATTGTAGTAAAAGCCTGTAAGTGCCCACTGCTGGGCAAAGGCCTCTCCTCCTCAAATACTAGTCAGAGAGGGTTTAGGAGCCGGGAAGGGCCCACCAAGCTGCTACCGTGCGGGTTGGCCGGCTTCACATATCCTATCCACTCTCGCGCTCTATGATACTAAAGTGAGCGCCCTGGCCACTAGGCTACCACGGCTCTCAACAAAATAGTTGCAATTCTTATTCATGTATAAAATTGTAGGTTTTATTTTTGATTGAAATATACAGCTGACCGAGCAAGAAACAGTTGAGAGCTAAGTCGACTAACGTAAAATTTACACCTAAGTTATTTGTCATGGCAAAGCAAAGGGTGCACCTTTGCTTTGCCATGGTAACTTCATGCTACAAATAATCATGGCAAAGGAAAGGTACAACGAAACGTCCAAGTACTTGAAATAACGCAACGTAACGTCCTTGGGAATGAGTGGTACCTAGAGAAGGACAACAGTTACAACGGATCAACACTCGGTGAAGACCTCGGCTTCCCCGTAGCTTCTGTCGTATTTCTATCTTCTATCGAGTAAAGCAAATTGTAGGCGATAGATACGTAATTGAGAACGTACGCTTTCGTCAAGCGTATTAACTATTTTAAAAGAAAACAAGTGTATAGAATAAGCAATGGTACACGTAACATCATAAAGAAAAAAAGATTCCTAAATATTGGACAAGTAAATAATGTTATATGACGTTTAACTAAATATATTCAGTGGTTTTTGCGCGATGGGAGCAAGGCAAACAGCGAAACGGACCGACAAAAATTTTAAAAACGTTTGTTGTCAGCTCTCTTTCATTCCTAAATACCATAACAATAAGAAATATTTCATGTACAGAACTATCAACGATTTTATTATATACATCATATTTATATGTGTACTTATTTATATAATGTATTCATAAACATATGTAATGTATAGATACTGTGCGGAAAACGAAACCGTGACTCATCAATCGCACAGCCCCTGTGCAATAAATAATTAAAGGAGATTATTTCATTATTAAGAAAATAATTTTGTAAGAATACAGTACTGTTCTAAATTACTTTAACTGAACACTTACTTCTAACCATTTTAAAGTTCAAAGGCTTGTGAAATAATTTACCTTTCACTGCCCTTTTCACGCCTTTCCGAGTGTTAATTATTATGGGTGAAATTACATTCGAAAACTTTTTATTCTTATCGGTCTGTATAAGTCCACTGCTAGTTTGAAATGAATTTTTATATTCCCGACGTTACGAGTGTGTTTCCAGCAGCCGCGAGCACGGGGGTACTGAGGTGTTAGACGTCTAGAAGTCATAGACAACTCGAGATAACATCATGCGTATATTGGACCAAATTGAATAAATAAAAGCTAAAATAAATCATTAAGTCCAATGCTGGATTGTATTTTCATTGAGGTGGCAAAAAAAGATTGAAACATGCAATGATGAATTTCTTTTTATAAATAAAAAAAGAATGGAAGTATAAGTCCATAAGTATGTATTTATAGTCTGTATTTATAATGTCCGTTTTGTTTACTAAATAAACCAATCAAAAAAAAAAAGCTGGCATGCACTGAATTCCAAACTCCACGTACCGGGCAGGCTGGTACGTTGGTGGTAAGAAACATCCACGTACACTCGAGTCGGGTTTTAGCACATCGCACTCCGTTCTTTAATTCTGTGTCTGTCTTAATTATAAATACCTTCGAATTTTAAATTTGGTATTTCTTAATATTATGCTAGTGATCATTTTGTACCTGCCTTAAAAATATAATCATCTCTTGTATACCCATAGAATAAGAACTCATGTAATGTTCACACCATTCTCACTTACATCAACTACAATAAAGGCATAAATATCTACCGCAATGCAAAAGAAATCATATCACAATAGGATTTATTTTAAATTCAAATCATGTCTTATCTAAAAATATCATCTTCACGTGAAAAATAATATTCCGATATCAAAATTATTGAGTTATTTAACAAAAACGTTTCCCCTAATTAAGCTCGAAGAAAGTTGTGCGAAAGCGGAAGTCATTTTCATTGAATCGGGTTTCCTCTTGGCATGCCAATATTTCATTTTAATGATCACAAAGTATGGACTTCATTCTCAAACTTATAATTATGCCATTGAGTTTTATGTAAGGTCTTTCAATAAATCGTATTAATGTTTTAATTCGAATACAATCCTCTTTTTGTAGCGTCCATTTGATCAATTCTGAATATGGTTCGCCTAAAAAAAAAACACTCCCATAATCCATTTAGTAAAGATCCTAATATCTTTAGTTAAAATAAAATTTTAGAGAATACCATCTTCTATTTTAAACGTCAACCACGCCTGCGTGCGGTTTACTCTTCTGAAGAACGGGCGTGGCTCTGGTAGGAATTCTAATCGAATCGGTCGCTGATGTACAGGAACATCACTAGGTCGCTGATGTGCAGCAACATCACTAGTACGCTGATGTGCAGCAACATCACTAGTACGCAGATGTACAGCAACATCACTAGTACGCTGATGTGCAGCAACACCACTAGTACGCAGATGTACAGCAACATCACTAGTACGCTGATGTGCAGCTACATCACTAGTACGCTGATGTACAGCAACATCACTAGTACGCTGATGAACAGCAACATCACTAGTAACTAGTAGTAAATACATCTCAACTGCATGTGTGTGAAGTTATTTGAGTAAGTTTGTGTATATAATTTGAGGAAGCTATTTACCCTTTCACCCTTTTTAGATAGTATTTAAATTAAAGGTTGTGATGATGATCTGCGAGCGCAAACAAAGAGACATTCAAGTGACTTTACTGGCAGAGAACGTAACACAACAGAACTATAACCAAAAACTAAATTTATAATGTTTCATGAGAAAGTGAGGCAAACATGCAAACACCTCCCTTGATGGTAAGTGATTACCGACGCCCACGTAAGAATGGGAAGGAGGAGTGGGCTTCCGGTTACCTCAATCACCGAACGAAACGTTGAAGCAGAAGATGCCTCTACTTCACGCCGGTAGTCTACGAGGTCGTGGTACTACTCCGGTCGAGTCAGCCCTTTCGAACAGCAGCAAAGGCCGCCTCTTGGCTCTACCACGTGACAAAATGATATATGCTTAAGAAACTTTTTAACTAAGAAATCTTTGGTATGTAAAAATAAAGCAAATCGCTACGTAGAAATAATAGGAAAACTGCATGAATTGTTTCCGAAACTTTTAACTGGATATACATTTCACTCCACTCTTACCACTCTTTCGCAATCACTTGAAATTGCTTTACTCGTTGTGGAGTGTTGAGTATTGTAGCAGTGTTTTATTTATTGTTTTTGTGCAAACAAACATTACACTTTAGAATACGAAATATAAATAGATTAAAGTTGGTATGATGTATGGCTTCATATGATGCACTTTCTATATTCTTACTAATAAATCACATTGTGATATTAATCTGTTTTATTCAATTATTGTCATAGTATATAGTTTTCAATTACTATATATTCCGAGCATGTGACAACTTATGGTTGTCAAGTGTAATTACTATGTTTAGAATTAATATAAACTTAAAAAGCTTCACTTAATCAGCGTTTATCTTTTTATTCCTAGACCGGAATAGTCGTTTTTTTTTTATTTCTATCATTTTATCTTATTTTTATTCTATTCTATCGTGTGGTGGAGTCACAAAACATGTACTCACGACCGCAAATCAATCACGGATGTAGACTGAGGTTTATAAACTTGTCATCGGAACTTATTAGAGACAATGTGACAGTTATTTTTTTTTATTTTTATTTATTTAAAAGACTTTATTGCATACACCCCAATTTGAGGTTACAAAGGGCGGACTTAATGCCTATTGGCATTCTCCGCCAGTCAACCCATGGGTTGGTGAGATAGCTGTAGCAGGTGTATTCATTTAGTTAAATTAATTAAGTATTTTTTGTTATGGATAAGCGGGCGAACGAGCGAGCAGCTCATCTGATGTTAAGTCACCGTCACCCATGTACACCTGCAACACCATGGATGGGAGAGAAAGGGAGGGAGTTTGGTGAGGAGAGGAGTGAGCTTCCGGTTACCTAACTCACAGAACGAAACGCAGAAGCACAAGATGCCTCTACTTCACGCCGGTATTCTGCGAGGTCGTGGTTGGGGTCGAGCCGGCCCATTCGACCAGCGGCTAAAGTCTTCGCTTGGCTCGGCCACGTTAAAATCATGAGAGCTTCGCCTTCTTAGGGTCCGAGGCAACCACAAACCAGCTCTACCCGCTAAGACAGGTCGATCATGTTGTTTCCTGTACATTCACCACGGGCATCCAAGCCGTACGTTGGTGGTGTATATACTTTTTACCTTTAGGAGGGATAAGTAAGCTCGGAACTAACCAACTAGCTTGTGAGTCGTATGTTAGCCAAATATACAGATTAAAATTAAAGCCTATTAACGTTCCTATGCATATCAAAGACCTCCTCCTATTTTAGCGAAGCCGACTAGAGTCCAATACGCTACTCCAATGCAACACTTATTTTTCAAATATACTTCCTTGCGATGTTTTCTTTCACCACCTAACACGTTGAACATTCAGTTGGGATTCAAATTCAAGTTATTCCCGTATTATAAAATAAAAGCAAGCGCCCATGGCATTGAGACCGTGGCTCTACAAAATAAGAGTGATTATGTGAAAATTAAATAACCGAGCTATAAAATGTTTGGTCAACAAAAGATTCCGAAGGAACTGACACGTGTAAAATGTAAGAATCCTCGAAACTGAGCATAACGAGCCCAGCCAGCGCAATGAGCCGCTTGGGGGGACATTAGTAACATTTACTTTCACGATACCGCTAAGTGCTCGACCCGCGGGAATTCAGAGTATGTAATAAATTTTCTCTTAATGTCGGCCGGCTCCAATTCAAGTTTATCAAAGTTTAATAAGTTTGAGAACTTGATGTATAGCTGAAACAGACATTGTTAATCTAAGGAATAAGTGGAAAGAAAAATTGTTTTTTTTTTTATGGATCTGAGTGAAAAACGAACAAACCGTCCACCTAACACAACCAATCACATTATTGTTTCCGCACGTCTCTCGATTAGTGCACTAAAAAGCCCATCAAGGCACTCTATTCATCATTTCAACTTAGCACAAGTCGACTGCTGAACATAGGCCCTCCCCAAAGATTGCCATACAGCTTCCAACAGCCACACACAAGCCGTTGTGGCTCGAAACGGCACCTGCGTCCGCAACTTTTTTTGTATTTTATAGAAGAAGGGGGCAAACGAGCGTGCGGCTCACCTGACGGTAAGTGATCACCGACGCCCACGAACATCCACAACACCAGAGGAGCTACAGATGCGCTGCCGGCCTTTAAGGAAGGAATAAGCTCTTTTCTTAAAGGTCCCTAAGTCGTAACTGTTCAGAAATACTGCTGGCGACAGCTGATTCCACAAAGTCGAAGTGCATGGCAGAAAACTTCGATTAAAACGCACTGTGGTGGAATGCCAACCATCTAGGTGGTATCGATGGAACTTCGAATTCTGTCGCGATGTACGATGGTGAAACTTAGCAGCCGGGATCAATCCGAACAGTTCCTCAGAACATTCCCCGTGGAAAATTTTGTAAAAAATGCCAAGAGAAGCAACATCTCTTCGCAAGGCCAAAGGATCAAGCCGATCAGAGAGAGCTTGGTCGCCGACAATTCGAGCCGCTCGACGTTGGATGCGGTCAAATGGAAGGAGTTGGTACTGGGGTGCCCCTGCCCAGAGATGAGAGATGTATTCCATGTGGGGCCGAACTTGCGCCTTATAAAGTTGCAAACGGTGGACCGGCATGAAATACTGTCCCGCTCTACAGAGCACACCAAGCTTTTTGGAGGCCAATTTGGCCTTTCCCTCCAAGTGACCACGGAACTGAACGTCGCTTGATATGTCAACGCCAAGGATTCTGATACTGGCTGAGGCAATAAGGGGAATTTTCTCAAAAAGAGGAGAAACGACAATTATTCGCCATACAAGAATATTAATGCAAAAACCAAATTCAAACACTACGGCTACATTAACGGGAGCCGGCGAAGGTTCGCGTTATCGCGTTATGTCTGGCCGAGCGGTTCATCGAATCATTTGGGCGAACTCGAATACCCTTCTCGCCACTTTTGGTAAAGTACGGCGCATGAAAACATTTTATCGTGGTTAAGTTGCATGCGTTGACTTCTATTCACGTTTAAAACTTATATTCAGTTAAGTTCAAATTTCGAATACACTTCATGTTTTTCTTTATTTATATATATTAGCGCTATGGATTTGTTTATTCTGTGAAAACCTCGAGACCACCTTTTATACCCGGTCATAAAAAGAAGCAATTGACATATGCTTTTTTAACGTCTTCCAAATAGTACATAGAAGAAGAAAGAAAGAAAGAAAGAATAACCATTTATACACGGCACAAGTACAACACATTGCTTATTATAGAAAGAGGAAAAGAAATAAATGCAAAACATAACCGGAAGTACCCGGAGGCCCCTTCCCCTTTCCCATCCCTCTCCACATCCTCCTTCCCATCTTCCAAATATTCTTAAATGCCGACAACGCACCTGCAGAACCTCTGATGTTGCAGATGTTCGTGGGTGACGGTAACAACTTACCATCAGGTGAACCGCTTGGTCGTTAGCCGCCTTTCCTTTAAAAAAAAATTTATGCATTCAATTAGACCGTGGTAACTGCAAATGAAATAAAGTAAATATCTCATTTTACCAAGAAAAATCAGTCAAGCCGTAGATAATTAAGTCGGAAAGCGGGTCTAAAACGCTGCAGTCTCTAATTAGACTACTGGGAATTAATCAGCGTATTGACTCTTTGATTTCGCTTTGTAGCATTATGTTCCATTACGTTTCAAAATCTAAATTTTCTTTCTATACATTTCTGTTAAAGCATGACGTCTAACACCTCAGTCGTCCCGTGACCACGGCTGTTGTAAAACAATCGAAATAACGTGAATATAAAATCAAAATTAAACGCGATAAAATCCGTAAATAATATTATGATTTAAAACATGAAAATTAGTCATGAAAAATATGGACAATATCTTAAATTTATCTTTTTATTATGGTATTGTAGGAGTCTTGTTTATTTAGCTTTCGTTCACTTCTGGACGCCGACAAAAGCTAGCATCCTATACATGCCAAGTTGCCAACACTCACCATGCGGAGATTACATTTCTAGTCTGTGGGATTTAATTTTATTAGAATTAAATGGATGAAGAAATTAACGTTTGGAGATAAGTCGGTCTTTTTATATCCTAACATTAAAATTAAATTGAATAGAAAGGTAGCCTTTGACACAGCGGCGTAATATCCGAAATTTGGCCAATTTACGTAAAGATAATACCAGTTATCGTTAGGACTGGCATTGGCAATGGGCCGTCGGGTAAGAAGAAGCTCTCGAGTACCAACCTCATACAGGCAAACGCTGCGTAAAAGATACGAGTGACGAACTGCACAATGTTACGGGAAGTGAAAAATATGTACCTATTATATACTTACAAATTACCAAAAA
This sequence comes from Bhutanitis thaidina, assembly GCA_029286595.1. Lineage (NCBI taxonomy): Eukaryota > Metazoa > Arthropoda > Insecta > Lepidoptera > Papilionidae > Bhutanitis > Bhutanitis thaidina. The sequence continues at coordinate 1,227,980 of JAGSMS010000022.1, forward strand.
GTATTACTTGTTAACCTACTTAAATACTAGATGGGATTAAAGTGTTAGGACGTCTTGTGCGACGCCTGGCCCCGATTGTTCTATGTGAGCTATGTTCGAACATTAAGATAATTTACAATGAGCTCGGTGTGCTTATTTATGTTAGTTTAAAAAATTAAGACCTACAACCATATAGTCGGACATTTTGGAGAAAACATTATATATTTCCACTCGCAACTAAACATTTCAAACTCTATAAGCTTGGAGTAAAAACTAATTAAGGCTGTCATTAGTGTGCATATTAAAGTTTGTGTTGAATTATTATATATTTATTTTTATGTATCTTTTTATATACTTATATACGTATTTGTGTATTTTATAAATATTTATTTAATTATATAGTGTGTATATATGTACTTATCAACTTATTATTATTGGAGTTTTTTATTTTATCGTATTTTTGTTTTTTATTCTTTGTTTTGTACCTGCCAACTACCTTTCACCATAACAAGAGTTGACTGGTTTACCAGTCTTAATGTATGAATAACTTAACATTAAGTCCGCCCATTGTTACCTTAAGCTTAAGGCTAACAATAAATAAATAAATTACCTGTACAAATGAGTGAACTTGTTTAAAATAATTAGACTAAAATTCACAAAGCGCGCGTCCGTTGTTCAAACAGTAAGCTTACTTTGTTATTTTAGAAAAGGCCTCTGAACTAAATTAGTTTGCACTTAAACTTTAGACACGTTTTGTATATAATTACTAATAAAATAACGAACTTGCTAATAACGGTCGAGGATAACGTTATTTAGCAGTGCATGAGTGAACTAGATTCGATCCTACGTACCGGCACTCCCCAAAATTAATTTCAACTTTAAGTGTCTAGTATCGAAAAATTTCCTACGAAGTATTTAAAATTACACTGGCACAATATGGCGGACACTAATGACTTCAAAATCCCACAACGAAGTGGTTTAAGTCCTATTATCCACATAGGTATAAACCTAACCGTTGTTCCTTTTGTATAAATATCACTTGTGTTCCGACACTAAAATATTCAAAAGACGTTTTGATTTCTTTTTCAAGTTTAATCTATAGTATGTAATTTATAAATACTATCTCTAAACATTATTAGCGTCCTTTCATTGAATTGTAATATTGATATCCTTTAGTTAATAAAACGCGTTGAACAGTACAAACACCATTTATTCACTGCCTGATAAAACAGGTGTGCTTGTAGGAAACCTTATTGACATCCACCAACATACATATGTTACAGTAATAATGAAGTAATGTGTTCCCATTATGAGTTTTACAATATTTAACACTTGGTGCCTTGCGAAATTCAGACAAATTAAAAATGTAATTTACTGCAAACACATAGCAGCGGCGTGTTTTCAACAATCCCGTCTGGAGTTTTTAAAAATGGCTTCCCCACTATACCCATTTCCATACGAAGCGCCGCAAATACTTCATACTTCGATGCTTATGTGTTTTGCTAGCTGTACCCGCGATTACGTCCGGGTTGGCTTTAGAATACGCTCAAAGTTTTAATTTGGTTAAAAATTTAAGTTAAAAAATAAATCATGAAGTTAATTAAAAACAAACGCACGTATAGGACGCGTTTTAGTATATGATTATGAGCTCGTTAATTTAGTTATTTCTAAATTGATGCTATACACAGATTGTTAAATTTTCGCGTCGAAACTCTATACATTTCCCAGAACTAAAGAGATTTTTTTTTTTGCGAACGAAACAGTCCACCTGAGGTTAAATGGCTGCTGCAGCCCGAAGACACCTGCATACAATCAATTGTCATATTTACATTCAATCGAACAAGGTTAGAGATGCGTCACAGTCCGTCATTATACTGGCTCTTGCAAGGACTCGACTCTTTTTTACTCCTCGAGCAATGCACAGACCTTCGTTATTTTTTTTTGTAATGGACTCTACCACGTTATAAATAGAAAATAGTATATAGGTACATAAGTAATATTAATAATTCGTCCTGATATAGCCTATGTACAAGAGGGCGCTGTGTTCGATTCCTGGCTATGGTTGTCCGACAAGTGTGGTTAACTCGATGTGCTAATTTTTGTACTGATTGAATAATTAATTAGTTTATATTATAAGTTTATATGCAGAGTATATAAATATGTAATGACATCGGAATATCATGGGACTTGGCACTGAAAAGCAGTGCTATGTCGGAATTTATTTCCGGTGTAGCAAAATACTGGGAGGCCAACCCCGTTTGCATGAAATGCGGTGGACAATTTCCATACCTTGTCAAATTTTTTTTAGTTTTTAATTGTATTTTATATATTCCTTATGGGAGAGGCCCATGACCTGCAGGCTGGTAAGGTAAATGTTGTTGTGAACTCGCGCAGTAAAAGGCTCGAAAAGTACTCCAAATCTTGCAAGAGTTGTTCTTTTTCCTATCTTTATTATTATTGTTTGTCTTTTATTATTACTTTTACTTTGCGAAATTCATATAGAAATATAAAAAATTGGTATATATTATCAAATTCGAAAAGAAAAAGAACACCACTCTACCTTCCACAACTGCGTGCACTACTTCTTCCACACCTTGCTCCTTCAGCCCAATAATCACTCACACTAGCATTTCATTTACGTCTTCGTTATATACACGTATTTGTGGGATTTGGGGTGGTGATCTTTTTATTTTCGATCTAGGCGAAGGCCGGCCTTTGGCCAGCTACACAAGACTCTACAAAGAGAGAGATAGAGCAGTACAAAGTAATTTTTTTAGGTTGATGCACTATGGGGCGAGAGTCGAAAGTTAGTAAACGAGCAAGCTGCTCACCCGATGGAAAGACGACTTATCGACGCCCTCGTATATCCTTTAGAGATATTTGGGGAAAGAGAAAAGAGAGAGAGAGAGAGAGAAGGGAGAGTGGGCCTCCGGTTAAATCACTCACCGAACGAAACGCAGCACTACGAGATGGCTATACTTCGCGCCGGTATTCTGATTCGAGCAGCAGCAAAACTCGCCAATTGGCTTTACAACGTTGAAAAACTTTACCCGCCTTTCGCAGCCGAGGTGGCATCGCGTGTGAAGAAGAGTCTTGCTTATGCGATACTTGTTTCTCCTTTTTTTTTAATGGATTCCCTGCCGAAGTACTCTCCGTTAGTCAGGCTATTCGGTGTTCAGGTGAAGATGACAAGAAAATACAGTATAATTTAATTGTATCCTACACAATATATAAATAGAAGGTAATAAGTTATACTAAAGTAATATTAAATATTAAAGTGGTACAAACCCATTTGTATTTAGGAGATTTCTTCGTAGCCCTGGTTATTAAGACAACGATGGGCTCACGACCTGTCGTTAACTTGTTCACATTATTGTAGCTTTAATAAAAAATGATTTAAAACTACTTAAATAAATTTTCAAACCTCTGACCATCACATACGTAAACTGTAGCTTTATTTATGTGTAGTATATTTGTTTTTTTTTTTGGGTTTAATATAACCGTTTGTCTAGGATTATATGGCGCTTCATTAAAATGAGAATTTTAATATTTGTATATTGAACCGGAATAGTTTTGTTATGCTCATAATTGCTTTACTCCTGAAGTAATAAATATCTTCTTGACTTCATTTTTCTCGATATAACTCCGCTATTTTGCTGTTACCGTACTGTTACCCCTTCAGAAAATAAACGAAAAACGGCGTCTATTCTATGGGACGTGCTGACAATGATAAAATAGTGCTTCATAACGTTCAGTGTGATAGGATTCACAGTGTTCCTTCATCATTATGTCGTTGTAGATATCTTTAATATATCTTTGTTTGATGAAAATTACTTCAGTATTTATAAATTTTGCTATCTCAAATATATAGCAAATGTCAATTAGATTTTTCTTCGCGTGGTTCACGAGCCTGAGACACAGGCATCTTTCTGGATTTAACACAATCCCCACACTTGATCTTGGTAGTACCAGAAGCCTTGCGCTTCTGACTGCGACTATCCACTTTTGGAGAGGTCTACTTTTAAAATTATAATAAAGGTTTTTACAAAAGAAAACCATTTTTTATTACAATTCGTTTTTGAAACCGTACTATTAATATATACAGTTACGAGTAAACCGTACCGCCTTCACGCCGGTAGCAGGCAGAGTGAGATAAAATAATAGTTACTAAAAAATAAAAAGAATAGTTACTAAAAAATAAAAATAAAAGTTACTAAAAAATAAAAAGAAGAGTTACTAAAAAAAAAGTAAAGTACACAGTCTATGACTGTCCCACTGCGGCATACTCATTTCCTATCTGTATGAATGTGGGAGCATGTAAATGCTCGCAATATTGCATTGCGGATTGGCGGAATTCACAGTTCGATTATCGAACTAATAATTTTCTTAGAAATGTTGTTTTCTTAGCGCTAATTTCACTTGCCGCCGAGTTAATTATCACCTTAATTACTTAATAACTCGACTACAGCGCCATCTATTGCGTACAGATTTTTTAAGTTAGGAACCTTTGAATTTGACCATATTACAAGTAACATGGTTTTTAAATAAATTATTTGAAATTAGTACTCACATATATTATGTTTTTTATTTATATAAACTTCATATTTACATGTATCTGACACTCACGTCAACCAGTTCAGCGAAAGACGTATGTCAGTAACGTACCAAGTGGAAGGAGATTGTCTCTATCTATCTATCTATCTATCTCTATATTTTGTTCGGAACAAGGCGTGAATATATATATATACATACATTTATTTTCATTATTCAATATATAGTGAAAGTTCTGCCACTTGTACTTCTCCGTGTCTATATTAATAATCATCATCATTTTATCATTTCAGCCTATCACAAGTCCACTGCCGAACCTACACCAGGCCTCCCTCAAGGACTGCCGCGAAGCTCGGTCCTGAGCCACCTGCATCCATCCACTTCCCGCAACACTGCGCAGGTCGTCACTCCATCTTGTGGGGGTCGTCCTACACTTCTATTAATAATACTCCGAGTCATTTTTTTTTCATTACTCGGGTCCTTAATTTAGATGTAGAGGTGAACATTATTTTTTTTTTCATTAATAGTTTTGAGTCTTTTGAATCATATTCTTCAAATTTATTACCATTGTTATAAGACTTTTATCTCAAAAGTTCAAGCAGCCTTTGTCTAATTTTGAGAATTTATACGCATTAAAGGCTTACGACTGTTCGTGGAAAAGTTTTAGAAATAAAAATGACATCAACTCATTACTCAAAAGATTAAATAATGAACTATTTAAAATGTTTATATTATCATGGCAGGGCACTAAAGGTTTTTTTCTAATTAAATTACTTAAAAGCTTCTCCAAGCGATATGTTTTAACAGAAACGAACAAAGCTTTCCTAATATTTTGTATTTTACTAGGTAAGGCAAAGATTTTAACTGAAGACTCCTTCTCTCCCTTAGAGTCGTCTGGGCAAATACACTCTTATATATTCTTCTTATCTTTATATCTTATATCTTCAGGTCCATTTCATCCATTTATCTTTAGGTGAACTATTATTTCATTTTCATCTCAATCAATTCAAAAAGAATGAATGAATTAATTAATGAAATGAATGAATGAAATATACTTTATTGTACACACAAAGATTTAACATACAAAGAACTACTTGCCAGAGGGGACAACAGATAAATTGTGAATTATCAGTTGATTTGCTTGCTTGACATCTTTAAAAATATCTACACGAGATGCACTGGAATGCGTAATATGGGTTGGCTCCAAAAATAATAATATTGTAAGATTTCGACAATAACCTGAATCTAACACCAATGAAAGAAGGTTGCATGAATTCCATTAATTTAAATGAAACATCAATGGTTCGGGTCAAAAGTTTGCTCCTTGCGCGATTCGAGCCCGCGACCCTCAGTTTTGAAGACCAACTAGACGATCGGGCCGTGTTATAACAGTAAAAAAAAACATTTTTGTAATCAAATACTAACAAATAGGTGAGACTCCACCAAACATAAACGCTGAAAGTAAACTCTGTAACCCACACAATATTCAGGACATATTTAAACTACAGGAACACAGTTAAAGTTTCCGATGTTCGACATGTCCATAACAGATATGTTTTCGTGATAGAAAACGTTTCGAAGATACTGTGTTAAATTTTATTAAAATACATTTTATTTATTTATTATTATTTATTTTATTTAATGATTTATGTACACACAAGTAAAACCGAATAAAAAGAAATATGATAGGAAGAAATGGTCCGTACAAAGGTACTGCTTATTTCTTAAGAAATTTCTTCCAGCAGACCTGCGACAGGAGAATAGCTAGTCAAAGGTAGATTGCGCGCGTACAATACAAAAAAAGTATACATACATATATGCGAAACATTCTAAATAAATCTACATACACCTACTTATGCATAAATATAAACTAAAATAAATATATAAATATAGATAAATACCCAAAATTAAATAAATATATACATAATAGAATAGTGCCAATAGTTCATACTGCCAAAGACATATAGTGGCTCTTTTACTCTTTTCTTAAATACAGAAATAGTTTTGCAGTCACGTATATTTTTTATTATACTTTTTAAAAAAATATATCATTTATACTTATCTACTTATCCCGTATATCCCACCACAGTTATTGTGGGTAACATTAGTTGAATATCTTTATAATTGAACAACATGAAGATGCCGTAAGGTGAAAACGATCGGTTACCTATATAATAATCTAAAAAGTGTTTTGAAACTAGTACAAGAGATAATAATAATTGTCTAAAAACAAAGTATATTCACGAGCGACTTCAATATAGATGTAAATTAAAAATGAGACCTTGTTCTCAAACTCTTTCGGCGAATTCTAATTATTGTTTAAGGATTTTAATTATTGAAAACAACAAAGTATTTGTAACAGAAGGAAAGGGCTTAATTAATTGCATATAATCAATACCTGGAGTTTTTACAAACATTTGCAAATAAATCTCGCAAATCTAACTTAATTTGATTTGTAGTTACTTTATATCACATTGCAGGACATAGACCTTATCCTTCTCGGAATCCGCATTACCAGACACTTTATAAATATTTATTATGTATTACCTTTTTACAATATATACAAGTATCTACTTGGCACCGATATACAAAATAATTTGTGTATATTTTTTTCACTGGTAAGTCCGGTCTGTTCTGTATGTATATTTAAGTAGGCCTCCCACGTTTCGCTCATCCCGAGCTCTGAATTTCCGCAATGTTTCCGATAAATGTCTTAATCGTACGAAAGTTTACCAATGAGATAAAAGTTTTGCCATTAATCCCATACTTCAAGTATTTACTTACGTGACTAAATAAATCATGAAGGTAGATGTAGGGAATTCATTAAGAAAAATCCTTATTGTCTTCTCGAAGTCATGCCGCCCGTAACATTAATTGTCACTGTACTAAACATTTACGACACTGAAATATTATAGAATTCCGATTCGCGCAATAAATAGGAAGTCAACTTACAAATACAAAGGAGCTTCTGAATAAATTTGAACGTCTGCTAAACTTATATTCTTCGTCCTATATTTGTAAACTGTATATTCGATTTATCTTCGGAATTCGCAAATAAGAAACATAAACGGTTTCTCATCTCCGCAAGGAGCTCAATTGGCTCCCATTTTGTGTTCTTAAAAACATCAAAATTTTATATTCGCTTTTTCGTATCATTTTTTTTATTTTCTGCGTCACCCAGTATCTTAAATCTCTCCTTAAATTACTTCCTGATACTCCGTCTTATTAGCCCGCCAAACCGCACTGGAGCAGCGTTGCGGGCCCTTCCCGGCTCCTAAACCCTCTCTGATACTCGTATTTGAGAAGGAGGCCTTTGCCCAGCAGTTGGCACTTATAGGCTGCTACTTTACTTCACTTTACTCCTTCTTATTTCCTCTCATTCTCTGTTCTTGCAGTCAGAATGTGCTTCTAAATTAGCTCCTACCAAATAAACAAGTATTTTGCAGTTACATAACTGCAAAACTATTTATGTATTAATGAAAGGAGTCAAAAATTGATATACGACTTCAGCAAAGTGAATAAAAGGGCAGTCAGAGGTCTAGACATATTAGTAGTTTCATCAGACATTTTGGTGATGGAGAACATGTCGCTGTACATTGTCTCAATGATACAAATTGATTAGTTTAGAGCAAATGATTGTGTTTGTTTGCTTGGGAATAATGTTTACGAGAGATGGAAGATACGAATGTGACATTGAAAGGAGAGCGATGCCCGGTAATATGGTGAATGGAGAATTGCATATATTTATGAACGGCCAGACGATATCTCACAAAGCTCGTTTGGTTGTGCATAGCGGGGTATTGATACCAACACTAACATATGGAAGCGAAAGCTGGGACTTTTACTTATATTTAACAGTATTAAAACATTTCACATCAACTACATAGCACAATGTTTTGTCAGGAGCTACGACAACCATCAGCTTATGAAATCAGTTTTACTTCTACAGCACTCGAGGGAACAGAGGGAGTGTTGGATCCTCTAAACGCCTCCACATAGTAGACATTTGTAGCTTAGAGGTTTACTTATAAACGAATAATGACGGTAAAGCACAGATAAGTTTGTTTATTTATTTATGTGTTTTTTTTATATAGAAGAAGGGGGCAAACGAGCGTGCGGCTCACCTGATGGTAAGCGATCACCGACGCCCACGAACATCCACAACACCAGAGGAGCTACAGATGCGCTGCCGGCTTTTAAGGAAGGATTAAGCTCTTTTCTTGAAGGTCCCTAAGTCGTAACTGTTCGGAAATACTGCTGGCGACAGCTGATTCCACAAAGTCGAATTGCGTGGCAGAAAACTTCGATTAAAAAGCACTGTGGTTGAATGCCAACCATCTAGGTGGTATCGATGGAACTTCGAATTCTGTCGCGATGTACGATGGTGAAACTCAGCAGCTGGGATCGCAAAGCCAAAGGATCAAGCCGATCAGAGAGAGCTTGGTCGCCGACAATTCAAGCCGCTCGACGTTGGATGCGGTCAAATGGAAGGAGTTGGTACTGGGGTGCCCCTGCCCAGAGATGAGAACAGTATTCCATGTGGGGCCAAACTTGCGCCTTATAAAGTTGCAAACGGTGGACCGGCATGAAATACTGTCCTGCTCTACAGAGCACACCAAGCTTTTTGGAGGCCAATTTGGCCTTTCCCTCCAAGTGACCACGGAACTGAACGTCGCTCGATATGTCAACGCCAAGGATTTTGATACTGGCTGAGGCAATAAGGGGAATGTTCTCAAAAAGAGGAGAAACGACAAAGGGATTCTTTTTAGCGGTGAACGCGCAAACCTGTGTCTTTTTGGGGTTGAATAGGACCAAATTACGTCGACCCCAATCCAAGACTTTGAATAACAAGGTCTCGACTTCAGACACAAGTTTGTTCCGGCACTCGTCGACGTGTTCCCGAGAAATATTCGCACGGCCTGTATATAGGGCATCACCCGTGCTGTCGTCTGCATAGCAATGAATGCTACTGATTTGTAGCATGTCGTTGATATGCAGAAGGAACAGAGTGAGAGATAGCACACAGCCTTGTGGAACACCAGCATTCACGGGTTTGGGGTCCGAGCATGCACCGTCGACAACAACCTTGATGCTCCGATCCGTGAGGAAGCTGGAGACCCAGTTGCACAATCTCTCAGGAACCCCGTAAGATGAAAGCTTTGAAAGAAGCGCTTTATGCCAAACCCTATCAAATGATTTCGCTACGTCCAGACTAACCGCCAAAGCCTCCCCCTTAGACTCAACTGCTTCTGCCCATCAGTGAGTCAGGTAAACTAGAAGATCACCAGCTGATCGTCCGCGACGGAAACCGTACTGTCGGTCACTGATGAGCTGGTGTTCCTCCAGGTACCTCAGGAGCTAGGCGTTGATGAGTGACTCCATTATTTTAGATAACAAAGGGGTGATGGCAATAGGCCTGTAGTTGGACGGATCAGAGCGGTCGCCTTTTTTGGGTATTGGATGCACAAATGCTGTCTTCCAAGATTCCGGGACGACGCCTGAAGACTAGGAGTGCCGGAAAGGACGCGTGAGAACCGGTGCCAACTCAGGGGCACACATCCTCAGCACAATTGGAGGGATTCCGTCCGGCCCACTCGACTTATGAATGTCCAGGGAGCGGAGTGCCTTTCGCACTGAGCTCTGCAGAAACTGAATTTCCGGCATGGAGCACTTACACCACGGGATGGTAGGTGGAGACTTTCTCCGGTCATCAAGAGTCGAGTTGGATGCAAAAAGAGAGCCCAAGAGATCGGCTTTCTCTTTTGCAGTATGGGCCAGCGAATCATCCTCCTTGTATAGAGATGGGAGAGACGGCTGACAGAAATTCCCCTGGACAGCCTTGGCGAGAGATCAGAATGCGCGGGTTCCGGTGGGAGGTGAACAAGTCTCTCGCCAATTCTGCCAATGTGCTTTAACTTTTCCGCAGCGATAACTCTTTTGAAGGACCTGGAGGCAGAGTTGTACTCGTTTTTAAGAGCACTGGTTTTTGCATCCCGAGACGCCGATGCATCTTTCACTTCCGCTTTCGGCGTGACGCTATTTTGCAGGTGCGACCAAACCAAGACTGGGATTTACCTCCGACAGGCACTGCAGAGAATGGAATAAACCTGCAACCTGCAACGGCGTTGGGCAACGGCATCTAGCGAGAAGCAAACCTGCCCCCATGGGTAGAAAGAAATGAAAGACCGCATTCCATTCCAATCTGCCGACCTATAGCGCCACACACGGCGAAAGCCCGCGTTCGGGATCGGCGCGCGATAGGCACTACACTCCGGATTAGACAGTGGTCCGATGAGCCAAGAGGGGCATCGACTGAGACCAAATATATGTCCGGGTGTGAGGTCAGCAAAAGGTCCAACAGGTAAGGTGTATGACCTTCCACGTCTGGGATCCGCGCCGGCGAGGTTACCAGTTGTGTCAGGCCATATGCTAATGCAAAGTCGTGAACAGATCTCCCCGAATGATCGGTTATGCGAGAACCGAGCCAATCGGTGTGGTGGGCATTAAAATCGCCGAGAATCACGATCTCTGCGGATGGGATCTGTTGTAGCACGGAATCTGTAGCCATTTGGATGTTGTCGATGAGTCGGTCAGTTACGGTATTACCGCTATGGGACCTGTAAAGGCACGCATAGACGCGCGGATGGTCATCGCTGTCGATGCGCAGCCAAACGGTAGATAGGTCCAAACCTTCAAGACTACTGAGGCGTCGAGAACAGATATCATCTCTGACGTATACGCAAACTCCGGCACGGGACACAAAGGAGTGTTCCAGTTTGTACCCCGGGTAATGGAGATAAGAGGTATCAGCCGGAGACGATATCTGAGTCTCGGTAAGAAAAAGCAAGGCCGGCTTCGCCGTTTCAAGATGGCAATGAACGGTGCTAAGGTTCGAGTGGAGTCCCCTGATATTGCAGAAATCCACGGCGAGCGCGGTAGAGGATGCCATAGTTTCCTTGCTGCGTTTGCCTCGAGTAAGAAAGACAGAGAGGGGAATATTGCCCCCCCTCCCAGAATACGCAGGGCAGACTTAGCATCCACGATTAGGTAGCGTAGGAAAGCCTGAACGTGGATGCTCAGTAAGGGATTCTCCAGAACCGTCGGTACTGGTACCCTCCTGGGGTAGCTCAAAATTATATACCGCTACCATATTTGGTGAGGGGGGAGGGGGGAGAGAGTCTCCGGCTACCTCACTCACCGCACGAAACGCAGAAGCACAAGATGCCTCTACTTCACGCCGGTATTCTGCGAGGCCGTGGTACTTATCCGGACGAGCCGGCCCATTCGAGCGGCAGCAAAAGCCGCCGCTTGGCTCTACCACGTTGAATAAATGTGTAATAATTTATGTAAACCTGAGTAAATCAGGAGAAGAAATATGATAGCATAAAATGGTCTGTACCAAGGCACTGGTATATTTCTTAAGAAATTTCTTCTTACTTTTTACTCTTTACGTTTTTACTTTTTAAAGGTACTTTTTACTCTTTACGTTTTTACTTTTACGTACGAGATTGTAAATGGTAGATTCGAGAGAGGAAGACCTAGGCGAACATTTCACGATCAAATCGGAGACGTTTTGGAAAAAGGCTAGGTCGAGAGTACTCTAAACCAACGAACATGCATGCGAAGATTGATGAAAGTGGAAGAATCGAAAGACATGTCAGGACCGTAGCAAGTGGAAGAAGATTGTCTCTGCCTACCCCGTTGGGAACAAGGCGTAAATAAATATATATATATATATATATATATATATATATATACAAATTGAAAATACGTTGAGAATAAACTCATTGATAGGAGACATCCAGATTGGGTATTGAACTCTATATGTATGTATACTGCATGTATGATATGTATAATGGTTTTTCTTTCTGTACGCACGTAATCCAAGCCAGTAATCATTCTCCAGTCGCAGTTCTGCAGGTAGAAATTTCTTAAGAAATAAGCAGTACCTATCTACAAGTCATTTCTCGTTATTTTATTTGCTCTTTTTGGTTTACTTATATGTACGTAAGTTATTGATTAGAAAATATACATATCACCCTAACAATCTGCCTACCTATTTCTTCTCTTGGGTGTCATAAGAGGCAACTATGGGAAAATCGCATCCATCATTGAAAAAAAACCAGATCAAAATTAAGACGACCTATGACGGGCAGCGGCGTCTGTATTATGAGAAATCCTTCTTATTGAAGAGGCCTATGTTCTTCAGTGGACTATTTGCAGGTGAAAGGTAAGGAAATAAAACGCCCACGACTTCATCGCCGAGGAAAATATGTATGAAATGGTTCAGCGGTTTACATACATTACATAGTCCCTTCCCTCCCATCTCCCAAATATTCTTAACGACCGGCAACCCACCTGCAGCATCTATGGTGTTGCAGATGTATGTGGGCGACGGTAATCACTTACCATCAGGTGAACCGCTTGCTCGTTTGCCGTCTTTTCCATAAAAAAAAATATATACTTTCTCTGAGTACTTTAAAGACAACTGTTTCCTAAACAAAGATTGAAACAAGAATAGCCACAGGATGAGATTCAATACAAAGCTGAATTCAGCGGAAGTAGTGTAATTAGTAGAAAGCAGATACAAAAGGAAGCGGCTTTTGTTAACATCTGTAACTGTATTAAGTACCTAGTGTGTACTTGTCTAGGACAAGTGAATTTAAAACAAAATAACAGAGAATCTGTTCTTGAGCTTCAGCCCCTATTTTCCCACCTTCAAGGAAGGAACATTTTCTTCAAATTGAAATGGAACCACACTGGAGGTATAAACGATTCAATAAATCTCTACATCGGTTCACAATCGGCAAAGATATCGCGTAACTTATATACAGACAAATCGATAACTCCCTCCGTTATTGAAGTCGGTTCAAAAGACTTAATTTAAAATATATTCAAGGTATGTACAAGTATGTGTATACATTATTGTACACGACAAAACTGTCTCAAATATTTAATAGGAGGCCTATGCTCATTTACGATACTTTTATTTACTTTACTTACATCATATAACATCACATATCTAATACACTTAAGTAATTAATATCTTCCAATGTGAGTGGGGTATTAAAGGAGATATGTCCAATAATGTTACAGTATCGGCTCGTTATCATTTATTAGTTCACTGTCGTTATAATATGTTACACGTTATTTCGTTAAAAGAATAACGATGTAAAGGACAATGGTGTTAATACAATTGTCGTTTACATCGTTATTCTTTTACGATATTGTGTGTGTATTACATGTTTCCTCACCACGCGGGGAGAGGGACTCTGCGCCCCTATATCGCCATGAGAATTTCAGGGCTTAGTCGTCTCTTACGATATCCACGGGTAGAAACGGGGTGACAGATTCTAACGCCGGAAGAACACTTAAGCATATTCAATAATCACAATCTTAACTATGAATTTAGTACATTTTTAAGTGATAACAATAACACTGAAAGAATGGGTTTTATTTCATATAAATCAAAATATGAAATGGAATTTGAATACATTTAGTAAGTAATAATCATTAGAAATACTGAAAATTTCAATATTAAATATAGAAAATAACAGGCTTTATAATATTTTAACGTCTTTGAGTCTCTAACTTGGATTCTCTGTGTCCAACCGGATTGTGAAAAGACATATATGTATAGATAAATAGAGATACTAACGTCAATACTCGGATATAACCAGATTTACATTCATCATATAAAAATGTTTACTGCCAGCTGGATTCGAACCCCTAACTTTCATTACCACCAATAAGGTTATCGTCTTGGTTACGTAAAAACTAGATTTACACATTACGGTTGTGGTGACCATCTTCAACCCACCAGGTTGAAATTGGTTATACAATTACCAATTTACGATGCAGTAAATGCATAAATTGAAAAATATTTTTCTTTGAAAAATTTTACATTCATTTTCCATAAATATTATAAAGAGGCTCTTCGGAACGTTTTCGGTCATAGAAATAAACTTTATGAAAGAAAAGTATTCACCATTTTTGACGTTTCGTATGATGCATGTTAGAATGGAAAATAAATTGAATTTTCTTTGAACATAAACATGTTTGAATGTGTTTCTGAAAACGTCTACTGTACAGGGTAAAAGACGCCAGTTTGCAAATGTTTTTTAAAGTAAATATTATGCACATATATGCTTACATCCTTAGACCACAGATAATTAAACGTAAATACGTACACCCAAACGCGAAACAATTGTATGAGGCACATGCAAATTTTTGTTTCTTGCTTGAAAAGAGCCCGCGGTCCGTGCCGTTGAAATCAATCGTTTAACCACTGCGCCAATGGAGCATTTTTCTTATTCAGTAGCGTTCTTTTGCCTAGTTAAAAGCTCTTAAAAAAGTAAAGTAGTAGCCTATAAGTGCCCACTGCTGGGCAAAGGCCTCCTTCTTAAATATCTGATAGGGTGTAGGAGCCGGGAATAGCCCTTATAAACATAAAAATTAAAAGCTCTTATAAACATAAAAATTTATATCGGTTGGTAGAAGAAGCAGCAAAAAGCTCTGAGGTCTTTTTTGCAATACTTCGTCACATAGTCCCATACACTTCTCATAACTAAATTACTTAAAATAAGTTTTTTTAAATAGTTAAAAAGTTACAACTGTAAGTTATTACAATGACAATTGTATTAAGCTTTAAACATGTTGTACATACATCTGTAACCAAAAAGCTTTCACCGTGTGTTTTAATCAGTAGCTTTATGAATAATTACAAAAAAATTACCAGATCTTAATTGGAAAAATGCGACAGTCGGGAACAGGAAATGGTTAAAAAAAACGAAACGAAAAAAACATTTTCGCCGATCGTCGTGCCATAATAAGTTTTAAACAAAAATTTCCACAGGACGATAGGGGATGAAAAATGTACCTGCACCGTACAATGCTCACCGATGTCCAGAAACAAACCAGACTGAATATAATATTCATAAGTTTTCATTAATACCTGCCCTAATGACAACGTACATTTTATCATCATCATCATCATTTCAGCCTATCAGAAGTCCACTGCTGAACATAGGCCTCCCCCAAAGATTGCCACGAAGCCCGGTCCTGAGCCACCTGCATCCATCGACTTCCCGCAACACTGCGCAGGTCGTCACTCAATCTTGTGGGGGGTCGTCTTACACTGCATTTGCTTGTACGTGGCTGCCACTCGAGAACCATTTTATACATCAACAATATTAATTTTGTGCGTGGCAGAGCCAAGCGGCGGCTTTTGCTGCTGCCCGAATGGGCCGGCTCGACCGGGTTGGTACCACTGCCCACAGCATACCATACTCGTATGTCGACCATGAAGCTACTGTTACGAGTGTTACTATCATATATATGCAGAAAAAATAAAAAAATGCACAACGTAATTCGGAAGTATAGTCGCAAGTATAGTAGCAAGTATAGTCGCAAGTAAAGTCGCAAGTATAGTCGCGGCATTTGTTGCTGCTCTAATGGGCTGGCTCTACCTAGTACCACGACCTCACAGAATACCGTAAACACTCACCATCAGGTGAGCTGCTCGCTTGCACGTTTGCCGCTTTTCCCAAAAAAAACAGAATAATACCCGAGGCATTTTTCAACTGCTCCAACAAGATCCTGACAATTTCTGGATCGATTTATAACAATGGACGAAACGTGGCATCTCCGAAATCATCCTTCGAAATTTAAGGAGAGTCCGCCGGTAAGATCGCGGACTCTCCTTTCTGGGATAGTCAAAGGGCAGTGATGTTCGAGTATCACGACCATGGAGCTACTGTTATGGGCAATTTATATATATGCAAAAGTAAGGAGAGTCGCAAGTATAGTCGCAAGTATAGTCGCAAATATAGTCGCCAAGGTTATTTTGTTTCACCAAGATAACGCCCCGGCTCACAAGTTCGCAGTTGCGATGCTGCCAATTCGAGATGATGCCTTTGAATAGCTTGAGCATTCTCCATATTTATCAAACCTCGAACCTATTGATTTCTATTGATTTCCGAGATCGAAGGTGTATCTGAGAGGACAGGGACTTAAAGATGATGAAGCAGTAGTCGCTGCAGTACAGAAATTTCCAGATGCTCTGGATGAAGAGTTCTTTAGGGAGTAGGGTCACTAGAACCATGCACGATACTGGCAATATACTCAGACAAACCGCAAAAAAATTAAGCAGACTGATGACAGTCAGCAACGTTTGAGGTGTGAGGTGTCTGCTTCTGCTACGCTAATTCGCTCGCCGAGAGTGACAATTATAGCATATCCTTATGAAAGAGGCATGCATCCCAGCAATGTACTATTAACAGACTGTTTAGGTAAGGTAAGACATAGGTATGTTATATAAAAAATAACGCATTTTGAAATCGTTAATTAGCATATTATAATTTAATAGCATTTTTCAATTTATGTAAGACCTATACCCATAACCAAAGGTTTTTTTTTATTGAAGAAAGGGGCAAACGAGCGTGCGGCTCACCAGATGGTAAGTGATCACCGACGCCCACGAACATCCACAACACCAGAGGAGGTACAGGTGCGCTGCCGGCCTTTAAATAAGGAATAAGCTCTTTTCTTGAAGGTCCCTAAGTCATAACTGTTCGGAAATACTGCTGGCGACAGCTGATTCCACAAAGTCGAAGTGCGTGGCAGAAAACTTCGATTAAAACGCACTGTGGTGGAATGCCAACCATCTAGGTGGTATCGATGGAACCTCGAATTCTGTCGCAATGTACGATGGTGAAACTCAGCAGCTGGGATCAATCCGAACAGTTCCTCAGAACATTCCCCGTGGAAAACGTTTGAGGTGAGATCGGGATTACGTCGCTGGGTAAGTTTGCTGATTATTAATTAACATGCAAATGGGTATCAACGCAAATGCAATGGGGATTAAATCGGGCAGCTTTATGCAAATTCTAGATGAGAATATCGGTTAGATAAGTCAAATAAAAAATAAAAAAATAATCTCTCATGACCGTAAACCCAATACCGGTTCAGTCAGAGGTCTGGACATGTTTTGTCCTTACAAACCAATTTTCACCTCAGTTTGTTGGAGTCTTAAGGTCCGAGTCAGCGATTCAAATAGTATCTATGAGTACGATTATGAATAGAGAGTCTCCAGATTCAAAGGCAGATAACAACTCGAATTTCTTGATTCTAAGACTAAAGAAATTTCTCATTCTTCTCAACACAATACAACATATTTAAAAAATATAAAAGCGACTGTGACTAATTTTAAAGAATGCTCATATAAGACTTAAAATTAAAGATGCAAAGCAACATATGTTCATTTAAGTAGCTACTCTGTGACTACTGCAAAGGACTACGTCTGCATAGCGATAACAACTTTACACTCCAGCGTTTAGGTACATTATAGCATGCGTCGCGCCCCGATCAAACATAGAAGGCTAACAACACGGTAGGCGTACTAATATTGTCTATGGAGGGATGATTATGTGTGTTACGGGATAATGTAAAGTGGTAGTCTGTAAGTGGCCACTGTTTGGGGTCGAGCCTAGCGCGGATTGGTGGACTTCACATGTCCAGGAAGAGACTTCCTTCACCGCAGATCACATAAAATTGCCACTAACAATTTCAGTTATGCCACCACCGAGGATCGAACCCATGACATTCGCGTACTACGAAACTAAAGCGAGCCTCCTGTTGATATACCTAGAGGCTTTTAAAGAATCTGTGAACGTCTTATCTAAAACCTGACACCTAATAATATGTCCGAATTTCAGTTTCCCAGGATCAATATATTAACGTAACTATGTTTCAATTTGACTTTAATAAACACCCCATTTAATGTCCCAAAAGCGCAATAAATATGTATTTTCCCACAAGTTGTGGGAACTTTATAATAATAAAAGCATATTAAAACAATAGAATTTAGCTTATTGCAACACTTAATGAGTTATTGTCTCTTCATTTACATTCAAAACAATATCAATCACGACTACAGCATTGTACCCCACAGGGAATGGTAACTTTCTACTCAGTGAACCGATTGTGTTTGAATAGATTAAGGCATAAACCAATTATTAGGAATGGACTGGACAGGCCAGACAATCGAGGTTAAAGCCTGTCTAAGGCAACACTAATGAACATTATACAAACAATTTTTATTAACGATATTAACGAACTACATAAATAGTTTAATTTATGATTACCCTTAGCTTTTTATCTATTAATACGTTCATGAGTTTGAGGTTAACTTACAATTTGTATGAAAACGTAAAAGCGCCCCTACCGCTTAGTTTAGGAAACTATTGACGTCATAAAAAATTGCGAGTGATGTGTCCGCGGGGGACCATCACGCAGTAAAAACAAAAGTAAAGTAGCAGCCTGTAATTGCCCCCTGCTGGGCTAAGGCCTCCTTCTCAAATACCTGAGAGGGTGTAGGAGCCGGGAATGGCCCGCCACGCTGCTCCATTGCGGGTTGGCGGGCTTCACATATCCTCGAAATTATATTTTTTTTTTTATTATTTCTTAGATATGCAGGTTTCCTCACGATGTTTTCCTTCACCGCCAAGCACGTGGTAATTACATCACTCAGTGCCGGCAAACAATTATTACGGAATACGAATGATAGCACAGGCTCACGGTAGACGTTCATAAACATCTAAATAGAATATAAACTTAACTACGCGTGTAACAGAACGCAGTGTTACTTCAAAAGCCGAGTTGCAGACGTCTGCGGTTCCCCGGCTATATAAACAGGGGTTAGGATATGTCACGATTTAAGACGCGTGCGATGCACAAAGGGCAATGCACCTGCAGCGCCTCTGGTGTTGCACGTACGCTGGCGACGGTAATCCCTTACCATTAGGTGCACCAATATTGGATAATGCCAGTTAAGTTCTGGACACAACTTTCTTTTGTTCATGATTTTGGAAAAATGTGAAGCTTAAACAAAATACGTTGAACAAAAGTTGTGCCTTTTAATAATAATAATTCATTACCGAGGGGACGCAGCCGTTTTTTAATAATCGCATATACCTAATACTAGAAGAGTTCGAACTGGAAAAGACACGGTTCACGTATTTCTATTTTAACTTTACAAATAAACTTAGGGAACAATATTGTATCCCATGGTGCTTGTTGCAAAAACCAATTTGAGACATGTTACGTGTTCGTAACAACGCACTGGGGAGAAGTTAACGTACCTTGTATTTACTTTTTTCATTGTCTCTAACCGCATTTTCCGATGGGTTTTAAAAGTAATTGCTAAGTTTTAGTAAATAAACAGCTTAATCCATTTTAAGTTTATCGTAAACTAGCAACATGCTTGTGTCGGACGAGTAATGCTTAATTTCTACGACAGCATTTGCCAGCGATTATGCTGATACGTGTTATCTCAATCTAAGCGAAGAGTTACTTAATACGCTTGAGCACAGGATGAGGAGGGGGAGGGGGAGGGGAGTGGGTCACCGGGTCCCTCGCTCACCGAACGAAACGCAGAAGCACAAGATGCCTCTACTTCACGCCGGTATACTGCGAGGCCGTGGTACCGACCCGGTCGAGCCGGCCTATTCGGGCAACAGCAAAAGCCGCCGCTTGGCTCTACGGTGTTGCTTTGTATCCGATGTCTCTGACTTTACATCTGACCCTTCATCCTATCTTATCGCATGCGTTACATCGGATAAGTCTAGGCGAGTCTGTCATGCGTACAGTTGAAGGTCGCACCTGCCCATTCCAGCGGCGAAAGCTAAGGGGCGGCTTTACCACGTAGAAAGAAGATGAGATGAGATAGACTGAGCACTGCACCTGTGTATTGTCCGTAGATATCAAATCTTAACTGCTTAACTCTTGACTAAGCTTTTAATTATTACCGCGTGTTAATTAAAAGTTAAGCAGACAATTAAGCTCGTAGATTTCTCTGTTAGGGAAGAATGGACCTCAGATATGCCTACAACAATACAACATTACATTGACGAAATACGTACGGTTTCATTGTCTAATAGACGTTATTGTAAACTTTAAGCACGAAGATTTGCAACATATTTAAGGCCGGCGGCGCATCTGTAGCTCCTCTGGTGTTGTGGATGTTCGTGGGCGTCGGTGATCACTTACCATCAGGTGAACCGCTCCCGCGTTTGCCGCCTTCATCTATAAAAAAAAAAACAATAAAATAACTTAATGTAATGTGGTAAGAATAGAGTAACAACTCAGAATTTTCAGAGAGTTTTGGACTCTGCCGGGCATTGCACTCTGCCTACACGGTAATCGATTACGGGTTGGCGGACTTCACATTGAATCAAATATATTTTTTTATTACATTTCTCCAAAATGTCGATTACTTGACGATGTTTTATTTCATCACCGAACGTGATGTTCAGTGTTAACAATTTAAAATGTCTTCGAAAATCGAACCCAGATCATTGGCGTATTGTGTTTAAAGTGTGCCATGACAATGTAGGTAATCACATCTTAATTAAATTAGAGAAAAATAATGATAAATTGCGTTACAGAATAATAACCGCTAAGGATGTAATCTCAATAAGAAGTACAAATACAATACTAAAACTTTTACATAAGCATACAAGTACGTGTAAAAAGATAAAAACTGCACAATGTTACAAATCAAAAAGCACATCACGAATCGTCCATCAATGTCGAATGAAACCCGACGTCGTTAAAACCAGCGATGAGGCCGACATGAATTGAACATTTTCAAGTTCTATCTATCAATAGCCAAAGAGTATTTGATAGGTTGCACTAAAGCTTAAAAGTGTAATGGGCATTAAAAAAGTATGAATGTATGTATATATTCACGCCTTGATCCCAACGGGGTAGGCAGAGACAATCTTCTTCCACTTGCTATGGTCCTGACACACGTCTTTCGCTTCTTCCACTTTCATCAATCGCATGCATGCTCGTTGGTTTAGAGTACTCTTGACCTGGCCTTTTGCGTAGGAGGTCTCCGATTTGATCGTGAAATGTTCGCCCAGGTCTTTTGCACCCGCTTCTACTATTTATTATAAATTATATATTTATTATAGACTCTACCATACATTAAAAAAGTAGTTAATCAATAATAATCCTTATTTATACTACGGTGTTACAAGATTATTGCGTGATACCAGCGAATATGTTTCCTGGGTCTTCCCATAAGGGTCGTTATAACCACTAAGGGAACTTCGAAAGCTCATAGCGATCTCCGATATGGCTGGAGAGATGAAAAGTGAATGGCGAACGCCCTAACTAACATAACGTTAATCTTTTATAAACAATCGTTTTAAAATTATTTACAAAATTTAACCAGTTGTTGTTCGCATAGTAGAGAGAACGTTTGATATAAAAAAGGATTTTCATTTATATTTATAAATGAAAACCTTTATGAAAAGCCACGATGAAGTTATTTACTTGTATGGTATAACCTGGAATATTCCCTAGGCTGTTCGAAATAACAGCTAACACCTACAGCAATCCATTCTGTTCGTTGAAAGTTCTAGGCTTAGGCGACCATAGCAAATCCCAAAAATTTCATCAGAATATTAACAATTAAACCAGAGCGTTATTGCCGTGGATTAGTTTTAAGCGCTGAATCACCATGTGTACAAATGGACAAGACTTTTAGAAGTGAAATATATTTGTTTCGGTTACTTTCTTAAAAGTTAGAGTAGAGTTACCAGTTATAATCAGTTACTATTCTACTAACATTACTAAGACCTCATAAGCATAAATGAGCTGAACATTTTTTATCATGAACTGAAAAAAGTACTTATTCAGTTCGTATGCCATTTTGTTCAGTTGTATGTATTTTATGTGTATGCTTAAAATATTATTAGGATTACGTATTTGACGATAATATTTAATTTATTTGATTTTTTGCACCTGCCAATATGTATTTCTTTCTCACTCAAAATTGCCTGGCAGAGAATGCCAGAAGGCATTAAGTCCACCCATTGTTTACCTTAGTTATAAGTGCCACAATGAAGAGTAAATAATTAAAATTATAACCAGCGATTAAAAATTATGATCAAGTAGAGTATGGTTCATTAAAACTTTATGGCTTTTGATGTCATGAAGAGACTGAACAATGAAATACTAAGTTCAATCGAAAAAAGGCGCTTTAATTTAGGTCTGCACTTGCATTATTAAAGCTTCGTGAAAACCGTATATAGTAAATCTGTGAGATCCCTTTTGTTTGAAGTATTTAATTAGGTGGAATTAACAGAAATGCTTTCAATGTTTACTATAATCATACTTCATAACACGCAACATTACATTTATTATTCTAGTTAGATGGATTTGTTGAAAAAATGGTTTGTTCATTCAACAACTTATACTAATATAGCAGAAACCAACATTTACAATAGTGCCGCTTTGTACGTCCTAGAGCCCCGAGACGACTTTTACCGCTGCTCCAATGGGCCTGCTCGACCAGGGTAGAACAAAGACCTCGCAGAATAGTGGCGTGAACTGGAGATATCTGGTTCTACGTTTCCTTCGGTGAGTGAGATAACCGGAAGTAAACTAACACCCTCCCCCTTTCCTATTCCTTTCCTTCTCTAAACATCCTTAACATATTATAAAGATTTAATCTACGGTCATACTTCACAAGGTAAGCTCGTTTACCGCTTCATTATTTTATACTCTTCAATTTTATTATATGTATTATTTGTGTGAGTGAGAAAGACTCATAGAGCATCTAATAATAGCGCTATAGTCACCTAACTCACCGAACGAAACGCAGAAGCACAAAATGCCTCTACATCACGCCGGTATACTGCGAGATCGTGATACTACGCCACTTGGCGGATATTTAAAAAAAAATCCTTGCATTTCCATTAAAGAAAGGGGTTTAACTGCAATAATTTATAATTAAGTATATTAATACGCAAACATTTAAACTAATCTCGGCCATATCTGTAAAATACTCAGCGTCCATTTAAGCTTCCTTCGCTCAACCATTCGAGGTGAATACAAATTTAATTAATTTCAACGTTCATTGAGTAAACTTACAAGTAATTTCCATGCGGCACACGGTTAAGGCAATCATCGAACGGTTAAATATATTTGTGTAAATTTTGGAACTGGCTTAAAAATGCAAAATGGTAAGTTAAATTTCAATATTCGCTAATGTTACATTTCAGAATTAACAGAATAATATTCAACTTTTGATTAGCCTCTACACATACTTGTTATATGCATACTTTGTCCATTCCACAGTCGAATTTAAGAGTAATATACCAATTTTTTTTAAACTGCTGACTATAAAGGCTCACATCCTGATTAAACGAAGAAAATCCAGGGTTAAATATATTGGCACACGGAGATCGCTCCCCTCGGTTACCGGTGACATTAAGGGTCTGCTGGGTTTTCTTGTGGAGCTAGTAGCAACCGGTGACATTAAGGGTCTTCTGGGTTTCCTTATGAAGCTTATAGAAGAAGGAGGCGAACGAACATGCGGCTCACCTAATGGTAAGTGATCGCCGACGCTGGCAGAGAATTAGTGCGAAGCTAACTCTTCTATTCATACATGTATGCACACCAGCTTTTACCAGTACTGTCATGAAAAGATCTTTATATGTTTATATGGATGTTTACATAGACATCCATGGTAGGTCATTTGATTGTCCTTGTTTTTTTTAAGCCCCTTAACTTCTCTCACCACCCGCGGGATGATATCGGGGCATGAATTAACCTACGCTGCCCTCGCAAAATGTACCGTAGCTCTCTGTAGCTGTAGATGAAGCTTTCGTAGCAAAAAGTCGTTTTTCGTAGCAAAAGCTTTTCGTCGCTTTTGAAAGCCTTTTAAAATTTTCATCATCATTGTCATCAATTTATGGTAATAATGTATTTTAAAAACAGCATATCTTGATACATATATAGATATATATTTTTATATCTAAGTACGTTGAAGTTATTTTATCTCGCTGTTCACGACGCTCTGCAGACAGGACAGACCAGCACTAGGAGAGCAACAGCTCTTTAGAGAGTAGTGAACTCAGTGGGATTTAAGTTCGGAACAGTCGAATGGATTTCACTCCATTAGCCGATCGTGACAGAATAGCAAAAACCTTGAAATATTTTAATCGTGGTAGAGCTAAGTGGTGGCTTTCTCTACCATGATTCTCGGCATTTCGTTCGCTGAGTGAAGTAACCGGAGGCACCCTCCCCTCCCCCGTCCTCACTCCACAAACATCCGTAACACACACGTGCAGCTACTCTCTTTATATCAACTCCAAATACCAATCTCCACTGCTCTTTCTGCACCCTTCTGATAGTTTGCTAAGGCTCAGGCAACGTATTGATGATAATAAACCTATTGAAACCACATGTCAAGACATGCAAGGGGGAATATACCATATCTTTCTTTAAATGTCTTCCTCACCTCCACGTTTTGAACCCTGGTAGTGAACAAACAAATCTCTGGCGCACGAATGTTTGTGGGATATCCATAAGAATTTGTCGAACCCATGTCGATAGACTAATGTTGGGAAGCAGCATCACTAGAGCGTCGACACTGCTCTCACCAACCCGCTTGCGCAGTGCGGCGAGCATTGGCAAACCTTCTACGAAACGTATGCGGTCTTCAGCAAGCGCTTTCTAGGCCTACGCTCAGCATTGGAGTAATATAGACTGATAAAGGACATATCAAACCTAGATACTCTATAAGCGAGTTACAGAGTGATTTAAATTATAAAGAGCAGGAACTCCTCAAAGTGGTCGATAACGAGCCCTATAAGTTAACTTTACTCACCAACCGCAAAGTTTTTAATTTGGTAAGTATTTTGTATATTATATGCCAATCTCGCATAACTTACTGCATTATATGCAGGGGCTGTTAAACCAATCTCGCATACCTTTCTGCATTACGTGCTGGGGTTGCTGTGCAAAAAACTTTCTAAGTTAAATTGCGAGAGCGCAACACTCCGTCCTGAAGCTCATATTGAATAGCACATATAGATCTCCGATATATTTTGTATCTATAGGGAAAAAACTAGAGATAGGATTTTTAAAGTGATTTGGCTATGGGTCTGAGGTATCAGTTCATTTTGGAATAGGGGTCTCTAGCCCAAAATAGTTTGGGAATATCTGGTAAAGAGTAGGCAGATGGCACTTTCCTGGTGCCACCTAGTAAAGACCCGTGTTTAAATGTCAATAGTCAATAGGTAATGATGAAAGATGAATGAAAAATAAAATTGAATTTCCAAACAAAATTTTCGCTTTGCAGAACGCATGTTATTGAAACATCATACTTTCAATTACACAAAATCATTGACAATAACTGTTATTTGATAAATATTGGTCAACAACAAAAAAAAAACGAATGCTGAAATTTAACGCATTTAAAAGTAACAATGGCTCGAACGGGTCGCAAATGTGCAATAAAATTATAACGAACAGATTCGCTAAAGTATTGTAGCTGTCATTTTCATTCGTTTCAAACGGACTGCATCGGGACGAAACGCGGGGGTTGAAATCAAATTATTGCGAATAAAATTAAGTTATCGAAAACGGCGATGCACCTGTAATAAAAATCTGTGATCGGCAACAATCATGGAATATTGAATGATATTTTTTAATTGGTTTTGCGATGACTCTTCTGTGAATTAACATAATTTTTGAAGCCTGTTAAACGCAGAATTATTGTTAAACAACGTGTCACATATTAATAATGATATGTGTTTATTTAATCTTACTTAGCCACAATTGCCGTGTGGTTAGGAGAACAGCTTATAAATCAGGTGGATCGAGTTCGATCCCCTATGTTGAGGGCATTTAGCAATGGGTTCTTGGAAACTTATGTTTGATTTGTATCGTTAGCTTTGACACTCAGACGGCGACAAAGATTCACCACCAGTCACATTGTCGCAAGTAAGGTTTGGTGAAACGTGGGTTGTAAGGACAAAAATTAAGCGTGGTAGAGCCAAGCGGCGGCTTTAGCTGCAGCTCGAATGGGCCGGCTCGACCGGATTGATACCACGGCCTCGCAGAATACCGGCGTGAAGTAGAGGCATCTTGTGCTCCTGCGTTTCGATCGGTGAGTGAAGTAACCGGAGGCCCACATCCCCTCGCTATTCCCCTCTTCTTCCCTCCCATCTCTCAAATATCCAAAGACCGGCAACGCGTCTGCAGCTTCTATGGTGATGTAGATATATGTGGGCGACGGTAATCACTTACCATCAGGTGAACCGCTTGCTGGTTTGCCGTCTTTGCCATAAAAAAAAAATTCTTCACCTCTGGGGTGGTCAGAGGTCTAAAAATTTTAGTGTTTTGGATATACGATCGTAAAAGCTTATTTATTTACTAATTATACATTAATTCATATTTAATAGCTGGTAGACTTTTTCTCGGCAAAAGAGTCTGGGTAGGTACCACAACCATTTGTTTTCCGATTTGAAAGGTACAGAAGGTATAAAGAGCCAGTATAATTAACGACTGTGTGCCATTCCTTATTGTCCTCAAGGGTGACATAGCATCTGTGGCCTTCTTCGGTTGTTTGTTGTTTGCAGGAGTCCATGGGCTGCAGTAGCCCTTTGAAGTGGACTGTTAGCTCCTTTTGGGGTGACCCATTGCAGTATAAAAAATTTATAGAGAATAACTGAGAATTACACGAGCAGTAACCAAGTCTCCAGTTGTCCTTGTTAGAGGACAGACGGGGCTTAGGGGCCTGACCGATGGCGGAACAGCAATTCGAATATGCAAAACACAAATCTCACAGTCCAGAAGAACTAAGGTTAATATGACGACTTCTAAATAGCCACACCACACACACACACACCACATTCTAATCACCACATGTGAAACGCAAGAATGGCAGATAAGAAAATTATTTCTCAAAATCCATCATCGCACTATGAAAGTTTCTATAGCTCATATATAAGCGACCAGGCAGGTAGCTGCTACCCTTTTCCTTCGCACCATCATTTGCCTTATCAGAAATACTAGTGTTAGAATACTGGCTCTGTGATTACCAACCCATAACTAACGATTGGACCGGCAAAGTTTCTCGAACTCAGGTCCTATTACTCAGCATTCAAGTAGGCTAACTAAACCACGTGATACAGATTAAGATTTAATCGTAAATAGATAATTGAACTGTATAATTCGATGATTCACTGAACAAATCAATCGTAAATCTCTCCTCTGTATACTTTTCTAATTTAAGTTAGTTGTAAATAGTACGAATATAATTCCCCCCGGTACCAAGTGAGACTTGGTCAAAAAATATTTAAAGGTTTTAAGGTATTCAATTACGCATTTACTTTTCCTTTTTTTCAGGGTTCTTGGGGACAAGACGAGGGTCTGCTAAATAAAAGAGCGATTCGGTCGGGATGAAATCTTTTCGGTACAATTGAAAAAAGGAATAAAATAACAAAACAGATAAAACCAAGTGGGAATTCTTGGATTTCTGTAAACTATTAACGTACCGACAGAAAGTCAAACTATAAATATTTATGCGGTTACATCGCATAGAGACAAGCGTTTATGCTTTCCACGTGTTCCATTCACAAGAGACGATTGTAACCACTACTGGAATCGATTTATGTCAATTTGAGTGCTATGTTCGATGGCATTGCAACACAAATTCTAGAACACACTTGCGATATTCTGACAAAGAAAATATGGTACTAGTTGCAGTCTCATTACAAATAGAAAAAAATAGACTCATGTATTCTATAGACTTGTAAAGTAGCAGCCTGTAAGTGCCCACAGCTGGGCGTCCTTCTATGTCTTATTAACGACTAAATAGAATTTGCAGTATAGTTAGAAAGGAAGTACGAATATTTAACAAAACAAATTGGTGCCGATTACAATTTCAAAATGGTTCTCTCAAAGCATATCTAGTAGGACGAAAAGGCAATGAAATTTTTGTGCACAGATGGGGCTAGCGCAATTTATAACTTTTGTTTTAAAAAAAACACTGCAAATAGCATTGATGTTTTGTGTAATAGACCGTTTCATTACAACTGTGATTCGGTATATCTAAGAAAGCTTTTCCATTTCAACTTAATAATGGAACCATTTTTATGAAACTGAAAAACCTATCAGAAAAAATTAAATTAAAAACATTTTTTTTTGTTTCTCAGTGGCGATATTTCATAACCTTGTAATTAAAAAAAAAAGAAATGTAATGTAGTCAATGTAAATGTTTTCGAATAATTATTTAAGAATAGTGCCATGTCTGTCTGTCTTGACAGGCAGATTCCTTCTCTAGTTTGTTATTCTACACTCTTACTCATTTACTCATTGCCGCTGTGTTGCGTTTTGAAAGTTATAGAGTGCCAGTATATTTACGGGCTGTGAGGCATCTTATTCTTCACCTGTAACCTTATTGGATTGAAGTTGTTTGCAGGTGTCCATGAGCTACAGTAACCACTTACCATCAGGTATACTGTTGGCACGTTTTTCATTACATTGCAATAAAAAAAAAATCATCGGGAAGAGCTTTCCAGTGGATTATAGCCTGAACGGTATTCAATAAATAAATGACCTATATATTAGTAAAGAATCAATTCTACTTGTACTTGTAATATTGGGACTGCTTTTAATCCTCTGTTACTTTTGCAAAAGGTTTTTTGTTTCCAATTCAAACTACCAGTTAGAACGGTTAGCAAAAAAAAAATATTTAATTGAACGTTCGTACGACTTAAAAATGCTGTGTGGGAATAAAGTCGCAAAAACTAAATTTAAAATAAGCATAAAATATAATTAATTTCCACTTATGCATGGGTCGCTACGCTTTCAGGACGACAAGACCTCGTTATCGCAAACGAGACGGGCTTTCGTTAAAATGCAGGAAATGAAGTTAAAAAAAAAAAAAAGAAACTAGTATATTTTTTATTGGAAAGGGGCATACGAGCATGCATGTCACCTGATCATAACTGATTACCGACGCCCTAGAGCAGCTGCAACACCAGAGGAGAGTAGTGCAGTGCAGGTGAGTTGCCCGCCCCGAAGGATATCTGCCTCTGGTTACGTCACTTCGGTGGAACGAAATGCAGAAGCACAAGATGCCTCTACTTCACACCGGTTTATCTGCGAAACCGTGGTACTCCTACGGTTATGACGGCCCGTTCGAGCACCAGCAATAGCCGCCGCTTGGCTCTACCATGTAAAGAATATGTAGCGTACCTTCAATTTAAATTGTTCAAATTGTAAAATAAAATATTTCATTTATTTAAATAAGCATGTAACTTCCGGACAAAACTATCTTACTTTGTTATTAGTCATTTTCTGTGTATCGAATGCAAGAACCGGTCCACGCGCCGCGATCGACGCCTCCCGCTATCGGGTTGCCCGAGCGCACGGTCGCGCGGCCAGTCGGAATACAGGACCTAGCCAAAGCGCATGTCGCTCGCCCCTAACCGATTGCACTCGAAACACAGCTCGTAAAGAATATAAGCAGTTCTACAACGGACGAATTGTTTGTTCTCTCCGCTTCCTACACAACCGCCTCAAATATGCTATGAACAGAAAACAGGACATGAACGCACTATCGACTAGTAATCGACGGTAATAGATACAGATGAGCCCTTACCTCTATCTTACGTAACCTTTAGACCTCCCTTCGCGAACAGTATTATAGGGACGCGCTTTCGTGATATGATCTTGGTGCCCGCCACGAAACTCCAGTGCGGGTTGGCGGGCTTCACATACCCTCGAAATAATATTTTTTTTATTGCAGGTTTTATATTATATATCATATACATACAGGTTACCTCGCGATGTTCTCCTTCAACGTCGAGCACGTGGTAAATACAGCACTTAAAATTGCTATTAAAATTATTTTTTGTGCCGGCCATCGGGGGTCGAACCCAGGTCACTCGCGCTCTATGAAACTAAAATGCTCCCATTAGATATACATGTAACGAAATATAATGTAATGAACATAATGAATGTATACACATGGCCTGTTACCAATAAATACAAAATACAATACAATTAAATGTTTTAAAACATGTAGTTTTATAACAGTTTGCATGGTGCTCATTTATCTCGCTCACGCCCTCATCTATCATCTTCTTTGAGGCTTATGACTTCTAATGACTATTGTAGGTTTTCTTTTTTAAAAAACCTAATTTTTAAGATTATAAATAAATATTTATTATCTGTAGCGGAATTTATAAAAAAAAATGCTCATTCCTTTATTCCTCTGGGTGTCGTAAGAGTCTCATGTTCTCCAGAATAGTGATGATCAGATTAGCAGCTCATCGTATTCTAACTCCCGGAGAGGTGATAAGTGGATTGCCGCCCGTTTAGTTAACTTAAATCATACTAAATGGAAACTCGTAATTTCTGCCTACCCCTGTAAGTGACACACGTGTTTATTATAGAAGTTTTTAAAAACATTTTATTCTCAAAATCTATTGAATCTTATCATAATTTATTGAAGCTACCGGGTTGGTGAATTCATTTAAAATTTTAACTAAACACAAATCAACATTTTCTTATCTCTTTTAATGCCTCTGAACTTTCTGCGTTAAAAACTTTTAAAGGATCATCCACGAGTAAATTCAGTAAATTTAAATTGTTTCTAAGATTATAAAATTCTCAACCCGTCCAGACCCGTCAACTGAGAGCTTTACTTCTAAAGCTCTAGGAAATATTTTTATGGTCATATGGCAATCTACTGTAAATAATACTTACTGCTTATTTAAGCTATTGCGATTGGATTATGCGAGGAATTGTTTTTTTTATGGGAAAGGCGGCATACGAGCAATCGGTTCACCTCATGGTAAGTGATTACCGTCGCCCACGTACATCTGCAACACCAGAGGTGCTGCAGGTGCGTTGCCGGCCTCTAAGGGTATTTGGGAGAAGGAAGAGAGAATGAGGTAGGGGATGGGGAGGGGGTATGGGCATTCGGATACCTCACCCATCGAACGAAACGCAGAAGCACAAGATAGCTCTACTTCACGCCGGTATTCTGCGAGCCGGCCCATTCGAGCAGCAGCTAAGGCCGCCCCTTGGCTCTACCACGTTTCAGAATACCAGTATCTGGTACTGCAATCCTCCTTATGAGACAAGCCTATGTTCTGCATGGACCTATTGACGGGCTATTAGGGTAAGGTAAGTTAAAATATCAATCAGCAGTACACGATTTTGGGGAAGTCAATAACTAGTAAGCTGGTACCTAACCTGCGGGCCTCCTGCTCGCGAGTCTCTACCGCTGAAGCTGTAAAGGCCACCGGGCCAACAGCATATCCACCGTGGGGGGTCTTAGTCGGTCCGGCATCTTCAATGCTGATTCAGACATAACCAGTCACCGGAGACGGTGACGGGTAGGTGCGAGCACCTTTCCTCCACATTAAACTCTCACTTTAGTTCCCTCTATTCTATCACCGTAGCAGAACCGTGGTAGTCTAGTGGTCAGGACGCTCACTTTAGTTTCATAGAGCGCGAGTGACATGGGTTCGATCCCCGGTGCCGGCACCACTAAAATTGTTAATAGCAATTTTAAGTGCTGTATTTACCACGTGCTCGTCGGAGAAGGAAAACATCGTGAGGAAACCTGCATGCCTGAGAAATAATAAAAATATTATTTCGAGGATTTGTGAAGCCCGCCAACCCGCACTGGAGTAGCGTGGCGGGCTCTTCCTGGCTCCTAAACCCTCTCTGATACTCGTATTTGAGAAGGAAGCCTTTGTCTAGCAGTGGGCACTTATAAGCTGCTACTTTACTTTTTTTTTTTTATTCTATCACCCACACCTACTTCATTTCATCTCTGCATCGTCCAAAAGTTGACTGGTAGAGAATGCTTCTGGCATTAAGTCCGCCTATATACATTTTCATGTATATGAAGTTTAATAAATAAATACATAAACAAAAAAAAAAGGAATTGAATAAAATGGACTTAAGATAGGCGACAACGTTGCTGTAATTCAGTGATAACTAACATATAGGTGAGTTTAACACCTTTTGATGACTCCTGTTATCAGTAGTATTGACAATGTAGGATAGATAGGTCATTGCAGTTTTATGTATATATAGATGTATATAAGTGGGTTTGTGTATGTATGTGAGTATATATGGTACGTATGAGCGTATCAAAGTAACTATATATTTTTATATTAAGTATTCATACATGTCTATTAATTTGTGTATATGAAAATAGTTAAGTTCTTACACTATTTCTCATTAAGTCCGCCCTAAGTAATATTTACAGGTGAGAGCGATAAAGTTTTAAAAAAAAATTCCTACAGCTTTTTGGGCACTGACAAAGGTTGTATTCAGCCGTGAATATGGTAAACTATTTAGCGGATAAATCTATGAAATGCAATTCGATTCTCCATCGTGCAAGCGCAAAAAAATTAATACCACGAGATGAAATTGATAAAGCAATTAAATTGAATGCATTTTTTAAAACGTTTTTTTACTATTTAATTAAAGTTCGGACTCGATTGTCGTTGATCCTAATTTTATTTCATGTCCGGTCACGAAAAAAATAAAGTTATTCATTGTTATTTCTGTGCTATCATGTCATCATGGGTAACCGGATCGCCTTCCTAATCAGGAGATCAGGGCGCGTGGCCCCATGTCGAGGATCGAAATGTTTTTTTAGCTTGCACTTTCACTACTGAAGGCATTAATCGGTTATTTCAAGGTTGCCATTACATGCTGAACCGATTAAAGACCCGGCGGTTTTCATAGCTTGGATGGAAACGTTTCGCGAGCCGGAGGCGCGGAAGCAAAATGTTACAAAGAGCAACACCGCTGCAGTGCTGAATCGACGCTGAGTACTGTTGTGCTGTGCTCTGGCCTCTATAAACGAAAGAAAGTACCGACAACTAGAGGTGTCAACTCGAGGGCACCTCTTAAGGAGGGACCTCGGCGTCAACTCGAGGGCACCTCTTAAGGAGGGACCTCGGCGTCAACTCGAGGGCACCTCTTAAGGAGGGACCTCAGCGTGGGTTACCATCGATAAGGATGGATTGAAGTTAGTAATCGCGTTCATCATCATCATTTCAGCCTATTACAAGTCCACTGCTGAACATTTTTAAGCGTGGTAGAGCCAAGCGGCGGCTTTTTCTGCTGCTCGAATGGGCTGGCTCGACCGATCTACTACCACGGCCTCGCAGAATACCGGCGTGAAGTAGAGGCATCTTGTGCTTCTGCGTTTCGTTCGGTGAGTGAGGTAACCGGAGACCCACTCCCCCTCCCTATTCCCCTCCTCCCCATTCCCAAATATCCTTAAAGACCGGCAACGCACCTGCAGCATCTATGGTGTTGCAGATGTATGTGGGTGACGGTAATCACTTACCATCAGGTGAACCGCTTGCTCGTTTGCCGTCTTTCCATAAAAAAAAAAACATAGGCCTCCCCCAAAGATTGCCACGAAGCTCGGTCCTGAGCCACCTGCATCCATCGACTTCCCGCAACACTGCGCAGGTCGTCCCTCGAAATCGTTTACCTAGTGTGTAAATCCAGACAAATGTAGTAAGGGAGGGCTGTACGTGATACGTGGTTTGTGTTTGTGTGTGTTGTGAGTGAATGTACACAGGGGGCATCGACTCGAACGCATTGTTAATACTGATTATTATTTGAAATTAAAGCATTATTTACGGATTTTTTCGCGTTTAATTATGTTTTTATATTCCCGACGTTTCGATTGCTTTACAGCAGCCGTGGTCACGGGGGTACTGAGGTGTTAGACGTTTCGATTTCATAGTAGTTAACTATGAAATCGAGCTACCTTCAGCTTTAATTTATTAATTTTCGACCGACTGTTTATTATGTCATCATTTTCGATAAAGAAATTCTTAGGGCGTTTTGCATCAAAGCAGCACTGTTCGTTTGGAATAACGTTCAGTGACTGGACGGCGTATAATTGAGACGGATGACTTTTATGCGTTCACAAAGAACATCTAACAATGGGTTTTTCCAAAATTATTTACGCGATAATCGATGGCCTGGATACTTAGACCTGTTCACCTTCAGTCAACAAGCTCCAAATATTCTGTGAAAATTGTTACACAACTCCCGTGATTCGAATTATTCGATATGACATACAGACAGCCATTCTGGCGTGTCCAATTCTCTTTAAGTAATGTTAGAATTTTGAAATAACTTAACAACTACTTTGATGCTAAATATTTTATTAGTGAAGTAAAGTAGCAGCCTGTAAGTGCCCACTGCTGGGCAAAGGCCTCCTCCTCGTTTGAATATTTATCTGAGAGGGTGTAGGAGCCGGTAATGGCCCGCCACGCTGCTGCATTGGGGGCTACAGATATCCTCGAAATAATTTTTTTTTTATTATTCCTCAGATATGCAGGTTTCCTCACGATGTTTTCCTTCACCGCTGAGCACGTGGTAAACACTTAAAATTGCTATTAACAATTTTAGTGGTGCCGGCACCTGGTCACTTCCGTTATATGATACTAAAGTGAGTCACCTGTTTTTTAAGAAATAAAATAAAAAAAATAATGTGTCTCTTCATAATGCAATTTAATTTGTTTGAAAGTTATAAAATAAGAAACATTGATAATTGAGCAAGCAATTAAACACTATCCTGTAACTCATTCCA
This sequence comes from Bhutanitis thaidina, assembly GCA_029286595.1. Taxonomy (NCBI): domain Eukaryota; kingdom Metazoa; phylum Arthropoda; class Insecta; order Lepidoptera; family Papilionidae; genus Bhutanitis; species Bhutanitis thaidina. Next base: position 1,262,964 of record JAGSMS010000022.1, read on the forward strand.
TTGCAAAATTTATATCTATACATTCGTTCTTAAGCTTTTATTTATTTATTTATTTATTCTTTATTGAACCATATACGAGTACCTTAAAAGATCAAAAGGCGAACATAATGTTAAAAGCATTCTGTCAACGCAAAGCTCTGACTGTCAACATTGGAGAGTGATAAAACATAACATAAAAGGTAAAACAAAATAAAACATTAATACGCTATATACATAAAATTGGGGGAAAAAAGGTCCTCGAGTGGCAGCCACGTACAGGCAAACGCAGTGTGGGACGACCCCCACAAGATGGAGTGACGACCTGCGCAGTGTTACGGGAAGTCGATGGATGCAGGTGGCTCAGGACCGAGCTTCGTGGCAATCTTTGGGGGAGGCCTATGTTCAGCAGTGGACTTGTGATAGGCTGAAATGATGATGATGATGATTATGATACATGTATGTATATGTATGTAAATTTTGTATGACAACGACAATTACTGAGTTGTCATCATAATGTCGTAAAATAAGTTGTTTTAGTAATTTTTAAGAACTTTAAACGTTATTAAACAACGAACATACAATCCTACGACTTTTCAATATTAATTAGGATAACATTTAATATTTATACAATTGTAAGTAATTTTTTAATAAATATCCATGAAAATCCACGAAATAGATTTCAAATTATATTTTTTAAATGAACATACATACAAATAACTTACTGTATTAGTTTGTTGTGTTACTGTTTGTTTTTAATAGTAGAGTAGAGTAGACTATATTTCAAAATTGGTTTAAAATTTTTAAAATACTTAAAGCTACTGTCCGGGTACTCACAATATTCTTAAAAATTAAAAAGACAGTCTTGAATTCTGAAAGCAAAGTTTTACCCTCCGTCTTGTCACTGCACTTCAGTCAACTTGTCATATCCTGAAATGTTATATATGGAATCGATTGAATTGAAGTCAAAAGCTTATAAAACACGTTGACATGAAAGGAACATTTCGTTATATAAGATAAATAAAATCGTCTTAGATGCGTGCTCGCTTGGAAGCTTACATACGAGTATATGTTACTTTGAAATGTTTAGTTCAAATTTAAAATTACACGTATATAATACCAGCCAATAAAGGGGTGAAAGGATGGTGGGTTGGTCAGAGCCCATTTTGTGACAACGATAGAAGTGGATCGTAGAGATCGTGTCCTCATCTGAGCGTAAAGATCAACGATATAAATCGTAAATAAGTTTCGAAATATTACTCAAACACCAGCGGATCGAACTCGAGTCTCCTGATTCGAAGGGGGATACGCTAACCATTCGACTATCTAGGCCTCTATGTCTATTTTGGACAGTGGAATTAGTTGTGCTTGTGTTTGTTCCAAATCCCTCCAATGTCTGGTTTTTTTTTTTTTTTGGAATAAACGTGTTAATTATTTTAAACAATAAATTCGTCGGCTTCGCAGTTGGAGTTAAAATTTGGCCTTCATTTGCTTTAACTTATTCGAAGGTAATAAAACGTTTCTGCAAGAAAAAACTTTAAGTGGATTTTACGAAAAGTTTATTACTACACTAAAATGAAGTAAAAGCTTTTACGGAAATGATAGCTTTTTTTATTAAAGATTTGGCCGAAAAACTCTAACAGTTTCGGTAGGAATCAAATGTATTACTGGGAATTTTGTAATTGTACGCTCTCATAAATTTATAGACGAAGAAGCAGGGAGATGCAGGTCTGAGAACCCGCTAAATGAATACTTAGCTAAATGAAAAGGTTCCTTCTTGTGTACGAAATAGATTCCTAATGTCTTTTTCTTTGACAGATTTTCGATCGATGTGTCAGCCATGACCGATCAATTTAACAATTTTAACTTAAGATAAATGTTTTCCTTTACACATTCATGTTACCTAACTGCCCTTTTGAAGTAAAACTTCTTTAAGACTTGAGAGTAACCCAGATCTAGCAAGTAGTTAGTGGCATAGATTAAAGGCTCTATTTATGCTAAATAAATTTAAGGCTAATAGACGTCCCGCTGTTGCGACAAAGCGGAGAGTTCGGGAGGGATATGCTTCGCAACTTTTTAATTTCCTTTAGTCCCGTTTTTTTTTATTATTAAATCGTTAAATACGTTTTCATTTATTTTTATCACAATGAAAAAAACTAACATTATCAATCAAGAGGTTTTTTGTTTTCACTTTAACGTAGTCTAATAACACTTGTGGTAAAGGGTCGAAGGGAGGATATTGAGGAGGATTATGCCATAAATAGGGAATAGTGACATAAATACAAACCATTTAATTTCAATTAGAAATTTTTATTTACATAAATGTTTTGTTTTTACGAATACTAAAAATAAATGAAACATAATTCTTGCTCGACGAAAACAAAATTATAATTTTTGATTATTGTCAAACGCCAGGTCAAATACAGGTGACATAATTTACGCAGAAATTTTCTTAGTATCCTTTAACAACATCATATAATACGAACCCAAGACTCAGCAGCCAGGTGCGCTTATCGTTGTGTCACGAGTTTGTCATTAGCAATAATTGGTTTACCCGTAAACTTCATGAAATGCTCACACGGTTTTTTTTTTTAATTTGGTCTTTCCATAATCATTTGTACGAAAGCCGACGGTCGCGGAAAAACGAAAGTGCTCAGCTGCGTATCGCCGCCTTTTTTTAATTAAAAACGACATAACGCGAATTTAATTTGGGAAAAGCGGCAACCGGGCGTCGCTTGGATTTTTATAAACCAGCGAGTCTGTTTAAATCCGTAGTGTATTAACTGTAATTATTTTTTAAATTTAAATAAAGCTAGAAATAATATTTTGAATGGACTAATATTATCACGAATGTAGCTCGGCCATGTTGATAGATGCTATTACAGATAAACAATAAATGAATTGTTGAATTATCAATACATTTTCATGCATGCAACAATTTTTGTGAAACACCAGTTTTGGTTTAGGGCACGGACTCGGTATCGGTCTTCTAACTACTAAGTAGGAGTACGTGGTAGAGCCAAGCGGCGGCTTTTGCTGCTGCTCGAACGGGCCGACTAGACCGGTTTAGTACCACGGCCTCTCAGAATACCGGCGTGAAGTAGAGGCATCGTTTTCGCAACAACCCAAAGGGAGTTCTTATCCTATCCCCCAAACTAAACTAATGTTTTACTAAGTGGCAGGATTCATTTTCTGTCTAGTATAATATAGTTATTATAATCGAATACATTATAATCATCATCATTATCACATGCCATTGCCACAAAACACGTTCCCGAGCCACCTACCACCTACATCCCACGACTTCCCTCAACACTGTACTTATTATCTTCATGAGACAGGTCATCACTTCAGTTTATGGGGACTGCCCGAAAGAGGTAGGTATGCGACCTCCAGGATATGGGATCACGTCACGAGATATTGATGGGTCAATTCCACACAACGATGTGTCTGCCAGTCAACTGGTGGCGTGGTGATATATGTAATATGAGTATTAAAACATAATACGTTTACATTTTAGTAATTTTTTTTTTTATTTCTTAATAAATTTCACTTTTTTTTTATCTCACAGCCTCACCAGCAATTTCAATGTCTACGATGGGGCTGCTGCAGGTCGCTAACTACTTCATTATTACGTCTGTTCACTTTTATGTCTATTTGTTGGTAATAAGTTTTTATGTCATAATAATTTTATACAAAATGTAGAATGACTTTTAGCAAATCTCTCACGGAATCTATAACAAAGGAGCTTATACTGCATTTCTCCGGCTTCTCCAGAGTAACTGTGGTCATGCTCATGACGTTACGTGACATCTTAGTATTATCTGTTATAGCAGCATTACAACATACATATTCTTGACGATATAATGATCAGCTTTTATGATAATTTAACAAACAAGGAAGACAGGAAAGTGTGGGGACATAAGCCTTAGGTTAATACAAGCAAAGCATACAACAACAGAAAAAAAAAATTAAAAAGCACTAGAAAGTTCCATTCAAATTTTCATTTCATTTTAAATACATTACGTGCTTATCGCGACTTTGCTTTCGCTAAAACAAAAATAGCCTCACTTTATTTCATCTCTCTTTGAAAACTGCAGTAATTTTTCCATAGTCGGAAAATAAAAATATCTTTTATTTTAAGCGAGACACGCTGGCTCACAATAGACTTTTAAATCACTTTAGGTACATCGCTTTCCATTATGCTTATTTACAGACTTCATTTAATCGCTTCGTGACTCTGCAACTGCATTAAGATACGTATTTACTTAAAAGATGCGGATTTACTTAAAAGATACGTATTTATCTAAAAGATACGTGCACTTACACGAAGAGTGTTGAATGTATTTTAACGCGGCTATTTTTTTTATTGAAATCAGACGAAAAACAAGCCAACAGTCCGCTTCGTTGTAAGTAGCTTCTGCAGCCCGTGGACACCTGCCAACAACCTCAATCGAAGAAGGTTATATATGCGTTGTCTCCCCTGCGGACTGCGGTGCAATTCCTCACATCTTAAGTAATTACACTGACACTCTGTACCTTTCAAACAGGAGCACAACAGTGAATAAAGCGTTTAGCTGCAAAAAGGTAAGAGGGAACACATCGATTCATACAACTCAGTGAAAACAGAAAGCGCGTTATCACTACAATGGATGATCAAGTTCTGTAATATAGTCTATGTAAATGACAGATCTAAAGTTATATCTCATGACATATCATCATCATCATTTCAGCCTATTACAAGTCCACTGCTGAACATAGGCCTCCCCCAAAGATTGCCACGCAGCTCGGTCCTGAGCCACCTGCATTCATCGACTTCCCGCAACACTGTGCAGGTCGTCACTCCATCTTGTTGGGGGTCGTCCTACACTGCATTTGCCTGTACGCGGCTGCCACTCGAAAACCTTTTTTCCCCAACGGTTATCAGTTCTGCGACCTATATGGCCGGCCCATTGCCACTTCAGCTTGCCAAAGGCAATCCCCCCCATGATGAGAGGTAGAAAAAAGCAAAGGCCCCCAGTCCCCGGCGGCCACGCTAGTCCTGGCATGACATATAATTAACATTTTTTTTTAATGTAATGACTAAAATATATTATGAATTTCGCATTGATTAACATTTATCACACACACATACAGACACGTGCGCGCGCGCTCATTTTAAAACTCGAAACTCAAGGTGAAATGTATATTCGCTTGTTTTTTTAATCATTCATGTATTAGTACCTAATGCGACAGTGCTACGCTCAATCGGCCATAATGATAATATCAACGTTGCGTCTCGCTCTGAACATAACCCTCATTATTGGTTCAATTAATAATTACATTTATGTTCACAGGACACCTAAAAACAAAAAAATATCCAAATCGTTGGAGCCGTTCCCGAGAAACCACTAACACATGTATGTATACACACACAAACATACAAAAGAGTTGCTCTTGAAGTATAATAGGTATAATGGGGATTAGTATCGCCGTGGTCGAAACTTACCCACTATCTGCGTAAAGTAATGACATTGGATAGTAAGTTATTCAATTTGCTGTCAGCTTAGTAATTGGAATGTATTTGAATGCAAATTTTGAATTCTTATTTGAACGCTGTCAGGCAAGGAAGTTACCGCGTACGGCGTAGCGCGTTATGTATGGAAAAATTATGTATGTAGTGTGTTCACTTAACGACAACATACATTTCATACATCCAACAACATTCATTTTGTACGTGGTAGAGGCAAGCGACGGATTTCCCTGCTTCACGAATGGGTCGGCTTGACCTTGCTGTAACGCCGTGAAGTAGAGGCGACTTGTGCTTGTTCGTTGAGTGAGGTAACCGGAGGCCCGTTCTCCAACCCTCCTCTCTATCATCCCTCCTGTCACTCGATCCCCTAAATATCCCTTAATGCAAGCGACCCACCTGCAGCTCCTCTGGTGATGCAGATGTACGTAGGTAACGGTAATCACTAATCATCAGATGATAAAAACGTATGCCCGTTTACCGCATTTACCATAAAAAAACAAACAACAGTCATCACTATGTATCGTGGTGGTCATAGATATGCGTTAAAGGAAATCAAACTGAAGTAGAATAATAAGAATTATATAAATACAAATATATTTAAGTTACACGTATGAACAAATATAGTTCAATAATGTTTTAATTTACAAATGGTGTGCTCTTTTAATAAATATATTTTTCTACGCCTGATAAGGGTAGAAGAAAAGAACATGATTTATGCGTTTACTATCATTGAAATAATATTTGTCAAACAATTTCAATAAGCCAATAAATATTTTATAGGTGGCTAAGGCAAAAACACTGTAATAAAACTGTTTTTCAGGAAATTTAAAGTGTTAGATATAGTATGAATCGAAAAAAACTTACACAAATGTGAAAAATTTTGTTACCTTTTCTTGACGCACGACAGAAAGCTGCGATCTTCATCTCATCTTAAGATTAGTATTCCACAACACTTCACCGGTTTTGTCGGCAACTCGTTTAAGGTTCAGGCTATACTGCTCTGGAACTCCCTGCCCAACGAAGTTAAGAAATCGGCAAGCAGGAAATCTTTTAAATAATTAGTTAAAGAACAATATTTAAATTTAAATGGACTTATTTAGTTATTATTTTGTTTCTTATTTATATTTATTTATCTATCTACATATGTAATAGTATATTATTATGTATATTGTATCAAATTTTTTATCATTAATTTTATTATATCTATTTATATTTGTTTATAGTTATTTTAAAATAATTTTATTACTTAATTAATTTAATAAATTAATACACCTGCTACGGCTATCTCACCAACCCATGGGTTGACTGCCAGAGAATGCCAATAGGCATTAAGTCCGCCCTTTGTTACCTCAAATTGAGGTGTAAGCAATAAAGTATTTTAAAAAAATGCATCTACTTCACGCCGGTATTCTGCAAGGTCTGCAAACCTAGTCGAGCCGACCGAACCTCTACTACGTTTGAAGTACTACGTCATCATTACAGCCTGTCACAAGTCATTAAATTACCACAAAGCACGGTGCTGAGAAACATACATCCAACGACTTCCAGCAAACCAATACTCGTCACCGTCAAACCAGGAGAGGTCGTCACTACGCTGCCACTCGAGAACTTTTCTTGCCCAACTTACAGAACAGAGAAGTGTTATTTCGCTGCTGGCCGTACGAGGAAGCTCTAAGATGTTCATAGGGCTACTGAAATTGTGATACTCGGTGTTTCTGTGCATGATAAAATCTGTAACGATGACACGCACCTTGGGACTAGGGTAACCGACATAACCGTTAGGATCAGCAAGCCGTAGAAGCAATGGGCCGGCCACATAGCACAGAACTGACAACCGTAAAAATGGAAACAAAAAATGTAAAAACAAAAGTTCCGCTCAAAAATTCTAGACTTGACAGTTTTATTTGTATAATATATTCACATTAAGTTTATGTATTACACACGTGCGTGATACATAAACTGCCAAGTAAATTGCCAGTGATGACATACGGATCCGATACTTGGTCCTTCACTGCAGCCCGTATGAGGAAGCTCAAAGTTGCTCTGCGCGCTATGGAAAGGGCTATGCTCGGTGTTTCTCTGCGTGATAGAGTCTGCAACGATGATATCCGCAGCAGAACTAGGGTAACCGACATAGTCGCAAGGATCAGAAAGCTGAAGTGGCAATTGGGTGGCTACATAGTCGCAGAACCGACAGCTGTTGGGGAAAAAATATTCTCGAGTGGCAGCCACGTACAGGCAAACGCAGTGTGGGACGACCCCCCACAAGATGGAGTGACGACCTGCGCAGTGTTGAGGGAAGTCGATGGGTGGCTCAGGACTGAGCTTTGTGTCTATGTTCAGCAGTGGACTTGTGGTAGGCTGAAATGATGATTATTATTACACATCTATTTGCAAACATTTTAGTAAGGATTGTCTATAGGCATGATCAACTATGCGCTTCCCTAAAACATACACTCGGCTTTCAGCAACAAGCTTTTATAAAAGTCGGTCAACAACTATTATTCTTATATTATGAAGCGGATATTTATCCAGATATAAGTCCTTTCAAGTTGATGACGTTTACACAGATGACAGGAAATGCTGTGATCGAATAGACCAGCTGCTACAACTGCAGAAACTTCAATCCGGCGGCTTTTAATGCTGCTCGAATGGGCCGGCTCGACCGGGTTAGTACCACGGCCTCGCAGAATACGAGTACTTACCATCAGGGGAACAGTAGCTCGTTTAGCCAGACAGTACAGCCTCAAATGCTACACTTCTAAATCTGTATCAATACCATCGGGTGTTCTACAGGGATCCTTGCTTGGGCTCCGAGGGACTAGTCCCCCCGTGACCACGGCTGCTGTAAAGCAATGGAAACGTCGGGAATATAAAAACATAATTAAATACGATAAAACCCGTAAATAATAGTTTTATTTCAAAAGACATCTCCACATCTTTCACGTACTCAAAGGCATGCTATTCGCCGATAAATATGAAGATCTTATCTTCAATTTAGTTTTTAGAAAGCTTACTTTATCTACAAGAACACTTAAATAGATTTGAAAAGGTTTAAGCAACAAATTAGAGTAAAAGTATCTAAATATTTGCTCGTACACACGTAACACAGAACATTCAACTCACAATTACTGTTCAAAAAGTCAGTAGTGTCTATTGGCATCCAGTCGTATATTCCCGATTTAAGAGTTTAACTATATGTATATCTCAAAGGTTAACTCTATAACCTTTGACCAGCATTGCTGTTTGATGGCCATATCAGCAACATTACTAATCCATCCAGAGCGCTTGGATTTATTGGATTGGATAAGGATGTCTTGAACTCCATTAAAACTTTTCTTTCGTGTGCATTTAACAGATTCAGAATCAAATTTCCCCATCTCCAATTTAGATAAAAGACCTTTCTGCCTAAATACACAATTTGTTGTCGAAGGTTTCACAGCTTGCCACCGTACAAAAGAAGACACATTGTCTGTTGCACAGTGATGTGATGATCTAACATATCTGCCTAAGATAACAAAAGGTCCGGTTGACTTTCCTGGGCAGCAAATTGAATTATATAATCCGCTTCGTCGCGCAGGCCTTGCAAAAATATATCCCCATAGTCACATATACTTTTAGAAATACCTATACTTTGAGTTAAACCTCCGGTTACGCTCCTTTTTTTGCAAGGGGCTAAAGAAAAATGTGCTAATAGTACTGGAAATCACTTCCACCGAAGAAAGTCAGGTGTCATAATTATACAGGCTCTCTATATTATTCAAAACGGAACATAACAGAAGCCGCATTGCAGTTAGTGCCAGAAATACCCAGACGACTCTTGGGCAGGGATAACAGTTATAACAAGTCATTGTCTTGTATGTGGGATTTAAGTTCAGCAGATTTGGATTGTTGTTCCCCCATCAGTTTCTCGCCAGGGCGTCGTTCGTTAAACAGTGGGATATACCGCGTGCTTATTAGGTTGACCTTAAGAGAAAAAGATGGACTTACATCCCATATCTGATTTAGTGTCTTATAATAAAAATCCTTACACTCAAAAATTAGACACGTGTTAAGAATGAGTAATTGTAAAATATTTTTAATTTGATAAGTCAAATTTACTTATTTTACGTTGAATAAATGATTATATTCGAAAAAAACAAAAAAAAATTATCAGTTTTCTAAATGTGCTAAAAGTTTTCTAAATTACCGAGAATTTCTCGGTAAGATGAACAAGATTTCCTATATTAAATTTGTATCAGTATGAAATCTTAATGAATCAAGTTTATCTTGGGAGTCCGGTTACTCAAGACGGAAACTAAATTATACCGATCCATTTAAATAACCCACATAAACTACGAAACTGGAAGTTAAAGGTTCGATATAAATTCATAAGTAAAATAAGAACCAAATTGTAATTAGCTTCGCTTGATTTTGATGTTTTGATGGAATGTGATACAAGAGAATTATAAATGAGCTAAATAACTGATGTTATATGGCTTACATACCTTGGATGTCTTGGATACCTGCCTACAACTTCAACCGAAGAAGGAAATTGCTGAAAAGCCTAATGGTCTGTAATAATACTGTCTCACTTTACCATTCCAACTACTACAAAACAGCGGTTGAAAGTTAAATTGAATTATAGCGTAGTGTCAGAAATAACACAGACTTTTCAGGTAGTAAAAACATATAACGACAGTTCCGACAACGTCTGGTAAAGCACATGTATGTATGTATGTTTGTTAGTATACGTGTATGTATATATTAAGGTATATCTGTATGTATGTATATTATGTTATGTATTTCATTAGATTTTATTTTTGCAATATACTCGTATATACATTAGTACTCATACATATTAATGTATGAGTAATGTAGTTAAGTAGTTTAGGAGTTTAGTAGCTAAGTAGTATAGTATATAGTATTTTACAAAATTTACCACGGGGGACTGTTCGGATTGATCCTAGCCGCTGAGTTTCACTATCGTACATCGCGACAGAATTCGAGGTTCCATCGATACCACCTAGATGGTTGGCATTCCACCACAGTGCGTTTTAATCGAAGTTTTCTGCCACGCACTTCGACTTTGTGGAATCAGCTGTCACCGGCGGTAATTCCCAACAATTATGAGTTAGGGACCTTCAAGAAAAGAGCCTATTCCTTGCTTAAAGGCTGGCAGCGCATCTGTCGCTCCTCTGGTGTTGTGGATGTTCGCGGGCGTCGGTGATCACTTACCATCAGGTGAGCCGCATGCTCGTTTCCCCTTCTTCTATAAAAAAAATAGTAGATTAGGAGTTTAGTAGTTTAGTAATTTAGTCGACAGTTTGGTAGTTTAGTAGTTAAGTAGTTTAGTAGTTTAGCAGTATAGTAGTTTATGGTTTTCTAAGTTCGTTTTTGCGCCTACCATAAAATTTCACCACACCATAGGTTGACTAGTAGAGAATGCCTATGGCCATTAAGTCCGCCTTTCGTATCCTTCTATATAAATGCAAAAGAGATTAAATAAGTAAATGTTTTTAACTCCATAAATGTTGTACGCTGCCGTAAATGTTAGGCCCTTACTTTGCTTAGAAGTCTTCTGAGTAGCTGCCCACCCTCCTTACCTGTGTATGACCCCGATCAGCTGTGCAACCTCTGTTGAGTTCAGGTTTGAAAGGTATACAGAGCCAGTACAATTACAGGCTTTGAGGGACTCTGTCTTTCTCCTCAGGGGTGACTAGGTCTCTGTCACCTACTTCGATAGAAGTTGTTTGCAGGTCCCAATTGGCTTTGGTAGCCACAAATCAAATAAAAAAAATATATACTCAATAATACCTAATTAATTCTTGCCGAGTTGAAACAAAAGAAACTCTATTATACACGGTAAGGATTTTTTCTATAACTTTTGCTACAAGTTTTGATCTATTTGAATTTAAAAAAATATTATAGCTAATTGTGTTTCAACAAGAAGGACAACGAAGGCCTTTCAAAGGCTCTATTTAAGTACGTTTACTCGTAAAGATTGTTTTTAAACAAACGAAAAAAAGTGAAGATAGAAATGCTGCGCGGGAATCCCAGTAGTCCGAACTGAGATTAAATGCTCAATGTCTGTTTCATACTTTAGACGTACTCGGATAATTTAACTTACAATTTATCGTTCTGAAAATATCAGGTGACGTTTGAATTTATTTCAAGTGTTTGATTCATGTTACTCTTTGTTTTAAAACATCAAGGGTAAAATTAATATATTTAAATGCAAAAGTCCTTAGGTTCTATCAAACATAAATTACAAATGAGTACGGTACCTTAAGATTTTACCACTTTTTAGGTTATTTTTAATCTACGTGTATTATCTAGAAATTAGAGCAGCTAATTGAGAACAGAGTATATCTCGCTATCTTTACTAAAAATACTATCTGCAGCATGTGCCGTGTTAGCGATTTTTTTTTTGATGGGAGTGGCAGCAATCGTATAATAAGAAAACACCGGGAAGGGGCAGAGAGGAGGGTGAGTTAGCCTCCCGCTACCTCACTCACCGAACGAAACTCAGAAGCACAAGATGGATCTTCTCCTCGCCAGTTGCGTTCTGCGAGGCCGTGACACTACTCCGTCGAGCCAAAGCCGTCGCCTGGCTCTACCACGTGGTTAAACATGGTTATTTTTATTTATTTTTTTTATGGGAAAGGCGACAAACGAGCAAGCCGTTCACCTGATGGTAAATGGTTACCGTCGCCCACGTACATCCGCAACATCAGAGGTGCCGCAGGTGCGTTGCCGGCCTTCAAGGGTATTAGGGAGATGGGAGGGAGTATGAGGAGGGGGACGGGAAGGGGATGCGGGCCTCCGGTTACCTCACTCACCGAACGAAACGCAGAAGCACAAGATGCCTCTACTTCACGCCGGTATTCTGCGAGGCCGTGGTATCAATCCGGTCGAGCCAACCAATTCGAGCAGCAGCAAAAGCCGCCGCTTGGCTCTACCATGTTTAAATTAAATAGTATAAAACAAAATCGCAATCAGCGATTGTCTGTGCATCTTGTGAGCCTTGCCGTCAGGTCAGCCGTTCGATCGTTTGCCCCCTAAAAAAGAAACTAAAAAAAAATTGTTACCTGACAATGGAGTTTATTTATATTAATAATATATAACAGAAATAAACTCCATTTCGAAGCTTTTCAAGTAGCCGATTTGAAGTAATACCTTTACTTCAATATTCCATGCAATGTCTCATGCATACTCAATGGGTTCAAATCAAAGGAACCTGCAAACTCGACTTATTTAAATTCCGCTGAACATAACCCAGTCTGCTTCTGTACACATAGAATCAACATTTCTTTTCTCCTTATTTTAAAGGGTTTTATGTTATGTAGGTTGTATCATTATTGTTTTTTTTTTATAAAAACATAAAAAAATAGTTGTTCTAACTTTTAAAGCGTGTTAATATTGTAGATTATTGCACTGCACAAGAAAACAAATTTCCTTGTTATATACGAAATATAATCACGGCTTTCTGCTTACCCAAAGAGGTAAGCAGAAAGTACGGTTTCCATTTCGAAGACTCAGCATTGCCAATCGCTTCCGGAACCCACTTTTCGCCTCGTTTGAGGAGCCCTCGATCATAACCAAGTTTGCTCTCTTTTCCAAGGGTTTTAAAATGTCATGTCCCGTCGTTGCGAATTGAAAACAATATTCTTTTTGCAAAAACCAGCGATACTTATCTGTAGCTTGAGACCTCGGGAGTCACAACGCGAACATTTCAAAGAGACCGAATATATTGACTGTATAACGTTAAAACGTACAGTATTAGTTTGTAATTAATTTATATTGTATCAACAGATGTCGCTGTACATATTTATATCGCGATATGGTTTAACTTGTTTATAATACATAAGTATAACTATGATTCAATGAATAAACGTCGATACACGAGGATTACTCGTGTGCAAAGGCATTCTTAACATCAAAGTTTTGCCCAAATTCGATTGCAACCCAAGCCGAGGTTTTACCTCCCAAGAGGGGCCATTAAGTTGTCGTCAGCCCCCCCCCCCTCCTAGTTTTTGTCGAGAGTCTTTCTTTCGTTAACAGGGGTCCGAGCGCGACACAGCGTCAGCAGCATCGTCGTTCCTTTTTTGTTTATTTAACTTGCGGGCCTCCTGCTCGCGAGTCTTACCGATATAGCTGTAAAGGCCACTGGGCCAACAGCAGATCTACCGTGGGGGTTTTAGTCGGTCCGGCATCTTCAATGCTGATCCCGACATAACCAGTCACCGGAGACGGTGAGGGGTAGGTGCGAGCACCTTTCCCCCACGTTATACTAAAAAAAAAAAATGAATGAATGTCGAGTCCAGCTTGCGCCGTCGCTCCGTGCACACGTGTGCTCGCCTCCGGTTCGAGCAGCCATAAACACTGTGCCGGAGTGTTTCGCACTCAGTATTTGTCGCGTAGATCTTGTCAGGGTCGTCGGTCTCCGCGCCTCCATCTTCCCGCGTATTCGCGAGTTATTATTTAGTGAGAGCCGTCCTAATCCCGCGCACGCTGCGCGGCAGTCCCGTTTGCGACTTCGCTCCGCATATAGGGTCACTGTGCAAAGCATCTCACAAGCGGGTTCTGTCGTGTCGGTTAGTCAGGGCCGTTGGTCGCCGCGCCTCCATCTTCCCGCGCATATTCGCGAGCTATTATGTAGTGAGTGTCGGCTGTGTCCCGCGCACGCTGCGCAGCAGTCCCGTTTGCGACTTCGCTCAGCTTACGTGTGCTCGCCCCTAGGGTTAGAAGCCGCCATATACACTTTGCCTGAGTGTCTCACAATCGGGTTCTGTCGTGTCGGTTTGTCAGGGTCATAGGTCTTCACGCCACTATTAGCCTCCCGCATACGTGTGCTCGCCCCCAGGTTTGAGCAGCCATAACACTTTGTCCGAGTTTCGCAGAACAATATGTCGTGTGTCAGTATATCGCTAGTGGGCCCCGCATCAGCGGGTCCCTACTTCGACTCTACCACTTTTCCTGCGTTCAATCGCGAGCCATTACTAGTGAGTGCCGTCCGTGTCCCGCGCACGCTACGCGGCGGTCCCGTTAGCGACTTCGCTCCGCATACGTGTGCTCACCCCAAGGGTTAGAAGCAGCCATATACACTTTGCCGGAGCGTCTCACGATCGGGGTCTGTCGCGTCGGTTTGTCAGGGTTCACCGGTCTCCGCACCACTATTTTTTGTCTTATCCTTCCGCGTATAAATCCGCGCGCCATTAAAGTAAATCGTCATCCCGCCAAACTCGCGGGCCAATCTGCTCGCGAGTAAATTCAGATGAGGCTGTAAAAGCCTCCGGGCTAACAGCGTGTGGATGGTTTTTAGTCGGTATGGTCCTCCTTCAGGGGATTGAGTCCGACATAACCCAGTTGGTATGCGTAACAGCATTTTCCATCCAGGGAAAAAAAAAAGAATAAACGTCGAGCAATAGACTACCGATCATTTGAGTTCTTGGTTAGCATCATTGCTACAGTGACCTCCAAGGATCCTTGTGCACGAAGTCGTTGTTAATCTGTCTTCGTTTATATTTGAAAACAATATGTAGAAGTATATAATTTGTTTATCCAAGAAAAGTCTGTCTAAGTGATAAGCTAAATATATAGTGCCTAAAAATAGAAAATCTTTTCCCTGTAATGTATAAAATCTCTGAATAAAATTGCACAAATTGTTGAGGAAACTTTGTTAAAATAGCGAACTATAAAATATTTAAAATAGCTTTTGTTCTTCTGCACAGGCTTGTCCCTGCTCGCTGGTCATTATTTCCTCTGCAAAATGGTTGCCTGGTAGAGATGGCTTCTAAGCGATAAGGCCGCCAATTGTACCTTTGTGTATTTTATGTTTCTTTTTATTTATTTATTTTTTCCTATTTTTGCTAATTGGTGTACAATAAAGTGTATTTTATTCATTCATTTCCCTGGCTACGGATATTTTGGTTAACTTTTGTAAATTTGACATATGAAAAACCAATTTATATTTATCATTGTTGACTTTGTTCCAATTAGTTAAAGACGTTGTAACATGACATTAAAAAAAAGAACCACGGAGTTTCTAGTCGGTTCCGCTCTGAGGTTTTCTTTTTCAAAACGGTGAATGTTTTGACTTGATATTTTGATAAGAGCTTTAAACATTACCAAATTAAAAAAAAATACTTCAACTGTACCATATTCGAGTGGTCTTTTTGCCACCAGTCTGTTGACAAAGCTTCACTTGTTAGTCAGAAGATGGCGTTGAGCAAGCGAGGTTACTAATAAGCGAAATTAACGTACATTTCTTTTTACATATATCATTTCTTTCTTCTTCTTTATTTGCATGTTAATATCCACTGCTGAACATGGGTTTGTCCATAAAAGCGTCAACAAGTCGTTTAGCTTCTCTTTTTCGAGATGAGTATTCTGCTCAACGGTTACAATAATTTAAGAACTGTGTATCTTTTGTTTTTTACTAATAATGCTTTTTTTTATGCTTCTTGTCCGGTTTTTCGTGAAGTCAGAAGTCAGAAGAAGTGAAGGTCCCGACTGAAAAACAGTGCTGTGGTATCACTGAGACGGGAACCTTTTTGACATCGCACAACAAATTAATAATTTTCGTGTTTTTTTTTTGTTAATTTTTTTTTTGTGCTTTGGTGTGTGATTGCCAAATAAATGTGTTTCTTTCCTTCTTTCTTTCAACAAATGATTTGCCTATACTCACCGGGGATGAAGAAGCACAATGCTGGCACACTCGCACTTGAAATGCAGTACATAGGGTAGTCTGTGATTTTGTCTGTTCAAGCCATCGGTGACAAGTCACGTCCTTTAATTTGCAGATGAGGTGGACACCTAGAGAAAAACATGGTATATTCCCCATTACACAATTCGTAAAGCTATTACACGTTAAATGGAAAATCGATTGACCATTACTGCTTGCAGACACAACTAATTCCCGTCTAACGAACTATGGACTGATCGATTAACTGTACTAAGAAGAATTTGTATCGATAATTGCTATCCTGCCGAGCGTTGGTTGTAAATCAATGTCCATTTCCAGCAGCCGAAGTGACTATAAAGTTCCGATTGTATGTTTAACTACACTATTTTTGTAATATTACTCGAAAACGGTGTGACACCTTGAGGAAAATTGCTGTGTGTTCAGCGAGAATCAGAACGGACTATGAAATTACTTTTATTAGTAATAAAAGTAATTACATAGTCATTAGTCACTTACCTATTAAATAATAATTTCATTTTGTGTAATTCTGAATTACTACTTAGGTAATCAAAACAAGATCCTAATTACTGTTTACTTAAATTGATTTCCTGGCTTAGGGTTGTCAATCAAAACGTAGTAAAGAAACGTAACATTCACACTCAAAGTCAATGTCAAAACCTTTTATTCTTATAGGCTTCTTTTAAACTCTTATGGTTGTCAAAATCTAGATCGGTTCGCAAAACAATACCACGAAACTCTGGGATCTTTGGGTGAAGAATAAGAGCGATTTCGTCATCGATGTATTGATATCTTTTATACTAGACCTATTTTAATAAAGTTTATTTAACAAGCTTCTTAAAAGTTGTGTCTTTTAGTTGCATTAGATTTTTAGGGATTTTGTTGTAAAATTCTATGCGTTTCGCCAAAAAGACTTTTCAGCTATTGCGCATTCGAAAATCAATATATTTACAGTAATTTTGTGAGGAAGGAGTGAAGAAGAATCTATCGGCCTGTGTAAATCAGAGAATCCGAAATAATCCGAATTTAAATTCAATCATTGACACAGAGCACATTTTGTATAATAGGTATCGTAGAATATGACACTGCGCGCTGACACACAGACTTGTGAAGTCTTGGGAATTGATATGCTCTCCTGTGAATCATTGTCTTAACAATTCAGTCTATTGAATGGATTCATTTCAATGAATCTGAAGTGAAGTACCCGTTTCTATTTTATATTGTAGCCAGTACAAAATCGCAGACTTTGTACAGGAACAGTTGCGGCCCCTTCTTCCCTTTCCCCAAATATCATTAAAGGCCTTGTTAATTTGTTCGTGTATGCTCTTACCAAGGAGATATACAATTTGTATCCTTAGTCTGAAAGTTAGAGTAAAATAGTTTGTGATTGGCACCCTCCCCCTCCCCTCCCCCTGTCCTCTGTAATACTATTCCAAATAAAGCTCTGGTGAAGAGCCTCGACAAAGTTGACTATCTAAATCACCCCAATATTAAGTACGATGTACTTATATGCATTGTGTGTTATGTCATGATAGCTTGTATATCATGAGAGTCAGGGTCGAAGGGCCCATAAAACACACAATAAGCGTAATTCGGAGAAAAATTTTGACTCCCCTATCAAAATGAACCACTGATTGCCTAAACACTAAACACTCGGTTCAGTTTAACTCAAAAGAAAAAAGAAAGTCTTCTAGTCTTCTGAAATGTCTTGAAAATTAAAAGGCAAATGTGGAATGAAAACAGGGGCTTGACATGTAAAAGAATTCTTTAATTTTACTTAAAATCAACAAGACGTTCGTGACTAAAGCAAATCTCAAAAGCTCGTAAAGCGTTTCTAGTAAGTAAAGAGAAACGGATTACATTTCAAATATAATTTAAGACTCGAGTCGCGCTCGAAATTCTGAAGCAAAAGGGTCTAAAGCAAAGCTCCTTTGAGTTTTCTTAATCTTCTTTGAATTAAAATTATTTTATGCGTATAATTGAACTTTCTAAGCTCCCATTTTGGCTAGGAGATTTTTTCCTCTTTATGCGTTGGAGCCGTCTGGGTAGGTTAGGTAATCTGAAATATTTACCGGTTCGAAAAGTATATTAACCCTGAATATTTTCACGCTGTATGGCGTTCCATCTAAGCCTTTAGAGCAAACCGGATACCGACTTGTTGCTGCAACACATTCAAGCAATCCAAGTATAAGTTGTGGCATTGAATAAAAACATTCTTTCTTTCTATTCGCCTTTCTTTTGTCAGGTGGGTTGTTTCGCAGAACTACGTAACAGAGCCAACCGGCGGCATTTTCTGCGTGAAGTAGAGGCATCTTGTGCTTTCGTGTTTCGTTTGATGTGTAAGGTAACCCCCGTTCCCATCATCTCTCCCGACCCCCAAATATCCTTAAAGGCGGGCAACGCACCTACAGCTCATTCGGTGTTACAGATGTACTTGGGCGACGGTAGTCACTTCAATCAGAAGAATCAAATCCCAACCTCTACTGCTCACGACACCCTAGTGACTAACGGACAAAGCTCTGGCTACCGATAGATGGCGGAGGTACATCTGACTAAGGCGAAACGAAAGTTCACAGATTACTGATGGCAAGCAGCATCTCTAGTACGAGGGTAACAACACCGCACCAAACTGCTAGTCCGGTGATAGCAAACATACCATGGATCGCTATCCAGTACGCTATCCTTGTACAGCGCTTTGATAAAATAGCCACGGCCACGCAGAATTCTGGCGTGAAGCAGAGGCATCTTGTACTTCTGCGTTTCGTTCGGTGAGTGAGGTAAGCGGAGGCCCACTCCCCTCCCCATCCCCTTCCTCATCCTCCCTCCCATCCCCTTCCTCATCCTCCCTCCCATCTTCCGAATACCCTTGAAGGCCGGCAACGCACCTGCAGCACCTCTGGTGTTGCAGGTGTACGTGGGCGACGGTAATCACTTACCATCAGTTGAACCGCTTGCTCTTTTACCGCCTTTCCTATAAAAAAAAAAACCCGGTCGAGCCGGCCCATTCGAGCAGCAGAAAAAGCCGCCGCTTGGCTCTACCACGCTTAACAAATAGGTTGTTGGTCCCTCAACGTACTTTTCATAAACGTAAATTTAATATCCTCTTTAAATATATTCACTATGGAGACTATACACTCCATAATAGTGTATAGTCTCCATAATAGTAACATGATAATTTAAGAGACATTTAGAAACCAACTTCATTCTGTTAATTTTAGACGTCGGTGTGCGCGCGCATCGTAAAAACTCACTCTCATATTTTTGCCCAAACGCGCCAAAAGAAGTATAGCTTCAAATATACATACAATAGACCATTATTTACATATGCAGTAGAGATTATGTCACAGATGAATATGGTATATAACTAAATAAGTAAATTATATTCCTGTACATTTATTCCATGCAAATGAAGTAGTCACTAATCAAACTTTATCCATTATATTTGTGTGCTCGATATTAGTTCTAAGTTAAGCTGTAATATATTATCTGACTTGAACAGTGCGCTACCTAAATACAGCTGAGAGCTTCTATCTTTGGCTTAGTTGACATAAGCACGTATTCATGTTTGAAATTAAACTATTATTTACGGATTTTAATCGCATTCAATTTAGATTTTAGACCCTTAGTAATTATAAAGCTGACGGTAGCCGGGTCAACTATGACACCAGGACGTCAAACACCTCAGTCCCCCCGTGACCACAGGCGCTGTAAAACCCCCGAAAGGTCGGTATCTAAAATATCTAAATTAAACGCCAAAATCATCATGTATTTATAGTTATTCTTATAAAAAGTTATTTTCTAGAAATTTAGTTTAAGGAAATAGCGTTCACCTATCTCATGGCCGGTTACCGCGTCGTCTACCATCAGCCCTTGGGATGTTCAAGACTTTTCCCTTAGTCGTCTCTTACGATACCAGCGGGAAGAAAGTGGGTGACAGATTCCTATGCCGATACCACACGGCACGATTCATATTATTATTCTTATGCTATTTATGAATATTTGATATTTGTTTGATATTAAAAAAAAAATATTATATCCTAGCACTTCAAACCTCAAGCGCCAACAGCCGAATGGGTCAGGGTGCGGACTACGAAACATGATGTCGTAAGTTCGAGCCCGCCGTTCGACTATTGTCGTGAACCACTCTAGATACAAGCTTAGTTGACAGGTTAACAGGAATATTAGTAATGAAGAAGCATTGGCTAATATTGTTTAAAAAAAAACTCTCGTCTATCACCTACAGGGACATGCAGAGTTTATAAATTCCCTATGGGTACGATCAAGTTCAGCGTAGCCAATTGGACCTTTACAGCCCACTTTTCCCCTTACCGGGACATAGTGACGAGTGGCGAAACTCGTCATCGGATATATTACCCTCGGAGAGATGGATATATTTTTTTGGGAAAAATTGTTACTATTCTTATATTATTTATGAACATTTGATATCGATCCCTTGGAGTTTAGTTTTTGTAGAATTGTAACATAACTTATTCCAAATGCAAAATGTTCTATGATAGTTTGACGTGACTTGAAACAGTTCAGAAACATTTAAACGTTAAAAGCGGGCTGTGTTCGAATTTAAAGTCTGAATCATCGCCGGAAATTGTAGGGCTAGGGTAAAATTTTCGATTTCCCAACACAAAGACTTTAATATACTGCAAAGTCCGGACTCGTTTTAGTATGTTGTTGAATTTCATGCAGATTTCTCTAGTATAAATCTGTCAATTTAATATAATACAATCTTTTTCTATACATATATATATTTGCATTTAAAAAAAATTGTTTTTATGTTACTATCACCTAGGAACACGCAGAGATTACAGATTTCCCACTTTTTCAGTACCACTTTTCGACTTTCTCTGCAACCCTCTTTTCGCCTTACATAGTGCATAGAACTTGACGAGCGATTCTTGTCGATCGCCATGAGATTTTTGGTTTGTGGGGGAGGGGGTTTGGTGGACGGATCCTTAATAATTAAATTAAGCTTTATATACAAATTACAAAACTTTTTTTGTTGTTTGAAGTAGCAATTAATACTTAATGTGTGACCTGGTAGAGTAACGTCATCATCTCGAAGGAACGTGACCAATGTCACTAGAAGTAATATCTTCTCCGTTTCACACAGGCACGTTTCATAGTAACGGGTCCCGTCCGCCACTCGAAATGTTTAACAAAATTTACGAGTCTCTAGGTCGGGCGCAAAAAAGCTGAACTGTCCACCCCGAATCGTTGCTATGATTAAGATAACTGCGCTACGTCGTTACACAAAGTTTGCTCATTGTGGCTAAAGGATTAATCCACGGAAAGAAAGAGTTTGCTTGTAATATATTTTTTTTATTGTTGGGTTATTTAGATATATACTTGTCTGGTTGGGAGATATATATAAATATGTATTGATACAAAAAATACAAAAAATAAGTAAGTTATCTTTAAATATATAATAATTAAATTACTTGAAGTAAATTCTATTATTATTATAGAACCAACAGCACGATATAATTATTATAACAAAAATCTTCAACGATACTTAATGCGAATAACAGGTTCACATAATATAATCATAACGTTTAAAAATTACAATACTATGACTCTTTGCAGTGGATAAATAGTGTACCCTTTAGTATTAACGATAAATAAGTTTAACTTGCGTACAATAACGTAGTAAAATTCACTTAACACTGATGTATTGTACTCGAACAAATCATTGCAATACTCATGTATCGATTCGGACAAAGTCGATGTTTGTGATTTATCTGTATGTTTGAAGCTACTGCTCTGTATATAAGTGTTTTTTTCTTCTTAGGTGGTGCAGGTGCAAGGCCTGAGCCTTTAAGGATATTTGGAATTAGGGTAATCCCTCTCTGGATGTGAATGGGGGGTGGGGAGGGAGTGTGGACTTACGGTTACCTCTCTCACCCAACGAAGCGCAGAAGTACAAGATGTACAGACAAGACGTAAGAGTTGACAATACGTTATTGTATTCGTTGCGAAACGTAGCAGGGTTATATAATAAAATTACAGGGTCACAAATCACTCGTTGAGTATAAAATACTCAATCAATACTAAGAGCTTTGAGAGACTAGAGGTCAGGGCGCTCGCTTTAATTTTATAGTACGCAAGTGACCTACATTTGATACAGAGTGCCGGCACCACTAAAATTGTTAATAGCTTGCTTTTTCACGTGAAGAAACTATCGTGCATTTCGAAAGAATAGTAAAAAAAAGAAATATTTTTATAAGTTACTATACAATACAACTATACATTACATCGTTTATATTATTAAACAAAAAATTACATAAAATGGTTAACAAAGTTATCCAACCAACGTTGCTTTAAATTTGAAATTAGCTACAATTTAAAACAAACAGTCCCTTCTTATGCAAAAAAAAACAGTCTTCGTAGAAACCGGGAAATATTTTGAAATGATGGAATTTTGCGAGAGACATCTGTCTGTCGGTAACAGCTCTGGGAGTTGTTACTTGATGTTAACGAAAATATTTTCACAAAAACAGAAGTTTTTGCGATTTTTTCATTCTATTGAAAATTATTTGAGAAATATATATTATTTACAAAAGGTAGTAAAATTTCGAGCCGTGGTAGCCTAGTGGTCAGGGCGCTCACTTTAGTGACCTGGGTTCGATCCCCGGTGCCGGCACCCCTAAAATTGTTAATAGCAATTTTAAATGCTGTATTTACCACATGCTCAACGGTGAAGGAAAACATCGTGAGGAAACCTGCATGTCTGAGAAACAATAAAAATATTATATGTGAAGCTCGCCAATCCGCATTGGAGCAGCGTGGCGGGCCCTTCCCGGCTCCTAAACCCTCTCTGATACTCGTATTTGAGAAGGAGGCCTTTACCCAGCAGTGGGCACTTACAGGCTGTTACTTTACTTTAGTAAAATTTAGGAGGCAAAACAAGCTTTAATGCGATCTTTTATGGGAAAGGGGGGAAACGTACTAGCGGCTCACCTGACGGTAAGGGATTCCGATGTCCAAGTACATCTGCAACGCCATAGGAGCTGCAGGAAAGTTGCGGCCTTTAATGATATTTGGGAATAGGGGCAGCAGAACTAAGGTAACCGACATAGCCGTAAGGATCAGCAAGCTGAAGTGGCAATGGGCCGGCCACATAGCTCGCAGAACTGACAACCGCTGGGGAAAAAAGGTTCTCGAGTGGCAGCCACGTACGGGCAAACGCAGTGTAGGACAACCCCCCCACAAGATGGAGTGACGACCTGCGCAGTGTTGCGGGAAGTCGATGGATGCAGGTGGCTCAGGACCGAGCTTCGTGGCAATCTTTGGGGGAGGCCTATGTTCAGCAGTGGACTTCTGATAGGCTGAAATGATGATGATGATGATGGGTAGGGGGGAAGGGGGGAGAAGAGGGGGAGACGGGGAGATGGGCCATTCGCGTGTTGGATTGAACTTTCGAACATCCAGATAATCTTGAAAGGAAGAGGCACTGTAAGATGATGGAATTAGGATCATCTTTATCGACCGCAGCATCTCCTACGACGTTAATATTAATTATTATTATTTATTTATTTATTTATTCTTCATTGTTAGCCTCAAGCTTAAGGTTACAATGCGCGCACTTAATACCAAGTGGCATTCTCTACCAGTCAACCCTTGTTATGGTGAAAGGTAGTTTATTATATTACTATTGAATATTCTAAAAAGCGACGTACAGCCAGGAACACTAAAAAATACTTTTGAGGCACAACACAGACAACATAGGTATAGCAATCTAATAGACACGGTCTTTTTAAATTTAAATCACATTCGTAATGTATTCAGTTCCCTTTCATGTCGAAGACAATTACACCGGGGTTTATCTTTAGTTTTTATGACGACATTTCAATAGAATATCTTTTATACGTATATCTTATAAAGTTTACGAAGTTTTACTATGTCATTCTAAATATATGTATAGTCTAAATACATAAAAATAACTTAACATAACATAATGACATAACCAACTGGAAATGAGAACATTATCCGACAAGTGTTTTGTTGGACCTCAAGAGTTTCCTAGATGTATGACGAATAAACATATTTAATGAACAAGTCGTAAAACCGCCGTATAGCAGCGTATCACGGGGATCTTTTCTCGGCTTCAAATTCCACTGAAATATTAGTAAAATGTTTATCATTAAAATCCATATCCGGCGAGCATTATGATCATTACAATTCATTAATTCAACAAAAGAAATTCATTAATTTTATTAACTAAATTCTGTTTGAGTACAAAATGAAATTTTGTTGAAACAAAACTCGAACACTTGAACATACAAGGAAGTTTAGCTTACAAGTTACTTTTTGATTATATTTCCTATCCTATCCTATATATATATATATATATATATATAGATTAAAGTTTCTATCGTTTGGAACAAAATGCATCAACGTAAATTTTAAATATCTAGAGCCGTGGTAGCCTAGTGGACAGAGCGCACACTTTAGCTCATCGAACGCGTGTGACCTGGGTTCGATTCCCGATGCCGGCACCACTTAAATTGTTAATAGAAATTTTAAGTGCTGTATTTACGTATGTGGAGTACGTAGAAACGTCGTGTGGAAACCTGAATGTCAAAAAAAATATTATTTCGTAGGCTTATGTAGTCCACCATCTGGAGCAGTGTGGCTGGACCTTCCCGGCTCTAAAACCGTCTCAGATATGAAGATGAGTAAAAGGCCTTTGAGAAGATGCCCGGCAGTGGGCACTTACAGGCTGCTACTTTATTAGAGCAGTGATAGTTCATAGACTTCATTAAATTTCTTACAATGGCCTAAAGTCCAATCACGGTTCTGGCATCATTTAAATAGCTACAACTTTAATATGCTGCATATGTAAAGTGCATCGCTGGTGAAGTGAAACATCGTAAGCAAAACCCGACACGTCTGAGAGAAATTGAGAAATAAATTTCGAGAACAGTTAAGTCCGCCAATCCGCCAGACAAACGTTGATAGTAGCTACTGCAGCTGGAAACAACCTCAACCGAAGAAGGTTTGCGGAAACCTCACCCCCTGATCATAGAAATGAAACGCCTTTAATGAAATACTAGCTCCATAGAGAGTATTTGGGGGAGGCCTCTGTTCAGCAATGGACTTGTGATAGCCTGAAATGAAAATAGATAGTCAGTATAATTATATTATACATTAAAGGCATTCCAGTTTGAAAGAAATAGTACTCGGAAATGGGTTAGAGTGGCTTGGGTACGTATCACCCACCTTCCCAGACGACTACTCATAGACTAAGAAAGACTCTACCATATTGTAAAACCCAATGTTTTCTTACCCTTATTGGTCATGGTTCAATAGACAGGTAAGTTACCGTTAAATCACACGAATGGTCAAAATAACTTAAATATTTAAAAAAAATGCTTAATTTGAAACATGTTTCTGCTATAACGCCGAGTGTAAAGAAACCTCCTCTATCAATCAGTTGATCATTCTCACTGAGATATTTTGCCGAGGGGTACGCCGCTTAGCCGTCTAGTAATATAAATTACACTCAATTTCCCTGGAGCGATGTCGTTAGCAGACATTGATTGCTAAATTGAAAATCAATCGAATAAACGGGTACGGCCAGCATAGATTAAGTTTATATTTAAAATACCGGACTTGGCAATCCAATAGCCTAGATGGTAGTAGTCCCGCCTTCAAAGCTGAGGGTTGGTGGGTGGGTTGGTTGGTCGAATACTACAATAGACAAACATTTTTGTATGATTAATATAAATGTTAATAAACTAGTCATAGACGTTTATTATATTATATTAATATGCATATAAATGAAAGACGATGTTGTGACACAAATTGAGAAAGGGATGATGAGCTGGTTTGGACATGTGGAGAGGATGAATGATAGGTTGACGAAAAATATTTGAGGCGAGTGTAAGTGGTAGAGTCGGGAGAGGAAGACCTAGGCGAACAATTCACGATCAAATCGGAACTCTAAACCAACGAGTATGGATGCGAAGATTGATGAAAGTGGGAGAAGCGAAAGACGTATGTCAGGACCGTAGCAAGTGGAAGAAGATTGTATCTGCCTACCCCGTTGGGAACAAGGCGTGAATATATACGTACATATACATATCTTTTTTTTCTAAGTCAGTGCTGCACGAGCTTATCATGCATAAACTACTTGTTACAAAAAAAATACAAAATACGTTTACCGGTACATTTCTTTTGTTCAATATCAAATCTTATTATTTTTTTACAATCTACCAACGTTTCGCGATGAGGCTCCTCTGATGGAGAATAAACAGACGAAAGAAACTCCGTGGGTATCCTCTTTTTTTTTAAATAATCACAATGTACATCATAAAATAAAAGATATGGTCCCATAGGCAACTGAAACCATGCCAAGGGTAAACATTGATCCACCAACTTAAGCACAGTCGCACTGCAAACTCGAGCAGAGCAGCCTCCACAACCAACACCTGTTCATAAGTATGACGTATGCGGCACCCATCGCCCTCCTCGATCATATTAATGGTAAGTCTAGTGTAGGAATCACCAGCTCCATAAGCAGTGGTCTATAAGCGAGCATGACAAACTCATGTCTATAATACACATAGACACGACAATTATAGCAAACACTGTCACATTCTCAAAGTGAATGTAAATAAAAAAAAACGTAAAGTAGCAGCCTCTAAGTGTCCACTGCTGGGCAAAGGTCTCCTTCTCAAATACGAGTATCAGAGAGGGTTTAGGAGCCGGGAAGGGCCCGCCACGCTGCTCCAGTGCGGGTTGGCGGGCTTCACATATCCTTGAAATAATATTTTTATTATTTCACAGACATGCACCACTGAGCACGTGGCAAATACAGCACTTATAATTGCTATTAACAATTCTAGTGGTGCCGGCATCGGGGATCGAACCCTGGTCACCCGCGCTCTATGTAACTAAAGTGAGCGCCCTGACCACTAGGCTACCACGGCTGTGTATAGTATAATATAAAATGAATCAATTTAGAGTATATACTAGTTATACAAATAGCTACGTCATGTTAGTTAGCATTTCCATAACTCTACTAGTCTCTAGTCGTAGATGTAGAGTTATGGGAATGCTAGAGTAATGACTAGATTTCCAATAGTTGGCGGAATAACCCTCATACATCTTCTCTTCTTTAACAGCCTGTAAGTTCACTGCTGGATATATGGCTATCAATCAAAGCGCTGGCATACTATTAATGAAAGATTTGCCCATACTCACTATACTGGACAAGCCGGTTGTTTAGTGAAGAGCCGGTACGCTCGCACTAGAGATGCTGCTTCCCTTCAGTAATCTGGGTGATTTTGGTTAAGCATTGTGGGATGAATTTCTCGCCATCAGTCGATGGCCAGAGCCTTCACCTGATAGACAATAAGTGTAAGGCGTGGAGGTGAGGTTGACTTTTAGTAAACGTGATGGTGCATTCCTCCCTTGACTTTAGCATCAGAAACACCAGACCACGTGGTAGAGCAAAGCAGTAGCTTTTGCCGCTGCTCAAATGTGCCGGCTCGCCCGGATTAGCACCACGGCCTCGCAGATTACCGACGTGATGTAGAGGAAGATCTTGTGCTTCTGCGTTTCGTTCGGTAAGTGAGGTAACTGGAGAAGGCCCACTTCTCCTCCCCATCCACCTCCTCATCCTCCCTCCCATCTTTCAAACACTCTTACAGGCCGGCAAAGCACCTGCAGCATCTCTGGTATTGCAGATGTATTATGGGCAACGGTAATCACTTGCCTTCAGGTGAACCGCTTGCTCGTTTGCCGCCTATCCCATAAAAAATAAAATAAAAAAAGACTTCCCTAGAACCTGCATGATCACTTGATAAATTCAGCACTTACAGATGCAACAGATAATTTTATAGTGGTGCTGTCACCGAGATTCGATGAGCATGTTGATCCCTGATCTACCACGACTCCAGATATTTCTTGAACAATTCAAAGTTTACACTGAAGTTATTCGGGCAAAGGAAAGAAACTTTAAAGGAAAGATAATCTAGGCGAAATATTTTCTTCTTTTCTTTTCAAAGTACTCAAGTTTTGTTTTAACAAAATTTAATTTTAATTACTTCAAACAGGTTTAATTTATTAAATTAATGAAATTCTCTTGTTAAATTAATTAATTTAAGCGATCTACTCGTAAATGCTACCTGGAATTTTTTTTTTTGAGATAAATATTTTCCTAATATTCGAGTGGGACGTGGAGCCGAGAAAATTTCAACATGGTACGCTATGCTGCGGTTCGGCGGTTTATCCTCGAAATAAGTCTAATTCTCAAACGTCTAGAGGACTTTCGAGGTCCCACAAAACACTTGACGTTTTACATGAAGCGTAAACTTTGTAGTATGTTACTTAAGTTTTGTTTATAGAAAATACAACTATTCTTTAATAATGGCGTATTATCTGTGTGTCGATGCACTATATGAGATATTTCATTGAAATGGTTTGCATAAAAAATTTCTACATTTAATTTTAACCCACAGTCGTAACATAAAAACTCATCGAGTGTGTTGAGCTGAACAACAAGACAGGCTCAACCCCAGACCGGTTGCTTTATAAAGCTCCGGCCAACAGTGGGTTAAAACTTCAGCGTGCGAGCTTACATAAATTCCATATTCATATTTATTTCTTTATTCTCATTACCATGCTGTGAATATCCGCTCGTTTCGTTGCCAGAGTCGGAACAAATTGTATATTGCCCCGCTTACTCTAGTCTCTTTAAGAAAATGCAGAGTCATTTTTTCGCTGCTTCGTCATAAAAATAAAACGAAGAAGCCCCTGTTTTATCTGACGTGCCAGTTAATCTTGAATTTTATGTCATATTAAAGAATATTAATTCAATGTTTATATTTTAACTTAACATCGAGGCTTAGTGACTTGAATTTTTGAAAGAAATACAAATATTTTTTTTATAACCTTCGAGACGTTAAGTGACTAGCGCTACCTCGTCAGGTCCCGTGGTTTCGTAAAAGTTCATACAAAATTAATGAAGTATAAATGCCCACTGCTGAGCTTCTGTATTTTTTTTTGTTCAAACATAAGGCAACCTTTAGATTGTCAAATTATAAATAGTCTGGTCGGGTACCACCCTCTTACCGCTCATCAGAGCAGCTCCACTGTTGTGTTCCTGTTTAAAGGGTATACGCAGCCATTAGAATTTCAGGCTGTGCGATCCGTCTGAATCGTTACCGGTGTTCACGCATTTGACATCATTATCATTTCAGCTAGTCACAAGTTCACAGACAAGAATTGGCCGCCCCTCAGGGTTATGAGGAGAACGGGGACGAGCAGCCACAGCGTGATGGTAACCGTATTTTTTTTTAACAATTTCAATGATACCAGCACTGTGGATCGTACCCAGGTCATTTGCTACTGCAATAAAAGTAAGCGTCCTGACCGTTAACCCGCCACGGCTCACGGCGGTGAATGAAAACATCGTGAGAAAAACTGCATGTCCGAGAAATAACAAAAAAAAATATTATTTCGTGGACATTTGAAGTCCGCTAACGCGCACCGGGGCTGTGCGGCGGGTCCGGTCCATCCCGGCTCTGTGACACTTAAGATATTGGGAAAGAACTTACGAAAAAAATAGCGGTGAAGGAAAACATCGAGAGGATACCTGTATGTCTTATTGTAGTTAAAAATATTATTTCGAGGATATGTGAAGACCGCCAATCCGCACTGGAGCCCTACCCGGTTGCAAAAATCCGCTCAGATATTTGAGAAGGAGGCCTTTGTCCAGCTGTGGACACTTACAGGCTACTTTAATTTTTCAAAAAAAAAATGGTTCTACAATTGGTCCGATGTTCACATATTAATATCAATAACAAAAAAAATGGGTAAAAACTTGACTTGTTGAAATCACAAACTCTGAATATAATTACACATGAAGCGTTAAGAGGATTACTTGCTCTGTAACGTAATGAGATAATTTCGATAGTTAGACAGTAATCACACCCGTTAGTTAATTGGCTGCTTAATTCTATATTATGTAATTGTAATTTAATTAATTAATACCTTCTGATTGATGATTAATGTTATGTATAATTTGATACTGTTGTATAAGGTCCAATAATGTAGTTAACTTTGAGAAGAAGGGGAAGGGGGAGTGGGCCTCCGGATACCTCACCTACCGAGCGAGACGCAGAAGTACAAGATTCCTTCACGCCGGTATTCTGCGATGTCGTGGTATAAACCCGGCCCATTCGAGCTGCAGCTAAAGCCGCCGCTTGGTTCTGCCACGTAAAAAGCTATGACATGCGTAAGGAAAGGAGGTGGTATCTGAAGGCGCTACCGCAAAGCCATGGCAATTTCCTTTTTTTTTCGAATAAGATAACTGCCTTAGCAAAAGTATGTTAAGAAGTCTATATTGGTCCATAAATGTGAAACTCTCAAAATGAAGCGTCTTTGATCACATTAGAAAATATTATAAGAAATATTATTTAAATCATGTTTCATCTACATCTAATACTTATGGAAATTTTATTACATCCAAACCTTTTCCAAAATGTATAAATATTTTTTTAATTAACAAAAGCCTAAGGTAATGTTATGACTTATTTTTTGTTAAAAATGTACGATACACACCAACAAACAACTTCCAGAGCTGCTACCGACGGACAGATGTCACTCACAAAAATATATTATGCTAAAGCATTTTCCAGTTTTAATAAAGGTTATTTGATAATGCTGGCTGTTTTTTTTATAAATGATAATGGATTAATTTATTTTAAATTGTAGCCGATTATTAAATTAGAAGCCACGTCCGAGGATTATTTCGTTGAAGTTGATGACTGTTTTGTGGTAGCATTTATATATAAATACAGCAAGCAGTAACTACTGTAAAGATAAACATATCAAATATTAAATAATAATGTCAATACAGGAAAAAACTGTTCATCAATTGTATGAAATTGCGGAACAAATAAAACAAATAAACATTTATGCCAACAACCATTTAAAATGTCTAAGTTTGAAATAAAACGTCTCAACTTTCCTATTGTGTTCTTCATCGGCTCGATTCTAATTCCACTTCTAATGAATTAGGATCCATTCAAAATTCAGTCTCCAGTATGTTTCCAGTACAGACTAACGATGAACATTGAAAAAGTTACAATATAATCTGCTAATTAATTTGAACGGTGATAACGTTTTGTCTAATATTTTTTTTATTTTTTCAGTTATTGAAATATTTTTTTTGTTAAAAATAAATAAATATTTAAAAAAAAAAAAAAATTATTATTCAATTGCGATCTAGGGTCTCTCTATCGTACTCGTACTTTGTATCGTATTCACCGTATTGTGTTCCAGATATTTCTAGTTTTAAAATTATAGCTTTATTCTATTACATAACGCACAACATTTTATTGAGTGACGGTTTCGAAGCTTTTATTTATTCTACTTCACGAAACAATTATACATATAATACCTAGAACATTTTTACTTTCATTATTTATTATTTAAATTTATTTATCTTCTTATTTATTAAACTTCATATACGTGAGAATGTACATAGGCGGACTTAATGCCAGAAGCATTCTCTACCAGCTATTTAAATTTATTAGTTTTTTATTTATTGCCCGCCTGTTTCGTGGCCTCACTCGGAACAAATAGTATATCGCTTCGCTTAAGCCATTCTCTTTAACAAAGTGCAGTGTCATTTTCCGCTTCTCGATCACAAAAATAAAATGTGAAATGTGTGTTTCCAGATTTATATGGCGTGACTACCTTATTCAAATTTTGCATACTCCTCTTGATGATTTCACTCACACCCACTCACAGTTGTCGCATTAACAGTAATACGCACTTTTAAATTAAAAAAAAAAAAAATTATTATTCAATTGCGATCTAGGGTCTCTCTATCGTACTCGTACTTTGTATCGTATTCACCGTATTGTGTTCCAGATATTTCTAGTTTTAAAATTATAGCTTTATTCTATTACATAACGCACAACATTTTATTGAGTGACGGTTTCGAAGCTTTTATTTATTCTACTTCACGAAACAAACAATACCTAGAACATTTTTACTTTCATTATTTATTATTTAAATTTATTTATCTTCTTATTTATTAAACTTCATATACGTGAGAATGTACATAGGCGGACTTAATGCCAGAAGCATTCTCTACCAGCTATTTAAATTTATTTATCTTCTTATTTATTAAACTTCATATACGTGAGAATGTACATAGGCGGACTTAATGCCAGAAGCATTCTCTACCAGCTATTTAAATTTATTTATCTTCTTATTTATTAAACTTCATATACGTGAGAATGTACATAGGCGGACTTAATGCCAGAAGCATTCTCTACCAGCTATTTAAATTTATTTATCTTCTTATTTATTAAACTTCATATACGTGAGAATGTACATAGGCGGACTTAATGCCAGAAGCATTCTCTACCAGCTATTTAAATTTATTTATCTTCTTATTTATTAAACTTCATATACGTGAGAATGTACATAGGCGGACTTAATGCCAGAAGCATTCTCTACCAGCTATTTAAATTTATTAGTTTTTTATTTATTGCCCGCCTGTTTCGTGGCCTCACTCGGAACAAATAGTATATCGCTTCGCTTAAGCCATTCTCTTTAACAAAGTGCAGTGTCATTTTCCGCTTCTCGATCACAAAAATAAAATGTGAAATGTGTGTTTCCAGATTTATATGGCGTGACTACCTTATTCAAATTTTGCATACTCCTCTAGATGATTTCACTCACACCCACTCACATTTGTCGCATTAACAGTAATAGGAAATATCTTTTTTTAGAGACTTCTGTCTAGTAGTGTGCTGATTATCGGCTGATATAAAAGAGCCTCCGGCTACCTCACACGCAGAACAAAACCACATGACACGTCTACTACACTTCGGTGTTATGCGAGGCCCTGGTACCACACAAGCCATGCCGGCCATTCGAACAGCAGCAGCGAAACCAACCGAACAACTTCAATTCGATGTTACAGATGCGTAGTCAACCCTGAGGAATAAGATGGAATGCCTGGAAGCTCGTAATTATACAAGCTTAGTGAATCTTTCAAATAGGACAATGAACGATTCGTACGTTGGTTTCGAAAAACTCGTAACAAAACGGGAGATCGAATTTGATTCTCCCGATTCAGAGGTAGATGCCTTAACCACTTGCTTATTTTAATCTTAATCTCACCTGTTATCCTTCTCGTGTAGTTATATTATTTATATTGTTTCAACACCTCATGAATTATTGATAACTGCTTTCTTAACTCTATATTTATATTAGAAACACAAACATATTATTCACTCTATTCAAATAAGGGTTTATTACAAATATCACAAACGATGTAAGTCACTGTACCTAGCTAGATCTTGAACAAGAGTCATAAATCAGTAGTAATCCGTTTGTTCTGGAGGAGTTGCCTGAGGCGAATTCGTGCGAGCAGTAGCTTGAAATACAATCTGACAGAAACCCTACAACGTCGGGTGAGATTTGCGTAAATATGTATAAATTTGACTAATGTATAAGCGTAAACCAACAATTATAACAAAACGTCGGATCATAGTTGAATAATTTAATGATTAAGTTAAGCTTTTAGTAGTCCATAAAGAAGTTTGACGCAAGAGGAAACCCAATAAATTGTTTTTAGATATTTTTATTATTTCAGATAACAAAGTCTAAAACTAAAGTTCTGACCTCGATTCTTTTGTCCGAAAAGAATCAGACGAAAGAGACGCTTCAGTAAAATACCTCGGTCTCTTTTTTAAATTAAACGATGTATCGTTTACATACATCTAGACGGCGATTGGCTCATTTCCAGGATTTGATACTAGGTTAATCAATATATTTTTGGAATCGTTTATTTTACGTCTGAAGAAAAAAAAACATATTTAAGATATTTAAAGTCGTCCAACCCTGATAAAAATTCAATCCGCAAAAACATATATATATTTCGACGCTTTTTTTCTTCTTCTTCTTCTCCAGCCTGTTTATTTATTTAAACTTCTAAGCACAAAATGGCCGACTTAATGCCAAAGATATTCTTCCCCAGTCAACCATTAGGGTAAACAGAGATAAACATATTATGAACGCGGTGTAACAGAATGAAACCAAACAAATTTAGTGATATAAATATAAAAAGAATTTTTAAATAAATACATATAATAAAAATACAAATACATTATATTTTAATACTTAAATACAAAAAATATGTATGTCAGGATGAACATCTGAAACGACCAAATAACTATCAGTAACACTAGTACTATTAGGAAATGGGCAGCAGCATCTTCCTGCACTAGAACAAAAAAAAAAAAAAAAAAAAAAAAAAAAAAAAAAAAAAAAAAAAAAAAAAAACATATTTAAGATATTTAAAGTCGTCCAACCCTGATAAAAATTCAATCCGCAAAACATATATATATATATATATATATATATATATATATATATATATATATTTCGACGCTTTTTCTTCTTCTTCTCCAGCCTGTTTATTTATTAAACTTCTAAGCACAAAATGGCCGACTTAATGCCAAAGATATTCTTCCCCAGTCAACCATTAGGGTAAACAGAGATAAACATATTATGAACGCGGTGTAACAGAATGAAACCAAACAAATTTAGTGATATAAATATAAAAAGAATTTTTAAATAAATACATATAATAAAAATACAAATACATTATATTTTAATACTTAAATACAAAAAATATGTATGTCAGGATGAACATCTGAAACGACCAAATAACTATCAGTAACACTAGTACTATTAGGAAATGGGCAGCAGCATCTTCCTGCACTAGAACAAAAAAAAAACTGCGGTTGCCAACCCCGCTCGCCAGGCGTGGCAACTAAGGCAAACCCCCTCCCCCCCCTCCCCATGATTCTTTGGGGGAGGCCTATGTTCAGCAGTGGACTTCTGATAGGCTGAAATTATGAACACTAGTACAGCATTACAACATCTTTGTAGGAGCTTTTTTAATGTCAAGTGGGATTTTGTTCCAGAGTTGTATAGCCGTGAAAGCGAAGGACTTAGATTTGTAACCTGAACTGTGTAAAGGCGAATGCAACTTGAGACTATCCGAAGAGCTGAGGTAACAATTACATGAATCGTCCAGATATTGAAACTTAGATTTGGAATAGTCTGCAACACAGGGATCGGACGTGAAAAGTGTGCAGAGTATTCTAATAGAAATCTAAATTTCTGCGCTGACTAATTTTCAGCAAATTGAGAGTATTAAGCAGGAGCCCCCCCAAGGAGCCTTGTCTCCTACTGTACTAAGTACTAGTACTACTGTACTAAGGCCCACCTATTGGGGGCCTATTAACCGGGGCTTGATATCCCACGGTTAACCAAGAGGAACCTGTCTTTGCGGAAATGGCTGGCCCGAAGTGGCCGCTCCGAGTGGGCTTGTTGACCCCACTTCGGATATGTGTTGATGGACTGTGGGGGCAGTAAGAATACTGCCTTTAGGAACTCCCGTTAGTACATTTCATATTTTACCCCTCTGCTAAACATACGCCACTCAAAGAAAGCACCTGCAAAAACCAGCATGAATTTTTTGCAAGGCTTGTCCATGCCCACAACTCTGAACAATTAGTAAGCGAAACCCTTGCATTAGTAAAGCTGTCTTCCATCTCTAGTGTCTGGGCTTTGGTTTCAGTGAATTTGAAAGGATTTTCGACATCATTTTCAGTTACCAAAGCCTCGTTTGTTACTTAGCAGGCTACACTGCTTGCACGTAAGATACTAAGTTTTAAAGGATTACATAATACGTTCTCTTTGATTTTAAAGTTATTGTATCAATTTTCAATATTATTATATCGGATCATAGTCATCATACTTGTACGCCTCTGGTTTTGCATACAGAATGCAAAGCCCTTGGTTGCCACAACTACGTTATTGCAAAATTCAATACTGACGTTTGACGTATCAACAAAACAACATGAAACCTGACTGCAAAAAAAAAAGATCTAACGTCTCTATACCCAGTAATGGGATCGTCAGATGTTTAGATATTTATTTTAGTCGTTTCAACCATCTTTTGACTATAATTTGTTTGGAGCAAGGTGCAGGAACAAATGTAACATATCGCTGATTTGTTTTCATTAGTAAAAGCTCTCGACATAAACGATCAAACTGAATATCTATATGGAACCTGATTCTCAAATCATTTGAAACTCATTTCTCGAAATGTCTGCTCATACTTCCTTAAAGCACTTACATTAATGTTACATTTTACATTACAACATAGTGTGAACAGCCCTAAAATTTTAAGGGAGGCTCGAACTGCAATATATTTATAATTGCCTTTACTAATATAATTCGTGTTAAGGATTTTTGGTAAGGATAATTGTCCTAAAATCTTCTCGAAGATAAATAAATAAAAAAATATCACGCCCTTCTAGACTATCTTAGATTTGATTTTGGACAGGCAGAATGCCGGAAAACAAAGTGATCACTTGAACGGGATTCACTTAAAAAGTATTTTAAAGAAAGTCATCCATTACATGAAGAGCAGATCGTTGATACATAGGTGATATGTTTTATTCTTACCATTATCCTTACCAGTTTTTAAAAATATTGTCAAGGCCCACTATATATCTTTGTAACTTCGTTTATATATATATATATATATATATATATGTGTGTGTGTGTGTGTATTAATTTTTAGTCTATTTATGTATGTGTATTATTTATGTAACGGGTAAAGCTACTGATAACACTTTTGAACGAGGTAGTGCCAAGAGACGGCTTCAGCTGCTGCTCGAATGGACCGGCTCGCCCGGGTTATTACCACGACCTCGCAGAATACCGGTCCAATGTGGGTCCTCACAGAAATTCGGTCCGATGTGAAGTACATGTATCTTGTGCTTCTGCGTTTCGATCGGTAATTGAGGTAACCGGAGCCCCATTCCCTCTGCCCTCCCATCTTCCAAATAATCTTGAAGGCTGGCAACGCACCTGCAGCTACTCTGGTGTTGCAGATGTTCGTGAGCGACCGTAATCACTTATCATTGGGTGAGCCGCTTGCACGTTTGTCTTTTCAATATAAAAAAAACGTCATATGAATTTTTGTGTAATTCGTTTGCTAATTCTATTCTTTCGTTTGATGCCACACATCTAAGGAAGCATCTACGGCAATGTAAAACTGTACGTGTCGGCACAGAGTAAGCCGTACATGACGAATTGTGGTTCTATATTAGGTCCTCGTTACCCCTTACAATAAATATCTGAAGTTACACCGGGAGGAGGGGGGAGGAGGGAGGAGGGGGAGTAGTGCGTTCGGTTAGCTCACTCACCGAACGAAACGCAGAAGTACAAAACGCCCGATGCGGTATAGGAAAAGCCATGGCTTATCTTTACCAGGTACAATGTGTGTTAGACTAATATTGGCTTCGACTCGAAACTAATACTCTACAGCCAGGTACGCTAACCACTAAATATTTAGGTTACCAATCAAAATGTTATTTTTTTGTAATATAAAGGCATTAAACACATATTCCACATTAATAATAAAAAAACCTAAAAAATGTATACGTATATTGTATTAATATAAATATATTCTTTTAGTCTTTTCGTACTAAGGTATACTGCTGTAATGTTCTCTTTATAAATTCACATCACTTCTCTTTTATCATGTTATAGTTTTTTGTCAATGGTGAAGTCTAATTATAAACTGTTTCACGTGGTCACGGTTTGTATTTTCACAAAATACATTAATAACATTCCTCCCTCGCTATAGATGGAATTAGCGGCATTTCAAAGTTAACGTCTCATTGTCATGTATTATATCTAAAATCAATTTGGGGATGTGTCGCGTTTGCGCGCAGGTTTCCTACCACATTGATGCGCTTGTTTTTTCCGTGGGATGGGGATCTGGTGATCTGTAATACAGGCTTTTTATGCCTATCTCGGACACGAGCTCCTCACACACCCTAGACTATGAACACACCTATATTTAAATGGATATTAATTTTTCATTACATAATCATGTATGGTCTGTTTTTGTGGGGAGAAAATGAACAAATATTATTATTATTATTGTTCATTATCACTAATACCAATGTAACAACAAATCGATAATAGCTAAAACTAAGTGTTTAATAACTTTGGCGTTCTATTTCGGATTTGGAAGCTTTCCAAAGCTGAACGCAGCACGCCGAAGTGTCTGGCAAACTTTGTCATTCGCAGTTAACAGTAGAACTTCAACTAGGTTATTTTGTTCTGGA
Organism: Bhutanitis thaidina; assembly: GCA_029286595.1. Classification (NCBI taxonomy): domain Eukaryota; kingdom Metazoa; phylum Arthropoda; class Insecta; order Lepidoptera; family Papilionidae; genus Bhutanitis; species Bhutanitis thaidina. Next base: position 1,301,338 of record JAGSMS010000022.1, read on the forward strand.
AATACGTTTAGCAGCTATACGCTATTGACAATAGTTCAGTATGAAAATCGCTGCTGATAGACGATGTAAACACCAAATCCTCCTTATGGGAGAGGCCTACGTCCTTTGGCTGACCGTGCTTCGACGACGAAGGAAAACATCGCGAGGAAAGCTGCATATCTGAGAAGTAATACAAAAATAATGTGAAGCCCGCCAACCCGCACTGGAGCAGCGTGGTGGGCCATTCCCGGCCCCAAAAACCATCTCAAATAAATATTTGAGATGTAGGCCCTTGCCCAGCTGTGGGCACTTACAGCCTGCTATTCTACTATATCCTACAGTAGACTATTTACAGACAACTTTGGTTTAATATGTACGTCATTTACATGGTTGTTATTAACTGAATATTGCTACTGCATAATATCTAAGTATCTGTTGAAAGGTTTGATGGGTTTTTTATTTTTTCATTGTCATATGACAACCAATTTACCCCTAGTACGTGGAAGAGCCGACCTGCGTAACACCACGACATCTGCGTTTCGATCGGTGAGTGGGGTAACTGGAATATCCCTAAAGGGCGGCAAAGCACATGCAGATACGCTGGTGTTGCAGATGTACGTGGGCATTGATGATCACTTACCACGAAGGTGTGCCGCTGGTTAGTTTGCCCCCCTTTTCGTAAAACAAAAGGTTGAACATATGGGAAGAAGTTGACTTCGACAATATTGAAAGTTGTTAAGGTTACTCTACGCACTTTTAAATTAAAAAAAAAAATTCTACGTTAAATTTGTTTCAAGGATCGAAACCCTAATATCTGACACTAATCTGCTCTTCCAAATATTCGTGTCACATTTTTTGTGGTACAAGTTGATTATAATACGCTGAGCTGTCAATACTTTAATAAGTCTGCAAAGTTTTAAATGAAAATGCCATTTTTTTTTTTTTTTTTATGGAATAGACGGCAAACGAGCTAGCGGTTCACCTGATGGTAAGTGATTACCGTCGCCCATATACATCTGCAACACCATAGATGCTGCAGGTGCGTTGCCGGTCTTTAAGGATATTTGGGAGATGGGAGGGAAGAGGAGGGGAATAGGGAGGGGATGTGGGCCTCCGGTTACCTCACTCACCGAACGAAACGCAGAAGCACAAGATGCCTCTACTTCACGTCGGTATTCTGCGAGGCCGTGGTACCAATCCGGTCGAGCCGGCCCATTCGAGCAGCAGCTAAAGCCGCCGCTTGGCTCTACCACGTAATAAAAGAAGATTTCAATAAAGAATCTAATATGTACAAGAGCTACGAATATTTAAATTATCTCATTTTTTTTTTTTATGGAAGAGACGGCAAACGAGCAAGCGGTTCACCTGATGGTAAGTGATTACCGTCGCCCATATACATCTGCAACACCATAGATGCTGCAGGTGCGTTGCCGGTCTTTAAGGATATTTGGGAGATGGGAGGGAAGAGGAGGGGAATAGGGAGGGATGTGGGCCTCGGTTACCTCACTCACCGAACGAAACGCAGAAGCACAAGATGCCTCTACTTCACGTCGGTATTCTGCGAGGCCGTGGTATCAATCCGGTCGAGCCGGCCCATTCGAGCAGCAGCTAAAGCCGTCGCTTGGCTCTACCACGTAATAAAAGAAGATTTCAATAAAGAATCTAATATGTACAAGAGCTACGAATATTTAAATTATCTCATTTTTTTTTTTTTTTTTTATGGAATAGACGGCAAACGAGCTAGCGGTTCACCTGATGGTAAGTGATTACCGTCGCCCATATACATCTGCAACACCATAGATGCTGCAGGTGCGTTGCCGGTCTTTAAGGATATTTGGGAGATGGGAGGGAAGAGGAGGGAATAGGGAGGGATGTGGGCCTCGGTTACCTCACTCACCGAACGAAACGCAGAAGCACAAGATGCCTCTACTTCACGTCGGTATTCTGCGAGGCCGTGGTACCAATCCGGTCGAGCCGGCCCATTCGAGCAGCAGCTAAAGCCGCCGCTTGGCTCTACCACGTAATAAAAGAAGATTTCAATAAAGAATCTAATATGTACAAGAGCTACGAATATTTAAATTATCTCTTTTTTTTTATTACTCAAGTACGCGTAATACTTGTTCATCCACTTCTCTGGAATTCTAGTAGATTTTCCGTCATCATTCGATCACCAGAGTTGCGTTTGTCGGCGGGCAGGGTGCACCACCAACAGGTGAGATTGGCAATTGGAGGGAATGGTGTATTCCCATTCATACGCCAGGTTTGTTACTGAAAAATTAGTAAGTAAAAAGTGTCTCATACATACGGTGAAGGAAAAATACTTCGTGAGGAACACAATGTTTTCCTTCACCGCTGAGCACTTGCTAAATATATCACTTAAAATTGCTATTAACATTTTAGTGATGCCGGCACCAGGATCGAACCCAGGTCACTCGCGCTCTGAGAAACTAAAGTGAGCGTCCTAAGACACTAGGCTACCATGGCTCGATCTAAGTATATTTAATAATAAAAACTTTATTTTACATAATAGAGCAAAAGGCAGGACTTAATGCCAAAAGGTTTTCTCTACCAGTCTACACTTAGGTTGAGCAGAGAAAATGTAAAAGGGTGAACATATAGATAACTAAATATTGCGTTTACATATACTCAAATAATAGACTTATTTATGTTGGTACTTGTACATGTAATTATAGTTGTTTTTTTACACACATATATATATATATATATATATATATTTTCAAATAATTAATTATAACTGTCAATTAAAATTTAATTAAAATAGAAACTAAATTAAAACCTACTCTATCAGCATGATAAAAGTCCACTACTTAACATAGACTGCTTCCACGGACCCTACTGACCTCGCTGGGTGGGTGAGTTGGTGACCGAAGTACCGGCAGGCGAAGTACTCACACCAATAACGCGACTCCCCATGAATAGACTGTGGTATTTTTGATTCTATCGGCCGCCAATGTTAAAAAGCCGAATTTAACATAAAACGCGTGCCGGCAATCATCTTGTCTTAAAGTTCGTCTCATCGTTGAAAGTTTCCTTTGAGTGCACGTAATTAATTTGAGAAGAGATGAGTATTATTTTACTAAATGTGTAATCATCTCGTAGGTTTACGTACGGACATCGTCACGTGACACGCCGCTCTTCTTACTTCGCTCTCTATTTTCGTGTTGGTACAGCGCAGCAGCTCATCTTCCTCATCTCGTGTTAGACGACGCATTTTCGTCTTTACGCAAAAACTACAGTCCGTTTAACGTATAGTTCGCCAGCGAAGCTAGCTCCGCCGCATGACCATATAGTCTAACAATATATATTGTCCAGTTCAGTCAGAATATTATTCAGAATATTGAAGTTACTACTTATTGGATTTTTTTTTTTTACTCAAGTACGCGTAATACTTGTTCATCCACTTCTCTGGAATTCTAGTAGATTTTCCGTCATCATTCGATCACCAGAGTTGCGTTTGTCGGCGGGCAGGGTGCACCACCAACAGGTGAGATTGGCAATTGGAGAGAATGGTGTATTCCCATAAGTGGGAATTCATACGCCAGGTTTGTTACTGCCACATTCCCATACGCCAGGTTTGTTACTGAAAAATTAGTAAGTAAAAAGTGTCTCATACATACGGTGAAGGAAAAAATACTTCGTGAGGAACACAATGTTTTCCTTCACCGCTGAGCACTTGCTAAATATATCACTTAAAATTGCTATTAACATTTTTAGTGATGCCGGCACCGGGGATCGAACCCAGGTCACTCGCGCTCTGAGAAACTAAAGTGAGCGTCCTGAACACTAGGCTACCATGGCTCGATCTAAGTATTTGTCAATTTCAGAATTTGAACTATATCGCATATGTTTGCTTGAAACGTTTCCTTTCTTTGACAGTACACTGACTAACTCAATTTCGGATTGAAAGAAGGTCGGCCATAAGCCGGTATTAGGCAGAAACTGAAATTGAAAAAAAAAAAATAAGATTTTCATTAAAATCGGTATTAGAGACAGAATGCGTATTAGATATTTGTGAATTAAGTACGTTTCACAAATTGTTATGAGCAAAATATGATTTTCTTTAGAACAAAATATTTTATTATTTATCAACAGACATGTGGATATTTACGTATAGAGTGATTTTTGTTGAAGAGCCGTGGTAGCCCAGTGTTCTGGGCGCTCACTTTAGTATCATAGAGCGCAAGTGACCTAGGTTCGATCCCGGGTGCCAGCACCTCTAAAATTGTTTGCAAAATTGTGTGCAAAGAAAACATAGTGAGGAAACCTACATATCTGAGAAATAATAAAAGAATATATATTATTTCGAGGATATGTGAAGCCCGCCAACTCGCAATGGAGCAGCGAGGCGGGCCCTTCCCGGCTCCTACACCCTGTCAGATATTTGAGAAGGAAGCCTTTGCCCAGCAGTGGGTACTTACAGGCTTCTACTTTACTTACTTTTTTAAAGTGATTTTATGCGAGTCATTCGTTTTATATTTATATAATATATGTACGTATGTTTATTAGTAATTTATCTAGTAATAATTTATAGTAATAGTATTTAATTTTCTACGTATTTTGTAGCCCCTAATATAAAATTTAATCACATGAGTGGTGGAGAATGTGTATGGGCATTAAACTTGCCTTTCGTGTTCTTCTGTATAAAGGAATAGCAATAAAGGTGTAAATTTCGATGTTCATAAGAGCTTTAAAGAAGCCGTAATTGAAAAAAAAAGTTATGTCTTTGACTTTGAAAGTTTAAATAAACAAACGTTGGTTATCCAGCGAGTAATATCTATTGCTTGACTACAACATCATCATCATCGATCTATTTAAGTCCACTTTTGGACATAGGCATCATCAAGAAGCCGCCCAGCAACAGTGGGCATACGTTTCATGAAAGGTTTGTCCATAACACGCAGACACATTGGTGAGCGCAGTCCCGGTTCCTTCACACGAGTGATTCGGTCTGTAGAATTTTGATTCGGCATTTTCCGCCAGCATTCGGTCTCATTTTTACGCTAGCAGCACGCAACACTTGATAACGATGTTGGCTTTCGGAGATAAAGATGGTATATACCGCCTTACACCTCTATCACAACGTATCTATGTATCCATCTACTTACCTACATTGACTTCATAGTGAAACACTTAAGGGGACAAAGACAATACCTTACTGTACGGATTATTCTTGTTGATTGTGATGATTATTCAGACTTGTTAGTATTTATTCTGATTTATTATATATGCATGTATTAATGTACGTATATGTATGTATGTATCTGTGTTGGTATTTCGGTATGTATTATAGTATGTGTATGTGTAGATATGTATGCTTTTACATTTATATATGTTTTAATTATGTAGTATATTTCTCAATTAGCCTTTTCATATTTATATTATTTTTAATTAGATGCACCTATCACCACATCTCTTCACGCCCTGGGTTGACTGTTAGAGAATGCCAAAAGGCTATAAGTCCGCCTTTTGTAATCCTTTTGGTGTAGACAATAAAGAATAAAATAAATTAAAAAAAATTAAATAAATTACGTCATTTCTAATACAATGCATACCGACCAAATAAATCATAAAAGCGTCTCTTTTTAAGAAGATCGTTCTTGTGACCGTTAAAATAGCCTGACAATAGTCTACTACTGGACATTGCCCACTTCTAATGGGGCTATAGATATAGTAAAGTAGCAGCCTATAAGTGCCCACTGCTGGGCAAAGGCCTCCTTCTCAAATACGAGTATCAGAGAGTGTTTAGGAGCCGGGAAGGGCCCGCCACGCTGCTCCAGTGCGGGTTTTTTCAATTACGGCTTCTTTAAAGCTCTTATGAACGTCAAAATTTACACCTTAATCGCTATTCCTTTATACAGAAGCACACGAAAGGCAATTTTAATGCCCATACACATTCTCCATCACTCAACTTATGGTGTGATTAAATTTTATAGTAGGCGCTACAAAGTAGGTAGAAAATTAAATACTACTATAAATTATTACTTGATAAATTACTAATAAATACGTACATATATTATATAAATATAAAAATAATGACTCGTATAAAATCACTTTAAAAAAGTAAGTAAAGTAGAAGCCTGTAAGTACCCACAGCTGGGCAAAGGCCTCCTTCTCAAATACGAGTATCAGAGAGGGTTTAGGAGCCGGGAAGGGCCCGCCACGCTGCTCCAGTGCGGGTTGTCGGGCTTCACATATCCTTGAAATAATATTTTTATTATTTCTCAGGCATGCAGGTTTCCTCACGATGTTTTCTTTCACCGCTTAGCACGTGCTAAATACAGCACTTAAAATTGCTATTAACAATTTTAGTGGTGCCGGCACCGGGGATCGAACCCAGGTCACTCGCGCTCTGTGAAACTGAAGTGAGCGTCCTGACCACTAGGCTACCACGGCTTGCCCGCTTCTAATATATAACTCGTATAATATAATTCGTGCTTGAATAAAAGCTCCGTAAATATGTGACGTCTATGTTGCTGACATAAACATGTTGTCATGAATGAACTTGACAGCCCCTTCACTGCGTCCAAGAGTGAAGAAGCTATTTCTTACTATGATGTATTGCACTTAATACGATTGGTTTAGTTTATACCTAAGGGCTAATTCTTTATTTAGTTGTAACTCGGATAGACAAAACCTCTTTTGTATTCGCATAGCTGTGGGATGAGCTGAGTTGAGTGGCTTTCTTTGAAGTAAAATAAGAACCATTGATTCACCGTCTGACTTTATGCGCTATTATATTATAAAGTTACACGTTAGCTTTATATTATAAGGTGCTGTGTGGTATTGAAGTCTACCACCCCTTCCTTCACGGGGGTGTCGGAAGAGGCGCCTAAGAGAAAAGCTTTGAAAATCGATAATGTGATGTTAGGCGTCTGGTACTGTGGTCGCCAATCCGCTTGCCGAGCGTAGCTATTATGGCAAAGCCCCTCCTTTTTGGTGAGGTCAAATTCACCAAGCCCCAATCCCAACTCCCGTCTAAGTGTCCAACCCAAAGACGGAAATCGTCTGCAAGTTTAGATAAACTTCTCGTTACGAACACTGTCAATTAGAGTATCGAACTAGAGACTCCTGATTCGGAAGCAGATTCCCTAACCAGTCAGCTACCGTGGTTTACTACTAACACATTATTTCTTTATGATGAAGGGGGCACGATCGAGCGGTTCACCAGATAAACAAGAAAATGTTCTCTGGCGTACAATCGTTAATTGGTCGTTAAGGAAAACACAACCTTTTCGACATTTAAAATTATTTAATGGCACTGATACTCTACGGTTTTTTTTACGGGTATGGGGGCGAACTTGCAAGCTGCACATCCGATGGTAAGTGATAACCGTACATCCCACGTACACCTGCAATACTAGAGTAGTTGTAGGTGCGTTTCCGGCGTTGAAGGATATTTGGGAGAGGGAGGATGGGCAGAGGTACAATTCCTCCGCTTACCTCGGGGTCGTGGTTCTACCCCGATCGAGCCGGACCTTTTGAGCAATAGCCGGCAGCGCATCTGTAGCTCCTCTGGTGTTGTGGATGTACGTGGGCGTCGGTGATCACTTACCATCAGTTGCATGGTCGTTTGCCTTCTTCTTCTATTAAAAACGCACGTGACACATAGATGCGTTATCAATGCTGTACTGTAAGAAGCAAAATGTTTAATATCAGGCATATATTTATACATTTCTCATGACAAGTTACTAGGTAATCTATAAGATTGTTAAGATTAATATTAGAAAATTATTTGATATTAATTGCGTCTAATTTTTGTTTTTGTGTTAGTATTTACATAACGTGAAGTTTACATTCACGTTATGTAAATATAAATGTTAAAAAAATATAGATGTATTTAGTTACATTCCTTTTTATAGTATGCGTTCTTAGTCGCTTCTTCATTCCGTGTATTTTGTAGGCAAAGACGGAGACTTTGCCTGCGCAAGTTTCGTTATCTTTTCACAACAGTTGCTTCGGGCATAGTAGATAATTTTACTTGTTATAATTGAAGCGGTGAAGAATGATGCAAAAATTTACCCCAAGCTAACAACATAGGTTGTTCACAAATTTTTCTTCACTAAAACTACACACAGTTTTATCTCTAAACGGAAAATAAGTGAGCGCAAACTCGACGTGCAAAAGTTGTTACATAAAAAAATATACAACGGATTTTCCTCGTGTAACAACCCCGCAAGGGTCCAGAATCTGCATTAAATTTTGCATTACAAATATTCTTTTCACCATTTTCGTGCAAATCTGACTACCTCTGTTATAATTTCTAGTAACAGAAAGTTATGAACTATTCCTAGCAACTTTTTTGTGCTTTTGACAAAAAAAAAATTTTTTATTTATACACACAAAAAGGCATGAATACATTAAAACATAGTACATATATACATAGTACAGGCACAACTTATTCCATACATTGAAATTTCTTCCAGCAGGACCCTAACAGGAAATTTTATTGAAATGGAAAACTTAGTGCGTACATATTTCACTTAATATTATCCTGAACTGCGCCATGAGTACTAAATACGAATCCCAACCAAAGCTAATATTTATAAGAAACAGTTTACTTGGTATTGGGTCTAGTTGTGCGTGTTCTATGATATTGCACTGAACTGAACCTAACACCGATGTTATCGTACTGTAGTATCGTACTGTGGTAGACATCGACAAGTGAAGACATCATTATCATCACATAGGTGTTCTGGAGTTGTATTTAAATTTAAAAAAAAAAGCTCTATAAAACTTTCCCAGAAATGTTAAATTTCAATTTATGAGTACAACGCAGGAATTTTAAATTACGTTTCAGTTAATCCGGATAGCGGTTATCGAATAAAACTGTAAAACCTATCGAAAGTGTCCTTGGCGCGTTGACGAATAGAAAGCCATTTCGGCCGAGAGCGGAATGAGGAAACGTGGTCTAACTTGCGATGGCAAAAAGCTAAACGGATACAGTTATTAACGAGAGTATCCAGCTTGTCCAGTAGAAGCTCAAGCAGGATCTGGATAACACATTAAGATCTGGATAACACACATCGAGGTAATCAATGATGGGCAGAATACGAGGTTGCACCAAAATTTACTTTGACCGAAAGAATGTTCTTAGGACGGTTCAGAGCCATCTAGCTATATAATACGAATACCGCACTCACCGCGGCGTTCTAGTTTTATTTGAGTATTTTTGACAGCATACAATTAATACTGTAATAAAATCATGCGTTGAGAGGAATATATCACGCTTTTCTTCCAATGTCAATCACAAAAGCTGAGCTAAAGCTTTCAACAGGTGGCACGCATGCAGAGGAATCTATCCTAATCTGCTTAGGAGTCGTCTGGGTAAGTAGCACAATCTCACCCATACCAGCCTCCAGTTACTGTTGTGTTCCATATAGAAATTTCTAGAGAGCTAGTAAAATTACGGGCAGGTCAGCATCCGTAACCTTGTTCTACGATTGAAATTTGTTCGCATGTGTCGAACTTTTAGCTCGTTTTTCAGCTCGATTCGATAAAAAAAACCTCGTCTGAACGTGGCGCACCCTGCTATCTGACAAAGAAAGAAACACACACACATATATTTGGCAATCACACAGCAAAACAAAAAATAAAATAAATAGAAATAAATAAAAAAAAAACATGAAAAAGATTAATTTGTTGTGCGATGTCAAAAAGGTTCCCGTGTCAGTGATATCACAGCACTGTTTTTCAGTCCAGTCCTTCAATTACTTCACGAACAACCGGACAAGAAGCATAGAAAAAAAGCATTATTAGTAAAAACAAAAGATACACAGTTGTTAAATTATTGTAACAGCTGAGCAGAATACCCATCTCGAAAAAGAGAAACTAAACAAAAAAAAAACAAAAATAGAACCAAAACAAAAACAAGAAAAACTTCAGCGTGTGTTTCACAAAAAAAAATAAAAAGGGGTCTCTGACGATCATCTTACGGTAGAAAATCTAACCAACTTTGCTGAGCCTATATCTCACAGACCAGTGATTGCGAGCAGCATCTTCTGGCTCCGTGTGTACTAAACTTTCCAATCAGTCAGCAAGGCCTCTTTGTCCACCAGTGAAGAAGAGGAAAAAAAATACCGTGCATTCTGTGGTACACATTTACTTATTTTTAATGTCCAATTTTGTCTAAGTTCCAAAATAGATAAGTATCCGATAAAATTAAAAAGCTACCTATTCTGTCTTCAACGTGGGTAAAAATATTATGCTGATGACGAGACTCAAGACTGGTGAATGCATTTGAAAACTTGTCAATATCGCACTGGGTGTTATTCTGAAGGAGTACGTGACGCTCGATAACAAACGAATTATACCCTATTATAATTTTGATACCTACTGGACCTTTGCCAGCAATGTTTTCATAGATATTCTCTCACACTTCATATACTCGTAGTTTCGCTACTATTTCTACACTAGAACCGGGTTTTATGTAACAGCTATTTATCCCTCTATGAAATAAGATAAGAAAGATAGGCTAGAATCTGTACAAATGAATAATATAACACAAATGTTTATAGTTTTGTTTCGTCTCTTTTAGATTTTTTTCCATTTATCTCGGTGATTTTAAGTTACTGATGGGTGAGGTGCCAAACGACCATGCGTCTCAACAGATAGTAAGTGATTAACCGACGCCCACGTACATCTCTGCAACACCATTTAGGTATTTCCCCGACAAAGAACAAAGGCCGACGCTCAACAAGCCGGAGTGACAATTTGCGCGGCATTGCGCCGATGCCGATGTATGCAGCTTGCCGACAACCGTGCTTATGTGCCACGCGGTTAACAGTACTGGTAGCACAATAAGTAATTTTGTATCAACAATTATTATTTTCTTACTTAATATTTTGTTAATTACTTGTGACATTTTTATATTGGCAATACAAATACTTACCTTGGAATAGAACTCAGGTCCCGCAACGCTGCAGCCGGCGAGCAATCTTGCACAGTAAGAGGTATGCAAACAATAAAGTCAATTTACAAGTTTCTTAATTAACTTGAAATTGTGTCTCGGCTTCACATACGAACGATTTTCCTTTAAATTGTCAATTAACATGTTTATTACTAATTAATTTTCTCCAGCCGAAACTATATAAATGTCACAATTGTTATCATTTCATTTCACAAATGACGAATAAATATTGTTTTATGACCAAGGTACTCTCGTCATTCACAACTCATTCATGTCAGCTCCTAGCTGGATTTGAACCCGCGACTCAAGGCTTCGAATGTAAGAACAACTACTAACTCGGTTAAAGTGCCATCAGAACTTATTTTGGTTTACTAAAATCTCAATATGTACGAATGTGTGCAGTCTTTCGTATTATGAACAAGAAGGAAAATTACGAGAAGACGCAGCCAGTGTTCTTGGTAAATTATAAAGAGAATGATTTTTCCTCTTCATCATCATCATCATTTCAGCCAATCACGAGTCTACTGAACATAGGCCTGACTAACATGTATGCATTCATTTAATTATTCAGTGTTTTATGAAGAATAATATGTAGGTAGATATATATGTATGGTACATATACATATGCCAACATATTATTTTTTGGGTACAATTAAGAGGTACAGCATAATAAGGAGAAAATAATGTATATTTATGGTATGGTAGCCTAGTGATGAAGCTCTAGCTCTAAGCGGTCTCTTAAGTTTCACAGAGCGTGGGTGACCTGGGTTCGATCCTCTACGCCGGCACCACTAAAATTGTTAATAGCTGATTTTACCAGGTGCTCGGCGCTGAAAGAAAACATCGCGAGAGAACCTGCATGTCCGAGAAATAATAGAAAAAATTATTTCGAGGAAAAATATATATAAGTCGATAGCGAAGGAGCAAATTCAAATTAAAGCAATGATACACTTACTGCCTTTTATTATGCTAATGAAACCTAACTTGCATAGTAGACGGAGGTAATAAAATTATGAAGGACTTCTCTGTTTTTTCTTGGCAAATTATGTATCTTAAATTCGAAATATATTCAACATAAAAATTTCTAAAAACTTTTTCAACTTTATCACCTTAAGTATACAATGTTATTCAGCGATCGAAAAGTTCATCGTAGACTTTTAAAATTGCATAACGCAGCGATTTCTACATCGGCAGCGAAAGTTTGCTGAAAGAGGACTTAACTGAAAACATGTTTCATTGAAGCACGAGATTCTATTATTAAAATTTTAATATCTATTATTTAAAAATTTCCAATTTAAAACATATACAGATTTTTCTTAAGAACATTTCACAATACAACGGAATATTCCACCGCAAAATAGATCATATGAAAACTTTTTTTTTTGTTTAATTACTTTAACGTGGGGAAACGTTAAGGAAATTATGTCGGGATCAGCATTGAAGATGCCGGACCGACTAAAACCCCCCACGGTAGATATGCTGTTGGCCTTTACAGCTACAGCAGTAGAGACTCGTGAGCAGGAGGCCAGATCCTCGTCTGTTTGTTAGCAGGCAGTTAATGATTCCCTAGATCATTGATTCAATTATTATCATCTCTTGTACCAGTTTCATAACATATTTAACAATGGGGGATTTATTCATATGAGCAATCGACTGGTTTCACCTCAAGGCATGTTCAGGGCATTCAGTTATATTAATAATCATTTCTATCTATATTTAATCAATCAATATTTACCAGTCGTGACTGGTAATGCCTAGCATGTACTAAATTGTAATGGTAAGTACTCGAAAAAATCGTCTCTTTTTTGTAAATCCTTACATTTACAATTAGATTTACTGGTTTACCTGGTTTTGGGTCTTAGGTTTAAACCTAAGATTAACATACGGGCTTTTACAGTAACATATATGTATATATGTAAATCTGACGAGTGGTTTATGTTAAGTGCAGCAATAAAAAGGTCCTTCTAGAAACGAATTCGGCAATATATAAGAAGTCAACGAAATTGCGTCATAGGAGTATATTGTAGTCTGAAATAACTTTTACTCGGCGAGTGGAGATAAGACGTCGGAATTGTATTTTACACGGGGTCAAAGATCTTTGTTTGTCTCCTAAAAGGATCTTTGGAATGCTTTTAACGTGCATGATGCAAATTCTCTTTCTCTTTTCTCTTTTTAAATTAAACGTTACCTTCCGCTGTAGGAATTTCTCCTGTGCCGCGGAGGCAGTTTACATACAAGAATTGCACATGGACAAACACCCAGACCGGGAACTATTATTTGTAGTCCATACAAATACTAGTCCCGTGAGGGAATCGAACCCGCAACCCACAGCGCCGCAGCTAAACGCTTAGCCACTCCGCCACCGAGCCGTCTGAAATTTTATTTTATTTTATAGGTGATAGTACATTAGGATTTTATAGTCCAGCTGTGGACAAAGGCTTCTCAGAGGCATGCATTTCTTGAATTGCCCACACTCATCGCGCTGAGCCAGCCGGGAACGGTTCGCCACGCTGCTCTAGTACAACTTGACGGCCGTGAATTTTTTTTTTATTTGGTTTAGTTTTTTTCCTGTCGGTAGTTTCCTTAACAGCATAACACGTGGTAAATTCAGCACCTCAAATTGTTAATATCAATTTTAGTGGTGCCGGCTCGAAGTGATCGAATAAATTTCACAGGCGCTCTTGAAAAATAAAGCGAGCACCTTGATCACGGGGCTGCCACAGGGAAGCCTATTCTTACACTATCATAATGTAATGTAAATCATAATGTTTATTTATGTAGAAACTCATAGGGGTAGGTAGGAAATATGGACACAACATAGCCAATCGAGCTACGCCGATTAGTGTGAGCTTATATATAATAGTATGTATGCTCGAAATTTTATTTATTTTTACTATTTTGTTGGGTACCTTTTCGGCCTCGGAGCTATTGGGGTTCGTTCCCTACAACAGTACAACCACTATTTACTTCCGGTTTGAAAGGCAAAGTCAGTATACATTAATTATTCTTTTATTAATAAGGCTATGTATTAAAACAATATATGTGCCCTCCATATGCCCGGTATCTTCGAAAATAAATGCTTTATATTTTAACAAGTTATCTTTACAAAAGCCCATTCCTCGACAAAATTATAGTGTTCTTCTATTTATTTATTACAAAAGGGCGCTGAGTTTCTTTCTTATGCGCCATTCCCCAAATGTGATCTTCCACGGGTTTTCTCGACAGTAACCAATCCTCTGTCTTTTCCTGTCCTGGGCACCTGGACTTGCCTTCGCTTCTTGTCTTTTCCTCTTCTTTTCTCCCTTTTTCTTCTCCTTTTGTTCATGATCTTCTTCTTCCATTTACTTCAGAACTCAACACTAAACTGTCTTAAGCGTGCTCAGTGCTTCAGTGCTCGTTATATATTCCAAAATTTCGATCGATTTTTAATTTTCGATTATTCCAGAATATTCCCGACACCAGTGTACAGCCTGCCTTATTTACCTACCAAAGAGTTTTGTTAACATCGACTGGTAATTTATAAAGCATTGTTTCTTTTGAGATGTCATTTGAAGAGAAACTAAATAAATAAATCCAAAATTATATACGTTTTGTCGTCCTAGTTGGCGCAATGGTTATAAAATATTTGTTACGAGAAGAATGTTTGTTCGTGTGCCAAATGGATTTTTTTTTTTTTTTATTTGGTTTAGTTTTTTCCTGTCGGTAGTTTCCTTAACAGCATAACACGTGGTAAATTCAGCACCTCAAATTGTTAATATCAATTTTAGTGGTGCCGGCTCGAAGTGATCGAATAAATTTCACAGGCGCTCTTGAAAAATAAAGCGAGCACCTTGATCACGGGGCTGCCACAGGAAGCCTATTCTTACACTATCATAATGTAATGTAAATCATAATGTTTATTTATGTAGAAACTCATAGGGTAGGTAGGAAATATGGACACAACATAGCCAATCGAGCTACGCCGATTAGTGTGAACTTATATATAATATTATGTATGCTCGAAATTTTATTTATTTTATAGGTGATAGTACATTAGGATTTTATAGTCCAGCTGTGGACAAAGGCTTCTCAGAGGCATGCATTTCTTGAATTGCCCACACTCATCGCGCTGAGCCAGCCGGGAACGGTTCGCCACGCTGCTCTAGTACAACTTGACGGCCGTGAATTTTTTTTTTATTTGGTTTAGTTTTTTTCCTGTCGGTAGTTTCCTTAACAGCATAACACGTGGTAAATTCAGCACCTCAAATTGTTAATATCAATTTTAGTGGTGCCGGCTCGAAGTGATCGAATAAATTTCACAGGCGCTCTTGAAAAATAAAGCGAGCACCTTGATCACGGGGCTGCCACAGGGAAGCCTATTCTTACACTATCATAATGTAATGTAAATCATAATGTTTATTTATGTAGAAACTCATAGGGGTAGGTAGGAAATATGGACACAACATAGCCAATCGAGCTACGCCGATTAGTGTGAACTTATATATAATAGTATGTATGCTCGAAATTTTATTTATTTTATAGGTGATAGTACATTAGGATTTTATAGTCCAGCTGTGGACAAAGGCTTCTCAGAGGCATGCATTTCTTGAATTGCCCACACTCATCGCGCTGAGCCAGCCGGGAACGGTTCGCCACGCTGCTCTAGTACAACTTGACGGCCGTGAATTTTTTTTTTATTTGGTTTAGTTTTTTTCCTGTCGGTAGTTTCCTTAACAGCATAACACGTGGTAAATTCAGCACCTCAAATTGTTAATATCAATTTTAGTGGTGCCGGCTCGAAGTGATCGAATAAATTTCACAGGCGCTCTTGAAAAATAAAGCGAGCACCTTGATCACGGGGCTGCCACAGGAAGCCTATTCTTACACTATCATAATGTAATGTAAAATATAAGTTTAAGTTACCTTTTTGAACGAAACCCGAACAAGGATTAAATCACTTGCGGTACGGTCGACCCTCCGGGGACATTCAAGAAACAACGGGATTTGTAGAACCCTTTAAGCCATTATGTGGTTTAACCTGACATTTTATTAAAATAATGTATGTACGCCTTTATGTATACATTAATTATTCTTTTATTAATAAGGCTATGTATTAAAACAATATATGTGCCCTCCATATGCCCGGTATCTTCAAAAATAAATGCTTTATATTTTAACAAGTTATTTGCTTTACAAAAGCCCATTCCTCGACAAAATTATAGTGTTCTTCTATTTATTTATTACAAAAGGGCGCTGAGTTTCTTTCTTATGCGCCATTCCCCAAATGTGATCTTCCACGGGTTTTCTCGACAGTAACCAATCCTCTGTCTTTTCCTGTCCTGGGCACCTGGACTTGCCTTCGCTTCTTGTCTTTTTCCTCTTCTTTTCTCCCTTTTTCTTCTCCTTTTCTTCATGATCTTCTTCTTCCACTTACTTCAGAACTCAACACTAAACTGTCTTAAGCGTGCTCAGTGCTTCAGTGCTTCTTATATATTCCAAACTTTCGATCGTTTTTTAATTTTCGATTATTCCAGAATATTCCCGACACCAGTGTACAGCCTGCCTTATTTACTTACCAAAGAGTTTTGTTAACATCGACTGGTAATTTATAAAGCATTGTTTCTTTTGAGATGTCATTTGAAGAGAAACTAAATAAATAAATCCAAAATTATATACGTTTTGTCGTCCTAGTTGGCGCAATGGTTATAAAATATTTGTTACGAGAAGAATGTTTGTTCGTGTGCCAAATGGATTTTTTTTTTATTATGGAAGAAGGGGGGCAAACGAGCGTGCGGCTCACCTGATGGTAAGTGGTCACCGACGCCCACGAACATCCACAACACCAGAGGAGCTACAGATGCGCTGCCGGCCTTTAAGGGAGGAATAAGCTCTTTTATTGAAGGTCCCTAAGTCGTAACTGTATTATTTATTATGATTTTTAATATTAGTGATTGTGGGATAAATGTAATAGTAACGTAAAAAAAAACTAAAACAAAGGTAACTATTGAAGCAAATCATTTAGTATTTTGCTTAATAAATTTGCGAGCGAAATTACAAGAAAAGTAATATTACTGAGCACAGCGCTGGCACAGGGGCGTAAAACAATAAAGTCTTTTGTTTTCAAAAAAACTTAATAAGCAAAAGCTTTACTTCACGGGTTTCATTCTTTTATTGCAAGTGTTTCGTATTTTCATAGTTCGCTGCTGAATGAAACTTACACGGCGTATTTTATTTTTAATGTTTACGATTATGCAGAATGTTTTTGTGCTAATTTTTAAAACATACGAATTGTTGGTAGTAGAGGCGTTATACTATGCTGAATTCTCCATCACGCAGGGTTGACTGGTAGAGAATGCCAGGACGCATTAATCCACCCACTATTAAAGAGGCATCTTATGCTTCTGCGTTTCGTTCGGTGAGTGAAGTAACTGGAGGCCGACTCCCCCTCTCCATTCCTCTCCTCATCCTCCTTCCCAACTCCCAAAAACACTTAAAGGCCGACAACGCACTTGCAGCATCTCTAGTCTTGCAGATATACGTGGGCGATGGTAATCACTCACCATCAGGTAAACCACTAGCTCGTTTGCCGCCTTTCTCATAAAATGTAACCTATAAGTGATGAGTGTATAATAAAGAATAAATAAAAAAATAGAGATATTTCTTTCTTTTTTTCTACTTTATAAAAATGTATAAGTACACTGGCGGCCTGTTCATAGAGGCATTACAAAACAAGAAATTTTTTGTGAAAAAAATTATATCAAAATGACACATTGTAACTAAAACGCACTAAATAAACTTTTTTATTATTGGATTGGGGTAACAAACGAACTAACAGCTCATCTGATGTTTAATGGCTAATAAAATTTTTATAGGTGGTACAAACAAGCTGCAGCTTTTGCTACTGCTGGAATGGGCCGGCTGGACCGGGGTCGCACCGCTTACTCGAAGAACACCGACGTAAAGTAGAGGCATCTTGTGCTTCTGCGGTTCGTTCGGCGAGTGCGGAAACCGGTGGCCCACTTCACCTCCTCGTTCTCTCTCTCATCCCCCAAATATCGATATAGGCCGGCAACGCACCTGCTGCTTCTCTGGTGTTGCAGATGTATGTGGGCGACGGTAATCACTTACCATCAGGTGTGAGTCGCTTGCTTGTTTTTCCTCTTTCCAATAAAGAAAACAAAAGCATCACCAGACTATCCGATACTTTACACTTTTCACCATCCACGTATAGTATTTTCAATGCATTCTCCGTCTTTTTACGATTTTTCATGAATAAAGAAGGAATGTGTTGTCGGTATAATAAAGTCTACCCGCCGCTTGCTCATTTGCCCTGTTTTCTGATAAAAAAAAAGTTAAGTGAGTTACATGCGAGAGCCGTGGTAGCCTAGTGGTCAGGGCGCACACATTAGTTTCACAGAGCGCGGGTGACCTGGGTTCGATCCCCTTGGCCGGCACCACTTAAATTGTAACTAGCAATTTTAAGTGCTGTATTTGCCACGTGCTCGGCGGTGAAGGAAAACATCGTGAGGAAACCTGCATGATTGAGAAATAATAAAATTTTATTTCGGGGATATGTGAAGCCCGCCAATCCGCATTGAAGCGGCGTGGCGGGCCCTTTCGGGCTTCAAAACTCTCTCATCTCAGTTACCTGCTCAGCAATGGGTCTTCACAGGCTGTTACTTAACTTTTAAGTTATATGTTCGTTGTCACCTCTGAGGACTGTAATTATATTGGCTAAGAATAACTTTCAAACTGGAACTCGACAGTGGTTGCACGACCTAACCAGACGACTCCTTGACAGAGTAGGAGCCTTATGAGAAACCAAGCAATGCAACAATATGATTGCTCCAAATCGTATTCCACTTCTGCATACCATGCATGAGATGATTCCGTAAATCCATCAATGTAACATATTGTATGGATTTGAACCTACATTATTGCGGAGCTATATGCAAACAGCTTCGATTTGAGGAAGCTCAGGACGCACGCTTTAAGTTTTATGGAATGCGAGTGACCTGGGCTCAGATCCTAGTGCCGGCACCACTGGAAACTGTGTCAGCAATTGTACGCATTCGGCGACGAACATAACGAGGAAATCGGCATGTCAGTGAAATAATAATAAAAGATATAAATTGTAAAGACATGTCAAAGTTGTGAGGGAGGAGGTCCTTCCTTTTATTACTTTGACACAAATTCTTTTAAAAAATCGAAAGCACGGTATCCAGCATCCGTAGTTTTACATGTACCATTTGGAGAGCCATGTGCAATGGAGAATATTTTATTTTCTTTACTTACTTAAAATAAAGTTCCTACTAACAAAACATAATTTATATACAGTGAAGAAATCATATTACTTTTCGGAGTTTCCAAAAAAAAAAAAGGTTTTCATACGCTCCAACGTATTGTCAAATATATATGCCAGAAGGGTGTTGCTAGGCGAATGGTCCGATCAGGAATAAGATCAGAGTACTTGGTTATATTTTAAGGGGAAACTTCCGTATCTCTTGCGCTAATAATAACATGTTTGAGGATATCGGGAAATTTAACGACTTCGGTGTTTGCTTAGAAAAGTACTTATACGCCATTTATACGCCAATTTCAAGAAAATATATGTAATAAGTTGTTATGCTTTTTGACAAATTAACTTTACTGTAATATTCTCTGCTTAAAATGTTTGAGTGAAATAAGTTATGTTTTTTAAATTGTAAAGGGGGCAAAAGGAGCAACCGGCTCACCTGATGGTGAGTGAATACCGACACCCAAATACGCCTGCAACACCAGAGGAACTGCAAGCCTTTTTACATGTTTTTGGGGAAGGTAAAGGGGAGAGCGAAGGGAGATCGCGCCTCCGGTTACCCCACTCACCGAACGAAACGCAGAGTCGCAAGATGCCGTTCATACTGGTGTTTTGCGAGGCCGTGGTACTACCCCGGTCAATTCGGCCAATTTGAGCAGCAGCAAAAGCCGCCGCATGACTCGACCACCATTTCCCTAAAATCCATAAAATAAAAAAATAAATATGGGAATGACGGCAAACGAGTAAGCGGTTCACCTGATGGTAAGTGATTACCGTCGCCCACTTACATTTGCAACACCAGAGGTGCTGCAGGTGCGTTGCCGGCCTTTAAGGATATTTGGGATGATGATAATGGAAGGGAGGAAGAGAAGAGGGACGGGAAGGGGAATGGGCCTCCGGATACCTGACTCACCGAACGAAACGCAGAACCGTAAGATGCTTCAACTTCTCCCTAGTATTCTGCGAGGTAGTGGTACCAACCCCATCGAGCCGACCCATTCGAGCAGCAGCAAAAGCCTCTGCTTGGCTCTACCACGCTTAAATTTAGTAGTTTAATGATGAATATTTTTTCTACAATTAACAGTAATTTTTTTCTTGACAATGATTCTTGTGGAGTCAATCAAAGAATGAATAAACTTTTTAATAGATTCACGTCTGTATTATCTAGAGGTAAACATGAAAAATGCAAAAGTTGAATCATTTTTGAGAGTGAAACCTACGACGAAGATGGAATGCCTGAAATTATACTAGCTCAGTACACCCAGCGAACCGAAACTCAACGGTATACAGTTGCAAGGCTGATTGGCGTAAGAAATAGGAGAGAGTGGGTGGTACCTACCCAGACCCAGGCCCATTGCCCTCTCATCGCCACTCCCATCTCACAAATACACTTAACTGCCGGCAACGCTCCTACTGCACCTTGGGTGTTGGTTGTGTTATGCGGGCCGCTTGCTCATTTGTCTATATTTACCAAAAAAAAAAAACCTGTAACTTGACTACTTCAATTCATTTGAGTAAATAAAATCTAGGTCTGGATTGAATTATAAATAGTGTTACGAGCGGTCCTTACAGAATGTCTGTGAAACAAAGAGACTCTCGTCACGCATGGTCTTCTTCCAGAGTTGATTGATTTTATGAATTTTCGGGAGCTTTATAAAATAATTTGTCCTATTTTGTTCAATTACGTTGTACTTACATCAAAAATTGGTTAAAAAATATTAAGTAGCCTGTAAGTGCCCACAGCTGGATAAAGTCCTCCTTTGGAAATATCTGAGAGGATTTTTGGAGCCGGGAGGGGCCGCCACTCTGCTCCAGTACGGGTTGGCGAGCTTCACATACCTCTAAATAATATTACTTATTATTTCTAAGACATGCAGGTTTCCTCACGATGTTTTCCTTCACCGCGGAGTACGTGGTAAACACAGCCTCTCAAATTGCTATTAATAATTTTAGTGATGCCGGCACCGGGAGTCGAACCCCGGTCACTCGCGCTCTACGAAACTAAAGCTCTATTAAACCCTGACCACTAGACTGCCACGGCTCTCATAAATTGCTTACCTTTGTTAAACTGACCCTAGTTGAGGAAATGTACTAATGATTTTTTCTTAACTTATGTACTATTTGTATTGTTGGCCTGAACACAGAGACGGCGACAGGCTCACCACCTGGCTCCTAATTCCAAATTAAGGTCTGATGCGAAGTGGTGAGCCGCGTGGTGGCTGCGTAAGAATCTGCCACGCCCTTTCTTACCGTGGGTGTCATAAAATACGACTAAGGTACAAGCTATCAAGGAGTAAGCAAGGGCCATAGACAGACAGAAACACCAGAGCAAAATTAAGCAGACCGATGATGAGCATCATCTGAAACGTCTGATACTGAGATCTGATACTGAGCGTGGCGATTTTGGTAAATCCTCTTCATGGGAGAAGCCTATCTCCTTCAGTGACCTATTTATATGCTGTTAATGTAAGATAAGGCTTCTTCTTACTTTAAGGGTTGAAACAAGTAAAATATATGCCGGTAACACGGTCAAGAGAGCTTATTTGAAAGAAAGAAAGAAAATACTTTATTCATTGCCACAACTCAAGTAACACATAAGTGAACTTAATGTAAAAAAAATAATAACAATAATATTTTATTGGGTTGCAGCAACAAAACGGTGTCCGACTCAGCATAATGCTGTAGCAATGCTAAACCACAACTACAACGCTGGTATTCTGTCGGAAACCTTTTTTTTTTTTTTTTCTTTTCTTCGCGAGCAGTATTTATGTGTGTTTATTATCACTAGCCAATTTTAAGTGATGAATTCACCTAGATCTCGGTGATGATGAAAATCGAAAAGGATAGTAACCGGCATTATAGAGAAATCAAAAAAAAAAAAAAAGAACCCGGATACACTAACCTGCACGGAACCAGCATAGTTTCCTTGTACACAAAACGGTTCTACTATATTTTTCTGGATTCCGTACGGAGCCCTGGTACTCGTCTGTTCTTATTCTTCTCTTAAACCGTAATAGGTAGCGTGTTGAAGTTTTATCAGAATGTGTGTTATTGTCGCGGATGTCGTATCAAATGATTAAAACATAAACAAATAATAAACGTGTTTTTTTTTTATTTAAATTTTGTTCAAACGCTAACAAACAAGCGTAAAACTTGTTAAGAATATATTTTTATTTATTTATTTATTTATTCTTTATTGTGTCCTTAAAAAAGAAAGGAATACAATGGGCGGACTTAATGCCTTTTGGCATTCTCTACCAGTCAACCCTGGGTGAGAAAGAAAACATGTTGGCAGGTTCAAAATAAATAATAAATATAAATTTAATATAAATATTAAATATCTAACTCTTATAATATACTTACATACTTATAACATAGATAATACACTGTACATAAACATATAATATATACATAAACAAATTAAATATGGAGAGAAAAATCTCAGATGGCATTTGCCTTAAGATAGTGACGACGGAGCAGGGTTTTAAAGGTGTTTTTGTTGGGAGCTTTCTTAATATCATCGGGGAGAGTGTTCCAGAGAAGAGTGGCTTGTACGGTGAAAGAAGAAGAAAAGAAACCAGCACTATGTTGTGGAACACTAACCTACAAGCTGTTTGAAGTTCGAGACACTCGGTTATGACTCGAATAAAGAAAATAGAAGTTATTCTTAAGATACGAAGGAGAGTTTGCATCGTTTAAAACGTAATAAAGTACTGATAAGATTCTGGAGCTAAGCTTTTGGTGAATAGAAAATATAATATAAAATAAAGCAAAAACTGTATCGATATTACTTAATTTCGTTCAGTCAACTTTCCGGTAAACAGTGTCTCATAATTTTTAAAGAAAAATTAGGTCTGGCAGGGTAGACTTCACAACTTCGCATAAAATGATTAATGGTTTTATTACAAGGCCTCCCCTAGTAGCGGAAAAGACGGATCTCTAATTATGAATGAAAAATGGATTTTAGTAAGAGGAGATAAAACAATTTTGTTTAAAGAACTAAAAGGTTGCGAGCCGGCATGCAAAATATTTACCACGTTCATTAATTTATTTATTATTAAGACACATCCATTAGACGTCAGCAATATTAACATGGGCTTGTGGTAGCGGCGTAAGAATCTGGCGATCTACCGACAGATGGCGTGATAAACAGCACGAATAATTAAACCAATTTAGCAGGCCGATTATCGCCAGCAACGTTAATGGTGAGGAGTGTCTGGTACGCGATCACCAATCCGCTCCCCGAGGGTGGTAATTATGGCAAATCCTTCTTATGGGACTTTGACACGCAGTGGACTATTTACAGGCTGGTAAGGATAGGTAGTAAAGTAAAGAAGCAGCCTGTAATCACTCACAGCTTGGCAAAGGCCATCCTCTCATGTATCTG
Source organism: Bhutanitis thaidina (assembly GCA_029286595.1). Taxonomy (NCBI): domain Eukaryota; kingdom Metazoa; phylum Arthropoda; class Insecta; order Lepidoptera; family Papilionidae; genus Bhutanitis; species Bhutanitis thaidina. The sequence goes on from JAGSMS010000022.1 coordinate 1,324,906, forward strand.
AGAGCCGGTTTTGGAGCCGGGAAGGGACCCGTCACTCTGCTCCAGTGCGGATTGGCGGGCTTAACATATCCTCGTAATAATATTTCTTATTATTCCTCAGACATCCAGGTTTCGTCGCGATGTTTTCTTTCACCGCCGAGCACGTGGTAAATACAGTACTTGAAATTGCTATTAACAATTTCAGTGGTGCCGGCCACCGAGGATCGAACCCAGATCACTTGCACTGTAAGAAACTAAAGAGAGCGCCCAGGCCTAGTGGTTAGCCTAGTGGCCACCATGGCCAGGTGAGGTAAGGTGAATTAAATAACCTAACAGGCCAGTATTACAGGTTTACCCGAAGCACTTAGTCTATTGGTTTTTTTTAAGAAATGCTATGTTATGCCTTGCTGGTGTGACTGTTTTTTTATGGAAAAGACGGCAAACGATCATGCGGTTCACCTGATGGTAAGTGATTACCGTCGCCCACATACATCTGCAACACCATAGATGCTGCAGGTGCGTTGCCGGTCTTTAAGGATATTTGGGAGATGGGAGGGAAGAGGAGGGGAATAGGGTGGGATGTGGGCCTCCGGTTACCTCACTCACCGAACGAAACGCAGAAGCACGAGATCTCTACTTCACGCCGGTATTCTGCGAGGCCGTGGCATCTATCCGGTCGAGCCGACCCATTCGAGCAGCAGCTAAAGCCGCCGCTTGGCTCTACCACGGTTCAATTGTGACAAAAGTGTCTGTTTGTTTATGTGAAAAATGTGTGAATGTTTAGATGAAAATTTATTTTAATCAGTTAGTTTAGTTAATTGATTAATTTTAATTAATTGGTGGTCCGCGTAATTCTTAAATACGTAGTCCGGTACCTTATAATATATAATACTTAGGACGCTGGTGTCTACCAGAGGTTTGCAGTTGAAAGGCTTAAGACTCCTCTGGCATATTTAAGCGCCAATAGCCTAATGGGTTAGGGTGCGGACTTAGAGACATGATGTCGTACGTTCGAGCCCGCCATTCGACCATTGAACTCGTGAACCACCACAGATACAAGCTGTAATGCTTAGTTGGAGGGTTAACAGGTATGTCAGTAATTTTTCCTTAATAGCATTGCTAGTATTCTATTTTAAAACAAAACACCGCTTTCGCGGCTGCTCGAGAAGAGAAAAGAAAAAAAAATATTGTTAGCCAAAAAGGAATATAGCATGGCGTACTACAACCGTTTACTTTCCACTTCCACTTTAATCCACTTTTTTTTATTATTTTTTTTATTTAATCAATTTCTGTACATTCAAGTAAATCAGAAGAAGAATAATGATAAAAGGAAATTGTCTGTACAAAGGTACTGTTGTTTTATCTTTGTTATGCGAGCGATAAAGTTTCTCTGTTTCATTCAAAGCTATTGCATTTTAGCACCTATCCATCTCTCGATTGCATAAATTCTTTCGTTAAATAAAAAAACATCAAGTACTTCCTATGGGATCAACAAACAAACGTATTGTGCGGAATATTGCATTAAATATTTATGTCCACCGATTGGTTGGCTCCCTTTCATCTTGCCCCCCCCCCCTCACTCCCTTCCGGTGTAGTTGCTTTACCGTCCGGATGTTTTTTTTTTCTTCACATGTATATATAAAAAAAAATGGGTACCTCGTCTAATTGCCTTTCTCAATTTTTATTTCATTCAATCCTTCATAATTAAATATTTCCAGTTATGTTTTTCTTCCTATGCTATAAGAAGAAGAAAACATGCCGGTAACAGAAACTAATGAGTATACAAGATATGTGTTTAGCAGGCATTGAACCTGTTACATCAAACAGTTACTGTGAGATCGTGGCGGAAAGACTAAAGGTTTTTAGTATTAAACTCTTAAAATAAATAAATAAATATGCTCTCCCCCGTACGTATACCTTACACTGGGGTAATCTGAGTTCTGGACATTTTAGTACTTTCAAACCAATTTGCATCTGAGTTTATTTGACACAATCTGACAGGTAGTGAGCCCATCGCCGTGTTAGTGTCCAAACTAACGAAACAAATCGTATGTTTCGAAATATTCATTGATACCAGCCCTGCATATAAGGATCTCCCTCGAGTCTCCCAATTTGGAGACACAGCCCCTAACCGCTCGGTTATCATAACTATTATATATTTATATATTACATATAACTAAAAAATGATCACTTCCTGTATTCACGCGAACACCACACATTTGAAATGAAACAATTATTTACGGATTTTATCGCGTTTAATTATGTTTTCATAGCCGGCCACATAGCTCGCAGAACTGACAACCGCTGGGGAAAAAAGGTTCTCGAGTGGCAGCCACGTACAGGCAAACGCAGTGTAGGACGACCCCCCCACAAGATGGAGTGACGACCTGCGCAGTGTTGCGGGAAGTCGATGGATGCAGGTGGCTCAGGACCGAGCTTCGTGGCAATCTTTGGGGGAGGCCTTAGTTCAGCAGTGGACTTCTGATAGGCTGAAATGATGATGATGATGATGATGTCCGTCGTTTCGATTGCTTTACAGCAGCCGCGGTGACGGGGGTGTTCGACGTCCAGATGTCATAGTTAACTCGGGCTACATTCAGCTTTTATTTATTTATTTTCGGATTCGGACCAAAAAATTATCATATCTGTCCCTCCCCGGTATTGAGTGAACATACGAGGTAGCGTATTTATTTAATATAAATAAACATTAGAGAAAACCTTTTTAAAAATTCTTTATTGTTCCGGTCGGGTCGTAAATGAACTCCACAATGGCTGACACATCGCTTTTAGTCAATAGAAGTCATTTAAGTATCTATTAGTGTGTCACAGATAAAAAAAATCTGCATCTCATGGTAGGTTACAAATATATTATCTATACTGATTCACAGTGAATTTATATGTCAAAGATAACCATAATTTTTTTTTTTGCGAATAAAAAAACCTTTTTTTTTTGTCAATGGTATAAGCCAAATAAAGTATCTTTCAAGCGTGGTAGAGCCAAGCGCGGCTTTTGCTGCTGCTCGAATGGGCCTCGCAGAATACCGGCGTGAAGTAGAGGCATCTTGTGCTTCTGCGTTTCGTTCGGTGAGTGAGGTAACCGGTGGCCCACTTCCCCGCCCTGTTCCCCTTCTCTTCCCTCCCATCTCCCAAATATCCTTAAAGACCTGCAACGCACCTGCAGCATCTAAGGTGTTGCAGATGTATGTGGGCGACGGTAATCACTTACCATCAGGTGAACCGCTTGCGCGTTTGTCGTCTTTTCCATAAAAAAAAAAACATTGTTGATAAGTTGTTTATTTTTTTTAACCTAAAAATATTTATTTTAGTCTGTAATTAATTTAGTAACACAGACTGAAAAGTCTTACAGGTGTATTTATTTACTAATCACACTGTTTCATATAAGACTGTCGTTAACTCTCCGATAGTGTTGAACTCTCTTGGGCGTCGGTGATCACTTACCATCAGGTGAGCCGCACGCTCGTTTGCCCCCTTCTTCTATAAAAAAAAAAAAAAAAAAGTGTGTACACTTTCCAATTGAAGTGAAGTTGAAGTTGAAGTTTTAAGGTGTGGGTACAGTACGCGCCGCGTGTCACTCTGTCAAATATGACCTTAGAAGCGGACCGGAACACGCATTACTTACTACGCGCACATGCGAATGGAATTTAAACGAATAAATTGCTACACGAATTCGCATTTCTTTTAGTTTTCTTCATTGTATTAGCCTCCGAATACAAACAAAACGCGTGGAGCATTGAGTAATTCGCCGTACGCCGTATTCCCAGCAACTGATAAATGAAAAAGCCCTTTGAAACTCCCCCCGAACACAAACGGACCTTTATTGATTTATACGCCGATATTTAAATTTGTATCCATTCCATCTGTTTTCGTTTTTCCAGCGACTAAAGTTTTTTGTGCTTTCGTCGCAGTGCTTGGATTGGTTAAATGAAATTTGTCGTAGATAATGTCTTAAAGTTTATGTAGTTACAATTAGTGATTCAAAGGTACACACTTTTTTTGGATTCAGCTGTCGCCAGCGGTATTTTCGAACAGTAACGACTTAGGGACCTTCTAGAAAAAAGTTATTCCTTTATTAAAGGCCGGCAGTACATCAGTGATTAACGCGGTAGAGCCAAGTGGCGGCTTATTCTGCTGCTCTAATGGGCCGGCTCGACCGGGTTGGCGTGAAGTAATGCCATCTTGTGCTTCTGCGTTTCGTTTTCGGCGAGTGCGGTAAACGGAGGCCCACTCCCCCTCCCCCACCCCTTTCTCATCCTGCCAGCAACGCACCTGCATCATCTCTAGTGTTGCAGATGTACGTGAGCGACGTCTATCACCTACCATCAGTGGTACCGCTTGCTGGTTTGCCGCCTTTGCCATAATAAAAAAAGCTCGACACGTGAGAGTAGAGTACAGTAAGGTAGCTATCCGAATAAGAATCCTGATGTTCTCCTGGTCGATTTCGATAATGGGTATGACTTCCGAAAACTGTATTGTCGACTATGCAGGAGATAGTATAGTGCCGCTGGTGAGCGCGCAAACAATGAAGCATTCCACACGCCTTTACCTAACCTTATCCGATGTAATACTTATGCGGAAAGAACGGACAAAAAGTCAAATAGAGTATCAGAGAATCGGTACGAAACCTAACTCAAAGAGCAACATTTTGGTGAGTTCCGTAAATATTGGCTCCTCCTGGAATTGGATCCTAGGACCCGAAGCTCAGTAGTATTAACATCGCTGCTGTGACGGTAAATTTTCAAGAGTACCCTCAAACTGAGTACTCTTAACTGAACAATCAGCCAAGCAATAGGGAATTAATATACGTATAGTCTTTTCGGCGAATATTGTCAATGTCTAGAACATGTTACCGTACAAATAGTGTATAGCGTTAAATTACCACTAAGCGCTCCTAAACCTCAACTGTAACGATGGTGATAAATTTTGGATTGAAAGTCATCGATGAAGCCTAATTTTCATACGGTCGGTCAACAAACAAAATAATCTTTTAGAGGATTAAAATTAGAGTAATGGTAGAGTCGGGAGAGGAAGACCTAGGCTAACATTTCACAATCAAATCGTTTGAAAGAAGCCAAAGTCAAGAGTACTCTAAACCAACGAGCATGCATGCGAAGATTGATCAAAGTGGAAGCAGCGAAAGACGTGTGTCAGTACCGTAGCCAGTGGAAGAAGATTGTCTCAGCCTACCCCGTTGGGAACAAGGCGTGGATATATACATACATACTAAAAATACGCGTACACCACATCGCAAGGAGTGGAGTGGACCTTCATGGAGTGAAGGTTTCGATAATGCTGATACTGTGACTGGTGACAGGTATACTCTGAGGGTTTTTGAAACTATTTGACCCTCAAAAAACACTGAGACACACTATACTATATTAAGTGACCAGACATCTAGGCAAGCGTGTACCATCCTAGGCCTCATCTTCGCCTTCCATCGGGCAAGATTGAAGTCAAACGCAAGCCTATTTTTCATAAAAACAAAAGCGTGGTAGAGCCAAGCGGCGGCTTTAGCTGCTACTCGAATGGGCCGGCTCGACCGGATTGATACCATGGCCTCGCAGAATACCGGCGTGAAGTAGAGGCATCTTGTGCTTCTGCGTTTCGTTCGGTGAGTGAGGTAACCGGAGACCCCCTATTTGACCCCCTCCCTATTCCTCTCCTCTTCCCTCCCATCTCACAAATATCCTTCCAGACCGGCAACGCACCTGCAGCATCTATGGTGTTGCAGATGTACGTGGGCGACGGTGACCACTTACCATCAGGTGAACCGCTTGCTCGTTTACCGTCTTTTCAATAAAAAAAAATACTATATACTTAGACTAGAGCGCTTACGTCACACTGCTCTAGTGATGGCGTGTAGAAACAAACTTTTCCTCCTCATCATTCCGTCGATACTTTGGACTATCCACCGGATCGTCAATTCCTTCAAAGTATGCCCTATTCACTGATCGTCTCTCATCCTCTGTACACCTGGTCCATGCAAGCGTAGTCTGGTCGACATCATCACGCCAATTATGTTGAGCCTGTAAACTACAGACTTAAGATTGCAATTGTTAAACAAAATACATAAATTAACTATCCAATTTCCCGTTAGTATGCAATTAATTAAATTAAACATCAGTTACCGTACGTACGTACAATTGTGTGATGAATTTTAAATAACTTTCTAATCAACTAATACATTCGTACATTAAATTTAAACTAAAATTTCATTAAGATAACGAAGCAGCCTCTGAATGCATAGGTTGAAATTAAATTGATTATAAATTTTACTTCACAAAATTTAACTACACGTTCTAAACGTGTTTCTATAGAACAAGATATCAAGATTACTTACTATTTAACCGACTTCAAAAAGGGTTGGTTATTTTTTCCTCGATGTTTGTACGTGCGCGATTTTTTCTGAAACTAAAAGAACCATTTGTATGATTTTCTTCTGGAATGTGAAGAATGATAAAACTTATGAGAAGGTTATTGTATATAAAATATTTAGGTAGCTTTCCTATGTACAGACTTATAAGTGTAACAATTGTTTTTATTAACCGACTTCAAAGCATGACACAAAAAAGTAATAAATATTTGACTGTATTTTATTATTTTTTGTATAATGTGTTGATGTATTAGATAACGCCCATCTTGTTTTCATTGTTATGTGTGTGTGAGGCACATAATAACCATTTTTATTTTATGGGAAAGGCGGCAAACGAGCAAGCGGTTCATCTGATGGTAAGTGATTACCGTCGTTGCCTGCCTTTTGGGATATTTGGGGACGGGTGAGGGCCCATTCGAGCAGTAGCAAAAGCCGCCGCTTGGCTCTACCACGTAAAACCATTAACCGTCAGATAAACACTTAACAAGTTTTAACCTTTCAATGTTATGGAAAATAAATACTTACAGTGTGTCTGTACATAGTTTATGTTTTACCGAATATTTTATCGAATAATTACCAGCTTTATGTCTCGTAGTATTTGAAAAGCTACGGGTAATTATGAATGATGGATGGATAAGTTGAATGAGACAGAAATATAATGGATACAAAAAGTAATGAATTAGTTCCCTACTCATTATTTATCCTGACCCATTATTATTGCCATACTTTAAAAATAGACGTCATTTTTTTATTCAGTTTAAGTGAATTATGTAAGAGCCGTGGTTTGCCTTAGTTTCACCTTCGTTTAATAGCAATTTTAATTACTATATTTACCACGTGCTTAGCGGTGAAGGAAAACATTGTGAGGAAACCTGCATGTCTGAGAAATAATAGAAAAATATTATTTGCGAAATATCTACATATGTGAAGCCCATCAATCAGCACCGGGGCAGCGTGTCAGCCCCTTCCCGGCTCCAAAACCCTCTCAGATATTTGACAAGGTGGCCTTTGCCCAGCAGTGGCACTTACAGGCTGTAACTTTACTTTTTTTTTACAAGCCGCCGTTTCGTAATGTGCTCCTCGAACTCGATTGCACGAACCTAGTGATATCAATTTACTCTGACAAGGCTCTGGAGACCGATGGATGACGGAATGTCCATACGAATTTGCGCAAACCGAATCTCACAGACCAGTGATTGGGAGCGACGCTACTGGTGCGAGGGTGCCGGCGCGGCGCTCATCAACCCACTTCCCCAACGAGGTGACATTGATAACTTTTCCCAGTCTATGCGTTTCGCTTCCTTGGAGAGCGTGCATGTTCAGTGGGCTTAGATCGGCCGTTGTAGTATGAAGTAAGAACGCATGGGCGAAATTAATGCCTTTCTCCGCCAGTCAAACCGCGCCCCCTGGCAGGTATGCCAATATTGTTAGATATCTGTGTGTATTTGGAAAATTAGTTGCTGCAGATCTTTAAAGAACTGTCGTAGGTATACCAACCTACGACAGTTCTTTAAAGGTTTAGTACATTATTTATTATATATTTCTATTTCAATGCTGAAACGAAGCTCATTATTTCCAAATGATTTTTTTTTATTTTTCATCGTAAGAAATATGATTTCCTTTGTCAAAGATTACAGCATTCCTTCTGTTGCATGAGAACTATGTCCAACAGTGGGTCCTTAAGAATTTTATGGAATCTAATTAATTATTACTATACAGCTTTCGATGAACTTTAAATTAAGTCTTCCTAAAAACAAACTGTTTGTGTTTGTGGTTAACCCTTTAAAGCTAAACAGGCCCACAAGCGCTTTAATACTGTCTCAATGAGATAGGTATCGTTGAGGTCGAGATTAGTATGCGGAGCGACGGCCTTCTTGATGTAGTTTGTCGATTACTTAAGCCGGAGTTCCATTGCAAACTCACAGTTTTGCTCGTATTCTATTTAAAATAATTTATTCCCTCGAATTATAGCCATAAAAGTCTCACTCTGAGAGCAAATCCGGTAACGAAGCTTGCCACCCGGCTTGCGGAACGATGGCAGCAATGAGTCGAGCCGAATGAAAGTTCACAATCTCTGCCTTCCTCTGTGGTTGATAAGCATGAGAGCCTTTTTTAATCGAAAATCAATATCTTCACGATCAAACTGTAAACATTGTACAGTTGGGCATGGCCACACCCAACAGGAGAGTTTGTTTCATCTCTTTGCTTCACAGGCTGATTGACGTCACATCGTAGAGCAGCAGGGGTCCACTCCACCCCCCTCTCTATCCTTTCCTCTCCCCAAATAACCTTAAAGGCCGACAACGCACCTGCAGCTCCTCTGGTGTCGCAGATGAACGTGGACATCGGTAATCACTTACCATCAGGTGCGAGCCGCTTGCTTGTTTGTCCTCTTTCCAATAAAGAAAACAAAAGCATCACCAGACTTCCCGAAGCTTTGCACTTTTCACACTGCTCCCCATCAACGTATAGTATTTTCAATGCATTCACCACCGTTTTACGATTTTTCATGAATAAAGGAGAATGTGTTGGCGGTATAATAAAGTCTACCAGCTCACTTCGTTACGTGATGTCTGTTGAACCCCGTGGCATAACACCACATATAATATTTACTTACCGGTGGCAGGCAGCATCGTCTAAGATAACAGTTGTCTCTGTGATCCATATGACGAATATGTCTGCCAATTACGACAAACGCTCTCTTTTGCAGGAGGTCTACGTTCAGCAGTGGACTGTTGAATATGAAGAAGAACAACCCCATATTTATTAGTAATAGTAATAATAAATTATTACATTAATAGATTGTTTTATTTCTGTATTGTCTTATTTGGAAAGATGGTATGTACTTTGAATTTCAATATACCTAAGACTATTGTCTTAATAAAATTGTAGCTTAACTTTAGAATGTTTACGGAGACAATAGAAGCCTCTATTGTTATTATGGCGGTTTTAGGCGTTTTAGATGATAGTAACGTTTATAAAGATAATAATATATGTTAAAGTGTTAAAGTTAATAACTAAATAATAACTAAAAAACGTAATATATTAAGTGTACATTCATTCAGACAATCCAATCGAATTATTAGTAAGTGGATTTATAAAAATGTTGACGGTGTGTTGAGGTTGGAATAAACAATTTTATTTTTAAGTACCTACTGTTTTTACTTTTTTTTATCATGTACCAAATGTATTTCGTTAACACAAATTCACCCATGGTGTAGGAAATACCTGTTACATTTAAATTAAGTTAATACCAGCAGAGACACAGTAACCTATTTACCTAAATGTATAATTAAAGTAATTCTCCTGGATATTTTTTTTAATTATTTATAAATACACTATGTTCAAGATCGAAATTTAGTAGTTCGTTAATTAAAAAAAGTTAAATATAACAGGAATGCGGCGAATACACTTTGCGCGACATCTCATCGCGTTTCAGTAACTCTGTGACTAAGTAGGAGGTTGTTTTTATGGTATTTTAATGTGGTAGGCACTAAAAACGTGATATAGTATCCTGTATATGTGAAATTGAACACAGTAATATATTGCCATCTGATGAGAAAGTAATGGTAGGTTTACGAGTGGACGGGGCGGCAGTTGCAACTCGGCGAAGGAATCAACATTTCACGAAATTGCATCTATCCCTTCCCATTGTTTCACATTCACCGGCGTCACAAACATTAAAAGCATATCATTTAAGTGCAAAAATCTACTTAAGTTCCACTTTCAAGACTTCAGAAGTCAAAGTTATTAGTTAGTATCATTCTTGGAACATTTAAATCAATGCTATTTTTGGTATATAACATAATAACATAAAACCGTTTTACAACTATTACAAATCTGTACACTGTGAATTTTTCATCGTTCTGGAGCCGAAACGTATCAACTTAAGGAGTAACGATTAGTAAAGTTAAATTGGTATCATAGTGTTAAAAATAATTCTTTGCTTAGACTTGTATGTCCTCACAACTAAGCAGTAATTACTAGATAGGTAGGTAATAACGATAGTTTATTAATCAGCACCCGCGCTGTCGCCGATTCAGCCTTACCGACTTGTAGGGCTCGGCTTTGGCCTTGGTTTTGGCTATGGCAATGTAGTTCTTTTTAATATTATATTACACTACAAAATCGACTCGAACATAGGATTTACATAGGTGTCATGGTTACCGGTGTTAATAATATCTCCTTTCCTCTTCTTAATTTGCTAGGGGCTTAGGACTATCGGAAATAATTTATTTAAGGCTTATAAAGTAATTAACAATTAATAAAACCATTGATGATATTGTAAACGTACTTTAAATGTTTTCAACAAAATATACATTCCTCGCAAAATAACACCGATTTCTGCCAAGAACGATTCGCGAAACTATTGAAATAAAAAAAAACATCCTAGTTCCAATAGAAAAGATGGCTGGGTGCTACCACCTGCTTGGGATCCGGTAGTTAATAAAATTAAATACAAGACCAAACATACCATTGCACGACCACAAGATACCGTGTGCTCATTCTGCGTAGATCGGACCAAAGATTAATAATCATTAAGCTGACGGTAGCCGGGTTAACTATGGATCAGGATGTCAAACACCTCAGTTTAGCCGTGAACATGGGTGCACAGAGGATGCATGTCCAAGTCCAAGATGCAGGATTTAAAATATCTAATTTCGAAGCGATAAAATCGATATAATGCCGGCACGTCTCAGCTTTTACCAACCTACGCCGTTAATGTGAGTATAAGGACATTGATCGTAATTATTATTATTTTAATACTAACGAGCTCTTACAGCGGAACATCGGTTCCTTTTCTGCTACAATTAGAAAAAAGCATTAATATTGACGGTTCCTTAAAAACTGACACTACCAAAATATTCTGTACACAATATAGCGTTGGTTTTCTTCGTTTCCAGAACCATTTAGATGTCAACAGGTATAACTGGCCTGGCCTGGTCTGGTTTACGACATTCGAGGCCAACTCCACTATGCATATCAGCCTTTGTTTTCCCTGTTATGCTACTTGTATAATATATATACCAGTAGCATTACCGTGACTAATACTCAAAAAGGCAAAACCAGTCAGTTTTATAGAAATGATGAAGTGAAATATGTGAAATAAGCACTTGTTATGAGAAGTATGAATTTGTAAGTGCCATTACTCCAATTTTACAAGAGAATCCACTTATAATGCTCAAAACATTATAGTATCTTGATTTTATTAAAGTGAGAATTTAAAATAACACAACATTTGAAGGAAATTTCATAACTTCGTAGTGAAATTTGAAAAAAAAATTATATGGTCAATTAAAACAATTCTTTTAGACTTGCTCAATGCTCTACTTCGTGTAATGATTTGTATATTTGACATTAAGAAATTTTTAACATACGTTTCTCTGATTGATATTCAAAGTCAAAAACAACTTTTTACTCAAATTAGTATAATGTTATCCAATGTAAATGGCAGGGGCACATCCGCCTAATCTAATTTCATTGTTAATAATTTGTCTGATTAGTTTTACACAATTAAAATCACTACTTTACTTTGTTTAATTTATAAATAAATATAATTCGAATCTTGTCTATTTAAGGAATCTAATGATAATCTGTCAAGGGTATTTCCGTTAACAAATGCAACAATATTCAATCATTTCATAACAGGGCTTAAAATTTACTAAACAATATTTAATTCACTTTTGTGAATTAAATATGAAAGCAACAGTCATTTATTTTAATTATGCAATTTTACATACCGGAAAAACCCTATTTATTTTTTATTACTTATGGTCGATTGCCGCATAAAATCTGTATCTCTATTGAAAATCAGATCTCAACGCGTAAGGCGAAGCTGTGCCTGTTCGTAATAAATACTTAAAATAGTCGGAGTATTTTATTAGTTGTAACAATAATACAATGTCATATCGTAGAGTAAAATCAATACAATGTGAATATTGATAATTTTAAATATAATAAACAAAATATCGGTTACCTGGGGACCGGCAAGTACAAGTGAAAGAGCTATTTCCACACACCTTTGTCCTCGTTATAATGATATATTTTATAATATGACTTTTATTAATGAAGATTTATTAAGTAGCCTATTTAAATAATGTGTCTATCTTTGCACTATATTTTTAGAGATTAGTAAAGATTTCTAGTTTTAATTAATCTAAATTTATATCGCCTCGGGCTGTTCTCCGACAGTAATTTTTTTGTTAAATGTATTTACATATTCATATATTTCCGTACGTACTTAATGTTTTCAAAAATAAACAACGATGGAAGTGAAAATAAAAAGTAAAGTAGCGGCCTGTCCACAGCTGGACTCCTTCTCAAATATCTGAGAGGGTTTTAGAGCTGGGAAGGGGCCGTCACAGCTCTAGTGCGGATTAGCGTGTTTCACATATCCTCTAAACGATATATTATTTCTCGGACATGCAGGTTACCTCGCGATGTTTTCTTTCACCGCCGAGCACGTGGTAAATACAGTACTTGCTATTAACTATTCTATTAACAATTTCAGTGGTACCGGCACTGGGGATCGAAGCCAGGTAACTCGCGCTCTGTGTCTAGACATAATTCTCTTTGTATAGGTCACCCAGCGTTTCTCGAGGCGCCGAGTTATAAATTTACCGTATCGCTAGATTTTGTATTTTTGACGTGTAGAGTCGAGAGGAATACTACTCCCCCTTACTCAAACCTCTCACCGTCATGCCTCCCATCCCCAAATATCCTTTAAGGCGAGCGACGCACCTGCAGCGCTTTCGGTGTTGCAGATGTACGCGGGCGACGGTAATCGCATGCTATTTCACATTAAAAAAAACAGTGTGCTAACGTATAAGAAATGTGGTAGATCGTGCTCAGTAAAAGTTGATCATAGCCAAGCCAAGAAAACGAGACGATTCCGGCGCCGTCTGCGTTTCGGGGATTTTGTTCTTATCGCTTGATCCTTATATTCCTAAAGTTGTTACAATTGTCACCTCGTAAACTTAAGAAGATTTTGGCCAAAACTAGATTAAGACAAATGAATGGATATAATATATACTTGCGATTGTTTTCGCTTTGAGAAACATCATCATATTGACAATTATTGTTTATTTTAAAGACATTGTCATTCATTGGGAGACTGAGGCACCGGTGGATTCGAAGGCCCGTTTTACAGGTCACCAGGTCCACCAACCTCACGAGACATTTATACCCAAATGTAACGAATCATCATCATCATTTCAGCCTATCAGAAGTCCACTGCTGAACATAGGGCTCACCCAAAGATTGCCACGAAGCTCGGTCCTGAGCCACCTGCATCCATCGACTTCCCGCAACACTGCGCAGGTCGTCACTCCATCTTGTGGGGGGTCGTCCTACACTGCGTGTTTCTGTACGTGGCTGCCACTCGAGAACCTTTTTTCCCCAACGGTTGTCAGTTCTGCGAGCTATGTGGCCGGCCCATTGCCACTTCAGCTTGCTGATCTTTACGGCTATGTCGGTCACCTTAGTTCTGCTGCGGATATCATCGTTGCAGACTATCTATCACGCAGAGAAACACCGAGCATAATAATAATTGTCAACTTAATATATACTCTATAGTTCGCAAATCTTTCGGAAACGTTCGCATAATGTTGCATAGCGTAGCTGGATCACAACTTCACGCTGTCCCAATGTTCAAAGCCTTCAAATAATATAATACGAGCTTGGTTACGATATTTTATTCATTTGCGAACTGTACTTAAAGTGTGTACTTAAAGCTGCAACCTTTCACACCTCTGTGGACGACCGCATGGTCCAACGGAGACATGTTTTTTTATTTGGTAAAGGAGGCAAATGAGCAAGCGGCTCACCTGATGGTAAGTGATTACCGTGGCCCACGTACATCTGCAACACCATAGGTTCTGCAGATGCGTTGCCGGCCTCGAAGGTTATTTGGGATAGATAGATGGGTTAGATGGTGTGCCCGCCGTTGAGGACATTTGGGGGATGGGAGCTCGCGAAGACGAGGAGGGAGACAGAGGATGAAGGGAAAGTGGGGTTACCTCACTCACTGAACGAAACGCTGAAGCACATGATGCCTCTACTTCACGCCGGTATTCTCCGAGGTCGTCGTACTACCCCGCTCGAGTCGGCCCGTTCGATCAGTAGCAAAAGTTACCGCTTGGCTCTACCACGTGCAAAAAAAAATGTCTCGGGTTCGATTGACCAGCCGAAGACAAAATTTATGCACAAACACAGATTAGCTATCGGATCTGGTAGCGTGTTGTGTACTGTTCCGTGTCTCTGACGCTGCATCTGAACCTTCTTCGGATATCGCATAAGCGTTACATTCGATACGGGAAGGTAAAGACGAGCGTGTGCCTCTATGTTTGCGCATTCACTTGCGGCACTATACGATCTCCTGCGCAGGTGACAACCGCCGTTAAATACACGCCCACCGTTTGTCGAAATCGACCAGACCAAGAGGACATCATCCCTTTCATCCTTCTACTATTCGAGCAGTATCATTGTGCTTTTTATTTTGCAAAAGATCGCACCAAAGCCTTCCGGCCTAACTCACCCACGGGGTTGTGGAAGTTAACTGGCTGACGGAAGCACTAGCGGATACGGGATACTAATAGGAATTAGTAGGACGCAAACAGTAAAGGGCAGAGCGGAAACGTGTTAATAAACTGAATTCAATATTGGCGACAAGCGGCGAAGCTTAAACTACCGAATTCTTGATCGATTCTGGAATGTTTCCAGTCGTCCTGTATTTTATAGCTCCTCCGGCGTATTTTATTTGCCATAAAGCTAGAAGGCCCGAGGGAGCGTTTATCTCAACAGTGTAATAAAAGCTCGGTACAGTCGCGTGCAGTGCGATGTCGTCTTTAAAAAAAATTAAAACAAATTTTTCTCATATAAAATACGAAAGCTTTCGAAGCTTCACATGTGGTTAGCACATGACTGTACCAATATCTGCAGGATGTGATGTTTTTTTCTTTTAAAAATCGCTGTCGTGTTTTGTGTCTGCTGTATTTTAGCAACATTATCACATTTTTAAACGTGTTAGAGCCAAGCGGTAGCCTTTGCTGCTAGTCGAATGGTCCGGCTCGATCGGGGTATTACCACGACCTCGCAGAATACCGGCGTGATGTAGAGGCATCATGTGCTTCAGCGTTTCGTACGGTGAGTGAGGTGACCCCCAAATATCCTTAAAGGCCGGCAACGCCCCTACAGCACCTTTGGTGTTGCTGATATACGTGGACTGATGATTATGATGATGGCGTATGTTTTTTGCCCCCTTTTCCCAAATAAAAAAAAATAGTTACTTCACCTTAGTCTTAATAGCGTGTAAATATTCCACAGGAGGACCTAGGCCTCTTCCTTAAGGATGATTTACCATAATCACCACGCTTGGCAACGCTTGACGATCACCAGTAACATACACCTCGCACCTTGGACGCTGCTGCCGTCATAGGTCTGCTTAATTTTGGCCTGGTACTTTTCGAATGGGTTATCCCATCATCTGTCAGTAACCGTTGCGATTATCAAGGCTTTTCCCTTTCTCACCTCTTACGACACCTACGGGAAGAAAGGGGGGTGGCAAATTCTTACGCCGCTGTCACACGGCAAGGTATACCAGAATTATAAAAAGATCGTCTTACCATCCCTGATTATTTTGAGTTAACCATCTACTACACTAATACATCTGCCTATTTCAGTCCACTGCTGAACATAGGCCTCTCCAAGTAAGCGCCAACAAAAGCGGACATAATATTTTTGTAAGATTTCTCCACGCCCAGCCCATGGGGCAAGCGGGTTGGTTCGCTCAGTGCCTCGCACATTGATGTTGCTGCCATCTAGTTATCCATCTAATAATATTTAAACATTATAAAGATTTTAGAAGATGCTGTGAACCAAGGCTGGTGGATCTTATCTAATCTTACCTTATCTAAAACCACTGTATCATAATGCTAAATGAAATCATAACCCTCCTTTGATTTGAACATTTTATCCGTTTTAAAGACGACAAATAATGTATGTAAGAGTATATTAATTAAATTTAAATTTATTCTTTTTAATTACCTATTTTTTTTTTTTTACATTTTAAGTCTTTTAATAACTTAAAGAAAAAAAATACATTTATTTGGTACTTACTTATAATAACAGGGTTAACAAATAAACAGAAAGTAGAAAAAAAAATTAAAAAAGGCATTACTTCAAAAAAACGCACAAAAAGTAACTCAATTTTACATAATGAACCCTTTACACGAGGATAAAGGGTATATGTGCTCTAAAACCCTTCACAAGCGAGAAGGGTTTAGTTATTAAACAACGGCTTCAGTCACTGGTAAGGTACTAGTGATTGAAGCCGTTATTTTTAGGTTAGTTCCAAGAAACACCTAAAAGTAACTTAATAAACACAACGTAATAATGGGCCTGGTGAGAATCTAAGTGAAGATCAATCTTTTATCCTGGTCAAACAAATGATAATGCCATTGTGTTATTTATAACAAACATTTATATAATAATAAAGAAAGCCCACTGATGAAGCTCGCTAAACGACGTGATCTATCTCCAGGAAGGTGAAAGGCAGATTGTGAAATCCCATTAATCTGTACCTACTGCGTCTTGCTAAATTTAGTTTGTCATAATATCTGTTCATCATTTTCGATTTTGTCCTGTAAAATCCCTGCGCAAATATTCATCTCGTATACAAATTATTTTAGAGTTTTTGTAATTGTGATATGCATTTCTAATAATAATACCACATTTCGGTGAAAACTTTTTCAATAGTCGTTGAAAACACAAAGTGTTTTTATTAATTTAAGGAGTTTTTTTGACGTATAATATAAGATATTGACATTATTATAAGGTTACAGGATACAGAAAATGTTAAATAATAACTTAATACATTTGTAGATATTAGGTATAACTGAAATTTATTGTAACAGATAAAAAGAGATTATTTAATATATATAATTATTTGTTAGACATTATGATGAATAATGAACCACGACATAATTTGACTTTAAAGTAATTGTATTTATTATTTTAAGCAATGTAATTTTCTTAATTGAATTAGTCATAATTTGACATAACATTAAAATACTTAATAAAATTTATACGCCGTTTATAGCAGAAAGTGTTGGACGGACTCATTACCAAAATAAGATATCGGATTACCAAAATCAAAAAAACTTTTTTTATTATTTTACTTTATTAGCGTTACAGTGACATCTATCCTCAGTTTAATAAAGTTCTTTTTTTACAGTACTTTAAGTTTTATTCAATAGATGGCGTTAAAAGTATTGTCTCCAGAAATATGGTTTAGCCAAGCCGATGCTGCTTCTACGATAAATATTTATTTAGTTCAATCTAATGAAAAGAAAAATTCTATATCCATGTTATTAGTTACAGCAAGGAGTTATTGTTTTATTAGTATATTACAGCGCTATCTTGTCTAAAATGGTTTTAGTTCCATGTTAACTCTTTTCTCAGTACGGCTGTAATTGCTTTCTTTATACCTTCACTAGATGGCGTCATTAGTATTTTCACTCAATATAGTTGCATCGCCAACGATATTTTTCACGTCTACCGTAATATTAATGTACATCAAGACCAAGACCTTCTGAAAACAGTCCTTGATTATTTTTTATCATCATTAGCACCCACTAGGCTATTGCTGGATAGCCTCTCCATGAATGCACCAAGAAAAGATGGCACACCTGACTTGAAAGATTTGGCCGTACTCACCACTGTGGAAAGGCGAGCTGGTGAAGGCACTGCAGCTATCTTAAAGGGAGTGTAATGGAGAATATACTATATTTTTCTCCAATTTGTAACTTCTGCACTGCACGCAGTGCAACCTGCTAGCTAATGAACAACGCTCTGGTGACCGAATGATGGCTAAATTTCGTAGTGATGAAGATCTTTCAGCATTACTTGCAATATTAATTAGATTGACAATCATTAATACCTCTTGTAGTGCCGTAAGCCGAAACCGGTCAATTACTTATATAAATAAATCAAATGTGTATTGAAACAAGTGGTTACATAAACGCGGTGGAGCCCCAAGCGCCGGTTTTTGCTGCTGCTCGAATGGGCCGGCTCAGCCGGGTTGGTACCGCGGCCTCGCAGAATACCGGCGTGAAGTAGAGGCATGTTATGGTTCTCCGTTTCGTTCGGTGAGTGAGGTAACCGGCGGCCTAATCCCCCTCCCCTTCCCCCTCAGCATCTCCCTCCCATCTCCCAAATAACCTTAAAGGCCGGCAGAACCTCCTAAACGCCCGCGGCCTCAAGGACGCAGGCGCAAACCTATGAAGCTGTAAAAGCCAAAACGGCTAACAGCAATAACTTCATCGAATACAGAACCTCTGTTGTTGCAGATGTACGTGGGCGACGGTAATCACTTACCATCAGGTGAACCGCTTGCTCGCTTGCCGCAACTCAAAGTGGCGTGCAGTTTGTACTGAACACCTTATCTAATACTTAAGTATGTATAGATCGTTTATTAAACCTAAAAACAGATTATTGTTATCAACTATTTACACGATGGCTTCTGGGCCTCGTATGTATATGTTTATGTAAATTACGAAATCTCTGCGAATGGGTTAATCCCAGTCAGCCCCACGGAAATTCCGAGGTGGCTGGGAGCTCAGATGCAGAAGGTGGTGATCATCGTTACGGCTCGCATCGTTCGCCGGTTTCTTTCCCTTTCCCCCTAACCCTCGGCCGTCTGGTCTCCCCTGTTGTGGGCTTCCGTCTGGTTGGGTTTTATTTAGGTATTTAACTTTAATTAATACTTATTTTCTTTTAATATATACGAATGAGAATATATGTAAATACTCCCAAATATGTAGTAATAAATTTTGTCTTGAAATGGGAGAAAAATAAATAAACAGACAACACTGCTATAAAAATCACAGTCGTTTATTATTAATTAATAAATACTGGTAATTAGGATAGACATAGAGATTTACCAAAAAATCTTTAGCGTAATATAAGGTACTTCAAGAATCTAATTAAAATCTAGAATTTAATGATGAATTGAGTAAATATTATCACTTGCCGAAACACATAACACCTGTCAAAGTGGCATGTCATTGCGCATTCGAGCAGCGCCATTTTGACAGGGGCCGTGTTAGCAAACGTTTAAGTAGAAACTTTCGTGAGTACACAAATACAAATAAAGTTAATATCATTTCATTAAGATTTAAGTAACTTAAAATTAAGTCATGGGCCCGATCATCTATAAAACCTTATCACCTACCCTAGGTGTACGTATAAACAAACGATTGCGTCCTATAAAGCTAAATATTTCGAAAACTATTTTATTTCTACTTTCAACGAATCCCATCCGCACGCACTCAGGACACCCCAGTGACATTAGCAGTATGCAAATGACAGCTACAGAGACATCAACTGACATCCCGCAAGTACAGTCGCTCTCAAACATAATTACGCCGTGCATTCGCGACCATACGTGTTAAAACAAATGGAAAAATTCACAATCACTGATACAAAACATAACTGCGCATTTTGTGCTGAAAAATCATCTCTTACTGCATCATCTTTAACTTGAACCTCAGGACCAAATAAGAGATTACTCTAATGAAAACAAAGAAAGCGCTCAACGCCGCAACGTCTATCCAGAAATTCGATTGATCCATCGTCATCTCTTTGAGGAACATGTCTGGATTTCTGAAGTGGCAGTACGCCTCGGAGCAATGCAACTTCTCCCTGCCGAACCCGTACACTGACAGCATCGCGCCCTCGAAACCGTATCGGACATAGCTGAGATACGTCAGCCATTGCAAATAGCTGGGTATGGCGTTGAAGTTAACGAAGAAACCGGAGAAGAGGACCACCGGTATGGTGGTGACCGGACCCAGATAAACGCCGGTCTCGATTTTCATGGCGGCCCCTATGAGCAGCCCCAGCGATTGGGCGACCAGCGCCGTCAGGATGTTTATAGTGGTGAACATCAACACTCTGTCCGTCTGCATCGGCTGACCGGTCATGAAATACACTATTATGACGTAAACGCCACTGAACACGATCTGGAATAACGAAATGATTGTCTTCATTCACGTAAATCACACTTTTATTAATTAAAAATACAAGTAACGGTTTCATGTTGTTTCATGAAACTATTGTTTATGGATTTTAACGCGTTTACTTAGATTATTTGAAAGACAGGAAGTCCGCAGCCTGTGATCCCAACCATCCGGCTACCGTCAGCTTTGTGGTTATTGATTATTTCATTTTGAATAACGATACTGAATTATTAATCATAATCATAGTAATCGAATCTAATATAATGGGTGGAAATCACACGGAATAGAAAGTTCGCATTCTGTAGCTGACGGCAGCCGGGTTAACTATGACACTAGGACATCAAACACCTTTGTCCATGGCTGCTGTAAAGCACCCAAAAACGTCGGTATTTTAATAAAGTTAATCGTGATAGAACCCTTAAATAATAGTTTCATTTCAAATATATAGTTTATTTCAATAATGCTACTCCAATCAAATGGGGACCAGATTTGACATCACACCATTTTTGCTTTACTATTCTTATATTCTAGTATTGTTCATTACTGTATTTATTTATTTATGTACACACAAAAAGGCATGAAAACATTAAAACATAGTATTTGTACAAGGGCACTGCTTATTCCATACATTGAAATTTCTTCCAGCAAACCCTAACAGGAAATTTTATTGAAATGGCAATTTAAAAAAAATAATAACGCACTAAGCGTTATTATTGTGATGTCAAAGAAATAGCTATTCTTTCTTTCTTTCTTTCCATTATACATATAAGATAAACTAACCTGAAAAGGTAAATCTGCCATAGTCTTGGCAAAATAGAACGCCTTCAACGAGTACCAATAATTCAAATGCTCTCGCACAAACACGCTCATCTCTGTGGGGACTGAAAGAGAAAAAAAAATTGTAATCATATTTTAATAATTTACAGTAGTTAGTAGCTTTGACATTTGTATGTACAATAATAACAGAAATCGATGAAAATAATTTCGTTGCAAATTTATTTCCCTACATCACCCATGGAATACCTTTTTTTTTTATTTGGGAGAGGTGGCAAACGAGCAAGCTGCTCGTTTATCGGGTAATGATAAATGTGTGGTGTGGTGTGGTGGAAGAGGAGACTAAGGGGCAAAGGCTCGAAAATATAATGACGATCTCCGGTAGCTAATCCGGCGACGAGACTCGCCACTCGTCACGTTCTGTTTCTCATACTGCTGATTAATGGATATGGCACGGGTGACCAACCTTTTGGCACGACCTCCTGGCCGATTTCGACACTCTTTCATATTCTGAATACTATCGGTAGTTGTCAACTGCGCAGGTGACATTATAGTGCCGCAATAATACGTGCGAATAGACACACTCACTCATGCCTCCCATGTCCGATGATACACTTATGCGATAAGGAGGAGGAAGACTCAGGTGCAGTGCCAGAGAAACGGACCAATAAGTTTTGTGTTCGAACACGAATTGTGGCTTCAACAGGAATTCGAAATCAGCCACTCATGGTTCAGTAAACAAAAATCCTTGAATAACATGCCATTATTGGCACTTTCGTAAAAGACATATGTCCAGCAGTAGACTTACATAGGCTGATAAATAAGAAAGAAGAAAAAGTACAGTGTACAGTTTTCTGTAAGCTATTACTTGTGAAACTATGCACAACACACACAACAAATGTAACAAGTGAAATGAAATGAAATGAAATGAAAGGGCAGTGGAAGACCGAGGTCGTTCACATCGTACCATCAATCCGGGGCCGGAGCGATACATCCTGTGTACATAAAGTTTATCCGCAATTTGTTCATCTTATCTAATACTTAACACTGTTCAATAAGCAGTAACTCTATACTTAGACTTTCCGAATAACTATTTATTATTTATGTGATGCAAACGTGCAAGCGGCTCTCCTGCTGGTAAGTGATTACCGTCGCCCATCGCCGAGGATGAGGACGGTAAAGGGGACGGGGGGAGGGGAGGGGGGGCTGGTATTGGGCCTCCAGTTACCTCACTCACTGAACAAAACGCAGAAGCACAAGTTGTTTTTACTTCATGCCGGTATTCTGCATGGTCGTGATAGTGACCCTCGAGTCGAGCCGGCACTTTACAGCAGCTAAAGCTGCCGCTTGGATCTACCGCGGTAAAAGTGACGTGAATGAATGAATTAATGAAAATTCTTTGTTCGACGTAAGAATGTCAATTTTTATAACTACCACCGTTTCGGAACGAAGCTCCTCTGACGGAGAAGAAACAGACGAAAGAAACTCTTTTAGATAATTTTAAATAATTATAATGTACATCATAGAAGAAAAGGTATGGTTTCATAGGCAATTAAAAGCGTGCCACAGGAATACAGTGATCCACTAAATTAAAACGCAAGTGCACTACAAACTCCTGCAGACCAGCCTCCATAACCGGCACCTGTTCACAAGTATGACCCATATGGCAACCATATTAAATGTGGAAGACGTTCCCTCAGAAAGGAAGGAATTCAATGAAAACACTAAACAATAATAATAATAATAAACTTACATGTCAGTATAGTGGGCATCATAGCCGTGAACATAGTGAACATCACAGTGAAGAATATACAGCCGGCGTTGCTCATCACCTTAGCCGCGTCATGTCCGATGTCATAATACAGGAAGCCAATGAGCAAACCGACGACCGTATGCGAACATAGCCTTAAATGCGTCAACATCTGATCACGCAGAATGCTCCTGAACGTCCGCTTCAATAAGATCCAGAACTGCTTCCAGCCGGATGTGGGGAAGCCGGCCTTGATCGGTTTCTTCGTGAAACTTTCGCTGGAGTCGAGTAGGGAAGTGGTGCAGGTGACGGGCGCTAGGTTCGTTGCATTCGGTAAGGCGTTCTGTTTTTCGATGTTCAGATTTGGTTCGGACATGTCCATCACGGTGCAGGTGGGTTTATCTGGAAGAAGATGAAACATTACATTCCGGTCGCTACCTGCCTCGGCTTCATACGGCTTCATTTTTTTCATAATGTCTTTGTCAACAACATTTACAGTAAAATTAGTTTGAATGAAAACCATTACTTTTAATAAAAATTTGTAATACTATAATGGTTACTTTGTGTTATTCTTTACGAGTATTTTTTTTTTTTTGGAAAAGTCGGCAAACGAGCATGCGATTCACCTGATGGTAAGTGATTACCGTCGCCCATCGCCGAGGATGAGGACGGTAAAGGGGACAGGGGAGGGAGGGGGCTGGTATTGGGCCTCCAGTTACCTCACTCACTGAACAAAACGCAGAAGCACAAGTTGTTTTACTTCATGCCGGTATTCTGCATGGTCGTGATAGTGACCTCGAGTCGAGCCGGCACTTTACAGCAGCTAAAGCTGCCGCTTGGATCTACCGCGGTAAAAGTGACGTGAATGAATGAATTAATGAAAATTCTTTGTTCGACGTAAGAATGTCAATTTTTATAACTACCACCGTTTCGGAACGAAGCTCCTCTGACGGAGAAGAAACAGACGAAAGAAACTCTTTTAGATAATTTTAAATAATTATAATGTACATCATAGAAGAAAAGGTATGGTTTCATAGGCAATTAAAAGCGTGCCACAGGAATACAGTGATCCACTAAATTAAAACGCAAGTGCACTACAAACTCCTGCAGACCAGCCTCCATAACCGGCACCTGTTCACAAGTATGACCCATATGGCAACCATATTAAATGTGGAAGACGTTCCCTCAGAAAGGAAGGAATTCAATGAAAACACTAAACAATAATAATAATAATAAACTTACATGTCAGTATAGTGGGCATCATAGCCGTGAACATAGTGAACATCACAGTGAAGAATATACAGCCGGCGTTGCTCATCACCTTAGCCGCGTCATGTCCGATGTCATAATACAGGAAGCCAATGAGCAAACCGACGACCGTATGCGAACATAGCCTTAAATGCGTCAACATCTGATCACGCAGAATGCTCCTGAACGTCCGCTTCAATAAGATCCAGAACTGCTTCCAGCCGGATGTGGGGAAGCCGGCCTTGATCGGTTTCTTCGTGAAACTTTCGCTGGAGTCGAGTAGGGAAGTGGTGCAGGTGACGGGCGCTAGGTTCGTTGCATTCGGTAAGGCGTTCTGTTTTTCGATGTTCAGATTTGGTTCGGACATGTCCATCACGGTGCAGGTGGGTTTATCTGGAAGAAGATGAAACATTACATTCCGGTCGCTACCTGCCTCGGCTTCATACGGCTTCATTTTTTTCATAATGTCTTTGTCAACAACATTTACAGTAAAATTAGTTTGAATGAAAACCATTACTTTTAATAAAAATTTGTAATACTATAATGGTTACTTTGTGTTATTCTTTACGAGTATTTTTTTTTTTTTGGAAAAGTCGGCAAACGAGCATGCGATTCACCTGATGGTAAGTGATTACCGTCGCCCACGTACTTCCGCAACAGCAGAGGTGCCGCAGGTGCGTTGCCGACCTTTAAGGGTGTTAGGGAGATGGGAGGAAGGATAAGGAGGGGGATGGGAAGGGGGTGTGGGACTCCGGTTACCTCACTCACCGAACGAAACGCAGAAGCACAAGATGCCTCTACTTCACGCCGGTATTCTGCGAGGTAGTGGTACCAATCCGGTCGAGCCGGCCCATTCGAGCACCAGCAAAAGCAGCCGCTTGGCTCTACCGCGTTATAAATACACATATCCTGTCGAGGACTTTTCCTAGATCTTTTTGAGGGCTACAATTCTGTCATACATTCATTTGATGTATCCCATAAATTATAGTTAGCGTAAAACCAGCGTTTTTTGACGGTTTCGTTACGAAAGTCTAGTTATATAGACCATCTCTGCTAATCTCCTCTAGAAATGTTTCAAATGATCGTGAAAACAGCATTAAAAACCATTCAGAAGTTTAGATGTTATGAGCGAATGCACTGACAAACGCGGATTGAGGCTTTATTTTATACTATTTATACAAATTACTCAAGCAGAACACATGATTAATGTTTCAATGTTACTCCTTATTCCATCTCATCGGCCTGTAGTCCACAGCTGCACATAATCTTCTTTTGCGATTATACTAAATCTCCAAGATGATATGGCATAATCGACACGCGTGGCAGACACCTGAGCGGTGTGTTAATCGCTTCAAGTATTTTCAATCTCGCATTTTTCGAGACAGTTCATACGATTACCGTCGGACGCCATGAGATTTCTAGACCTTTCGGAATCCGAACGATGGTTCCGATCCGATCCGTAGGAAGATGCAAGTATGCATTTCTGTAATGTTATGTTAAGTTTTTTTTTTATGGGACCAAGCCGAAACAGAAAGATCGTGCGCCCCGTTGATGTGAACCGCTCTTCGTCGGATGCGGTTAAATGAATGGAGCTGATAAGTTGTGTTGTCAATCCAACACCTTCAAAGTGTGCTTTGTGGATTACATCAAGTAGCCAATGCAGTATTTATAAATGATATAATAAATTAAAAAAAAAAAACTAGAAGCTACAAACAGAAGGCTACGGAACACAAAAAGCATCATCATTAAAAACAAAATCCGCTTACCTATCACAATTTGTAGTGCCTCTACTTTCTTCACGTTGTTCTTGCTTTGATTGTTGAAGTTGCAGTTCTGAGGAACGGACGACGATGATGATGAAGATGATGACTGTCCGCGGCCACAGTTGCCCTTGTTCACCGCCATCACCAACTTGTGCACCCAATCGCCGTGCTCACCCGTCGCCACTTCCATAACTGCAATCAACACATTTTCTATCGTTGTCAAATATTACTCTAAATATTAAAACTCAAGTTCACTTTACGGTACGTGGAGGATCCGAGAGGTGGCTTTTGCAGCTGCAGAAATGGGACGTCTTGGTACCGCGACCACGCAGAACATCGGCGTGAAGTAGAGGCATCTTGTGCTTCTGCGTTTCGTTCGATGATTGAGGTAACCGGAAGCCCACTCCCACTGCCCCTTCCCGGCCTATGTATATAAAGGCCGGCAACGCACCCGCTAAAGCTCCTCAGGTGTTGCAGATGTACGCGTGCATGGGCAATCACTTAGCATCGAGTAAGTCTCTCTTCCTCTCGTTTGCCCCTCTTTCCCCAAAACAAAAAAACATAATGCTATCATAATGAAGAACTAAATATTTATGAAGTAACATTTCTTTTGACACGTTAGGAAAAAATAAAATGATATCAAATTCAATTCTATTAATATATATATAAAAGAGTGAATTTTTATGTAACGTAAAGGATAACACCAATATGTATGTATGTTGAAATTGCTCGGAAAACCCGCAGAATTACTTCTGCTGGAGAAGAACGACGCCTTACTCCAGTCCTTTTATTATTTTATTGTAAAGAATTATTTCCCTGCAAAATTAAATTAAATTTCTAACGCGCGTACATAAGTACACGTATTTGTTTGATTCTACTAGTGATTACGAAAGTTTGCATGTTTGTAAGTTTGTCCCACATAAAGAGGTGATAGAACATGAGTTGTAGCCGGGCTTGTCGTCGGGCCGCCCCTGGGGTCTCGCTTTATTTGAGGGGCAGTGCTCTCTGCGTTTTGGCGTATTCACACAAAGGCTAGCCGCGACCTTGGAAGAAAACCGGGTTTGTGCTGGTCGGTCCACTTGATTCGGACTGGGACGATTACGTATTGACGTACACTTAGTGTTAGTTGATTCCACCATTTAGTGGTCGCCATGTTTTATATAAAATATTCGTGGGGAAAAAAATTTATTTCAATAATTGTTGATTTCGATGCAAGCACCAAGTAAACTGAACGCTTTGATTCTATAACTTACATATTCAGAACTTCTTTAAAGTTTCTATTTAATCTTAGTGAATGTACGCAACGAACCAAAGAACTGATTATTGTTTTGAAAGCTACTTTGACCCACGACAATATCGTGAACATAAATAATACAAGCAAATAGAGTTTATTGATAGTCTAGTTGCTTCTCTCTTAGATTGCAATTTGACCATAAACCTCGTGTTAATAGTAATTAAGTACTAGTGACAGGCATCCAGTAATTTTTGAGGTCTTGGAGCCGGAAATAATTAATACTTCCGCTGCTATAACTGCTTCATTGCCAGTTTGCGTGCTGCACGTGTTGACGAAATATTTTTTTTTTAATTTCATGTAATTTATTATAATTATGTCTAAGCATTCACATGTCGTGACCACGCGTAATCATTATGGAATAGCCATGCTGGTTTTGGACACAATCAAAATAGATTATCCTTAGATAACTTATCACAACATCACAAACGCATATATTTATTCGATGAAGTTATTGCTGTTAGCCGTTTTGGCTTTTACAGCTTCATAGGTTTGCGTCTGCGTCCTTGAGGCCGCAGTTTATGCTTTAAGTAAATGAGCAAGAGTACTGCTTACCTCTTTGTGGTAAGCAATCTAAGGACCGTCCGAGGGAGGTTCGGGCCTCGTCTCGGACGGTCGTGGTGTTTCGATAGCAGTGGGCGGTGAGGACCGCCCTGAATCCCGGGTGTACGGTGTGTACGCGGGTGTTCTGTTAGCACGATACGCTCTTATGCGTCGGCGGGGTATTGTGAAAGTGTCTCTACTCCTAGCTGTGTGTACAGTGTGTTCTTGAGTAGTGTTAACCGAAACTGGGATGGTTTGTCGGTCTGTATCACAAACGCACGTGACCACGTTTTTCTTTTATCCGATGGTATCACTAGTGACCTGGAATGAAATTATGTAACTACTGTGGTATCGCGCTTCTTCTAATTCAAAACTTTAATCGTAACTGTTCTACGACCAATAGTATTAAATGAAATTCACTCACCGTAATCGGCAGGATTGTGATAACTCGGGCAATGTAAGCTCATCGACGACAGGAACGGCACCAGACCACTGACTTTACCCTGATATATACATTGCCCGTCGGCCAAAGTGTATAAAAAATCGAACATCTCAAACAATCTCGCGGACGGTTGATGTATGGTGCATATAATAGTTCTGCCGCCTCTGGCTAATGATTTCAACAGCGATATGCATTGGAAACACGATGAACTATCCAATCCCGAAGTAGGTTCATCGAAGAACATCACTGGTGGATTGTTAACCAACTCTAAAGCTATCGACAGGCGTTTCTTTTGACCGCCCGATAGGTTTATAGTTCGTGTATCGGCAGCATCGACAAGGCTCAGCATCTCTAAGATTTCGTCTATGACGATCTTCTTTGCGGCCACCGTCATGTCCTTCCCTAGCTTTAGATTGGCCGATACGTACATCGCTTCCCGTATAGTGAGATGAGGTAGAAGACAGTCGTCCTGCATTATATAGCAGGAGAGTTTCCTAAATCGTCGGAGATTTCTCTCTTTGCCATTTATGAGTATTGATCCGGTCACGTTGGAGGTTCTGCAACAGGTATTTATCAATTAGTTTTGTAATAATAATAACATATTTGTATAGCGAATGAATAAGGACGTGATAATCAATATTGGGTATACCTAGCGAACCATATCTTTCTCCAAATACTGACTGCACCAGCACTTGTAGCCGGCAAGACTCTGTCAACCGAATGACAGCGGTTTTTTTTTATTATTGTAAGTTGAGTAAAGCTAACAGTCTATCTTCCGGCAAGTGGCTAGTCTATGGAAAACTGAAAACAACTTCACTTCGAAGAAGGTTATGGATGCGTTGTCACCCCTGGTGGACTAAAATGGAGCGTCTCACAGCCCGTAATTATACAGGCTCTCTTTACTTTTCAAACCGGAACACAACAGCAGTTGGACTGCTGCTTTTTCAACCACGCTCTTACCCATTGCTGCAGTAATGGGTAAGAGCGTGATACTCGTATCTACCCAGATGACTCCTAGGCAGAGAAAGAGTCTAGCACGTGCTAAAAAGAGAATTAGCTGAACCCAAATCCGACTGACTAGTAATTACTAGTGTGAGCTTGCCGAAAATAATTGTGTACGTGCAAACCTTCCAAGAAGTAAACCTTTACAGGCGCTTTATTCTAAAGTAGTAAATCTAACGAGAGTGGAAAATACGTCGCGACCTATGCGAAGTAAACGAGGTAGATTGGACTTCTATTTGTTACAGTAACTAAAGAAGCAGCTGATCGTGTGAAGATTTTTGTATTGCAGTGGGTCGAAACAGGCATACGTCACAATGGCAGTGAGGTGAGAGGTGATTCGATGAGGACGGGCAAAATATCAACTATGATAGAAATAAATAGAAGGTATGTTATGGATACCTATGTCGTGAAATGGGAACCATATATTAATAAAAAAAGACATTTTGATCACAAAGCTCATGAGTCGAAAGCTGTTTCCGCTCTTAAAAATCCAGCTCGTTTCGTGTAGTAAGCGTAGCTGGCGCCGTGCCAGAGCTTTAGCATTCTTAAATTGTTAACCGTAGTAAATACCTAACGCATTTGTTGACTGTCTTTAAAAATGTAACGTGAATCAGTCTGTTATAAAAAAAAATTACGTTTCACTTGAAAGTGTGCTTTTATTCGCCGGTTATCCGATGAATCAAGGATGTTTACAATGACGTTGTTTTAGTATCTGGACTGGAGCACAGTGACACTCTATTCACAGGGTGACAACCTATTTTCAGACTGCTTTTATGACTCCATAAAAGTAGTCTGTAAAAGTTCACTGCTGCACAGTGGCCTTCTCTCAAACAAATGAGAGAGCTTCGGAGCCGAAAAGGCCACGATGCTCCAGTCCGGATTGGCGGACTTCAAGCATCCTCGATACAATGTTTTTGATTCCGGTTTCCTCACAATGTTTTCCCTCACCGCTGAGTACTGTGTGAATTTCGTATTTAAAATTGCTGTGAACAATTTTTGAGGAGCAAACACCGGGGTTGGAAATCAGGTCACTGGCGCTCTATGAGACTAAACCGTGTGCCCATCAAACCATCTAACGGGCAGATTTTTTTTTGTGTAAAGTCAACCAACCGTCCAGTTCACCTGATGGTGAGTGATTGCTACGACCCATGGTCACTTGCGTCTATTCTAGATTTAAGGGTAATTTTTTTTAAGTGTTAAAAAAAAGGGAAAATGTCTAATGACATGGTAACACCCTGACTAACATGGAATGCTTCTCTTATCATACGTAATAACAGCGTTACGCTGCCGAAGCGTGGAGAATTTTCCAGAGCTATAACATATCTGGTAGAGAGGCTCTACTACAGATGAATATTTCAAATCATCTAAAAAATTATCATGTGAAAACCAACGTACACAATAGTTTGCTAATCAACGACGGCGTGGCTCATCGATTAGCGTACCAGTCCTGGGTTCGAATCACAGACGAAGTCTATCGACGTCGTGTGATGTTAGTCATGTGTATTTGATACTGCATCTGACCCTAAGTTCAATTAAGATTGAAGGGAGGGTCAGATGCGATAAGTCGCATAAACATTACATCAGGTATGATAAAGACGAGTGTGTACCTTTGTTTGAGCATACACTTACAGCACTATAATATCTCTTGCGCAGTTGACAAATGCCGATAGTGGTCGGAAGTTGACGTCGTGCTTGAAATCGTCCAGGAGAACATCTCACATCTCACACCCCTCATCTCTCTTTCCCGCTCTCTCTCTCTCTAATCAAACATTTTACACGAATATTATACGTAAACTTACTTGTATCCCGCTAAAATGTTCATGAGAGTACTTTTCCCAGCGCCCGAAGGTCCCATAATGGCTGTCAGCTCGCCGGAGCGGAAGGTCCCGTTGATACATTTGAGCAACGCCTTGTAGCCACGCTTTCTGCCCTCGCTAACAGAGTAGGAGAGATCGGAGAACTCTATGTCGACGGGCGGACGTTTGGGGAGATGGGTGAGCGACGCCATCGGTTTCTTCTGGTCCCCACAGTCGTTGTGTATTTTGGGGACGAGGGCTGTCATGGCTGCCGTGCCAGCGCCGCCGTTGCATAGATTCATCTGTGAGCCTCTGTGAAGTGAAAAAAAAAAACACTATAGAATTAATTCAATTAGCGGCAGGAGTACGGAGAAATATACCATCTATTGCTGATGCGAATGTAATTTAAAGTGCCAATAGCCTAATGGGTTAGGTTTAGGATTACGAAACATGACGTGTTATGTTCGGACCCGCCATTCGATTATTGTCGTGAACAACTCCAGATACAAGCTGCAATGCTTAGTTGTTGAGTTAGCAGGAATATTAGTACTTAAAAAATAACATTGCTAGTATTATTGGTGACCGACTGAGTTTCTCTTGTGTTTACCTACACGAATTGCACGTGGACGAACACCCAGACAGGAAACTGTTATTTGCAGTCCATACAAATAATAATACCGAGCGGAAATCGAACTCGTGACCCACAGCGAAACACATATAAACACAAAACAAATTATAAAAAAAATATTGACAATTAATATTATCTTTTGTACTAGTTTCACAAAACATTTTATTTATTTATATTAGTACCGACCGGTTTCGCCTTAAGACATTTTCAGGTTATTCAATTATAATTGAAAATAAGCCATTATATAATTGAAACGAAACATATCAAGGTTGTCATATCTAACAGGAGATTTGGATTTTGAAAACAGTTTGTAAGTGGTTTGCAAGTGGTATCTGTAGAGACAAATTTCCTGGAAACAATTAAATAAATATTCAATATTCTGATGATATTGTGGCGATGTAATAGAGTTTAAATTGATACTTTGTGTAGAGTATGGTCGTGGTGTTTTGACTAATGCTATTGCTTAAGGTTACCAGTGTAAAGGATATGCACCTGAGAAATAAGAAAATAACATTCAAATCTGTATGAAGTGTATTTAAAATAATAATAAATATAATATCCCATGCAAGCAAGCAAGGTCTCTTTGGTCTATTTGAGACGGTTTTAAAGCCGGGAAGCTCCAAAGCTAGATAGACTTTATATGTCTGCCGCTGAGCACTTGTTGAATTGGAGCAGTTTTAAAATTTCAAGTTAACATTTTTATAATGCCGGCACCAATATTCGAACTGCGCAGCGCAGAGACGATGTCCAAGGGGTCCAAGGCAACCTCCCACCATGATGGTAAGTGATTACCGTCGCCCACGTACATTTACAACACCAGAGGGGCTGCAGGTGCGTTGCAGGCATTTAAGGATATTTAAAGTTGTGAGGGAGGATAAGGACGATGGTTGGGGAGAGGGAGAGAGCCTCCGGTAACCTCACTCAACGAACGAAACGCAGGAGCACAAGATGCCTCTACTTCACGCCGTTATTCTGCGATGTCATGATGCTACCCCGGCCGAGCCGGCCCATTCCAGTAGCTAAAGTCTGCGCTTGGCTCTACCGTGTACCAAAGGTGGTGAAACCACTGTCTGAAAACCTGCATGACTCAGTGATAATAAAAAAAAAATTGGGTACATGTGAAGTACACCAACATGCACATGAGCAGCGGCCACAAATATACAATAGCCAAAAGTTTATAGGCTGCTACAACTATAAATCAAAATAAAACCATCTTTTTATTTTCACTCCGAGGTACACAGAGTAGCCAATTGTATCATCATCGCGGGTGCATCGCGAACGGCGTCTAATTTTTTTTTAAGGTCTGATTTCCCTAGACTGTGGCTCGGGAAACTACAAATCTCTGAAATAAAGAGACCAGCTCGAGCGTACTAATGAGAACCAGAATTTAAAAAAAATTTAAATAAAGCTTTTCTCAGAAGAATTCATACGGATATTCAGAAGTATACAACAGAACAGATACAGACAGAATTTGTTTGGAGAAAAAGAGGCTTGTCCACCCATCACTTTTAACATGAGTTAGAATTAATCTGACTTTTAATAAGAGTGTTGTTCGTGATTACCTAATAGATCATTGACAATATTTGGCTTATCTACATTTATGTATTTCCGATTTTTATTACATATTTATTTATGTATCTTTTTAAATATTTGTATACGTATTTGTGTATTTTATGTTATAAATATTTATTTAATTACATAGTGTGTTTATATGTATTTATTAACTTATTATTCTAGGACTCTACCTATAGTTTTTTTTTAATCTTTGTTTTATACCTGCCAACTACCTTTCACCATAACAAGGGTTGACTGGTAGAGAATGCCACTTGGCATTAAGTCAGCCCGTTGTAACCTTAAGCTTAAGGCTAACAATAAACAACAAATAAATTAATTAATCCATGATGAAATAGTAAAAAGGTTCAGTTTCATTATAACCCGGCAATATTTAATATCCACAAAGTGTGTACTCTAAAAAAATGTACGTATAAATGTAGGTACTCTGTGACTTAGATTAAGGTTGCATCGGATCACTGGACCTGACTGACTTAGTGATCCGGAAGCCTGCGATTTAATTCTATCCGAATTTATTAATAGTAATATAAAATGTCCGCAACAGTATACATACTTTTGTGCGTGACTGTACAGCGATTTGGATGGAAGCCAAACCAACGCTCGCCGGTCGATATTGCAAAACTGTTTCAAGCAATAGGCACAAGTTGGTTCATACATTTAAGTCCTCGTTACGGCCATGTTTATAAAACAGAGCCGTGGTAGCATAGTGGTCAGGGCGCTCACTAAGGTTTGTTTTTTTATAGAAGAAGGGAGCAAACGATCATGCGGCTCACCTGATGGTAAGTGATTAATGACGCCCACGAAACAATACCAGAGCAGCTACAGATGCTCTGCCGGCCTTTAAGGAAGGAATAGGCTCTTTTCTTGAAGGTCCCTAAGTCGTTACTGTTCGGAAATACCGCTTGCGATAACTGATTCCACAAAGTCACTTCGACTTTAGCAGTAGCAGAAAACTTCGAGTAAAACGCACTGTGATGGAATGCCAACTACTAAACACCGGCACTACTAAAATTGTTAATAGCAATTTTAAGTGCTGTATTTACCAAGTGCTCGGCGGTGAAGGAAATCATATCGCGAGGAAACCTGCATGTCTGAGAAATAACATAAAAAAAAATATTTCGTGGACATGTGAAGTCCGCCAACCCGCACTGGAGCAGCGCGGCAGACTCTTCCCGGCTCTAAAACCCTCTCAGATATTTGAGAAGAAGAACTTTGACCAGCAATGCGCTGGCAATAGGCTGCTTCTTTACTTTACTTACAAAAACCATAAGGATACTGTCACTCATAGTGGTAGACATAGATTACGGATTTTCATTTTAAACAACATAGCGTAATTAACTGGGCTTCCGCAACCTCGTTGTTCGCCTATATGTAACTAGACTATATAAATAGAGTGTAATGGGTTGCGCTTCTCGTCGACGGGTTTGCTCCAAACAATTTCTTATTTTTTTTATGGAAGAGACGGCAAACGAGCACGTGGTTTACCTGATGGTAAGTGATTACCGTCGCCCACATACATCTGCAACACCATAGATGCTGCAGGTGCGTTTCCGGTCTTTAAGGATATTTGGGAGATGGGAGGGAAGAGGAGGGAAATAGGGAGAGGGTGTGGGCCTCCGGTTACCTAACTCACCGAACGAAACGCAGAAGCACAAGATGCCCATTCGAGCAGTAGCTAAAGCCGCCGCTTGGCTTTGCCATAATACTTTCAAGGCTATTCCCTTGGTTGCCGATCTATGCCTCTTATTTCAACGGACGCCAGGGGCGAGAGATTGTTGCGATGTTACCCCACCGGTTGTACTACTGATTAGCGGTTACCCCAGACGGCTCCTGGGTAGACAAGGAGTACCACACAAAAAACCGATGGGACCGATGTACCAATTGGTACAGGAAATTTGGAACACTATGCCAGCCGTATCGATCGGAGCCGATCTCTTCCGCCCATTATGCCGAATACAGATCGCTTTATCAAAGTCGAACGACCTCTCTATTTACGTCATTGTTGTCTATACTTCTATTCTAATATATAAAATTATTTGTATTTCTTTTTATTGGATTGGTGTGTTTGACTCTGAACAGATATAATATCTTTGTCGTAACTTAATTTAATTAAATTTAGAATTTAGCGGATTTTGATAAAAAGAAGTAAAGTAACAGTCTGTAAGTGCCCACTGCTGGGGAAAAGCCTCCTTCTCAAATACTAGTATCAGAGAGGGTTTAGGAGCCGGGAAGGGCCCGCCACGCTGCTCCAGTGGGCGTTGGCGAGCTTCAAATATCCTCGAAATAATCTTTTTATTATTTCTCAGACATGCAGGTTTCCTCACGATGTTTTCCTTCACCGTTTGAATCACCGGATTTTTATTGAATTTTCTAAAATGTTCCCTGTGATTATGAATGTCGTGAACGTAATTAAGCAAAGATGTAAATGTGGAAAAGGACATAGGATACTTTTTGTCTTATTTAAAAGTTCTCTTGGGAACAAACGGATAGCTGTTAGTTCATTTTATAAATCTGTGACGACTCTAGTTATATCTTTTGTTTATTAGTATACTAGTGCTTGCGATACTAGGCCAAACTTTTTCTAATACAAGACGTAAGTTTTTTTTTAAACCCCTAATTCTAGATGTTACTGAAATGTTTGTTAATCCCTCCATAGAAATAAATATTTGTGTTGGGAAATGATGATTTTCACTTAGCTGTTATACAGGCTGAATGCGACGTTGCGACATTTTAGATAAGTCACTTCCAAATCATGTGTCAAATATTTTTTATACACTCGGAATTGCAGTAGATAAGTCACAAGACATTTTTATTTTTTGTTATTTTGTCTCAAGATATATATGCGTTAATAGTTAATGAGTACAACGGCACCCAGATCAAAGACCTTATCTACCGTCCGTGTCGGGGTCCGCTGTCTGCGTTTGAAGTCGCCGACCAGCCGACAAAGAAATCCTGCGAGGTCGACGAGCTTGCCGAGGTTACTGAACTATTATTCATGACTAATGGTGTTAGCGTTTTGCTTTTATAATAAGATACTATTCCGTTAGTATGTGGACTGATAAGTCAAAGATGGCCGCCGTGAAACTCGCGTAAGGGCTGATGGTGCACATCACTTTTAGTCAACACGGAAAAAGTCTCTTTGTTTATTATGAAAGTATTCATTAGTGTGAGAAAGATGAAAAAGTTCCACATCTATTGCTAGGCAGTTGGAATTATAGTATCTGTCATCACACATTGTTCATAGAGTATTTTTATGTCAAAGACAACCATTCGCTTTTTTCGTGCATATAATGTAGTAAACAAGCAAATACTATTTTTTTTATTTATTTATTTATATACACACAAAAAGGCATGAAAACATTAAAACATAGTATTAGTACAAGGGGTACACTATTTAATTTTTTTTTAAATTACTTGTTAAACAAAGTAATTTATATATTTAACTAATAATGTTTATTATCGTATTGTATTCACATCTTTAAAAATTTGTCTCAGCTGTGTGTTTTTTACTAATTACATATTTTCCAATAAGACTGTCGAAAGCTCTATGTCGGCTTTTTTTCAATAGGAAATTTTATAAGGATTCAAAAAGCGTAATTGGTTTTAAGGCGGGTATAGTAATTAACTCAATATTGATGATTTAATGACAAGTGGTGCGTCAACTGTCAAACTGACAGAAATGACCATGCTAGCAGAGCTGAGATTTGAAAAATGCTTTTTAATTTTATTCCAAAATTTTTTTTTTTTAACTATTTCCAAACAATGATCACCTGATTAGTACTAACGAAGTGTTCATTAAATATCAATGAGGTCACATCAAAACCGTATAAGGTTACGACACGCTAAAAGCTTTTTTTTTTTAATGTTTGTGTTCCTCTGTGAATTATTGATGGGATATGTATCCGTTATGGTAATAATGACACATTCACAACTGTCCGCGGCCGGATTTCTCGTATCTAAGTCCACCGTCGCCGTGCTCTTGACCCTTTATTTTTATTATATCATTCGAACATGTTGCATGACTTTTGGCAGTACGCGCAACCTACCTACTTTTAAGTGGTAGATAGAGACTATAAAATAGATCTATTATGAGGACATTAATGATGTGTGGAAGTAACTCTTAATCTGCACTTGCAAATTCCTGGCTACATTTGACATTGCATTGATTTTTATACTGTGTTTTTGTTTGTATTTCATTCCTATGCGAAACGGTTTTTTATATACCTGTACGTTTTTCATGTACAGACAGAGTATTTAAAATTTTTAAATTTTTCATGTTAGTGTGTTATTAATTTTTCTAGTTTCTATATTATCATAATTTATAATCTATGTAAATCTATTCTTGGTAGAGCCAAGCGGCAGTTTTTGCTGCTGCTCGAATGGGCGGGCTCGACCGGGGTAATACCACGACCTCGCTGAATATCGGCATGAGGTAGAGGCATCTTGTGCTTCTGCATTTCATTCGTTGAGTAACCAGAGGGTAACCAGAGGCCCTCTCCTCCCTCCTCATTCTCTCTTCCATCTCGCGCATACCCTTAAAGATCGGCAACGCACCTGCAGCTCCTCTAGTGATGCAGATGTAAGTGGACGACGGTAATCACTTACCATCAGGTGAGCGTTTGCTAGTTTATCACTTTTCCCAAGAAAAAAAAAACCAAAGACCGACTGCCGTCTTAAAGGTGATTTCACACGATAAAAAAAATAAGCTCTCTCGCCCGTATAGCCACTGCCAGGGTGGCAGAGCTCTAGATACTTCGTTAGTCCCAGGACCGGGGGAGCCGTTGCCCCCCGAGATGACGTCCGGGTAAAGAGGGTAACCTCGAGGCCCGCAACCTGCCATAGGCAGAAGATACAGCTCGTTAGTTCATTACTTCGCAAGTTCCATTCGAGCTTATATAGAACAACGTGACAGGTGATGAGCCTGCCTATGTCTTAGTTTCCAGGTCAATGATACAATCGTACATCAATTTCTAAAACTCTCAACATGGTCTTCCGACTTGAAGGCATATTTCTCACTCGTCTGTATTGATAGTAATTATTGATTATTAATGTTAATCATTGTAATTAAAAATTACCTAACCGACGTATATAACATATTTTCTTATAATAAACAGGCGCATAAGATGAACACTATCTGTATCATTAAGTCGCCAAACCGATCTAAGACGAATGAATATTTATAGATTGAATTTACTATAAGCAACACGTTTTCTGCCTACATCGCCGTGGCATATCAGAGCACGAGCATTCTACTTTACATGGTTATCTTTATCCCCGTTTAATTTATTTGCTAATACTTTGAAAGATTTCTGTATAGAATATATTCATGCGGAAAAATTCAGAATAAATTTCAATATAAACTATGAATGTCTTTTTTATTGACGGTCAATTCGAAGATAAACTCAAATTCTTTGTATCTTTTTGGAATACATGAATGAAATATTTTTTTTTAAATAACTTTCCGATATTATTAACAACATTTTCCATTAAGTCTTTTGGTCTTGATTAATTGTTAAACTGTAATTAACATTTGTTTAACATAATACGGTGTGTTTTTTTTTAATGAATATTATACGAGAAGAGTCTATTGTGTACTTAGGTTTAACTAATATATTAATACATTTTATAATCAAAGATATACTGAAAGACGGTTATTGATACGATAATAATAAATAAAATGGTAAGATTATGTTTGACTGCATTCGAATCGAGAA
This sequence comes from Bhutanitis thaidina, assembly GCA_029286595.1. Lineage (NCBI taxonomy): Eukaryota > Metazoa > Arthropoda > Insecta > Lepidoptera > Papilionidae > Bhutanitis > Bhutanitis thaidina. The sequence goes on from JAGSMS010000022.1 coordinate 1,363,817, forward strand.
AAAGCAATAGGCTTAAAATAGAGATAGGGCACTTTGTAGTAGATATATGTTGCTGAGCCATTGTGTATACGGACTCGGAACAGAGCGGTTGCGCTGTTGAGACTGTTGCCGAGTTGCTACAATCGCATAAATTAAATTTAAAAAGTATATTATACCTCTTACAAGTCTTTCGGTGCAGCAGTATAACTATCTGAAGGACTATGCCTATTTTAATTCACGGACTACCTAAATAACTAAAATAAGAAATTCGATTTATTAAAGAATACGAAAGACATTTATATATATTCAAGGCTGTGTGTATTTCTGTAGATACTATATATAAATTACGTACGTACAATAATATCTCTAGCCGAAAATAATGTGCCTCGTTGACATATAGTGTTAATACTATAATGTTTAAGATTGCCTTATGCTGCGTTGTATTTTTTGTGTAAAATATACATTTTAAAGCACTGCGTCGGTATTGTATGGAAATGCCTCTTAATTATATAATAATATTAACAAACTTGTTAGACACTACCCTGGCGGCATAAATTTGTTTCGTCACTCTTCCATTATTCATTCCCTCCACCAGTCAAATGTACGATTTCAGATGAGCAATTTAATAGACATATGCTTTAAGCTAATTTAAATCATGCACACTCATTAATATCCCGACGTAATCAAATTACTACCTTGTTGCGTCTCTGTTTGCAATTTACTCTGTAACCGAACGGATGGCTGATTCCGATTCAACTAAGTTGCTTTCTATGTCGAAACATTCATCATCATCATCATCATCATTTCAGCCTAGTAGAAGTCCACTGCTGAACATAGGCCTCCCCCAAAGATTGCCACGAAGCACGGTCCTGAGCCACCTGCATCCATCGACTTCCCGCAACACTGCGCAGGTCGTCACTCCATCTTGTGGGGTGTCGAAATCTTGTCGAAACATTGAATGGATACAATTATTGATTAGTAATAAACTTTTTAAATGTCCCAAGGTCGCGTTCATTTTTAAGATATGGACCACATCTCCATTGAAGTATTATCGATTGAAAACCTACGCCTACATATTTAAATTTATCAGACATAACATTTCACAGCTTTGTGGTAGAGTCAATAGGCGGCTTCTGCTGCTCTTCGAATCGGTCGGCTCGACCACGACCTCGCAGAACACCGGCGTGAAGTAGAGGCATCATAGGTCACCGGAGGCCCACTCCCCTTCCCTATCCTCCGCCCCCTCATCTTCCCTCTCATCTCATCTGCACCTCTGGTGTTGCAGATGTCTTTTAATCACCGTGTACAAACGTGGTTGACGTTTTTGTAAATACATAAGACGCAGATATATTGTGTGGTTGGACGGAACCCGCGATGAGCGAGCACAACCCTTACTTGGCCGGTTTATATTACTCGTAGTTTTACTTCAGAGTTTGCACTACACACATTTGTACGTTGGTATGTTTATTTTACCGGGATATATATTAGTCTGCATATACCTCAGGGTCAAAAACTCCACACCAAATTTCATCAAAATTGGCACACTAATTTTGCTAAGAATATGAACAGACAGTTATTTCCACATTTATAATAATAGTATTTTTTTTATAGAAGATTCGGCAAACGAGCAAGCGGTTCACCTGATGATAAGTGATTACCGTCGCCCACATACATCTGCAACACCACAGATGCTGCAGGTGCGTTGCCGGTCTTTAAGGATATTTGTATAGGAAGATATAAGTATATTAAGATATAATTTATAAATAATAGCCTTGTTAATATATAGGCAAATAATTAATCTCTTTTTCAACACAGAACTGACTTAATTCCAGGGAGTGTTAAAAACAACATCTCAACTCATATCAAATATTATATTTCAAACAATTTTCAACATTAGTACTTAACTTAAACAATATGCAAAAATCGTTAATTGTACAAAGTTGGCTTGGCACCATAAAGACTTCCACATTTTTTTTTATGGCAAAGGGGCCAAACGAGCAAAGGGCTATCCTGACGGTAAGTGATTACCGTCACCCACGTACATCTGCAACACCAGAGGAGCTGCAGGGACGTTGCCGGTCTTTAAGGATATTTGTATAGGAAGATATAAGTATATTAAGATATAATTTATAAATAATAGCCTTGTTAATATATAGGCAAATAATTAATCTCTTTTTCAACACAGAACTGACTTAATTCCAGGGAGTGTTAAAAACAACATCTCAACTCATATCAAATATTATATTTCAAACAATTTTCAACATTAGTACTTAACTTAAACAATATGCAAAAATCGTTAATTGTACAAAGTTGGCTTGGCACCATAAAGACTTCCACATTTTTTTTTATGGCAAAGGGGCCAAACGAGCAAGCGGTTCACCTGATGATAAGTGATTACCGTCGCCCACATACATCTGCAACACCACAGATGCTGCAGGTGCGTTGCCGGTCTTTAAGGATATTTGTATAGGAAGATATAAGTATATTAAGATATAATTTATAAATAATAGCCTTGTTAATATATAGGCAAATAATTAATCTCTTTTTCAACACAGAACTGACTTAATTCCAGGGAGTGTTAAAAACAACATCTCAACTCATATCAAATATTATATTTCAAACAATTTTCAACATTAGTACTTAACTTAAACAATATGCAAAAATCGTTAATTGTACAAAGTTGGCTTGGCACCATAAAGACTTCCACATTTTTTTTTATTTTAATAGTGCAAGATGGTCCCGCGCTCCGAGAGTTCGGTGCATTTTGTGTATTTACCAATTGCGTTTTCTTTTATTCATTTCGAATCGGTTTTGATAATATGTTGTTTTACTTCAGAGTTTGCGCTATAGTCGCTCTTGTTTGTAATGCCGTTATAACGAGATAGAACGAAAACAGAAAACGTTGAAATAAATACGATTGTTGTAAAGGGATACCTAATTTTTGTTTGAGCATATCCACCATAGTAACACATGATGTGTGAAAATTTCAAAGCGCTAACTATTACGGTTCAAAAGATACACAGCCCTTTAAGGGCAGGACAGACATACAGACGGTGTACGGAACCCGAAGATTGAGTAAAATACATTAAAAGTGCAAAGAGAGAAAGGCGTGGTTATATGTGACTCTAATATTTAACTTTCTTTACGAGTAATTTTGCCAGTCTCCATACATAACGGTTTCCGAGACGGTGTCACAATTTCACTGTAGTGAAAATTTTATCTTATCAGTAACCATACAAGTTTGTTTATCGTTTGACAATGGAGTTTTGAGATATTTCAAACTTCCTTGAACCTGAAAACTGCCTCAACAACAGTAAACGGTGAATGGTTCGAATTAGAGCAATATTATTCGTGTGACGTTCGAATTTTAAATCCGCACCGTTCTATAACGGATGTCCGTTTCATCACTGGTGAGGCGTTATTATCTTTGTGTGCGTTACAATAACTGTTTGCATTGTTACCATGTTACTGATAACAGAACTGCTTTAGGTTATTAGGTAACGGGTTTTGTAAATAATATTTGTAATGCTTTATCTAAATCTAGAATTATTACGTAACGATGCTAACCTAAATTCCTAATATAATAATTTTACTTCAATAATTTAAAACTTTTTTAATTTTTAATTCGCTTTAGAAATAGTAAATTATTCATATTTTTTTTCATGGTGTAGGGGGCAAACGAGCAAGCGGCTAGCCTAACACCAGAGGAGGCGCAGATTCGTGGCCGGTTTAAGGATATTCGGGAGTTGGGAGGGAGGATGAGGATGGGGATGGGGGATTGGCTGTACCGCGTAACTTAGTATTCATGTACGCATGCAATGCACAAAACTAATGTAATTTTATCATCCTTTTACAATACGAGTTACTAGTTGGGCTAAACAACAATTCGAATGACACAAAGATAATGGCCACATTTAAAATTAAAAATGTTTTATTATTTTTTTTATTTTAATAGTGCAAGATGGTCCCGCGCTCCGAGAGTTCGGTGCATTTTGTGTATTTACCAATTGCGTTTTCTTTTATTCATTTCGAATCGGTTTTGATAATATGTTGTTTTACTTCAGAGTTTGCGCTATAGTCGCTCTTGTTTGTAATGCCGTTATAACGAGATAGAACGAAAACAGAAAACGTTGAAATAAATACGATTGTTGTAAAGGGATACCTAATTTTTGTTTGAGCATATCCACCATAGTAACACATGATGTGTGAAAATTTCAAAGCGCTAACTATTACGGTTCAAAAGATACACAGCCCTTTAAGGGCAGGACAGACATACAGACGGTGTACGGAACCCGAAGATTGAGTAAAATACATTAAAAGTGCAAAGAGAGAAAGGCGTGGTTATATGTGACTCTAATATTTAACTTTCTTTACGAGTAATTTTGCCAGTCTCCATACATAACGGTTTCCGAGACGGTGTCACAATTTCACTGTAGTGAAAATTTTATCTTATCAGTAACCATACAAGTTTGTTTATCGTTTGACAATGGAGTTTTGAGATATTTCAAACTTCCTTGAACCTGAAAACTGCCTCAACAACAGTAAACGGTGAATGGTTCGAATTAGAGGCAATATTATTCGTGTGACGTTCGAATTTTAAATCCGCACCGTTCTTTAACGGATGTCCGTTTCATCACTGGTGAGGCGTTATTATCTTTGTGTGCGTTACAATAACTGTTTGCATTGTTAACATTCATGAGCGGCTTTGTATTTAATTGTTTTTTATAAAATGTTTTAAAGTCAAACCTAAGCATCTGGCAATGTTTTCTCGGATATCTTTGTTAATAAAATAGCGTCTGAATGTGCGTCCAAGACCAAATAAAGCTGTATTAGGCATGGCAATGTAATGACTGTCGCGTGGCTAGCCGACCAGACAGATGACATGGCTCTTGGGTTCGAATCCCAACTGTTTGACTTAAAACAAAGTATTGATCTTCCTCCAATATTTTCACATAAGCGTTATGTCGTATACAAAAAGTTTTTTTTATAACATAGGAAAGACAAAGGACCTTACACTCCACAGATTCCTTGTCACCCCCGAGAACCAAGATGGAATGTTACTCAGGTCCAAACAATACTAACTCTAACTCTCTAAGCCTTTCGAACCGGAACCCAACAGCAGTGACACTGCACTGACATCTGGCGGAAGAAATGGGCACAGAGGGTGCCACCTACTCAGATGTCTAGACAGAAAAGGAATCTTACAATATAGAACGTTTCATACGTAGACGATTTTTAATATGACCGTGGTTTCATAAACTTTTAATAGCGCACAAACTTACCCTGTGAGTTGACCGTTATTGAGCTGTTCTGGTGACTTCATCTGGGAGAAGGTGACTTTGTCGCTGAGCTCGCCGCGGCTGCCGCGCACGACCAGCGGCAGGTGGATTTGGGTACTCTTCGACTCCATCTTTATCCCCGGCGTCATCGCGCACTGACCATCCTGGGACAGTAGGCCCTGGAAAAAATGCAGTAAACACTTCAGTCAGTCTTTTAAATATTATTTATATACATATTATATCAGATTTGTTTTCATTTCATTACTTCAATTCACTTTAGTTTAATTAGAGATAAGACAAAGTTTTCGTAAAGGAAAACCATAAATTTAAGTGTAGGTTGAAGAGTTCTTTTTTTTACTAAAGTTCGAAAGCAACTTTTGCCAAAAATGTCGGTTAAAAAGTAAGAGTAAAACAAAGATCTCCATGGTGCTACTTACATAATTTAAAACTCCGGGACTCATTTGTTAGTGAATCGGATAAGAGAAGGACAAGCGACGGCTTTTGCTGTTGCTCGAATGGGCCGGCTCGCCCGGATTATTACCACGACCTCGAAGAATGCCGGCGTGAAGTAGAACTGTCAAGTCTACTACGCAGGAGATGTTATATACTTTTTTTTTTAAGGGAAAGACGGCAAACGAGCAAGCGGTTCTCCTGGTGGTAAGTGATTACCGTCGCCTACGTACAACTGCAACACCAGAGGAGCTGCAGGTGCTTTGCTCTATTTCACGCCGGTATTCTGCGAGGTTATGGTTCCACCCCGGTCGAGCCGGCCCATTCGTGCAGCAGCAAAAGTCGCCGCCCGGCTCTAACACGACTAAAAATTTAATTGCTCAGATCTCTCCCCAGAATTATTAAGAAGATAATATTCAGGAAAATAACAAGTGAAACTATTCTATAATACTATAAGGTGTATTTACTAACGATCAATCCGTTAATCGTACAAACGAATAGATTGCATATTCTGGGAATTATTTCTTTTCATTTCCATCGCGTTGTCTGTAATGTCTGTAATACGTATACATAAGAGGTCAGGTTCACGTGCTACCGTATCCTACCGTACAATCTAATAACCGAAGTTAAAATAGAAATTCTTCCCCCACACGCATGGGTTGTAACAGACCTACAAATGTCAGTTATTTTCCTACCTGTGCCGGAAGCAAGTTCAGGGATGTAGATACTCAAGTTATTTCAGGCGCACTGAATTGCAAAAAATGTTTAACGAATGTAACTTGGGGAAGTGTGAAGGCACAGCCATGTAATTTAAAAGGAATTTAGACACAGAGATGTATAGATATTTTGAGATAAGCTGGTAATTCAAGAGCGGGACATTCTGAAACGCCGGCTAAAGTATAGTAAGTTCAAACATATTATTTGCACCGACTTATTGTTGGAGAATAATAAAATGAGAGGAGAAGACAGTACGGTACGGTTCAGTATTGACATTTTTAAGTTAGTAAAGTATTTTTTTTTTTATTTGTTATTTAAATAATAATTGTTACACTGCTGATTGGCAGCAGAAATGGATTTGTGGACGGTACTTACCCTAACGAATGCTAGACAGAGACAGAGAGAACCCTGCTTTTAGTCGTTTCAAACCACTAACTATTGAAGAAACATATCATGTAAGTATATGACGTAACTTTTATCTTTTCTACCGCCACTAAAGCGCCGATAAAAGTTAGCCTTTTTTTTTATTTACATGGGGAAATGCCTAACGCATACCCGCCCTCTCGGGGGGAAGGACGGGTTATGTCGGGTTTGCACCGACTAAAACCCCATGGTGTTCCACCTTCGACGCATGTCGGCATAGCCTGTCCCTGTATGGAACATATGCCCATACTCACCACGCCAAGCAGGCGGGATTTTGAGCGCAATGCCAGTACAGTCACACTAGAGATTCTGCTTCCCATCACTTGTCTGTGTGTTATGAGTTCCGCACATTAGATATTATGACACAAACACTCCTACACATGGTCTAACTAACAGTCCTAAACATGGACCGAATTTGATGAAATTTTCTAAATACAAAATTTCATCCAAATCGTTAGAGCCGTTTCCGAAAATTAATCACATATATATATAATTAAATACATGAATCAATTGCTGACTTTATCTGTTACTTCAGAGCACTAAATATTTACAATGTAATTTTTGTATTTTTGATTTTGATAGCGTATAATGAAGGTATTTCTTAAGAAATGCTTATTACATTTTCTTAAATTGGAGTCTACATGAAGGTAGTTACGGGAATCTAAAACTTGGATAACAAGAGAGCGAACTTGAAAATCTAATAACTTTTATACAATAAGAAGTAAAGGTGGTAATATAGGAACACATCGTTCCATAACATCCATCGAAAAAAGAGGGATAGACAGCAACCTATCGCACAAAGTGTTTCTACGAGTGTCAACCCACCTGCCAAGATAGACCAAGAAGACTTGGCAAATATATCGCAATGCACTCGTTGGCCAACCTCGTGAATTTGGCATCGATGATTACGAAACGAATTATTCTATAGTCGGTATGTCTGTAGTTGTTGATAATTATCTTTTATATATATAAGCCAATAGTAGTCCAAGAGAGCGTCAACAGAAACCGGCTTACTTTGGGAAGCTGAACCATTACTCAGCAGGCTGGGCTGGTACTAGTGCTACTCGCTGCTCCCCATCACCAGTCTGTGATGCTCCCCATCTGTGAGGTTTGGATACGGCAGAATCGGTAAGATATTCCACCGTGATTAGCTCTCCAGTGCCTTATTTGTACAAGTGAGGTTGAGAATTGGGGGAAGAGATGGTGAATTCCTTGTATCATAAACTGTTCCTATATACTGTCTATATAGCCAATTTTAATATAGGCTTGTTTTAAGCTCTTATGAACGTCAAAATCTACAGCGGTCCTAGAGCGGTCTCAGAGAAGAACCGTCAAGACCCTCTGTAGTCTTTTTTTTAATGCTATATTGTCATTTATAAACTACAATAAAATCAATAGAATGTCACTCATAATCAAAACAAAAAAAATTTATAATATTAAATTTTAATAATATATCAGAAAGAGAAAGGGTTATTTCCACACACCTTTGTCCTCGATGTATTAATCTATTTTTTAGAAGGCCTTTCTTTAATAATGTTCTTTAACAAGCTTCTTAAGAATTATGTCTGTATTTTTAAGGTTTTTGTTATAAAATTTTACGCATTTACACAAAAAATGCTTAATAGTTAGTATATAATTTATATAGACAGTATATAAGGACAGACGATAATTGTAATGGTTGACTGTTTTTTTATGGGAAAGGAGGCAAACGAGCAAGCGGCGTTGCCGGCCTTGACCGATATTTGGGAGGTTGGAGGGAGAATGAGGAGGTGGCATGGGGAGGGCGAGTGTGCCTCCGGTTACGTCACTCACCGAACGAAACGCAGAAGCAAAAGATGGCACCTCTTCACGCCTGTATTCTGCGAGGTCATGGTATCACCCCGGTCGGGTCGGCTCATTCAGGCACCAAACAAGCAGCTGGTTGGCTCCACCACGACCTCACGTGTTGGTTCATTATTCACTCAATAGAAGGTCAACGTTCATCTTCGAGACGAGCTTAGGATGTTAATTACGTTTAAAAGTAATAAATACAAGGTTATGGCCACAGTCTAAATTATAGTCGAAATCTTTATTATCATTATCGCTGGACAGATAAGCGTACACACTTGTGCATAAAGGTACAAGATAAGCGTTCAATTACAATACGAAACGGGTGAATGAAGTACTCATCTCCTGAATCTCGTAAGTAACTTAATGATCCATTTTTTTATGGGAAGGGCGGAATACGAGCAAGCGGTTCACCTGATGGCAAGTGATAACCGTCGCCGACGTACATCTGCAACACCGGAGGGGCTGATGAGAGATGGGAAGGACGATGAGGAGGAGGTGCGGAGAGGGAGTGAGCCTCTGGTTACCTCACTCACTGATCGGAACGCAGGAGCATAAGACGCCTCTACTATCCGGCGATATTCTGCGAGGCCGTGGTACTATCCAGGTCGAGCCGGCTCATTCGAACAGCAAGAAGCCGCCGCCTGGCTCTACCGTGTAGTAGAAACTGGTCCCATTTGTAAAGTCTGACAATTCGCATTAAGCTAAAAGCCACAAACGATTTGTGGAGTATTTTTCGAGATGACAACATGCAACAACCAGAGTAAATGGAATTCAATTAATCAAGTGAAAATATACATGTAAAAAAGATAAAATATAATAAGGAATTCTTACCGCGCAATTTTGCGAGCCAATGTGCGCCGTTAACCGATAAAACGAATGATAACAAAGCGGCTAACAAAGACAATTATAACCATGAAACAATGAACGCATGGAAATAGAAATGGGAAGGTTCATTGATACTGTCGCTCGTTGTCTTATGCGAGTTTTTTTTTTTATGGTAAAGGAGGCAAATGTAAAAACGGGCTTTTGCTAGCGCTATCTTGGAGAGATCCATCTTCAGCAGTGTACTTAAATAACCTGATGGAGTTGAAGAGTAGATTTTTTTTTTATAGGAATACGAGCAAGCGTTTACCTGATCGTTCACCTTATGGTAAGTGATTACCGTCACCTAAGTACATTTGCAACACCAGAAGAGCAGTCGGCATTTAAGGATTATAGGGTAATGGAAAGGGATGACTTAGGGGGAGTGGGGGAGTAGGGGAGGAGAGAGGGGACATTCGCTTACCTAATTCACCAAACGAAACGCAGAAGCACAAGATCCTTCTACTTCACGCCGATATTCTGAGAGGCCGCGGCGTGCCCCGCTCGGGCCATTCGTGCAGCAGCAAAAGCCGCCGCTCGGCTCTACCGCGTTTAGGAAATTATAAAAAGCGCTAACACGCTAGTATTATAAATTGTAATTAATTCAGTGGACACACTGGGCATGCATATTGTTTATCGTCAATTTCAATTAATAATCAATCACCCAATGTTGTCCGGCATTAACATCTTTTCAATGCTTCGGTAACTGCGCGGAACCCGTTCACCTTCGAAAAACGCCCTTTTAAATTTATCACATGATGCAAGCGTTCGCGTCCTTTGATGTTTCGTCACATGCTTAACACAACCTCGTATGGGTGTTTTGTAAAAGGGGATTATGTGTTATATAAAAACCAGAATGTAAATTAATATTAACATATTTTTTTTTACCATTAATGAATATCTAAACCATAGAAGACTTAATGACTGAGTTTTATGAAGAAAAACAATTAAAAAAAAAGCATAAGGTACGAAATAAATCAAAAGTAACGTCGTACTTCACAATTACAGAAAGATAATACAATGTGCGTGTATCATGGATGGACCTGGACATGGAGCTTATTGTCAAGTTTTAGAGCTCGACGCTGGTTTTCATCTGGAACCATTGATCAAATTTAATCGCGTATGTCAAATTTAATGCTAATGTATACTTCAAACATATATTACGTAATCCAACAAATAAGCATAACTTAAAATAAAAATAAATGATTGTGATGCTTCTATCAAATATTAATGTATTCTCTATCTAAATGTATATAGACAGTATTTTTAATTAATTTTGTGACGTGACATAATTTTGTGACGTGACATAATTTTGATTTGGCGAACTTTACTATATTAACTCATATATGACTTTTGATCAATTAAACTATACTTATACAAATATGTTACACTGGATTCTATAAAATTAGATCTTGACGTTCATATTGAATTTTTTTATATTTCACATTTAATGCTAATCAAACCAAATTCAATTGATATTGATTCAGGATTAAGTTTACAAGCCAAGGATCGGCAGAACGCATCGTTACTTATTTGAAATGTATCATTATTATATAGTTGTAATACCAACATCCTAAACAAATAAAAAAAAATGTCTGGCTACACTATAGGTTTTTTTTTTATTTATTTATTTAATAATTTATGTACACACAAGTAAAACCGAATAAAAAGAAATATGATAGGAAGAAATGGTCTGTACAAAGGTACTGCTTACTTCTTAAGAAATTTCTTCCAGCAGACCTGCGACAGGAGAATAGTCAATGGTAGATTGCGCGCGTACAATACAAAAGAAAAACATACATATATGCGAAACGTTCTAAATAAATCTACATACACCTAGTTATACATAAATAAATATATAGATAAATACCCAAAATTAAATAAATATATACATAATAGAATAGTGCCAATAGTTCATACTGCCAAAGACATATAGTGGCTCTTTGACTCTTTTCTTAAATACAGAAATAGTTTTGCAGTCACGTATATTTGGTGGTTTATGTATATTACTTGAGTTGGTATATATGTTTTAACACCTATCACATTTAGAATAAGTTAAAAGACAAAAATGTTTGTAACTTTACATACTGTAACTGTTAAACTTTGAATAGAAAGTTCTTTGGGCGCGGTACGGGAAACATTTCAAGGTCAAATTTGACCGCACTGAATTTGTGCAACGTTTCGGTTTAGCGTGTCATATTTATTGGTAAGTTATAATTATTTTAATACTAAGCAGTTATTTTTAAGTGAGTAGATATTTCACTTCCGTCTGTGAGTAACTAGCGTTCTATTTTTCCCGCCACAACTGATCAACGACTACTTCCAAGGGTAAAATGTTTAATCCTATGTTAAACGCCATAAAAGGACGATAAGGATTTCAGGTAATATTAATATTAGTATTACAAATTAATTTTCCTTGAGTTTGGTATCTCAGACAATACTTCGCTACGGATTCTTCTTCATCTTTCTTCATTCTTCGAATTACTATAACATGTCAATGTTTAAATACTTATCTCAGGTGACCGTCGAATTTTATTAATCTATATTAATATTGAAGTGAAACAATTCTTTTGTTAATGGGAACTATGCTTTGAAAAGTTACAATCCTATGTACAAAAGCTTATTTCGCCATAACAACTAATATTATTCCAGACAGAATCAGTTTAAAAACATAACATATATTGTTGATCTACCTAATTATACATACTCGTAAAAAAGCGGCGTGAAAGAAACGTTGAAAGTAATACTTAGAATACACGCTCTGGAAACTTCTAGACTGTTAGTTGAGGTTTTCAAAGATCCTAGTGAAGATACAAATAGTTCTAACTAGACGTTCAATCGCAAAACAAGCTATTCTTTTTTTTTCATTTTATCACAAAAATCGTTCGCAAGTGAACATGTACCTTTATTCTGCCTTTATATATCTTTATTCTGCTCATGACAGAGAGCCTCGTTCCATAAACCAACTTAAAATTCGGATTCCACAACATAAAACAGGAAACTATAACTCTGCTTTTACTGTTCAAGCTATACTCCTCTGAAACGCCCTGTCCGATAAAATTAAAGCAGCTCCTAACAGGAAATCATTTAGAGTCTAGTTCGTGATTACCTAATAGATCATTGACAATATTAGGCTTATCTATTTTCGATTTTTATTATATATTTATTTATAAATCTTTTTTTATATTTGTATACGTATTTGTGTATTGTATGTTATATAATATTTATTTATTTACATAGTGTGTTTATATGTTTTTATTAACTTATTATTATTGGAGTCTACCTATAGTTTTTTTTTTCATTTTATTCTTTGTTTTGTAACTGCCAACTACCTTTCACCATAACAAGGGTTGACTGGTAGAGAATGCCACTTGGCATTAAGCTCGCCCATTGTAACTTAAGCTTAAGGCTAACAATAAAGAGTACATAAATAAATAAATGTACAACTGTGTACTGTAACCAAAAAAAAATTTGATATAAAAAAATATGAGTACACTTGAGAGACTTGAAACTATTTGAGCATTAATTAAGACGCTCCGTGGGTCAAGGTGAAGATCGAGGTAAGTAGAGTCGAGCGCCAGCGGACGATCTAACAATGCTCAGCTCTCGCACGAAAACCGCTCGTTTGTTTTATTTTGATGTTTGCGGGTCTATTTCACTAAAAGCACTCGAAGACTTATCTGTTTTTGAAAACTTAAACATTTCCTTAATACGGTCACTGCAGCCTCCTTCCGTTAAGTACCGGGTGCATCCCAAATATATAATAATGGTGGAATATACTTCCGAATATGAACCGAACCCAAATCCTATACTACTAACAAGGTGCAGAGCTCACCTTGCCATGCGTGATGAGTGGAAGCTGTTAGTTAGATAGCAGAAGATAGTGATGTAAACAGGAATATGCCTCCTCTATAAACAATTGTTAATCTCACCTGCAGGTGGTGCACTCTGCTGGCCACCAAACGAGGCTATAGCGAACCAGTGATGGTGGTATGTCCAAATCTCACGGACTAGTGATGGGGAGCAGCGTCGCACTCATGCGAGGGTACCAACACTGAGGGCACTGCGCTCTCAGTGTTGGTACAGGGCAGGCCTATGATCAGAAGTGGACTAAAATAGACTGATGTAGAAGTGTAAACACATACTTGTACTTGAAACGCACTCACACAGCTCTCCTCTGACGTAATCTCATGCACTCATACAAATACAATTACTCTTTAATTTTTAAATATATGTTTTAGGCTATTTTATCATAGCAATACCAATGTGAAAAATGTTATGATTGTTCATAAAAGGAAAGGACTGAACGGATATAAACTAAATTTGGTAGAGTTCATCAGTCTCGTGTAGCATAGAATAGAAAAGGGGTTTTTTTTAATCTAAAAAGAGGTTTTTTTTGACTAAATTTGCGTGCAGGTAATGTATAAATTTTTAATTTGGTTTATGATTAAGTTGGTGAGAACGAGTACAACAAAAATAATTTAATAACGAATTTTTAATAACAAACATTAGTATAGTACATTTTGTTTTTAATCTACATCGTTATTTACTCCAGAATATACAAAACTATATCATTATTTAACATGTTTATTAAAATTTGTTAGATTAAATTTCATACCTGCACCCAAGTCCCGCTTACCGAAGCCAACATCACTTTCAAACCTACGATGCAACCACTAAATGCGTGAAATCAATACAGACTGACATTCGATTATTAAAAGCATAGATCACATGCCTATTTATCGGTTTTTACATCTTTAAGAGCTTAGCAACTACATTATTTGATTAGGTCTTATCGGATATTGTTATTTCCAAGTACTGATTTGGGCAGTTAATACATAAGTTCTGGGTACTCGAGCATCGCTCGGCATAAATATAACGTTTCATCTGAATAGTTAGAGCCGTTTCCTAAAAACTAATTACTATATAAATATTATTGTTATTTTAGGTTATTTATATACATTCTCATCTGGCAGGATTGTGCATATAAACATATATAGATACATAGTAAAGTAAAGAAGCAGCCTATAAGTGCCCACTACTGTACACACTTTACTTTTACTTTTACTGTTATTTCACCATGAATAGTAGGCATTAAGATTTTATAATCGGATTTATAATAATTTCATCATGGCATGAATAAAAAAAACATAGTGTTTTTTATTGAAATGAGAATGAAACAAATGTGGGTAAGTTTTTTACGGAAACATATATCTAAATATATATAAGAAGTTCAACATATGAAAAACATTGAGAACGTATATAGTTGCATATTCATTGCAGAAGACAGCAGAAACTTGACACGGTTTTCTGCCCTTACGTCTACTTCCGGACAACTTCACAATGTTACACGTAAGAGTGTTTCATATTCACGTGAGCTTTTCAATAAACATGCTTACGTTTTTAAAATCACTACGACACGGCTATTTCCCCTTATGAATTTCTAGTATTAAAATAAAAAAAAAACAGTAAATACGAGATTTTTTGCTCGTTTGGAATCTATATCATCTGGAGATCGTTCGTCGTGCGTTTAAGTTTCTATTAGTTGGACAGAAGACGTATCGGTATGAGTCTTAATAAATAGGGGAAGTGGAAGCGCTTGTGACTAAACTGACCTTTTGCTGATGCCTGTCTGCCTTTCCACAACTTGCGTCATACTTGTGAACAAGTGCTGCTTGTGCTCAACTTTACAATGCACTTGTACTTAAATTTAAGTAAAAGTAAATTGGATCAATGTATTGTTGTGGCATGCTGTCAGTATTGAAAAAAAAAACAGATCAATTCTTCTCCGTCAAAAAAAAATTATTGACATTTAACTAATGTTATCTTCTTCATTTCTCATTTTGCATGAAAAGTGTCAAAAAACGCAACGAGAGAGGAGCGAATTTCTAAAACGTCTGTCTAGTACCTACCGCCTGTCTGAACCTTAAAATGCCTCTCAATAAAAGCAAACGCCTGTCATACCCTACTCAACGCTGACGGCTTCTGCAGACAGACGCACACTAACGCGATGTGCACGCGCACTATAACCACTGGCTTAGCTAACGTATATTCTAGCAAATGCAAGAAATTTTTAAGTGTAAGACTAATTTTCTGCACAGGGACCGTCTAGATAGATTTCCCCACCTATTCCCAATCGCACTTTGTTGGAGCCAATCGAAATAGGTTTCAGATGCGTTTAAACACCTGCGGACTGAGATGGAAAGCCAGTAATTATAGTGGAAAAGCACTCCTACCATGCCTTGACTATAGTTACTTATACTTTTTTTGCTGCTGCTCGAATGGGCCGGCTCGACCGGCTTGGTACCACGGCCTCGCAGAATACCGGCGTGAAGGAGAGGTATCTTGTGCTTCTGCGTTTCGTTCGGTGAGTGAGGTAACCGGAGGCCCACACCCTCTCCCCTATTCCCCACCTCTTCTCTCCCATCTCCCAAATATCCTTAAAGACCGGCAACGCACCTGCAGCATCTATGGTGTTGCAGATGTATATGGGCGACGGTAATCGCTTACCATCAGGTGAACCGCTTGCTCGTTTGCCGTCTATTCCATAAAAAAAAACTAAACTATTTCAGACGTCAACCAACAATGCAATCACTGTTATGATCCGCTTCGAAGTGTGCCGAAAGCCAGTGTAATTACACGCTATGAGGTGTTCCATGTTATTCTTCAGGGGTGACAACGCGTCTGTAACCTTCTTCGATTGTAGTTGTTTGCAGGTTACCATGGACTGCAGTGGCCGCTTACCATCAGGTGGACTTTTGGCTCGCTTGTCACCCTATTCAATAAAAAACAAAACGATATTCTGTATGATTTCTAGGACGGAACAATTCGTTCACCGGCTACAATCATTATCTAACTTAAGAAATGTAGAGACATGCGTTTCTTTGTTACACAATTACATGTTTGTTGTTGACGCTACATGATCATTATGAGGCCCTGGTAATCTCGTGGTCAGGGCTCTGATAACGGCCAAAATACAATTGCTGAACTTATCACGCGCTCGGCTCTTTCGGTGAAAGAAAACATCGCGATCAAAACCTGCACGTTCGAGAGATAAATAATTATTATTATTTCGCGGATATGTGAAGTCCGGTAACCTCTTTCAAAAAAAAAAAAACTTTTTCCCAGGTGTAACTTTGCTTCTACATTTGCACGATTAGTCTTTGTTGCTTTTGTTTTTGAATTTATTGGTAATTTGGTTTTACATAGAATTGAAAAAGCTACTAGCCACTCAAATAAGTAATCAAACCCTCACAAGACACAGCGTACCCAAATGGTAAAACTAAAATCACTTAAACCTACTTAAAGCAAAGTAACAGCCTGTAAGTGACCACAGATGGCCAAAGACTTCCTCTCAAATATCTGAAGAACATGAAGGTTTCCACACAAAGTTTTCATTTACCGCCGAGCACCTGGTAAATACAGCACTTAAAATTTCTGTTAACAATGTTAGTGGTGCCGCCACTTAATGTTAATAATCCTCTCAGATTAGCATTTTTCATATGGAATCCTTCAAGGAAATTTATTAGTATTTGCATTTTACATTAGAAGGTCCTATTTTACATACATTTATGAACAGCCAGAGGATATCTCACGAAGCTCGTTTGGCTGTGCATAGAGAGGTATTGGTACCAACACTAATATATAGAAGCGAAAGCTGGATATGGCAGAAGAGGGATGAAACCAGGATAAATGCAGTAGAAATGAGAGCTTTAAGAAGTATGATTGATGTGAAGATAACTGACAAGATTCGAAATAATGTGATCAGAGAGCGTTGTGGCGTGAAAGAATATGTAGTAGTCACACGAATTGAGAAAGGGATGCTGAGCTGGTTTGGACATGTGGAGAGGATGAATGAAAGTAGGTGGACGAAACAAATATATGAGGCGAGTGTAAATGGTAGAGTCGGGAGAGGAAGTCGTAAGCGAATATTTCACGACCAAATCAAAGACGTTCTGAAAAAAGCCCAGGTCAAGAGTACTCTAAAACCAACGCATGCACGTATTGCGATGCGAAGATTGATGAAAGTGGAAGAAGCGAAAGACGTATGTCAGGACCGTAACAAGTGGAAGAAGATTTTCTCTGCCTACCCTGTTGGGAAAAAGGCGTGAATATATACATTTATATTTGTACGTCACGTTATTTTGATGACGTCGTCAAAATATTAATATGTGATGTCACGAGGAAATAGAGAAAGAGGCCTAGATTTTTGCTACTCGTAGTGGGACGATTTTTTGGTTTACTCCAACGACCGAAAGTCACGCCAAGCTCACCTTCATCTACCATACTGGCGACCCCGAAGCGATCTTACCGTCGTCATAATACTGTCGGCACAACGCGTGCTTCCTAATCTTTCACTCGCCGACACTCTGACACATGCGGCTGTGTCCTTGACGCCTTGGAGACCCTGGACACGGCCAGTCAGCATCGGAGGGAGAGGAGCGGACGGATCGGAGACACACACACCAGCGCGCCCCTCACTTATTATAGTAAGCTTATTAAGTTCTCTACGTACTCGACTTCCGGTCTCAGCAGGCGTGTGATGTGGCGACATCTATGTTCATCACAATTGCATCAAAAGTCTCACTTAACCGATGTATTAAATTGCTGAATGTTTCCAAAAATCCTGATAAACTCTACAATGTCGCTAACAAATATTATCAGCTCTATAAATCAATATATTATCAGCTTACGTTACTAAGCATATCGTGTATTTAAGATATTCCTGGCGCAGTATTTTCAAGGAGTACGGTCCAAGGTAAGATACAGTTCTAGGTCGCGGTAACTTATATAAATAATCCTATTAACAAGACTTTCTACAAACGTCATACGTGTGTTAAAGCCTTATTATATTTAAGACAATTGGGACTTTGAATGGTAAACACCTTTGTAAATATAAGTATTATTTACTTCCCAATACGCACACTTTTATCCCCTACAACCTCACATAAATAAAATTGAAGTGGGTCTAAGATTTCAAAATATGTAACTACTTTTTCCTTAACTCTTAATTATAATATAGTAATTCAGATGTCCCCCAAGGCTGACTGGTATTAACCCATTCCATTCCCATCGGAATTACTTCGATTGGGATACCGCCCTACATGTTGCCTCATGAGCCAGGTCCAGAGCTGTACCCAGAGTAAGATTTGGATATAAGCCTGTTTCATACACATGATTTGCTTCGCTCCTATGAGCGTGATACAATATGGCCTTATGTCTTTCTCAATAAACGGGATATCTAACGCAAAGAAATCTATATACTCTTTGTAAATCGAACTGCTAGTTCCTGAGATTAGCGCGTCTAAACATATAAATTCATCGGTTTATTATATTAGTATAGAAGTATAGATTCTTTATTAGGTAAATGTTTTATCATAGACACGCGAGCTCGACAAATATAGCCAATAGTTCAGTCTGAGATTGTATTTGCGTATTCTAGGCAGGTCTATCTTGGCTCGCTAGAACGATCCGGTCTAGTGGACTCGACCACCGATTTACGTCTAAACTTAGGTGGGAGTGTGATAGAAACAAACAGTGGCATTTCGATCTTTCGTTATATCATGAGTTACGTAACGCGAGCTAGAAATTTTAACTAAATTTTAACAGTATGTTTCTTGAAAGTTTAATGTGTAATTTTATCTTATTTAAATTTGTATATCAATCTGCATATTCATTATAATAATCCACAATTAAATATTTATATATGTATTTAATCTACATGCAAAAAGTGGTACAACTGGCGGACTTAATGCCTAGAGGCATTCTCTCCCAATCAACCATTAGGCTATGCAGAGATATATAAGTAATAGAGGCGATACAGCTAAGAGAATAAAACAACTAAAAGGATATAAATATCAAAATATGTACTTACACAGATAGGTAGATACATACATACATACATACAATATATACAAATATACCACACATGGAATAATGAATTTTAATACACAAACAAATATACACGTCAGGACAGACAACTAAAACGACACAATGACATACAGCAGCACTAGTACAGACTTGCAACATTTTTGTAGTGTTTGCGGATTTTATTTTTAAAGGCAAACTTATTAGGAGCTTATTTAATGTCAATAGGGATTTCGTTCCAGGGTCTTATAGCCCTATTTCATACATATTATTTCACATTAATACATATTCATTTTATTATAGTTGTTTTATAATTAATTTGTAACAGTTAGTAGTAGTAGTCGGGCAAGATTGAGGTTAAACGCAAGCCTATTTTTCATAAAAAAAAAAAAAGAAAAGAAAAAGTTAGTTAATTGACACAGCTGCTATTGTTATCTCATCACCCCTTGGTCATTAAGGCATTGGGCCATTAAGTCGGCCCTTAGTCACCTTAAACTCCAAAGTGTAAACAATTTTTTTTTAAATAAACAAAAATAGGGATGTGCCATGCAGATCGCATGTCAGGACTCTCCTTAATTATCCTATCCATAATTCCAGTTCTTATTCCTATTCCTTTGCAGTCCATGCAGTTAGGTTGTGGAACTCACTACCGCCTACCATAAGAGATTCCGGAACTATACTTTTATTTAAGAAACGTGTAAAGGACCACTACTTAGTGGCAGTTCGTAGTGTTAATGGAATATATATTGTATATTTACGAATGTGTATGCATGTATGTATATATATATATATAGTTATTTAAATTTAAAAAACCCACAAGATGGAGTGACGACCTGCGCAGTGTTGCGGGAAGTCGATGGATGCAGGTGGCTCAGGACCGAGCTTCGTGGCAATCTTTGGGGAGGCCTATGTTCAGCAGTGGACTTGTAATAGGCTGAAATGATGATGATGATGATGATGAATCATATTTATTTAATTGTATATATAATATGTATTAGAAATGTACGCACTAAATTTTCCATTTCAATAAAATATCCTGTTAGGGTCTGCTGGAAGAAATTTCAATGTATGGAATAAGCAGAATAAGTTTTCATGCCTTTTTGTGTGTACATAAATAAATAAATAAAATATTACTTTCTTATTACTAGCTTCAGCTCGCGACTTTGTCCGCGTGGAAAATTTACCCGCAGCTTTCCCGGTATGTATAACAAATTTTATCAAATTATGTGTAGTCGTTTAAACGTGAAAACGTAACAGACGGACAGACATAATTACATTCGCATTTACGAGTATATTATAACAGAATATTATTTCCTCTTAATTTATATACTTTCACTACAAAAAAAAACACATTATACAGTTGTATTAAGCTTTAAAACCTCCAATAAAGGCCAATCGACTCTCACAATTCTCGAAGGTCTGATCTTGTTATGCTAATCGTCTCAATAGACCATTTAAAATAACACATTCACGTGCAAAAAGTTGCAGCCTGTTAGTGCCCACAGCTGGGCAAAGGTCTCTTCTCAAATATCTGAGCGCGTTTTGAATCGAAATATTTTTTTTTATTATTTCACAGACTCAGTGTAACCAAATGGTAAAATTAGAATCACTTAAAATTACTTAAAGTAAAGTAAAGTGCCCACAGCTGGACAAAGGCCTCCTCTCAAATATCTGGGATTAATTACAGAAATTATTTCTCAGACATGCAGGTTCGCGATGTTTTTCATCATCGCCGAGCACTATGTAAATACAGCACTTCGCTATTAACAATTTCAGTGGTGCGGAATCGAACCCAGGACGCTCGCGTACTATGAAATTAAAACGAATGCCCTGACCACTAATCTACCACAACACGCGTAGGCATTTAGCGCTTATATACATGTATAGTATATAATTAAATTATAAATAGATTCCGTTAACATATCCGTTGATAAAATCTATTAAACTTCACTTCGATTCAATAACCAATCATAACGACATACTAAACATATGTTAAAAAAAACAGCTGATTTAAATATAAAGAGCGTTTTAATATTTGATAGAAAAATGTTGAAATTAGGAAAGCAACGGAACATAATGGGGACAGACCGACGTAACGTTTCATGCCGGTCCACCGTTTGCAACTTTATAAGGCGCAAGTTCGGCCCCACATGGAATACTGTTCTCATCTCTGGGCAGGGGCACCCCAGTACCAACTCCTTCCATTTGACCGCATCCAACGTCGAGCGGCTCGAATTGTCGGCGACCAAGCTCTCTCTCTCTGATCGGCTTGATCCTTTGTCCTTGCGAAGAGATGTTGCTTCTCTTTGCATTTTTTACAAAATTTTCCACGGGGAATGTTCTGAGGAACTGTTCGGATTGATCCCAGGTGCTGAGTTTCACCATCGTACATCGCGACAGAATTCGAAGTTCCATCGATACCACCTAGATGGTTGGCATTCCACCACAGTGCGTTTTAATCGAAGTTTTCTGCCACGCACTTCGACTTTGTGGAATCAGCTGTCGCCAGCAGTATTTCCGAACAGTTACGACTTAGGGACCTTCAAGAAAAGAGCTTATTCCTTCCCTAAAGGCCGGCAGCGCATCTGTAGCTCCTCTGGTGTTGTGGCTGTTCGTGGGCGTCGGTGATCACTTACCATCAGGTGAGCCGCGCGCACGTTTGCCCCCTTCTTCTATAAAAAAAAAAAAACGTCCGAATACAAACTGCACAGGCCAGCGATCGATGGGACAGATCGTGTAAACGGATATAGATAACGTATTTTAAATTTCGTTTTCGTCACGGCCTTGATACAATTGGAACACGCGGAAATGTTTTGATTTTTTTTTTTTATTAGATCGTCTATTTTATTATTAAGTAACAAAACAATAGAAATAACGAGCCAGAGCAGACCAGGCAAGGTTTTTTTTGTTTTTTTTTAGCTCTATGATGAGAGCAGTCTCTGGGTGGAGGCCTATGTTCAGCGATGGACTTCGGATAGGCTAAAATGATGATGATGATGCATGAAAAATTTACAAAGGCGAGCTTAACCCAATGCAGAGTTCTCGTCCAGTAAGTTGAGGAAAGTGAAAAATGTTATCATTAAGGAAGTAGTTAGATGTGTTTTTAATTAATAATACATTTTTTATAGGGAAAGGTGGCAAACGTGCAAGGGACTCTCTTGATGGTAAGTGATCACCGTCGCCCACGTACATCTGCAACACCAGAGGTGCTACAGGTGCGTTGTCGGGAGATGGATGGGAAGGATGCGGGATGAAGAGAGAGAGTGTGCCTCCGGTCACCTGGATCACCGAACGAAACGCAGAAGCACAAGATGCCTCTACTTCACGCCGATGTTCTGCGAGGTCGTGGTCCCATTCGAGTAGAAGCTAAAGCCGCCGCTTGAATCTACCACGTCAAAAAATTGTCAGAGACACGGAGCGAATATAATACAACAAGACCAGAAAACCAATAATTTATGTCTTTGCTTAAATATCGTCTTCGTTGTACGTTGTATGCTTAGACATGAGTAACAGTACTCAAACAGTCTGGACACTTTGTTTAATGTCAATCATTAATTTTAGTTATAATAATGAATAATTAATTAAATTTCCTTATATGTACTCAACAACTTTTTCTTTTTTTATATGTTTATTTATTTTGTAACCTGTATATTTAGAAATTTTGACTCATAGTATGAGGAAACCTTCATAGGTTTGTGTACATACCAGTAAAAAAAGAAAATTAAAGTTGCAGCCTGTGCCCACAGCTGGGCAAAGGCCTCCGTCTCAAATACGAGTATCAGAGAGGGTGTAGGAGCCGGGAATTGCCTGCCGCGCTGTTACATTGCAGGTTGGCGGGCCTCACATATCCTCGATATATATTTTTTTTATTATTTCTCAGATAAGCAGGTTTCCTCGCGATGTTTTCCTTCACCGCCGAGCACGTTGTAAATACAGCACTTAAAATTGCTGTTAACAATGTTAGTGGTGCCGGCACCGCGGATCGAAACCAGGTCACTTTCGCTCTATGATACTTAAGTGAGCGCCCAGACCACTAGGCCATCACGGCTCAATTATGTATAACATAAATGTATTATTTAATTTTATCATATATCACTATAACGTATTTTAAATTTCGTTTTCGTCACGGCCTTGATACAATTGGAACACGCGGAAATGTTTTGTTTTTTTTTTTTTTTTTTTTGTTTTAGCTCTATGATGAGAGCAGTCTCTGGGTGGAGGCCTATGTTCAGCGATGGACTTCGGATAGGCTAAAATGATGATGATGATGATGCATGAAAAATTTACAAAGGCGAGCTTAACCCAATGCAGAGTTCTCGTCCAGTAAGTTGAGGAAAGTGAAAAATGTTATCATTAAGGAAGTAGTTAGATGTGTTTTTAATTAATAATACATTTTTTATAGGGAAAGGTGGCAAGCGTGCAAGGGACTCTCTTGATGGTAAGTGATCACCGTCGCCCACGTACATCTGCAACACCAGAGGTGCTACAGGTGCGTTGTCGGGAGATGGATGGGAAGGATGCGGGATGAAGAGAGGGAGTGTGCCTCCGGTCACCTGGATCACCGAACGAAACGCAGAAGCACAAGATGGCTCTACTTCACGCCGATGTTCTGCGAGGTCGTGGTCCCATTCGAGTAGAAGCTAAAGCCGCCGCTTGAATCTACCACGTCAAAAAATTGTCAGAGACACGGAGCGAATATAACACAACAAGACCAGAAAACCAATAATTTATGTCTTTGCTTAAATATCGTCTTCGTTGTACGTTGTATGCTAAGACAAGAGTAACAGTACTCAAACAGACTGGACACTTTGTTTAATGTCAATCATTAATTTTAGTTATAATAATGAATAATTAATTCAATTTCCTTATATGTACTCAACAACTTTTTCTTTTTTTATATGTTTATTTATTTTGTAACCTGTATATTTAGAAATTTTGTCTCATAGTATGAGGAAACCTTCATAGGTTTGTGTATATACCAGTAAAAAAAGAAAATTAAAGTTGCAGCCTGTGCCCACAGCTGGGCAAAGGCCTCCGTCTCAAATACGAGTATCAGAGAGGGTGTAGGAGCCGGGAATGGCCTGCCGCGCTGTTACATTGCAGGTTGGCGGGCCTCACATATCCACGATATATTTTTTTTTATTATTTCTCAGATAAGCAGGTTTCCTCGCGATGTTTTCCTTCACCGCCGAGCACGTTGTAAATACAGCACTTAAAATTGCTGTTAACAATGTTAGTGGTGCCGGCACCGCGGATCGAAACCAGGTCACTTTCGCTCTATGATACTTAAGTGAGCGCCCAGACCACTAGGCCATCACGGCTCAATTATGTATAACATAAATGTATTATTTAATTTTATCATATATCACTATAACGTATTTCACTCCATCACGCGAAGTTGTCAGGTAGAGAATACCGCGAGGAATTAAGTCCGTCCATTGTAACCCTTTATGTACAATAAACTCTTGAATATAAAAAGACTTAACATTACAATAATAACAATCCGGAATAATATAATTGGTTTTATTATTACATACAATTTTCAAGTCACTGAAAGGTACAATACATAATCCTATCCCAAAATTAGTGACAGATGACTGGCTTATGCATATATATTTATAGGCAAGCCGCATGGGTTGAGCCGGTAGGCTCCTTCTCTTCCCGGGAGTCGGCTGGATAGGTACTCATTTCTGCCCCATTCCGCCAAACACCAGCGTAACAACCATTGTGTTTCGCTTTGAAAGGTGTCGAGGGTTAGTATAGTTTTAGGCTGTCAGGCATTCTTTGTCCTCAGGGTACAGACCCCATGTTCACTGATTGTGGTTGTTTGCAATGGTTTTACCATTTTTTGCAGTCACTTGCCATCAGATGGAGGTGATGTTGGCTTGTTTTTACTCCAATATAATTAAAAAAAAACAACAATTCCAGTCCGTGTGCATTGTTGTGAAAAGCGAACTAGCGTTTTGTCGGTTACCGAATACCATTCAGTCGATTGAGCGCATGTGTATTGATTAAGTTCGACACATTACTGCATTGGTTAGGAATGGATTACTATAAGAATATATTTTTTTTAGATTGCAATAGTTGCTAGGAAGCACGCCAAATAAAATAGAATAGATTATAAAACCTTTTTAATAATTTTTACAATCAACTTTAATGTTTATGTTAATAAGTATAAATGATCAATGCTGCTGCAGTAAGCAAACACAAAGGAGTAAATACTCAATGGAAAAACACGCAAATAGTAAATGATGAATATGACGTTGCGGTATTAAGGGAATGTTAGCAAATAATTCTAATCAATACCTTATTTAAAATATTACTAAGCTAGCGTAATGTAACAACACAAAGGAAACAAAGGAAATTTAGATCGAAACTATTAACACCACTGTATCCCGACACATAATACACAGAGCTATGTGGGTCGCGTATTTTTAATTTGGTAGTATTTTTCTGGTTTCGAAATTGTTCACGAACTTGTTTTAGGTTAGGTTTTCGATAATTCGTACGTTTTTAAAACTTGAAATTCGAAAGAAAAAATACGTGTAGCAAATTACGCGTTTATTTAAAAAGAGAATTGGGAAAATGTAATTGGCACAAACATTTTATCTCAGATCGTGAGACGTAACATTTTTGAACTCTTAGACCTGTAAGTGGGAATGGTCTGTAGTGGACAAGGCGGCTTGCTGTTCGTCCGCCCTGCCCGCCTAGGTAGTCGAGCAGAACGGTGATGGAGAAGACGGGCTTCTAAGAGCATCCGCCGAGCGCTGCTGTAAACTGCAGCTTGTGTGCACCTGAAGCATGCATCTCTAGGTTATTCTCGAAGATAAGATTTGAATGGCGACACTGCCTGCTTGCTAGACCAACACCGAGCAGACCAAAATGGGTTTTGTCAGCTTGACAATCGCTTATAACCACCAGTGCCATATCCCAGCCATGTGCCACAGTCTCTATTTAACCCATACTCGGTTTCCTAATGAAAGTAGTAGAGATAGATAGTAATACCTAAAACTTGTTTTAAGTGTCTTTTATTTTATTTCGTGTTACGATCATAGTGCAAAGGGGACATGATGGAGCTTATTTTAGTAAAAGTAGGTACTTTTGTTAGCTGTACCGTGGTCAGAATATCGAAAACTAGTTTTGCCCCAATGCCCGCAAATACAGCATATTGTATAAGCACGACACAATATATTATCAGAGTGTTATTATCGCGGGAAGGTTAACATTTATCAAAGAAATATTATTTCAATGCTACTAATGTACAAATAATTATCTTACAAAAAATCAAGGTTACATAATTTTAGTTGTCGGTCATAGCGAATTACAACATCCGACACAACTAAAAAAAAAAAGAAGAAAATCAAACACTACTCAGCGGTTTTGTTGTCTGTATTATTATTACATATAAAGCTATAAAGGAGGATGTATATTGATTTTTTTTTTATTGGAAATGTTTTGGATGGAGCATGAACCATTGCAATAATTTTTAGAATCGTCGTCATTTGTAATTAAAAAATATGATACCTAAGTTTCCTTCGCCACCGTCTTCTCCGTCAGAGGAATGTCGTTACGAAACGGAGGTCGACGTGCCACGTAAGAAAAGTAATTAGAATTGACTCTATCACGTGGAAGAATAAATGATATTCATTTAATTTCATGTCCTCGACATATTTCTCAGATATGCTTTCTTTTCTGAGCTTACCTCGCGAGAACGTGGTAAAGGCGGCAAACGAGCAAGCGGTTTACCTGATGGTAAGTTATTACCGTCGCCCGCGTACATTTGCATCCCCAGAGGTGTTGTAGACGCGTTGCCGGCCTTCAGGGGTATTTGGGAGATGGGAGGGAGGATCAGGAAGGGGATGGGGAGGAGGAGGCCTCTGGTTACCTCGCTCACCGAACGAAACGCAGAAGCACAAGGTGCCTCGCCTCTACTTTACACCGGTATTCTGCGAGGCCGTGCTACCAATCCGGTCGAGCCGGCCCATTCGAGCAGCAGCAAAAGCCGCTACTTGGCTCTACCGCGTTGTTAACTGTTTTAAAACTAGATATTTAAATAGATAATGTTTTTTTTGTGTTCGGTTTTAGGTAGTACAAAATTGAAACCATATAGGCCGATGAACCTGACAATTTTGTCCATTTCTTTATTTTAAAGATAAAAACGAGTTAAAAAATATATTTGTAGCATAATTAATGAGCTCTATACAATGACACCCCACATGCTGGGACATGAAAAATCATTTATAAGGCTTACTGAAAACTAATAATATTGAATTTATAATTAATTATTCTGTTTTGGGTCAACATTTCACAGCGAATTTCAAGTCTGTAACCCATTCCGTCTATGAGCTAGAGCTCAGTAATATACGAACTGACAGACGGATCTTAATCCCACTCATGTTATGAAGACGGTTGGCCAATCGCGTTACCATGCATCACTCATGAAAAATAAGGCAGACAGTTGCCATAAGTGAAATCAATCGAATCAAATAATTTATTTCTTCAGTGTATTTGCTCATATTAGTTAGAAGGTCAGTTTGCCATCGTTGAAAATGTCATCTTTCTTTCAACGTTTATATCGCAATAATCGACAACTTAGCGCAGCAACGTGCAACGAATGGTTTTTGTAACTGAGCAAGGAAAAAAAAGAGGTACATTTATAGCTCTCGAAATAGCTCAGTGTTTGGAAACCGGTTAAGAAAAAACTTCAACTAACGTATGTTTATCCAAAAGGTGAAGTATGTTAGACAGATATTTTTAAAATTTTACATTAATCATCATTATTTATATTCTCACGTAAACTTTTATAGTTTCGAAGTAAAACAGTTTTTCAACATTCGTCAACAGAACAACAGATTTATGAAAATGCTGTTGAAAGTTACTGTGGAGCGGTTTTTTTTTCACATTTCACTTTGTTTTCTAATCATTAAGTGTAAATTTTTTTATGGTAAGGAGGGCAAATCAGCAAGCGGTTCACCTGATGGGAAGTCCGTCGCCCACATACATTTGCAACACCAGAGGAGCTGCAGGTGCGGTGCCGGCCTCTGTAACTTCTCTCATAGAACGAAACCCAAAAGCAAGCAAGATACCTCTACTTCACACCGGTATTCAGGGCATGGTACTTGCCCGGGTCAACCCGGACCATCCGAGCCGCAACAAAAGCAGGCGCTCTTCTCTACCACATACAAAAACTTAGTCGCTTCTTACGACATTTACGGGAGAAAAGGAGGCGACAGAGATTTTTATGCTGACCGTACATTATAAATGTAGATTATTTATATCGTATAGAATTTAAGTAGGCAAGTTTGAAACCGATTAAGAGGCGATGAGACCAATCACTTACCGCTTTGTAATATTTGTTTGTTGAATAGGAAGCGGGTTAATTAAATAGTGTTATAAATGAGCCTTCCCTGAAGTTCAACAAATATGCGCCCGGTGCACCACGCTGCCAACGTGCGAGGCTTGAACGACCGACGACCGAAACAACGGAAACCAAAAATCCACACAATAGTGTCTCTAAAATTAGTGTACGGGTAATGGACTCATCAACCACCACCCGCCCGCCCAGGGTGGTGAGTATGGGCAAATCTTCTGTGCATGATATGCTGCTGCCCACCAATCGTCTTACAGTGATAAAAAAAGTGAGGAATAAACTTTGTTTCGAACAAGTGAATTATAACAAAGGTTTAGAGCAGGGAAACTCAAAGTGGTCCCAAGTCCACAAGGATATTGGTTTTCCAAGGGTCGACAAAATTGACACCTGTTAATTGACACAAGTTCTTATTTGAAACTTTTAAGATACTGTAAAGTTGTGTTACGTGTACAAGAGAACAAGCAACTTATTATAAGAATGACTAATATTTTAGTAGGAAGTATCATTGTTGTACTTTTAAAAAAATATTACGTAATTTGTATTAATAATTATTAATTACACATGATATTAACTAAATTTTATGTTTATTTATTTTATTAAATTATAATGAGAAAATGATATCAAGTTTACTCACTAAACCAACCCCAAAGTTTCTAAATTGGTAAGTATTTTGTATCAATCAATAGGAAAAAAAGTAGAGATAGGATTTTTAAAGTAATTTGGTTATGGGATCTGAGGTATCAGTTCATTTTGAAAATGGGGTCTTTTGCCCAAAATAGTTTTCGGAATCCCTGTTTTAGAGAAACAACCGACTTCGATCGATTCATGAAATTAGTCAAATTCTGACTGCTCGGTTAACGGGAGTTTTATATGAAATTTCATGCACCGCCCGCCACTCTACTCCATTGCGGGTTGGCGGGCTTCACACATCATATAGATGTAGGTTTCCGCACGATGTTTTCCTTCACCGCCCAGCACGTGGCAAATACAGCAACTAAAATTGCTAATAACAATTTTAGTGGTGCTGGCACCGGTGAATGAACCCAGGTCACTTGCGCTCTATAATACTAAACTGAGCCCCCAGACCACTGCTCAGACGTATCTGCTCTACATGAAATTAAATTTTTAACAGTATTGTAAATAAAATAAAAAAGCATGACACGTTACAGACATGAGTCATGTCCTAATACCGAAATTAAGAATTATCCGCAGGCGGTACAACGTTGGCCTAAATTTTGTTATTATTCGTTCAGGATTGGAGCTACTTTCATAGTAATGAACGCAGAGTATTTATTTTGTGCAATAGCATAAAAAGTCTATTTATTTACAAAGTTTCTGTCTGTTTCGTCTGTGTCCGTTTTGCTGGCGATTTTTAAGTGATGTCAGCATGTAACTAAAATCGGCAAATGTAGTTAGTATGTAATAAGAGAAAACAATATGTACTTTTTTTTATTGAAAAACGCCCAAAGTATTCAATAGTTTCAAAACCAAGATTACATGTAATCTGATTTATTGATGTTTCTAATGTTTATCGAATAGAAATTCGATCGCTCTACAAAATGTAGAGCCATAATTCTTTTCACAGTTTAATCTAATAAAGTAAAAGAAGCCAACCAATCACATCCAATCGTTTCATTTCAGAATGCCTGAACAATCTGATGGAATCTATGAACAGAATATTCATCTGTAATATTCCAAACCGACGACGGACAGCAGCGTCTAAACTACCCACCCGACGTCTGGCACTTCGATCTCTAATCTTCACTTCCAGTGTGTAACTATGACAAGTCATCCTGTTGAGATGCCTATATCCTTATTAGTGGTCTATGTAACCATTTACATAGACCACTAATTACGATATTATGAAGGAGAATAATATCGTCTTACTATTCAACAGACCTAGATTCATCTTTAATATTTCCTTCATAAATGATTAAATTCAGCTTAAATTCATTTAGAATTACTGTTCGGTTATGCTGAAAATATCGAATCAAATTTCTTATCGGAATTTAATACATTGAATTTAAATTTAATCGATTTAAATTATAAATTTAGTGCGGCTCTATAAAATATAGAGTTAACACGTAGTACCTGGGGTATTACTTTCGAAGGTATGGATCGCATTTTCATTTAGTTTGTATATAATGTTTATTAGATAGGGAAGTCTGGAGTATCAGACTTCCCTATATTTAGCATACATATATTTCTGCGCATGTTTTTTGTACGTCCTTACGAAGAGTTAAAAATCAAATTAGACTTGAGATCGACAATTTGATGATTGAGATACACAATCATATTCTCTGCAATATGGATAAATGTTGTACCAATAATAAATGGCATTTAGCTTAAGACCTGTTTAGCAGGAAGTAAATTTATTCAAGTCCATACCAAGAAGCGATTGGGGAGTATCGTTGACTGACATGCCGTAGCACAGATAAAGTGTTTGAGCATTTGACTAGGTGAGGTAGATCATGTTAGACAATGAAAAACTACTGATAAAACTGACCGACAGAATTCGAAACGATATGGTTTTTCGATCTAAGGGCAACAGAATCAACGAAAGTCATCGGGGCTCTGTATTTTCAGTCTGGTATTTTTGTGATGATCTCGGACTCTATGATATTTACAACCTTGCCGTTAATAATAAGAGAACAAAGGTAGTGATAGATCTATTGATCTGT
Organism: Bhutanitis thaidina; assembly: GCA_029286595.1. NCBI lineage: Eukaryota > Metazoa > Arthropoda > Insecta > Lepidoptera > Papilionidae > Bhutanitis > Bhutanitis thaidina. The sequence goes on from JAGSMS010000022.1 coordinate 1,395,274, forward strand.
AATATAAAATATTGCCGTAAGGTTGACACTTATGTCAACCATTTACAAAACAGAAACATTATGTAGATGTTTATGTTCTATAGTAGAATACCTCGTTGAAAGGACTATGATCCCTGATCTTAGTTGACGAGGGACAAATCACAATTTCTTTAAAAAATCTGGGGTTTTAAGGCTCTAGGCAACGTGTGGAAAAGCAAGGCTTCCTAAGAGAAGGGATGTCAAAAAGAGAAGGTTATTCATTTATAACCGACTTCAACAAAAGAATATTACTAATTTGACTGTGTTATTTATATTTGTTTTCAACACAAGTTAGTGGTTTTACAAGTGAGTTGATGATTTCTTAACCGATTGGGATGATTTAATTTTAACCTGCTGTATACTAATAGTAAAGTTCCATGTAAATTTGGTAAAGATCTAAAAAAATCATCATGTGAAAAATTTAAAAACAGTTTATATCACAACATACAAATGTTTTCAGGTTATATATTCGCAAGTGTATGCATATGTTCTTTCTTCCGTTCTTGTCGCAATTCATGATATTGGACGGTTAAAATAAGTTAGCGCCGTTTTAGGGTTCCGTACGGAGTCCTACTACTAAGCATACCCCTTCTGTACGTCCTTTCGTCCGTCCTCGGCTCTACCATCAAAGAGATGGCTTTGAACCGTAATAGATGTCCGGTTATAATCTGTGTTTATATAGCGGATATCTCAACTAATAATAAAAAAAAATTAAAAGGGATCCCCATACAAGAAACACGTTTCTTATTGTTGTCATCGCTGTGTCGTAAAATCGGTAATACTTAAAAGTTAAACTCGATATGATTCTAGTGCAGACTCTTAAAGTAAAATCACAAATAATAAACTTCTAAGGATTCACACATAAGTTTTGGTTAATACACAACATATATTTTATATGGTTGAACGGAACCCAAGTCCGACTCGCACTTGGCCGGTTTTAAGCGAATATGTCATACAAAGCATCACATAATTACATTACCTTAGATCTCTTTATGTTTCTACAATCTATATCTGACATAGTATAGTGCATAGGATGAATAATATTGTATTTTAATATGGAGCTTCAATCATTAACAAATATACTTTTATTTACGACTATTTTAAATAACTAATAAAAAAGTCTAAAATTAAACTATTATTTGCGGATTTTATCGCGTTCAAAATGTCGGGGTAAATTCTATAAATAATCGTTTCATTTATAATGTGTAGTGTTTGCGTAAATGCAAGAAATCATTAATAAAAAATCGTTGAATATTAAACAATTAACAAGCAGCAATTGGAACTTTTTGTTATCTGTTTTTTCCCATGTTTTTTTTCGTTTTTTTTTTATTTTTATTAGCTTCACCTTGTTGTTACTATGTGTTAATCGCTGAATGGTTTGTTTTATTGTATTATTATTGCGCTATAGCATTGTCTAGGTAGGCAGGAAGTACAATTGTGTTCTCTATCACTTCTTTTAGTAATAGTACTTTTCCCTTAAAATTAATAGGTATCGATTTTCTGTTTTGTATTCATTATTTCACTGCGGCAACACTTTTTCCGGCAGTCGATAAATAAACCGCACTTTTAATGGTAAACAGAATTTGTGTATTTGTTAATACCGAATTCGATTCATTGACGATGCGAAGGTTAATAATATAAATATACGAAACAGTAGTAAAATTCAGTAGGACAAAGCGTTCGCTAATAAATGCATATGTATGGCATTTTAAAGCGGAATCCTTTTGTACTGTTTCAATATGTTATCCAATCGGCAACATTCTGAATTAAGTTACATTTTATTTTTATCTCTGAATAAATAACAGCCTTCTTTACTGAAAATATATATAGTTAACTTTGATTCATTTATCGTAGTTTTTTGAATATGGAAACCCTAATGGTATATATTTTTACACAACAGTGCAGTTCTTCGAATAATGTATATGTTAGTGTGTTTGAATCTCTGAGACTTTTTTCTATTTAGCCTGTATGTAACGCTTTAAACAATTTTATTATTATCAGACGGATGTTAAAGCGCATTAAAAAAATCGGCCAAGTGCGAGTTGGACAAACGCATCGAGGGTTTCGTACACCCCACACAAAACACAGCTGTTTTAAGTGTTTGAAAGAAAGAAATGTCTTTTCTTTCATTCAGTACGAGGCCCTTATCGCGAGACCGACTCACACTTGGCCGGATTTTATTATTTGATGTTTCACTTCAGTTTTGGCACAACGATCACACCAAGTTGTCAAACTTGGTTTTCTGCATCACTGTCACTACTATATAGCAAAATCCAAAAAAGAGATTAAAGAGTATTCTACGTTTCTTGTACTTACGGAACCCTGAAAAGACAAATGTAAACAGCGTAACCCTTTATGCAGGTACGAGATTCGAACAAATGAAACGACACGTATTAAGCTATCTTTTTTTTTTGGCATTACCTGATTCGCACGTATAGTAATCCACAGTCAGCGATAATTGAACCACAACAGACACTGTATAAAAAATTACGATTTTATTCACTTATAAAAATTGATACACTGGAAGCGCTTTAGTTAATTTTATTGTTACAAGCGAAGCGGCTGTGGGACGCCGTACCGGCGTCAAGTCTCATGTGCTACTGAATCGGAGACACCGAATCAACGAACTTGCTCGTCGGACAAATATGTATAGCTCGATGTATCATTACGTACCCAGCACCGAACAAAGGCGATGGTGCCCGAAGCCGAACAGCTGTTTTAATGTTTGCGAACCCGAGACGTTGCGAATCGATTCTCGATTCTGGCTCCATCTGATGTAATGCCTGCGTCTCGTTTTGCACATTTACGATTAACAGAACGACAGTTCTCTGCGTCGAATTCGCCATTAGAGATTATTCCCGTGGATTCGTTACGAACCCTTTGTCAATACTTAGCTAATAGAGAAATAAATCGTTTTTCATAAAATTATTATTTTTAATATATTTAATACTAAAACGAAAACCATTGAAATCCGTTGTGGTTACGTTTTAAATCAAACAAAGATATGATATAATTGATTCACGCCTAATAAATTAGGATTTAACGTCTTGTACGGTTGATATAACAGTGCATTGTTTACCAATTAAACCTTGTGTTTGCATATATTAAAGCTTCATAACTATTATAACGAATTAAAAATATTTTTTCTTATAATAATTAAAATGTGTTGTGAATTTTGTACAAGAGATAATTATAATAGTCTCAACATTTTTCAAGACACTTATTAATCTTATATAACAGATAATTACAAATACCATACCGTTCTGAACAAGGATTTCCTGAATCTTTGTAATTGGATAGTTAAAAAAAAATATATACACATAGCTACACAGGCACTACTTACTAATCGTATATATTTATCATTCGAAGTTTGCCTGTAGCAGGATTCGAACCCGCGACCCTTCGCACCCTAGGGCTGGTATTAAAAACATTGAATATTATCTAATTGTTCACTGCAGGACATAGGCCGCTCCCATAAGGATTTACAATAATCACCACGCTGGACGAGCGCGCAGTACCAGACACCTCGCGCCCTAGACGCCGCTGCTCATCATCGGTCTGATATTTTTCGATGCGATTGTCCCGCCATCTCTCGGTAGCTATTGCGATTCTCAAGGCTTTTCCTTTGTCGCCACCTACCACACCTTAGGGAAGAAAGGGGGTAGCAGATTCTTAAGCCGATAGCATATGGCATGTTATATGGATACTTCAACGTATTTTCAGAGAACAACGGTTAATAGCGCCTGCATGTAATTCACGTCACGTACGTTATTTATTTAAATAAGTACATATACTCGTGGTAGCCTCGTGGTCAGGACGCTCTCTTTAGTATTATAGAGCGCATCTGACCTGGGTTCGATCCTCGGTGCGATCATCACTAAAATTGTTGATGGTAAGATTAAGTGCTGTATTTACCATGCGCTGGGCGGTGAAGGAAAACATCCTAAGGAAACATGCATGTCTGAGAAACATTATTTCGAGGATATGTGAAGCTTGCCAACCCGCACTGGAGCAGCGTGGCGAGCTATTCCCGGCTCCTACACCCTCTCAGATATTTGAGACGGAGACGTTTCCCCAGCCGTGGGCACTGACAGGCTGCTACTTTACTTTACTTAACTACATCAGCATTCCTGTTATTTTTCTATACTGAGTCTTGGTCGTTTACATATTAAATATAATAGGAATATTAAAAGTAAACAAGTTGTACCGTCCTATAAAAAATTCATTACCGACCATATATGCCATCCATTTTCACATTATAAGAAAGTTTATTGTACGGTATGAGTTTCCACGATTCGAGGTTCAGAGTACCGTAAATGTCCTCAAAATATTTTTTTTATATTTCTCAGACATGCTGGTTACGTCACGATGTTTTTCTTCGACGGCCTGCACATCTGTCGTTAATCACGTGTAAGTTAATGTTGCAATAAATAATTTCCTTTTGTCAGCCACCAAAGAATGATCTGATTACTGTATCTAACGTACGTCAATGTAATTTAGATTAACTTAAATTAATATGTTAAAATATCCCCAATATTGGGTATACGATCGTTCAGATGTTACGGTGGTAAGAAATTTATAGTCGTTTCAACTAATTGTTCACCAGTGCTTATTTGGGACAACGTGACAGGCGGTGAGCCTGTCGCCGTCATAGTGTCCAAGCTAACGATACTAATCGTACATAAGTAAACTTAATTTCTCAGTACTAATTAAACAGCCTCCGGGTGAGATTGCCAAGAGACCTAACAACGAAGCTGTCACCAGTACGGTTCTGTCTCTCCAAGAGGCTAAGAATGGTTCACGAAAGGGAACATAACATCACTCTCTACAAATGCCAACTTCATGTGGTGAAACCTGATAGTCCACAAACGAGGTTCTGTCGATCGAATGATGGTGATATATCCATCCGAATGTACCGAGCTCGAATCCCGCAGACTAGTGATGAGGAGCAGTATCACTATTAAGACAGGCCGCCACCTACCAATCCACTTATCCAGCGTGGTGAGTACAGGTATAACTACCCAAAACTACCAAAAACTACTAGTAGTATTAGCTTTCTGCAAGTAAAATATAAATTCGTCATCTCTGCCTACAACTGTCGGTGAAAGGCGTGAGTTCTTATTACTTATTAGCAAAATGCCTTTGTCATAAAGTGTTTTAACTCCAAAGACAGCTACCTATCCAATGAGTTCATTTTAAGTACTTTTTTTTCGTGTGTTGAGATATATGTTACAATACTGTTATGTAAACAAAGATTAATATCTAAACGTAACTGTTTTCCCATATTCATTACAAACATTAGGTAGTACCAACTGGATACGTTTATCAATTGATAAAGTGCGTCGGTGCATTTTGAGTGCGAGCGTACTTGGGTAGATAGAGACGAATGCTTGTGATGTCCTTATCTAACATCGATTCGGTCATTCATGCCGTCCTGCTCCGGCTCAATGTCCTCTCTTTCTACGCGTCGCGCACTGCGGTACGGGAAATCAGGTTGGGAGTATTCCATTTTACGTGTGCGTATGACTGAATAAAAAATAAAAATGGATGCTCAAAATTAAATGGCAATGTACACTTAAATATTGTAACAGATTCAAAATATTAACTTTTTCAAAAAGCTAGTTACAAAGTATACATTGTACTTACTTGTGCCTTCATATTTTTTTTATCAATGTATTAATTTCAGTTATATTCATACTCTTTTCCTAATAGATGAGAAAGTATAGTTAATGAATACTCTACTTTCTTCATCTTATCTTATATCAGCCTCCACACTTTTTCAACTCGCCTTGTTCTTGTGCCAAGTGTTCTTCCACTCGCTTCGTTCCTATCGTACAGTTATTGTAGAAGGCATACAACCCGTCTGTCGGTCGACATTTCCAGCCCAGTTCTATATACGCTTGGCGGCTTTTCGAGCTACATCATCATTACAGTACATTCATATATGATGCTTAATTAAAACTTAATGACTTAAACTTAATTATTTTCGTCCAAAGCGTTAAAACTTTAAATAGGTTACAGTTAAACTGAACGCGTAGTTTCAAAGGAGCCAGCGGCGGTTCAAAATTGGTTATTTATTTTTAAACAGGTCATAGACACTCGGTCTACTTTTAGTGTGAAAGGAAGTTGCTAGTACAAATAGAACTGTACATTATTTATGGTGGTTCGATCTCTCCACGCGCATAAATAGTTTATATTTCTTTTAATTCCAGGCTGAAAATAAAACCTTTTTTTTTTCATTATCCTGTATTATATATATATAACTTTTGTCTTAATAGCGATATCACCTCCACGCGGTGTACCCTGTGAACTAACGAATGAGACTCTGACTACTGTATGACGTTGGAGAATCCATCAGATGCTGAACCAAGACCCCACAGGCTAGATGGGGTGCAAGGGAGCACCAGTAGAGGAAGGTTACCGGCATTACGCCACCGCCTGCCTAGAGCCGTCGTGAGTACGGTCAAATCTTCCATGAAAACTGCACCGCTTTCATGGATACCCTATTAAGTTTGATTAATACCTTTTATACGCATTGTATTACTTTCACTTTAATCCTTAAACATTTAAGATATACACGAACAAAACAAACCGCGCGTCAGATAAAACGTGACGCGAAAGAATGATTAAATTGTTATAAGTAGTTATAATGTGTAACACAGTTATAATGAGTAAATAACACACGAATACTGCAATAACAAAATAGAACAACAGCGTCTACCAATAAGATAACATCAGTTACATCACGCATTCACTAATGAAAACATAATATTCGGATAGATTGTTAAGAAAATTAATGCAATTACTATGAACTGCAGGCTTACGCTCGACAAATTCGAATTTTGTATCAAGTTTAATTCGTATTCAAGCCAATTGCCTAATACTGCATAATCTAGTTGTGGTTTGATTTGGAACTAACTTTAGGCAGGACAAAGAACTTATCGAGTTAAATAAAAGCTGTCCATTGATTGTGATTATTTTATACGTGGTAGAGCCAAGCGGCGACTTTTGTTGCTGCTCGAATGGGCACACACGGCCGGGCTGGTACCAAGGTCACGTACAACGTGAAAGAAGAGGCAACTTGTGCTTCTGCGTTTCGTTCGGTGAGTGAGGTAACCGGTGGCCCCTCCCCCTCCCACCTTTCATCCTTCCTATAATTTACCTCCTCCTCCTCCTCCCCAAAAATCATTGGAGACCGGCAATGCATGTTCAGCTTCTCCAGTGTTGCAGACGTACGTTGTGCTTGCTCGTTTACGCCTTTCCCACATAAAAGAAATAATTCTGTACTCGCGAAAGTAATGTTTATGAATAAGTGTTATTGTAAGTTTTAGCTTTGTAGGTGCGCTGATAATACTCGAACATAACTGAATTTGTTTTTCGATTAGTATTAGTTCTGAATTATGAATTTAAATCACCGAATCAAAAGTGAGTTCGAAACAAACGAAATAAAAATCTACTAGAGTTTGCCTGCAGTCTACAAATAACTAAAGTAAGGCTCTCTGTTTTAAAGCAGTGATGTCTTCGACATACAGCTTGAGCGGATTCACTTATTCTCGTAATATTATTTTTGTATTATCTGTTAGTCATACAGGTTACATAATAATTTTGTCAAAATTAGCGACTACCCGCTCGAGAACACCTGACAAGGACATGAAATAATTTGATATGCTACAAAGAGTTGTGCTTGTGTCATGATTATGCCAAACGTATTAAAAATTAAGCAGTTTATATTACACAAAAAAGGTTTAATTAATTTTTTTTGGATAAGAATTTTTATTAATAATAATAATTAATTAAAAAAATTCTATTTATGGACAAGCAAAAATGGCTTTCTCGATATAAGGTCAAATAATCCGACATAATAGCGGGAACTGTGTGTAGCGTTCTTCCGCTTCGTCTGTCAAATCCGAGAGCGACAGACGCCACCTGTCGGCCACACGTCGCACTAGAACGCATCCGCGAGTGGTTAGGCATGAACGTTGGCGCGTCGCTCACCTCCCGCCTATTCTCCAGCATTGTTCTTTTTTGATTTAACGCGTGTGACAAAATATACCGGTGAACTATTCCGGATATCCGCAAATCATCGCAGATTGCTGATAATATCGCCGGAAAGACCACAGATGATCGCAACGGAGTTGTTGAAGTTAAGAAAGTATTTCTTTCGTTCGACAGGTGAAGCAGACACAGGTAGGTATTTTCACGCATTCCAGCTGGCTTTTTGTCAAAAACTCCAACATAAACGAACAAGCCTTGACCGGGGACTTAAGCTATCTTTTTTATTTCGCAATAATTAATTGCCCCCATCGCGTGTTGTCCTTCGTGGATACGCCATTATACGAAGTAAAAAAAAAATATTACCGGACATAGAGTCGGTGTCATGATATAATCCGCCTCGCCAGTGTAGTGAGTGTGGGAAAATCTTCCATGCATGGCTTGCCACGTTGGTGCATTGGAATTGTCTTCGTCCAGCGTTGGGCTTATAATGATAAAATGAGTAAAACAGGACCTGGCCTCTATAATCCTCGATCATCTAGGAGCTATCTCGGTAAATAGCTATATTAGTACATTCATTAAATTTCTAAAATTCTCAAAACAAATCTATCACCCCCCAGCTCTTACTCTGCATATGCCGATTACTACGTGGTAGATCCAAGCGGCTCTAGCACGTAGTAATATTGTAAAAATTAACATTTAAAAAAAATATTGAATTTATTGCATATTATAAATAACAATATAGCGTTTAAAAGAGAAAACAGACCCCACAATTTCTTACTCGTTTTTCTCTGCGAAGACTTTATTTTCCGAACCGGTGTTGATTTTGACGTCCATAGAGCTTTAAAGAAGCCTTAATTGAATAAAAACGTTTTGACTTTGACCCCTGGACTGATTAAAATGAATCATTCGACTCCACGTTATTTGTTTCGCTTCATGATCATGTATCATCGTACGTAGTATGCAAATGGTGGTGAGTAATACAAATAAATAAGGAAACTCGGAAAGCAGCCATAACAAAAACACTTTCTACTCCATTGACTTCCGGTACATTAACATAGAATTTATTAGTTTAACGTTGTTACTCGGTTATCACTTATCACGGTTGCCGAACAGTTAGAGAATCTGCCGAGAAATTAGGAAAACCTAGTTCAATTCCCGATTTTAATGGTTCGTACCCGTCAGATTTTCCGAACTGAACACACAGTGACGGCGACAGATCCTATGCGAGTTGGCGGATTTCACACGTCCTCGAAATATATTTCTTTTTTCTCTATCAGACATGCAGGTTTCCTCACGATGTTTTGCCGTCACACGTAGTAAATTCAGAACTACTGATATTTTTATTTAAATATTATGAACGATTTGAACCCGGGTCACTAGCGTGCTATGAAATGAATGAAGATGAAATTAAAGCGTGCGCCCTGTCCACTAGGCTACCACGGCTCCTGACACCCCGCATACTTATTAATATTATAAATCTTAAAAATATTATAATTTCGTTACACCTTAGATAGCCCGCTTATTGAGAAAAATGTATAGGCTGTATGACATCACGCTACGATCCACAGGCAGTTAAGAAGTAAAAAAAAAAACAATTTATAATTGTTTTTTTTTGTAAGTGTAAAAGATAAATGATCTTTGCAGCGGTGTAAACTGGACTTGCATAGACTTATACAACCATGGTCACGACAGAAATAACAACAATACAACATTCAGTCGACGCTTTCAATGACGAAAGTGTAAAAGTACACTTTTTTTTTTAAGTAAAGATGTAAATTTTATTATTTATATTTTGATTCCTCGTGTATTACAAAAAGCCTGACGACTGCTCGCGACAGAAAAAAAAATGAAAAATAAAAAAGGGTTCCGACAGAACACCAGCGCTGTAGTTGTGGTTTAATATTTAGCATTGCTACAGCATTACTCTGAGTCGGACACCGTTTTGTTGCTGCAACTTAATAAAATATTATTATTATTATTTTATAATACAATTTTTTTTTTGTTATGTCAATTAAGTTTTCATTATGTGTTACTTGAGTTGTGGCAATGAATAAAGTACTTTCTACTTCTTTCTTTCTTCTAAATTATCTAACTATAACATAATTTAATTGTATAGTTAAAGAAGTCCCGATTTATATACGTATATATAAGCTCAAAAAAAATTCCTCGTCATTAAGTAAAAAAAAAAGTTTTTTTTCTCTCTGCTTCTTTTTTACTACTGCTGCATATTATTATTAACACTTTTACAGTAACAATAGACACAAGATCATGTTCTGAACAACACCACCGCATCAATTGAGTTGTGGATAATAGTGTGGTTTGTACAATAAGTGAGATGTAATTTAGAGGGATTATAAAAAAAAAGTTACGTTAACGGACTAAAAACTCCTTCGTAGTCCGTTAACGTAATAAGAAACGACAAACGACGAGAAAACTTAAAGAGCAAAGCAGGCAGTGAGGCTAAATAATGTTAAACATCTAAGTTCTGTGCACAATATAACGTCATCTGTTTGTAAAGTTTCCAGTTTGTGTAAAATTCTTTCGTAAAACGTAAAGAAAGAAAGAAACTAATACGTTTATTTGGCAAACAATTAAAAAAAAGTAAGAGCTTAAAAACAGGTTTCTTTTCGTTGTGCGATGTCAAAAATGAATCCCGTCTCAGTGATAATCTGTGGGAGAACCACTTCGTTGACTTCACGAACAAACGGACAAGAAACATACTGTATATAGTAGAACGATATTAAAAAAAACTAAATGTTAAATTTAATTGTACAAAACGATTAAAATTATTTGTATAAATAAAAAAAGAACATTGAAAGTAAAAATTAAAGATATGATTTGTTTATTTTTTATACGGTTTTTTTTAATGTGTAACAAAGAAGGTAGCGGTTCACCTGATGGTAAGTGATTACCGTCGCCCACGTACATCTGCAACACCCGACGATGCCGTTGCCGGGGCTTTAAGCTTATTACGGAGACGGGAGGGAGGATGAGGAGGTGGATGGGGAGAGGCAGTGTTTCTTATAATCGCCTTTCTCTTTTAACGTTAACTTTTATTTTATGGTGTATTCATTCAGACACTAAGCAAATCACCTAGTAATGTTGTAGAAATTCTCTATTTTCATTTGTATCTTCACTACAGTTAGGGTACGTGTTACGTAACGTGGCTGAAGCGAAACCAGTTACCTAACTAGAAAACTGGGCTAAAGTTAAATAGTCCAGTGAAAACTCTTTTACAACCCATTGACCTAGAAGTTGTGACATAGATGGCATGAAGTCCTATCAGCTAAAGTTAAATGATACCTGTTAATTTCCCCGTAGGATAGATAATTTATTTTAACTATATAATTTACATATGTGTATAATTAATAAATTGGGCCAGGCTTCTACGTCGTAGACGTTGGTGCATAGTTAATTGAATATTATTGATGTTTTGTTCAGTGATATTGATCTTATTATGATCCCTGAAGAGGTTGCTATGTTTCGGGTCCAATGAAAAATTCATTGGAAGGCATTTTAAAAAGCTATAATTAAAAATAACTATTGTACTCGTATATAGGTATGACGTTTCACGTTTGTAGAACCAACAGAACCTAAGAAGTTCGAACCGAGTTCAAATCCTTGTCATCTATAGTGTGAGAACTGCTCGTTATAAACAACTACATCGGCATATTTTAATCCACTGTTAGCGTATTCCACCACAGTGCGTTTTAATCGAAGTTTTCTGCCACGCACTTCGACTTTGTGGAATCAGCTGTCGCCAGCAGTATTTCCGAATAGTTACGACTTAGGGACCTTCAAGAAAAGAGCTTATTCCTTCCTTAAAGGCCGGCAGCGCATCTGTAGCTCCTCTGGTGTTGTGGATGTTCGTGGGCGTCGGTGATCACTTACCATCAGGTGAGCCGCACGCTCGTTTGCCCCCTTCTTCTATAAAAAAAAAAATAAATAAATAAAACGATAAAATACAAAATATACCGTGTAAAACATTACAGTAGCATTATGACTCTCCACTTATTTTATCGTACAAAAGATTTGTGACATTCCTGATATGACCTCACAGATAAGATTTCACATGAAAAGTAAGCGAATCATGATTACGATTACAATACATTCAGTACAATAACTTTTGAGGTTAGAATAGCGTCATTTAGTTTTTGCGTTCTAATTTATTTTTATAATTAGGCACAGGTTAATGGGGATTTGCCGCCGAACTCAATCCCCTATGTTCGTTCGTGGTTCTATGTGGGTTCGATGCGATGAGTTTTTTGAAAGTTATTTACGATTTGTATCGTTGGCTTGAACACCACCAGTCACATTGTTATACGTGGCTTTTGCCGCCAATGGTCCTCGCAGAATACCGGCGTGAAGTAGAGGCATCTTGTGCTTCTGCGTTTCGTTCGGTGTGTGAGTTAACAGATACCACTCTTTTCTCCCTCCTCTCGAAACTAATCCTCTAAGAATATATATTTTTAATATTTTATTCTTATTTATATATATATATATCCCATAATATATTTCGGATTGGTTAGCCACGGAATTACAATCCATCTGATGGCAAGTGCAAACAACTTTAAGCCCCATTCGAAGGTGGAAGATGCGTTGTCACCCCTTACAATTGTGCTATATACTAATAACGATGTAATATAAAAAAAACTATGCTTAGTATAGCATATACATAGTATATATGCTATATACTATGTGATATGCTATACTATGGGCTACAGACCCTTATCCATTAAGCAACAAAACAAATTCACAAAATTCCTTGTAACGTTAGTGTCCGGTAAAATTTACTTTGTAACATGTTTCCGTTTATCCAAGACATGGTAAACAATAATCGAAACCACGATTTGGATGTGAAAAATAACACGGTATGATTTTATTGAGGAACGAAGATACAACGAAATTATTGTGAAATATTTTTGTGGCGTAGTGGATAGGACCCATACTTAGCGACATATATAGGTAAGTGAGTGTCCAGTGCCTACCCAGACGACTCCTGGGCCGAGACGGAGCCCACCATCTAGTGCAATAACGACTAGTATTAACATGACTTCTATTCAATTCATTGAAGATTCCCAGTCGAATTATCTAACTGGCAGTGAGTAATAAGAGACAGTTAGTTACCGTAGCATGCGGTAAGGTCACAAATTATGTAACGTTAAATATGTGGCCAAATGTACGCTGAAGGTCAGACGGAAACAATGGAGGACCGGATCGATACGGAACGCAATATAGAATTTTCCACTCGGTAATTGAAGACAGTATCGCCTAAGTTGCGTACTTATAAATATAAGTCGTCACAATTAACGAAACGGACTCACTCGTAACAAATTTACGTAACTTTAGTCGCTATACGATGATTTGTCCCGTGGTCTTGTCGTCTGTCTGTCTGATGGTACAAATTAAGAAAAAAAAAAAAGATGGTAAACAGCTGTATATTTAACGTAGTGGAGCCAAGCGGCGGCTTTTGCTGCTGCTCGAATGGGCCGGCTCGACCGGGTTGGTTCTGCCTCGCAGAATACCGGCGTGAAGTAGAGGCATCTTGTGCTTCTGCGTTTCGTTCGGTGAGTGAGGTAACCGGAGGCCCATATCTCCTCCCCATTCCCCTCCTCATCCTCCCTCCAATCTCCCAAATACCCTTAAGGCCGGCAACGCACCTGCAGCACCTGTGGTGTTGCAGATGAACGTGGGCGACGGTAATCACTTACCATCAGGTGAACCGCTAGCTCGTTTGCCGCCTTTCCCATAAAAAAAATAAACATATATATATAAATGAACCATGGCAATTTGTTGGTCATGGCGCACGCTTTTATTTACTTAGTGATCGAATGACCCGGGCACGAATCCACTGATGGTTTTTTTTCTCCTCTCGTCATTGAAGGCAGTGACTGATTGTGTCGGCACCAGCATTAAGTGGCGGACCGACTAAAACCCCACGGAGTAAAACATACGCTGTTGGACCGATGACCTCGACGACCTCGGCGAAAGAGACTCGCGTATGTATTCGATGAAGTTATTGCTGTTAGCCGTTTTGGCTTTTACAGCTTCATAGGTTTGCGCTTTATGCTTTAAGTAGATGTGCAAGAGTAGATCTACTGCTTACCTCTTTATGGTAAGCAATCTAAGGACCGTCCGAGGGAGGTTCTGGCCTCGTCTCGGACGGTCGTGGTGTTTCGATAGTAGTGGGCGGTAAGGACCGCCCTGAATCCCGGGTGTACGGTGTGTACGCGGGTGTTCTGTTTGCACGGAAGAAACTCGCGAACAGAAGGCCCGCATATAAAAGCCCCTGGTGCCCTCACAACATAAATTGTTAACAGGAATTTAAAGCGTTGAATCGACCACGTGCTCGATGATGCAGGAAAACATAGAGCACATAACTTCTATTTTTCAACGTGTCTACGTGTATTTCATTACCAAACACATAAGGGTTTTAACTATCATTTTATTTGAAATTTATTTACGAATTTTATCGCGTTTCAGTTTTGTTTTTATATTCCCGGCGTTTATATTATGTTATATCCCAGAATATTAGTTTTTTTTTGTATTCTGTTGTAAAGCACTCGAAACGTAACTGTCGGGTTTATTTTTAATTTTCCGTAAATGATAGTTCAATTTCTAATGTTTAGTGTTCGCGTAAGTTTCTGAGAATAACGAATAATATAACTCCATAATAACAAAAAAAATATTAAAAATAAATAGACGTAATTCGCAGAAAAATTACTACAAATCTGTCTTTAAACGACATACCGAACGCTGTGAATTTGCCAAAGGCGGCATAATATTGTCATTACCCAGTCCTTCGCATGCCCCGAGACGGGGTTAAATTAAAAAAAAATCAATAACTTTGCATAACAACGAGTTATCCTTGGGTAGCTTATGCGGGACTTTGTTTGGTATATACGATAGGTACTTTAAAAAAAAAAGTGTCATCCTTTTGGACTTCATCCCTTAGTGCTGTTTTTTTTCTGTTCTTTTAATGGTGAAGGAAATATGCGATGTGCTGTTTGAATGTATTACGTTATGGCTTTGAATGTGGTGGGTAAAAAAGCCATTTGATTTGTTTCAGAATGCTTTCAGTGTACTCCCCCGACAGGACAAAGAGATAAAAACATCCCTCGCTCCGCGATTCCACTACGGCTGCGGAGGTCAGGGAGAACGGTGCGATGCAACCACTTCACAACCCTCACAGTCCGCTAATTCTCATCTGCAGTGGGCACACTCTCGCAGCCACCACTGCACCGCACCAAATAACTGGTATCAAAATTGTGGACTTAATAAAATGTACCATATGCGTGGTGATAGTGATGACTAGATCGAGATTACCTAGTCTCAATCTAGATAGACCTCCTTCGGTGCAGGTCATGCGATGCGATGTTATCGTCTGCGGAGTAGACTAGGCACCAACTCGTGGTTGAATTTGAATAACCGCCGAGGTCTTCGGGATCAGTCAGATGTATTGAAACACTTGCCACAGAGTTCAAAGAACCGACATCCATCGTACTCTTTACATCTTTACACGTCTTTTTTTAAAGGCCGGCAACGCATCTGTGTCTCCTCTGGTGTTGTGGATGTTCGCGGGCGTCGGTGATCACTTACCATCAGGTGAGCCACGAGCTCGTTCGCCCCCTTCTACTATAAAAAACACCCTCGCCTACACACACTAACTCACACACACCCATACATACACAGAGAGAGAGAGCGATAGAGAGAGAGAGAGAGCGAGAGAGACACACACTCACATATACACATGCAAACTAACTCTGCACCCATCTCACTTGATAGTGTAATATTTTGGTAAGTACAGATAACATATTCCGTTAATTTAAGATATGGAAGGGCGGCGTCTCCTGGCACAGGCATTTATTTGCTTAAAAGGAGTCTCCAGATAATAGTTACATGTATTCTCTGTGTTTACGTAAATAAAGATATTTTTATTTTTGTTTTTTTTTTATCGTGGGAAAAAAGGTTTTAGTTTTTAGTTAGTGAGGAATAGATCGGCCATATAAGATAGATGCGAGGTAGCACCATGCTTTGTGTTAGTACTTAGGGGAGATATATGTTCAGCAGTGCATGGGACTTGTGAAAGGCTGTAACGATAATGATGTCATTTTGGTAAGTTGCTTCTCTGCTTAGGAGTATCTTGGATAGGTACTACGCTCTTACCTTACAGGCCGTGAAGCCCAGATCGATTGAAGTTGTTTGCCGGTGCATGGTCCACGGGGGCTGAGATCGCCTCTTATGGAGATTGTTTTTTTTTTATATAAAAAACGGCAAACGAGCTCGCGGTTCACCTTATGGTAAGTGATTACCGTCGCCCACATACATCTGCAATACCATAGATGCTGCAGGTGCGTTGCCGGTCTTTAAAGATATTTGGGAGATGGGAGGGAAGAAGGGGGGAATATTGAGGGGATGTGGGCCTCCGTTTACCTCACTCACCGAACGTAACGCAGAAGCACAAGATGCCTCTACTTCACGCCGGTATTCTGCGAGGCCGTGGTATCAATCCGGTCGAGCCGGCCCTTACGAGCAGCAGCAGAAGCCACCGCTTGGCTCTACCGCGCTTGTTGTTGATTGATATCGAAGGTAAGCAGACCGATGATGGAAAGAAGCGACTTAGGTGCGGGACTTCTGATACTGTGAATGCCAATCCGCTGACCAAGCATGGCGATCATGGCAGATCCTCCTCATGGGAGACTATTTACTTAATAACGCAAAAGTGGCTATTTTCTTTGTATATACGATGCGTTAAATTGTATGGTCAATGTTTTCAATGCACGGTAGCAGTCTTTTTTTAATGACGAAACATTAAAAGCTTCCCCTGTTATCAAATAATTACCCCGTCTTGTTAACTAGCGTGCTCATTTCTATGAGCCCCTTCGTAAGTCATAAAACGGCAAGTGGACAATGTTAATATACTGTATTTAAATAAAATATTAGGATGTAAGAACTCAGGCGGGCAAATAGCGATGTACTTTAATTTTTAAAGACCATTTTGCTGGTTACGTGTTTAAGTCTTAAGCATTTCTTTTAGATAGGTCAATAGAAAAAGGCCAAGGTAAACTGTTTGTCCAACGTGAATCTATCAAATACCTAATTGGTACATGAGTCATCATCATCATCATCAGCCTGTATAAGTCCACTGCTGGGTATAGCCCTGTTCAGGAAAGCGCGAACAAAAACTGGCCTGCCTCTATTGGGCGATTTATGAGTAGATCTCTCATCATGCTCGGCAGGCGGCAGGCAGGAGTGTCGGCGGCGCTAATGATACTCCCCGTAACCAGTCTGCAGGATTTGGTTACGGCATAAGGCTCTTCCCCAGAAAAAAATTGTAATTACGCCAATGCACGCTTCTCCGGGGTTCCGAACCCATGCCTCAGTTGTTTGGTACGCTTCTGCGAATGTTATATATGTATATAAAAAGTATTAATGCCCACGCGAAGAAGTCAATCACATTCATAAACTAATTCATTATATTATAAGAACAATATTTACCCTGTTATCGTTCCTATTACTCGGACGTTAAACCTTCATTACATAGAAATCAATCTCTGGACATTACACGTAGGTCGTCTATATTAACATCAAGGCTACTTGTTCATCTCCGGCTTCAGTCGTTTATTCATAGTTAATAGATAATATAGAATGGGACGAAACATAGAATGGGAACAAACGAGCTAGCGGCTTATCTGATGGTAAGCTTTTTTTTATGGGTACGTTGGTAAACGAGCTAGCGGACCCACGTAGATAAGCCAATACCAGATGCGTTGCCGGCCTTTAAGGACATTTGGGATACAGGAGGGAGGTATAATGTGAAGAAGAGAGGCCTCCGGTTACTTCACGCCGGTATTCTGCGAGGCCGTGATACTATCCCGGTCGAGACAGCCCATTCGAGCAGCAGCAAAACCCGCCGCTTGGCTCTACCAACTACACCTTACTGCCACGCTGAAAAAAAAATCATTATTTGTCTCCGTCTCCCTGAGCGTGTTGCAACTATAATACAGATGCAGTGTGTCTCTACAACTAAACAAAATCACAACCCGCGATTGTCTGTCTATTCGCTTATAACTCTACGTCTAAGTGGATTTCAATGAGGCTTTCAGCATCATTTAGAGAAAATCTCAAAGGTTTATATGTGTAGCACCTTCGCATTCATTTTATATATCCGTACGAAGACGGCGCGGTTAGCAAGTATAATATAATCTAAAAATAAAATATTAAATAAAATCACACACATAAAATGACGTTATATTACTATACAAGCTTTCGCACGCGACTTCGCAAGCGTGGAGAATCTTCCAGTGGCTTTTTGACTCCTTTTATAGTTTCCTTTTATACTAATTTAACTAAATTCGGTACAATCATTAATGTTTGATTCAAAGAAAAATCATCCCAAACTACATCAAGTGACATGTTTTCACTTTAACTGGTTTATATACATCCTGCTATTAGTAAAGATTATTCTATACCCAGCCATCTCCTGCTATTGCGTTCGTTAAACCTAAATAAATAAACAACGGCTTCATTGAACTTATATATTTCACTAGCACGGAACAATTTACCTATTGAGAATTAAATTTAATCTTGGTCGATGCCCGACCTCGTTGCTACAGTTAGAGGCAAACTTGTGTCGATGACTTCTGCGAAATAACATTATAGAGCTTTTCAGTATCTGTACTTAGATACTGAAAATATAATTTATAGAGCTTTTCATATAATCATTCAGTATCTTTTGGGGGAGGCCTATGTTCAGCAGTGGACTTCTGATAGGCTGAAGTGATGATGATTCAGTATCTATATAATCTATGCGGGGAGACGTACAACCTCCTTCCGATACTTGTAGTGGAAGCGAAAGAAGCCACTACGCTATAATTCTATAACGTATAGGAAAGTAGACGGTAACCTAGACGGCTCTAAGAACGGACCGACGTGGATAGAACAGTCGTAGGCTGCATTGAAGACGGCGTGTGGGAGAAGTGGCGGGAGCGGTGGGATGAGACAATTACAATCTCGACGGAGCTGTGGCCCATTGCCGCTCTTGTACAAAATTACGAGGTACTGGTAAAAATGTTAGCACATCTAAGTCCGGCAACGTCGCACTGAGAGTGTAAGTCGTGTCATTATGTGACCGACTAGACGGTCGGAACATTTTTTTTGTGAAAACGTGTAAGTAATTCGTATGCAGCTGCGTTCAGTTGCTCCAGAACAACGAAAGGAGACTTAAAATATTCAGTATTGTCATTACGTAACTATTTTATAGTGAACTACTGTGATTTTTATTCCGAAAATCGAAAAATATCTAACGATTTCATATTATCAGTATGATTATCCATTTATTTAAAAAAAAATGTGTAAAGTAGCATTCTTTAAATGCCCACAGCTGAGCAAAGGTCTCCTTCTCAAACATCTGAGAGGGTTTTTGGAGCCGGGAAGGATACGCCACGCTGCTGCACTGTTGCAATGCAAACATGCAGTGCTCTACGATGTCTCCTTTCAGCGCCGAGCACTTGGTAAATTCAGCATTTAAAATCGCTATTAACAATTTTCGTGATGGTCAATAACGCTCTATGAAACTAAAGCGAGCTCTCTGTTACCAATTCTGCTTCTTTTATATTCATTAAAGTTGAACAACACAATAATACAACAATTACACAATAATTTATAGAAGAAAATCGTAGGTTACTTAATTATTTCATTTGTCTTTATTTTTGTTATTAATCTTTCTTTGTTTGTATTGTTTCATCTAATATTGTTACAAATTCTTATTTCTCATTATAGTGTTACTTTAGATAAGCAATAGATCTGAATAATATTAATAACCATTTAACTATACTAGACTGTGTCTACTGGCTTTCCGGGGTTGTCTTTAAGTAACGGGCTTAAAAAAACACATTCCATTTGTTTAAAAACATTTGTACATAAAAGAAAATAGTTATGTGTTAACCCTTGTTGGTAATCCTTAAGAAATAAACAAGAAAAAATTAAAATTAACAATAAAATTGACACGCATTTGTCACTCTCACGGTCCAGTGTAATGATTGGTTCGAGAAATTTCTGCATGACGAACGGGAAACAAGCACGGCGTCGTTGTCACTCCGATTTGGAGGTCGTAGTGTTGTCCTCCGATTTAGCGTGCGTACGCGCATTATCTTAATGCTCTTGACTCTGGAATTTCAATTGTCATTGGTGTGATTCTAAATCGAACTCAATTACTTTCAGAATACAGTCGAAAGTTCCAATTCGTCGTAGTGTATCTATGATCCTACATAATTACAATGAAATATACTTTTCAGCTTTCCTTTTTTAAGTTTACATAGGGTGTACGCCATGTTTCGTCCTTAGTGTGTCATAAGATGTAACTATTGGTGGTTGACTCGACATCGCGCATATAATCACGTCACTAACCAGATGTAATTCCAGTAGACGTGACCGCTGCCGTGGAAAACACTGCAGTTCGATCCCCGCCCAGTCACGGCCCCGCTGCAGCTTCCGTTCCGCTCACCGCTGTCCTCGAGAACGCGACATGCCCAATTCTGCCGCTAATCAGCTGTGTAACTAATCCAGTTAAGGCGAATAGAGAGCCAGTATAATTACAGGCTATGAAGTATACCATCACAGTTCTCAGGGGTGATGACGCATCTGTAAACTTCTTCGATAAAAGTCAGCCGTAGGCTGCAGTAACAATCAACCAACTGGTGTTCAGTTAGCACGTTAATCTATAGCTATAAAATAAATCAGACACTCCAAAAATATTTATCAACATCGTATTATTTATAAATATAGAGCAACTTAAATCTGTGACGCAGCAAAATATTTACGTTGTGCATAATTTTAAATTGTTTATATAACCTTATAATAATATTTTTGTTATTATAACATATAGGTGATGAACATAAAGAACCTATATACGATATTGTCAATGCTAATCTATTTTTGTAACGTAAGATAATATAAAGCGGGGCATTTTTTATTGATTATTGTGCTTTAGTGTGGTGGTTCACTGTATTCATGTGACATGCTTTTAGTTGCCTATGGGATCATACCTTTTATTTTATGAAGTACATTATATTATATTTGATGGCTCGGTGGCGTAGTGGCTAAGCGTTTAGCTGCGGCGCTGTGGGTCGCGGGTTCGATTCCCGCACGAGACTAGTATTTGTATGATCGACAAATAATAGTTCCCGGTCTGGGTGTTTGTCCATGTGGAGTTCATGTATGTAAACTGCCTCCGCGACACACAATTCCTACAGCGAATGGTAACGATTTTTTTAAACTTCAAAAAAAATAACAAAATTGAGGACACCTACTCTTTGGAACTTGATTAGATTATATAAAAAATATAATATGGTTTGACATTTAACAAACAAAGTTATCTTTCTATCGCAAAGAATAGGTAATTATAACTTATTATATTCTTTGTTCAATCACATAAAAGAAAAATGAAATAAGAATCATATTCTCAGGACCGTGTACCCTATACCCTTGCAGTGAAGTATATTCGAAGTTTCCACTCTACAACTCGTTGGTACGAGCCCTACATATGTGATATGACCTGTGGAACAAGTAGCCGATCCCATAACCACTCTCCTATCGTGGCTCTTCAAACAGACTGTGAAAAAAATGTTCCAGAATATCATACTACAATAATCGCACCTATTGGTATATTTTAAATAAACTTTACGAATGGTATAACATAATATAATTTCTCTAGGTGGTTTAATTTCTTTTCTGCCTAGGAGACGTCCGGGTAGGTACCCCCCTACACATTTCTACCGCCAATTATCAGTGTAACCCTTGTTGTGTTCCGATTTGAAAGGTATAGAGAGCCAGTATAATTATACGTAATTACGGGCATTCTATCTTAGTTTTCAAGGGTGACATCGTTTCTGTAACCCTTTAGCAAGCTATGATTCCCTGTGTCTTGGTAACTGGATGCCGATAAGAAATATATATGCCTACATAGATAAATAATCATATTATATATGTATATATAAACGTTCACGACTCAGGTTAAAGCTACTCAAATGATTGCTCCTTGCGGGATTCGAACTCTGGACCCGCTTCATCTTCGAATCTACATGTGCAAAAGTTTTGGTCTTCGACTGTCATTAAATATGACTTTTGTACAAATTTATTATAACGAAATCAACAAAATCGTACAGCGATCGTGTCGTTACCGTAAGGTATAAAACGGTTGAAGGTAGTGTTTCAGTCTCGAAACCTGCGAGGTTGCTGACCGCCGGTTTCTGTATACCGTTTCCACGTCTAAATCGAGCTCGAGGAAGTAATGTTTCAACTCTCTTCGATGACTCCATAATTCCGTTAGAATTGCTTAATATTTTCAACAGTTTTGACATTATACAGCATGTTAATCTTTATTATTACCTCGCTATGGTCGGTTGGGGTCTGCAATTTAAAAAAAAAATGAGTATCTTTATTATATAACTTATTATAGCATATCTAGAATATGCTTCAACTGCCTGAAAGACAGTTCCTCTCTTTTTATATTGTATTTAAATTGCGCACGTTTCGATTGCTTTCCAGCAGCCGTGGTATAAAAATAAAATTAAACGCAATAAAATCCGTGAATAATAGTTTCATTTCAAATGTGTAGTGTTCGCGTAAACACAAGAAATCATTACGTAAACAATCTAATAAAAATAACTGTTAATACAAAAGTAACTAAACATCAGTCTAAGAAGTTTCTTTCATCAGGTCAGGTAAAGCTTTCTAAGAAACGGCGGTAGATCGTAATAGAATAACAATTGACGAACAGAATTTGAACTCCTTACTTTTCCTTTGAACCAACTCCTTTGAATTTTCGTTCGCATGTTCACAACGCGTCACAAACGTCTCACAAGACAGACATGCGCGAAGCTATAAGCATATACAGCTTTAGCGTCGAGTGTCGCTGAAACAAAGGACAGTTCGACGTCCCAATTTCCTTTTCCCTGATGAAGTGGCTGACCGATACAATCATAGGACTCCTTCGTGTGCTAGAGATACTACCTACGTGTGCTACGTGTGTAGCTCTACCTGTCAAATTAATTAAAAATATCTTACGATTAACGCTTAAATAAATTATGTTTCCAAACGAAACTGTACTATAGATACAAAAATTTAAAGGACATGTCAGGTCATGTTTATTATTATAATTAATTTTAATTTGTTATATTTGATTATTAAATAAAAATAATGATAAGAAATAGTATATGTAGACTTTGTTTACATATCTGTTAATAATAATGAAAACATTAGCATTTTCAATAATAAGCAGTTACATCGCGCGTGTGTTCACTCTGTTTGTCAGTGTGCGTGCATGTAATTGTTGACAAGGTTTCCAATGAGCGTTGCTCGCTCAGATTAACCCACATTTGAAAAGTCCATACACTTGTCAATCGAGCGAACGAAGTTCAAGAAAGTGTTAAATATTAATGAGTGATTTAGACACACGGATTGTTAAATTTGTATCTTTGTTATAAAAGTAGCAGCCTGAAAGTGCCCACAACTGGGCAACGGCTTCATTCTCAAATATTTGAGAGGGTTTTGGAGCCGGGACGGCCCCGTCTCTGCTCCAGTGGCGGGCTTCACATATCCTCGAAACGATATTTTTATTATTTCTCAGACACGCTGGTTTCACCGTGTTTTACATCACCGACGAGCACATGGTAAATACAGCACTTGAAATTGTTATTAACAATTTTAGTGGGGGCCGGCTCTAGGGATCAGGTCCAGGTCACCCGCGCCCCTGTGAAAGTAAAATGAACTCCCTGACCACTAGGCTACCACGGCTCTATGTATATTTATGTACGGTACATAAATATACATATATTTTATACAAGCGTAATTGTCTCCAACCGTAAAATTAATTGCGTAATCGTGCATCGAGTCCGGGGATGAAATCCCAGCCGAAACCAATATTTGAGCATACACACAATTTATTGGTTTTAGGGTCTGATTGTGTTACATTGCGTCCTGTCTCTCTCTCTCTCTCTCACTGCTTCTACCTTTCCTTAAATATTATAGCAAAGGCACTACATCGGATATGGAGATGTGACAACAAGTGAGTGCCTCTGTGTCTACGGCACTATAATATCTGCCCGATAAGATAAAAGCAGCTCCTAGCAAGATACAGTTTAAGAGTCTAGTTCGTAATTACCTAATAGAATAATAGATCATTGACAATATTCGGCTTATCTATTTTTGATTTTTATTATATATTTATTTATGTATCCTTTTATATACTTGTATACGTATTTGTGTATTTTATGTTATAAATATTTATTTAATTATATAGTTTATTTATATGTACTTATCAACTTATTTTCATTGGAGTTTTTTTATTTTATTTTATTTTTAATTCTCTGTTTTATACCTGCCTACATTAAGTCCCCCCATTGTAACCTTAAGCTTAAGGCAATAAAGAATAAATAAATAAATATCTCCTGCTGGGTTGACAACTGCCACTAGTGTACGGAAGTCGACGCCGTGGATTCGGCTGGGGAATACATTATCATCATTATCATCTTACCTGCATCCGGTCCTGCCGGCGTTCCGTTCCAATGAATGAGCATGCAGTGTGTTGTTTAGAATAAATTGTTATTGAAATAATGGTGATACTGGTACTTATCGTAATGGGCATAGGAGATCGCAATTAGGATGAAGTACTCATAGTTCAGGTAATTTTTTTACTCGTCATACTAGGTTCTATTTTACAAACACTCGAAAGAGCTCCCTTCTATTCCATTGCCTGTTATCGTACGTTTAAAAAGAAAACAAAATATCTTGAACTTGCCAGTCTGATGTCAGTTAAAATTAATCTTCAATAAAAAAAAAATAGTTTTGTGATTACGCTGCAGTGCTGTTTTAGAACATTAGCCCTTTTTGGTTTCTTTTTCCATTATTATTATTATAGCCTTACAATAAATATATCATTATAAAGTACAACTGTTAAAACAGTTTGGAATCTGTAGTGTGTTGTTTGTATAATTTTTTAAATTAAAAAATAGAAAAGAATGATCATTATTTTGTTAGTACTACATTTTTGTTTAGTTAGTTTTACAACAAAATCTCAGTCAGTGCGCAAACTCCTCCCATCAATAAGATTAAAAAAATGTATTAAACAACGACTTTATAATAAGGTTTATTATAATATAAAGGAATACATTGATGATGGAAGGAGTTACCTCATTACGAAACGGTGGTAGATTTAAAAAAATACGTTTGATTAGTGAAATCTGTGTTACTTATGTCTTGATTCTTATGAATAAACGATCTGTTTTGATTCGAAGTTTTACAATACAAATAGTTTATAGTTAACCTTGTTTCAGTTATCGCATACGTCCAAAGTTCAGATGTTTAATGAACAAACGCGTTAACAATGCGCTGTTATATAATAGCACAGCCGTGACAAATTATTTTGATCCAAGTTAAGTTTAGTTTGCTAAGTTTCGAAGCTGTAAATTCCAGTTTCTTTTATTTTACACTTCTTAACTTTGCACATTTATAAAGTATTCAAAATATATGTGAGATCCAATATAAAATCGATAAGATATTTTAAACGTGGTAAAGCTAACGGGCTTTTGTTACTGCTCGAATGGGCCGGCTCGACCGGGTCGTTACCACGGCCACTCAGAATACCGGCGTGAAGTAGAGAGAGGCATCTTATGCTTCTGCGTTTCGTTCGGTGAGTGAGGCAACCGGAGGCTCACTCCCATTCCCTATCTCCCTCCTCATCCTCCGTCCCATCTCCCAAATACCATTATAAACCCTATTATTGAAGGCCGACAACGCACCTGCAGCACCTCTGGTGTTACAAATGTACGCGGGCAGACCGTACGGTAATTACTTACCATCATGTGAACCGCTTGCTCGTTTACCGCCTCACTTATTATATCCTCATACTAGTGATGCTACTTCCCATCCCTGGTCTCGGAGATTAGGGATCGACAAATTCCGGTGGGTATTCCGTCATGATTCGGTCGCCAGAGGTTCACGTGCTTTGTTTTTTTTTTTTATAGGAAAGACGGCAAACGAGCAAGCGGTTCACCTGATGGTAAGTGATTACCGTCGCCAGCGTACATCTGCAACACCATAGATGGTGCAGGTGCCTGGCCGGCGTTCAAGGCTATTTAGGAGTAAGGAGGGAGGATGTGGAAGGGGATGGGGAAAGGGAGTGGGCCTCCGGTTACCTCACTCACCGAACGGAACACAGAGGCACAAGTTGCTTCTACTTCACACCGGTATGGACGAGCCGGCCCATTCAAATAGCAGCAAAGCCGCCGCTTGGCTCTACCACGTATAAAACTACACATATTCCATGAAAATTTCTACCGTCTACTTATTACGATTCAATAAATAAACACCTTTAAAGTTAGGAGAAACCGATAGACGCAAATACAGACAGTGCGGGTTCAGTATTAGCAATTGTGCGTACGGAACCCTAAAAGAAAATAGTTTATTATTACAAGCATTTTGTAAATATTTACCCCACTGCTCTTATCTTGAACAAGTATTTTGTATACGCCTCGTTAGATCTGTTTACGTTCTACGTTAACGCTTCGTGAATAAAATTTTCTTAGATAAACAAGAAAATGTTCTCTGGCGTACAAGCGTTAATTGGTCGTTACGGAAAACACAACCTTGTCGACATTTAAAATTATTTAATGGCACTGATACTCTACGGTTTTTTTTGTGGGAAACATATTTAACACAAAGTCATTATTCTAATTTTCAATTAAACTTAATCTCGATTAGATATTTATATATACAAAACCTTTTCATTTAATTCAATTATTTTTAAATTTAACTTTCCTCCCACTGTACGAATTACTTCTGCGTCACGGAGGCAGTCTGCGTCATATATTGCATACGGGCAAACATGTATTTATGAAGTGTATATAAATACACTTGTCCCGTGTTACAATCGAAGCCGCGACCGGCAGCGTCTCAGCCAAACGCTTGGTCACTACGCCACCGCGCCGCAATTGTTTATAGGCTTTGATGTTTACGCGATTGCCAACGTAGTCTGACCATGGTTGTGGAAGATGATAACTAATAATCATTATAGTGGCCGACAATGAGTCTTACAAATTATACGTTTGCATTTTCATTTAAATCGTATGTCTAAAATACTTAAGGCTGCATATTGTCTGAACTATCACAAGAGCAACGAAAGGCTTTAGACGCCCGTTTCCCTCTCTTTTTTCTATTTGTTTTTTTTTATGGGAAAGGCGGCAAACGAGCATGCGGTTCACTTGATGGTAAGTGATTACCGTCGCCCACGTACATCTGCAACACCAGAGGTGCTGCAGGTGCCTGGCCGGCGTTCAAGGCTATTTAGGAGTAAGGAGGGAGGATGTGGAAGGGGATGGGGAAAGGGAGTGGGCCTCCGGTTACCTCACTCACCGAACGGAACACAGAGGCACAAGTTGCTTCTACTTCACACCGGTATTGACGAGCCGGCCCATTCAAATAGCAGCAAAAGCCGCCGCTTGGCTCTACCACGTATAAAAACTACACATATTCCATGAAAATTTCTACCGTCTACTTATTACGATTCAATAAATAAACACCTTTAAAGTTAGGAGAAACCGATAGACGCAAATACAGACAGTGCGGGTTCAGTATTAGCAATTGTGCGTACGGAACCCTAAAAGAAAATGGTTTATTATTACAAGCATTTTGTAAATATTTACCCCCACTGCTCTTATCTTGAACAAGTATTTTGTATACGCCTCGTTAGATCTGTTTACGTTCTACGTTAACGCTTCGTGAATAAAATTTTCTTAGATAAACAAGAAAATGTTCTCTGGCGTACAAGCGTTAATTGGTCGTTACGGAAAACACAACCTTGTCGACATTTAAAATTATTTAATGGCACTGATACTCTACGGTTTTTTTTTGTGGGTATGGGGGCGAACGTGCAAGCTGTTTATCCGATGGTAAGTGATCACCGTCGCCCACGTACATCTGCAACACCAGCGGAACTGCAGGTGCGCTACCGACCTTCAAGAGTATTTCCGCCCTCATGCATGCCATCTCCTGCCCTGGTCGAGCCGGTCCGTTCGAGCAGCAGTTAACGCCGCCGCTTGGCTCTATCACCGAAAAAAGTTTTTTTTATAGACCTGTAAAAGGCCACAGCTTGATACATTACTTTAACGCCGAGGCTTGGTAATTTCAACACTTAAAATTGTAGTGTTTCCGGCACCAGGAATAGAACCCAGGTAACTTGCACTCTAAGAAAATTAAGCAAGCGACCCTAAACACCAGGCTACCACGGCTCTGTGATTCAATATAACTTTCAAACGAATTAAAGGATTTAAATTCAATTTAATTTAATAAAAGATTGCGCAATATATTGACGCTGAAATATTATTATAATATTAATTAGTTTCAGAATAACTGTTTCGTTCTGTGAGTTAGGTAACCGGAGGCCCACTGCCCCTCACCCGACCGGGAGGTCCGAATCTAGAAATAATAATGCCTGCCCTAAAGCAATAAACTTTAACGAAATCTGAGTGGAGTCTTAAGAGAGAGTGGGAAAGTGAGAATGAGATTTTTAAAAAATTCTCTTCTAGCAAACTCACTTCGATAATCACTGTACTGGTCGATGAACAATGCTGTTACCAATACCGGCACTGGCAATAAATAATAATCAGTATGTGAGGTGACTAAATGACCTTATTGGAATTTGTTTTTATATATTCGTGTCAACGTCCGCTCTTTAATTTCGCGTGACATTATGGTGTCAAATTACCGTATGACACACAATTATTTAAATCAAATGTCAACTAAGAGAGCATAGGTTATATTGTATAGATGGTGTAACTGCGAGTATCTCCAATACGCAAGACTAAAAATACCAGGAGAGGTGACAGGAGAGCCAAGGGCCCTAGGGCACTGACAGTGTATTGTCAAAAAATCCGTATGGTTCCCGTGGGAGTTCTGCTCGTGTGACATCGGTCTCTTGTAATATCATACCGTGTCACTTATTAACACGTTATGATTGAACCGTGTCTTGGATATACGAAACATTCAAGACATGGTTACGACTGAACGAAACCATGTCTTACACGTGGAAAATGTAGTGATATATTTAGGGTATAGCGTATAAGGCCGCTGGAGAATAATGCGTACGCAGTACAGCCAAACGGCAGCTTCTGCTGCTGCTGCTGGGCCGTCTCGTATGGTTTACCACGGCCGCGCCGAACATTATTAATATTCCATTCAGTGAGTGAGGTAACCGGAGGCACCACTTCCTCTACCCTCTCCTTCCCTCTCAATCTTCTCTCCCATCCCTCAAATATCCTATGTGACCGGCAACGCACCTGCAGCTCCTCTGGTGTTACAGATGCCCACTTTCCCATATAAAAAAAATCCAAATCGTACATAGAATCCTCGACATAGGGGACCTGTCTTTGTCCTCCTGGTACTCAGGGAGTTCCTCTAACCACGCTGATATCGTGGCTGTTAATAAAATAGAAACTAAATGTAAAAATGGTTATGATTTTTTTCATACAAAGATTAAAAACAAAAGGGCAAAGGCATAAAACTAAATTGCTTCACACCGCTCGTTTATTATATTGTATCAAGTATTTACTGAGTGCGTTCCAGGACCGGGGATCATTTAGCGCAAAGCTTGCGACGTAATGACGTCACGTGAAAACCAATTAAAATTGAACGTAAACAGATTGACGTAATGTTATTACGTCAAATTAACCGTAGTAGTTAACTTTTGTTGACATACGAAGTAGAGAATAATTTCTGGTTTCGTGCAAAATAATATACATAACCATGCATAGATTGCATTTGTTTAACATACAATGGATATTACATTAGCTGCTAAAAGCGGTCGTGGTAGCGCAAAGTTTAAGGGTGGTTGTTTTGATTTCCCGTACCGGTACCAGTAACATTGTTCATAATTATTAAAATTAGTTATATTAAAGTTGGCACCCCGGAATGTCTTAGGCGGCTGGGACTCCGTGACGGACCGCTCCGAGATCAAATGCTGAAGACGGTGCTCCAAGATAACGCACGCATATTCCGTCGGTTTCTTTCCCTTTCCCCATAACCCTCGACCGTCTTATGTCCCCTGCAGAAGACTTCCGTCCTATTCATTCATTTAATTAGATTAGTAATGTATTTTATTAATTATTTATTTTATGGTATGCTGTGTATCTATACATATTTATATAAACAAACTAACAAGATGAGAATTTATATAAATACTCCAAAAAATGTAAATTGTACCCTGAACAAGTAGAAGGTCCTCACTGAGAAGTTAAGGAATAAATTTGGTGACGATCGAATAAATGTGAGTTTAGTAATTGAGATAACATTGACAGGCTGCTATGTTTAATTCTCTACTTTTGAAAATCTTCCAGGATCAGCTCCGGTGACGTAGCAGACCACCTATTAAGTTCCATCTCCCGGAGCGGAGAAAAGTGGATTCTCTAATCCTGACTGGATTGAGAATCAAAGCCTATTGAAATCAAAAAACATCGACCTCAAAATACTGGGAGGGAGCACATTCTGCATAGATCGGACCAAAATTAATAATTCAGAGCGAAAGGTAGCCCGAAATTAATATGACATCAGTATGCCTACCGACACGTTACGTGGTAGAGCCACGCGGCGGCTTTAGCTGCTGCTCGAATGGCCAGTCTTGACCAGGGAGGGACCACGGCCATACAGAATACCGACGTGAAGTAGCGGCATAATGTGTTTCTTTCTGTGAGTGATGTAACTGGAGACTATCCTCTACTCTACCCTTCTCCCCAAATATACTTGAGGGCCAATAACGTAAAAGAGCAAAGCACCTGCAACACCAGAGGTGCTTTTCTTATTGACTTTGAATATCAGCGAAGTATCATCTGTAAACAATACTATATTTGTAAACTTCTGAACCAAGAACGGCAGATCATTTATAGAAATTAGAAATATAAATGGGCCATGAATGGATCCCTGAGGCATTCCTATTTTACCTTCAGAACCTACAGAATTTCCGCCATTTATCTGTACCATTTGGATAGGACTAGGATAGGAATCTAACAATTGAATCGACCACTCGCTTAAACCATAATATTTAAATTTACAAGATGACTGTCATTTTGGATGATGCTGCTCGTCATCGGTGTCTGTACATGTCACATAATAAATCATTCTATGTACAGTCCACTGTTTGCATCTTACCATAAACATACTTAACGTTCTATACGGTATCGGCATTAGATATTGAAGGACCATTAACCGAATCATACGACACCCAAGGATAGAAAGTTTAGACAGACTTATTACATCGCCACACAACAAATTACTGCTATCTACTCGTACACTATTTTATTTACTAACAAAGCTATTACTATTACATAGTCAAAGAAAATGCAAAGTAGGTACTATCATTAACACTTAACTAAGCTATAATTTATTTTCTTTGATGTCTCTGACAGAGTAGTTATTAGGCCTCAAACATATGCCAGGGAATAGTAATTAGGCTTCGAACCTTAAATTAAATTGAACGAAATTGAAAATTAAAAATAAGTGACAGTAAACTAAAGTAAGTATTAACTGCGCGGTTTTAGTTCGAAAAGCGGACAGATTTCGTCAAATTTAAAACGCGGTAGAGCCAAGCGGCGGCTGTTGCTGCTGCTCGAATGGGCCGGCTCGACTGGGGTACTACGGCCTCGCAAAATACCGCCCTGAAGTACTCGCAGAATATATCCCTAACATCACCCAAATATCCTTAAAGGCCGGCAACACGTGATGGTTTTTAAGCGTGGTAGAGCCAAGCGGCGGCTTTTGCTGCTGCTCGAATGGGCCGGCTCGACCGGATTGGTACCACGGCCTCGCAGAATACCGGCGTGAAGTAGAGGCATCTTGTGCTTCTGCGTTTCGTTCGGTGAGTGAGGTAACCGGAGGCCCACATCCCCTCCCTATTCCCCTCCTCTTCCCTCCCATCAACCAAATATCCTTAAAAGCCGGCAACACGTGGTGGTTTTTAAGCGTAGAGCCAACTTTTAATTGGTAACACGGCCTCGCAGAATACCGGCGTGAATTAGAGACATCTTGTGCTTCTGCGTTTCGTTCGCTGAGTGAGGTAATCGTAGGCCCACTTCCCCTCCCTATTCCCCTCCTCTTCCCTCCCATCTCCCAAATATCCTTAAAGACCGCCAACGCACCTGCAGCATCAATGGTGTTGCAGATGTATGTGGGCGACGGTAATCACTTACCATCAGGTGAACCGCTTGCTCGTTTGCCGTCTCTTCCATAAAAAAAAAAAAACACCTGCAGCTCCTCAAAGAAATCATGCGAGGTCGACGCTCTTACCGAGGTCAGTAAACTATTAGTCAGACGAATGTCGATTGCACTTTACGGTTTCCTTTAATTTGTTTTTATGTCTTTCGTAAAAAAAATATCACTCTTCGAATGGTATTCTTACAAAGTATTCGTTAAATATCAATAAGGTCGCATTATGTATAAGTTACTTTATGTAACAGCTGTTCTAAATTCAAATTTACGAGTACTTCAATATTTCATTAAACGATAACGGTTTGTATTCCGTCATTTTTATTATATGTGACAAGCGTTTAAAATGATACTGATGTAAATGAGAACAGTAACAGTGAGATGTGTTCGCGGATTATTGAGTCATACATAAACATATGGAAATAGTTATCGTGTCAAATTTGCATATAATATAGAATTATCTAAATATATCTGAATATAAATTAAAAATTCATTTACATCCTGCGAATGTAACGTTGCTGATCGAGGGGCTGCTCTTATTGTTTTGAGTGGGTTGTAGACCCGAGAAAGGCTCGTCACGCTGCTCCAGTCCAGATTTGTGGACTTCATATATCTACAAAATATTCTCAGTTTCCTCAAGATTCATCATTGCTTTTGGTGTTCGGTTCATTTAGCCAATAAACTCAGTTCAGGTGCGACAGAAATACGCCTACTGACTGATGTAGCCGCTGCTCGAACAGTTTACTTAAGTTACATAATCTCTTATGGTATTTTAATTAAGGGGTCATGCTGTTGCTGGAAATACAATTTTTATTATGCATAAAAGACCTGTGTGTGCTATTTTTTTTTAATTAATTATTTATGTACACACAAAAAGGTATGAAAACAATAAAACATAATATTTGTACAAAGACACTACTTATTCTATACATTGAATTTTCATCCAGGGTCTGCTGGAAGAAATCTATTTTAACAGAAAATTATTGTTCTATATATTGTTTGCGCACTCGTGATTCGCTGAGAGAGATTTTTTTTGGTGAAGCGGGAAACGAGCAAGCGGATCATCTATGACATGTTCTTTCTCTCAAATATGTTGTGTTATAGAAACAATAATAGAAGAGTGTTGAGTGATTTCTTGAAAAAAAAAAACACTTGATCCAACAGTAGGCAAACTCTTGATGATATCAAAATCATTGTTACCGACAGACAGAGAATGTGTCCGCTACATCAGGGAGAACCGCGCAATGCTAAAATACTAGTACGCTGTAGCGATGAAAAGGACGAAATAGACAAAATATATATATCCTGCTACAACACAGAATAAACAAGAAGAAGAATAAGAAACACTTAATAGTCGTCATCATGCGAGCACATCAAAAAATATCGTATTGTATCGAATCACATGACGCAAACACACTGTATTAACCTCCGCAATAACCAACATTTAATCTTGGATCAAATAATTATCGATAGAGTTTCATTACGACTGTCGTCGGTAGATATCGACATTTGTGACTCGTTTCAATTGTTCTGCAATTGCCGTCATTTAACATATTTAACATCTGTTAGCGGCAATCAGGTCAATTGGTGAGCGCTCGCAGATGGTCAGAAGTAGTGATGTGGTTATGTATCACCGATAAAAAATATATTGTATTTTTCAGCTTTTATATTCTTTGTATTTAAATTAAAATTTTATAATTGTCTATTTTACTTTGATCCCTATGCTCATTGAAGGTTTATTTGCACAAAATTTCTACTCTGTGACAGTCGTGTTTGGTGCAATTAAGTAGGCAACTAGAACTGGATCTGATTCAATTATGATTTAGATCCGTCTATCGCACGTGCTGTAACATGAGGCGGCGTCTCACCTTTTTTTTTCATCTCAGCCTATCAGAAGTCCACTGCTGAACACAGGCCTCCCCCAAAGATTGCCACGAAGCTCGGTCCTGAGCCACCTGCATCCATCGACTTCCCGCAACACTACGGAGGTCGTCACTCCATCTTGTGGGGGATCGTCCTACACTGCGTTTGCCTGTATGTGGCTGCCTCTCGAGAATCTTTTTTCCCCAACGATTGTCAGTTCTGCGAGCTATGTGGCCGGCCCATTGCCACTTCAGCTTGCTGATCCATACGGCGTCTCACCTTATGGTAAGTGATTACCATCGCCCATGTACATCTGGAACGCCGGAGGAGCTGGAGGTGTGTTGCCGTCCTTTATTTAGATATTTGGGGGATGGAAGGGAGGATTAGGAGGGGGAATAGGAAGGAGGGAGACCTTCCAGTTACCTCACTCATTGGACGAAACGGAAAATCGCAAATTGACCCTTCACGCCGGTATTCTGCCAGCTCGAGGTACACCAGTCGAGTCGACGTATACAAACAGGAGCAAAAGCCACCGCTCGGCTGTACCATTCTTCGTCCAATATCTCAGGTAAATATCTTTATATTAATCAAAAAGGATGATGATCAAGATGGAGTGACGATCTGCGCAGTGTTGCGGGAAGTCGATGGATGCAGGTGGCTCAGGACCGAGCTTCGTGGCAATCTTTGGGGGAGGTCTATGTTCAGCAGTGGACTTCTGATAGGCTGAAATGATGATGATGATGATGAATCAAAAACGATACAGACGTCACTAGTGATACGTGTGAAGATAAACTAACATAAACCTTTGAAACATCGGCACCCGAATTAGAGTTCGACTGGCCACGTTTCGAATTATTCACTACGTATTTTAAAAAAAGAACTGAAACGTACAGCGCCGTTCTGAAAAATTCTACAACAGATACGTGAATCCCTTAGTTAGCGCAAGAATCGTTCGCGTGGCTGCAAAACACAAAACATCCAAAAGGGCAGTAGTTGACTGACCGTTGTAATCCTGGCGAATTTACTGTTTAAATATAAATTAAAATCCGACACATTGTTTTAAGTTCTTTGTGTTTGTAAACGGAAATGTTATGACCACAAGTTAGATGAATCAGCTGACGATGCACTAGAGTCAACGTCTGCCGCAATTTATGAACGTGATTGCTTAATTACAAGCACCGCGAGCGACTTTGTTTGCGTGACCTTATTAATGAAGATCGGTTCAGAAACATTTTAATTAGCGTGGTGTATAAAAGCAAATCTACCAAGGAATATGTGACAGCTTTTGCTGTCGCTTCATTGAAGAGGTTTCATGTTCAGAAATGGACTAAACTAGACTGATGCAGTAGTAGTAGGAGAGACCCGAGACCAAGGTAAATTAAGTGTTCGAATCGAATCGAAATTCAAATCCATGGATCGCGTTCACAAGCATTTTCTCTCTGCTGGCAACATTAAACGCATTTTTTTAAATTAATTTTATTTTTTTAAGAAACGAGCAAACGCGCATGCGGCTGATGGTAACTGATGGTAAGTGATCACCGACGCCCACGTACATCCACAACACCAGAGGAGCTACAGATGCGCTGCCGGCCTTTAAGGAAGAAATAGAGTCTTTTCTAGAAGGTCCCTTAGTCGTAACTGTCTTCTTACGAACCGCGCGGGCTTCGTACGAATAGAACTATAAAATCTAAATTAAATGTGTATGTGTTTAAAAAACTTCACTCGTGAAGTTTCCTACAAAATAATGAACACCGCATTTAAGTAATAGCATATATAGCAACTTTGTTTTGTACCATTTAAATACTTGTAAGTAGCAACATGAATGTATTTTACAAATATTAACAAATGGCAACATTCACGCCTTCAATTTGTGCTAGTAACATACGGTCGCCTATTTTTTTAATCCTAACCCGTTTTGTAATTCCCTTGAAACGAATCACGGTTTACGTAATTCTGGACAAACTTATTTTGTTATTGCCTTCATCATCATCATCATCATTTCAGCCTATCAGACGTCCACTGCTGAACATAGGCCTCCCCCAAAGATTGCCACGAAACTCGTTCCTGAGCCACCTGCATACATCGACTTCCCGCAACACTGCGCAGGTCGTCACTCCATCTTGTGGGGGGTCGTCCTACAGTGCGTTTGCCTGTATTGCCTTTACAGGATGAAAAACCTGGATGGTTTGTCGAAACCAAATTCTTCACTGTTTGAAGAGGCCCGTGTTCAGCGTAGTGAAACAGCCTGACGCAGTAGTAGTAAAAACTAAAGTGAATAACAAGTACATTAAAATAAGGAACTAATGTAAATAAAAATTTTAAAAATATTTAAATATCTTTTATATGTGAACCTTGAAGCAACTGAGAAAATACGCTGTGCTCGGTGACGTGACTATAATGGAAATAATGACCGCCTCGGATAGAATACGTGATTTTCCATGACTCATTTAAGTGTGTACATCAATTTATAACAAATTCACTATTGCATTAAACAGTCATTACCTTCTTCATCTACTACCCGTTTAGGGTTGCCAGATCTAATACAAAAGCCAAACTACAGTACAACCATACAGATATTTAAGTCTTAGCTTACTTTCTGAACTTAACATTTACTTCACTGGTTTATATAGTATGAATAAAAAAAGTTATTTACTTGTGATTGAACTTCAGATGATTAGGCCTAAGACCAAGGTCATGACAAACTTTACTTTAGTGGGGGAACTCCCAGTCGTGGTTAAGGCCGTAGTATACAATGTGAAATTGGGGAGCGTCTGAATTACATAAAAAAACACCAACGTAAATGCACTTGTTCGTCCAACATAGTTTTTTCTTTCACGTGAAATCATAATTAAGAATAATTGCACAAAATTTTGTTAAACATATTACATTTTGCGTTTAACAGTGATAGAGATGACACAAATTGTCTTTTTTGCTACGACAAAAAGTTGCTCTTGTACCGTCCGGCTTTATCTAGACGTAAAAATAATCAAAGTACTTTTCAAGTTAAATTGTATCATACAGACAAGAAAAGATCTGTTTGACGTTACATGTTCCCAAATAAGCCTATACATTATTATACCTTACTATTTTAATACCTTACCTTACCAGCCCGTAAATAGTGCATTGCAGAACGCCTTGCTCTGCAAGCGGAAGCGGATTGGCGATTGCAGTACTGGTACCACCTCGCACTTTAGGCGTTGCTTCCCATTATCGGTCTGCTTGATTTTGGAGCGCGACATCTATCGGTGATCATGAGAGTTTTCTGCTATTTTCGCTTAGTCTACTCTTACAGCACGGGACGCCATGCAATGGCAGGCAGTCTTGTAGGTTGCCACAGCATGGTAAAAAATTATCTACATGAGGTAATTATATGCGGCGTAGTTAAGTAAGTTGAGGATGTGGTTGCGTCTCATTTGACAGGTCCAAAATTTCCACCATTTTGGACGCGCAGTTGTTCTATGACAATCGTTTGAGTGATTTAATGCGAGTGTTTTTGTGAAAATGGAAAAAATCGAATATCAAACTGTCATTGAAAATTTGCTTTTGAAACGCATTACGCCTACGCAAATCAAAGATGAGTTGGACGCTGCGTACGATGACTCTCCACCATCATTTACCACTGTGAAATTTTGGGCGGCTTAATTTAAACGAGACCGTACCAGCTTGAGGGGAGGGACGGCCCAATAACTGCAACCACTGACCGAAATGGCGCTTAACGACGGTGCTCTAACATATATTATAATTACCTTGTCTTCATTTTCTTTTTATATCTTTGAAGTTTAATTCAAAGCGCTATAAAGGAATCATACACATAAACAAAATAGATGTGTCCCTTCTTGATATTTGAAGTATTTCATTCTGAATGTTGCTCTTGCGTATTGATCCTGGGGTTCGGCGTTAGAACCTGCCAACCCATTTCTCCTCATGGGTGTACTAGATCTAAATTGCCAAAAATTGCTGGTGACTGGCAGCAGACGTCTAAGGTGCGAGATGTCTGCCAACGCGCATGCCCGGCGTGGCGTATACCACAAAGCTATCTTATGGGAGAGATCTGTTATTAAAGAACACGATATCTCTTTTCACTGATATTTATATTAAACAATTGAACAGTTAACTGTAGACCTTGAAGAGAAAAAAAAATTGATAGGGAGATTAGCGATAACAGGACCCGAAAAATCTGGTTCTGAGTAATCGGTCCAAAGTATTTCATCACCGACATTTCGAGGTTGTTGTACTGCTATCTGGTTCGAGACTTTCATTTCCTTAGTCAACTTCTGTGACACTCACAAGATGAACTGTTCTGGTAAGAAGTTTTAATAAGGTCCAATATGATAATCACATTAGCGTAGAAGTTGCTAAGCTATTCACACTTGCGTGAAGGGGTCACATTATACTGGCAGTTACACTGGTTTGGTAAGACCGACGCCAGTAAAGTGTACCGCTCCCTTGCTGTGCGCATCAGAAAATACGAATTGAAACATTTTGTTCATATCGTGGGTATGTCGACCACGACCCACTGTATGTTTCAAAATACAGTATTCACTGACAAAATTCAATTAAAAATATAAATTATATTCTTAAATAGACGCTCGTTCACTTATTAATATATGTTAATAACTTTCAACACAACCCGTTTAGTGTTAACAGTTTTTCTATTTACGTAACAATGTTTCCGAACATCGCATGTACAGTGACAAAAATATACTCTCCCTAAAACGAGCCGGTGGCAACCCTAGCGTGACGCATAGCAACGCAACGCGTACACAAAGTGTTGCAACGCACACAGACGCACTGAGACCAGACGCAGTGGCTCGGTACACGTACACGGTTGACGCACTTCAGTGTGAGTGCACTCGGGGCACTCGCTTCGGGCTGTATCGGCGTTGGTTCAACGTATTGTCGTGCATTCGTTCTGTATTCCGAGGCATTGTACGTTACCAGTGCGTAATCTGCACTGGTTACACTTTCCATTTTTAAAAATAGATCGACGCCTGTGTGCACTTGGCCCTTTAATAATTTAATTACGTAACTCTGAAAACGACTTAAGAACCGTTTTAAGAAATCGATTTACAGAGCTATTTACTTAAAAAACCTTTAAAGACAATAGGTATTTATAGAAAACTATATTGAAAAGGAGCTCTTAATAGGAAGTCATAGTTTAAGTAATAATTACTTGAAGATTTTTAAACAAATATTAGCTAAAATTTATTGAAACCCTCTAGGTACAAAAGTGCAGTGTTGCGGGAAGTCGATGGATGCAGGTGGCTCAGGACCGAGCTTCGTGGCAATCTTTGGGGGAGGCCTATGTTCAGCAGTGGACTTCTGATAGGCTGAAATGATGGTGATGATGATGAGGTACAAAAGTGACCCGACACCTGAGCGTACAGCCTATTAGAGAATCAGAATAAGAACAAAATATGCAATATTATTTATTGAAAAGGACATAAATAACTATATACGTGCGATACGTATGCGGTAAGTAACAAATTAATTATACCAAGTCATACATTCAAAACAAACTTACACGTAAAGAACGGATCATATTCTCGTCTGAACTTTTAAATTTACAATCATAAGATATGCGATTGTAATCTATAGTGTCTGCTAAAAATAAAAATATAATAGACATAGTTGTATCATTGAATCGTGTGGCGAATGTTTCAACGGTCGCTATTCAAGTTGCGTTTTGAAAGAAAGCGTCGGTGGCGGCTTTTGTGCACAAATTAAACAAAGGCAGAAGTGGCGCAGCGACGACTGCACCTAATGTTTACATTACCACGAGCTATATTGTCCAAAATTCTTCACAGTCTGCTTTGTATTTAGAAAAAATCATCAGCGTTTTACCACTTGCTCTGATTTTGTCATGATGTTTTTTTTTTTAATAGTTAATAGACCAATGGGACAATCTTTCCTCGTGGACGTGATAGAGCCTAGCGGCGACTTTTGCTGCTGCGCGAATGGGCCCGGTTAGACCCGATGGTGCGTGACCATAGTCACCGGAGACCGTGATCTCGCACAATACCAGCGTGTAAGTAGAGAAATCTTGTGCTTCTGTGTTTCGTCCGGTGAGTGAGGTAACTGGAGGCGCATTGCCCCATCATCCCCCAAATAAAGGCCGGCAATGATCCTGCAGCTCCTCTGGTGGTTAAAATGGTATTAAAAATTAAAAGGAATAAGTCTTTCCCCAACCAAGACCCAACTTTGACCAATCGCAGTGGTAGCTTTAGTGTAGTATTGGCGTACGAATCTGTCACCCCCTTTCTTCCCGTGGGTATCGTACAAGCCGACTAAGGGAAAAGCTTTGACAGTCGCAGTGGCCACCCACAGATGGGGGTTTAAGATGCCAAGTGTCTGGTGTTGCGGCAAATCTGCCTTATGCGAAACGCCTTTCTCTCGCAGTGGACCATTAAGCCCGTAAAGGTCAGATAAGGATAGCTTCAGGCTTTCGTTCCTATGCTGTTTATATAGATTAAAGTAGCGTAGCACCAATGGTGGAGCTTACCTGGTCGGATCCTAGGTTCAAATCCAAGAAAATCAATATTGATTTTCTGGTCTGGGTGTATTGTGTTACACCATATCTCTGCCACTGCGTCTGTACCTTTCTCCGATCTTATCGCATAAGCGTTATTTCGAATACCCAAGGCAAGGTTACGAGTGTGTGCCTTTGTTTATATTTTTCACACATGGGTAATACGTATGCATATGTATATAGTTCCATGAATATGCGTCATTTATCGCAGTAACTATATTCAGCTTCACCTTCTCATATAATAAAGATAAAGTTGTTTTGAAACAGGCTTCGTTTCCCGATGCAGTGCAGACTAGCGAACATGTACTTGTACGGTTGGTAACAACGAACATTAACGAGTGTTTTATCAAAATCCTCGATAAGCTACGTGTGTGGCGAATAACGAACACACGTATATAATAAAATGTATTGTGTGCATGCAAAGGGGAATGAGGCGTAGGGGAGTGGGGGGTCTATACGATCTCTTTCTCCTAATGCCACTTCACCTGCATGTGGTTCTTCCCGCTGACACTAACAAACAAGGCTCTGGAAAACAATTGCATATGAATTTGTATGTAAATATACATGTATATTTAGGGTAAGACAAATCTAATAGACATGTGATGGAGGGGGGAACCATCACTAGTCCGAGGGATCCGGTACGTCATAGCATTGCTATCAACAACCTGCATGCCCAGCGTTTTACCATGTCCAATGTGTCACCATGTCCAGCCACCCCACACTTTGGGCTAAATGTTTGCCGGGCTTTTGCTAGCGCTATCTTGGAGAGAACCATGTTCAGTAGTAGTAGCATACGAGCAAGCGTTTACCTGATCGTTCACCTGATGGTAAGTGATTACCGTCGCCCATGTACATCTGCAACACCAGAGATGGTGCAGGTGCGTTGCCGGCTTTTAAGCATCTTTGGGAGATATAGATATAGATAAGCGAGGCAGTGGTACCGAGCCGGTAGAGCCAGCCCATTCTAACAGCAGCAAAAGCCGTCGCTTGGCTCTACCACGTGTAAAACAAAATAGGCAATTGCCTGTCGATATGGTGTATTAAATATTACATTAACTTCGTCAGCATGAAATATAATCCGACGGCTTTTCTGGAGAAAAGCCTGAGGGTTAAAAGGTAAGGGTTCTAACTTGAGAATGTTAATTTATATGTATTTATTCCGTTAGTATGTATCTAACTATAAATTCAGCAGTATGTTTTATATAAATTTATATGTTTAGTACATAGAATATCTTTAGGTTTTAGTTTAGTTAAGCTATTCATGTATTTTAGTTTTTTTACAACTTTAATGTTTTGCACCTTAACGATATCTCTCCATGTCTGGGGTTGAACGGT
Organism: Bhutanitis thaidina; assembly: GCA_029286595.1. Taxonomy (NCBI): domain Eukaryota; kingdom Metazoa; phylum Arthropoda; class Insecta; order Lepidoptera; family Papilionidae; genus Bhutanitis; species Bhutanitis thaidina. The sequence continues at coordinate 1,437,263 of JAGSMS010000022.1, forward strand.
AGAGAACGCCAAAAGGCATTAAGTCCGCCCTTTGTAATACTTTTATAACAGTATTTAAATATAGTTTAAATAAAAAAAAAATTTTATAGAAAAACTGAGTTACTTTCGTATTTATAATATAGGATGCATTTTCTGCATACCTATTCATGTCCTACTCCTATACAATGCAGTAAATTGGCTTTAAACGTTCTTAGCATGAAAACATGCGTCATTAAAAACTGTTAAGTACGCATTACGTAAGAAATAAAATGTACTTAACCTGCTGCAGAAATATCTCGTGAAGTATTTTCATTATAGTGAAACTAGTAAAGCGGCGAGACTGTCAATGCCCAGTGCTGGGCATTTACATGTTACATGTACATATATTTTTATTTCTTGTAGTACAATACATAATATTTTAACAGGAGTATCCACATGTTTGTAAGAAAATAATTTACAATCAGCAATGACTATCTTTGATTATTTAAAGAAGATCTAAAAGATAACATCCAATTTGACTTCAATCGCCAAGTAAAAACATAAATAGTAATATGAGGTACAAACTATATAGTTTGAGATACGAAAGATGCATGGAGTTTTAACTATACAATACTAATTGTCTGTGATTAAAATCTTAGAGGGCTCTACCTACTCTACTTTAAATAATTTTATATTATTTCACAGACAGGCAGGTTTCCTCATGATGTTTTCGTTCACCGCCGAGAACAATGTATATTAAGCACTTAAAATTGGTAGTAAATATTATATTGGTGCCGGCGCAGGGTTTCGAACCTGAGCCTCTCGCTTACTATGAAACTAAAGCGAATGTCCCGACCACTAGGGTACCACGGTTCGTAAGTGACTTGATTTGAAAAGAGGTGTATATAACACACAAAGGCAGGTCGCCTGCTTTTTGATATAATAATTAAAATTTCATTTTAAACTAAGAAGCAAAAAATTTGCAATGATAGGAATATTCTCTATATTTTATCGAATGCTTTGAACATATATATATATATATATATATATATATATATATATATATATATATATATATGTTCAAGGCATTCGTTAAGTTGCTATTTAGGTTTTTTTATATTTTAAATTTTTTCTTGTAATTCTGTACTAATATCTCAACAATTTCAGCTGTTGTTATAAGAAATTATTATTGTTAATCAACTTGGGAGAAGACACTGACCTCTGTTATACAGGTTCTTAACCTAGCACGGATGTCAGGGAATTCATACTTTGTGGTCCAAATTCTTATGACAATAAAGATTATATTATTCTTTATTTGACCTAGGTGATTCAAAGTTGGCCAACAATCTACCAGGGTTTCGTAATGAGGTTCCTCTAAAGCAGAAGAAACAGGCGAAAGAAACACCGCAGATATCCTTTGCTTTGTGATTTTAAACTTAAGCAGATAGAATAAAATAAAAAAAACATCGAATAGTCCAACAGGCAATAAAAGCATGTTCTAAGATAAAATAAAATAATAAAAAAAAACATAAGAATTAAATGAAACAAGATCGGCTTACCCGAACTGACCAGCCCCGACGAGCAGCATCAGTTCACAACCATGACGCATGTGGCAGCCATCGCCCACCTTGACCATATTGAGAGGAAGAGGACGACATATTTGCAATGATTGCTGGGTTCACTCGCAGAGGCACTCACAAGGCGTTGATTTATGAACATCTTCATTATCAGCCTATTCGCGTACGTACTGGACATAAGGGTTTCCATGAGAACAGCAACAAACGCTGCCATATCATGCATAGATAAAATTTTCCATGGAGAATAAATGAGGATATATTATATACAAACTCCTTGGACCTATGGCGATTACATAATACCTTTATTGTTATATTAAGAATCAAACTTCCATAGCGAATACCTTATAATGTGCCCACACAGGTTCAGTCTTCGCCTGCGTAATCTGCTCCATTAGCACCCCGTGTTCCTTAAAGAAACCCACACGTGTTCGAACAGAAACCTAAGAAGGCACGTAGCGCGCATATAACTGGCCCTAAAGGAAGCAATGCAAATACTTAAGAAGTTCGGAATTACATTTTTCAGGTTTCCCTTTAAATTTAGAATATATTTAAATGTTTTTCCCGGTCTTTTTTATTCGGCTCTACGGTGTAAAGGCGGGAATCTTGTTTTTTTTTATTGGTTAGTAATAAATGGCTTTTCTTGTCAACTGTCATACGAGTTGCGTTTTTTCACAGTATACATTTTAGAAAATACACCGTACATACATTTTTTCATGCTTCTGATAAACGTGACTGTTTTAGTTGGACGATAAAATTTCTATTCAGTACGGACAACGGCACAAGTACCGTAACACTCTCGAAACAAATGCAGGTAAGCGATCCTACGGCGTTCCAGCTTTATGGTCGATTTGTCGTCGACTGTACACGCACACAGTACTGATAAGAAAAAAAGTACAGTCTTCAATCTTTTTGTAATCCTTTTAGTACGTCTTTTAGTACAAACAGTCGAGTTTTCTTTTTACATAAAAGATCACTAGAACGGCGTTAAGCCCACCACCAAGGCCATGCCGAAACTCTATCTAATGAACATCCCAGTTTCGTATATTATTTTATTTAATATCTACAAATAAGTCTGCCACGTTTCGTAACAGAGCCGTTATCAAGGAAATCAAAATATTTTTTTAATAAAACTATTCGTGGAAGTTCAAATATTATAAGAGTGTTTCAACAAGGGCACATTAAAGCTCATTAGTACGCACCGACACGCAACATTAATGAGGGCTGCGACTTCAAATTAACAATATTGAGTTTGACACGTGCCAACTCTGTTTACTATGCTTATAATGCTCACAGAGTATATAAGATATTGAAAATTAGCTTACTGAAAATTGGAATAAAAAGAATTATAAAAACGATAATAATTTACTTTTAATTTTGTATTTACTATTTAATTATGTATATAGAAGATCAGCAACCTGGAGTGACAATAGGCCGACCACATACATCGCGGAATTGGTAACCGTTGGGTAGTAGTGTAGAACGTCCCCTCACAAGATGGAGCGACGACCTGAACAGTGTTGCGAGATGTCGATGGATGCAGGTTGCTCGGGACCATGCTTTGTGGCAAATCTTTGGTGGAGGCCTATGTACAGCAGTTTACTTGTGACAGACAGAAATGAGGATATAGACCATTCCATGAAAATACCATAAAAAGCCGGCACGTCATGCATGAAAGATTTGCCTATACTCACCACTGACTGATTGGTGAGCGCAGTGTGCAGGGAAGAGAAGGGGAATAGGGAGGGAGTGTGGGCCTTCGGTTACCTCACTCACCAAACGAAACGCAGAAGCACAAGATGCCTCTACTTCACGCCGGTATTCGGCGAGGCCGTGGTACCAATCCGGTCGAGCCGGCCCATTCGAGCAGCAGCTAAAGCCACCGCTTGGCTCTACCACGCTTGAATGGTACATGAGCCTTTACTTAAGGCAACCACGGAAAGCTAGTAGATACAGCTAAGTGCTCGTACAGTAAAATTATTATTAATATTATTCAGATCTATTACTTATCTAAGAACTGTTACGTGAATAGGTGCGACTTCCACAGCTATGATCTATAACCCACTTGTGTGAGCAACGTGATCTTCTTAATTTTTTTAACGTATATTATACATGTAATATTTATATGAAAACCGGTAAATTAAAAGAACTATTCAGAGAAATAACAGATTACAATCCATAATTTCATCTCTTAAGGGTGGAATATTTTCTTCAAATTTAAATGGGCTCACCGAGGTATGCATATTCAATATAAAAAAGAATCATGAAAACCGGTCCACGATCGGACATAAATAAAAAAGAAACAAACTTCTACGTCAGAGGAGATTCATAAGGGAATGTTAGATTGTGGAAGGTTGTGAAGAAAATTAAGTTTGTCGTACATCATTTTATGTACGCCGATAAACTGCAAAGAAAAGAAATTGTAACCACAAAATCCAACATACAGAAAAACTAATATATATATACATATCAGAACTTTGGCAACTCCATATCGTCACTACTCGAAATTAACTCAGTATACTATTCAGGTTTCAAACAACCGAGCCTTCCTTAGGGATCGTCTGGTGACATCGCGAATAGGATCTACAATGGCATGTTAACATAAATACAATAACGGCCTAAATATAAATAAATAAACGCAGCGAAAACTGACACTTCCTACTTCCTGTGTTAGAATTTAAAATTCTCATTATGTCAAGAAGTTTTTGTTTCTTTTCGTTATATGGTTTTAAACCAATTTTTTTATATATTTTTTTTAACCATGTTATCGTTTCATTTAAATGCAGCCAGCATCCACGACATAGTTTAACAGAGTTATTAAAATATTGACACACACAATTCCACTCTTTCAAAACTTTATCAAACTAATTTCGTTCAACAAAGTTTATGCAGACATTTAACTGTCTAGTAGATATTATACTGTAGACAAACATAACGTCAATTTCAATATCGGATAACTAAGTCCGTAGTATAGTTTATCGTTCGGGTACCTGAGGTTTTTGCACGCTATTGGCCAGGTTTCGATTCCCGATGGCGGCACCACTAAAATTTCAGGTGCTGATTTTACTTTCGCATTAGATTTCTATTATTTCTCTAACATGCAGTTTATGTTAGTTCAATAATAGCAAAACTTCAATCCTCTCTTCAATACGGGGAAGGTCAATATTTTATATTAAGCTTCATATACAGTGTTCTATATAGGCGGGCTTAAAGTGCTGGTGCACTCTCTATCTCATAGTCTACCTAAACCCAGCAGCGGAGGATGAATGTACTTTTTAAGTAATCTGACAATATTGCATGTAAATACAATGCGTGTCTTATCTATCAGTCTGTCTTTCCAAACGTAGATAGATATATAGAATACGCTTTATTGCACACCAAAAACAGGAAAATAATATAATAGTACAAAAAACGTAATTAGACATGAGAGGTGGAACAATGGGCGGTCTTATAGCTAAAAGCGATCTCTTCCAGACAACCTTTGGATGGACAGGATTGTTATAAATGAATTTGGAAGTTGCATAAAAGCAATTGATTTACAAAGAAAAAGGTACCTAAAAAATAATGTACACATATTATAGAAATACATACATGTTTTATAAATATACCTATTATATATGTATACATATACATAAATAGACTAAATCAATACAAATATAAAAAACGTATTTCTAATAATTATAAATTAACCAGCTACATAGCTATCCGGAGTTGTACGGGTTAAATATTTAAAACTATTAACGATATTGAGCCTATGTGTCCTTCATAACATCATAAAAAACACGAACATATCCCTACACAGAGAAATATAGTAACGCCTTTATTTATTTTTTTATTTTTTTATTTAAACTTTATTTAAATACCTTTAAACATAGTATTACAAAGAGAGGACTTAATGCCTCTTGGCATTCTCTGCCAGTCAACCCGGGGCGTGGAGAGATATAGTAAGGGTGCCAAACAATAAATTTATTAAAAAAAAAAAAGAAAAGATACATAAATATATATATATATATACATATCAGAACTTTGGCAACTCCATATCGTCACTACTCGAAATTAACTCAGTATACTATTCAGGTTTCAAACAACCGAGCCTTCCTTAGGGATCGTCTGGTGACATCGCGAATAGGATCTACAATGGCATGTTAACATAAATACAATAACGGCCTAAATATAAATAAATAAACGCAGCGAAAACTGACACTTCCTACTTCCTGTGTTAGAATTTAAAATTCTCATTATGTCAAGAAGTTTTTGTTTCTTTTCGTTATATGGTTTTAAACCAATTTTTTTATATATTTTTTTTAACCATGTTATCGTTTCATTTAAATGCAGCCAGCATCCACGACATAGTTTAACAGAGTTATTAAAATATTGACACACACAATTCCACTCTTTCAAAACTTTATCAAACTAATTTCGTTCAACAAAGTTTATGCAGACATTTAACTGTCTAGTAGATATTATACTGTAGACAAACATAACGTCAATTTCAATATCGGATAACTAAGTCCGTAGTATAGTTTATCGTTCGGGTACCTGAGGTTTTTGCACGCTATTGGCCAGGTTTCGATTCCCGATGGCGGCACCACTAAAATTTCAGGTGCTGATTTTACTTTCGCATTAGATTTCTATTATTTCTCTAACATGCAGTTTATGTTAGTTCAATAATAGCAAAACTTCAATCCTCTCTTCAATACGGGGAAGGTCAATATTTTATATTAAGCTTCATATACAGTGTTCTATATAGGCGGGCTTAAAGTGCTGGTGCACTCTCTATCTCATAGTCTACCTAAACCCAGCAGCGGAGGATGAATGTACTTTTTAAGTAATCTGACAATATTGCATGTAAATACAATGCGTGTCTTATCTATCAGTCTGTCTTTCCAAACGTAGATAGATATATAGAATACGCTTTATTGCACACCAAAAACAGGAAAATAATATAATAGTACAAAAACGTAATTAGACATGAGAGGTGGAACAATGGGCGGTCTTATAGCTAAAAGCGATCTCTTCCAGACAACCTTTGGATGGACAGGATTGTTATAAATGAATTTGGAAGTTGCATAAAAGCAATTGATTTACAAAGAAAAAGGTACCTAAAAAATAATGTACACATATTATAGAAATACATACATGTTTTATAAATATACCTATTATATATGTATACATATACATAAATAGACTAAATCAATACAAATATAAAAAACGTATTTCTAATAATTATAAATTAACCAGCTACATAGCTATCCGGAGTTGTACGGGTTAAATATTTAAAACTATTAACGATATTGAGCCTATGTGTCCTTCATAACATCATAAAAAACACGAACATATCCCTACACAGAGAAATATAGTAACGCCTTTATTTATTTTTTTATTTTTTTATTTAAACTTTATTTAAATACCTTTAAACATAGTATTACAAAGAGAGGACTTAATGCCTCTTGGCATTCTCTGCCAGTCAACCCGGGGCGTGGAGAGATATAGTAAGGGTGCCAAACAATAAATTTATTAAAAAAAAAAAAGAAAAGATACATAAATATATATATATATACACATACATACAGCATACAAAATATTACTATAATTACAATGACCGATGATATCAATTCCACTAAGTGGGAACGGATGCCTTGAAGATGTGTTCAGGTAGCAGTCTCTTGAACGATAACTTACTGGACACTTTCCTAATGTCTTCAGGCAAGGAATTCCAGAGTAGTGCAGCCTGAACAGTAAAGGAGTTGCCAACATAATCGGTGAAGTGTTGCGGAATGCTAATCTTATGATTAGATGAAGAGCGAAGGACCCGGTCATGAAAGTAGAAAAGTAGAAAACACAAACTGAAATTTATCCTTTAGGTAAGAAGGAGAGGTAGCATCATTTAAGATAGAAAAGAGAATAAGCAGGACTCTAGAGTTACGCCTTTATATATTAGTATTGAGTATAGTCGTAAATAATATTATGAGCCGTGGTGGCTTAGTGGACAGGGCGCTCGCTTTAGCTTCATAGAGTGTGAGTGACCTGGGTTTGATCTCAGGCACCGGCCGACACAACTAAAATTGTTAACATTATTTTTATGCGCTGAATTTACCACGTCCTCGACGGTGAAGGAATACACCGTCAACCAACCCGCACTAGATCAGCGTGGCGGACGTTTCTCGGCTCCAAAACCTTCTCAGATATTTGAGAAGCTTTTGTCCAGCAGAAAGCATTTACAGGCTGCTACTTGTATACAGTATAGATAACCTGGAAAACTTAGTCCTCATTTTGTAATTCTTCTCAGAAGTAAAGTATTTCATCTTGCCAATCTGATAATCATGGACAAAGAAATTATTTCTCCAGCTATTTGTCTTGCAGCTTGCAACATTAATTTACCTCAGGCTTTCCCGTTCACATTTACATTTCAACATCACAGACAGTAAATATTCTTCTGAACGAACACACAAAACTATGCAAATGTCGTAAAATATAAAAGCGACACTTCACTTGATGTATCTTGTTAATGATAAAAATTATAATGTTTCATAGCTACTAACATATTTAATCTTTTTATTATTGTTTATTTACGCATTAATTTCTTTTTTTTGTCTCTCTTTCTATAATAAGCATTGTCCTGTACTTGTGCCGTGAATAAATTGTTTTTCTTTCTTTCTTTATTTCATTTACATACAATATGGTCGTAGTTGCATAATTTTTGAATAGGTTAAATAATAAAAACACCCACAATCAATGTCAATGCAATTATTAATAACAACATATTTCGAACAAAGATTCTTTTTCGTTTTTATTTAACTGTAAGAATTGCTCCTGTATCGTGGAGGCAGTTCACATGCATAAATTGCCACATGGATAGTCACCCAGAAACAGAACAATTATTTGTAGTCCATACGAACACTTGTTCCGTGCGGGAATCGGATATGCGACCAAATCAGATCCTTCCTTCGATCTTATCACGTAATTGTTATACATCTTATAAGGGAAGGTGATCAAGTGTGAGCGTCTCAAAAACTAACTAACCATTATTTTACCCATTTCTGACGCCGAGCAACAGGGCGACTGCCATTGTATTCCGGTTTGAAAGGTATCTGTATCTATCTGTGTCTATCCGGCTCTCCCAGTATAATTACGAACTATGAGACAGTAATTTTAAATCTTCAGTAGTGACAAAATTGTTTGCAGGTGGTAGAGCTTGGCCTTTGTACGTGGTACAGACTATTGGAGAATTTTGCTACAGCTCAAATACTGGCACGACCTGGGCAGTACCATGGACGGCAGAATACCGACATGAAGTGGAGGCATCTTGGCCTTCTGCGTTTTATTCGGTGAATGAGGTAACCGGACGCCATCTCTCCTCTCTCATCCCTACCCTCCTCCCGAAATTTCCTAAAGGTCGACAACACACCTGCCTCCTCTGGTGTTGCGTAGGGTTCGGTAATCACTTACCGTTAGGTAACTGAAAACCCAATGTAAAAAATCTCCTGCCTGTCCCATGAAGAGAGTCCCATTTAACCCTCCGGGAGATAAAAATGTGACCGGTGGCGAACGTGGTCGCGGGATTGTCTTCCAGAGATCGTCATAAGATTTTTAAGAACTCTTCTGTTGCTTACAGGCAGTAAGATAGCGTAAAGGTTATAAATTATAACATATGTATATATAGTATAATATAGTAATAGTATATAAAAAGTAACAGCCTGTAAGTGCCCACTGCTGGGCAAAGGCCTCCTTCTCAAATACTAGTATCAGAGAGGGTTTAGAAGGGTCCGCCACGCTGCTCCAGTGCGGGTTGGCGAGCTTCACATATCCTCGAAATAATATTTTTATTATTTTTCAGACATGCAGGTTTCCTCACGATGTTTTCCTTCACCGTTGAGCACGTGGTTAATACAGCACTTAAAATTGTTAATAACAATATTAGCGGTACCGGCACCGGGGATCGAACCCGCGTCACTCTCGCTCTATGGCACTAAAATTAGCGCCCTAGGCTACCACGGCAATATTATATAATAAAGATTAAAATATACACTGAATATACACATACACATTGCACTAATACAATTCACCATTGATCTACTAAGCACACAAACGCAAACCAATAAACCGTATCACTGCACACATCTAATGGAACGGTTGAAGCGGAAGCCATACGAGTCAATATTTTTTTTTTTATGGAAAAGACGGCAAACGACCGTACGGTTCACCTGATGGTAAGTGATTACCGTTGCCCACATACATCTGCAACACCATAGATGCTGCACATGGGTTGCCGGTCTATAAGGATATTTGAGAGATGGGATGTCAGAGGAGGGGAATGCGGAGGGGATGTGGGCCTCCGGTTACCTCACTCACCGAACGAAACGCAGAAGCATAAGGTGCTTCTACTTCACGCCGGTATTCTGCGAGGGCGTGGTATCAATCCGGTCGAGGCGGCCCATTCGAGCTTGGCTCTACCACGCTTAAAAGTTATGTAATAGTTTTAATTGTCGAATCCCTTGCATTAATAAATAAACATAAATTGGCCAACGAAAACGTCACTCCGTGTGCTGACTTCCATTTTCGTTCCGGCGCGGGTGCACGCGCACTCATGATGCACCGAGATCGACCCTTCGTTCAAAGCGAGTCTGTTGTGTGGCCCAAAGTATAAGCGGACGCATGTTTTATTTAATTAAATTGAACAGGGTAACAAACAGTTTTTTTTAGCATGGTAGAGCCAAGCGGCGGCTTTAGCTGCTGCTCGAATGGGCCGGCTCGACCGGATTGATACCACGGCCTCGCAGAATGTCGGCGTGAAGTAGAAGCACCTTTTGCTTCTGCGTTTCGTTCGGTGAGTGAGGTAACCGGAGGCCCACATCCCCCTCCCCATTCCCCTCGTCTTCCCTCCCAACTCCCAAATATCCTTAAAGACCGGCAACGCACCTGCAGCATCTATGGTGTTGCAGATGTATGTGGGCGACGGTAATCACTTACCATCAGGTGAACCGCTTGCTCGTTTGCCGTCTTTTCCATAAAAAAAAAAGGTATAGGCTCGGGTGTAGGGCATAAATTTTACAAGTTCTTCTAAACACCTGTTAAGTTTCCCCTTATCAATAATCACTAGCAAACTTTGCATGGCACAGATCTGTAATACATAAACTGAAAGTGAACCAGTCAGAGGACAATGAACGTATATTTCTTAAATACAGTAATATTCCGCGTGTAATATTTTGAGTGATGAAATGAATGAGAAATACTGCACTGAAATCCACTTACAATTAAATTGTCATAAGATTTTGGGACGTATTTTTAGAAGTTATAAGCGAAAATAATAGACATTGAAATTAAATTGCGACTTTGTTTTTTTTTACTATTTGTAATTATATTTCGAGTACACTTAGAATAGAAACTTATGCGTAACGAGGAATACAACATTTTAACACATGACGTGTTACTGTAGTTATTTATTGTATTATAAGTTCTATTTTTATGACACGTTATGGTTTAAGGAGATCTTACGAATAAATTTTTAGAATTGAAATTTCAAACTTTAAGTGGTAAGTATTACTGAGTGATTACTTATACTCTTACCCATTTCTGTCTCTAATCAGCGGTGCAACCACTGTTGTGAGACCCATTTAGTTCTTAGGGATAACATAGCATCTGTAACCACCAGGTGGACTGTTGGATCATTTATAAGTCTAGTATAAAAGGGGTGGTGTCTGATCTCCTGATTCTTTAGAAGTTTAAGAACTCTGAAAAATGTACCATAACTTATCTAACCTAAGTAACCAATAACATCCTTTTTTTTTCATTTTTCATTTTACTAACCATAATAATAAGGCCTGTATCTTAAAATAAAATAAAAAATAAGCTCTCACGACTGTATACCCCATACTGGGGTGGCCAGTGGTCTAGTCATCTTTAGTCGTCTTTAGTTTTAAACGTGGTAGAGCCAAGCGGCGGCTTTTGCTGCTGCTCGAATGGGCCGGCTCGACCGGGTAACGCACCTGCAGCACCTCTGATGTTGCGGATGTAGGTGGGCGACGGTAATCACTTACCATCAGGTGAACCGCTAGCTCCTTTGTCGCCTTTTCCTTAAAAAAAAATAGTCCTTTCAATAAAATTTTCACCAGAGCTTATTTCGCACAACATGAACGGGGTGAGTGTGACAACTTCTTAGTGTCCAAGCCGACTAATCACTCGAGTATCGTGGCGTCTTAATCTTCTTATTTAAACGTTTTACAGAGGGTTCATAGTTTCTTCGCCGATGCTGCGTCCTTACACTTGACCTACCACGCGTCTTCAAACACTTCGTCCCGGTTACCTTTTCTCTTCCTGCTTTGATTACTATACTACAAATACTATAATTAAAAGCGCCAATAGCCGAATGGGTTAGGGTGCGGTCTACGAAACATGACGTCGTAAGTTCGAGCCCGCCATTCGACTATTGTCGCGAACCTCTCCAGATACAATCTGTAAGCTTAGTTGGAGGGTTAACAGGAATATTAGTAATGTTACTTAATTAATAACATTGCTAGTATTCTTTAAAAAAAAATCGACCCCACTATAGTCGAACTTACTATAGTCGATCGTTACCTCAGTCGACTCCTCTTAAGCCTCAGCTTCTCTTAAATTAATTATTTTTGTTTTTTCTCTATAATTGTATTTGTTGTAACTTTTGTGTTGTGTAAATGAATATATCGTACCGTATCGTATAATATTACCAAAAACAACATAGTAATATATATAAAAAAAAAGGAGTAACTTTCATAAATTAATAAAACGCCCTAAGCTTGTCGCTTGCACTGAGCCACGGCCGCTGATGACTAACCCTCATTGTGTGCTGTGAAAGGAGGTCTGTTGAAGCACATCCGTTATTATATCCCGCATATTATTCTGTTCAACAATCGCTGACACATACAATTTGCTAAAAGATGATTAAAAAAATACATTACACTCAAATATTAATGTAGCTAACCACTATAGGCATTATAAAAGTCAAGAGAGGTAAGCTAATTGCGGTCAGAGTCCGTTTGAAACTTTCATAGGCCTATTTCAGTTCACAGCTGAACACAGTCCAAGAATGTGCCAGCAGAATCTGGCATGTAAGGTTGGCCCATATTCATCGCGCTGGGCAAGCGGTTTAGTGGTCGCAGTGCTGGTACTCTCGCACTAATGATTCTGCTCCCCATGACAAGTCTGTGAGACTTGAATTCGGCAAATCATCAGGCATCATCAGGCAGCATCGATCATCAGAGACACGCTTGTTAGCTAACAACGCGCCGCGTGCAAGAGATCTTGCCATTGGAAAGAAAAGATGGCACATTCTCCCTCTCACTCCGTTTTTGCCACTTTATTACTTCAGTGCTATCGCGTCTCGTCTCGTCTATTTTCATCTTTGCAACGCGTCGCATGCCATCTGCAGAGCATACCCTCACCTCCCCCGGAGTATGCCACCAAATCCAAGTCCTGAACCACCTCTATCAATCAATAACCGCACACAGTAGGAGAGGACGTCGAAGCGTTTTTTCTTTTTTGTTCCGATATGACGTTTTAGTTCAGGACTTGATCGTGGGTATGGATTCCCACGGTGCCACGGAACAAGTATTTTTGTGAACTATAAGCATGTAATTGTAAAACTTTTTTTTTTCTTTTTTTTCTATCCAGATAAAATTGGCCTGCTTCTCGCACACGACAACTTATTTATACTTAAGATTATTATGCACTTTGAATTGTTATTCGGTATAAGAAATTTGAATTTATTACGTCAAATTAAAACATGGTCATTTCATTTCAATCATAACTGGCAACACGCGCTAGTTACACGGGTACCTTCGTAATTAGTATTATAAATATACGTGTATCATGTAATTGACTTGACTCCATTATGCTCAAGAAATTGCATGAGCTATAAATGAAGCCGGTGAAGCCACCATTTGTGTTTACCTTGCCTGGGTTAGTCGTAATGTCCTTTATTACTATCAAGTTCAAATTATATGTAAGTATTTTTTTTTTAGTTAGGCGGCAAACGAGCAAGCGGTCCCAGGTCAACGGCTTGCTCGTTTGGTAAGTGATTACCGTCGCCCACGTACATCCGCAACACCAGAGGTGCTGCAGGTGCGTTACCGGCCTTCAAGGGAATTAGGGAGACAGGAGGGAGCATGAGGAGGGGGATGGGGGAAGGGGGTGTGGGCCTCCGGTTACCTCACTCACCGAACGAAGCGCAGAAGCACAAGATACCTCAACTTCACGCCGGTATTCTGCGAGCCCGTGGTACCAAGACGTTCGAGCCGGCCCATTCGAGCAGCAGCAAAAGCCGCCGCTTGGCTCTACCACGTGTGAAAAGGTATAAGTAAGTTATAGTCAAGGCAAATTATATGAGTGCATGTAATCGTTACGCTTCTAATAGCTTCAACATACGAGTTAGTGGCGACTGTTAATAGGGTAATAAGGCTTTACTAGGTGGTAGGATTGCTTTTCCGATATAATTACTGGCTTTCCATCTTAGTCCTCAGGAGTGTAAACGCATCTGAAAACTATTTCGATTAAAGTGGTTTGCAGGTGACATTTATTAATCCCCTCCGCGGGCCTCCTCTTAACAAAGCCGTAAAAAGCCCTGCTCCAGTGCAATTATATTTTTTTCTTGCCAGTGCTATGTTTTTTTTTTCATCTTTTAGCATTTGGTAATTAAACACTTAATAACAATCGAATTGCTAGCTTATCTTGCCGGCTCCCTAAACTATCTCACCGATATCCCAATAAATAATAGTAAAATATCAATTTATGCTTGTTCAAATATTTATGGATAAACGTCATCCTTACCCTTGATAATAAAAAAACCATTGAATATGTATATGTATGTATATATTCACGCCTTGTTCCCAACGGGGTAGGCAGAGACAATCTACTTCCACTTGCTACGGTCCTGACTTAAGTCTTCCGCTTCTTCCACTTTCATCAATCTTCGCATGCATGCTCGTTGGTTTACTTTTGTTTTTCTACTTTTTACCTGGCTTTTTTTCAGAATGTCTCCAATTTGATAGAGAAATGTTCGCCTAGGTCTTCCTCTCTACATTTACACTCGCCTCATATATTTGTTTCGTCAACCTACTTTCATTCATCTTCTCCACATGTCCAAACCAGCTCAGCATCCCTCTCTCAATTCGTGTCACTACATTGTCTTTCACGCCAAGGAAAATATCAATTTACTCTTGTTCAAATATTTATGGATAAACGTCATCCCTTGATGACCTTACCCTTACTCTCTTGATAATAATAAAACCATTGAATACATTGTATATATAATAAACAGATCGCTTTAAAACATGTTTAACTAGTATATCGGTTGTGAAATGTCGGCCTACGGACCAGTTTTAAATGTAGACAATGCGAAACTCTCGTAGACACCAGATACCGGCTATGATCCTGGACGGACCGCGATCTTGCGTAGACACCAGATACTGGCTATGATGATGGACGGACCGCGATCTTGCGCCGCCGAATTAACTGTCGAATACTAATTACCGATGGATGAACATAGAGCCGCTGTGTTGCATGTGGTTTGAGGACCAGAGTTGCCCGATATTGAATTACAAATCGAATCATTTCAATTTCATAGGTGTGACCAGAGTTCATGTCCCAGTTCCGGCATCGCTAAAGTTGTTAATTAACAATTAACAATGCAAGTGCCGAAATTATCTCGTGCACTCAGTTTAAGGAAAACATCGTGAGGACATGTCTGCGAAATAATTAAAAAAAATTGCTCGACATGTGAAGTCTGAAGTTCTGAAAGATGCTGATTTGCGAGTAGAAGTCCGGCAAGCGCGTCTCATATTAAGTCGTTGCTCTTGGATAACGGAACGAGATTGCTTGAGGAAAACGTAAACGTCTCAAGTGGTAGAGCCAAGCCAGCCAAGTACGGTCTCGCAGGATACCGACGTGAAGACATCTTATTCTTCTCCGTTTCGTTTACTGAGTGAGGGAACCGGAGGCTCACTTCCCTCCCTTCCTCGCCCCCTTCTTTCTCTTCCATCCTTAAATATCCCCAAAGGCCGGCTACGGACCTGCAGCTCCCCTGGTGGGCGTCGGTAATCACATACCATCAGATGAGCTGTTTGCACGTTCGCTTCCTTTCCCATAGAAAAATCTGTTTTCCTACGCGGCACTCGTTTTATGGCGTTTTCTGGGTTTTCTCAGGGTTCAATGTCAATAGTTTCATCAAAATTTGTATCAGCGGTTTTGTGGTGAGAACGTAACAGACGGAACTAGTCTCACAATCATAATATTAATACATACATAGCATAGACTTTGTATGGTGGTACTGTACTACTGCGAACAATAAAAGCAGTTAAAGATTTAGCAGTAGCAAATGAAAGTCATCTTGGTTATCGTTGTAGTTTACAAACAGCATAATATTATTACGTACTTGATGAGCCATGGATTCGAATCACAGCTGAAGTTAAGATTTGTGCAAAACACACAAGATATTATTTTTCGCATCTGGTTGTATTGCTATTCATACAAATTGTTAGTCTTCTGATGATATTGTAATTTTTTTTTTTTATATTTTAATTATATTGTAATCGCCCCCGTGTCTTTTAATTACAATACTCTTGTTCAACAAGTTTTTACCAAATCAGACAATGTTAAAGAAATCATAATAACTTTATAAGAATTAATAAAAGAGCAAACGCTTACTTTAAAAAATGTTGTAGTTATCGAAGATTAGATAACGTAACGAAACGTACCTGTTTAAGCATTTGTTTTTTTTTTTATTAACATAACATTCTACATTTGGTGAACTAGCAATGCGAGACAATCCGTGGCGTTTCTTCTACTTTTCTTTATTTTAAATGAATATTTTTTAAATTGGTATTCGTACCTCACATATTTTTCAAATACATAGGTGAGTTAGTAAATAAATTGTAAAATGTTGTAAATGTATTGTAAAATTGTATTTTAACATTTAATTTTAAATTTCGATCTCTACATTTACATCACTGCTATCTACATTTTACCTTACGATCGACCAAATCGTTCTTCGTTAGCGTTGTAACCCTGAAAGATGGTGATTTGCGAGTGAGTAACCTGCTTATTGAATAAATCCTTGAACCTCTTAACAGAGATCACGGCAAGTCGTTCCCCCCTGATCAATGGTCGATACTCTATGTATGATGGTTTATATTGGTTAACGCTGTATTTCAAATACAGTTAAAGTTTCAATAAATGCAAATGAATATATACATACGAATGTATGTATTCTAATTATAGATATATAAAAATATAAGCTAGCACAACCGAATACCCAATATTATGATGATCAGAGGTCTATATTAGGCCCCTTTGTTTTAGTCATTTCAAGCCATTTTTCACCAGTGCTTATTTGGGACAATGTGAGAAGTGGTGAGCCTGTCACCGTCTTAGTGTAAATCGTAAATAAGTTTTGGTACGAGCCCTCCAAATACAACACGGATTTCCTGGTTCGGAGGCAGTTAAGCTAACCACTTGACTATCGTGGCCGTGATCCATAAATTACATTAGATTATAATCTCTTTTTATTTTAACTCTCCTTTTAGATCTTCCAACTACAGGGCTATTGACATCACCTCCTTAAATTATTTTTGTTATTTCAATTTGATGTTGAAATTTTATCCCTCTTGATGGGATTTGGTTAGAATCAACGGGATCGCGAATCTTAACAACAGAGACCGGATTCCTTGGCCATGGTCTGGTCTGTCGCAGTGAAGTTTAGAGGAACCCACGACATCGCCGGCCGAAAGTACTGACCGATCCGATTGGTAAAGGTGGGACGCCATAACGAGATAGCACGAGGGTAAAAGCAGCCTATGGTCGTATACAAACACAGTCGTATAGTTCTTTATTCAATTCAAATAATTATTTATTAACGCATTCGCTTCAAGGCCTTCAACCAAAGAAAAACTTAAAATTTGTACAATTTCTATATTGCTAACGTCATTGTCATTAAAATCAAGTTAAAATATCGACACTAAATTTATAGTCTTCGTTTGCAGATTTGTTGAACTGTTGGAACTAAAACGAAAATTGGCGGCCTGCGGTCTTTAATTAATTTTCCTATTAATACATCACATTTACAAGCGCGGCATAATAAACTATCAATATTATAGACCAAAGATCGAAAAAAAAGGAAATAATTTATAAAAATTGCAAATTGTGTCTGATGACGCCATAAACATAAAAATGCACATTAAAACCATACAAAAGGAATTAAAATCTTATTCTGTACATAAAACCATAGTAAAATATTTCTGTACATAAACCATAAATAAACTTATAGTAGCGTATAGTAATAGTATCTATGACTAGACTGGGAAGTTTAGGCAACATCTTTACTTGGAGTTGGTATACAACAAAATATCATTTCATTACACATTATTTTGGTACGATGTTTTAACTATTTTAAGACCCGGTTATTCTGAAATAAATATTAATTCAAAATAATGTAACTTTTAACCTTTGTCAATATCTAATACATTTAAATAACAGTCTTTGTAAATGCGATTGTTAATCTGTAATGTTGGCTATGCTTATATTGGCAAAACTGTACAAGTGTTACAGAACTAAAGACATCTCCAATGAAAATAAGAAAATGGAATCAACTACAAAAGTAATGACCTTTTATACACTAATAAAATGATATACTTAATTTTAAAATTTTTGTTATTATTTCATAGTCCTCACAAAGTTTTCATTACTAAAAATTTACTTTCAGAAAACTTCGATACTATTTTTTAGGACCTACTTATAAACTTTCCTGAGCTTACTTACATATTCCATCAAAGTTTAGATTGGATCTCATAAATATAACATATTTATGGGATACTTTGATGAATTTAAGAAATAAAAAATTAAAACTGTAATATTTTTTTTAATTTTACTTCAGTAAAAGAAGAATAAGAATCCTAATAAATTATTAAATTTGATTTCTACACTTAATTGCTTTATTTCATTTTACTAACATTACCCAATATTTGAAAATAATTAACTTATGTAATATGGTAAAACGAAAAGCTTCCATAAGCTGGCAACATTTTAAAAAGAAAGTGAAGTGAAAGAAATGAATTTACGAGAATAGGTCGCAAGTCGCATAGATTTTTGGTTGATTTCCTTTTCACTTTACTTTCGTAATTCACAGTAAGATCTAATAAACTCGCGTTAATTTGTGTTTCTGGATACATTTTGATTCAACGAACCTAGTACTGCAGTTCCGAAAACAGGATAAGTACGAGAGTATACAGCATCTTATTGATTTTCTTTCCTCGCATATGCTTTCAACCAATACGAAGTGGAGCTAACGTTAAGAGCGAAACTGTGGTCTATATTAGATACATTTATACTATTTCTATTAGTTATTTGAGTGGATTTTAACCTTATTTGGTGACAACATTATATTTAGTAAAAATGATGGCCAATTCACTCGACACCATAAATACGAATCAACCTACGCAAAATGGTAGTAAAGTTCAACCGTGCAATAATGAGTCTAAGACCAATTTAATAGTCAACTATTTACCACAAACTATGACTCAAGAGGAGATTAGATCATTATTCTCCAGTGTTGGTGAAGTAGAGAGTTGCAAATTGATAAGAGACAAAGTCACTGTATTTCCCGACCACATTCTCAATGGGCAGAGTTTAGGCTACGCGTTTGTCAATTATCACAAAGCAGAAGATGCTGAGAAAGCAGTTAACACATTGAATGGTCTCCGGTTACAGAATAAGATAATTAAAGTGTCTTACGCCCGTCCGAGTTCTGACGCGATAAAAGGTGCCAATCTTTACGTTTCGGGATTACCGAAACACATGACACAGCAAGACTTGGAGAAACTCTTTAGCCCATACGGAACAATTATTAGTTCTCGTATTCTTCATGAGAATGTTAGTGTAGGTCACTTACTGCAAGGTGGTTTAGATGAGCAATCAATTCAGGGACCTTCAAGAGGTGTTGCATTCATAAGATATGATCAGAGATGTGAAGCAGAGGCAGCTATACGTGAGTTGAATGGAACAGTGCCTCCAGGAGGCACAGGACCCATGACTGTAAAATGTGCAAACAATCCAAGCAATCAGAACAAGGCATTAGCTCCATTGGCAGCATATTTGGCTCCAACTTCAACACGCAGATTTGTTGGGCCAGCTGGTAAGGCGCTTTTAGCAATTAATAAGGGTCTGCAACGGTTTTCTCCTTTAGCAGATCCTCTCATACAAGGTAATGCTCTTGGTGGTTCGGGATGGTGCATTTTTGTTTATAATATTGGGGCTGACACTGAAGAGAGTACTCTTTGGCAACTATTCGGCCCATTTGGTGCCGTCCAGTGCGTAAAAATTATAAGAGATCCCACAACTAACAAGTGTAAAGGTTATGGGTTTGTTACTATGACAAATTACGATGAAGCTGTTGTTGCAATCCAATCATTGAATGGGTATTCGCTTAACGGTCAGGTGCTGCAGGTCAGCTTCAAAACAAACAAGAGTAAATCCTAAACACATAATAACCTAGTCAATAAATTGTAGCTAATGCAAAAATGTTGATCATTTCTCTGTCATGAATTGATGTCACATATAATGTATTGACTAGATAATAATGTGACGTGTATCATGACAAGATACAGAATTGTAACAGTGTTCATACATGAAAAGTACAAACCATCTATAATCACATTTAAAGCATCACAACTCAGTTAGTTGAATTAAACTATTAGCGAAATATTATTCAACTATTAAGTATTCAGTTCAAATTTATTGTATTGATTTAAATATTCATAATTGTAATTATTTTTATTCCCATTCTGACTCTGATTATGTTACCATACAGTCAAGATTAATTATTTATTACACAGACTTCTAAAATTTCATATTACAGCTATATCTTTCCATAACAGAAGAACTAAAGTAAATAATACCACTGTTGAAACATAGTTTAATAATTTTTAATTTAAGATATTATTTGGTCTAATAATAATAAACATAATTAAAAAAAAATTACAAGTATTGTAATGATACTGAAAACAGTGCAAATTTATTGTGGTTTCAATATTATTTTTAGATAACTTGTGTTTTCTTATAAATGTTTAGTAAGAAATGTATGGTGGAAAATATTTTTCTTTGTTGTTTGAAATTGAATTATGTAGTTGATACGTTTGAGCTCTTATTTCAAAATCTATGTCGACAGTGGTATTAAGGTAACCACAACTAAGTTAATACCGGTTTAATAGAAATGTAGAACATGCATGTGTTTCTATTATCAATAAGAAATTTAGAGAAATTTAAAAGAATGTCACAATACTGACACAATAATAGATCACAAGCAATATACTTAATTTTTATGAGGATTGACAGTGCAATATTAAAGATTTTACTCTAAGTAAAAATATATTAAAAAAGAGTATTTTATATGTATTTCAAATCCAGTGCAATTATATAAATACACTTATTTAAACTATTTTCAAAAGTAAATCTGCAATAATATTAAAATATACAACTTATATTATGAAATAACCTACTGTAGAGTATTCACAATAGTTGCTATTGTGTCCATATACTACCAAAGATGACAGAAAACACGACTGATTTAATCATTAGATTAAATATTCATTTGCAAAAATATCATAAAATTAGTACTTCCATGTAAGTTTTTTCATCTTTATCTTATAGTAAATATAATCTCCTAATTACCTTTTCCATAACTTTAAAGTTTAATGGAATTCTCGATTTAAATGCACAAAATCATATAAGATTAATGACCAGTTTTGAATTGTTTAATGTATAAATTCATATTTTACAAGTTACCTCTCTTCATCATTGTAATATTTTATGTTAGCCCTTGACAATTTATAATTTTGTCAAAGTAAATGACAAATTTTTGACTCTTAAGTGTGAAATCTCAATCGAAATTATGAACTTAATGGACCATGGCATTAGGACTACAGCAATTTGATCAACATTTTAAAGAAATTTTTGTATCAACTTGGATATTATGTAACAATTGAGCATAATTGTATTTATTAATGGGTATGTCAAGTAAAAAAATTACATTAATGTATGTCTCAAAGATTTTCTCATTGAATATGCAGTATACTCTATGCTAACTGCACCCAATATTTTAATGAGATATTCATGGCCGGCTTTGGCTTTGGGACAAAAGTTAGACTTGACTTTTATGGTATGATATTGTCTCTCTAATTCATTTGATTGTATAATCGCTATTTATTATTACATTTAAGTAATGTATAATTCATAATTTATTGTCATATTAGTGACTAGACTTATAGATTTCATTTGATGTTATTATTAATATATTGAATATAGGCGTAAGTTTGGAATTAGTTTGGTAAATTGTTTACTCAGTAATATACCTATCTCATGATTTATCTTGATATTTAGTAGTTTCTGTAATTGCATAGTTAAATTATAAATAGTTAAAATGCATATCATATCTTGAAGAGTGCTTTCATGAGAATAACTCTGAATAGACAGTTATAAAAATGCATTTTACATAAGTATTTTGTTTAATTTCTATGATACTGCTAAGGATAAATGTTTCATTAAGGTTTATAATTATTTATTTAAAGTACTTAACTACATGGAACTAGTCAGTTATAATTTTGCGCAACATAAATCTTTAAGTACCTATTCATAAGTATTTAAAAAAAAACACTGTGTTCTCTATTTAAATGTAGTTTAGGATTTGATTTAAAATTATGTTGGTGTGGTGTTTCGTTAACATAAGCATAGTGTACCATTTTAAGCGGAGGCACACAGTAAAAATACAAGTGGTGTGTCCATAACTAGTCACAGGTAAAACATACCTCGGAAGTAATTTATTCTATGGAATAAAACTTTTGGGCGCGACAGAACCCTGTAATAATAAAGTCATAAAAACAGTTCGTATAATAAACGGAATCTCAAACTTATATTCGAAAAATAAGAACCCGCCTGAGATGTACACAGTTCCTTCTAGACAATTTAGCCGAATACTTATTTTTTTTTTTTTATATTTTGGAACATAATCTTTTCATGTACCGCCCAAAAGTATTTCGACATATTAACGATAATTTGTGTTGTGTCGTCCCCATGCTGGAAATTCACGCTAACCTTTAACTACTGTAACGAACTGAACAGTTGGCAACTGATCTTGATGTGATGAATAAAGTAATCAAATGAATATCGCAACTGAAGACCAACTTACGCAAGACCTGATTTTGTTAATAACCTTTATCTCTGTTTAGATGATGTTGCCGGCAATACACCTGTCCCGCTCACGGTTTTGTGTTCTCCATTAGTATTTCGTGGTATTTTATTTGTGTTTAGTGTAGTTTCAGTTATTTTAAATACTAACATTTTTGAAATTTTCTAGTGTTTATGTATCGTAACAAATTTAATTTTTGTTTTTTTTTTTCTGGGCAGGTTCGGGTATTGTAAGGTTTGGCCTAGTGTGTAACTAGAGATGTAAGACAGAGTACAAATCGCCGATAATGTATTGAAAAATAAAAAAGTTTGGCTTACTTACATTGATTTTCGAAACGTCAACGAATGTAATCTGAATGTAGGGAATATTGATATACCTAGACATTAAATATCGACATTAGCAATAATATTTAAATAATCTTTCATTTAAACCTAACTACGAAAATAAATTTTTCCTATCCTCTGAAAATAAATTTTTATTCACCGGTTTCCTTGAATCCCGGCTTTAATTTGAATAAACGTACAATTTACCACACTAAATCATAAACAGATCAATTCGGACATAATTTGTTTTCGAAAATATTTTTGTGCTAGTCATAATGCCTAAGAATATTAAAAGTACAGTCTCGTACACAGTTTACAATATAATTTTTTAATTTCGTCATACAGCAAATCTATCCTACAAGAGGCATAATGTCCACTTAGATAAAATACCGTTCAAAAGTCTATACATACGATAATTCAGAATTTGAATTTTTGTTTATGTATCTGTTCGCGGTTCACGCAGCAACTACCGGAAACTTACATACAATTCGGTGTGTACATACATGTGGTCCACGTATAGGCTACTTTTTATCCAACTACGCTGACATGACTTGAAAAAAAAACATGAAGAAAACAAATCATTTGTTTACATAAATGTTTAGAATCATAACGCACAGAAATCAGAACCAAAAACGACTCCAAGTCAAAAAAAAAATTTTTGCTTTTTTTCATTTAATACAGTTTGTGCTATGATGTCAGAAAGTTTATTCAATATTAACCAGCATCGGTAGGTCTACATAGTGATTGCCCTAACGTGCTAAAGAAGCTCAATTTACGATGGATTTATGTTTACAAGAGGATTATAAATTCCTTGAGTAGTTCTTGACAGAGGACGTATAGGTTTTCGCCAAATGCCACAATCTCACTTGCATTTGGTGTCTCCGGCAGGTTGGCTAACCAGGTTTTGTGGGGCAAAGTGTGAGTCGGACTCGCGCACTGTGGGTTTCGTACAACCAAAAAATACACGGGTATGTGTTATTTATAAAAAAAAAACCAAATTGTTTTCTTTCGTTCTGTTCGCGATCCTTTGCGCGAACCCGACCCTCACATTGCCGGTTTTTATCATGCGTTACTGTTTTTACGATAGGGATAAATAAAAAAATCGCGTTTTTTGTATGATCTCCTGATTAGGCCCTTAGCGACTCAGTTAGCTTGGTTAAAAAAAATGCTGACTTAGATATGATGGTTATTCAGAAATCCATCGGACTCCCTTAAACCGCCATAAGGGGAAAATTTTCTTATACATTACGAAGGTTTCCACAGCTGGGCAAAGAATTCACGTTCAGCTTACAATCACAGGGGCTAATAAAATATTAATAACCCGAATTCAACGCGCGATGAAGCTTATTCCAAATAAATTTCATTGTTGCATACGGTATACTGATGATGTGAGTGCAAAGGGTTTTGATCCTGAGTAGGCAGGGGTTAGTTTGTTAAGAGCAACTTTAAGTGCTGTATTTTCCGATGTGGTCGGCGGTTGGGGAAAGCATCGCGAGGAAAGCTGCATATCTGAGAAGTAATAAAAAAATATTATTTCGACGACATGTGAAGTCCGGCAACCCGCACTGGAGCAGCGTAGCGGGCGCTTTCCGGCTCCGAAACCCTCACAGATATTTGAGAAGTAGGCCTTTGGCCAGCTGAGATTTTAGGCTGTAAGTATAAAAATTATTTGTATCACAAATACCGTAATTACGATTTCTTAAGTTAGCTTGCAGCACTGTCTGGCCTATGTGCAATGCACGCGGCAGCTTCCTTATGTTATCGGCAGATATCATCTGCTAAGGATATCGTAACAAATTTAATTTTTGTTTTTTTTTTTTCTGGGCAGGTTCGGGTATTGTAAGGTTTGGCCTAGTGTGTAACTAGAGATGTAAGACAGAGTACAAATCGCCGATAATGTATTGAAAAATAAAAAAGTTTGGCTTACTTACATTGATTTTCGAAACGTCAACGAATGTAATCTGAATGTAGGGAATATTGATATACCTAGACATTAAATATCGACATTAGCAATAATATTTAAATAATCTTTCATTTAAACCTAACTACGAAAATAAATTTTTCCTATCCTCTGAAAATAAATTTTTATTCACCGGTTTCCTTGAATCCCGGCTTTAATTTGAATAAACGTACAATTTACCACACTAAATCATAAACAGATCAATTCGGACATAATTTGTTTTCGAAAATATTTTTGTGCTAGTCATAATGCCTAAGAATATTAAAAGTACAGTCTCGTACACAGTTTACAATATAATTTTTTAATTTCGTCATACAGCAAATCTATCCTACAAGAGGGATAATGTCCACTTAGATAAAATACCGTTCAAAAGTCTATACATACGATAATTCAGAATTTGAATTTTTGTTTATGTATCTGTTCGCGGTTCACGCAGCAACTACCGGAAACTTACATACAATTCGGTGTGCATGTGGTCCACGTATAGGCTACTTTTTATCCAACTACGCTGACATGACTTGAAAAAAAAAACATGAAAAAATCAAATTTGTTTACATAAATGTTTAGAATCACCACGCACAGAAATCAGAACCAAAAACGACTCCAAGTCAAAAAAAAAAATTTTGCTTTTTTTCATTTAATACAGTTTGTGCTATGATGTCAGAAAGTTTATTCAATATTAACCAGCATCGGTAGGTCTACATAGTGATTGCCCTTACGTGCTAAAGAAGCTCAATTTACGATGGATTTATGTTTACAAGAGGATTATAAATTCCTTGAGTAGTTCTTGACAGAGGACGTATAGGTTTTCGCCAAATGCCACAATCTCACTTGCATTTGGTGTCTCCGGCAGGTTGGCTAACCAGGTTTTGTGGGGCAAAGTGTGAGTCGGACTCGCGCACTGTGGGTTTCGTACAACCAAAAATACACGGGTATGTGTTATTTATAAAAAAAACAAATTGTTTTCTTTCGTTCTGTTCGCGATCCTTTGCGCGAACCCGACCCTCACATTGCCGGTTTTATCATGCATTACTGTTTTACGATAGGGATAAATAAAAAAAAAATTTTGCTTTTTCATTTAATACAGTTTGTGCTATGATGTCAGAAAGTTTATTCAATATTAACCAGCATCGGTAGGTCTACATAGTGATTGCCCTAACGTGCTAAAAGCTCAATTTACGATGGATTTATGTTTACAAGAGGATTATAAATTCCTTGAGTAGTTCTTGACAGAGGACGTATAGGTTTCACCAAATGCCACAATCTCACTTGCATTTGGTGTCTCCGGCAGGTTGGCTAACCAGGTTTTGTGGGGCAAAGTGTGAGTCGGACTCGCGCACTGTGGGTTTCGTACAACCAAAAATACACGGGTATGTGTTATTTATAAAAAAAACAAATTGTTTTCTTTCGTTCTGTTCGCGATCCTTTGCGCGAACCCGACCCTCACATTGCCGGTTTTATCATGCATTACTGTTTTACGATAGGGATAAATAAAAAAAAAATTTTGCTTTTTCATTTAATACAGTTTGTGCTATGATGTCAGAAAGTTTATTCAATATTAACCAGCATCGGTAGGTCTACATAGTGATTGCCCTAACGTGCTAAAGAAGCTCAATTTACGATGGATTTATGTTTACAAGAGGATTATAAATTCCTTGAGTAGTTCTTGACAGAGGACGTATAGGTTTCACCAAATGCCACAATCTCACTTGCATTTGGTGTCTCCGGCAGGTTGGCTAACCAGGTTTTGTGGGGCAAAGTGTGAGTCGGACTCGCGCACTGTGGGTTTCGTACAACCAAAAATACACGGGTATGTGTTATTTATAAAAAAAAACACTTTAACTGTACGATTTTTCCAGAGTCGCGGAGGCGTTTACAGGCACAAAGGTATCCTAATCCGCGACCCTAAGCACTGTGGTCAATCGCATGTAGCCACTGAGCCACCGGTTCTTTGTGTAAATTGTTTAAGGTAAATGCGTTATGTAAATTTTTTATATTTTAATTATATTGTAATTTTTTCCACCCATTCCTAAAAAGGATGTTATCAATTCCACGGTATTTTTTTTTAAATGTTTGTTACGCGATATCTTCGATTCCGATTGTCATGATGATTTTTTTATTGTACAATATAAGGAGCTGAAGTCAGTCGTTTCTCTAAAACAGTGTTTTCAATTCACTTGTATATCGATTTCAGAAATCAACCAACAACCATTAAGAAACGTCTCGTTCTTGAGACGACGAGACTGGCGATAGAAAAAAATATAATTTCGCTAAGAATGTTTTTTTTTTCGAGGTTGATATATTCTATGCTACCAGTTTTTCCGCAACGTTCAAGTATTAGCACTAATAACGGGCAATCTTGCCACCATCGAATAGAAAGTTCATCAACTCTCTCTTAGTTTCTTACACGCGCCCATTTTGCGAACCTCTTGACTAGATTATGTTAGATTATTAAGAGTTACTTAAAAAATAAACAATCCTTTCTTCCTCCTTTGGCCGCCAAAAAGTTCTTACTTTTAATCTTTTAATCACACGCAAAATTTTAATTCATTTAAAAAAAAAACACTTTAACTGTACGATTTTTTCCAGAGTCGCGGAGGCGTTTTACAGGCACAAAGGTATCTTAATCCGCGACCCTAAGCACTGTGGTCAATCGCATGTAGCCACTGAGCCACCGGTTCTTTTGTGTAAATTGTTTAAGGTAAATGCGTTATGTAAATTTTTTAGCATTACTGCCGTACTTGGCTGTTGTTTTTTTTAATTGTCTTACACGCCATCCGATGCCAAACTAGGATTCCATGTGACTTGCTAACTGAATGGTGAAAATAACATATTCCTAAACACCCACACACACATATTCCTATTCATAAACACTCATGACGGGTTTAGTAACATTTATATTCATCAGACAAATGTTTGCCCCCTGCGGTATTCGAACCCGCAACCCTCAACTTAGAAGTTAGTGTCACTACCAACTAGCCTATCGGGCCGTCAAAAAAGCCAATCGATATTTATGAACAACAAATACATTTTGAATAGCCGGAGGTATTATTTGCCTTGCGGTATCGGCGTAAGAATCTACCACCCGCTTTCTTTGTGGGTGTTGCAAAGAGACGACTAAGGAAAAACACTTGAATATCGTAATGGGTACCGACAGATGGCGTGACAACCACAAGACCAAAATTAAGCGGACCTTCGACGGGCTGCAGCGTCTAAGGTGCGTGGTCCGCCGCTTGCCGACTATGGAGATTATGGAAAGTCATCCTTATGGGAGAGCTCTTCTTTCAGCTATTTGTGGTTTCTTGGTCTGTCCGACTGTGTCATCTCTTGTCTACGACCCTTTCTGCTTTTTAATCCCTTGTGGGATACGGGAAGGAACTTGCGACGCCACAGCATATTCTTCGCAGTTGTCACCTTCCGATGCAATGATGAAGAATCCGTAAACCGTTAATATGTGTGTCATACAAATATTAGCCTCGATTCGAAAGCTATCAGATACTCTGTTTATTATAGATACCAGTATTATATCTTAAGCGTGGTAGAGCCAAGCGGCGGCTTTGCTGCTGCTCGAATGGGTCGGCTCGACCGGGTTGTTACCACGGCCTTGCAGAATACCGACGTGAAGTAGAAGCATCTTGTGCTTTTGCGTTTCATTCGGTGAGTGAGGTAACCGGAGGCCCATTTCCCCTCCCCATCCCCCTCATCTTCCTCTCTCCCATCTTCCAAATATCCTTATAGGCCGGCAACGCACCTGTAGCACCTATGGTGTTGCAGATGTACGTGGGCGACGGTAATCACTTAGCATCAGGTGAACCGCTTGCTCGTTTGCCGCCTTTCCAATAAAAAAAAAATTACATCTCGAAGGTATCCATCACCGAAACCCAGGTTTGGTATTTGTTAAAGCAAAGGCGATATCATAATGTTTCGCTGCGTATTTTCTCAATTTATAAGGTGGTCAGCTGGGAATGAAAAAGTGAGGAAACCTGCAAGTTTGGAAATTAATTCTATTAAAGGCAGGTGAAGTCGACGTGGCCGCGGTCAAACTTAACTGTAGGTATAATAAATATGAGTCAAACAGAAACCAAACAATTGAACTTCGTTCAAATAAACTTCTGAAAGGGAATGCCTACTGGTGCAGTGGTACTTTGACATTTTGATTTCAACTATCGTATGCCCTCGGCTTTGCCCGCGCAGGTCAAACATTTTGTCCCAGCAGAGCTCCTAATTGGGATGAAAAAGTATCCTTTATCCTGTTCCTATTAAAAAAAAATGTTTTTAATAGGAACAGATTTCCATTCGGTCCAATGACAAACTTATAACCGTTTGTATGTTTACTGTACCTTAGCAGCGTAGAAATAGTGCACTGCAAGACATAGGTCTCCTATGAGGAGGTATTGCCATATCCAGGGCAATTGAATTGGCGATCACAGTACCAGAACAACTCGCACCTTAGTTGCCGCCGCCCGTCATCGGTGTGATTCATCTTAGTCTGGCATCTTTCGAGTTTGCTATTCCATCATCTGTGTGGTAGGCATTGCGACTTTCAAGCCTTCTCCCTTAGCCGCCTCTTACAACACCCGCCGGAAGAAAGGCGGTGACAGATTCTTACGTCGTAACCACACTGATGTTTGTCGTTGAAATAAGTAGGATTAATATATGACCTTCAAGAAAAGAGCCTATTCCTTCCTTAAAGGCCGACAGCGCATCTGTAGCTCCTCTGGTGTTTCGGATGTTCATGAGCGTCGGTGATCATTTACCATCAGATGAGCCGCACGCTCGTTTGCCGCCTTCTATAAAAAATAGCCCATAGCACTTATGGAATTATAAGGTACAATTAAACAAAAGCTTCCTCACAATCCGTTCAGATACACACACGTACATACGTATAAAGAATTTTATGATATATTAGTATACAATAGGTACATGGCGACTTGGACACGCGAGCAACCAAGCTTCGAAGTAAATGTTAATTCTTATTGCTGAATTTATCGCATACTCGTTAGTGAAGAAAAATGTACGAAATCTGAGAAATAATAAAAAAAAAAGTGTTTCGACGACATGTGAAATCCGCCTCGCTGGAGCAGCAGCTGGACAGCTCCACCACACTTAAATGTTAAGACGAGGCCTTTCCTTTTGCACTGAGACTTAAGTTAAGCTGCAACATTACTTACTTACTAAAGGTTAAGAAGCAGTCTATAATTTCCTCTCGTTTTTTTTAGAAGGATTACGGACTTACTGCTCCAGGGCGGGATGGCGGACCTCGTATGTAGTCGTAAATTGTATTTGGGAGTGTGAGCCGCATGTCTAAATCAAAATCCTGTGACCTTCGAAGGAGGTACGTACCTATATGATTATGGAAACATGGACTCATACCGTGGGACTCCTATTTCTTACTTAGGAGACTTTTTCATACAATCTTTCAAAATTAATGAACCGATTATAATTAAACTTTGTACGCATAAGAGATCCGAGGTTGCCGGCAACACTAAAATTGTTAATAGCAATTTTAAGTGCTGTATTTACCAAGGCCTCGGCGGTACAGGGAAACGTCGTAAGGAAACCTGCAGGATATATGTAGTTATTTCGTGGATATGTGAAGCCCACCAAACCGCACCGGAATATTTTATGGGCTGGCTCGACCGGGTTGGTACCACGGCCTCGCAGAATACCGGCGTGAAGTAGAGGCATCTTGTGCTTTTGCGCCCTATTCCCCTCCTCTTCCCTACCAAATATCCTTAGAGACCGGCAACGCACCTGCAGCATCTATGGTGTTGCAGATGTATGTGGGCGACGGTAATCACTTACCATCAGATGACACGCTTGCCGGCCTATATTTGGGAGATGAGAGGGGGTATGAGGAAGGGGTTGGGGAGGGAGAGAGGGCCGCACACCTCACTCACCGAACGCAACGCAAAAGCACAAGATGCCTCTACTTCACGCCGGTATTCTGCGAGGCCGTGGTACCAGCCCGGTCGAGCCGGCCCATTCGAGCAGCAGCTAAAGCCGCCGCTTGGCTCTACCACGTGGAATAAGAAGTCGATAGCGCATCTGGTTGAAGATGTCAATGGACAGCAGACACTCATCATTAGGTGGACAGTTAGATAGGTTATAACCCCAATGGCATAAAAAAAAAAATAGTCACTATATATGTTATGTACCTCTTGACTCAAGTGACTTAATTAATTTTTAACTTAGATTTGTGTCGTACACTGCACGAATGTAAGTTACGAGGGTAAAATCCATTAGCGGGACAGAAAAGGCGGTGGTTTAGAAGCAAGTGAATAATTTCAATGCTCCTTTTACGAATCAATACGGGGTGATACTGGGCACGCGGCACATTCAAAGCTGAGCTTTCAAAGTGAATTGCATCCAGTGTAGTGAGATCTACAAAGTGTATGCGTTTCAATGCGTCTCTGAGCTCTTTTACACGATTGACAATACTATTTTATATAGGATCATAGGTCCGGAAAAATACGGTTAAGTTTTTTTCTAGTTATGGAACCTAACAACTTACCAAATTTAGGATATCGGTAGTTACCCTATATAGTTTGATGAGTGAGAACGATAATAAGAATTTAATAGGCCGTATGATTATTTTATTTATATATTATATCAGCGCCAATAGCCAGCGAAACATGATGTCGTAAGTTCGAGCCCATCATTCGACTATTGTTGTGAACCACTCCAGCTATAAGCTATAATGCTCCGTAGGAGGATTAACAGGAATATTAGTGATGTTACTAAAATAGCATTGCATTCTTTTAAATAAAAATACAAAAATTCAGACAGGTTAGTGATTAAAGTTTGGAGGGTAAGCGGAAAAATATAATTTTCTCCGATGGTTTCAACCTAGCCTGCATGTGCTGCACTCTGCTGACTGAAGAACGAGTCCGGCAACCGACTCACTCGTGGAATAACCATCCGAATGAACCCAAAATACCACAGATTAGTGATGGGGAGAATAATGCGTATGCCTGGCGTTGCGGGTAAGGCAATTCTAGAAGATTGCTTGGTATTTATATTAAAATTTGTTAAACAAAGACTTTACAGGGATGATAATAACCCTTGGGAATGAGTCGATCGCTCCCAAACCGTTTCTAGAAAATAATCTTGTAATATTAGATTATTAAAAGGTATTTGGAAAAAAAATACAAACACAAAAGGATGCCTAACGGGTTTTCTTTCGCCGGTTTCTTCTCCGTCAGAGGAACCTCATTACGAAACGGTGGTATATTTAAAATAAAATTACATTCGACAAATGAAATGTATGTTTCTTACGTTGAACAAATGATTTGATTTGATTTTTGTCGATTTAAATTGACGTTAGCTCGTGGAGGAGCTTATATCAGCAGGCATGTACGAGCGGTAACAGAAAGAGCTTTACCGTAGGGTTTCAGTTTTGTATAAGATATAAAAATACTTAATTATTAGTAATTAAGAATTCATACTTCTACTAACCATATTAATATTAATTGTTCTTAATGGAATTTACTACTAATTTTTTTTTTTTAATTATGTGAGATCGTTGTCACAAGAATTTACTAAATATCTGTTGTGTCGAAAACTAGAATGGAAGAGAAATCAAAAAGAAAAAACTCGCTCGCCTCTGATATTTTGAACACCCATATTTGTTAACGTAGCAATTTTGCCGAGGGGTGTATGAAGTCATGTCACCCTAAATAAAGTTCAACGACCCCACGCTCACTGCGTGGTTTAACTAACTGGATATGGACCAGATACGTGGGGATATTATACGAGACAAAAATTTTTTTTTGTCATATCATCTATTTGAAAGACCAATGTTGCATGCACAGTTAAAAAAAAAACGTTTACTCATCTTTCGGTATTGATAATAATTTAGGAGTCATGATGTCCTAGTGTCCTGGGTTCTGCAACTGGAAATGGGCAAAAAGTGTTCAATTTACCACATGTACGGCGGTGAAATCTCTGTGATATAATAAAAAAAAAATTGGCATTTTCCCCCCGCTTGCACCATAGCAGCGTGGGCATTTACAGGCTAACCTATATGCGAAACCAAAAATTGTCAGATTATCCGACTTTGTGCCCGTTGCCCTGAGTCACGCACCAAAATCTTTGCGAGCATAATATAATGAGAAACATTTTTATAAGAATGTCGCCGCTCGCGTTTGTTTGCTGGATCCGGTTTTAACCGGATCACGCAAAATTCGAACCGTACGTTTATAAGCTTCTGTACCCATTGTTTCTAACGAGTAAAAAAGTTGCAGCAGTCTGCTGTGCCTACCGCTGGACAAGGGCCTCCTTCTCAATTATCTGAGCCGGGATGGACCCGCCACGCTGCTCCAGTGCGGGTTGGCGGGCTTCACATTATAATTGATGTTTAGGGTAGTTTAGTTTAAGAGCAAAAAGGGTTCTAAGTTATAATGTAGGTCTCCGCTCGACAATACATACATATCCTCGATTTTTTTTTGTTATATTCTGACATGCAAGTCTCCTCACGATGTTTTACTTCAACTTCGCCGAGCACATAGTGAATTCAGCACCTAAAATTGCTATTAACAATTTTAGAGCTTTGAACCCAGGTCACTCGCGCTCTGTGATACTAAAGCGAGCGCCCTGACCACTAGGCTACCATGTCTCACTACTACATTAACGAGTAGTTTTGTTCTATAAAAGCCTAAAAGAACCCTTACCTTAACGCTAACATCCCCTGTAAACAGTCCACTCCAGGACATAGACCTCTCACATAAGGAGCATTCAAATGCCAACATAATCGCCACGTCCGTCAAGCGGATTGGCGATCCCGATCACCATCATCACCATCACCATCAGACGCAGCTTTATTTGCAGGTTTCCATATGATGTTTTAAAATTGCTTAACAATTTTAGAAGTGCCGGCACTTTTAAACGTGGTAGAGCCAAGCGGCGGCTTTAGCTGCTGCTCGAATGGGCCGGCTCGACCGGATTGATACCACGGCCTCGCAGAATACCGGCGTGAAGTAGAGGCATCTTGTGCTTCTGCGTTTCGTTCGGTGAGTGAGGTAACCGGAGGCCCACACCCCCTTCCCATCCCCCTCCTCATCCTCCCTCCCATCTCCCTAACATCCTCAAAGGCCGGAAACGCACCTGCAGCATCTCTGGTGTTGTGGATGTAGGTTGGCGATGGTAATCTCTTACCTCTTATCTACTATCAGGTGAACCGCTAGTTCGTTTGCCGCCTTTCCCATAAAAAAAAAAAAACAAGGTATTGATCGAACCCAGGTCATCCGCTACCTGTAAAATTAAAGCGAGCGCTCTGTCCACTACGCTACCACTCAAACCTTTCCTAGTTAGGAATAACTTGACATATTTTTACAACAACATAGGTTTAGAAAAAAAAAACTTTTCATTATAATGATCAAATAACAGCGAGAATAATAACCTTAATCCATAAAGTCTTAATTCCCATAAAAAGTACCCTCGGTCGGGTAGTGGCGCTGTGGGTTCGATTCTCGCACGTGACCAGTGTTTGTATGGACTATAAATAATCGTTCCGGGTCACGATGATTGTCCCATGAGCAATGTATGTATGTAAACTACCTCCACGATACAGGGGAAATTCTTATATTGGAAGTGATAACGTTTTACCAAAGACAAAAATCGTAACAAAAATTTGGGTTACTTTCCGCCGCTTCATCACAACACACACAAATTCCTTGTGATATATATTCACTTATTTAATTTCTTGTTTTTTTTCTTTCAAATTCATATTTTTTTTCTTGATTTGTTATTTTTATAATTATTATGTATCACCATATCATGCACTGTGTGTAGATGTAAATGTAGGAATAAATGTCTTTATCTCTTTTATGTCTTTATGGTTTATTCTTCATGGTTCTAAGGTCCAGGTCAGAGAGAGCTGGTGACGCAGAGCATTCATTACGATTACGATCACTCTGTATATTTTGTAGGACATTTATCACATCAGATTGAAATTCTAGTATTTGATCATGATCGAGTAAAGATAGGGATGGGAGGAGACTCCTAAGTAAAGATATATTGCTATCCTCAACTTCCACGGTCTAGCTAAAGGTCTACGTTTTGTTGTTGTTCAACATCATGTCGTTTTGTCTCACACTGCGGAATCAAAGAACAAACTAAACTACTTTTCGTTTTAGTCGAAATTTTCTGCCACGCACTTCAACTTTGTGGAATCAGCTGTCGCCAGCGGTGTTTCCGAACAGTTATGACTTAGGGACCTTCAAGAAAAGAGCCTATTCCTTCCTTAAAGGCCGGCAACGCATCTGTAGCACCTCTGGTGTTGGGGATGTTCGGGGACGCTCGTTTGCCCCCTTCTTCTATATAAAAAAAAAATAAAATAAAAAATAAAACTACGAAAGACTAGTATACATTTTCAAATATAATATGCATACGAGAGCACTCGTTTATTATCATATACCTGCCCACCTGGCATCATCCAGCAAAAAAGAAACGACTAGAGAACGCTGAGAATGGAATGTTCTCTAAATAACTGATGAACTCTAAATACTATTAAACAAAGACTTCTATACGTTTTCGAAGCCTTTGCTACAATCTAGGAATTTTTATACGGAAGGTATTCTGTTTTTTTTATTGTAGTCCTTGATAGCTAAATTGTTAAATACCAAATGTCCTATTTCTCAGGATTTTAATAAGTTACCTAACCTATTCAAGGAAACGGCATATCAACGCTCGCACATACGACAGGAAACCCGAGGTAACGGGTTTGTATGTGATTTATTTTATATTTAAGTAGCTGTTGTCTCTGGTTAAAAATGAAAAGAAATGTATTAGAACATAACCAAAAAAATTGAGCCTTTGCCCTATGCAAAAAAAAAACATCTAAAATAACCCGATCAAAATCTATCTTGTGGATTTGAAGATTAGCCTCCACCACGAAATACAATTACGACTTTATATACATAGTAGTAGAGATTAGATTAGTCGTCTTTATTTTTGCAAGACGGTTCGTTGTGTGTTTAAGACAATTTCTGAATTTTAGGTATTACCATTATCGTTCAATATTAAATAAAGTAATTAGTACATATTAAAAAGTTGGTGAAAGTTATATTGTAAACAGGTTTATTAATAACCTGTTCAATTTTAATTCTGAATTGTAAGGCTATATATGTTTTGTTACTTTTTTCAAGGAACGTGTAATAATAATAAAACTTATGTATACATATAACACTAAGCGATTGACACGAACTTGAACTTAATTATTGATCTGAACGACTGATAGACGGCGGGATCACCATCTTGAATCAAATCAAAATGAAGCAGACCGATGACGGATAGCAGTTTGAAATGAGAGGTGTATGGTACAGTGATCATCAATCTGGAAGCCGAACATGAAGATCCTTTCCACCGCTTCATCACAACACACACAAATTCCTTGTGATATATATTCATTTAGTTTCATGTTTTTTTTCTTTGGTTTATATTTTTTTTTGTTTTGTTATTTTTATAAATATTATTTATCACCATATCATGGACTATGTGTGTAGATGTAAGTGTAGGATTAAATGTTTTTATGTCTTTTATGTCTAAGATTATGGAAATCCTCCTTATTTTTTTTATGGGAAAGGCGGCAAACCAACTAGCGGTTCACCTGATGGTAAGAGGTTACCATCGCCAACCTACATCCACAACACCAGAGATGCTGCAGGTGAGTTTCCGGCTTTTAAGGATGTTAGGGAGATGGGAGGGAGGATGAGGAGGGGGATGGGAAGGGGGTGTGGGCCTCCGGTTACCTCACTCACCGAACGAAACGCAGAAGCACAAGATGCCTCTATTTCACGCCGGTATTCTGCGAGGCCGTGGTAACAACCCGGTCGAGCCGGCCTATTCGAGCAGCAGCAACCACCGCCGCTTTGCTCTACCACGTTCGTCCTTATGGGAGAAGCCTATGTCCTAATAAGTAATTTTATCCTTAGTGTCCGCCTTATGCTTTGATACAGGCCATTAATTTCACAGGTCACGAATTCATGGATTTATGCACTATTTCCGTGGGGAATTTGGCGACTACTAGCAATAAACATTTCTCGAGAAACTATATGAGATCTAGTGTTTAGTGTCTAGTCCAACATCACAATTTCTAATCCAACAGGTTCATATTTGAACTAAACGTGGGCCGTTTCCTTAATAAAGAGCACATTTCTGTGTCTTCCAAAAGCTTAACGGAACTGCAAGCGATTTGATCGATCCAGTCTCTTAAGCTGCAGGAACTTATTTAGAGCATGTCCTGTGTATCGACGTTAAGATCCTAGCTTCTATCTTAAATCTTATTAAACTATGAGAAATATAGTCCGAGAGCATTGTATAAAAATGTTTTGAGGACACCAAATAAAAACAGCACTAAAAACCGCAGTAAAGCACAACGCATCTACTTGGAACCATACTTAAGAGTATGACACTCGTAATGAGTTTCCAGCTCTAAATAAATTATTGGGTAGTTTAGAACGAAGAGGACTATTCAATGGAGAAAAAATTAACTCTACGTAAAGTATTGCATGATGTGAGTTTTTCTTATTAAAAAGAAACAAGTTCATGATGGAGTACACCGACATAGGATACCAGAGCCTACAAAAGGCACAAAAAACAGAGGAAGAATGCGGTTTTCGTTGAAGAGATGCGGCTAAACACCAACCATGCTGTACAAACATCTTGAACCGACGACAACAAAGGATCCCCAAGCAAAGTTTCAGTAGGAAACGATTAATAATTTGTCATATAGTTAACGCTTCTGATTTATTTGAAGCAGCTTAGCTTGAGAATAACACGAAGAAATGGAGGCTGAAAAGTATGAAGAATGGTTTCCAGAATTTATCGACGAGTTTAAAAGGAATTAATTGATTGCACTGTAGCAAGAAATATATTGATACTAATAAAAAAATGTCAAACGTGGAACTAAAATATAGATGAAACGATATTAAAACATGGGCCAACAACTGCCATTTCAACTCCATAGAACTTTTTTGAGCTTAGGTCAAGGGGTATGCAACAAGAAATAATGATGCTCCCCCATTCAGTGTAAATAAAATTATAATGCTGTTGAAGTAAGTTATTGGCCACGTAACCAGCCAAGATTAGGCGAAGAACGAAAACAGATGAAGATTTCTCTTCTAGTGATTCTACTGATACTGAATAAAATTACATATTTATAATACCTACGTACAAATTGTTGTTTTTTGTCAGTTTCGATTTAATGAGTTCATTTTGGAAAACTGCCCATTCAATGGGTATGGTCAAAATACACATAGCTTAGGCTATACTTAAGTTTTGATAAGTACCTAAAACAAAATTCATAACTTTGGTATAATTTAGTCCCAATGTAAAATCGACATAATTTTGTTTATGACATTACGATCGATTCTTAATGAAAGTCGATTACATTTTTGATCGATTATTCCTTTCATCTCTATGGTTTTCAGTAATGTTGTCATCTGTCAGCTGTCAGAGCTTTTTACAATTTTATTATTTACATGGTTTATACTTTATGTCTACATTGAGTATGTATGAGGATGAGGAATAATATTAGATGATTCGTTGTTTATAAATTTTATTTATCAAATAATATTAGAGTATACAAACAATACTACTTATATTTCGCGTACACTACATTTCGTAAATATTTTGTAAAAGTTTCCATCAAGACTTCAAAACAAGATGTACTGTCTTTCATATGTAGAATTCTGACAAGTTTTGATTACCTGTCCGTTTTCCAAAACAGTATTCGTCATAAACGTGTGCATTAAAATAAGTAATGGAATCTTTGTCAAAACAAGAATTAATTTCGACCATAACAAAACAAGCGGACCAAATAAAACGATATGAGGCTAGGCTTAGAGGTAAGTTAAGGACAATGTTGTTAACATATGTTTGCTAAGATTGTCAAGAGATGAGCTACGTTAATTGTAGTTACAATTAGTTTTTGGCGAGTTACGGTGTGTAAATTTTTTTTTGGGTGTTATTGTATATGTTTCATAGGTTGAAACATTTATAGATGTGTTATAGGAACAGTATTGTCATTACATTTAAAAAAATAAACATCCATGACTAAGGGGCAAACATTCCTGTTAATAGTTTTTAATTTATCTGCCTTAATTCTGCCTCCAATCTTATTACATATTTTTATATTGGATATAAGAAAGTGAAGACAGGTGAGTGTCTCAGTTTCCATGTACACAAACTGAACTGTAAAAAAAATATTGGATGTGCTAAACGACTAGCTTAAAGTCCATATAGTGATAAGTGCGTACTGCAGCTGATGGACACTTGCAAACAACTTCAATTGAAGAAGGTCTTACACATGCATTGTCCGCCTGAGGACTAAGATGGAATGCTTGAAACTATTTGGTGGCAGAAATGGGTAAGAGTGTGGTACCTGGACATACTTATCACCACAATATTTCCCAGGACCAGTTTGCTGTAGAATGTTGAATGGTATTAAAAATATTTGAATAATGTACCAGGCACTGCAACTTTCACAAACACTCTGAGAATAGAGTATGAATATACTCTGACAGGAAACTGATTAGTTTAAATTGTAACTTTAAATTTTCCAGATGTGGTTGCTGCCTATAAAGGTCTGGTGAAAGAAAAAGAAGCCTTGGAGATCAGTTTAAAAGCTTTAAGTAAAGGAGAAACTACTAATGATGGAGGTTGTAATTTAATATTTTCATATATAATGTATATCAATTTTTAAAGTATATAGTTTTGTATAAACATTCAGAGATTTATACAGTTATAGGTAATAATAATTTTAATTAGTATTTAGGATAATGATTTCTTTTCATTTCCATTTATTCCTTGTTTGCATCTGCCTACGTTTTTCTCTCCATCTCCCGCCTATACTGCCCTACCTTTAGTTTAAAATCTGCAATTGAGTGTAAATAAACTGCTTCTCAATTTATAATTATATTTATAGATTCAAAAGATTCTGTTTCTGCTCTTATGCAATCACTTGCAACATTAACAGCTGAAAAGTCAAGAATGGAAGAGGCATTTCAAGCAGACAAAAAAGTTACCAGAGAGAAGGTAATTATAGATATTGTGTATGTTATAGTAAAAGCTGTGTTAGCCTATTGGTCTTTGTAAAAAGTAGCAGTATGTAAACGCCCAATGCTGGTTAAAGGCCTCCTCAAATATCTTAGAGGGCTTAGGAGCTGGGAAGGTTCCACCATGCTGCTCCAGTGTGGGTTGGCCGACTTCATATGTCCTTGAAGTAATATTTTTATTGTTTCTTAGACATGCTGGTTTCCTAACAATGTTTTCCTTTATTGCCGAGCCTATGGTTAATTCAGCACTTCAAATTGCTATTAACAATTTGCGTGGTGCCAGCATCCGAGATAAAAAATCACACGAGCTCTGTGAAATTAAAGCGTGCACCCTGATGGACATGATTGGTTAGTGTGCTCTTATTAATTTTATAATATACAAATGAATTCAATTCAATCCATGTATGCGAAATAATAAAGCATGTCGAGGGCATGTGAATTCCAGCGGTGGGCATTAATAGCCGGCCCACTCGAGCAGCAGTAAAAGTCGCCGCTTGGCCTTACCACGAGTATATCTAACTGCTAACAACCACTATACCTTGTGCTGCATGTTAAAAAGGGTTAATGATCAAGCCGCTCACCTGATGGTAAGTGATTACCGACGCGACACCAGAGGAGCTGCAGGTGCACTGCCGGCTTTCAAGAATAATTGAAGAGGGGGAGGGAGGGGAAGTATAAAGGGGAAGCGAGGAGACGGCCTCCGTTTGCCTCGCCTCTACTTCACGCTGGTATTCTGCGAGGTCATGGCACTACCCTGGTCGTGTCGGCCCATTCGAGCAGCAAAAGTCGCCGCTTATGTATCATGTACGAATGTCTAGTAGTAATCTTTTAGTTCCTCTTGTACTTCTTCACAGTATGAAAACATGTTAGCAGCAATGAAGGAAGAAACAAAAACGTTAGTACAGCAACATCTTGCAGAAGTTGGAAATTTGAAAGCCAAAATAGCTTATGAAATACAGGAAAGAGAAAAGGAGAGAGCCGATAGTGCTGCTATGATGAAGTGAGTTTCCTCCATTTTTATTAACATCTATATGTCGAGGTTTAGGTATTAGATATATATTCTCATTGAAGAATTATAAGACAATTCATGTGACATGAGAATGTAATTTATACTAATACAAAATCATTACTTGCTTAGCTTGAACTGACAACTATTACTCACTCTTCCACAACCTTGAGCTTAAATGGACATCGAACTCCACAGATACAATATACTAGTCTGCTCGACTAGAAGTGACTTTTTATTGTGTATACATTAAATATGCCGTTGTGATATTTTTAATACTTTTTGTGTCTGTATTAACTTTATAAAATTATTACTATTATTTTTAATAGTTTTGTTTCTTTCTGTTTTAAGGTATATACATATGTATACACACATACGAGTATGTATAGACATGTCTATATGTAGATAAATATATATATTTGAAATATAACACAACAGTTATTTATTGTTATGATATAAATTCATGTTATGTAGCCCCTAATGTATATGTAACCATGATATAGTGTAATTGCTCTCTTGATACCCACTCCACCCCTCAACCCTTTAAGTACATTAATAATCTGTTCACATGTAACGTAAGTAAAGTAGATATCTGAAAATGTCCCACTGCTGGGAAATTCTTTTTTTTATTTTATGTAGCGTAATTTGCTTACATCTACCTGTCACCGCCTACGGTGTCGAGATCAACATTTAAGATGCTGGACCGAGTAAAAATCCTGCGGTAGATACGCTGTATGCCCGGTGACCTTGACAGCTTCGGCGGTAGAGACTCGCTCTTTCTCTCTCTCAATATCCGAGAGGGTCTTAGGGTCACAATCCTGCTCCATGCCCGCTCGTTGGCGGACTTCATGTGCCCTGTTATATCTCAAACATCCAGAACTCCTTCACCGCCCGACCCGTGGTGAAATTGATTTGTTTACGATTAGCCTAATTCATTTCGTTTTCAGAGAACTACACATGAAATTCACATCGGAGAGAAAAACAAAAGAGAAACTCGAGGATAAAGTTGTTCACTCAACGGAAGCTCAAGGTATAGTGGTTGCTGTCAGTTAGATATACGCGTGGTAGAGCCAAGCGTCTGCTTTTGCTGCTGTTCGACTGGGCGTCCTCGACCGGGTTAGTACCACGGCCTCGCAGAATACCGGCGTGAAGTAGAGGCTTCCTGTGCTTTTGTGTTTCGTTTCCTATTAGTGAGCTAACCGGAGAAACTGTCATCTCTCCCCTCTTCAAGATTCCCTTCCTTCTTGCCTATCTCCGAATATCCTTCGCACCTGCAGCTCCTCGGCTGTTGCAGATTTACGGGGACGTCTGTTATCACTTTCCATTAGGCGACTCGCCAGCTCGAAACAAGCACCGGGTACGTGGGACTTGCATCGTCACATAACCCCAAGGTGTTCCGTCTTTCACTTCTCAAGGGAACGCTTTTGCGGCCTCTTCGGGCGGCTCCTCCTTAGGAGAGGCAAGCCCACTCGGAGCGGCCACCGCGAGCCAGCCCTCCCCGCTACATCAGGCCGGTCATGTAACACTTTAGGCCTGTTTCAAAGAGCCTGGGTTCGATCCACAGTAGCCGGCATCGCTAAAATTGTTAATAGCAATTTTAAGTGCTGTATTTACTTATCTTAGAAATATTTCATCAAAAACATGTGAAGTCCGCCAATCCGCATTGGAGCAGCGTGGCGGTCCCTTCCCGGCTCCAAAAGTCTCTCAAATGTTTGAGAAGGAGGCATTTGCCCATCAGTGGGCATTTACAGGTCGCTACTTTACTTTACGCTAAAAAGGTACAGATATTTCTCAAATAACCCTATATTTACTATCACACTTTCAGCCTCTCAAGCCGAATTAGAGAAGCGAGTGAGGGACTTGAGCAGTTCTCTAGAAGCTTCCCAGAGAAGATTACAAAGAGCAGAAGCCCGCACAGTGGAGACGCCGGCTCTACTCGTCCGCCTGCAGCAGAAGCTGGCTTTGTTGGAGCAGTCGCACTCGATTGCTATCCGTGAGGTATGTGGAGCATCGTGCCAACTGGCAGCGTGGTAGAGCCGACTGGCGGCTTTAGCTGCTGGTCGAGTGGGCCGGCTCCACCGGGCCCGTGCCACGTCCTCACAGGCAGAATACCGGCGTGAAGTAGGGGGATCTTGCGCTTCTGCGT
This sequence comes from Bhutanitis thaidina, assembly GCA_029286595.1. Taxonomy (NCBI): domain Eukaryota; kingdom Metazoa; phylum Arthropoda; class Insecta; order Lepidoptera; family Papilionidae; genus Bhutanitis; species Bhutanitis thaidina. The sequence continues at coordinate 1,480,491 of JAGSMS010000022.1, forward strand.
TTCGTTCGGCGAGTGAGGTTGTAATGTTGTACTTTGGGAGGTGTTAAAGGAAAACGTCTTCTTGCGTGTATTCCATGTTTAATTATCATCTTAATCCTAGTTTACAATTATGAAGAAGCCTATGTTTCTGGGTGGTCCGCCTTATTAGGTAGGGGGACATACGAGATTACACCTATTAATCATGTTATATACTAAATGCTATGCTATACTATGCTATGCTATGCTATGCTATAATATATAAGTATACACACTTCAAGGTAACCGGAGGCCCACTCCCCTATCCTTCCCTTCCCACAAATATCTCCTTAAATGCCGGCGGCGGTAATCACTTACCATCAAGAGAGCCGTTTGCCCGCTTGCCGTAAATGATATTTGGTGAGAGTTAGAAGGGCCAGGGAGAGCGTGCCGTACTTTACACACCGAACGAAACACAAAATGCCTCTATTTCACACCGGACAGGGCTATGTCCTAGAAACTACTGTTTGTTCATAAAAGCATTCGATGACACAGATGCCCTAACTAATCAATGAGGGGGATCTCCTTCCGAGTCAGGAGACTGGAGTTCAATCCCCTAGGCGGAGGGTTCATACCGATGAGTTTTCGTTTGCACACTAAGACGGCGACGGGCTGACCACTCGTCACGTTGTTCCAAACAAGCTCTGTTGAAAAGTGGTGTTGTAACAACATTTAAAATGCATTTTTGGACCTCTGACCACCCCAGTATATATGGGTCACACTGTCGAGAGAGATTATTTGTTTTTTTTTTTTCAACGACAAGAAATCAGAATTATTTGTATGTTCAATATGAATGTTTGTGCTCGGATCATTTCTCTTCTCCGTTTTTTTTTACAAAACGTTACCTCCCACTGTAGGTATTTCTCCTGCGTCACGGAGGCAGTTAACATTAACACAAATTGCACATGGACAAACCATGGACAACACAGACCGGGAATTATTATTATTATAGTCCATATATGCATATGGGTGTGTGTCTGATATATAGTTAGTTATTATATTTAAATTAAGCAGCGGTGGTGGTTTAGGGAAGTTCAAATCTCGGAAGTCTGCACCGCAAGAGTTATCGATTGCAATTTCAAATGCTGAATTTACCAGGTGCTCGCCGATGAAGGAAAACATCGTGACACCTGCATTGCTGGGGAATGATAAAAACTATATGATTTCTTGTATTCGCGCGAACACTGCACATTTGAAATTAAACTAATATCTACGGATTTTATCGCGTTCAATTTTCTTTTTACATTCCCGACGTTTCGATTGCTTTACAGCAGCCGTGGTCACGTGGGTACTGAGGTGTTAGACGTCCAGATGTCATAGTTAACTCGGGCTACCTTTCTGCTTTTATTTATTAATTTTGACCCGAACAACGCAGAACGGCTGCTGTAAAGCACTCGAAACGACGGGAAAATAATAACATACCCGATAAAATCCGAAAATGGTGGTTTCATTTAAAAAAAAAAAAAAAACTTTATTTCAAGAACCACACAGTCCGCCAAACCGCACCATGGCGGATCGTATCTCCAAAAACCCCTCTAAAATATTTAGAAGAGGGCTTTGCTTAGCAGTGGGATATTTAGCCTTGAAAACGTCAATGGCTGCCGATGGATGGCGATCGGTGATGGGCAGCAGCTTCTAAAGTGCGTGGTGTCCGGTACAGCCATCGCCAATCCGCTCACCGAGCATGGCGACTATGACAGGCCCTCATGGGAGAGGTCAAAGTCTTGCTGTGAACCGTTCCTAGCCTGTTAAGTTTTAAGGGACATTTACAGGCTTCTACTTTACTTTACTTTGTTTTAAAATCTAAGGAACAAATAAAAGCGAAACGCGCAGAAGAGTCTGCAAGGAAGATCTGCGCCAGGCAGGAGGAGAGGGTGGCCCTGCTGGAGGGGAAACTGGCTGAACTGTCTCAAACGATAGGAGAGTATGACGTGAGAAGGAGGAGGGACCAGCAGACTATACAGCAGTTGAAAGAATCGCTCAATGGCAGCCTGCTCGACCAGATAGCCAGCAAACGAGGTGAGTAATGTGCCTTATGATGATGAGCCTTATACGCTACGAAACAAGCAATTTCACAAAAATTCCGTCTAACATCACTCTTCTTCACATTCATACTGTTTTATTTTTACTGTATCATTACCAATTAATGTTTAGATAATATACAAACTTTTATTAGTGCAATAATTACATAGACTACTATTATGACCACAGACAATAGACTAATGATATCCTGGAGTGTCAGGTAGTAAACATATTTTTAATATACTTGCACGATAAAATATCGTGGAATAACTTCGCAAGGAATTGTTGTGAAATATTTTTATGGCATATCGGATAAGGGTCTTAGTAAGCTACATCATCAATGAATAACGAAGTAGGTGTATGTATAGATGGAATGCGACGTTGCTAGTGATTATGCAATAATATATATATTAATATTCACTAGTAACGTGTTACGAAGTTGTAAGGAAGAATGTACTTCTTCTTTAATCTTCTCCGAATAACCAACATCCACCTGCACATGGTGAAACATCCATCCGAATCTGTCAACCCGAAAACAGCATCATTAGTGCGTGGGTACCAGCGCTGCGCTCACCGACCCGCTTGCCGAGCGCGGTGAGCATGGGCAAACCTTTCAAGAAATGAATGTTGCTGAGGACTTAAATGGGCTGAGGTAAAAGATTGATGTGTGAGTTTTATGTTTCTAGATGAGACACAACAAAAAAGTGAAACAGACAACGAAAAATTGGCCGACAGTGAATATCTTCAAACACTGATAGACAAAATACATATATTGAAAAAGGAATTGATAGCCGAGAATGAAAAGCTTGGCAATCCCATAGATATAACAACGGTTTTCAAAGTAGACGGCTACAGCAACATACACGACAAGTGTAGAGAAGAATTGGAAAAGTCGAAATTGGAATTTGATAATTATAAAGCACAGAATATAAAAATAAATCAGGAGGATGAAGTTAGTGAGGTGGAGGATTTGAGGACCGAGATAATTGTGTTGAAGGACAAAGTGGAGACCTACAGACTTATGCTGGAAGAAGAGAAACAGGATAAAGACGACTCTCTGAAGCTTTATGAAGAGGTATTTGATTACATATTTAAGCTCCAAAGCGGGTACGGGCTTAGTGATAGCGTAATTTTGTACTAAATTGTGTGCTATAAATACTAATCATTCCAAAATCAAAGTTTCCTTTTGCAATCTTGGCATTTAACAAAGTTTTTTATCCTAAAAATCTATACAGGTTGGCAAAATTGAGATCTCTTTTTATTCTTCAAAAGTATGTGTACATTAAAATAACAAATATTTAAGGTAATATATTTATATACCATATGATTCAGTTTCTAAAGAAATTATCTCTTTGTCTATATCTATGCTCATATCTAAATTACTATGTTTCTAAACAAATTATCTCCTCGTCTATGTCTATGGCCTTGTCTAATTTACTCTGTGTCTAAACAAATTATCTCCTTGTCTATGTCTATGGCCTTGTCTATGTTTCGAAAGAGGTTCTAAGTTCTAAGTATCTATGTCACTTATTTTGGATATGGATAATTTTACTCTTAATTATCCTATATAGCATTGTGTATACTTAATATTATTCTTTTATCTGACACATATAACAGATTTAGGTAATTGCCAGTGTTATGTCGCTGCGATCGTGTACACTGAATACAAATTGTAGTGATTTCTTCATGTATAGCGATTGTATTTAGTTTAAAAAAAAAACCTTCTACTTCGACTTCTATATAATCATTAATTGAACTTATAGAAATTGAAAAACGAGCGGGACTACCACAAGGAGGTGACCTCGGACCTCAAGGCTAGAGTTCAAAGTTTAGAAAAGCAAGTTCAGACGCAGAGAGACAGATACGCGACGCTGTTAGAAGAGACCGATAACTACATACGATCCAGGAACGAGAGGTCCCGTAAGGTTAGCTCGGAGGAGGGACCGCTGAAGGAGGGGCATGGGATGCTGACAGTGAGTGTTTGGTATCATTTTTAATGCACGCCCTTTAATATTTTACTTCTAAATCGAAATACGATGTAATGGTGGTGGGTTACATTGCCAGACATTCAGATTTACTTTTTTCAGTGCGTGTACAACCTTAAAAGAAAGTAATATGTTTAAAAGTTTTATAATATGATAGTTGACCAAGTGCAATCACGACCAAGGTGGTTCATCATAAAGAAGCTGCTCTGAAGTTCTGAGCTGTTGAAGCACAGGGCGATGTTCAGTACTCTTGGTTCGATTACTGCTGACGGTACCACTGAAATTATTAATTTTTTCAATAATTTCAGTGTTTTAAATTATTATTAATTACAATTATTTGTGCTGAATTTACCACTTGGTGGGCGCTGAAGGAAAACATCGCGAGGAAACCTTCATGTCTGAGATTATTATTTCGTCCTTCCCCACTTCTTGGTTACCGGCCTCGTCGATGGACAGAGACATTTGAATCCAACGGGGAGCGTTGGAAACAAGCCCTGGTGGGTTAGTTTGGGCACAGCGAAGATCTTCGATCGGGTTCGGCAGTTCGGCTTCTTTCGAACATTCCGAGAAATTATACGATCGGCTCACCAGATGCCTCAGGGAGCGTTAACGATGTTGTTGTTGAGGCGCGGACTCCTAATCCGAGAACGCTGGTGTTCCACAAGACTGTGGGATGCTGCAAACTAGTAGCATACATTCCTATGCAGATAACTGCACAGTAATGACGGCAAGCGATGCCCCAATGCACCATTGGCACGAATATTTTTCGGGAACACGTTGAAGAGCGCCGGGTCAGTCTGTCTGAATTCAAGATTTTCCAAAACAAAGCCTCTGATTGGTGGCGAAATCTAGACAGTTTGTCTCTAAAAGAATACCTTTGTAGCCAGTCGTATTTCCGAAAATTTACGACTTGAAGACCTTCAAGGAACAGAGCTCCTACTCCTTTGTCAAAGGGCGTCGCCTAGTCTTCCGTTCTGGATGCTCCTGACCGTCGGTAACAACTTACAATCAGGGGAGAGCTCTATCGTTCCCCCCCCCCCCCGTTTTTAAATAAAAAAAAATGTCATGTCCGCCAATACGCACCGGAGCACCTTGGCGAACTCGTCCGGGCTTCTACCCGCCGGTTTACTTTTTTAAATTATATATACGAGTATTACGTTCTTTTTATGTCAGTGGACCTGGCTGAGCGGTGACGCTAAAACCCTTTGTTAGTACTGATTTGCATGAATAATAAAAACTAACGTGGACATACGGCCTGCCAAATTGCACTAGAAGCGTGGCAGAGTTAGTTACCAAACAATACCAGGAGACCTGCGTGCTGCACCGCGGCTAGGTTCGGAGTTCATTCTCATGAGGTGTTTACACACTTTTAAGTTGATCTGGATGGCTGATGTCTCTTTCCAGGATGGAACTGCACCGCCGCACATGCTCCACTACGCGCACGAGCTGGCCAGGAAGGATTTGGACATCACGCAGCTGAGGAGAGAGAAGCATATATTAGAGGGGCATTACAGGTTATACGTTTTTAAATTTCAGCAAATTATTTATATGGCTTCGGCTGGGTTGTATTCCCCCCTCTTTACATCCATTTGCTGATTGGCCATCATTGAGTCTTAACCGCTGTGCCACAAAAATATTTCACAACAATTTTTTTTTAAACAATTCTAGCTATCATATATCTTGTAACATTACTAATATTTAACGCTCCAACTAAGCATTGCAGCTTGTATCTGGAGCGGTTCACGGCAGTAGTCGAATGGCGGGCTCGAACTTACGACGTCACGTGGTAGAGTCAAGCGGCGGCTTTAGGTGCTGCTCGAATGGGCCGGCTCGACCGGGTTACTATCACGACCTCGCAGAATACCGGCGCGAAGTAGAGGCATCTTGTGCTTCTGCGTTTCGTTCGGTGAGTTAGGTAACCGGAGGCCCCCTCCCCCTCCCCATTCAACTCCTTACCCTCCCTCCCATCTCCCAAATGCTCTTAAAGGCCGGCAACGCACCTGTGGCACCTCTGGTGTTGCAGATGTATGTGGGCATCGGTAATACCATCATATTACCTTACCCATAAAAAAAAAAAACGAAAAACGTCTTATTTCGTAGTCCGCGCCCTAACCCATTTGAGACATGGATTCGTTTATTGGTAATAAAACAATTTGATTTCATCAGGGGAAGATATCACTGTGTTTTTTTTGTGAACGTGTACCGGCTGCACCACGTTCCTCATCCCCATTCCATGCATCTGGTTCCTTATCTGTATGTATGTGGTCGTGCCTGGTGGTGGTGGTGTTGAGTGTTTTTTTTTTCTAACTTGGCAGTGATAATTGGATTAACAGCCCACCTGATGGTAAGCGACTGCTGCTGCCATGGGCATCTGCGAACAACTTCAATCGAAGGTATCAGTTCCAGATGCTTTATCGTCTGAGTCTCGAATGCCGCACTGCTCTCTTTTATCTCAAGTACTCGTGGACTTTACATCTCACCAAGGTTTTATTATGTCTCTTACCTCTGCCCTTGAACAAAATCCTCGCTGCTGAAAAGCTAGGGAATATTCATGAAGAAGAATCAACAATATGTTTTCAGAGATTGTCAACGAGAGGCGACCATAGAGAAAGAGCGTTTCAAGGAAGTGATAAGAACTTTAAAGGAGGAAATAGACAGGTATTTGATCTCTCTAGTGGTTGACGTTTATAATTCTTTGTCATTTAACTTTTGAGGTTATAAATTAGATCCATTACATACACACCCATCAATACTTTTTTAAGTATGTGTTAGTACAGAGGGAAGAAACCTATTTTCTTATTTCGTTATATGTAAAAGAATAACACATGAATCAACAAAATTGTCAGTTTAACCGTATGTCTGTTTACAGTTTTGCTTCAAGCGATTCACTTATCTACCGCTGAACATAGACCTCTCCAAGAATATATATAAATATAAAGATTTGTTTGTTAGTTCATTTTCTATGCGTTCGCGCATCGTTCATCCCATTGAGTTTGGATTTATGGGTTAAGTTCGACAAATTACCGGTAAGGTTTAGAATAAAAATAAAATGTAAAAAACTTACTGTGGTTGGGTTATGTTAATGGGGTGAAGTTTCGCTGTGAAGTTCGGCATGTCTGACATAAATTACATATACGTATGTTTGTTTATCAATCTGTCTTATTGCCATCCATTTATCAAAGCCAGCGAGCCAGTATCGGATAAATTGTGTGATTGTTCAAAGCCATTGGGATTTTAGGCTTAACCGCCTACGACACTCACGGGTTAAACCAGGGATTCCCTACCTATTTTGGGCCAGAAACCCCTTTTCCAAAATGAACTGATACCTCAGACCCCCATAGCCAAATTACTTTACTACTATTGATACAAAATACTTACCAATCCTTTTGATATAAAATAATTTCCCACGGGCATTTCCCACTCCCACTTTGGGACACATTTCCCATTTTGGGAATCCCTGAGTTAAATAGTTGGAGATTCCTCGCAGCTACCCCAATGTCACATGACAGAATTATACTTACCTTATCATCCTGTATAAGCCCACAGCTGGGCCCAGAGCCTTTATATAAAGGCGTCAAAAAATTCTGGCACGCAATGAATGAATATAAGGAGAATGAAAAAAATAACGGCACCCCATTGGGCATGTAGCGATGCTGCTCTCCGTCACTGATAGACTTACCGACGTTACCTGGCTCCATAGAACCTCGTCCGTTAGCTTTGTTTGACCTTCAGAGCAAAAAAGATGAAGATTTATCCTTACACCGCCAGAATCAAAGTATGCTCCGTTTATTTTAGGCTCAGGCGCATCCAGTCCCGCGAGGGAGCTAACCTCGAATATCTGAAGAACGTGGTGATGGCTTACCTCATGTCGACAGACTACGCGGGGAGGAAGCACATGCTGAACGCCATCGCTGCCGTGCTGCACTTCACCGCCACCGAGAGGAACACGGTGTTCTCCATACTGTGAAAAAAAAACATACAACAGCAAAAGTATTTCACATGTTTCCATAATGACTCACCTTTCGGTTACATCATGTATAATGTGATATCTAAAAACGGATTTTCGACCTTATCTCTAATAGCAATAAGAACGGAGATGTAAGTAGAGGCATACATTGGGTATGCCTCTACTTACATCTCATTCAGCTATTGTCGTTGGCAGCGGGAAAGCTTGAATAATACAAAACTAATCTCGTCTCTATGCTCTCAACTCCTCGCCTCCCCAACAGCCTGTAACAGCAGGACATAGGACTCTTCCATATAAGGAGGAGTTTTCGTAATCGCCACGCACCAGACACCTCGCGCCTCAGACGCTGCTGCTCGTCATCAGTCTACTCATGCAAATTTACGTGATGGTTGTCTCGTCTGTCGGTTGCCTTTGCGATTTTCAAGGTCCTTAGTCAACTCTTACCACACCCCTGGGAAGAAAGGGAGTGGTAGACTATACGAAGACACCACAGGGCACAGTGCTCATGAAATAATGAAATACACTTTATTGTACACCAATAGCAAAAATAGGAAAAAAAATAAAATAAAAAGTAACATAAAATACACAAAGGTACAATTGGCGGCCTTATCGCTTAGAAGCTATCTCTACCAGGCAACCATTTTGCAGAGGAAATAATGACCAGCGAGCAAGGGTTAAGGGTGTACGCAAGTTACAAATAAGTGAAAATATAATAAAATAAATATATAATGATATATACACAAACATTTATATGTATATATATATATACCTTAAGGTATAATTTTATTTGTAAAACCAAATGCCCCCCACTATTGACTACTGCCTTTCTTTTTGACATTTACTCTTTGACAAACCACTGATAGAATGTCAACCGGATTTTCTTCGTGTGTTGTCAGAATTATATATACGTGTAGAGGTTGCCAGCGGCTTTGTCCGCGTTTTCATAAATTCTGAGAAGTATCTTTGAGATAAAAAGTAGCATATATCCTATTCCATGGTACAATCGACATCTCTGCCGAACTTAGTTCTACCCGTTCAGTCCTTGAAGAGTGACGGAATGATAAACGTAAAAACTTTCACATTTATTTTGAATGAAACATAACCTACAGCACTTCTAAAAGTCCAACGTAATTTCTTTTAATCTTAATCCGTCGAAAAATTCGTATTTAAATAACAAAATATGATTTTTCTTGGTGAATGATAGTCAATATTCAGTCCCAGCGCAAGATTAAGTAATAATAGGAATATAGAAACGAAACTTCTCTGTGCGTGTACGAAAACGCCGCTTTGTAAACACCTACTTCCCCTCTCAGCCCGCAACGCCCCGCTGTCGCACTTCGTATGCCGCCAGGGCTGTCACCTATGTAATTCTTTCAACGTTATCTATCAGATCAATAAAGACAAATTTTAAAAGATTAAACTGTAAAATCATGTCAAATCAATTCATGCCAGTTTTATAAAATAAAAAAGTAGCATATATCCTATTCCATGGTACAATCGACATCTCTGCCGAACTTAGTTCTACCCGTTCAGTCCTTTAAGCGTGACGGAATGATAAACGTAAAAACTTTCACATTTATTTTGAATGAAACATAACCTACAGCACTTCTAAAAGTCCAACGTAATTTCTTTTAATCTTAATCCGTCGAAAAATTCGTATTTAAATAACAAGATTTTTCTTGGTGAATGATAGTCAATATTCAGTCCCAGCGCAAGATTAAGTAATAATAGGAATATAGAAACGAAACTTCTCTGTGCGTGTACGAAAACGCCGCTTTGTAAACACCTACTTCCCCTCTCAGCCCGCAACGCCCCGCTGTCGCCCTTCGTATGCCGCCAGGGCTGTCACCTATGTAATTCTTTCAACGTTATCTATCAGATCAATAAAGACAAATTTTAAAAGATTAAACTGTAAAATCATGTCAAATCAATTCATGCCAGTTTTATAAAATAAAAAGCAAGAAGCAACTGCATTATTATAGTTATATATCCGCGCATAAAGAAACGTCTAGAACAATTAAACAACCATTGTTGCAGTTATTTTAAAAAAGATATCGTTTGATATCGGACGGCAGTAGCGTGTAACGATTGTAGGTGTGTCTGTGTGTAGGAGGTGCGCGGGATATACTTACCTCACTACCAATGGGGTGCGCGAGCGAGCCCTGAATTACTTGTTTGTTTAACAAACGCATGTCCAGTAGATTTATATCGTGAGCTTGCCCCTGACATAAAATGTCGTGGCAAAAGCTAATTTAACATCTGTGATACCCAACATGTTTGACTCGATGTTGACAGATTTCGTTATAACGAGATTGCTTATATGTTTCATTGTATTGAGCCGCGGTAGCCTGGTGAACCAGGGCGGACGCTTTAGTTACGTAGGGCGCGATTGATCTGGGTTCGAGCCCCGGTGCCGGCGCCACTAAAACAGTGGCTAGCTAAGTGGTCGGCGATGAAGGAAAACATCGTGAGGAAATCTGCATATCTGATAAAGAATAAAAATTATTATTTCGAGGTTATGTGAAGCCCGACACTACCGGAGCAGCGTGGCGGGCCCATCCCGCCTCCAAAACTCTCTCAGTTTTTTTTTGATTTGAGGAGGCTTATGCCCTTCCGGGTGCCGCGAATCACTCGGAATTGTCAGGAATTAAAATGTTACGAATTAAACGATTTTTCGATAGGTTCTACTCATAGACAATTCGAACTCTCTGTTGATATCGCACGCGGTGATTGGTTGCACGTATAAAGCAATCGACCAATCAAGCGGCTGGCAACGCAGTCAGTTGCTACATGATTGGTTCATTTATTATACCGTTATGCTATCACTTCATATGTCATAAGTCCTTATGTACATAGCAATACGAAATTGTTCAGAGGGTACTGTAGGGTCCTGATGGATGGCTTATAGAACTTGAATGGTTTCAGATCAATGAGAAAGCTTGAATCTAAAGGCGTCATTGCTGCGACAATTGTACAATCAAAACACTGTACGACGAACACGCTGTCTTCTATGAAATCTGACAGTCGAACTTTGTTCCATAGAAATAATTTATAACCATGACTAAAAAAAGTAATTCCCTCCCACCACCCTTCCCCAACCCCTCTCCGCAGTCATAAACGCGGAAGTCTTCCGTCCGCTATGGATACAGTTTGACATATCATTGTATAAATACTACAATGTATGCACTTGACAGAGCCAACCGGTGGCTTTTGCTGCTCGGCTGGACCGATCTAGTACCACGACCTCGCAGAAGAATACCCGCGTGAAGTAGAGGCGACTTGTGCTTATGGGGCAACCGGAAGCCGCCTTACCCCACTTCCCCCTCCCGTCCCACTCCCCGAATATCCTTACGGGCCTGCAGCTCCTCCGGTGTTGTAGATGAACGCGGGTATCGGTAATCACGTATCATCTGGAGTGTCGCTTGCTCGTTTGATCTCCGTTCCACAAAAACAACATGTTCCATGAACGATTGTCGCGGCAGTGTAGTAAAAAATGTTGTGTTTTTACATTTATTTATTAAACATTCCTTACAATGTTAATTGTTATATATTATAAAAACATATTGAATAAAATAACTGTGGTTTCAATTTTATTTCGTTCATAATTTTCTCTGAGAAATAGGATAACTTTTACTGTCACCACATCAATACACATAAAACAGTACTTACTACTCTGTTACTAATTTGATCTCTAGCTGTGTCGGAGTTTCTTATCTGTATCACTTGTTTCTGTATATTTATTATATGTAAGACTATCGGAGAGACAAAGGCAGAATCTCTGTTTATTTGCATAGATCTATACGATCGTAGCTGATTCAAAAAGTTTTGATATCTACTGACTTTACAGGGTCACGATGACGTAAGTATCGATAAAAGCGTAGTGGTTAGATACTCTTTGATGTAAAGGATAAGCTTAATATTTTAAGAAGTACAAGCAGTGGCTTTTGCTGCTGCTCGAATGGGCCGGTTCGATCGGAGTAGTATCACGATCTGTCTGAATATGATTAAGTAAACGGAGCCCCCTCTCCTCTTCCCTCCCATCTCCCAAATATCCTTAAAGACCGCCAACGCACCTGCAGCATCTATGGTGTTGCAGATGTATGTGGGCGACGGTAATCGCTTACCATCAGGTGAACCGCTTGCTCGTTTGCCGTCTTTTCCATAAAAAAAAAAATACGCAACTGGAATGATGATGCTACAAGAATATAGTGATCCAGAGACAAGGAGAGCAGAGCCTGTTCACAAGTACGAGGCACGTCGGAGCCATCGATCTCCTCGACCATATTAAAGGGGGGTGGACGACCTCGTCACAAGCAGAGGCCTCTGTGCGAGCATTACATGCTCTAGTCTACAATACACATAGATATGACCATTATAGCAAACGCTACCACATTAGGAAGCAGCAGCAACGACATCCTGAAGGCGATATCTGTGAAATACGACTCCCATCCAGGACCACTGGAGGTGACTACCCTGTCATAGGACAATAATATGCAAGTAGTAATACTAACATAGTCATAAATAAAAATTGTTACTAACAATATATGGAAATTCCAGTCTGAAATAAACATTTTATTATTTAGTATAGTATTTACAATGATGTAAATGTACGTAACTAACAAGATGGTTCGTCGTATTAAACTGTATGGTCACTATTACATGATTCCTTATCATTAAGATAATGACCTTTATTATTTAACTTTAAAGCACCTACACTTTTTGGTATAGTTTTTAAATTTTGTTTTTGAGAACAAACAAACAGAACAAACTTGTGTCTGAAGTCGAGACCTTGTTATTCAAAGTCTCGGATTGGGGTCGACGTAATTTGGTCCTATTCAACCCCAAAAAGACACAGGTTTGCGCGTTCACCGCTAAAAGAATCCCTTTGTCGTTTCTCCTCTTTTGAGAACATTCCCTTATTGCCTCAGCCAGTATCAGAATCCTTGGCGTTGACATATCGAGCGACGTTCAGTTCCGTGGTCACTTGGAGGAAAGGCCAAATTGGCCTCCAAAAGCTTGGTGTGCTCTGTAGAGCGGGACAGTGTTTCATGCCGGTCCACCGTTTGCAACTTTATAAGGCGCAAGTTCGGCCCCACATGGAATACTGTTCTCATCTCTGGGCAGGGGCACCCCAGTACCAACTCCTTCCATTTGACCGCATCCAACGTCGAGCGGCTCGAATTGTCGGCGACCAAGCTCTCTCTGATCGGCTTGATCCTTTGGCCTTGCGAAGAGATGTTGCTTCTCTTTGCATTTTTACAAAATTTTCCACGGGGAATGTTCTGAGGAACTGTTCGGATTGATCCCAGCTGCTGAGTTTCACCATCGTACATCGCGACTGAATTCGAAGTTCCATCGATACCACCTAGATGGTTGGCATTCCACCACAGTGCGTTTTAATCGAAGTTTTCTGCCACGCACTTCGACTTTGTGGAATCAGCTGTCGCCAGCAGTATTTCCGAATAGTTACGACTTAGGGACCTTCAAGAAAAGAGCTTATTCCTTCCTTAAAGGCCGGCAGCGCATCTGTAGCTCCTCTGGTGTTGTGGATGTTCGTGGGCGTCGGTGATCACTTACCATCAGGTGAGCCGCACGCTCGTTTGCCCCCTTCTTCTATAAAAAAAAAAAAAAAAGAGAAATTCATTCTTTGCCATTCAATACTCGGTGATGGTTAACATATACGCAAGATGCGAATTTAAAGCTAAAAGGTTTTATTTATATTTCTATAACGTTTATTTATTCACTTGACCCTTCAGAAACAACAAATAAATAAGCGTGTTGGATTATGATAATTTTACAGATACAACTTGAATTTTTCAATCGATACGATGTTAAAGAAGTCGTAACTCATCTTTGAACTTAATTTTAAACCATCGACAATCGGAATCTGTGTCACTGTACTTGCAAATTCCAAAGCCTGGCAACTGACTTAAAAAAAAAAAAAGAGAAATTCATTCTTTGCCATTCAATACTCGGTGATGGTTAACATATACGCAAGATGCGAATTTAAAGCTAAAAGGTTTTATTTATATTTCTATAACGTTTATTTATTCACTTGACCCTTCAGAAACAACAAATAAATAAGCGTGTTGGATTATGATAATTTTACAGATACAACTTGAATTTTTCAATCGATACGATGTTAAAGAAGTCGTAACTCATCTTTGAACTTAATTTTAAACCATCGACAATCGGAATCTGTGTCACTGTACTTGCAAATTCCAAAGCCTGGCAACTGACTTAAAAAAAAAAAAAGAGAAATTCATTCTTTGCCATTCAATACTCGGTGATGGTTAACATATACGCAAGATGCGAATTTAAAGCTAAAAGGTTTTATTTATATTTCTATAACGTTTATTTATTCACTTGACCCTTCAGAAACAACAAATAAATAAGCGTGTTGGATTATGATAATTTTACAGATACAACTTGAATTTTTCAATCGATACGATGTTAAAGAAGTCGTAACTCATCTTTGAACTTAATTTTAAACCATCGACAATCGGAATCTGTGTCACTGTACTTGCAAATTCCAAAGCCTGGCAACTGACTTAAAAAAAAAAAAAAAAAAAAAAAAAAAAGAGAAATTCATTCTTTGCCATTCAATACTCGGTGATGGTTAACATATACGCAAGATGCGAATTTAAAGCTAAAAGGTTTTATTTATATTTCTATAACGTTTATTTATTCACTTGACCCTTCAGAAACAACAAATAAATAAGCGTGTTGGATTATGATAATTTTACAGATACAACTTGAATTTTTCAATCGATACGATGTTAAAGAAGTCGTAACTCATCTTTGAACTTAATTTTAAACCATCGACAATCGGAATCTGTGTCACTGTACTTGCAAATTCCAAAGCCTGGCAACTGACTTAAAAAAAAAAAAAAAAAAAAGAGAAATTCATTCTTTGCCATTCAATACTCGGTGATGGTTAACATATACGCAAGATGCGAATTTAAAGCTAAAAGGTTTTATTTATATTTCTATAACGTTTATTTATTCACTTGACCCTTCAGAAACAACAAATAAATAAGCGTGTTGGATTATGATAATTTTACAGATACAACTTGAATTTTTCAATCGATACGATGTTAAAGAAGTCGTAACTCATCTTTGAACTTAATTTTAAACCATCGACAATCGGAATCTGTGTCACTGTACTTGCAAATTCCAAAGCCTGGCAACTGACTTAAAAAAAAAAAAAGAGAAATTCATTCTTTGCCATTCAATACTCGGTGATGGTTAACATATACGCAAGATGCGAATTTAAAGCTAAAAGGTTTTATTTATATTTCTATAACGTTTATTTATTCACTTGACCCTTCAGAAACAACAAATAAATAAGCGTGTTGGATTATGATAATTTTACAGATACAACTTGAATTTTTCAATCGATACGATGTTAAAGAAGTCGTAACTCATCTTTGAACTTAATTTTAAACCATCGACAATCGGAATCTGTGTCACTGTACTTGCAAATTCCAAAGCCTGGCAACTGACTTAAAAAAAAAAAAAGAGAAATTCATTCTTTGCCATTCAATACTCGGTGATGGTTAACATATACGCAAGATGCGAATTTAAAGCTAAAAGGTTTTATTTATATTTCTATAACGTTTATTTATTCACTTGACCCTTCAGAAACAACAAATAAATAAGCGTGTTGGATTATGATAATTTTACAGATACAACTTGAATTTTTCAATCGATACGATGTTAAAGAAGTCGTAACTCATCTTTGAACTTAATTTTAAACCATCGACAATCGGAATCTGTGTCACTGTACTTGCAAATTCCAAAGCCTGGCAACTGATTAAAAAAAAAAAAAGAGAAATTCATTCTTTGCCATTCAATACTCGGTGATGGTTAACATATACGCAAGATGCGAATTTAAAGCTAAAAGGTTTTATTTATATTTCTATAACGTTTATTTATTCACTTGACCCTTCAGAAACAACAAATAAATAAGCGTGTTGGATTATGATAATTTTACAGATACAACTTGAATTTTTCAATCGATACGATGTTAAAGAAGTCGTAACTCATCTTTGAACTTAATTTTAAACCATCGACAATCGGAATCTGTGTCACTGTACTTGCAAATTCCAAAGCCTGGCAACTGACTTAAAAAAAAAAAAAAAAAAAAAAGAGAAATTCATTCTTGGCCAGTCAATACTCGGTGATGGTTAACATATGCGCAAGATGCGAATTTAAAGCTAAAAGGTTTTATTTATATTTCTATAACGTTTATTTATTCACTTGACCCTTCAGAAACAACAAATAAATAAGCGTGTTGGATTGTGATAATTTTACAGATACAACTTGAATTTTTCAATCGATACGATGTTAAAGAAGTCGTAACTCATCTTTGAACTTAATTTTTAAACCATCGACAATCGGAATCTGTGTCACTGTACTTGCGAATTCCAAAGCCTGGCAACTGATTAAAAAAAAAAGCAAAACCACGTTGTAAATCGACCGAGTCATTATTTATGAAATCTAAATAATTTCAAATAAAATCCATTGCAGACTTCTAGAAAAAATAAACAACATCAGTTGCTGTTAATAAATACGCAATAAAACACCTTGTTTTGTTGCACATTGTACCTTAATAAAAGTAGACGTAATAAAATAAAACAAAAGTATCAGATCGTTACTGTTTCGAATATACAGAGCAGGTGTAACGCGTAAAGATTTTACGGGTGCGGATAAAGTATGGTCCAATCACTCAAACGACTGGAGATGTCGCATTACATTTGCTGAACAAAATGGTTATTACACGTAATAAATGTAGATAAATGGCGACAAAACTTAAACTGGGGCTTTTGTTATAATTATATTTAAAGGTGGTTTGGTGGTTTCGGCCTAAAGATCCGTTACACTTTCTTTGGAGTAATTGTCTGGAAGTAGAAGTAGAAGTAGGAAGAACTGTTTGGAGTCTTGTTCAGGATGCCCAATGGATATGGCCAATGCTTTTGGCCATAATTTAGAGAGAGTTTATGGTCGTGTGGTAGATATTGTAGTGTTGGCAATCGTGTTAGCGATCTGCAGTCAGTCAGTCATCGTCGGCGCACATCTCTTTTGTTTCCATTTCTTTTTGATAACTCTGTTGTATGTTACAGAGCCAAGCGGCGGCTTTTGCTGCTGCTCGAATGGGCCGGCTCGACCGACATTATGCCATGGTCTTGCAGAATACCGGCTTGAAGTAGAGGCATCTTGTGCTTCTGCGTTTCGTTCGGTGAGTGAAGTGACCGGAGGCCCACTTCTACCTTCCCATTCGAGAGAGACGTCTTGAAAATCTCTGCGCAAATTCGGGTGCAATCTTGTCGATGACATTCGACACCTGTCAAGTTTTAACTCTTAGAGAGGGGATGAAGCGGGATGAGATAATTCATTTGCCTACGTCGAGTCATGCCAAGTGGAATTCCGTAATATCGCCTACCCCTACATAAGTGATAGGCGTGAGTGAAATTATCACGCATCAAATTGTAATATAAAGGAGAAAAAGCCATTGCGATATGACGACACAGAGCCAAAGATTACAATACGAGCAGAGAGAAAGAATATAAGACATAGTAAAAGTAGAGTATAGAATCTTAATCTTAATAATTAAAGATAACTTATTTATTTTAATGTATTTTATGTATATATAGATATTAATATATAACTCCCAACCAGACGAGTACATATCTAAATAACCCGAAAATAATAATGTATGATTATCCAATGAAAAATTACTATCCATTTACATATAGGTGAGTTCATAGTCTAGGATGTGTGAGGAGCTGGTGTCTGAGATAGGCATAAAAAGCCTGTATATCAGATCACCAGGTCCCCTCCCCTCGGAAAAAACAAGAGCATTGTTTAGTCTTAGTTTGTTTAGAGTTTTGATAATACTTTGATAGGCCCAAGAGATTTTGAAAATCGTCTAAAGCATAAATTATCTACGTCGGGTTTATAGTTTATAGTTTATTATAGGCTTAGTGGTTTATTCCAACCGGAAACAGAATTTGTGCAAAAACATAAATCGGCTTTCGGGTCTAGTCGCGTGTTGTGTCCCATCTTTCGATTCGGACAGGGGAACGTTGAGGCAAGAAAGTGCCTCTGCGCTAGTGCGCACAAATGGAGAACTAGGCATAATAATATCCGGTTCGACACCTACCGATTGTATTCGGTAAGTTGCCGCTGTGATCGAACACCGCCAGGAATCAGCTAAATGATTCGAAAAACAAAACAATTAGCAAACAATTATACAGCTTTGAGTAAAACAAAACACGCACCGGACAAACAAAAAACACATGTTGATAGCAAGCAATGATACGGCCGAATTCAGTATACTTACCGACGGGCCACAGATTAATAAGGTATGCACTAAACAGCCTACGCTGGCCGGTTTTGTTTACGAAAGAGATATTTGACAGAAACCGTATACGAGTTCTATTTTTAGTTAGTAAATCCAGATATGTTAGGCTATTGAAATCGACCGATAATCGATAATCTTCTTCAGGAGAAAAAAAAATATTTTTTTTTGTTATTTGATTTAATTTAGAGTTAGTAATATTAATAGAGCGGAGTAACAGAATTTATCTAAAATCGGTTTTGTTGCGACAGCTGTTTTAAAGGTAAACAAATAGGCTTTGCCCAAACTCACAAGGCTGGGCAACCAGGTTGGTGAACGCAGTGCCGATACCTTTGTACTAGAGATGATCTTCCGCCCCCCACCTTGGGTTCAGCAAATTCGAACGAATATTCCATCACCTTTCAGTCGCTAGAGCCTTGTTTGTTTGCTAGCACCACTTTGCAATTATTAAATGCAAATTCAGGTGCCGAATTTACCACCTTCTCGGCGGTGAAATGAAAACGTTACGTTATATTGTTATATTGTTACGAGGACATGTGTCCAACAGCGCTCTGGTGACTCGTTCACCGACACATTCCGGCTCCAAAATCTACACAAATTCTGAGAAGAGACCTTTGCCCAGCCGTGGGACATGGACAGGCTGCTGATCACTTTACACATGATTTGTTAAAAACATAATTTCATTCACAACAATTTTGTTTATAATATTGTTTATAGGTTTATAGGTGTACGCCTTTTGTACGATGTCGTGTCAGTTATTTATCTAACCTTGCATCTAACATCAAATTTAACTTGGCGTCGTTCGGTTGACGGCGAGCCGCGACGCTCCGGCTCGGTTAAGGAGACCCGCCGAGCAAATATGCCTCATCAATCATTGCTGGCTTTGAAGATGACATTAGAGTAGGGGCACCATTACGCGACGTCACCGAAAGACTGTTCCGTGTAACGAGGTTTTTTTTTTTTAAGTATTTTGTAGCATGCAATACGAACGTTGAAGAAGACATGCACCTTTCTAAAGTGTTTTCAACCCTTTTAGGGTATTTTATATTTTTGGATACTCGTCGTGTGAACTAATATTTCTGATAAAAGGTTATTAACATTCTTATTAGTGGCAAAGGCCTCCTCCTCAAAAACTAGTATCAGAGAGGGTTTAGGACCCGAGAAGGGCCCGCCACGCTGCTCCAGTGCGGGTTGGCGAGCTTCACATATCCTCGAAATAATATATTTAATATTTCTCAGACATGCAGGTTACCTCACGATGTTTTCCTTCACCGTTGAGCACGTGGTAAATACAGCACTTAAAATTTTTAATAACAATTTTAGTGGTGCCGGCACCGGGGATCGAACCCTGGTCACTCGCACTCTATGACACTAAAGTGAGCGCCCTGACCACCAGGCTACCACGGCTCTTGCAGACTCAATGTTAATAATAATTAATATATAATCATTATCGCCATCGCCATTTCAAATACATTTGGTCAGTTTGTAATCTTACCTGAATTTCTTAGTGTATAGTAGTCTGAGGGATATGTCAGAGGCTTGCTTACGTCAGCGATTGACTGGCGAATGGACCGTACATATAATTTATTCCATCCCTGTTTATAAAAAAAGATGGATGTTACAAAATTCTTATGCGAATAATGTATACATACATTTTTTTTCCTTACGTCCCGGGACAAAGATCAAGTATGGTTGCCCTACACAACATTGCATCGCTCCGCGCTACCGCGATAGTATTGATTGTCCCTCACAACTCTTTTGTCTGCCCACCCACTAATGGACCGCGCGGACAGCTTGATTAATGCGAGCTGTCACTCCATGGATATTGTTCGCGGTAATTAGTTCATTGTAGAGTTATCTGTTACTTAATTCGCTTCTAACGGCGGGGCGGTGTAAGCACTTGTTTCCATATTAGCCACGAAATGAGTTTTTTTTTTTAATGGAAAAGACGGCAAACGAGCAAGCGGTTAACCTAATGGTAAGTTATTACCATCGCCCACGTACATCTGCAACACCAGAGGTGCTGCAGGTGCGTTGCCGGTCTTTAAGGATATTTGGGAGATGGGAGGGAAGAGGAGGGGAATAGGGAGGGGATGTGGGCCTTCGGTTACCTCGCTCACCGAACGTAACGCAGAAGCACAAGATGTCTCTACTTCACGCCGGTATTTTGCGAGGCCGTGGTATCAATCCGGTCGAGCAGGCCCATTCGAGCAGCAGCTAAAGCCGCCGCTTGGCTCTACCACGGAGAATATATTATGCATACTCTCCAACAGTTCAGCTCTTTTATAAAAGAAGGCCAGATTCAGTGTGATAGTTCCGAACATAAGGGCAAGTTCGCGAACTCATTACGTTTGTATTAACCAGAGAGTATTAAGTTTCACGTTTGATAGAACAGGTATGATTAACGATACACATCATATCAATCCAGTGCCGGAGATCCCGGGAATCCAGGCTTGGGATTAGATGACGTATTGTCCGACAGTTAAAAAATAAAATGAATCTATCTGCCTCTTCAAAATAGATTGACATTTAGATGGAATGATATCTAATTAAACATAGTTGATACTGTAGCTTATTAATAGAGAAAGTATTATAAAGTTGTATAATGTTATCTTTAGTTCGTTGAGTTTGGCAGTAATCACTTTCCAATTAGCACTTTGTTACAAAATCTGGATGTATTTAGTTTCTTGGCAAGGCTTAACTTAATTAAAGTCGCTTTTTGCAGTCTCCCTGCCGAGTTAGTTGGTCGCGTATTAAATTCTTGCCTTTTACGGAATAACATTTCATTTGTTGGCCGAATTAATTTCAGCTTTTATTTATTTCTTTTTATTCCAATCGTTAGTTTTACAAATGTCTGGTACTGGATTATGAATTCATCGTGATTAGCTTTAGTGCAGGCGAATTTGGCTTTTGGAGAAGCAAACATTATAGAAAATAAACACTCACGACGTGTTTAATACTTGTGTGATCAGACATCTAGACATTTTGGTCCTTCCAAACCCACTTTTCACCACAGCTCATTCAAAACAACGTGACAAATGATGAGCCTGTCGCTATATGAGTGTCCAAGCCATACAAATCGTACATGAGTTTCGAAATTCTCGACATAGGGGATCGATCTCGGGTCTCCTCATTCGGAGACAGATCCCCCTAATCACACGGCTATCGTGACTTCGAACTGGGAACAATTCAGCTGTGCTCAATGTTTTTTTTTAAATTAATAAACACAGCCCAGTTTTGACGAGGCATGTTGTTGTATTATTATCATAATGGTGAAAGTGAAATTGAGCGAGGTGTGGAGGGTGTTCAAAATATTACATTATTTTAGCAAGTATTAGGTGGACAGTTGTGTCAGTTGTATTAAATAAGATTGTAACTATCAAGGCGACCATTATTCCGGCTTTCTGTATGTTCCTAGATGTCGACACATATTAGGTTATAGCGATATGATTTGCCACAACCCTAACATAGATTGGTATAAAACAAATATAGTGTAAAAGTATATTTGTTTTATACCAGCCTGTAAGTGCAAAGGCCTCCTTATCAAATATCTGAGAGGGTGTAGGAGCCGGGAATGGCCCGCCACGCTCCATTGCGGATTGGCGGGCTTCACATATCCTTGAAATAATGATTTTTTTTATTGTTTCTCAGATATGCAGGTTTCCTCACGATGTTTTCCTTCACAGCCGGGCACGTGGTGGTACGCACAGCACTAAAAATTGCTATTAATAATTTTAGAGGTGCCGGCAGCGGGGATCAAACCCAGGTTACTTGCGTTCAATGATACTAAAGTGAGCGCCCTGACCACTAGGCTACCACGGCTCTCTATAATATAGTGTAAGTGAACATAAATAAGTGTGTGTTTGGTTTCTGTGTTTCCTACATTGAGGACGTAATCGTTCAGGGGGGCTGATGGGAACTTGCTCATATGTTGACTGTCTAGTGTGATAAGTAATGAAAAATATTCATTTGTTGGCATTCCAGCTTTCGCTTCTATTTTCTTGGCCGATGTTCAGCAGAGGATTTAGTCCGATGTAAAGGAAGATAATGGCGTGTAACATTGAGGCCAGGTCTGGGAAGAATCAATCGAAACGCAAGTTGATTGTTTCCCTAAATCGATTGATCAAACTCCGCGCTAAATCTAAAATCGTTGAACGCGAACATGTAGTTTCGATGGGCCGCAATAATGGCAATTCATTTTTCACGGGGCGCTGTGTACCCCATGACAGTACATTCATTTCGCCTTTGTACCGAGTGTTGGCACGCTCGCAGAATTTGAAATCCAGGTACAACCATAAACAAAGATAAGTTTATTGTACATGCTCTGTAACTCTACTATTGAGACGTTAGTTACAAATGATTTCGCATGAGTAAAGTCGGTACGGTTTTTTTTTTTTTAGTGTAACTTATAGGAACCGAGGTGCATAGTTAAAGGATTACGTAATAGCAGGAAGAGAAAGTAAGGTTCTGCAGCGAACAAGCTTAGGAATATTTTTTGAACATTCACTAATTCGATCCTCTGCGTATTGGCAACTTGATGATGATAAGATAAATATGGACACATACATATATAAAAACATGCATGAATTTGTATAAACCAGGTTTGCGCTAAGCGGGATTCGTACCCGAAACCCTCAGCTTCGAAGGAATGGTCACTAGCAATGAGGTTATCGAGCAGTAGATTTTTCGTATTTATTCATTCTGTGACAGACATTTCATTGCTGAACATAGGCCTCCTTCAAAGATTGACATAATGCACGTTCTTAATCCACCCGGATCCAGCGATTTCCCACAAAACTGTGCCTCAAGTCATTCTGTTTTGACGGGTAACGCATTTGTTTTTACTATAAAGATATATTCTAACATTATAATTTTTAACATTACAATAATATTATAAAAATAAGTTGACGTCTGTCGTCTAAATTCATCAGAGTGTGACGAATTTGGACGACAGACGTTTTTCCGAGGGCATCTTAAGAAGTGACTACTAGAAAAATCAAATCAATCCCGTTCGTGCATCATGGAGTGGCGAAAACGCTGAGTTCGCTTAATGGAGGTCTGTAATCTTTGTATGTGGAGAGGATGAATGAAAGTAGGTTGACGAAACAAATATATGAGGCGGGTGTAAATGGTAGAGTCTTGAGAGGAAGACCTAGGCGAACATTTCACGATCAAATCGGAGCCGTTCAGAAAGCAGGCCAGCTCAAGAGTACTCTCAACCAGCGAGTATGCATGCGAAGATGGATGAAAGTGGGAGAATCGAAATACGTATGACAGGACGGTAGCAAGTGAAAGAAGATTGTCTCTGCCAACCCCGTTGGGAACAAGGCGTGAATATATACATAATCTTTGTATATCACTTGTGTGCTGAATATATTAAGATAATCTAATTCAACAAATGTATCATTGTTAAACATATGAGGACAGCACTTATCCCCCAACCACCCCCTCGTCTCCCGACACACTAGATTCTCCCTAATTAAAATTAAACTTGTATTATACTTAAAATTACCCTAAACACATACCGCTCTGTTCTAGAAGTCGGACTTTTTTTTTATGGAAATACGGCAAACGAGCAAGCGGTTCACCTGATGGTAAGTGCTTACTGTCGCCCACATACATCTGCAACACCATAGATGGTGCAGGTGCGTTGCCGGGCTTTAAGGATATTTGGGAGAAGGGAGGGAAGAGGAGACGAATAGGGAGAGGATGTGGGCCTCCGGTTACCACACTCACCGAACGAAACGCATAAGCACAAGATGCCTCTACTTCACGCCGGTATTCTGCGAGGACAAGCGGGTTAATTCGTGCAGCATCTAAAGCCGCTAAAGCCGCTAGCTTAAGATGAAAAGTTACTTATTGACGCGTTTCATTCTACTGAAACGTAACAAATGAAAATCCATAACATCTGTCTACGCCTACGGTTAACAAAAGTGTCAGAGATCTTTTATACATATCTTCCTATCCCGAAGTTATATTGAACAACGGAGCTTAACAAATCGTAGTAAACACCACAACGTCCTCGATGCACGAAAGACCACAACCAAACACATTAATGTTCACTTACACTATATAAAAGAGAGCCGTGCTAGCCTAGTGGTCAGAGCGCAAGTGACCTGGGTTCGATCCCCGCTGCCGGCACCTCTACAACTGGTAATAGCAATTTTAAGTGCTGTACGTGCCACCACATGCTCGACGGTGAAGAAAAACATCGCGAGGAAACCTGCATATCTTAGAAATAATAAAAAAAAAAAAATTATTTCAAGGATATGTGAAGCCCGCCAATCCACAACGATGCGCAAATAATAAACGTTCTCGTATTGAAACTTGAGAGAATAAATGTGGGAATCGAAAACGATCCCGTCCGTGCAGCGGTGCCCGGATGCGACCCCGGGCACATGTTGTCCGACCGACAGTTACTTGGCAAGCGAGGATTTAATTACGCGACATTCAGCCGCTGCCAACCGCTCGCGCCGCAAACAACTGCGCGACACGAGCGCCCGATGTTGGCAGCGTCGGCCAAAGCAGAGCAAAAAGTAAACGATTCTCCCCGCAATCCCGATGAGAACTTGTGAATTGGGAATTTGGCTGAAAGACGTTTCAGCACCTTTTTGTTGAAACCTAAAATAACGATCATTTTATCGACGCAAAAGAATATGTAATGATATCTTATATTTATGCGAATACTAATTTAATTTAATAAATTAACACCGTTGTTGTACAGAGGTAGTGGTAACGCGGTAGAGCCAAGCGGCGGCTTTAGATGCTGCACGAATAAGCCCGCTTGTCCACGCAGATGACGCGAAGTGGAGACATCTTGTGCCTCTGCGTTTCGTTCGGTGAATGAGGCAACCAGAGGCCCGCTCCCTCCTCTATCCTCCAAACTCCAACGCACTCGCAGCTCCTCTGATATTGCAGATGTACGAGTGCGTCGGTAATCACTTAGCATCAGGTGATCATTATAATCCAACCAAATTTAAACTCGAACAGAACGTTTTAAGCGTGGTAGAGCCAAGCGGCGGCTTTAGCTGCTGCTCGAATGGGCCGGCTCGACCGGATTAATACCACGAGCTCGCAGAATACCGACGTGAAGTAGAGGTATCTTGTGCTTCTGCGTTTCGTTCGGTGAGTGAGGTAACCGGAGGTTCACTCCTTCTCCCCATTCCACTCCTTATCCTTCCTCCCACCTCCCAAATACCTTTAAAGCCCGGCAACGCACCTGCACCATCTATGGTGTAATAGATGTATGCGGGGACGGTAATCACTTACCATCAGGTGAACCTATTGCTCGTTGGCCGCCTTTCCCTTAAAAAAAAACAACATCGAATCTATATCCTTGGTGTTAAGAGGAGTATGTATCTAATGTGCCTGATCTGCTAAGATGACAAATTCTTAGTCGTAATCGACCAGAAACGACATCTCCATCGTCATCGTGATCAACTTTAAGAGACAATCCAATGCCTATTGTTTGCTAGTATTACTTATTCCCCGAGAGCCGTGTGTTTAGGGGAATGCCTCCGCCTCCGAATGAGGAAACTCGAGGGTACGTACTGATGAGTTTTTCGAAAGTTACTAAGACGGCGACAGGCTTACCACCCGCCGCATTATCGCATAAAAGCTCAGGTGTGAGCTTTTTCCATACATAACGTACATTACACCAATAGCCGAGAACACCCAAATCACCCAATCGATTCCAAGTCACCCGACACCGGGCGAACATTGTCAGGTCGGCAATCCGTCCGGCGACCGGACCACATCGCGCCGGACGGTAACTAAGTGCGATGCAATCTCGCGCGAAACCGACAATTTATCGACGCTTCGGGAGTTACCCGAAACGATTCGGAATCACACAACGAGCTGTATTAGGCGTGCTGTTATTAATTCTATTTTCGAATATAAACAACACGTTTGAAAATAGAATAAGTTGAATTATAATTATTTAGAGTAACTCAGTGATAGTTAACGGATAAAACAGCCTTTATAAAAGAGGAGGTTTTCAGTTCGATTGTATTTTTTTAAGTTTGTATGTTACGCGATGTCTTCGCTAATGGTAAATAAATTTTAATGATTCTTTTTTATTGAATAGGTTTTACCTTGATGAGGTGCCATTTAAATTAGAAATAGGGGCAGAATTAATGGCATGTTTCATAAATATGAAACATGCCATTCAATCAGTAAAATTACTGCCAGAGTCAGAGTTTGACTTTATATAGTTATATTGATTGAAGTCGGTTGTTTCTCTTAAACTTTGTTTTAATTCACATGCTACCAATCACTAACGGTATATGTAAATAATGCAAGATTGCCCCCGCCGAAGAAAGGCCAATGCAGGTGGCTGAAGAAAATCTTTCTTCCTTGGAATGTTTTGTAGAAATCTCCATAGCGAATTAAAGACAGCTCATGAACCATCACTAAAGAGTCAACACCAGAAATAAGCAGATCGTTAAAAGACAGTAACGTCTATGGTTAAGTGTCTGATACATCGATTTGCCAACCTATGTGATTCGCCAAATCCTCAGATTGTTATTGGCTTATGTCCAGCCGTAGACTAATAACAGGGTGAAAACGATACAGTAAATACCAAAATTGTTATTATTTGTCCACCGCGAGGCTTAGACTGCTTAATGTACCTGACGACTGGATAACGGGCCGTGGGTTCGAATCACAGCTGAAATTAATATTTGCACAAAAACACGTTCCCGGATCTGGTTGCGTTGCGTTCGTCCCGTACTGCACCTGACCCTTCCTTATATCTCATCGTTTAATCGTTACACCGGTTACGGGGAAGGTGAAAACTTGTGAGTGTCTCTGTGTGCGCGCGTACATTCACTGCACTATAATATCTCCTGCGCAGTTGACAACCGCCGATCGGATTCGGAAGTTGTCGCGGAAGTAAACGGTCAGGAGTGATGAACTCCAATCATCATCATCATTATTACTTATTAAATAATCACTTACGTATCTAACAGTTTCTAACAAATGTAACCCTTAATACAATTTGAATGTTCTCTTCTTTTCAGTGACTGCCGAACACGAAAAAGACTCCTTTGTCCGTTAAATACGTTCCGTCGAACTTTCGTAATATCTAAACTCTCTTTTACAAAACACCAACCTAGTTCACTTCAAGCAATGTGCTCTTTTCTGAAGTACCTGCTTTTGAAACATCTTTCACGTCCATTACACGACCACCAAGTACGGGTGAATGGTAGATGTTGCAGGAGCGAGAATAAATATGTTATCGTGCCGGATCGGATAGCGTTACGCCAATGTCGGTCCGAGATTTTTTGCCATCCGTTCTTATACAATACAATTATTGATATATGTTAACTAAGGAACTGTAAGTTTAACAAAATAAAAAATGGCTATTAAATCTTAGTTATTATGAAACTGAGAAAATTTTAAATGTAATTTCATAATACAAAAAAAAAAAAAATTATCTATATTTCGTAATTATGTATTATATCTATGTACTAAATATTTAACTACCAATATTAAATACCACCATATTTACCGGCCGACTACGCAACTGCAGCTCCTCTTGTGCTGCAGATGTTTTTTTTTTTTTTTTATAGAAGTAGGGGGCAAACGACCGCGCGGCTCACCTGATGGTAAGTGATCACCGACGCCCGCGTACATACACAACACCAGAGGAGCTACAGATGCGCTGCCGGCCTTTAAGGAAGGAATAAGCTCTTTTCTTGAAGGTCCCTAAGTCGTAACTGTTCGGAAATCTAACTGAATGTACGTGGGCATCGGT
Organism: Bhutanitis thaidina; assembly: GCA_029286595.1. Taxonomy (NCBI): domain Eukaryota; kingdom Metazoa; phylum Arthropoda; class Insecta; order Lepidoptera; family Papilionidae; genus Bhutanitis; species Bhutanitis thaidina. The sequence goes on from JAGSMS010000022.1 coordinate 1,508,600, forward strand.
GATAGCTTATCATCAGGCGTGCAGCGTATACGTTAAATCCTTTTCCCACGAATAAAAATGTAATTATATCAGCGTTTTAATGTTTATAACTAACAGAAAGTTAGACTTAAACGTCTAACAAGACAGACAACAGTGTTACTCACGCTCAATATAAAAAGTACGGTTTAATTAGTTAGTTAGTTTAATTTCTTATCGTTGTAAACGGTTCGTTATAAGCGAGCGAAATAAGCACTTTCTACTATGTAGTTTTGAGTCCCGGTTCCCTAAGAAGGATCCACGAAGTGTAGTCTAGTCCGCCTTGAGACGTTACGCCCTTAACATATTTAGGCGTCGTTTGTTGCAGACGTCCCGAGAAAATGTATTTTAAAACTCCGCCGGTAGTGATGGGCGCTGTCGATGTTATTTTTATCGATATTAAAATAATTAATGTCGACTTTATGAACTGATCGAAAACTTCATCGGAAATTTAAGTTAAAAAATTATACTCTACTCAATTAAAAATGGTGCCCAGTCGACACCAATACTTGAGCAAATTACAAACTATTCGTTTCGAACTCTATTAAAGTTATCATTTTTCGTATACACAGGCCATTCGATTCTTCCTCTGAAGAATTAAAACTATCCTAGACGTCGTCATTATTCGTATAAACGTCAAGGCGAAATGCGCTTGTGTTATTATATAAGCCAACAGCATACGTATTACAGTCTTGTTGAAAAAAAAATTATTACAGTATGTATTTAGTTGAATGTTATTAACGTCATAATTATAGCCAAACACAAATCAAAGAATGTCGCAACAGACGGTTCTGAGTCACCTGTAATATGAAATAATTTCAAAATTATTTCATCCTAACGGATTTCTGTTCTGCGAGTTATATGGCTGTTATATGTATTCTTCTCTCAATCTATCGGCGAGAGATTTTATATTTTTTTTATAACCAAAGTAACTAAATTTCGTAGAAAAGTTTTATTTTATCTTATAGCGATATTTAAACTACTATACAATGTCGCTTCACTTCTTTCAAGTATCCTTTCTACTTAGTATATTTTATGACGCATTGAAATCCTGGAGATGTTGGTCGCGGTGTAGCCTTATAAATAACTTTCCCCTTAATTTAAAATATTACATTGTTTTACAATAAATATTTAACATATGTTATGACATACATGTAATGATAACGACACATAAATATACATGTAAATATATATGCATATAGCAACACAAACAGTTTATTTAATTCCAAGGACAGACAATTAAAGTTCACTCATTAAATACAATTAAACTGAATTGGTTAAATAAATAAATAAATGAATAAAAAAAAGATATTGATTATATATGATGAATGCGATCATATCGACATCCAATGAAACCTTTGTTACGTATTAAAAAAAAACCTTTTTCATATAAACTTAAGTAGCTTAAGTAATCTAAATAAAACCCAGGCCTGTAAGTATGAGATCAAATTTAATGAAGTAAAGTTAAATAAAAAAGTATATATACAGATAAATATTGTTTATTATTTTGGCTGACGGTTTATAAATTATTCACAGCTATGAACTGTCATTAACAACAGGTAGAAAAATCTGCATCGTGATAAATTACAGACTGTCGCACGGAGTCAGCTGCTGCGTTTAACTATGTAAGCACAATCTATAAATGATTAATTACTCTGTGTGCAGCTTCAACATATATCCAACCCGTCTTGAAACTGTTTACGTCGGTTACATCCGTCTATTGTCACTAGTTTCCGCCGCTGCTTTACCCTTTACGATATCATTTCGATAAAACATTGTCTGTATATAACAATGTTGAAAGTAATAATAAACACCTTTATTATATAGCTTATGACCGTGACATCGTCCACGTGGTAGTCGGAAATAGTTGTTTTGTTGCTACAACCCAACACCGAGCAATAATTTCAAGAAGATTCTGATTACGATTCCCCTAGCGTGGAGTTCAAATTCCTTATGACACGATGCTTATAATATACCGTTACATTAGTACCTAAAGTGGGTTGCTTTCTTATAACGAAGTCATCAACGTAACGCTTTAACTTTGGAAGAGTAAAATATCCACTGGCCGAAAAACTGGAAGACATAAGAATGAAATTTAAACTTCGGTTCTAGGTTCCACAGATTGAAATGACATGGTGCGCTACAATTGGAAGGTGAATTTTCTATCACAGTTGGTCCCACTAAATTCATTTTTGTTTAAAATTTTGCCCGAATACATCAAAAGTGCACAGCCAACAGCCTTCGATTAATTCATTAAAAAATTTGATGAACTTTTCTTTACAAAAACTGCAATTATTTAGGGTTTTTAACAAGAAACTAAAAAAAGACTCTAATCTGTATCTAAAAGTTTTCATTGGTTGCCAGAAAAATTACTGTACTACATTAGCATATTTTAGTTCGTAGAGTAATAAGCGTGGTAGAGCTAAGCGGCGGCTTTAGCTGCTGCTCGAATGGACCGGCTCGACCAGATTGGTACCACGGCCTCGCAGAATACCGGCGTGAAGTAGAGGGATCTTGTGCTTCTGCGTTTCGTTCGGTGAGTGAGGTAACCGGAGGCCCACATCCCCCTCCTTATTCCCCTCCTCTTCCCTCCCAGCTCACCATCAAATATCCTTAAAGACCGGCAACGCATCTGCAGCATTTATGGTGTGGCAGATGTATGAGGGCGACGGTAATCACTTACCATCAGGTGAACCGCTTGCTTGAAAAAAAAATTGTCCACAGCTGAGTAGGACACTCCATGAAAGCTCCAGTAAAAGCAGGTATACGTTGCTTGAAAGTTATACCCAGACTCACCAGGGAGCTGTTAGACACAGTGCCGGTCCCCTTTCGTTGATGATACCGATGCTGCGATTAATGCCGTCCTCAGAGCGTTTGGAGAAAGAGATGATATATATTCATATACACCCCCAGTTCTAAATGAAAGCAAGCAAATAATGGAGGCGATGCTCAAATTTAATTTTAATTAGCGACGCTGAGGCAATAAATTAAATAGTGGGTCGTATGTGTGGCCAAGTAATATAGCAGCCATTATAACTTGGCAGTAGAGCAAATGGAAAATGATGAACGAACTTAATTTTCCTACTATATTTCTTGGTGTAATTTTAAATAGAATTCACTACAATAGAACATTACGCGTTACTCAATTTGATATATAAAATTCTCATAGTGATTAAAATATTTATATATCGTATTGAAATATTGTATCTATATATAGATTAACATTTATTATAATTTTTCTCCTCTCTTTGGTTCTCTCTATTCTATCACTTACACCTACTTCATTTCATCTCTGCATCGTCCAAAGGTTGACTGGTAGAGAATGCTTCTGGCATTAAGTCCGCCTATATACATTCTCATGTATATGAAGTTTAATAAATAAATAAAATTAAAAAAGGAAACTTCGTTTTGAGAACTGTAGGTGCGTTGCCGGCCTTTAGAGACATTTATGGGATGAGAGGGATGACGGGGATGGCGGTTGGGGTTGTGAGCCTCCGGGCATATCGCTCACCGAACGAAACGCACAAGATGCCTCTAGTTCCCGCCGATATTCTGCGTGGCCGTGATATAACACCGGTCGAGCCGGCCCATTCGAGCAATAGCAGAAGCCGTCGCTTGCCTCTACCACAAATAATAACAGAGTGATACTCAAACTTCTTCTATGCAGGAAAAGAGTCCTGCTAAGCTTTAAGTTCTATAAAAAAAAAAAACTTTTAAATATTATAAATTCAGACGGTTCAATAATAGCTGTCTACTTAAAAAAAATTAGAACATTAGCTATAATTTCCGGTATCGCGTAATAGGGGTCGTGCTGCTATAATTTACATTTGAATCTCACCTTCAGCAGTCACGAATTCGTTGTAAATCGTCATATTGTCCCCTTTCCTTTTGGCAATTGTCCAATACTATTATAATTTTAGGATACCGTTCGTATTAACGAAAGTATGAAACCTGCTATAAAATGGGATAGTATTCTTGAACATTTTTTTTATCAACCTGCGTTTATCCACTAGATTGTCTTTCCAAGCTATGTGTTGGCATCACTGGCACATGAGAATAGAATAGAATTTAAAATTTGGCAAAGTCGTAAGGATTTTCCGAGATAAGCTCAGTCAGTCTGGTCAGCGGAGATCAGCGAGTAGCACCTGGTGCAGGTGTGGTTGACATTTGAAGGAAAAGTTTAGTGCATTTCCCTTTACAACATATAAATATAAGAAATGGAAATTCTTTATTTAACTTAAGTTATATGCTACAGATTTGACACTTATCAAGTAAAACAGGAAAAAAACAACCACGACTAGTCAATTGGTAGACACACAGGCAATTGAACCATATTCTAAAATAAAGTAAAATAGTAAAAAAAAAAACTTGTGCAGAATATGCAGACTGGAGCCGCAACCTGGAGCCAACCCGCGCAGCGACTGCGAAGCCCAATCCGATACTTACATGTACCAAAATCAAACCAAAATCTTTATTCTTCGATACAGGAACACAATTTTCACTTGTCAAAAGACATTCATTATTTTTAAATCTTCCTCCATTTCGTAGGAGGTTCTTCTGACATTGAGGCATTGCATATATTTATGAACAGCCAGACGATATCTCACAAAGCTCGTTTGGCTGTGCATAGAGGGGTATTGGTACCAACACTGACATATGGAATCGAAAGCTGGGTATGGCAGAAGAGGCCTGAAAGCGGGATAAATGCAGTAGAAAGAAAGATTTCGCGCGACTTTACGCGACGAACACTTTCACATCTAGTTAACATACCAGAACGTCGCCACATCATTCGGAGCCGACGCCAAAGCCAATTCCGAAAACAATTTTTAATAACCCAGCTATTTTCATTCAACAAACGACGCCACTATCTTAGAAAACGCCATAAAAATGCAAAACCGAGCACAAAGTCGTTATAAATATTGTTAATGAGGATATTTAATTAAAGTTGCCGGCAAGATTGTGTTTCATGGCGATAAGATGTAGCGAATATAAGTTTAAAATTGTATATTGCGCCCAAGCTAGACTGTCTTAGACGTTGCCAATAGATATGATAATAATTGTAAATTAAAGGAGGGCGAGTGGTAGTACAAGAGAATCTACCATCCCATGGTGGCTTTGAACGGATGGCAGAATAACCAGTACAAATCTGCCAGAGCTAATTTTTCCAGATCGGTGTAAGCAACGTTTAAGACTGGAAGTGTCTGATACTGCAATCGCCAATCCGCTTACCCAGCGTTGTGATTTTGGCATAGTGTAAGCTGTAGTTTGACGTGGTGGAGCCAAGCGGCGCCTTTTGTTGTTGCTCGAATGGATCGGTGCCACGGCCTCGCAGAATACCGGCGTGAAGTAGAGGTATCATGTGCTTCTGCGTTTCTTTCGGTGAGTGTGGTAACCGGAGGCCCACTTCCCCTTTCCATCCCCCTCCTCATCCTCCCTCTCATCTCCCAAATACCCTTAAAGGCCGATAACACACCTGCAGCACCTCTGGTGTTGCAGATGTCCGTGGGCGGCAGTAATCACTTACCTGATGGTACCCGCTTACCCCCTCATACCGTCCGCTTAATTAGAGGTTTTTTTAATTAAAAAACATAGGAGAATACCTTGCGTACGTGGTTCCTGTGATATCAATTTCTTGTCCTTTCTGTTAGTTTCTTCAGTCTGAAGGACTGTGTTATATTGACGTTTCTCTGCATTAAATACAGCATTAGAAACATTTATATTGTGTAAAATAAACAATGTATTTCATTATCAATCATAAGCCAAATTTCATTTTCGTTTTAATTAAAGTCTCTCGGAGCTGCCTGCATTCTTAACCTTAACAGCCTGTAAATTTTCATCTGCAGGAAATCCCTCTCCAACAAGGAGGAATTGCTATAACCACTACTCTTGGCACGTGTATTTATGTTCTCAGTACCAATCTAGACGCTGCTGCCCCTGACCCCCAAACTTGATCTGCTTAGTTTTGGTCTGATATATTTCAAATTCTGGTATATCTTGAATCAAATTTTATTAGTTAGTTCTATAATAATTAATGTGCTGTATGTAGTATATAGTAATTGTTTGTTCAATTTGGAACTCTGTGTAACAGCTCATGCTCATGCAAGCCGGACTATGATGTTTTGCGCTTGTTGTACAGCTGTGTGTGCGAAATCGATGAGCTATATTTCTGTTCACTGTTGTATTTCTGATGTGTGATTATTAAACGTGTTCGACAACTTGTGTGGGTTGCGATTGACATAATTTACTCGAGATGTCTACCAACTAAGAAGAATTATGGCACTATGGTAACTTTCTTTAATTAAGAAATCATGTTGGTTTTTCTCTTGATTCGTGGAGGCGACTTAAAGGTCTAAATTACATACGTGGCATCAATCTTGTTTTGCGTGCGATGTTTTTGTGCTCCTAATATTTTTTTTTACATGATGCTATCAAACTAACCGTGGTGGCCTAGTGGCCAGGGCACTCGCTTTGGTTTCACAGCGCGCGATAGATCTGGACTCGACCGAAGTAGTACCACGGCCTCGGAGAAGGCCGGAGTAAATGTTGCTGGAACTTTGAGTTTCGTTTGGCGAATGTGGAGGCTCGCTCCTTCCTCCGGCAATGCATTTGCAGTTACTCTGGTGTTGCAGACGTACGTGAACGCCTGTAATCGCTCACCATCTGGTAAGCCGCTTGCTCATTTGCCCCCTTTTCCATGAAAAAAGCCCACAGACTAGTAATGGGAAGCAGCATTATCAGTTCGAGGGTACTCGCTCTTCGCTAACCACCTCGCTTGCTTTAGAAGGTGAGTATGGCAAACCTTCGTAGAAATAAATGGCGGCTTTGTTGGCGCTTCCTTGAAAAAGCTTAAGTTCAGTAGTGAACTAACATCGGTATGTAATAGAATTATGACGTTTTTTTTAAAATGTCTTGAAAACAAAATTTTGTCAACAAAATACAAAGTTGTTAATTCATAATAAACAATCATCATCAGCATCAATTACAATGGTTGTTACAGCTTTCATTGCAAGTAATTTTAATTAGAAAACAATATAACAAGGCAATTAATTTTGAGTCACCTGACTAGAGCTTACTACAAGTGCCAGAACCGCAATCAATCCAACAGACTGACTACATCTAGTCGGACAGTGACTAAATACGATCCAATTTGCCGCGAAACCGACGATCAATCCTCGTCTCGGGAGTAATGCGAGATGACCGCTCGGAAATCTACCACCGAATGTTATGATTGTAAGTAATTTGAACTTTGTACCAAAGTTTATGCCGTCGTGTTAGTAATTACGATTTCAATTAGAAAAAAATCTAATATTGAGTAAAACTGTTGGGAAACACCAGGGGTGTATTATTAAACAAGACCTGAAACTGAAATCAGTCCCTGTCGCTGTAGAGAGTGGATCGATCAATCAAATCGAGCAAAACTCTTGCTGTTCTAATAGGCTGGTGAAAGAAGAAGATGTGCTCTTTACAGATGCAATTGTTTTACGATTGAATACAACTACAAGAAAAATAAGGAAGTGTATCCATAGTTCTAAATAATCCGTGCAACTTACTGGGAAAGTTAAATGTGGTCATCCTTATCTTACCAACCTCTAAATAGTCCGCTGCTCTCCCATAATCGCCACGCTCGGTTACTGTATCGTTATAGTACGGTAGATTGAAAAAAAATTCCAAATGACTAACAAAATTTTAATTTCTTTGAGAATTTTATTCATTCAATCATTTCATTCATCAATAAAATGATTCAGATAATGCATCGGAATCATTTTATTCGTTTAATTCATTTATCCATCTTATTCATTTCTCCTACTAGGAGAGGCCCATTTCCAGCAGTGGACTGCTAAAAGTATGGTGATGTACTCGTAGAACAAGACTTCTTCAATATTATAGTACTTTTCCTTAAATTACTGATTTAGGTAACGACAAATATTGTTTTTCGTATTATAATTATTAAAACTATGGGTGATAAACCTTGGGTGATAAAACGGTAAAGTGGTTTATCATTTATGTTAGTTACAGATTGTAGTTCTTTCACCTGAAAATGCCCGATGGTTTTTTCTTACGCTCTAAACTTATAGCAGTTAATAAGGGAGTGCCTCAAGGATCTATCGTGGGCTCGATTTTATTTATATTACATTCTGCTGATATTACAAAATGTGTATGAACTGCAAGTACCTCACATGACGATGACATACAAGTTTAAATCTTATTTAATGCACAATACATGAATCTAGCTACGAAAGAATTAAATGAAGATTTACAGCGAATAGAATCTTAGTCCAAGATTTCTTCTTAGAAATCTTAAAACTGACATAACACAGTAACAACTGTGCTACGTACGTGATGTCATTGCATAGGTTTTTTTGGGAGTAAATCAACGCTCCGCGAAACTACTCTCGAACGGCACATTCTGAGCCAACCGCTTTTCAGCACAAGGCGATATATAACTTTTTTTTAACACGACAATTTCTTTGCCTATTTTATCACGTACCTTGTGCTGAGTAAATGTTTTTTTCTATTCTCTTCTATTCTAACGAAATATTCTAGAAGATTGGATATTGTCCTTATTTGTATATTTGTGCCATCTCGAGTGAAGATAATTTAGGCATTTGCGATTGAACTTTTGTTATCTGGACTGTACAAAGTCTATGTATGCATTCTGTACCGCTTCCAATAAATGAAACTTTTTTTTGTTGCTGGGAACTGTCCGAATTGCGGAAATAATCTGTTGGGGCTAGGTCCGATGAGTATGAAGTGTGACTTCTCACTTCAGCTCTTGTAATGCTAAATCAGTTCATCGAGCAGTGTGAGGTATTGCGTTGTCATGAAGCAATAATGGCGAAGATCGATTGGCGTGTTCTTCACAATTAGACATCTGCTGCTATTGATACACCAGATTTTATTCGTCAGTCGTATCTTCTCCAAATACAGCATTGTTATTGTGATCTGTCTTTGCTACGTCAGAACCACGTCGGAACTCGTATTTCAAAATTACACAAATTTGTAAAAATGATATAAATGTTTAACTCAAACGCTGATTGTAAAAAAGAATGTTATAGTTTTTGTGTAAAAACTTTTAATCGCTAATCTTGGTTCACCCAGATTGAGTTTTAATTAGGAATGAATGAGTATAGTACATGCGGAAATTTAATTTAACATTAAGAATACTGTAATATCCTTCACTATTTGAAGGATTCGGAGCAGTTAAAAAAACACGTCGAACAGTATAATCACCATTTATTGACTGTCCGATAAATCAGGGGTACTTGTAGAAAACCCTATTGTCATCTACCAACATACATATGTTACATCCCTCCACAATTAAATTAACAATTATGTTGTACGAGTTTATGCAATGAGTAGACAAACGATACACGGCCTAAAAACATTTGGATACACAGTGCATGTAAGAAGCATACATTATAATAACAAATGTTCAGGAATATGCGTAACAACAGTCTAAAAATTATTCAGTACAACACTAATGCTCCTCAATATTCTCGTAGAAGGAACAATTATCATATCAAATTAATGATATTCTAATGGTTAAAATTAACATCTACCCTATTGACATCTACCAACATACATATGTTACAAATACTATCCCGTATATCTCATTAACTGCTTGAACATTGTCATCCGATTAGCAAGAGAAACGAATGTTTTCGCCCTGTTGCAGTGGTAGCTGCCAATTCTGACCGCTCGTGTCATGAATACTTTTCGGCAGGAACATTAGGCGGAGGCTGGACAACGTCTAATATTCTGCACCAGCCAAAAACGGTTACGCTGGACGGCTTGTTCCAACGGACTTGTTCAAATTAAAATTTTCAAATTCGAATTGTTCAATTTGCGCATGTTAGTCAGTCCAGAGGTGTTGATTGTAATAATAATATTTTATTATATTACACTACTGTCTGTTACGTTCGCACGGGTAAAGCGCAAACTTAATTTTGATGAGACTTGGTATGGAGATATATCGAACCCGGGGGAATGACATATACGATTTTATGCTGTGGAAGACGCCGGAAATTTTTCGTGGATGAAACCGCGGGCGGAAGTATGTATTTTATAATTGTTTAAAGTAGCACCTTATGTTTTCTAAAATAATGTTTTTATTCATATATTAGTGCTGCAGCAAAAAACCTTCATGCTGGTTTTGTAGCATTTTCATATGATTTCAAAAAAGGTTTGAACTTTGAAGGACGTTTCTTATATAAGAAAAAAAAAGACAAATGCTTTTTTTTTAGTAGCGAATAAAATTCCCATGGTCTCTATAGACGACGAAATAACCATGCCAAATATGTCATACAGAATTACTTAAGTGGCTACCGATTTATTAAAATGATAAAGTGATCCGGGAAATTCGTTCATATGCATAATAGTCTTTCGAGATGACGAATACCTTTGAAATTTGCTGTAAACCACAGCCCTTGTCCCGTGTTAACTCATGAATTGTGGCTGCAAGAGAAATTATATGTAGCAACACTTTACGTACAAATTACGGGATAATGTTTTTAATGAATGTGTACATATATACTGAATGCTTGTACTGGGGTTGCCAACATTTTCTTTTGGCTCGTTATAATATTTCTTAGTAATTTAGGAAGGAGGTCTTAGCCAGCAGTGGGCATTTACGGTCTGCTTCTTTACACAAGAGCCCACAGGACAGACCAGAACCTCATTTATATACATAATATACACAAAAAAAAATCTAGAATATTTTAAACCTTTCACAACTACTTTATAAATGATTACTAAATAATGATTGTTATCTACGACTGCCTACTAATTTAAACATTTACTAGTTTATATATTAAGTTCATTTACGACTGTCTAGTTTAGTGTTCTTTAACACTGCATCTGTTGTATTCCTCGTTCTTATCGCGTCAGTGTTACATCGGATTTGGTATCGGTCGGAGATGAGCGAGTGCGTCTATGCTTGCGCTTACACTAATGGCACTATAATATCTCCTGCGCAATTCTATTCTATCCGATTACAATTGGCAGTTCTCCATTGAGATGGTTGATTGAATTGAGAGGTGTCGCTGTGGTCGAAATTCGCCAGGAAAATATCATTATAATATTATCAAATTTAGAGCCGTGTTGTCTTAGTCTAATAATATTTAAATATTAACATAATTTTTAGTGTTCCTTACGGATTTCTGTTTTCCAAGCCTACCCCGACTTGATATACGTATAGTTTAAGGGATTCCCATACAAGAAACGTGTTATGTTTATGCTCTTTCGGAAAAACCGGCAATATATTCAAGAGTTATAGTGGGATGAAAATGCAAAATAATGTGAAAAAGGAAATATTAAAAACAGTCCAAGTGTGAGTCGAGCTCGCGCTAAGGATCCATTTTGTGTTTCTGCGTTTCATTCGGTGAGTTAGGTAACCGGATACACCCCCCCCCCCCTCCCTAATCCCCTTATCCTTAAAAGCCGGCAACGCACCTCTAGTGTTGTTAATGTACGTGCGCGATGATAATCACTTACCATCAGATGACCCGCTAGCTCGTTTGCCCCTTCCCAAAAAAAAAATGCAAATAAAAAAATAAAGGATTTTTTTTCTTTTGTCGCAGACGGGTAGAAAGGGGATGGACAGATTCTTACACCGATATCACACAAAAACATCTATACCTAAACAAAGAGAAAATACAACCGATAACATGCGCTCACAGTCTGCGATTATTTCCACAACACAGACACACAAACGTTTAAGACACGCCGTAGCATCACCAGGACAATTAGTCACAGCTGAATACCTGCAAGCGATGAGCACCAACGCTGGCTAGACTTGCGAGCCACCGTAATAGCCGGCCGTATTTCAAACGGCCGTGTCCCGGTGACAGTGCATCTATTCTACTGACACGTTTCAGCGAGGCTGCTTATAGCATCATAAAGTTAAGGAGAAATTCATTCTTCTGACAATATTAAAACGTTATATATGCATTTTACCGTGGGTAGTTATTCTTTAATTAAGCGACGCCCGCACTAATCCAACTATTTGCTGAGTTATAGTGTACTTTATCCACAGAATATATTTCTGTGGCTGTATCTTAACATTTCCTCCGACCGTATCGCACACGTACGAGTACAACATTGAATACGGGAAGGTAATTTAATATTTTTTTTTTTTTAAGAGAAAGGCGGCAAACGGCCAGTAGGTTCCACCTGATGGTAAGTGATTACCTTCGCCCACATACACCAGAAAAAGGCGGGAAAAATATATGATAATTTTTTTTTTTAATTACGAGGCAGGTGCTTACAGCTCAGTAATATTCACAAGTATAATACAGGTCCTATCGTACAAGAACGGCCAAGTGTGATAAATTACTATGAGTGACATGAACAATCTGCATCATGATTTATGACTGTCTGTTCTGCTAGTCGGCTTCTCGCTTTAACAATGTACCTAAGTGAAAATCTATAAATCGAATGATTAATTAAATTCAACGTCCACCTATCCCAAGTCTAGTGCCATTCAGTAAAATTTTCCTTCCAGAATGTTCTCAATAAGTGAAGCCGATTTTTAATAAATCAGATATCATGGACATGACACGCGCTACTTCAGGGTACGTTCATATTTATGTTCACGCTATATTTTAGTTAGTTAGTTTCGTGATCGCTGAGACATACCTAGTGCATGCATCGTTAGTGCGAGGGCCCAATGTATGGACAAAGCCTCAGAGAAACGGGCCACAGCTGGGCAGAGACCGCTGTCTTCAATAGGAGTCATTATCTTATTTGGGAAGATTCAGCTCTTCGTTATAATAATAACATATTTAATTCAGTTCACGTGTATGTTTTGTTTATCTTTGATAATTGTTTGTGATTTTGTCTCAGTGAATTCGTAACAATGTTCGGCGAACACGTTCGAACTATAACTGTGGCTGGTGGACCTGAGCATTTCATGGTCGCTTAAAGGCCTTTGCTTGCGGCGGCGTCGTGTGGCTGGTCGTCCACTTCCCTTCGATATTATCGAGGAGGGCGATGGCTGTCTCAAGCGTCATGACCCAACAGGGCCTTGTAGGGCCTGGTCAGTTTGGGTCTGCGAAACAAAAGCACTAAAGCAGATTTGCGTTTTTGTTTATTGTTACGATTCCTTGTGAGGCTATTGTCAGAATGGATACATACGTTGTTTATTTTGCCTGTTTCTGCACTGTCAGAGGAACCTTATTACGGAACGTTGGTACATTTGAAAAAAAAAAAAACACAATTGACCAGCGACATTTTCATACATTTGTTTATTTCGTTTATATTATATTGTATCATTATGCTGTGGTTCAGTGATCAGGGTACGCTCGATTTAGTTTCATAAAGCGCGACTGACCTGAGTTGGATCCCCGGTGCCGGCCGCACTAAAATAGTCGCTATCAATTTTGAGTGCTGAATTTATCACGTGCTCGATGGTGAAGGAAAACATCGCGAGGAAACCTGCATGTCTGAGAAATTATTAAAAATAAAATGGTTTCGATGTAGTCCGCCTACTCGCACCGGAGCAGCATGGCGCACCCTTCCCGGCTCCAAGACCCTCTCAGATATTTGAGAATGGTGCCCAGGCCTTTACCCAGTAGTGGACAATTACAGACTGCTACTTAAATAGGTTCCTATGTATATGTATATTTTAAGCGTGGTAGAGCCAAGCGGCGGCTTTAGCTGCTGCTCGAATGGGCCGGCTCGACCGGATTAATACCACGGCCTCGCAGAATACCGGCGTGAAGTAGAGGTATCTTGTGCTTCTGCGTTTCGTACGGTGAGTGAGGTAACCGGAGGCCCACATCCCCTCCCTATTTCCCTCCTCTTCCCTCCCATCTCCCAAATATCCTTAAAGACCGGCAACGCACCTGCAGCATCTATGGTGTTGCAGATGTATGTGGGCGACGGTATCACTTAGTATCAGGTGAACCGCTTGCTCGTTTGCCGTCTTTTCCATAAAAAAAAAAAAAAAAAAATACTAACCTATAGTTATATATGTACCATCGTTCCGTAATGAAAATTCATTTCATTACAGAATATACCACGAGAGTACTGTGGTATTTATATTTAGTTAAGCATATTTAAGGTACAAAATATGATTGTAATAAATCCTAATAAAATTCCACAGCTTCCTCTGCAATAATTCACATTGAAATCTCACCTTGAGCGGTCACGGATAGGTTGTAAATCGTCATATCGTCTTGTAGCCCTTGGCATTATCCCAATTTTTTTCTCATAGCCTTTCTTTCTGAGTATCTATGCTTTGTACAGGACTTTTGAGATATCCCTTATGTTTTATACATACAGACGAACAATAAATTATGCTTCAACATAACTTATTTGTTTATATAATTCGTATTATATCTATCAGATATCGAGATGAATGTGATGAAAAGATGTTTGGTACCGGTCTATTATGATATAACAGTAACTCTTGTTACAACGATTAAATTAAGGAGGATGAGGGGGGAGTGGTGTGGTGGTGATGGACATCTAAACCGTGGAGGCAATTTATAGGTTTAGACGGCTTGGTGACGTAGTGGCTAAGCGTTTCGCTGAGGCGCTATGGGTCCCGGGTTCGATTCCCGCTCGGGACTAGTATGTGTATGGACTACAAATAATAGTTCACAGTCTGGGTGTTTGTCCATGCGCAATTCATGTATGTAAACTGCCTCCTCGACACAGGAGAAATTCCTACAGCGGAAGGTAACGTTTTTTAAAATCGAAAACAAAAAAATAAATTGCACATGAACAGCATCCGGCGCCAGTGGTGAATACAGAACTTAAAATTGCTATTTAGCCACGTTGGATCGAAGCCGGGTTACTCGCGCTCTATGAGCTTAAGCCAGCGCCCCGACCACAGGGCTACCACGGCTCGCGCTAGTGCAAATACACTGTTCAGTTTTATAATACAAGCGTATATCTATCTACTCATCGTAGTATTAGACTGTCATTCACATTTGCCGAGAAAGAAATCTGCATTATGATTAATTACCATCAGCTCTGCAGGGCCAGCTGCTCGCTCTGACGATGGAATAGAAGATCAGCACATGATTAATTACTGTGCGCGTGTTAAGCGCACACGGATATCCTGTCCCCTTGTATTATCGTAAATGTTGATGAGTATTATTTTAAGGTTGCACGCCTGCCGTAGTGGATACCAACATAAACATGTAACCAACTAACCGATTGCTTTCATATCTCTGACACTGCCCGGGTGTCGCACATCCGCTACTAAGTTAAAAACAAAGAAGGTTATAGATGCATTGTCACCCCTGGGGTCTAAGATGGAATACCTGATAGCCCGTAATTATACTGGCTCTCTATACTTTAGAATCCGGAACACATCAGTCTCTCACACCGCTTTCTCTGCCTATCCCTTTTGTAGAAGGTGTAGCTAGTATTTATATTATATAATTTATATATAGTACATAAATTCTCTTTCTGGTTATGTATATTTGAACCGATTTTTATGACTTTTTTAAAATGATGTTTAAATATTTTTTTTTTATTTTCTTGGTAAAACGTTACCTTCCGCTGTAGGAATTTCTCCTGTGTAGCGGAGGCAGTTTACATACATGAATTGCACATGGACAAACACCCAGACCGGGAACTATTATTTGTAGTCCAGATAAATACAAGTCCCGTGCGGGAATCGAACCCGCGACCCAAAGCGCCGCACCTAAACGGTTAGCCACTACGCCACCGAGCCGTCAAATTCCTTAAGTGTTTCTAAAAATCTTAATACAACATAATTAAAGACATTGTATTTTTTTCATTAAATCACGCAAATAACTGGACTGAAATTGTACGAACGTAATTTTATTGCGTGTAAAATAATTATGCTATGAATTAGAACTTTTTAACGAAATTCGACATAATAGAAAATACAAAAAGCACTCGTTACATCTTGCCGTCTCTAGCATTATCTAGACTTTAATTAAATATCCCCATTAAAATATTTATAACGCAGAGCGCCCGCCTTCGCATTTTTATGGGATATTAAGATACAGCGGCGTCGCACGCTGAATGCGAGCCACCGGGTAATTAAGGAATGTTTTTGAAATGATAATTGGTACCGTAGGATATAGTTGTGTTAGCACAATATGACGAAGCACCTCAATTACGTTCGCTGAGGAGTCCGCTTTTTAAAAAGTGCGAGCAGAGGTTCGTCCGGTACGAGATGGAGCCCAGCGTCAGCTTTCGAATGGTGCCACGACCTCGTAGAATGACGGTGTGAAGTAGAGGAGTGTTGTGCCCCTGCGATTCGTTCGGTGAATGAGGTAACCGGAGGCCCACTCGACCCTATCCCCCAAATATCCTTAAAGGCCTGCATCGCACCTGCATCTCCACTAGTGTTGAATATAAACTTGGGCGACAATAATCACGCGATCCTTAATGTCACAAAAAAACTGAAAAAACTCATGAAGACGGAGATAATGTGTTGGACGTAAATAAAAATATAGATTTACATTTATTACATATTTTTTTTTCCTCTCTTTAGTTCTCTCTATTTTATCACCTACACCTACTTCATTTCATCTCTGCATCGTCCAAAGGTTGGCTGGTAGAGAATGCTTCTGGCATTAAGTCCGCCTATGTACATTCTCATGTATATGAAGTTAAATAAATAAATAAAATATATAAATAAAAAATTGAGCATGTGTAAGCCACATTGTATTTTTTCTGTGTAAGAATTCTTCGTATAGTTTGAATTATGTTTTTTTATGTTTATCTGTGGTTGGTTTTAGTAACTATTATTACATAAAATAGTATAAGTTTAAGCAGTTAGATTGTGGAATTCTCTTCCACCAAATATACGTGACTGCAAAACTATTTCTGTATTTAAGAAAAGTATTTAAAAAAAAAAATATGTCATTGGCAGTATGAACTATTGGCACTATTCTATTATGTATATATTTATTTAAGTATATATTTATGTATAAGTAGGTGTATGTAGATTTATTTAGAACGTTTCGCATATATGTATGTATTCTTTTTTTGGATTGTACGCGCGCAATCTACCTTTGACTAGCTATTCTCCTGTCGCAGGTCTGGTGGAAGAAATTTATTAATAAATAAGCAGTACCTTTGTACAGACCATTTCTTCCTATCATATTTCTTTTTATTCACTTTTACTTGGGTGTACATAAATTATTAAATAAATAAATGAAAAATAAATTTACTTAGTTACGTTAATAGTAATAAATAAAATCTGCAACTAGATATACCAGTTTCAAGTTCTACTATTTAAGTAAGTCACATAACATAATTTTGCTATGCCTCCACTCTATTACAGTTAACAGCTAAAATCTACAAATTATAACTTACACGTATCTAGTTACAAATGAGCCATGAGAGCATCCTTAGAATATGTATACTTTCAATATGAGTGAATGGACAAATTTCAAAAACTAAATTACTAAGTCCATGCAGTATCCACGGTCTAATTACGCCCGTCATAAGTTTTGGCAACTGTCGTTAAGAGATCCTAGTCGCCTACCTGTCGCCTGACGTGGTATGTAGGCAAAATTTCTACATTATATTACAACTAAGAAAGTATTGGTACTATCGGAACTCGCTTATAACTCGCACATGCCCAAAAAAAAAAAAATGAAAAATAAAAAATTAAAAGTTTATGAATTTTTTAATAACTGATGAAAAGTAACGTGTAATCATCTCAGTAATAGTCTATTTTTATATATATTTAATATTTAATTTGTTAATATATTTAAAAATTATAAATGTATGTACGTACGTGTATATGTATTTATTATTGTATGCGTATTTAGATATTGCATGTACATATAGATTTAAATTTATTATATTTTTTTTCCTCTCTTTAGTTCTCTATTCTAACAGCTACAGCTACTTCATTTCATCTCTGCATCGTCCAAAGTTTGACTGGTAGAGAATGCTTCTGGCATTAAGTCCGCCTATATACATTTTCATGTATATGAAGTTTAATAAATAAAAAAAAAAATAAAACGTGAAGGTCTTCAGAATGGGTGGACACTTAAGATTGTTTTTTTGTGTATCTCACTGATACCTGAAATACAAATACCGTTTATTAGTTTTCGCTTTTTATAAGTGTCTTTTGGTTAATAATACGTGTTTTCTTTATTAATACTTGTTTCTCTTAATGATATAAGAGTAACAAACGAGTTAAATTACAAGTGGTAAGTGATTTTTTTTTTTTTTTTATAGAAGAAGGGGGCAAACGAGCGTGCGGCTCACCTGATGGTAAGTGATTTTTTTTTTTTTTTTATAGAAGAAGGGGGCAAACGAGCGTGCGGCTCACCTGATGGTAAGTGATCACCGACGCCCACGAACATCCACAACACCAGAGGAGCTACAGATGCGCTGCCGGCCTTTAAAACTTAATTCAGACTATCGATGATATGACCTGAAACTAACGTTAAACAAAGAAGTCTACAATCACAATACAATCTGTGGAGTAAGATGAAATGCCTGTTATTATATTCGCCCTAAATATCCTTCAAACAATAGTGAAATACGCAAATTACCTCTCCAGACCCTAGTAAAGTGTACAGTTATAGCCTGTATTTACAGGCTGTAATAACATTGCTGCGCAAAGACCACCTAAAATACCTGAGTGGGTTTAGGAGCCGAGACGGGTTCGATACGCTGCTCCATGCTCCATTGCGGGTTGGCGGACCTCACATATCCTCGAAATAATATTTCTCGGATATGTTTTTCCTTCACCGCCGAGGTTGTTGCCAATTGCTATTAAAATTTTATGCTGTGCCGGCATCAGGAATCGAACTCAGGTCACTTAATCTAAAAATGTGATCAGATTTCAAGTATAAATCTCATGTTCTACCATACTAATGGTTAAGAGTTGAGCATAGAATTAATGTCTTAATTGCAATGTATTGTGAAACGAAGCTTTAATAGTTTCTTCTTCGAGATAATTTTAAGTTCGTGAATTCTGTGCGAGATACGAGCTCGTATAACACTTGGTAGTTACACAAGCAAAGTATATATGTTATGACCTCACTTGGTACAGTTTAAGAATCCGTGCCAAGCGACATGAATTGCGGACCTTTCAGGTAGGGATTATTTTTGGCTCCCGATCAAACTTATGAAACGGCGTTTCTTTTTAAATTTTCTGGTTTTTTGAATGGCTAAACTTAAATACGTTACATAAAATCGGAGTCTATTTCCGAGCTGTCAGGAGAACTTGCCAAAATTGGCACGATTTTAAAGAGATCGTTTAAAAGTTCACATTTATTATGCATGTTGATTGTACGGTAATGGTGAATTAAAATTCCTATGTTATTTTGTTTTTCTAAATCAATTCTTCTAGTTCAGTAAATTACGTTATTTTCGAAGGAATTATTAACTAAATATGTGATCTCTTATGCGACGTCATGGTTATTGATTAAACTTTAAATAAGGTTTCTCTAGATATATTCGAAGCCGTATTTCGTGCTAGACGTTGCAAAAATTTACTCTAACGTAGGTTAAATTTTGTGCTTGGCAAAGACCCTTGGAATTTAAGTTCTATTACCATGCTTTACGGTTGATGGCGCTTACGATATGCGAAATGGGTATGCGTCGTAAAGGCGGTTCAAAGCCGCGACGAACGCGCGATTGTTCGTCGAACGTAAAACATTACACTGACAAAGTTATCAACGTAGTTATTGGCTGTAAAAGTCCCCTGTGCGCCGACAACAACGCAGATTTTATAACGTCTGGCTCCTATCTATCCTTCGCTTGATATAACTTAATTCCATTTCGGCACTTACATTTTGAAACAATAGAACAACCGACGGGCTTGTTTAAATAAAGCATTGATTTGTTTTTGTTTTGGTTAACATTTTCATTAGATAGAACGAAGGTCGGGATATTAATAAAATACGATGAATTTTTTTGTCGATTAGTATTAATTTTGGTAGTAAATACTCGTCTATACGTGGTAGAGCCATGTGGCAGTTTTTGTTGCTGCTCGAATGGGCCGGTTCCACGGCCTAGCAGACTACCGGTGTGAAGAAGAGGCATCTTGTGCTTATGCGTTTCGTTCAGTGAGTACGGTCTCCGGAGGCACACTTCCCCTTCCCCATACCCCGTCCACGTCCTCTCTCCCATCCCCCAAGCATCCTTAAAGGCCGACAACGCACCTGCAGCTCCTCCGGTGTTGCATATGTACGTGGGCGTCTGTAATCACTTACCATCAGATGAGCTGTTTGCTCGTTTGCATGCAAACGGTTCCAACTTCTAGAAGCTTTGTGGGTTCCCACTTCTGCTGCTGATCAGCAATGCAAGTATCTAGAATATAGAGAATAGTATAATTAGAGAATCTGTGGTATTCCATCTTCGCCCATAGGGTTGACAACGTATGTAAGTGCCCACTGCTGGGCAAAGGCCTCCTTCTCAAATACTAGTAATCAGAGAGGGCTTAGGAGCCGGGAAGGACCCACCACGCTGCTCCAGTGCGGGTTGGCGGGCTTCACATATCCTCGAAATAATAAATATTATTTCTCACATATGCAGGTTTCCTCACGATGTTTTCCTTCACCGTTGAGCACGTGGTAAATACAGCACTTAAAATTGTTATAGCAATTTTAGTGGTGCCGGCACCGAGGATCGAACCCAGGCCACTCTATAACATTAAAGTGAGCGCCCTGACCACTAGGCTACCACGGCTTCCCTCTGGAACTTTCTATGTATTAACAGTTATTATAACAATTTTTTCTAGATTTTTCTAAGCAAATCTACAAATCAGCTTTTAGATTTGTTAGTGTGTGTGTCTTCGTGCATGCATGTGTGCGTTTCGACACGATTGTCGTTCGTGGCGATTCTGGCACATCCTCCTTGCGAGAGAGGTCTATGCCCTGCAGTGGGCTATTAACAGCCTGTTAACTAACCTAAGAGAAATCAACATAATATTGATCTGTCAAGCAGGGTTGTTTTCAATTGTAATTAACAACATTAAAAAAATGACTTTTTGTTTCTCAACGTTATTATTAGTTCAAAATATACGTTTATTTTATATAGGAACCACTAAGCGCACTGACACAGCTTCCGTTTAAAGTATATAAATAAAACGAACCATAATTTGAATATCTAGATTAGCGATCTCTCGACCCTTCCAAGTTTCCTCCTCCCACCTCATCATCTCGCCCATGCTCTCACCTGCTAATTTTTGTTGGAAACTCGATGGGCAATATTTATTGAAATTTATCGACAATACGTGACTTGGCACTTTAGCTGCCATCTTTGCGTGGAGTTAAGCCTCTGCCAGCGTAGGCGCCTTGTACTAGGCTATGATAAAAAAACAGTGCTTATTCGTTAACGAAATATTAACTTTGTTCACAACGTTTTAAGATGTATGTTATTTAAAGAATGAGATTAAACTTAATAATTGGCGTGTTTTCTCTACATAAATTTATTTCAAACATCATCAATATTTTTGAATAGGTAATTAAAATTACGAAAATGTTTTTATCGTGCATTATTAACAAAAAAAATTTAAATTAAGTTTTAATAATTAAGTTTGTGTTCTGTTTAGTAAACATATTACAAGACATAGTTAGTGCTTTATATAATTTTCGTGTTATAGAGGCTTTCGTAATGACAATAATTACGTTTCTTGGGTGAAAATCAGTGCTGAGTAAGATTATTCTTATTCAAATGCTGAAACAATTACTATAATTCGCCGCAAAACTTTTTTTAACATTACATTAAATTGTTGATAATTTTTACATGTAAAAGTATAGTGGCAGGCTGTAAGTGCCCAGTGTTTAGCAAAGGCCTCCTTCAAAAATATCTGAGAGGGCTTTGGAGCCGGAAAGGGCCCACCGCACTTTTTTGTTTTTTTATGGCATAGGCGGCAAACGAGCTAGAGGTTCACCTGATGGTAAGTGATTACCTTCGCCCACGTACATCTGCAACAACAGAGATGCAGCAGGTGCGTTGCTGGCCTTTAAGGGTATTTGGGAGATGCGAGGGAGGATGTGGAGGGGGAAGGGGTGGGGCAGTGGGTCACATCTACTCGAAATAATATTATTTTAAATTATTTCTTAGACATTCAGGTTCCCTCACGATGTTTTCCTTCACCGTCGAGCTAGAGTAAACTAATTAATTTAAAATTTACGAAAAGACATTTAGTTGTGCCGCCACCGGGGATCGGACCCGGGTCCCTCGAGCTCTGTGAAACTATAGTGGACTGCCCTAACCACTAGGCTACCGTGGCATTTTTATATGTACTTGTATTGAATAAATGTTTCTTTTTTTTGTATTATCATCGACTTATTAACAGGCCACTGCTGGGCATCGGCTTTGTTTGGGAAAATTGACCTTAAACGCCTAGCTCGGCGGGGTGGGATACTAGTCCCAGTAAGAATCCCAGACGCCTCGCGATTTATTATGGTATTTCCTTTTCCTTTATTAATAGTACAAATATTCTTGTGATAATTGTAAAGACACTTAAAATGAAATCAATTAATTTTTCAAGTTATGTCGAAAAGTCGTAAGTATGACGGTAACAAAGGACGGACGTTTAAAGCAACTCATTGCAAAATAGAATGAGCACCGTATTTTGGCTATTTGGCTAAAGGCCAGATGGAAACTTTCCCGAATCGTGGTACCTACTTCTATGCAAATTTGGTATGTAAATGAAGCGAAAGTGATAATACCCATTTTAGGGATGTAACGTATGCGGTCTATGGTCTGAAAATAAAGGAACTGAGAACGAGAAAAGAAACAATCTATGATTTAATAATTTATTTGAAATGAAACTATTATTTACGAATTTCATCGCGTTTAATTATCTTTATATATTCCCGACGTTTCGATTGCTTTATAGCAGCCGTGGTCACAGGGTCGCTGAGGTGTTAGACGTCCAGAGTTCATAGTCAACTCGGGCTACCTTTAGCTTTTATTTATTAATTTTGGTCCGATCTGCTAGCAAACAAATGGTAGTCTGGTGATCTAATGAACCTAATGATAAGACTGATGCGAGGGTGCAGACACTGCGCTCACCAACACCATTTCCCAGCGGTGGTGGGTGTGGGCAAAAGTAAAGTAAGTAAATCAGCAGCCTCTAAGTGCCTAACATTGAGCAAAGACAAAGCAAGGGCCTTCTCTAATACCTACCACGCTATCCATTGCGGTTCGGCTGGTTTCACATATTCTCGAAATAATATTATTTTATTATTTCTCTGACAATCAGGTTTCATCGCGATGTTTTCCTTCACCGCCGAGCACATGTTAAATACAGCACTTTAAATTGCTATTAACAATTTTATAGGTAATCGAACCCAGGTCACTCGCGCTCTATGAATCTAAAGCGAGCGCCTTGACCATTTGGTTACCACGGCTCATGGTATGGGCAATCCTTCCAAGAACCAAGAAATGTACGACAGCTTTAGATGGCGCTTTCTTAGAGAGGCCTATGTTCAGCATCTGTGACCACGAGTGCTGCAAAGCAGTCGGAACGTTGGGAACCTTAATGCGAAACTTAAACGCTATAAAATCTGTAAGTAATAGTTTGAAGGTTAAACCTTTTATCACAGGTAATGTAGTCCGTGTAGATTGACTTATCCAGTCTCGTCACGAAGAAGTCATTACTGCTGCACAGTTCGCGATAGTGCATCGCAGGAGCTCCTAAATAGATGCCATAACGCTGCAGATTTTACGTACTGGGCGTTAAATTTGGTTTGAGCTCTCATGACGACGCTAAAGATATTTATGAGCATGACCCGACCGTTATATGCTCATGCCTTATTCATGCCCGACAAAAAACTTTAAACACTTTTCTGATAAATGTTAAACACCTATATGGGGTGAATAACTAGACAGCGAATCGATTATCAGTCTCGTCGATGCCCAAAGTTTTTGTAACATATCCGGATGTCCGTACGTACGTGAGAGCCTCAGAGAAGTTTATTACGATGTGAGACATAGACAAACATAGACAGACTCTATACCATCGGAGGTGCGTTAATTAAAATACTTATTTTACGGACGTGCTAACGGCACACCAGATGGTAAATGATTACCGTCACCCACTTACATCTGCAACACCAGAGGTGCTGCAGGTGCATTGCCAGCCTTTAAGGGTATTAGGAAGATGGAAGGGAGGATGAGGAGGGGGATGTGAATGGGGTGTGGGCCTTTGGTTACGTCACTCATCGAACGAAACGCAGAAGCACAAGATGCCTCTACTTCACGCCGGTATTCTGCGAGGTAGTGGTACCAATCCGGTCGATCCGGCCCATTCCAGCAGCAGCAAAAGCCGCGGCTTGGCTCTACCACGTTTATAACACAATGTCGCAATCCGCGTCTGCTTATTCGCTTATAACTTGTAACCTTCTGAACCTTAAGCCTTGTAAATTTCTTAGTGAATTTCAATGCGTATTTCACCATCATATAGCATATATTATGAGAGAGGTTTATACGTATAACACATTTAAAATTAATTTGTATAATACAGATCTGTCTGTGCGAAGTCAGCGCTTTACGCTAGTTTAGAAGAAAGACCCCATCAGTAGTCTCCGAACAAAAAGACAAAGAGAGAGAGAGGTTTAATTCTTATAAATTAAATAATTCTTTTTTTTAATGTAGATTCGGTAATATATCTGTTATTGATTATATATATATGTTCACTATGTCCCGCCAGTAGGCATACGAATCAGTAACATTATTCATATGGATAGCCCAGTAAAACAATTTATAATAGGTATAGTATATTTAGTCATATTCACATATCAAACACAATTGAATACATAATAAAAATAATCAAACGAATATCATAATGTATTGTAATAACAAAAGTAAAAAAAAATATTAACAATAATTAGTAGCCAATACGAGGAATAACAATTTGACGAATATTAGAATTTACCGTGTTAAGAATAAGGAAATCCATTTTTATTTTATTGCATTATAATTTTTCGCTTAGAAATTCATTGACAGAATATTATTATTGATAACTAACAATTTATAAATTAATTCAATAAAAATTAAAAAATTTATTACAATCGATTTTGAAATGAATATTTATTATAATAATTCGTGGCTGCTTTATGTTATATTTTTTCTTTTTATGTTCGGTAAAATTTCTGTGATAAAGTCAACACAATAATTGTAATAAATCACAATCATGTAACCACTTCTTTCTGTAATAAAATTTACTCGAAATAATGAAATTACGCCTACATTCGGCATACAAAGAAATAAGAACGTAAGAATTTAACTAATTTCGACGAATATTAAAATTTGTAGGCAGACATAGGCTTATATTGTAGAGACTCTTTTATTACAACGTCCTTAAAAGCGTATGTGTTGCTTGGAGTAAAAGTTAAATGTTCAAGGACATTTAAAAATTACTACGCGTTGTATAGAATATATTTACTTTTTATCCAAATGTTAAACTAACTTTAAATTTATCCGCTTTGATTAGAGACTGGCAGCAGGTTGATGACGGACGTTTCATCATCGGAGTATTCCCAAGCCGAATCCCATACACTAGTGACGGAGATCAGCGCTACTCGGAAGGTAGACTCTGCCTTGTGGAATCCGTGGGTGTCGCATGATGATATGACGGCCAAAGATTAAGCAGGCCGATGACGGGCAGGGTCTAAGATGTGAGGTGCCTGGTATCCGCTTGCTCCGAGCGTGGTGGTTATGTCAAATCCTCCTCCTTATGAAAGAGACCTTTTAAGATATGATAATATTTTTTTAATGCTTCAAAACTATGTCTGAAATGAGAGAATTACCAGCAGTGGGACATTTATAGGCTGCTATTTTAAGTTTAACCTGTTGCTACCTGAAATTGTTATCTGCATGTTACCCCAGAGTAAGTTAAGTAACAGACTTCAAAATTAAACGGTCTTACAAAACTCCGTCTTCGGGATGAGTTTTTAAGGGAGGGTTAGAAAGATGACAAGATTTTCCGAAACTCACCGCGCCGAGCGGTAGTGCTTGTGAGCGCTGTGCCGATCTTTTTATGGGTCGCAAACGCACTTGCCACCCAAGCGCGTTTGCGACCCATTGCGACTCACCTGATAGTATGTGATTACCGACGCCCAGATACATCTGAAACACCAGAGAAGATGCTGTTCCGTTGCCAATCTTTAAGGATAGTTTGAGGATGTGAGAGAGAACCGGTTACCTCGCCCTCCGAACGAAACGCAGAAGCACAGGATGCCTCTTCTTCACGCCGGTATTATCCCCGCCCAGGTGGTGCCACAACCATTCCAGCAGCAGCAAAGGCTGTTCGCCGCACTAGGTAAAAATATATCAATATAAAAATACTCTCTCGACATCAGTAAACAGTTGTGGAATTTCGGTTAGGCATAATTGGATGGATATTCCACAGCCTGTCGGTCACCAGGAGCCTGATGCAGATAATATTTCACAAACATTCCTAGTGACATCTCATTCCTCAATAAAATCGTAACCAGTTATTTTTCACATTAAAGTCGTGGCTTGAGGTCGTGCAGCCGAGGTTGATGAGGTTGATGTTGATGAAAGATGATGTATTCCTTGCAAGAAATCATTTAAGAGTCTAGGTTCGTGATTACCTAATAGATCATTGACAATATTCGGCTTATCTATGTTCAGCGGGTTCCCTTGTATTATTGTAGCGATGCCAAAGACGACAAATAACACTTCTATGAATGCCAAAATGCCGAGATACCTGAGATTGATTACTTCCCGCTTGCAACATCCCTACAGCTCTTTGCATTTCATTTGCCGTCAAATGACGTCGCTCCATGACGTAAAGAATATCTAACAATTAAATTTTGTCGCTAACTTTATTTAAATGGTTGGTAAAATTATTAAATCAAGACTAAACGTAGCAATAAAAACGCACTTAAATTAAAACAAATTCCCTTTCATTTAATTTTATGAAAAAAACAAAACTTAATCGAAATTTTTTTTTACTTTTTTTTTAAGTTTACATACCTACGCACTTTGAGTGAGTAAAGACTTAGAAATTAATTAATATAAATGGTAAATTTGTAATATCATGCATGTTGCTTAGATTTTTTTGATGTGTGTATTTTTGATTTTTATTATATATTTATTTATGTATCTTTTTATATACTTGTATACGTATTTGTGTATTTTATGTTATAAATATTTATTTAATTACATATTGTGTTTATATGTACTTATCAACTTATTATTATTGGAGTTTTTTATTTTATTTTATTTTTATTCTTTGTTTTGTACCCGCCAACTACCTTTCACCATAACAAGGGTTAGCTGGTAGAGAATGTCACTTGGCATTAAGTCCTTGTAACCTTAAGCTTAAGGCTAACAATAAAGAATAAATAAATAAATATTCCCCTTCATACATATACTTTATACACTATCAAGTAGGCTTTAATAAAACTTTATTAAGAATGCTTAGTACTTCTTGATTTGCTACGTGCTTACTGGTAACTACTATTTATTTATCTTTTTAGTTTTACGTGTGGGAACAGCTTCTACCAACCGTCACCGAAGGTAAAGTAAAGTAAGCCTGTAAGTGCCCACTGCTGGGTAAAGGCCTCCTTCTCAAATACTAGTATCAGAGATGATACTAGTATTTGAGAACCTCTCGGTCTTAGGAGCCGAGAAGGGCCCGCCACGCTGCTCCAGTGCGGGTTGGCGAGCTTCACATATCCTCGAAATAATATTTTTATTATTTCTCAGACATGCAGGTTTCCTCACGATGTTTTCCTTTACCGTTGAGCACGTGGTAAATACAGCACTTAAAATTGTTAATAACAATTTTAGTGGTGCCGGCACCGGGGATCGAACCCAGGTCACTCGTGCTCTATGACACTAAAGTGAGCGCCTGACCACTAGGCTACCACGGCTCGGCCGTCACCGAAGGTGGTGACTGGAAAAGACATTTAAGATGCTGGACCGACTAAAGACCCCTTGATAGATAAGCTCTTGGCCTGGTGGCAACGAGACTCGCGAGAAGAAGGCCTCCAAGTAGCAGTATTATTATTTAATTAAACCTGAATGAATGTAACTCGATCTGTCTGTAGCGTAGACATCAATTATCTATACATAACAATACCTAAGTATATTTATTTTTTTGTAAGGCAATACCAGAAAAATGACACGGACACTTGCAGACACTATATTGTATTATACGATAGATTATTCTGGAACTTAACAGACGATATATAAGCTCCTTCCTAAAGGTACAATCGCCCCGTATGTATTCGAAAATGCGAACGATATACGAACACACGAAGCATACCCAATTTTATAGCCTCTGCTATTACCTTTGGCCCTACAGTGTATACTGATGTTTACAGCTTATAAATTTGCTTTACGATTCTTTTATTCCCACAGATAAATATAAATTCATTGTTTCAAGCGCTTTATTACCAAATAGGAGCGATAGAGATTATGTAAAACCAAGATAGCAGTACATGTCCCTCTTCTAGACAATGACCACTGTATATATGGGGGCTTTAGAGTCTGAAAGGATTTGACGCGCAGCTACAATGCGTGTAGGCGTGATTGTTTTTTTTTTATAATTTCACAGACACTGGTTTAGACATAACAAAAAATATGAAGTTGTTATTTTAAGATACTGGCCACTTCATTATCATCATCGTTTCAACCTATCACAAGTCCACTGGTGAACATAGGCCTCCTCCAAAGGGAGGGGGGTTTGCCATTGTTGCCACGCCTGGCGAGCGGGTTGGCAACCGCAGTTTTTGTTTTTTTTTGTTCTAATGCAGGAAGACGCTGTTGCCCATCTCCTAATATAAGTTTTACCCTCTGTCGACTTTTACGACACTCGCGGGACGAGAGGGGATGGCAGATTCTCTAATACTGCCACCACACGGTAGTATTACGATACAGATGTTAGACGTTTTTTTACCTTTTACGACAACCATGATCAGACAGGGTTGGCACTATTCTTTACTTCCGACAGCCACGCGGAACTGGCCACTTAAATGGAAAATATTACTGTGAATTGATTAAAACTTTAGGTTGATCAGCGCAGTGAGGATTTTTTTTAAGAAAACAGGTGGCAAACTGGCTAGCGGCTCCATCCATTTGACCGCATCCAACGACGAGCGGCTCGAATTGTCGGCGACCAAGTTCACTCTGATCGGCTTGATCCTTTGGCCTTGCGAAGAGATGTTGCTTCTCTTTGCATTTTTTACAAAATTTACCACGGTGAATGTTATGAGGAACTGTTCGTATTGATCCCAGCCGCTGAGTTTCAGCATCATACATCGCGACAGAATTCCAAGTTCCATCAATACCACCTGGATGGATGGCATTCCACCACAGTGCCTTTTACTCGAAGTTTTCTGCCACGCACTTCGACTTTGTGGAATCAGCTGTCGCCAGCGGTATTTCCGAACAGTTACGACTTAGGGATCTTTAAAAAAAGAGTCTGATGACTCCTAGTTGGATTAGAACCCACAACACTCCGTTTCAAAGGTAGGGTTAGTACCGATTATGCTTTCAGGCATAAGTAAGCGTACACTTGCTTCGCGATAACACATCCTGAACAGTTGACATATGCCGATTTCAGTCTCATTATTAAGACTGTCTTAGTGTCCAGACCAGCATCAAATATCAATATAGAGAGAGAAGAGATAGAGGTTCGAACACGGGTCTCCTGATTTGAAGGCAGATCTCCGTATCACTCGGCTATCGGAGTTAATAATATAGCATATGACATAACATAGGTATGTATAGGCATGTCATGGCAAATTAACGTGAAAGTAAAGTAAAGTAGCATCCTGTCAATGCCCACCTCAAAAGCCTCCTTCGTAAATATCTGAGAGGAGGTATCAGGGGCCGCTGCTCCAGTGCTCCGGATTGGCGAACTTCACTTCAACTCGAAATAACATATTTTATTATTTTTTAGACAAGCAGGTTCCCTCATGATGTTACCTTCACCGCCGAGCACGTGGTAACTACAGCACTTAAAATATCTATTAACAATTTTTGTGGTTCTAGCACCGGGGATCGAACCCAGGTCTCTCCCGCTCAATTAATCTAAAGCGACTAGGCTAATACGGCTCCCGAATTAAATTATTTTCTCATTATTGTAATATTGAATAAATTTTGTATTTTGATATCGAAAATGTTCTAAATATTCACTTTTGTTTTATCACCGAATCACAAATGATCATTATAAAGACTCAAAATCCTCTAGCTATCGTGTTTCCATGCGCCTCTTCGTTAAGACCGACTAATGAACGTGAAAAAAGATATTTAGGGTGTAATTTGCTGGGATATTAATTTGTGTTTCCATTTGGATTATTACAGAAATAACGCTGCAAGAGAATTAACGTTTTTTTATCTTAATGCCAATGACCAATTAGATAAGGTTACATCTTTTAGAGTTGCAGGAAAAAAATTACACGACATAACGGTATCGTGCTATTTTTTGCTCCGGATGTCACGTTTCGAAGAAAAAAAAAATTCAAGAACCAGTGTTGTTACTCTGCGTAGCTAAAGCTACCGACCAAACTTATTATATCTGTCTGCTGCTGTTGGTATAATTATCAATACTTTTAAGTAGAAAAATAACGTGATATAACAGTATAATGTTATTTATTGCTCCAGATGTAATGTTTTGGAGAAAAAAAATTCAAGAACCAATGCTGTTCCATTGCTTAGCAAAAGCTGTTGGTATAATTATCAAGACTTTTAAGTTGCTAAGTAACGTGATATAACAGTATTCTGTTATTATTTTGCAAGAACTTGTGCTGTTTCTTAGCTGAGCAAAAACTACTGGCCAAACTTATTGTAAGTTATTCTAAGTTTGGCCATTGTCTAATGCTCTTGGCATTATGATCAATACTTTTATGTTGCACGCCTTCAACGTTATTTGTTAATCCTTCACGAATCATAACTTTAAAACAAAAGATTCCACTTGAACAAGTACATTGAAATTCAGAAAACATTTTTTTATATTACTATTCAAGTTTTTTATAGAAAATACATTGGCTTTTTTTTTCATTGGACTCTCAGCTTTTTCTTCTTCTTTCTTTTTCTCACATGGCAATGATAAAGAATGTTCTTTTACACGCGATCTTGTAAGTGAGCTTCTTTAGCTTTTCTTCGCTCGCTAACTTCCTAATTAAAATTCACATGTATTATTTTTATTTTGTGTGTCATTCTGTGATCGCCAATCAGTCTATTCAACTGCAAATCCTCTTAATGCCTAATTTCAGAATTGGACCGTTAAGAGGTTGTTTAAAAAAAGACAGATTATAGGTCTATCTATATAGATATCTATACAAATAGACAGAGCTACAGAAGTAGTTAGATTGAGATAACTGAAGATTTAAAGACTCACTTTTTACCTCTTCGGGATAGAAAGCTTCGTCACTTACCACAACCCACGGGTAGAATTAGGATGACACTTTTTATACAGCTTATTCTTAAGACGTTGTAGCCCACAGCTTTCTCATTTATACATTAAAGAAGCAGCTGGGCAAAGACTTCTCATTATTAATGTGGGTCAAAAATATCGTACCTACAACTCTTTTACAGCTAGCTAGCAAACAATAACAGTTTCGGGAAAGCGCGAATATTGCGCGTGCAAATATTTTATAGTGCAATGTTGGTATTATGAAATATCGCCTGAAACGCTCAGCCATGGGGTGGTCAAAATGAAAATTTACGCACGCAAATGAAATGGTTGTTTATAGCGTACTCTGAATGTGATTTCTGCTCTTCCTGCACGTCATACAGTTGCTAACGAAGTCCTGCAGGTAAGTTTGAAGCGCAGGTCGATCTTAAAAATAAGATATTATATATTTATAATAATATTGTGAATGATATATGTATTTATACATATACGAGTAGATAGATTATGGTATAGCCGGCTCGACCGGATTGGTACCACGGCCTCGCAGAATACCGGCGTGAAGTAGAGGCATCCTGTGCTTCTGCGTTTCGTTCGGTGATTGAGGTAAGCGGAGGCCCACACCCACTTCCCTTCCCCCTCTTTATCCTTCCCACCTCCCTAATCCCCTTGAAGGCCGGGAACGCACCTGCAGCACCTCTGGCGTTGCAGATGTACGTGGGCGACGGCAATCACTTACAATCAGGTGAACCGCTCGCTCGTTTGCCGCCTTTCCCATAAAAAATTAATATATTTATATGCATTAATATTTGTTTATATGTATTCATTCCGTTAGTGTGTATCTAAGTATAAATTCAGCAGTATGTGTTATATAAATTAAATGTTTAGTACATAGAATATCTTTAGGTTTTAGTTTAGTTAAGCTATTCATGTATTTTAGTTTATTTTACAATTTTAATGTTTAGCTCCTTATCGATATCTCTTCACGCCTCGGATTGAATGGCAGAGAATGCCAAGAGGCATTAAGTCCGCCCTTTGTAATACTTTTATAAAGGTATTTAAAAAAAAAGTTCAAATTAACATTGACCTTAAAGACTATTAGTTAATTTATTGCTATGTTTCAGTACTTTTTGCTTAGTAGGCGGTGGACTCCTTTTCTGGGAAGGTACCTCTTTACCTTCTTACCTATTTCTCACGCCAATTAGTAGTATTAGTGCTGGCACTGTTGTATACCAGATTGAAAGGTATACCGAACTAGTATAACTACAGTATCGCAGGCATTCCGTTCAGTCCTTTTGCATATAAGCTACATCACAAAAATATTTCACCAAAATTCCTCGTGACTTCATTCCCCGATAAAATTATACCATATTGTTTTTCACATCCATGACATTGTTTGTTTATTTGCAACCGTGTCTTGCATAAACGAAAACATATTGAAAAATAACATGGATTTTTTTTTTCGGAACGTTCACGGAATTATTGGCACTTTTATGGCATATGGATATGGAATACGGCCCCGGGAGTGATAAAGAAAATGTTTGACGCAGATGGTTTAACATTTGATAATTTATTTCTTTGTTGTTAATAATGTACATGTATTGATATATACATATGATAACTTGCGTACAACCTTAACCCTTGCTCGCCGGTCATTATATCCTCTGCAAAGTGGTTGATTGGTAGAGATCGCTTCTAAGCGATAAGGCCGCCAATTGCTTTTGTGTATTTTACGTTTCTTTTTTATTCTATTTCTGTTAATTGGTGTTCAATAAAGTATATTACATTCATTTCATTCGTTCATTCATTTCTATGTACGATATCGCGTTCGCTGACAACTGCTTATCTCAAGGCGCAACACGCGGCGTATGTCGCGTACCAGTAAGTTCACGATGTATAAGTTTTTGTGACAGCCAAGTTACGTTATGGGTAAAGTTGGCTGCACTTCGCCGCTTCGCCGCGCGTGCTTGTCACATTCGTGGACCGATTAAATGGAGTGTTTGGAGCTTATACACAAGTTTATTAACACAGTGTTTACAAAGCACGCCTGCGAACAATTCAAAGCTAAGCTAAACCCGTGACCGAAAATAAAGCGTGCTGTTTAAGTTTAAAACTGCCAAAAGCTTGACCTACATAATAGATATAAAGGGGAGAAAAGAAAAAGTATTTTTAATTGCAACCATAATACATGTATCATTATAATATCCTAAACCAATTCTTTATGTCTATGCTGGTAGAAAATTTTAACAAACATTATAATCTATGGTCTTCACTCTAGACGAGTCTGTACTGTGAAGACCAAACAACGATTTACGCATTAAACACTTTCCTGACAATATAGCAAGAATAATGAAGCCGTGATATGTAACTATAAAAATACTATATAGATACACTTATATGCACACTTGGCTACATATATATATAACGAACCGACCGGTTTCGCCTTTCGACATCTTCTATTGTGATGATTGTCAATCTTATGAAGTTTCAATACATCCAAGTGAATACAATCGCAAGTATAAATTAAACCATTTTTTATGTGAAAGGCGGCAAGCGAGGAAACGACTGATGGTTTGGTATTACCGTCCCCCACGTACATCTTTAACACCAGAGGAGTTGCAGATGCGTAGCCGATCTTCAAGGATATTTTTGGGATAGAGCGGAAAATTGCGAGGCGGAATAGGGGAGAAAGCCTCCGGTTACCTCACTCTTCGAATGAAACGCAGAGTCACAAGATGCCCCTACTTTACGCCGGTATAGGCATATTCGTATTCTGCGAGGCCTTGGTCAAGCCGGCCCATATATTATGACGGGCTGGTTTCCGCAACTCCACGACTGTTACGCACACAGACGACTGTTATTCGTATGGGCAGGAATATTAATAACTCGAGCCAATCGAGGTCATCGAGGAAACTCTGCAAACCCTTGAAAACCAAAGCTGGCCCATTAACAAGTAGCAAAAATCGCCGCTTGGCTCTACCACACACTAAAATATAATTGTCTATAATCTGATTACCTATGGAGTTTTTTTCGACTGTTTCTTCTCCCTCACGTTGGCTATATAATACTGAAATATACGCAGACGGTTTATTTTTAAAAGTTGATTTGTTATTTAAGTATCATTTATTTGGAACATATACAGGCAAAACAAGAAGTAAACGATTAAAATTTCGTATTAACGCATAGCTAGTGAACGACATGTAATTGTTAGTCATATTTCGAATGACCCATATTTAACTCCAAAACGCAAATCAAAAAGCATTGATATTGTAATGTTTACTTACTTTTACTTCCTTTTACTCCATCTATACCTATATGTTATTGTCATTCTGTTCGTCTTTATATTCTGTGTATCCTTTTACATTTCTTTGGTTATTCATTTAACTTATAATCTATTTGGTATTTGCATTTATTCTATATTTCAATCTCTGTTTACATATTTCTATGATAGCTGGCGTGACAATCTCTTATACTTTTAAATTAATAGCGTCTGCTAGTTGTATATTATTATTAAATTCTCTTAGTAAATGAATGGGGCTGTTATAAAAAAAGGTATTAATGAGTACTTTCTCTTGTCACACTAGAAATTGACATTGACATAAATAAAAAAAAAAAAAACCAGAGACTATCCGGAGTTGTATTTGTGGAAAGGTGCAAGTACTTAATACAATTGCCAAGGAGTTGAACATTAATAAACGGAGGTGGTTGGAGGCAACAAGATCTCTCCTACAATCGAGGAGACGGTAACTGAAAAGCCGTCTCCTTATTTGTTCTCGAGAAACCGACTGGCTCTCACCTTCTGTTCCGCGCTCGTCCGACTGACTCTACACTTATCCGTCGCTTAGGCCAAAGGATTAGTCATTATTGTGACAGTGATCGTGCTAAGTATGTACCAGTGATTATCAAACATTACATAGTTTTTTAGGATTTCTATTAAATTTATCTATGTATATTTCTAAATCTTTTACCTTACGTAACCTGCTTTACGTGACGTTGTATAGTTAACAAGGTAAACATCTTCATTGTAACGTATTTTAGATTTAATGCAATAAATCCTACGTCTTCTAACAAGGCTGCAGATCATCGTGAGTCGCGTAATGTCACGCCGGAAGGGGGGTAATCACGTCAGAGTACGCTATAAATAACAATTTTATTTACGCGCGTAAATTTTCATTAGGATCAACGCAGGCCAACGCCGGTTTCGGGCGATATTTCCTAATAATAACTAAAATAGAAATAAATATTTCCACGCGCAATACGCGCGGTTTTAAAGGAAAGTAGTGTTGCGCCGGACAACAGCTTTAATTGAGAAATATTTGTATGTTAAACATAATAATATATCGAAGGACGCATGTTTATTTCAAAAAAATTGTGTGGGAGTGAACAGAGTTCGGTTCCGACAACACCAATTGTTAATAGCAATTTTGAAAATATCTTTGTGTATAAATTCGAGGACATGAGAACTGCGCCAGCCCGCACAGAAGCAGCGTGGCGGATCCGTCCCGGCCCCAAAACCCACTCAGATATTCGAGAAGGAGGCCTTTACCCAGGATTGGGCTTTTTCAGGCTGCTTTATAATACCTGGGATAGCGGATAATCCACCCGAGTAATGGATTTCCTCACGAGTTCAAGTGTGTGCCTTGCCGGCCTATAAGGATATTTGGGAGATGAGAGGAAGGAAAAGGAGGATGGGGAGGGGGAGTAGGCCTCCGGTTACCACACTCACCGAACGAAACGGAGAAGAACAATATGCCTCTACTTCACGCCGGTATTCTGCGAGGTCGTGGTAACAACCCGGACGAACTGGCCCATTCGAGCAGCAGAAAAAGCGGCCGCTTGGGTCTACCACGCTTAAGTGCCTTTTGCTGCTGCTCGAGTAGGATGGCTCTATCAGAGTTGTACCATGGTCTTCCAGAATATCGGTGTGAAGGAGCAATAGTAGTAATAGTACCCATTTTAAAATTTTTCCTAATTAATAATTTCCGCTGCCCTCTTCTATACCCAAATAACTAATACAAATAACCTTAAATATTTGTTAGGATTCGAACCTAGAACTTAAGTCTCAGCAACCAGATACATAAACCACAAAGCCACGCGATCGCATATAATTAATCGACATCAGCGTTGTTAAGGAGACACACCACAGTTTTCTCCTGAGGTCAACCTGACCTGCAATCGGTACACCCTGTTAACTAACTGACGAGGCTCTAGCGATCCAAATATGGCGACCCCAAAACTCACAGACTAGTGGTGGGGCAAAAATCCACAACACCGGTGCGAGGGCAATTCTTACATACATGGAATGTTGACTATTGTTGGCGCTATCATGGAAAGGCCTATGTCTTATTTTTAAATAGAACATTAAATGGTTTCTTAAGATATAACTTGTGAGGTCGAGTACTCAGAGTAGACAAGGATAACAGTTGTGAATCCAACGAATATATTATATGCTTGGTTATAAATATTTATTTAAGTATATATTATGCATTCAAAATTAAATCAAAATTTTTGTTCATTGTCTTAGGAGCACAAATTTCACTTATCAAAACTCGTTCTTCTTTGATCAACCACCGTTTAGTAATGAGTTTTCACCGACAGAGAAGAAACAGGCGAAAGAAATTCCTTATATAGCTAATCAACTTTTTTTTCCAATTTTCCCGATCTAGCAATTCCCAGGGGTTAAAATCGTCCTGTACTCCTTTATATTATAATAACCCTTATTACAAAGTATTTTTTTAATAACATTTTAAAACTTATTGGTAGAAAGACTGCGTTTATTGGGATTTTGTTGTACAAACGTACACAGTGACTGACTCTATGGAGTCTAGTCTAGTCTATGGAGTTTTTACATTCTGTACATCACTAATCTTAATAAATGTCTTTATATTTTTACATTACATTGTCATAAATATTGAGAGATTAGATGGTATGTGATAATATAATCACTTATAGGATTTGAAATTAAACTTATATTTACGGATTTTATGGCGTTTAATTTATGTTATTACATTCCCGACGTGTCATAAGGTATGGTAAGATGTACTATGCAAATCAGATTTGATCAGATCGGGTTGCCAGTGTTGCAATGTTGTTTTCAAAACTTATACTTATTGACAAAAATATTTATACTACATTTGGTACTTCTTACAATACTTTATATGGCACGCATAAATAATACCGTTAATATAGATTAACCTTGACCTTCCAGACAATGTTTTTACTCCTGAAAACCCTACTTTAGTTCAATAGTTTTCGGCGCGCGTCTCGGAGGCTTCAGTCCAACCGTGGAAGGCGGTGTCGGCACGCGTCACGTCGTCGTCACGGCTCCGTCACGTGGAAGTTACGCGCACGCCACGATCCCCGTGCGGTGGGAGATGTGTTTCGATACAGTGAGATGTGATTGTCCGACGCTACAGGTGATTGTTGTGATTGGTGAGTGATGATTTGATATTTTAATTTTCTACCGAATTTATATTTCATTCAGATGTCAACAGAAATCAGCTGGTCCGTGGTAATTTGACAGATAGATAACACCTGACCCTATACTCTTTCTATTTCTCTTTCATTATATGCCTTTATCCACCTTGTAAATACATGCTTTTGTATTGTTTTGAGAAATTACCCTATATTTTTAATGCAAAAAAATCACTTTAAATTAGTTGGTCCTAAAACCCTTTTTAAATATTTCGCAAGTTAAGGAGGAAGTATTGCCTGTGACTTATGATAAAGATGGTGATGAAGTACCTATATACCGGTGATAAACGTAGTTAGCTGAGGTGTTGTGGATATCGTACAAATATTTACTTAAAAAAAAAAAAAAGCTTTCATGTCCAGATGAGTCTTTTTAGCCATTTCAGCCAGCTGTCGTCTATATATATCATATCTCGTCATATGTCTGTACACGGATCCCCTAACCACTCCACTATCGTGACTATATACATATAAATATTTGTGTTAAACAAATATTGCCTTCGCGTTTGGATGCGTAATTATCCAAATTCTCTGACTGTCAGCTGCTACCTTTTTTTTTTTTATAGAAGAAGGGGGCAAACGAGCGTGCGGCTCACCTGATGGTAAGTGATCACCGACGCCCACGAACATCCACAACACCAGAGGAGCTACAGATGCGCTGCCGGCCTTTAAGGAAGGAATAAGCTCTTTTCTTGGAGGTCCCTAAGTCGTAACTGTTCGGAAATACCACTGGCGACAGCTGATTCCACAAAGTCGAAGTGCGTGGCAGAAAACTTCGATTAAAACGCACTGTGGTGGAATGCCAACCATCTAGGTGGTATCGATGGAACTTCGAATTCTGTCGCGATGTACGATGGTGAAACTCAGCAGCTGGGATCAATCCGAACAGTTCCTCAGAACATTCCACGTGGAAAGTTTTGTAAAAAATGCAAAGAGAAGCAACATCTCTTCGCAAGGCCAAAGGATCAAGCCGATCAGAGAGAGGTTGGTCGCCGACAAATCGAGCCGCTCGACGTTGGATGCTGTCAAATGGAAGGAGTTGGTACTGGAGTGCCCCTGCCCAGAGATGAGAACAGTATTCCATGTGAGGCCGAACTTGCGCCTTATAAAGTTGCAAACGGTGGACCGGCACCGTTACATCTCATCGTATCTACAATACTAAAGGTTGTACCATAGCCAGTACAACATAGGACCTACCTTTGGACTTATATTATTTCCTTATTATCCTTAACAGCTCGTAAATAGTTCACTGCAGGACAAGGTCCTCTCCCATGAGTAGGGTTTCCCATTGGTTATCGCAGCATCGGACACCACGCATCTTAGACGTCTGCTTCATTTTAGTCTAGTATTTTTTGGGAATGGTTATCCCGCCAGCCAAGAGTCGCTACCCTTTACAATTTACAAAGCTTTTCCCTTGGTCGTGTCTTACCATACCCACGGGAAGAAAGGGGCCGTGGTACGATAGACATATTCTATACCACAAGGTAATGCTTATTTAGACTATGTTTACTATATAAACTCGATGCAATACGAACCCTCAGCGATACAGCCATCTGTCTGTCATTCACAGAGAATATTGTAGTCAGAGAATGTTACAAAGCATAGGACATTGCCCTGATGTGTTCTAGATTACTGACTATTATGCATATCAAGACCATTTAGATTCTCTGTTAAAGTAGATTAGGGAATGTTGCATATGAAATTAGTTTACATCTACTACAGTAAAATATTATTTTGATTTATTTAAATTTAAAAGAATATTAACAATGCTATTAATGTGTGCGGTTTTATTTATTCTTTTAATTATTAAGGGACCTTTGTTTCCAAAGAGAGCGTTATCTTGCTTGAAATAAAAGCACTATTTAACTTATTTGATATAAGCGAAAGAATCATTGGTGAATAATTATATTTTCCAATATAAATTTTGCTGCATTGTGTGTGGTTTAAGGGGAATATACTACTACCTTTACTCTCCTTGGCGATTGTTGCGATTATGCCAACTTCTCGTC
This sequence comes from Bhutanitis thaidina, assembly GCA_029286595.1. Classification (NCBI taxonomy): domain Eukaryota; kingdom Metazoa; phylum Arthropoda; class Insecta; order Lepidoptera; family Papilionidae; genus Bhutanitis; species Bhutanitis thaidina. Next base: position 1,548,395 of record JAGSMS010000022.1, read on the forward strand.
AAGGCCTATGTCCTGCAGTGAACAATTGATGGGCTGTTTTTATTGGCATTTTCATGAACATGCCGATGTCCTGTTGTGCCTATGTCCTGCAGTGAACAATTGATGAGCTGTTTTTATTGACATTTTCATGAACATGCCTATGTCCTGTTGTGCACATGTCCAGGCCGTCGTTGAAAAACTAAATGTTTCAATTTTAAATACCAAAATTATAAAACAAAAAAAAAGCAGATTTCTGAACAGGCAACTCTGATGTAATAAAAATGTAACACTAGTATTTTGTGTTCTTTTTTTACTGACTTTACTCTTTACAAATCAATGTCAAAGTCAACATTTTTACAAAAAAATAAGCTTGTTCAAAGTTCAAAATCTACACCGATTCGAAAAACAGGACCTTCTCATAGGAGAACATGCAAAAAACTCAACCTTTTTTAAACGCCATATTACAATGGTTTTTACAAATTATAATAAATCAATGCAATGTCAAATGCGTATTGACATATATCAGACAGTTGAATTGCAAGTGCATATTAAGAACTATTTCGCCAAAAATAAATATGTATAACTTGACATTGGCAGAATTCGTAATAACGAGATTGTCACTAAATGAAAAAAAAATAACAATATGTATAAACGAATAGGGTGTGAAACATACAAACGTACTTTATCAGAGAGAAACGTACTCAGTGAAATTGTTATTTAGCTGTTATATATTCATCGTCTGCTTAGATCGTAGAGAATAATAAGCGAACTGGAGTAAAGACGTAGCAACGTCAAACAGTGCACAGTAATATGCATATTGCACGTGTTTACAATGCATCAGACTAGGCAGCTGAGCAAATATGGCGGCCGCGGCGTAAATAACCACCTTAATTGCATCGTTAGACGGCGGGGATGTGTTATTTCTCTCCTAACCGTCGGGAGGGTCAGTGAATGAAGTTTCTTGTATGTTAAAACGGCAACAGTGATTTCGATTTCAAATTTCAGTTTATACATTGATATACATTTTAAACTAACTCTGCACGCATGTTACTCTATAATTAATATTTTGGTAAATATAGAAAATATTTCTCGATAATTTAAGATAAGGAAGAGCGGCGTCTCCTGGCACAGGCACTTATCTGCTTAAAAGGAGTCGCCAGATAATCGTTACATGTATTCTCTGTGTTTACGGAAATAAAGATATTTTTATTTTTATTTTTAATACATATATCCTATCGATAGATCGACAAGAACGTTCATAGAAACACGATGTTCCGAATTTTGTCTCGCCGCTCACTGTCGCCATCTAGTGTCTGGGCCGCGTAATGCATAAGAACGGCTCATGTCACTTGATCACTCGTAGGACACGAACTACTAAATTAATAACTGAATATAATTTTAAATGTTTTATTTCATAACGTGATACGTTTTAAAGTTATTATGTTATATTATTCAAATACAAGTATCAATGTAAATAAAATGTAACTAGGTAAATTTGTATGTGATAACGATAAAATAAATTGAAATTACTTCAACGCAGTACTCTGTATCAGTCAATAAGATTCATATTTGGTCTACGCAAGTATGATCATTTTTCACATTTTCGTACTAAGCTCTAGTGGCTACCTATTCCCCTTCGCCGGAATACTCATATTCTTTTTCTTCTATATAATATGTTGTATAACCCTTCTTGCCCTTCATATCTTAAGCAACGTTTTGAATTCCTTTATGGTTCTCATTCACGGTTTTTGAGGTCATCGGAGAATTTGAAATCAAGAATGCCAGTTCACAGCACTAAATTTTTGGACAGATCATTCTCTGTACAAGCTGTCCGTCTATGGAATGCCCTACCGCTATCGATTTTTACCAGTTTTTAAAAATCTCGTCAAGGCCTACTATCTATCTTTGTAACTTCGGTTATTTAGACAGTTCTTTTATATTTGTATTGATTTAGTCTATTTATGTATATGTATACATATATAATAATTATTTATAAAATGTGTATGTATTTCTATAATGTGTGTATATTATTTTTTATGTACTTTTTATATCAATTGCTTTTATGCAACTTCCAAATTCATTTATAACAATCCTGTCCATCCAAAGGTTGTCTGGAAGAGATCGCCTTTAGCGATAAGACCGCCCATTGTTCCACCTCTCATGTCTAATTACGTTTTTGTACTATTATATTATTTTCCTGTTCTTGGTGTGCAATAAAGCGTATACTATCCATCTGTCATCTACTCTGTCATAGGCACTAAGTAAACAGAGATGTGAATTGGCACAGTGAGCAAACGCCTCATCTAGTACGTACGTAAGTACATATATAGATCGTGAATCTATATCGTTCGTTGAATGTATATGGTTTAATTTGATAGAACTTATGATGAATTCGTAGTAATAAATTGTTGATGTATATGAGCGAGGGAACCAGGGCAGGAGGGTATAACTGGTTATAATATATAAACGCACTCACACCTGTCACCCATAGGGATAGGCAGACATTACAGGCAGATTTTCACTTGACATAATTCAGCGGAGATAAAAGGTGTTCCCCAATGTGAAGAATGGAGAGCCTCTACTTAAGGTTTGCTTCCGGTTGGTACCTTGGGATTATTCATGGCATGTCCCTTAATTATAAGTGTCCCAACAACGTCACCTACAACTGCCGAAGGGTACTGTCAGATCCCCACTTTGTGGCATATGATACTTCGGATTTTTTGGATAGTGATTACCGTTGCCCACGTACATCTGCAACACCAGAGGTGCTACAGGTGCGTTGCCGGCCTTTCAGGGTATTTGGGAAATGGGAGGGAGGACGAGGAGGGGGTTGGGGAGGAGAGTGGGCCTCCGGTTACCTTAATCACGGAACGAAACGCAGAAGCACAAGATTCCTTCACTTCAGGCCGGTATTCTACGAAGCCGTTGTACCAAACCGGTCGAGTCTGGTTATTCAAGCAGTAGAATTCTATAATTTTTTTTATGCCACTGCAAAAAATATGACTGGCTGTGTCTCTCAATCTCATCACTTTGTATGTCTTGTAAAGAAAATCACCTACCTGGTATCCACGATGGTATCTTCGTATGAGTCTTCTTCATCAGACTGTTGCAAATCCAATGCTGGACACAGGCTTCTTCCAAGTTGATCATGATACTTTAATGTATGGGGTATATATACCATTTTTCCCAAAAAGCCAACCTCAGCTACAAGTGCTACACCTTGTTATCTATCAAGTGAGACTCTGGTAATAACTCGAACGATGGCAGGAAAGCCACCCTTATTATAAGGTTAGCGGCACTGAGCTCACCAACCCGCTTGCGTAGCGTGCTGAGTATGGGTCACACATTAATCTCGCTTTAGCAGGCGGTCTCTTGGCGAGGCCTATGTTCAGCAGTGGACTTAAATAGACTGATAAAGGAATAGAATGAAAGATTGGTAATTGTCATGTCCTTCTAATCGATCACGGCCTCTATGCGTGCAGTGCCGTAAATTTACGCACAAGTACAGAGGAATTTACTTTTACTTTCTCATATCCGATGTAAAGCTCATGCGATGAGATTAATCAAGCGGTCCGATTTGATTTCAGAGACACGGGACGAACACTGTATTGTGTTCCACCAGACCAGAACATAAACAATTTTTGTTTACGCACAAACACTAAATTTGTCTGGAATTTGAGCCCAGGATCCATGCAGCAATCAGGTACTCTAACCAGACGGTCGCCAAACGCGAGTATACATACAAACAAACATGCAATCATTCGTTATTATCTACAGCTATCGTATATCTATAGGTATCAAATGCTGATGTCAGATACCCGACACAAAACAATACAACCGGACCCCAATTCCTGGCTTTCGCTGAGATTCGAACCTAGGCCCCACGGCTCGTGTTCCTGGGCTCCAATCACGCGGTCGTGATATGAATTATTTATATTATTTCTATTGGATTCATGCCATCCAATCGTCGACACATTTCGAATTTATGATTCCTTGGTACATCGTTCCCAGTTCGTGTCGGTGTACGAGTATGAAAGAACAGGTGTACCGCAGGGCGTTCGTTATCCAAAAGTGTTATCTGGGACATTTTTTTCATTCAATATGGCCGCGGCGTCTCATAAAGATCTATTGGAATATAAATTCCAAATCGAATGGGTTTGTCTCTAGCGTACATTACCATAACTATTAAAATTGTAGCCGGCACCGCTGTGTCGAGGCGTGCCTGCACTGTCAGCGTTTTATAAGCAGGACTACTGACTGACTCCTATCGTTGGGAGTAAATATTTAAATTATCGCTGAAAAATTTTATTTTTGTTCTGTGACGCAAAGTAGCAGCCTGTAGGTGTCCATCTGCTGGCCAAAGCCCTTCTTCTCAAATATCTGAGAGGGTTTCTGGAGGCGGGAAAGGCCCGCCAGGTTGCTCCAGTGCCAAAATAAAAAATGTTTATAACTTCTCAGACAAGCAGGTCAGATTCATAATATATTATATTTCATAATTATTATTATTTCTTGTAATAGTGTCACAACACATTTTAGTTCTTTTATACCGTAATGAATCATCATTTCACCCTGTCACAAGTCCACTGCTGAACATAGGCCTTCCTCAAAGATTGCCACAAAGCTTTTTCTTTTTCTTTTTCTTTTTTTTTTAAATACGTTACCTTCCGCTGTAGCAATTTCTCCTGTATCGCGGAGGCAGTTTACATACATGAATTGCACACGGACAAACACCCAGACCGGGAACTATTATTTGTAGTCCATACAAATACTAGTCCCGTGAGGAAATCGAACCCGTGACCCAAAGCGCCGCTGCTAAACGCTTAGCCACTACGCCACCGAGCCGTCAGCCACGGAGCTCGGCCCTGAGCCACCTTAATCCACCGAATTCCCGCAACACTGCGCAGGTCCTCACTCCATTTCGTGGGGGTCGTGCAACACTGCCTTTGCCTATACGTGGCTGCGACTCAAGAACTTTTTTCCCCCAACGGTTGTCAGTTCAGCGAGCTATGTGGCCGGCCCATTTCCACAGCTTGCTGAACCTTACGGATATGTCGGTTATCTTAGTTCTACCGCGGATCATCGTTGCAGACTCTATCGCGCAGAGAAACATAGCCGAGCATAGGCTTTTCCATAGAGCGCTGAGCAACTTTGAGCATCCTCATACGGTCTGCAGTGAAGGACCAAGTCTCAGTTCCGTATGTCATCACTGGCAAAGCCTCGCAATTAATACTTTCATTTAATTATCCATTACCTATTTTAGAAATATGTTGTATAACTAGTACATGCGATAATAATAATTGTCAATATGTAGGCGTTTCACCGAATGACAACAATCCCAAGCTATAAATTATGAATTTCATATTCTCATAGAAAATAAACAATGTGCTATCTGGTTGGATGGTAAACAGACACGCTTCCATTGGAAACCCAACTTTATCACCTATCCCTTCATGTTACGTGGAAGGGTGGAGGGAGGGGTGCGTGGGAGGCGTAGGAAAATTGTGACGTTCTCGTGTCTACGAAGTTACTGGTTCTATAAAACTTTTTTGGCGAAAATATCGAAACGTCAAGATATTTTGTTAGATCCTTTGTACGATTGTCAAGTAAAGTAACCTGTTTGTGCTTTTGAGAAATAATAATATTTGAAAAACATCATAGCCTTGTGATTTTAATTAAATGTAATATTTTTGTTAGAACTCAAACAAAATACATATTTATACGTGATAGAGTCGTGCGGCAGTTTTTGATGCTGCTCGAAATGGGCCGGCTCGACCGGTGTAGTACCACGATCTGTGTTTCGTTTTGTGAGTTAATCGGAGGTCCACTCCACTATCTCCCCTCCTCTTCCTTACTCCACTTCCCCCTACATGGCGGACAATGCACCTAGAGCTCCTCTGGTGTTGCAGACGTACGTGGGCGACGGTAAACAATTACCATCAGGTGCGCCACTTGTCGTTTGCCTCCTTTTATAAAAAAAATAATAATACACTGATAGTAAAAGTAAAGTAGCAGCCTGTCAGTGCCCACTGCTGGGTAAAGGCCTCCTTCGCAAATACATCAATATCAATAAAGATGCTGTAGGAGCCGGGAAGGGCACGCCACGCTGCTCCAGCGCGTGTTGGCGGGCTTCATATATCTTCGAAATAATATTTTTTGGGGTGCTCACTTTAGTTTCATAGAGAACGAGTGACCAGGGTTCGATCTCCGGTGCCAGCACCACGAAAATTTTTAATAGCAATTTTAAGTGCCGTACCACGTGTTCAGCGGTGAAGGAAGTCATCGTGAGGAAACCGGCATGTCTGAGAAATAATAAAATATATATATTTCGAAGCCCACCTACCCACACAGTAGCAGAGAGGCGAGCCTTCCTGACACCAAAACCCTTTAAAAAATATTTGAGAAATAGCTTACAGGCAGCTACTTTAAACCGAATAAAATAATAACTATAGATCTCTGACCACCCTAAGATATACGGCCGTGTGTGCGCATAATTAAATTTTTTATATTACGACACAACTTTCATTTTCTAATTAAACATTTGTTGTTGTCGTTTATGATACATGAATTCTATTACGTATTTGGCGTAAGAAGAAGCAAATCATGTTTCCACGTTCCACAGAATGCGTCACGTTTTGTTTCAAAAAAAATCAGTAACAACATTTCTTTTATTTCACATATTCGGCGACTATCTAATGGCGTACCGTCAGGTGAGGCTCCAACGAAATACCCGCTGCGACAGCGCCCAATATCAAATCTGTCTACAGTCGCTAGATATCGGTTGGACCTTGGAATGGGACAATAGGTGAGCTTTATTTTGAACCGAAGGTCGCTCCGATGTCGATGTTGATGCGTGCTACAAGCTAATACAAAACGTAATCACCGGGCCGTAAGTAATTTTCCATCCAGTACGGTATCGAAAACTAACGATCAGATGAATGTGAACCAATAAGATATAACGCTTTATATTTGGCTATCAGCGACATTTATTTGCGAATGGCATTAAATGGGTAGCGGTATGGAAGTCGTAGGTATCATTAGGCCTTTAAATTACTATAATAGTTAAATTATCTTTGATAATTGAGTGCTGGCGTGCACTATAAGTTCGTGTTCTTGTAATGGTTATGGATAATATTTCTGAAGATTTAAACAATACTAACTTCTCTTTGTTAATGATGTGATATCGTACATTCATATCGTTTTGTAAGTGATAGAGCCAAGCGGCGGTTTTAGCTGCGGCTCGACCGGATTAATACTATGACCTCGCAGAATACCGGGGTAAAGTAGCGGCGTCTTGTGCTTCTGCGTTTCGTTCGGTGAGTGAGGTAACCGAAGGCGCCTCCCCATTCCACTCCTTATCCTACCTCCCATCTCCCAAATACACTTAAAGGCCTGCAACGCATCTGTGGCTCCTCTGGTGTTGCAGATGTATGTGGGCGTCGGTATTCAGTTACCATCAGGTAAACCACCTATTGCTCGTTTACCGCCTTTCCCATAAAAAAAAAAAATTAAATGTTTGTAAATATATTCTATATAAAAATATATTCCCAAAGTCGACAACTTTATTTCCCACCCACTTTAAGTTAAGTTAACTCACCAACCGCAAAATTTTTGAATTGGTAAGTATGTTGTATCAATAGGGAAAAAACTAGAGATAGGATTTCTAAAGTAATTTGGCTATCAGTTCATTTTGGAAAAGGGGTCTCTTGCTAAAAATTGTTTGGGAATCACTGGTTTAGACAATAGAATATCTTTAGGGGTCAGTTTAGTCAAGATATTTATGTATTTTTGTTTCATTTACAACGTTTATGTTTTGCACCTTTTACAATATCTCTCGTATAAATTTAAAGTTTAAATAAATTAATAAATAAACGTTTAGCCATTGTGAGGACTTCTGTCTCGTGAAGGAGTTTTAACCGAAACTATGGAAGTAAACAAACGGTTATTACGAAGCAAATATTGTGTGCGAGACAGACTAGCGAATCGTAGGTTCCCTACGGAACCCTAACATAAACCACTCACGCTTTTTACCCATTGGGATAGGTATAAATTACTAATTATCATTATAGATAGAAAGTTGGCGGTGACGAGCATAGTCGCAGGGTTTGCTTATGTCCCGGGTAAAATAATATAGAAAAGTATTTATTACAATATTCGAAAGGGTGTTAGAATCGGTAAAGGTCCGGCGCGTTGTTAATTTCACTTGCACACATGTCCTCGAAATATATAGGACGATATAGACGTGATAAAATGTAACGAAATTTATTTCTTTTCTCCGCTTTCTTTGCCCGTCTATCTCTCTGGCCGCACACTTAAAGGCTAATGCGAATCAGCCAACTTCCTGCAGCCAGCATCACGGCGTTTTTGGCAGTGATTCATGATTTGTTTTGGCTATGAAACGACGCCGACCGTTTTTAAACGAGAACCCCTAACTGACTAATGGACTCAATACTTTATGAGCATTAAATTTTTTGGCTCAAAACCACTGACTGTTTGGATTACTCGGAACTGTTTGATAATTTGTGATAAATTTGTTATTTTTGAAATTTAAATGTCGTGAGATTGAATTTTTTACTATATATTTTTTTTATAGGAAAGGGGGTAAACGTGTGCTGCAGGTGCGTTACCGGCCTTTAAGGATATTTGGGAGATGGGAAGGAGGATGAGGAGGGGGAGACGGGGAGTAGGAGAGGGCCTAATAGAAACATAGAAGTATAAAATATTTCTATTTCAGGCCGGTATTCAGCGAGGTCGTGGTACAACCCCGGTCGAGCCGGCCCATTCGAGCAACAGCTAAAGCTGCTTGGCTCTACCACGTGAACATTTATTCAATATTCCACTTGTCTATTGATTTAAATTTATTTACAAGTATAAATTGTTCATACGCAAAAACAAATTTTTCTGTGGTAAATAATTGCCTATAACCTGCCCGGGGTCCTTCACACGGTTTGTTTGAAGCTGGTAGCAGATTTGATGGGGAACAATAAATATGTAAAGTAACCTATAAGTGTCTCAATACAGGCCAAATGCCTACTGCCCAATATTTGAGGGGGTGATGGAACCGTATAGGGTCCACCACGCAACTCCTGTACGGGTTGGCGGAATTCACGTATGTTCCCGAATGTAGCTCATAATATTGCAAACCCTTCTAGAGTCATTAGTCCTGATATGACTTTTGACAATATCATTTCAATTGTTTGAAAGTTCACGTTCAAGTTCACTAGAATGGTATATTATAAGTTACCGTTACTTGTTAAAAGGAATTGAACAACAATTGAAGAACCGATCACTCTCGGGACCTTCTTCAAAATGACCTAATATGCTGCTTTGTATTAGAACTAAAAATGACCAAGGAAAAGCTCCTGGCAATCTCCGGGACTGGAGAAATGACATGAAAGCAAAAAAGCCAATGGGCCGGCCACATATATCGCTACAAGTTATAACGGCAAACGCAGTGTAGGACGACCCACACAAGATGGAATGACGAATTGCGCGGTGTTGCGGGAGGTCGATGGATACAGGTGGCTCAGCACCGAGCTTTGTGGCAATCTTTGGGGAAAACCTATGTTCGGCCATGGACTTGTGGATGATGATAATGATGAATCTCCGGGAATAAGTCCGGATACGAGGCTCGCCAGCCGACACGTTCTATCTCCCGAATATGCGAAAACTGGTTTACCGAATTGAATTGAATTGCGACCAAATCCAAAATCACTGCCACACCCTATAAGCTCAAAAGGCGTGACTGTTCACATAGAACTTTTAATCTAAAACTCCATGTGTTTTCCAACTAATCCGGTTCAGTCATAATGAAAAACCGCCGACCGTCTTTCATGAAATAAGCATGACTATAGAAAATCCGCGACTAAGGGGAAACGCCGACGACCCTGAAAATATAAAATTCTGATTTTAATAAAATGCAAATGGCATGTCTCGCTTCCGCGACGTCTGATGGAACGACAGATGTCTTCCAAGTCGCTTAATGCCGGCACTTTGCTCGTGTGTTTCCGCTTGTGATTTCGGTTCATGCAAATCACTTGCAATTAGTGCGCGTGAAATCTAATTTAAACGCTAATTTTATTATAGGTAAAGAAAAAAGTAAGTAAATGCTTCAATATTTTTTTTTTATTGTGGTAGAGCCAAGCGACGGTTTCTGCCGTTGCTAGAACGGGCCGGCTCGACCTGGGTATTGGCCACGGCCTCGCAGAATACTTGCGTGAAGTTGGGACAACTTTTGCTTCAGCGTTTCATTCGGTGAGTGAGGACTTATCATCAGGTGAGCCGCTAGCAAATTTGAACCCTGTTTTCTTAAAAAAAAAAGGAAACACTGTACCTCACCTGCAGGTGGTGCAACCAGTGCTCCAAATTCTTAGGACGTTTGGAAGTTGGTGAAAATTTAATTGAAAGATTCCTTTATACTCTACTATTACTATACACATACACAGACACAGAGAGAGGCCAAGCTAATAATACAGTGTGTTAAAAAGCTTAACAATTAAAGGATATAAGTAATAATAAAAAGCATTTGAATAAATAATGAATCAAAAAGAAGACGTCAAAAATGTTGACGAAATTTTTCCAGAACTAAACAATTAAGACATTGGACGTGCCGAAGTGCTAAGGTGTAATGCATTGCTATCATTAATCTGCCAACATGGGTTGTGACAACGCCCGCTTTAGTTCCATAGAGCGCGATTGATCTGGATTCGATTCCCGATGCCGTGACCACTTAAATTGTTAACAGCGATTTTAAATTCCAAATTTACCATGTGCTTGACGCTGAAAGACAACATCGTGAGGAAACCTGCATTTCTGAGAAATATTGTTTCGAGGACGTGTAAAGTCCACCGACCCGCATTGGAGCAGCGTGGCGGACCTTCTCGTCTCCAAAACCCGCTCAGATATTTGAGAAGGAGGCCTTTGCCCAGCTCTGGGCATTTACAGGCTGCTACTTTACTTTTAACACAAAATGTTACAAGCTCTCCTATACATTATATTTCGAACAGTTATCTGTTTTAGACGTAGATAAAGAAGTCCTATTACAGCATTATCCTATTTTAGTTCATGCTGTATAGCCTCTCCACGAAAGAGCAAGAAAGAACATTTCTTAAAAGGTTTGCCCATCATCACCTCGCACGGTTGGTGACTTTAGTCCTGGTACCCTCGCACTCTGTGGTATTTAGGTTTGGAAAATTGGGATGGATAATGCGCTAACACTCGGTCGCCAGAGCTTCGTTTGTTTGCAGGCAGCACGTGCAGGTGAGGATTGTTTTTAGAGAAAGAGATGGATATTTTCCCCTTTACACACAGACAGATCTACTTAGAAGGTTCAGAAGAATAACAATATAATTTCTATTGTAGCGATACATCAGTTGTTCTGAGTTATATACGTTAGAATTGAAACTACCATTTACGGATATTATCGCGTTCAATTTTGCTTCTATATATACCCGACGTTTCGAATGCTTTACAGCTGCCCTGGTCACGGGCGCACTGAGGTGTTAGACGTCCAGATGTCATTAACTCTGGCTCCCTTCAGCTTTTATTTATTATTATAGTCCGATCTTTATAGTAGTAGAGAGATATATGATGGTGTTTTCCTCTGGCATAATCTCAGAATTTCAATTGTTTTAAAAACTTATTTAATGGTATTCAAAAAAAAATCATGTCCACAGACCTACATAAAATGCGGTTAAACATGAAAGATTTTTTTTAAACTTATGTTATGTTTTAAAAATTCGGCAACTATAGGCTATGTTTTAGATATTGATTCGATACAGGGCCAGCGACGGCGTCTGGCGCTGCGAATGACAAATGCATGCTTTATTCGTTCGCGAACAGATGTATACAATACTATAAATCTGCTCACGATGCCTGTTTCCGATGTGCCGTGAGTTATTGCCTCTACTTAAGGCTGATTCCTCACGAACATTTATTTACGAGTATTTACGGTTAGGGCTTTATATTGAAATGATGTTTTAAACTTACTACTTGGTTGGAAATGCATAGTGTGAAAAACATTTAAGTGAATTTACTTATTCATCAACTTGCCTAACTTCAATGTTGGATATAGGCGCGATTAGACGCTGGGGAAAGACTTCACATGTAATTTTCGTAAGAGTGTTTTGTAGCATAGCGGATAAACCCCCTGTATAATATTTACATCCTAATTTTCCCATAAATTACTTAGTAACCTGAGTTAAGCTGAAAACCAGTAATCCGTTAAGTAAAAGGTTTGCCATTTTATTTAACAGATCGATTAATAATTAAAAAAAGGTCAACAGTCTTGTTAACTATCGTTATATTCTAGTACAGTATTGCCAAGATGCTAGTTATGTCAAGTCTGAGAACATGCACCCTTTCTGGATCTGTCTTTTGTCCAATCTGGAAGCCCCATCGTATTATATTATTAAAGTTGAATCCAGTGTTTGTGCTGTACTCTGCTACTATTTCTACCACAGTAAGGATGTAACGCAGTGCCATCTGATGTTGAGTAAATAACATTTAAATAACTAATATATTATTAGTGGTAGAGCCAAGCGAACGCTTCTGTTGTTGCTATAATGGGCTGGCTGGATCGGTGTGGTACCACTGCCTCGCATAATACCGGCGTAAGCATCTTGTGCTTCTGCACTTTGTTCGGTGAGTGAAGTATCCGGAGGCCCACACCCCTCACCCCCAACAATCATCCTCGTCATCGTTTCAATCCCCCAAATATCCTGAAAGGCCAGCAACGCACCTGCACCTCCTCTGGTGTTGCAGATGTACGTGGGCGACGGTAATCACTTACCATCAGGTGAGCCGCTGGCTCATTTGCCCCCTGTTCTCGTAAAAAAAATATCATACTGGTAAGTACTTCAATATTCTATGTTAAGGCGTTAGAACAAATACTAGATTTTTGGACGAAAACCAATTTCATCTACGATGACTTTAATCTAGATAAACTTGGAAAGTTGAACATTATCTAATTATAAAATTTGATCCAAATCGTCAGAGCCGTTGCTGTTGAAACCAATTTCAATGTTAGGAGAAATCGCTACCATTGCAATAAAATTTTAACTAGCTAAAGATCGTCACAATGGTTGGCCTTGAGCAACCTGCATACATCAATTTTTCGCAATACCGTGGGTCATCACACACTAGATTTGCCAGTACGTGGTCGCTATCCGTCAACACTTGGAAATCATTATCTGCATACCCATTGGGGTATGATTTGCCAAATATATTTTATGGTACACAACCAACCAAAAAGTTAATAACTAAACTAAAACGAACGTAAATGGAAATACTGAAAAATGGGCTCGGTGAACATAGCATGTGCCTAATAGCCAGCCAACATTTGCATTTCCACAGTAGCAATAACATCGTCTGACGTAAAATATTTTAATTTAAACGAAACAATTATATCAGTATTTTAAAGAGTGGATGAAAAACATTTAATGGAATCAACTCGGCGCACGGAACGTGTGCACTTCGACGTAATTCCACTATTTCGCAGGCACTTAGGCCGTGTAAAGTCGACTGTTGTATTTTATAAGTACTCGACATGCTTTTGAAGGCAACGTCGTTAAAAGCCCGCGTTTGTTAAAGCGATTTCAACTATTCACCTACGCGAATTCACCAACGCGAACGCTATTAACTGCTATATATAATGTTATAACGTAACGAGGCATTCGTTTCGTGTTAAAGGATCTTTTCTTTCTTTTTTTGTCAGTATGTAAAAAAATCACCGGTAGGCATAGAACTCTCTGTGATAGAGCCAACAAAATCCGGCATGCCTGGAAGATTTGCCCCTATTCACCACGCCGGGTATTTCTAAATTATTGTATTCCAATTTCCTATTCCATCTCATAATAATGCGTCTTTACTAAATCCGAAAACTTCGAAGACACGTATGGGGGGCGGGGGATGGGGAGGGGGGGAGGAGGATAATAAGTAATTAAAATCATATCACGTCTTCGGAACATCTTGAAATTATTCTCGTGCTTACTATAGGCTTAGCTAACTTCCAGTAACCTGCTATGTTCTGGATATTAACTAGTGTGTTGTAAGCGTGAGTGACCAAGGTTCGATTCTCGATGCCCGCATCGATCAAATAGTTAAGTGAAATTTTAAATGCTGAATATACGACGTGTTAGGCATTAAACGAACACATTGAGATGTAAAATAAATTAAAAATTCGTGGACATGTCAATTCCGCCAAATCGCATTGAATTAGGATAGTTTGTACTTCCCTGCTTTAAGACTGTCTGGAATATTTGAGAAGAAGTCTTTGCCCAGCTCTGGACATTTACAGGCTGCTACTTTAGTTAATGATAACAGAAACATTACGTAAACAACTCTGAAGTTTTATAAACGTCTTTATATCTTTTTTCTAGGCATTTGTACGGGCTCCGTATATGCCGTCTGTCCTTCCGTCCGTCTTTCAACCTTTAAACGGCTGTATCTTTTGAATCGTAATAGGTAACTGGTTAAAATTTATACAGAATATGTGTTGTTTATATCGACTATCCTTACTAATAATAAAAATTTAAAACTAACTAACCCCTTTTAATAATAAAAACCGGCCAACTGTGAGTTAGGTACGCGCTAAGGATCCCGAACTCAATGAAAGAAAACACATTTAATTTTTGGTACATAACACAAATATATTTTGTGGTTGTACGAATCCGGTTTTTTTTATTCATCAGCCCACGTAAGTCCACTGCTGTGCGTAATCTTTCTTTACTACTATTTTAGAGAAACTTATTGATATTTTTCACATCCTTACTTACTCATAATCGCGACTTTCCAACGATTTATATAACTGTTTATCTGTGTTAATACAACTAGAAACAAGCACATATAGACGAGTAAACTTGGCACTATATCATGTTTATAACTCATATTACCAATTTCCTCCAACTTTCGGTCAAGACATTATTTCAACATAAATCCCGTCGACATTATCTGATATACCTTTCTGGCGATCCCATAAACCAGTCTCACATGCGCCGATCTTTCTCCACCACGTGTTGGCAACGCTCCTGTTGTGTTCCGAACTTCAACTAACTTCATGGCTTGCGGCGGACAGCGAAGTTATATATATTTGTAAAGCTGTATTTATTAAATCTATTTATCCTTGATTATAGTAAAGTTAGTTTTCATTTTATTATTGTTACTGATATTTCTTAAGCTATGTACAATATTGTTGAAAATAACTTTCCCCGTATTTATACGAATGTCCGTACATCACTCGACACACAGGCCCACTGAAAACCAGCGCTGTAGTCTCAACTGCATTAAGCTGAGTGTGGTCTGTTTGCCCCATGCGCCACGCAACGCGTCTAGAGGAGGCAACGTTAAACATTGTTTGTGTAAATAACTGTTTGATTAAATGTGTTGCAATGTTTGTTTTGTTATCAAATGGCGTATTTGTGCAATAAATGTTTCTTTCTTTCTTTCTTAAAGGTGCTTATAACCTTTTTTTGCCAGCGAACCGAAAGCAATTTCGGTGGCGCACAGTCGCCCCACTATTACGCGCTACGATTTACTCCTTAACCATTTAGATCTGTGTCTTATCGTAATGAAATGAATGCGAGATCGCCGGACGAGATGCAACGATTGCGATAATTCGTGAGTTCTTCCCGCTGTACTTGTGAAATAAGGTAATCGAGGAGAGGCGATGGAACGCCCAAGCGGTTCACCTGATGGTTACTGATTAATAAAATCGCTCGCGTACGTCTGCAACACCAGAGGAGCTGCAGATGCGTTGCCGACCTTTAAGGGTATTTGGGGGATTGGAGGGATGTCGAGGATGATTGTTGGGGGTGAGGGGTGTGGGCCTCCGGATACTTCACTCACCGAACGAAGTGGAGAAATGCACAAGATGCTTACGCCGGTGTTCTGCGAGCCAGTGGTACCACACCGGTCGAGTCAGCCCATAAGAGCAACAACTGAAGCGTTCGCTTGGCTCATAGTATGTTTGGCGGATGGGAGAGAGGATGAGGGAGGGGTGAGTTGGCCTCCGGTTACCACATTCACCGAACGAAACGCAGAAGCACAATATGCCTCCACTTCTCGCTCTGTTCCAGCCAGCTCATTCGAGCAGCAGCTACCGTTTGGCTGTTCTCTTTCTAATACTATAAACAGTTCTCAGCTGCGCATGAGATCTTATAATTCCGCAAGTGGAGGCACACCTGCGGGTCATAGGCCTCTCCCATACGAAGTTAATCGCCATGCTGGGCAAGCGGATTGGCGTTCGCAGTAGGCAGGCATCGATCTGCTTATTTTTGGTCAGGTATTTTTCGAGTAGGTTATCACGCTATCTGTGGCTTTTACTTTAGTCGCGTCTTACGATACCAAAGGGGGGGGGTTTCATTTATGTTTTGAAATCTTGTCCAATCATCATTTGCTTTTGTTGTTGACTGTACGCCCAAATACAGAGGCACGCCGCACGTGAATTCTGTTGACATGGTGCTTTAAAATATGTGTTCCATTTAATTTTCGTATCTCCAGACGATATCGCTCGCTTTTATCAAGAATTGGGCTTCACGGCGGCCGGGGAACATTTATTGAGGGGCCGGTGCCAAGAAATCGGCCTAAACGCTATCTCGAGTCCCCACTTGCTGCATCACCTCCGCTACTGGAATTATTCGAACGGGCTTACACGTTATTCTCTTACGCGGTTCGAGGAAGATTAAATTATGTAAGACGATATATATAATTTTAGTGGCTTGACCTTTGAACTTTTTATAGTTGAAATGAGAATATTTACAGATTTTAATCAAGTTTAATTTCAGCGTTACAGCGTTCTTGGTTACAAGAAGATTATAGATAGACAGACAGAGATAGACGTTTGACGTCCTGATGTCATAGTCAACCCGGACCACAGTCTGATGTTTCATTATTGGTTTTTGGTCTTTATATCTTCGCAATAAGAGCACATAGTGTCTTGAGGACGTGCATTGGTGTGCGCGATTTAATTTTATTTATCATGAGATCCCGAGCCGTAGGAGGCATTCAGCCATCTCTTCTATTGATAGGTTGATTTTTAATTGAACTTGTTTTTATTATTATTTTTTATAGCCCGAATCATCTTCATCAACTTTAACGTGGTAGAGCCAAGCGGCGGCTTTTGCTGCCGCAGGAATGGGCCGGCTCGTCCGGATAAGTACCACGGCCTCGCAGAATACCGGCGTGAAGTAGAGGCATCTTGTGCTTCTGCGTTTCGTGCGGTGAGTGAGGTAACCGGAGGCCCTCTCCCCCCTCCCCCCTTCCCAAATATGGTAGCGGTATATAATTTTGAGCTACCCCAGGAGGGTACCAGTACCTACGGTTCTGGAGAATCCCTCACTGAGCATCCATGTTCAGGCTTTCCTACGCTACCTAATCGTGGATGCTCAGTCTGCCCCGCGTATTGTGGGGGCAATATTCCGCTCTCTTTCTTTTCTACTCGAGGCAAATGCAGGAAGGAAACTATGGCATCCCCTACCGCGCTCGCCGTGGATTTCTGCAATATCAGGGGACTCCACTCGAACCTTAGCGCCGTTCATTACCATCTTGAAACAGCGAAGCCAGCCTTGCTTTTTCTTACAGAGACTCAGATATCGTCTCCGGCTGATACCTCTTATCTCCATTACCCGGGGTACAAACTGGAACACTCCTTTGTGCCCCGTGCCGGAGTTTGCGTATACGTCAGAGATGATATCTGTTCTCGACGCCTCGGTAGTCTTGAAGGTTTGGACCTATCTACCGTTTGGCTGCGCATCGACAGCGACGACCATCCGCGCGTCTATGCGTGCCTTTACAGGTCCCATAGCGGTAATACCGTAACTGACCGACTCATCGACTACATCCAAATGGCTACAGATTCCGTGCTACAACAGATCCCATCCGCAGAGATCGTGATTCTCGGCGATTTTAATGCCCACCACACCGATTGGCTCGGTTCTCGCATAACCGATCATGCGGGGAGATCTGTTCACGACTTTGCATTAGCATATGGCCTGACACAACTGGTAACCTCACCGACGCGGATCCCAGACGTGGAAGGTCATACACCTTCCCTGTTGGACCTTTTGCTGACCTCACACCCGGACGGATATTTGGTCTCAGTCGATGCCCCTCTTGGCTCGTCGGACCACTGTCTGATCCGGAGTGTAGTGCCTATCGCGCGCCGGTCCCGAACGCGGTCTGCGGGCTTCCGCCGTGTGTGGCACTATAGGTCGGCAGATTGGGATGGAATGCGGTCTTTCTTTACTTCCTACCCATGGGGGCAGGTTTGCTTCTCGCTGGATGATCCCAACGCCGTTGCAGATTCTTTTACCGATGTAGTACTTCAGGGAATGGAACTTTTTATTCCGTTCTCTGCAGTGCCTGTCGGAGGTAAATCCCAGCCTTGGTTTGGTCGCACCTGCAAAATAGCGTCACGCCGAAAGCGGAAGTGCTACCAGGCCTGGGCCGATGCATCGGCGTCTCGGGATGCAAAACCAGTGCTCTTAAAACAGTACAACTCTGCCTCCAGGTCCTTCAAAAGAGTTATCGCTGCGGCAAAGTTAAAGCACATTGGCAGAATTGGCGCGAGACTAGTTCGCCTCCATCAGGATCCCGCGCATTCTGGTCTCTCGCCAAGGCTGTCCAGGGAATTTCTGTCAGCCATCTCTCCCATCTCTACACAAGGAGGATGATTCGCTGGCCCATACTGCAAAGAAAGCCGATCTCTTGGGCTCTCTTTTGCATCCAACTCGACTCTTGATGACCGGGGAAACTCTCCACCTACCATCCCGTGGTGTAAGTGCTCCATGCCGGAAATTCAGTTTCTGCAGAGCTCAGTGCGAAAGGCACTCCGCTCCTGGACATTCATAAGTCGAGTGGGCCGGACGGAATCCCTCAATTGTGCTGAGGATGTGTGCCCCTGAGTTGGCACCGGTTCTCACGCGTCTTTTCCGGCACTCCTACTCTTCAGGCGTCGTCCCGGAATCTTGGAAGACAGCATTTGTGCATCAATACCCAAAAGGCGACCGCTCTGATCCGTCCAACTACAGGCCTATTGCCATCACCCCCTTGTTATCTAAAATAATGGAGTCACTCATCAACACCCAGCTCCTGAGGTACCTGGAGGAACACCAGCTCATCAGTGACCGACAGTACGGTTTCCGTCACGGACGATCAGCTGGTGATCTTCTAGTTTACCTGACTCACCGATGGGCAGAAGCAGTTGAGTCTAAGGGGGAGGCTTTGGCGGTTAGTCTGGACGTAGCGAAAGCATTCTATAGGGTTTGCCATAAAGCGCTTCTTTCAAAGCTTTCATCTTACGGGGTTCCTGAGAGATTGTGCAACTGGGTCACCAGCTTCCTCACGGATCGGAGCATCAAGGTTGTTGTCGACGGTGCATGCTCGGACCCCAAACCCGTGAATGCTGGTGTTCCACAAGGCTGTGTGCTATCTCCCACTCTGTTCCTTCTGCATATCAACGACATGCTACAAATCAGTAGCATTCATTGCTATGCAGACGACAACACAGGTGATGCCCTATATACAAGCCGTGCGAATATTTCTCGGGAACACGTCGACGAGTGCCGGAACAAACTTGTGTCTGAAGTCGAGACCTTGTTATTCAAAGTCTCGGATTGGGGTCGACGTAATTTGGTCCTATTCAACCCCAAAAAGACACAGGTTTGCGCGTTCACCGCTAAAAAGAATCCCTTTGTCGTTTCTCCTCTTTTTTAAGAACATTCCCCTTATTGCCTCAGCCAGTATCAGAATCCTTGGCGTTGACATATCGAGCGACGTTCAGTTCCGTGGTCACTTGGAGGGAAAGGCCAAATTGGCCTCCAAAAAGCTTGGTGTGCTCTGTAGAGCGGGACAGTATTTCATGCCGGTCCACCGTTTGCAACTTTATAAGGCGCAAGTTCGGCCCCACATGGAATACTGTTCTCATCTCTGGGCAGGGGCTCCCCAGTACCAACTCCTTCCATTTGACCGTATCCAACGTCGAGCGGCTCGAATTGTCGGCGACCAAGCTCTCTCTGATCGGCTTGATCCTTTGGCCTTGCGAAGAGATGTTGCTTCTCTTTGCATTTTTTACAAAATTTTCCACGGCGAATGTTCTGAGGAATTGTTCGGATTGATCCCAGCTGCTGAGTTTCACCATCGTACATCGCGACAGAATTCGAAGTTCCATCGATACCACCTAGATGGTTGGCATTCCACCACAGTGCGTTTTAATAGAAGTTTTCTGCCACGCACTTCGATTTTGTGGAATCAGCAGTTGCCAGCAGTATTTCCGAACAGTTACGACTTAGGGACCTTCAAGAAAAGAGCTTATTCCTTCCTTAAAGGCCGGCAGCGCATCTGTAGCTCCTCTGGTGTTGTGGATGTTCGTGGGCGTCGGTGATCACTTACCATCAGGTGAGCCGCACGCTCGTTTGCCCCCTTATTCTATAAAAAAAAAAAATCTTTGGCTGGAATCCGTGTACTTTTGCGACGATTAGGATTATTGCATTACATACGTAGTGGAGCCAAGCGGCGCCTTTTGCTGCTGCACGAATGGGCCGGCTCCACCAGGTTTGGACCACGGCGTCGCAGAATACCGACGTGATGTAGAGGCATCTTGTGCTTCTGCGTTTCCTTCGGTGAGTAGAGCCCATTCCGCCTCCGCCTCCTCATCCTCCTTCATATCTCTCAAACACCCCTAAAGGCTGGCAACGCATCTGGAGTACCTCTGGTGTTGCAGACGTACGTGGGCGACGGTAATCACTTACCATCTGGTGAAACTTTTGACACTTTTCCCATAAAAAAACCTGTCTATAATCTGATTTAATGCTAGGGTAAATGTTATCTTCACCTTCCCTTAACACCTAGCTAACACTTTTGTGAGGGGCTCGATGGAAGTTAGTCTCAAAGACATAAGACACAACACAATACAACCAGATCCGAAAACAGGCTGAATAATATATAGTAGCAGTCTGTAAATGCCCACTGCTGGGCAAATGTCTGCTGTGAAATAAGTATAAACCAAGCGCGGGTTGGCGGGCTTCACATGTCGTCGAAATAATAATTTTTATTATTTCTCAGACATGCAGGGTTCCTCATGACGTTTTCCTTGATCACCGAACATGTAATAAATACTGCATTTAAAATTGCCGTTAACAATCTTAGTCGTGCCGGCGTCGGGGATTGAACTCAGCTCACTCGCGCTCTATGAAACTGAAGTGAGCGCACTGACCACTAGGCTACCACGGCTAAGCTAGAGTGTTGTTCAAATATTGGGTTTGTCTGTGATTCTAGCCTAGGATTGTAACTTACGAATATACTATCGAAAACTTTCAATAAAAGAAAAGAAAAAGAACTTACGACTATGCGAGTCACACTAGGCGAGTCTGTACCGTGCAGACCAGAAAAAATATTACATAATCCATATATTCATTTAAACTTCCATGCACCTGATAAACTTAATGCCTAAAGGCGTTCTCTCTTAGTCAACCATAAGGCTGGGCAGAGTTAAACATATCATAGACGCGGTGCAGCAGAATTAAAGCGAACAAATAAAATGATATAAATATATGTATGTCGCGGAATCATACGGATTGTCATTTGAATGGCCGTTATTATAGTCCTACATGTGGTTTACTTTTTATTCGTCAGTGGGCACGACCGGCGCCGGCGCTGTCCCGAGAGCAAGTGAGCTTGTCAAACGATCACATGCACTACTGACAGACACAGCGACATTGACTTTGACAACTAAGAACCTTTAAGACGTCAATCATGTTGTGCGGCGTTGCCGTTCAAATAAAATAAGTGACGTCGTATACCCGCGTAAATTGATTATGTCTAACATTTACTTACATAAATATGGAGATAAGTATATTGTATAGAAATACGAGTGTCGAATAAAACTTGTTATTTACAAAGCGTTTTTGAAAATAATTTTATCTAATTCACTTTATTTCATCATCATCATCTCGTTTCTTTAATTTTTTAATGTTGATCATAATGAAAGAAAAATTAAATATTATTCATCACAATGAAAGCCGATGCAAAGATTCAGTTATTAATGCACAGTCTCACGGAAGAGTATTTGCTGATTAGGATTTGCAACGAACGGCAAGGCATTAAGGCCGGACGCCTCATAGGCGCTACCTTGATAGAATTATTCATGACCGGTCACGGCATGCGAACGGACCCCTGTCCACGTCATCATCGCCCCCCGTAACGGGTTCGTATGTTTCCAACATTCCCCCGGTACAAGGGATTTCAGTACGTACTTTAGTTTTACGGTCTCCTGGCATTCAAAATTCAAAAGCAGATTCTGATTTTGTTATGTGTGTATTTTGAAGACGAAATCGTTTTGATGTTTTGGATGAAATTAACCGATATGTGTGTAAACATATTTATCTCAGTTACAATAAAGAAAAAACATAAATAGAGTATTGCTATAGATTTAAATATTTATCAAATTGCTTGATTTAATCTCCATTGGAACCAAAACTCCATAAGTCAGTAATTTTCATTGGTAGTAAATCGAAAAAGCAGCCTGTTAATACTCAATGGATGAGAGAGTTCACGCTGCTGGAGTATGGGTGGCGGATTTTCTATGTCCTCGAAAAATTGTATTATTTCTCCGTCATGGAAGTTTCTTCACGGAGCGTTCCTTATATACCACGTAGTAAATTCATGTTTATACGTTTAAGCCTTAAACGTTAATTTATACGTTAAAGTGCATATTTTGTAATAAGACAACACAATATAAGAATAACTGTCAAACTTAATCAATAATGTGCACTGTATTGCGGATTAGGCATTCGACACTCAATGTAAATTTAGAAATTCAACAGTTTTGCCAAGTCTCATTTGCTTAGCTTCAGTTGCCAATTCCTTCACATAAATGCAAGTATGTGTTAAAATCGAATATATGTGTACAGTAGTAATGGTTTTTGTTGTTACGCTAGTAATACAATCATGTTGAAATTGTACTTTATTTAAAAATGTATAATTTTTTGTTTTATTTTTAATCTTTCTATTTTCTATACTTCTTTACATGTAGTGTAATAAATTCGCACTTGTCAGTTATTAAGTTTGAGATTTGACAGTAATATTAACCTAAATATTCTAAGCGTGGTAGAGCCAAGCGGCGGCTTTATCTGCTGCTCGAATGGGCCGGCTCGACCGGATTGGTACCACGGCCTCGCAGAATACCGGCGTGAAGTAGAGGCATCTTGTGCTTCTGCGTTTCGTTCGGTGAGTGAGGTAACCGGAGGCCTACACCCTCTCCCTATTTCCCTCCTCTTCCCTCCCATCTCCCAAATATCCTTAAAGACCGGCAACGCCCCTCCAGCATCTATGGTGTTTCAGATGTATGTGGGCGACGGTAATCACTTACCATCAGGTAAACCGCTTGCTCGTTTGCTGTCTCTTCCTTAAAAAAAAAAAAAAAAAAAAAAAAAAAAAAAAAAAAAAAAAAAAAAAAAAAAAAAAAAAAAAAAAAAAAAAAAAAAAAAAAAAAAAAAAAAAAAAAAAAAAAAAAAAAAAAAAAAAAAAAAAAAAAAAAAAAAAAAAAAAAAAAAAAAAAAAAAAAAAAAAAAAAAAAAAAAAAAAAAAAAAAAAAAAAAAAAAAAAAAAAAAAAAAAAAAAAAAAAAAAAAAAAAAAAAAAAAAAAAAAAAAAAAAAAAAAAAAAAAAAAAAAAAAAAAAAAAAAAAAAAAAAAAAAAAAAAAAAAAAAAAAAAAAAAAAAAAAAAAAAAAAAAAAAAAAAAAAAAAAAAAAAAAAAAAAAAAAAAAAAAAAAAAAAAAAAAAAAAAAAAAAAAAAAAAAAAAAAAAAAAAAAAAAAAAAAAAAAAAAAAAAAAAAAAAAAAAAAAAAAAAAAAAAAAAAAAAAAAAAAAAAAAAAAAAAAAAAAAAAAAAAAAAAAAAAAAAAAAAAAAAAAAAAAAAAAAAAAAAAAAAAAAAAAAAAAAAAAAAAAAAAAAAAAAAAAAAAAAAAAAAAAAAAAAAAAAAAAAAAAAAAAAAAAAAAAAAAAAAAAAAAAAAAAAAAAAAAAAAAAAAAAAAAAAAAAAAAAAAAAAAAAAAAAAAAAAAAAAAAAAAAAAAAAAAAAAAAAAAAAAAAAAAAAAAAAAAAAAAAAAAAAAAAAAAAAAAAAAAAAAAAAAAAAAAAAAAAAAAAAAAAAAAAAAAAAAAAAAAAAAAAAAAAAAAAAAAAAAAAAAAAAAAAAAAAAAAAAAAAAAAAAAAAAAAAAAAAAAAAAAAAAAAAAAAAAAAAAAAAAAAAAAAAAAAAAAAAAAAAAAAAAAAAAAAAAAAAAAAAAAAAAAAAAAAAAAAAAAAAAAAAAAAAAAAAAAAAAAAAAAAAAAAAAAAAAAAAAAAAAAAAAAAAAAAAAAAAAAAAAAAAAAAAAAAAAAAAAAAAAAAAAAAAAAAAAAAAAAAAAAAAAAAAAAAAAAAAAAAAAAAAAAAAAAAAAAAAAAAAAAAAAAAAAAAAAAAAAAAAAAAAAAAAAAAAAAAAAAAAAAAAAAAAAAAAAAAAAAAAAAAAAAAAAAAAAAAAAAAAAAAAAAAAAAAAAAAAAAAAAAAAAAAAAAAAAAAAAAAAAAAAAAAAAAAAAAAAAAAAAAAAAAAAAAAAAAAAAAAAAAAAAAAAAAAAAAAAAAAAAAAAAAAAAAAAAAAAAAAAAAAAAAAAAAAAAAAAAAAAAAAAAAAAAAAAAAAAAAAAAAAAAAAAAAAAAAAAAAAAAAAAAAACGAGCGAGCGGTTCACCTGATGGTCAGTGATTACCGTGGCCCACGTACATCTGCAACACCCGAGGTGCTGCAGGTGCGTGCCGGCTTTTAAAGGTATTTAGGAGATGGGAGGTACGACGAGGCGGGGCTGAGGAGGAGGAGTGGGCCTCCGGTTACCTCACTCACTCCACTTCACGTGGGTATTCTTCGAGGCCGCGGTACCAACCCGGTAGAGCCGGCCCATTCGAGCAGCAACAAAAGCCGCCGCTTCGCTCTATCACGTTAAAAAGTTACACTGGTGAGAGGACCGGCATCATGCCCACTGTCACAGATTAGATAATAGTTACGAACTACGTTTACTAACCCACGTAACTAGTGTGGTGAGTTTGAAAATGTTTAAATGTTATAATTTTTTTCAAGACCTGTAATGTCCGACAATAGAAACAAGAGCACCGTCGTCCGCCACGCCTGGTCCCGTCCTTCCACACTCATAAGCCCTACCAACATTTGAAAGGAGGCCTTTAACCAGCCGTAGAAAATCTGCGCATGTAGTTTCACTGAGAAAGACGTAGGAAACCAATTACCTTGATGTAGTAAGTTATACAATACGAATTAGTTAAATAATCGATCAAGTAGGAATGTATTGGGAGTCAATAGAAACAACTATTACAATAATGCGAACCCCATCGTTATCGCCCATTATGGTTAGAAGAGCTAACTCTGAATCAGAAGACTCGAGTACAATCCGCTGCATGGCAACCTCGCACCAGTGAGCTTTTCGAAACTTTATATCGTTTGAGAGATTTGTGTCGTTGTTCCAAGTAAGCTCTGGTCAAAAGTGGACTGAAACAACTAATATAAACGTCTGGCTGTTTTATAGCTGCATCACGGAATAATCGTCTTGTCCGAGAAATTATATAAAATTTTTTGTATAATACATCCGCTAAAAATTTTATCCAATATAAAATTTGCGTTTCGGATCAAACCGCGATCCGGTAGTCTGTGAGTACTGAGCACTCTAACATTGTTTTCACGAAAGTGCCACTTGTTAATAGTGTAACCACGCCTTTAAATTATATTGACTTATTCCTGTGATTTTAATTATACTTACTTTAAATATGTAGATATACTTATGTATATAATATTATTATATGCACTAATTTTTATTTTGACTTTATTTATTTATTAAGGATTACCAATAAGGTTAACACAGCAATTTTTTTTTATAAAAGTGTTTTAAAAAAAAGGCATGTGCCACCTTACTTAAAGGCAACCACGGAAAGCCAGTAGACACAGTCTAGTATAGTTAAATGAATATTAATATTATTCAGATCTATTGCTTATCTAAAGTAACACTATAGTGAGTTATAAGAAACTACTACCTGATAACAATATTAGACGCAACAATACAAATAAAGAAAGATTAATAACAAAAATAAAGACAATAATTAAGTAACCTACGATTTTCTTCTATTCTCCATAAGAGTACGCTGAGTTTAAGGAATTCCATTTGGCATGAATCTGCGCTGCCAGACGAGCCCCTTTCCATGAAACAGTAAGTTATTGGAGGCTAGCCTAAATATTTTCCTCATAATTATAAAGGAATTTTTAATTAATACGCCCCGAATGCGGTACATAAAACTGGGATACAATATGATCATATATATGTAATGTGATTTTGCAGTTTCCTTAATAAAAACAGATTGAAAGATTAAAAAGAAGCGCACGGATTAAACTACCGAATAGTACATTCACCGGAAAGATACGTATCCTTTATTATTATTATTCTACTTCATTGTTACGATTTACATTCGCAAGCGGCGAGAATACGGAAAACTGAGATGTGAAAATCCGGTGTCTCTGTTTAGTGACATCGCGACTGGTTACACTATTAACAGAGTATCCTTGCCAAAAATTTCGGCCAAGCCCGCTATCACGGCGGTGGCACTCGACGATGCGATTTATAACGAAACACGTTGCCAAGCCTGCCTACATTCAACCTGCATCAGCCCCTACTATGGTGTTTACGACAAATAAAAAGTATTTAAACTTTATCTTCACGTAATTGGCGTCACGATGTTGTTGTCGTCAATTTTGTGTGTTGTTGTTGAAGTCATAACGTTTATGTGAGACAGATTTATTTGTGAAAAATTATTGCCAACCACTGACCTTTATATATTTATTTATTTATTCTTTATTGTTAGCCTTAAGCTTAAGGTTACAATGCGCGGACTTAATGCCAAGTGGCATTCTCTACCAGTCAACCCTTGTTATGGTGAAAGGTAGTTGGCAGGAACAACACAAAGAATAAAAAAACCTAAAGGTTGACTCCGATAATAATAAGTTAATAAATACATATAAACACACTATGTAATTAAATAAATATTTATAACATAAAATAGACAAATACGTATACAAATATATAAATACACTATTAATAAGTATTATAGTGTATTTGGAGTTTCTCTCAAATACTTCTAAAGAGCCGTGGGTATCTCGCTGGTCAGGGCGCTCACTTTAGTTTAATAGAGCGCGTGGGACCTTGGCTTGACCCCCGGTGCCGGCACCACAACAATTGTTAAACACAATTTTAAGTGCTGTATTTACCACATGCTCGGCGGTGAAGGAAAACATCATGGACGCATGATCCCTCACGATGTTTTCCTTGGAGAAACAATAAAAAAATATTATTTCTAGGATATGTGAAGCCCTCCAACCCGTACTAGAGCAGTGTAGGTCCTTCCCGGCTCCCAGATATTTGACAAGAGGAGGCCTTTGCACAGCAGTGGGCATTTACAGGCTGTTACTTTACTGTAATTTTTTCTTTTAAATTAATGATTTCGTATATTTACGGGAACACTACTCGTGTGTAATGATTACCATCACCCACACAAATCTGCAATACCAGAGGAGCTGCTGGTGCGTTGCCAGCCTTTAAGGATATTTGGGGGGTGGGAGGAATAATGGGGAGAGGAGTTAGGAAGTAAGGAGTGGGCCTCCGGTTAACTCACTCACCGAACGAACCGCAGAAAGAAGGAAGGAAGTTCGCAGCCTGTGATCATATCCTTGATCGCCCCAACCATTACATGGTAGACCACAAATCCTCCCAAAAGAACATCGATTCCTGCCAAGGATGATTCGCGAAGCAATTGATCTCAAAAAAACACCCTTATTTCATTAGAGAAGAAGAAAGAAAGAAGCTGGATACTACCACCGGCTTGGGATCCAGTAATAAATAAAATTAAATCTAAAACCAAGCATACCACTCCACTACCTCAAGACACTGTAAGCACATTCTGCGTAGATCGGATCAAAATTAATAAATAAAAGCTGAAGGTAGCCCGAGTTGACTATGACATCTGGACGTCTAACACCTCAGTCCGTAACCACGGATGCTGTAAAGCACACGAAACTTTGGGAATATAAAAACAAAATAATACTTTATAAAGCTGTAAAAAGTTTATTACATGCTAATAGAGATTGCTAAAGTTTAAGTTAATTGGTTGGAATTATGGGGACGGCTCGGTGGCTTAGCGATTACAAATAATAGTTCCCGGTCTGGGTGTTTGTCCGTGTGCAATTCATGTATGTAAACTGCCTCCGGGACACAGGAGAAATTCCTACAGCGGTAGGTAACGTTTTATTTTTAGAAAGAAAAAAAATATTATTCATGGTCACTGTAGTATCTATACGATGGCACGATAATAAAAACTCATTTTTGCGTTTGTTTCTACAAATAACTATACATATTCATTTTCAAAATATAGAACTTGATGTCGTGCTGAAATCTGTCGACAAGCACACATTATTGAAAGAAAACATCACAACGTTTCTAGATGGCATTCTTTGATTGGCGTAAGAATTTCCGAAAGACGGCAAAGGGGAAAGGAGGACTTGAAAACTTTTTGGGAGCAGTTCCAGTAACGAAGCATATCTTCCGAAGAGTTGAAAAGGGGGTTGCGAGACCCCGATAAGTTATGTTATCTGCAATCACTGCTTACCCCCATGAGTAACGAGATATTTCTACTAATATTTTGTGAATTACAATTATCATAGGTAGAGAATGCCAAAAGGATTTTTTCTAAGCGCCAATAGCCAAATGGGTTAGGGTGCGGTCTACGAAACATGACGTCGTAAGTTCGAGCCCGCCATTCGACTATTGTCGTGAACCACTCCAGATACAAGCTGTAATGCTTAGTTGGAGTGTTAATAGGAATATTAGTAATGTTACTTAATAAATAGCATTACAAATCCTAATATAGATTCTCTAAAGCCGCTATAATTTATAACTAAATTATAATTGACTAATGAATTAAGTAAGAATTATGTTATTAATAAAAAACGTTCTCGCGCACAGTGATTTAAACGTTTTAGCTTTTTAACCCACTTCAATATACACGTAGTTTTATACGTTAAGATAGTGAAACTTGCTATCAATCTCAAGCAACCAACACGGAACATAAAAGTTAAATGAAGTAACACATTTTATCTATGGCGCATTGTCCAGAATGCCAAGTATGCGCTGTCGAACACTCGATAAACTTGTGCCAAAGTTAAGCCGGAGTTAGGAGAGGTGAGCATGTGTCAAAGGAATTTCCAAGTTACTTTGAGTTTCGGGGAAGACTTGCATGTTGTGTTCGTAGCTCGTGTTTGTTTAACGGTGGGCAGATAGGATGATAGAAATATATATATTCACACCTTGTTCCCAACGGTGTAGGCAGACACAATCTCCTTCCACTTGCTACGGTCGTGACATACGTCTTTCGCTTCTTCCACTTTCATCAATCTTCGCATGCATGCTCGTTAGTTAAGAGTACTCTTGACCAGGCCTTTTTCCAGAACGTTTCCGATTTGATCGTGAAATGTTCGCCTAGGTCTTCCTCTCCCGACTCTACCATTTACACTCGCCTCACATATTTGTTTCGTCAACCTACTTTCATTCATCCTCTCCACATGTCCAAACCCGCCCAGCATACCTTTCTCTTTAATCTTTTTTATCCGTGTATTTTTTTAAAAATTTTATTTTACGTTTTAATTTTATCTTTTCTTTCTTTCTATTTCGCAATAATAGAGTAAAAGGAAAATATATCTAACAAATAGTTACTCATATATTGTATCCTCTGAATCCGAAGACTCTAGATCTTGGACAGTATGGAATTGAACTAATGAGCTTTTCGAAACTTATGTACGATTTGCATCGTTGAGCCAGGCACTTGGACGGTGCTAAAATAAGCTATGACCGAACCCGGTATTTTTTTTAAGTAATTTATCATCACTTTTCACACTTCTTACTAGAATTTAGCTAAAGCTAATTTATGATTAAACAGGCTTAACTGGAAAACAAACGGAACATAAACCTTCAGTTAGTAGAATTTAAGCTCAATAACTTCGGAGTTTAACGCCTAAGCTTTTAAATCAACTGCGAACAACTGGGCGATAGTATCTCGTAAACGTCAACTGATAATAACATAGAATCATATTAAAAGTACAAACAATTAACCGACGGGTGACGTCATACCTCTGACGCCGTGTTGGCGCCGCACGCATTTCTCGACGCCATAAAGAACAGCGGCGCCTGCCGTACAAAATAACAACCAACGTGCATAAACTCTCTCTCGTCTGCCAATCACCCCTTTTGCACCTTGCGCGCGAGGGGCGGAGGGGGCGCGCGGTAGGTCAACGTGGATTGATCGCGTTCACAGGAGCCCATTCCCTCGGCGACTCTCTACGATACAATGAAGCTTGAGTCGAGTACAGTGCGGGGAAGTGGTGAGAACGTCGATGAATTATGCCAGCACTGTTATGTCAAGGGTCTGAATGGGATAAGGGCAGGCGTGTAGGTTGTAATTAGCTACTTTGTTTGACTTGAGTGTTGACAGCATGATTAAAATGTTGAGACAAAATGATTTCTTATATTGACACGAACACTACACATTTACGGATTTGATCGGGTTTAATTTTGTTTTTATGTTCCCGAGGTTTCGAATGCTTTATAGAAACCCTGGTCACGGGGGGACTGAGGTGTTAGAAAAGCTGAAGTTAGCCGGAGTTAACTATGACATAGGGATGTCAAAATTAAATGCGATGAAATCCGTAAATGGTAGTTTTATTTCAAATGTTATGGCAAATTTATGTAAATGCCTCGAGTGAACTGTAAACTGGATAGCACTCGAACCTTTGGGTCACTTATAGATTTATATAAATAATTGGAATGGACATGTGGAGAGGACGAATGAAAGTAGGTTGACGAAACAAATATATGAGGCGAGTGTAAATGGTAGAGTCGGGAGAGGAAGACCTTGCGATTGTTGTCCCTCACTCACAACTATTATTATCTCTTGTGCTAGTTTTATAAACTATTTTATTTATTTATATAAGCTGACCGATCGCTTTCGCTTTAGGGCATCTTCAGGTTGTTCAATTATAATAGAATATCCCGAAACTCGTACAAGAGATAATAACAATTTTCAATATTAATACTTCATTGAATATTTTATGTCTTTCAGATTTATAAGTTCATGGTGCAAAATAACGTTTTGTAATAGTTGAACTATTTTAGATTAAAAAAGAACACTATATCAATCGCTATTCAATTCGAACTGCTATAATTCCACGTCTCGTTCACGTTCTATCTCATCGTGCCTCTAAAAAATAAATCCATTGCAGCGTACATAATGGGACGTCTATTTACAATCTTGTTGCAATACGTGCCGCGCCGTTACATTTTATATTTACTATTGTGTGTCAAGTGACAAGCGATTTACGATTTTATCGCGTTTAGTTTTGTTTTTATTATCCCAACGTTTCCAGTGCTTTACAGCAGCCGTAGTCACGGAGGGACTGAGGTGTTAGACGTCCAGATGTCATAGTTTCAGCGTTTATTTATTAATTTTGATTCGAGCTATTTTTTTTTGTAGAAAAATAGTACAGACGATCGTGCGGCTTACCTGATGGTAAGTGATCACCGACGCCCACGAACAACCACAACACTAGAGGTGCTACAGATGCGCTGCCGGCCTTTAAGGAAGGAGCAGGCTTTTTAAAATGAATGAAAAATTCTTCATCTATGCACAATGTGCTTACAGTGTCTTGAGGTCGAGCAGTGATATGTTTGGTTTTAGATTTAATTTTGTTTATTACTTGTTCCCAAGCTGGTGGTAGCACCCAGTCATCTTCTCTATTGAAATTAGGATGTTTATTGATTTCAATAGCCACGCGAATCATCCTTGGCAGGAATCGGTGTTCTTATGCGAGGATTTGTGGTCTATCAAATCTGATGTAATGGTTGAGGCAATCTAGGATATGATCACAGACTGCAGACTTCCTAGAGCGGCGGTGTTTTACGTCAGAATATCGACGTGAAGTTGAGATTATTTACGTCATTTTATGCTTCTGCATTTTGTTCGATGAGTGAGTTAACCGGAGGCCCACTCCTCAGTTCCCAACTCTTCTCCGTAATCCGTATATCCGTAAAGGCTGGCAAGACACCGGCAGCTCCTCTGGTGTTGCAGATGCCTGAGGATGACGGTAATCACTTACCATCTGGTGAGTCCTCCGTCATTCCCAAGAGGAAAGAGAAACCTATGTTTAGCAAACGTCTTAAAGAGGCTGATGAAAAAGAAAAGGTTTTATTCTATAAATCGGAATAGAAATGCACATTGTCGAAAAGTTTTCGAACGCTGTCGCTTGTGATTTGACCCACATCGTTGCATCTATCGCGGAGATTGGCCTGGGACGTATTCAATTTCGCACCGTGCTCTATCTGCTGGCTCTATTAGCCAACTTTGATGCCAATACATTTCGCCTGTGCCATAGAGCTTGTTTGAATAAGATCTCTATTGAAACGCTCGACTTGAATCTCGAGTGGAGATCTTTGTTCATTGAAGTGCATTACTTTTTACCAAGTCTTTCCTGTCATTACTCGGGGAAGCTTTCGAATCGAGCATTAAAAAAAGAATATTATTAAAAATTTATAAGTGACGCCGTGCCGAGCTATAAACATGTCGTGGTCTCTCGAGGATCAGGGCGCTCGCTATAGTTTCATAGTACGCGATTAACCCGGGTTTGAATCCCCGTGCCGGCACCATTTAGATTGTAATTGTAATTATACGTGAAAAGAAGA
Organism: Bhutanitis thaidina; assembly: GCA_029286595.1. Lineage (NCBI taxonomy): Eukaryota > Metazoa > Arthropoda > Insecta > Lepidoptera > Papilionidae > Bhutanitis > Bhutanitis thaidina. The sequence goes on from JAGSMS010000022.1 coordinate 1,581,179, forward strand.
ATGGAATAGAATATTAAAAAAAAGCAAAGAATATCGCCCGTGCCGAAAAGAGGTTGACTCAGTATTAGCTCTGTAAGAATAATCTTACTGTGCGCTGAAACCTTAAAACCTAGACATTGGCATAAGGGACGCCGCATACTATATTGGGCAGATTGTAAAAGACCTAACCATAAGCTAACAATGTTAAGGAAGAAGGAAGAATAGGTTCTTATAACAGTACTAAGGTAAGTTGAAGAAAAACGCATTGCCTCGCCATTACGGACCCGATCTGATTCAAATATCCGTTAAAAAATTGTTAAAAACCTTTACACAAGAGGAGAAATTGAATAGACTGGTTTTTAATTAAAACAAAGGTTAGAGCGATGTTTGTGTTTAGAATTGTTATTAATTTGACCATTAAATAGGCCTTTCTACTTTAAATAAGGATCTTCTCCCAATGATATACCGAAGTACAGAACCGCCAAGTTCTTCTTGCAACCGCTTGGATTGCTGTTCATCTTAACGATATTACTACACACATTATGAGAGCTCTTCGCGATGAAGGCTCCTAAGATCTCTTCATCACCAAACGCTCAGCACAACTATTATGGAAAGATTAAAGGAATATCGAACACAACTCGATTGAAGTAGTCAATCACTAGGAAATATATGATTCAACTAAAAGTCCACTTCCCCATGTGAGTTATAGAGAGTTTATAATTACGTTTCAATAATTTGTTAACGTTTCAAACTCCGGCTATCGTCCCTGATCGAAACCTTCAAATTTTCGCACTAAATCTCATGCCGCGGAGATAGAAAAATTAACAGTTAGAAATTATACACACACAGAGTTACACAAATAGATCTTTTATTGACAGTTATGATAAGATATAAGAAATAATCTAAGTTTACGTATAGATGTATAATAATATACTACGATACAATACTCATATATGTCGGTACTTATACATACATGTATTAAAATAAATATATAAAGTTAATTATTCTATATAAAACACATTACACACCGTTTTTTATATTATATTATAAAAACAGTGTGTAATGTCTTATTTATATGGACCTAATAAGATTTTCTCTGTTCAATTGGATGGTAGACTGGTAAAGAATGCCTCTTTTATGCAAATAAAATTTAAATAAATAAATATTTGGAGTCATTACTGAAAATTTTGTGTTGATGGCACTTTCTTGGTTGAGGTGTCCCGATTTCTGTAGTCCGTTTCATTTAATTCCATCATCGTTCGCCTCGCTCGATACGTCCAACTTTACTCTTTTGCAAAACAAAACTCGACTGAAACTCCCTAAGGCGTATGCCTCATTTGGCACTGGACGAGTTTCCGAGTCGATTTAAATAGTTTGACGCCGATGTGTATCGTAACTTAGTTATTTATTGCCTCTTTGTGTAAATTTGTAGTCTTACCTTTAAAAAGTAAGAAACATACTTTTTTTTTTATGGTAAAGGCGGCAAACGTGCAAGCGGATCACCTGATGATAAGTGATTACCGTCGCCGACGTATATCTGCAACACCATAGCTGCCGCAGGTGAGTTGACGACCTAAGAATATTTGGGAGATGGTAGGGACGAAGAGGATGGGGGATCGGGAGGTGGAGCGGGCCTCCGGTTACCTCACTTAACACACAATGTCATAAGAACAAATGGCTATGCCTATGTCCGGTTACCTCACTTAACACACAATGTCATAAGAACCAATGGCTATGCCTATGTCCGGTTACCTCACTTAACACACAATGTCATAAGAACAAATGGCTATGCCTATGTCCGGTTACCTCACTTAACACACAATGTCATAAGAACAAATGGCTATGCCTATGTCCGGTTACCTCACTTAACACACAATGTCATAAGAACAAATGGCTATGCCTATGTCCGGTTACCTCACTTAACACACAATGTCATAAGAATAAATGGCTATGCCTATGTCCGGTTACCTCACTTAACACACAATGTCATAAGAACCAATGGCTATGCCTATGGGTCCGTAATAGGCAATTGAAAGCATGCTACAAGAACATAGTGATCCACCAAATTAAAGAACAAGTTCAATGCAAACTAGAGCTGACCAGATAGAGAGGAGATAAGCAGCACCTGTTAATAAGAATGAAGCGGGTGGCAGCCATCGCCCTCAAACGTAAAGGGAAATGGACGATCCGCCACGACATCTCATAGTGGTCCATTCAATCATAAATCTAATCTAATATTTTTGAAATTAAAGGCGTCATTTTAGTTTTTATTATGCTTATAATAAAAACTAAAATGACGCCTTTTTATTAGAAGGAATTAAATTTTAAGCAGAATAAATGGCTATGCCTATGTCCGGTTACCTCACTTAACACACAATGTCATAAGAACAAATGGCTATGCCTATGGGTCCGTAATAGGCAATTGAAAGCATGCTACAAGAACATAGTGATCCACCAAATTAAAGAACAAGTTCAATGCAAACTAGAGCTGACCAGATAGAGAGGAGATAAGCAGCACCTGTTAATAAGAATGAAGCGGGTGGCAGCCATCGCCCTCAAACGTAAAGGGAAATGGACGATCCGCCACGACATCTCATAGTGGTCCATTCAATCATAAATCTAATCTAATATTTTTGAAATTAAAGGCGTCATTTTAGTTTTTATTATGCTTATAATAAAAACTAAAATGACGCCTTTTTTATTAGAAGGAATTAAATTTTAAGCAGAATAAGTAAAATTATCCCATAAGAAATATTGAAGTAAGTTGACACCTGTCAAGATTTAGTATGTCTGTCAGTGTACTACACATACAAAATGAAACTTACAGATTTTATATAGCGTTTAATAAGATTTCTTAAATTCTGCCGTTTCACGGGTCAAGGGAGCGCAATAATAAATTCCGGTATAATAATTTAATTTCGAACATTTTGATTGATATCAAAACACGCTCGGAAGACTTCGCAATCGAATCATCTTGAAGTCGTTAAACATTTTTTGTAGTGGCGATAAAGTACCCGTCAAATAAAACAATTGGGAGTTCGACTCGTGCTTGCCTTTTCATATTTATATGTTCTTAAAAAAAATGTTCGCTTTAGTGTCATTTTGAAGTAAATTTCAAGTAACGTTCTTTCTAATATATATATAGTTCGCGAGCTCGATTTTGAAGTAAATTTCAAGTAATGTTCTTTCTAATATATATATAGTTCTCGAACTCGGTTAGCAAGCGTGGCGTTTGAGTGGAAAACCATCTTGGTTAACTATCCGAGTTAGCGCTACTTTGACTGTTTGTTCAGCATCGTCTATTAGGATGACTTTCGCTGTTTAGATTCACTATACGCTTGCTTAAATAAAATTCTACATTTATTCTCTTACTGAAATTCGTGTGGCTCTTATTTAATTATATATGACTCAATCATTTTACACGCTTGTGAAGAACAAAAAGGTAAAGTGGACGCAACTGTGTCCTTAAAAACTGACGCCAATTTTTTAAATTAAAACTTACAGAAAGCTCGCTCGAAAAGTACTCTTATTCGAGCAGTAAATTTAAAGCTTTTATGGTTGTGCTGTAGACGTTAAGAAGTGTTGCTCAGCTTCTGGGATGGATTGGTTTCCGCGCGAGGTGTTTTGGATCCTTTTCACGTTTAATTATTAACACGTACTTTACTAGCAGTACCTTTGTCGCGGAACGAACGTCTTATTTTCAATATCGATATGAATATTTTATGGGACGTAGTGAAAATAAAAGTTTATTAATCAACCTGATTGCGTCTTTGGGTACATCTTTCGGTATCAATCCGTACGTACGATCAGAAGTTATTAATTATCTACCCTATTTGTATTCTGGTTCAGGCATCTCTTCACGTATGCTTCCCCGTTGGTCACTATCATAGGTATGTTCTTAATTAACATACATAGCTGTCAGTTTGTCTTTCATGCCATCAAAGTTGTCACTTACAATATTTGAAAATTTCGTAAGAGTATCCCGGTACCACTATCGGGGATAAACGGGAATTCCAAAAAAGTTTCAAAGTCTCCAACAGAAGTCCCACAGTAGCCACCTTGTATATTATGTTAGATCTATATTTAATCTTCTAGATTGGTAAAAGTCAGCAGCGTTCATGTTGATAGACAACATGTCGTATGCTGCGATATGTTGCCATGGATGTAATTGTCTGTACGTGGCAATTACGTCAAATCTTCCCGACCAGTAGTGTCCACTACAAGAATTCCTGATAGTCGGGAAGATTTCCTTCGCTCCAGTCAAGGCTGCTGGTGTTGACGTCTGCTGTGAGTTCTGTGAGAAATCTTCTTTTCTTGACAATTCTTCTTTCGATTATTAGAGTATTGCTTAGATTTTTGTTGTGCATAAAATGTGTCGAAGACACATAATTTTACATTGATGAAAATATCTGTCAGAACGACAGAACGATATATTTGTGGTTATAAACGGCAGCGAACCTTTAGAATATTATAATTATAATTGTGTAAGAGCGGCGTATAGCTGGACATAGCATTTCTTTCTTTAAATGCCAACCTTACCTGCACGTGGAGCATCCTACTAGGAAACAAATGAGGTTCTTGTGACTGGATGATGGCAGACAATTCACCCGGATTTACCGAACCCAAATCATACAGACTAGTGATACGGAGTAGCATCAGTCGTGCGTGGGATGGGACACTATGCTCACCAACCTGCAAACCCGGCGTGGTGAGTACGGGCAACCCTTCAAAGGAATGTATGCCGGATTTTGGTGGCGCTTTCTTGGAGAGGCCTATGTTCACCAGTTGACTAAAATCAGACATTATTACAATCATCGTGTGTTAAGCCTATCTCACTATGGGTATCGTAGAAGGCGACAAAATGTAAACATTTAGGACGATAGGCTATTCGATCAATTCGAGTGTTAATTAAAAACTCTATCCATTGAACTAGAAATTTCATTAATATTACTAAGATTCCTCGTTAACCACTAGGTGGTGGTTGTCGCCTTCTTACCCATTTCTACCACTTATTAGCAGCGCAACCACTGTAACTGTACCACGGTTTGAAGCATATGTAACCTTCTTTGATTAAAGTTGTTTGGAGGTCTTGCAGTGGCCATTTACCATCAGGTGGACTCTGCCAGCTCGTTTGTCTTTTCGGTGTCATGAATAAAAGAATAAACCTTAGATTACTCGTATATCTTAAGCTTGTGTATGAATTGGTTAATGACTACTTATGGCAAGTTCGAACTTGCGTTGTAACTTTTCTAATTGTCATAAGACATTAGGACATTGCAAAAATGGATGATTTGTTTGTGTATAAAATTATAATAAAATATCAATATTGTAAATATAATTGAAATATGTAACCTTCTTTGATTGAAGTTGTTTGGAGGTGTTGCAGTGGTCATTTACCATCAGGTGGACTCTGCCAGCTCGTTTGTCTTTTCGGTGTCATGAATAAAAGAATAAACCTTAGATTACTCGTATATCTTTAAACTTGTGTATGAATTGGTTAATGACTACTTATGGCAAGTTCGAAATTGCGTTGTAACTTTTCGAATTGTCATAAGACATTAGGACGTTGCTAAAATGGATAATTTGATTGTGTATACAATTATAATAAATTTATCAGTATTGTAAATATAATTGAAATGACAACGAATGCCATAGTAACATCGAGTCGATCTGTAAAACGATACATCGACTCCATCCATTATGGTCATTGTAAATTTCAAATTAATAGCACCCTAATCACGAAAGCCAATATCTAGTTCGGGATTTAGTTCGATTGGTAATATACAAGTGTGCGAGCATTCTGTTACGACACGAACCCTATCAATTACTGCACAGCTCAATAAATCGTGGCTTTGTGTGGAAACATACCGCCGCCTCCATCGTTAGCTGGTCAGCCGTGATCTATGATTGCGGTGGACATGTTTGTTAGAAACCGATTGGGGACAAGGCGCGCTTTGTTATTCGATTTCATTGATATGGATTGGCTAATACTAGATGTCATACATTGTAACAAATATGACATCGAGTATAAATTAGTGTTATTATGTGTGTATATAATTACTCTACTAGGTATAAGCATTGTAATGGAAGGAGTATGTTTAGGTTATGTACCACCTAAGTGCCAAATTTCCTGCCGTTGAGCAGCAGTGCTCTGTTGCGACAAGTCACACTTTAAGACTGATGTCACAGGAACGCGCGAGCAGTGCAGTGCCCTCCACTTTTTGTCTATGATTCATTCAGTCCCATAAATATCTTATCAACTTCAAAATATAGTATTTTGTAAAGTGGCAGTGAAGTTGGTTGCATCGATCAGCTAACATTTATTAACATTATATACAATCAATTCTTGTTCTATCTGTTAATTAAGTAACTTTTTTATAAATTTATGGTATTTTAGTGATTAAGCACTTTCCTGTCTTATCATTGGATCAGCAAGCTGAAGCGGCAATGGGCCGGCCACATAGCTCGCAGAACTGACAACCGCTGGGGAAAAAAGGTTCTCGAGTGGCAGCCACGTACAGGCGAACGCAGTGTAGGACGACCCCCCACAAGATGGAGTGACGACCTACGCAGTGTTGCGGGAAGTCGATGGATGCAGGTGGCTCGGGACCGAGCTTCGTGACAATCTTTGGGAGAGGCCTATGTTCAGCAGTGGACTTCTGATAGGCTGAAATGATGATGATGATGAAGCACTTTCCTAGTTACGTATCAAAAATAGAAATCTGATATTTTATTCATTACTATAGGTCCGTGCTTTCATCTGTCTTAACTTCGATATGCACTCATTTTTACTATATTTTATAGAATATATTCTGTCAATAAATTGCCATTAAATGTACAGCGAAATCATAACTATAAAATTATGCAATTAAGGTCCCTATATGACTTTTCGTTGAGTAGATTGTACCCTTTACGATAGATCCCTGACAGTGTTCTCTTCCTTATTTTTTACAGTATTCCACCAAGACCTTCGAGTTATAGAAGTCAAACTGCTCTGCATCAAACACTACGGAACCTTGGACCATGCGAGATCCCATAAGCTCGTATACGTATCGTTGCAGTAAATCAATATTTTAGTTTCCATAATAAACTTATTATTAAGTCACCCAATCTAACTTGAATGCTATATGATCAAGATAATATGAAAATTAAAGCTTGTGTGTTATTCAGAACTGCGAATTAGTGGTCGGTGCTTAATAATGTTTGGTAAAATAATGGTTACCCTAATCACGGATAAGTCTATAGTTATTGTTTGTCTAAATTGTCATAACTTGTATTGAGTTAACGATGATTTTGTATAGTTATAGCAAATTGTACGTGGTATATGGTATTTTTTTATCAGGCACCTTGTGCTTCTGCGTTTCATTCAGCGAGTTAGGTAACCGGAGGCCCTCTCCTTCTCCCTCATCCTTTCTCTCATCTCTCAAATATAAAGACGACAACGTACCTGGAGCTTCTCTGATGTTACAGATGTACGTGGGCGACACTGTTAGGCTAGTTTTGATAATAGAAGAATATATTTTTCTTTTTTAAATCTCTTTGTGAGCTGAAAGTAACTCAGCGTGCTATGACATGAGTTGTGTGCAAGGGAGTCAGCGAACTACATGGTAAGTTAAAAATTATAGGGCACCAGTGATTTATTGGTTAGATAGAGTGAATCTCGGACTAAAACTTAACAAAATTAATTACAGATGCCTTCTTGCTATATAGCGTACCGATGGAAATGAGATGATTGGAATGACATAGATATGCAAAAGATGCAAAAGTACATGAATAGCACATGCAAAAGGTAATCATCGGACATAACGTGAATTAAGATCGATATATGTAATTGCTTGTGAGTGAAGTATCTCTATTAAAAGAGCACGTCATCTGATAAAAGAGATGCTTCACACAATAAGACTTCAGAAGAATAATATAATAAAAGTCACGAGGATAGCATTCATACATACAAAACTGTATTAATGTGTGACTGTACAACACCAGAGGAGGTTTTTTTTTTTGATTTGGGGATGTGAGGAACGTTGGGGATGAGAGTTGGGAGAGGGGAGGAGTGGCCCTCCGGTTACCTCACTCACCGAACGAAACGCAGAAGCACAAGATGCATTTGCTTCACGCCGGTCTAGCCGGGTCATTCGAGCAGCAGCAAAAGCCGCCGCTTGGCTCTACCGCAAACTAAAAATAATATAACTCAGATAAAAAGCACAAGTGAGATTGTCACCGAGCTATGCAGGATTCTGGCTCTAATGACCAATTCATCCACCATATCGATTCTTTGTCGATGATGGATGTAAATGTGTTTATGCAAAAAGAACCATAGTTATTCTTTCCCAGACTGGACTACCGTTGAACATTGGTTAGCACACGCTGGCACGCGTATAGCGCCAGTACCAGCACTCTTGTACTTGTTGCGTTGATCACTAGAATCTGGTACTTAATTTTGTCATTCTCCGACGGATTTTCCGCCGTTTCATTCAGCATGGAGAGCCAGACGAGGTGGACATTTGATGTAAAAAAAAAATCTCGATTCGAGATAAACATCGCGCGTTTATTATTCTCCATTTATATTTCAGAAAGAAGAGAAAACTAAGTACGTATCTACTAATTTTTATCCAAAAGCTAAATATAAAAATTTAGAAAATAAAACAGGGAAATGTAAATAAACTTCTATTTGTCGGTATATTCGAGAATTATTATTCGATCGCAACTTATACCTTCCAATTATATTGTGCCCGCGGTGAAAATAAACGCAAAGGCCCCTAGAATCTGGTGTCGCGAATTGTTTGCGGGCACAAAGGGCCTCTTACGTAATATATCCGATTCCATTTCTCTTTATGGTGGCTCGAAATTCGACGCTAATGAAAAATACGCACGCCTTGGAATTCGGGCATCGATCCACGCTGACGCATCTTCAACGGAACGTGACTGGAGGTGTCGTTTTTACACAGACCGACGTTAAAAATATTTTTTTTTTATGGAAAGCACATTAAGTACTACTTTTTTTGGAACGAACTTCCTTATCGCACGGTACGGATGGGGGCTAGGCGAAAAAAGTGTAAAATTTTTCCGTCAGGTCCCTTTCTATATAGTGTAGACGATTATCCATAGCGCGTATGATATTGGCTGGTTCCAGTCACAGGTGCGCGCTCATTGGTTCAGACAATTCGCAATAACTCTTGTTATTGGTTAATATACAACAATAGTGGGTTGTGATAGTGGCTTAGAAGATATTAACAGTGACGCTAGGTAAGTGTCAGAGTTAAAGTGCAACAATGTGTGAATTCATGTAGTGTAATTAATTTGTTTCTATTTGTTAATCAATAATATAATACGTTCATCAATAATAATATACTACGAAAGGAACTTTCGTTCCGACCGAGTGTTCCGTATTTACCAAAGATACCCTCTTGTACTGATAATCATATATATATGTATTAACGCCTTTCTGCGTGATATACCGTGACGAGTGGCGAGACTAATCTCACTGGTTTGTTCCCTGAAATTGTCATGAAATTTTCAAGGCTTATTCCCTTAGAAGTTTCTTCCAAGGGAAAATAGAGAGTGGAAATTAAATTTCCGAACGCCGCCACCACAAGGCTCATACTACCTAACGGTTCTATAGTAAGATTAGAAAGTAATTTTTTTTCTTCGTTAACGTTCCGTTTAACGGAAACAGTGTAAGTCACTGAGTACTGCACTTACTAATCATGGCGATTAGAAAACACAAAAAGAGATAAAATTACAACACCATCATTTAATATTCGGTTGCAGCAATAAAGCGCCCGACTCAGCATACTGCCATAGCAGTGTTTTCACTGCTGCAGCGCTGGTACTCTGCCAGTAGCTCACGAGCAGCTGTCTGACATTGTTTACTCGTTATTCGTTAAAGATCATCGATACGCTACGGTGTGAGGTCATGTCTACTTAACTTTAGCATGCCGATGGTGTCGCGGAATATTGGAACAATTTATGTGAGGGCCTTTGTAATTTCGGAGGAGCTCACAAATTGAAGGTATGAAGGTGTCACCTCAGATCGTTCGCTGAATTTAGATAACGGATTTAGCGCTAATCTAACTAAAATCTAACAAACCGACTCGGTCGACATTAACAGGGTTCAGTGTAAATGATTTATGATGATCATATGATAGGATGAGTCAGTAAAATAGTCTGTGCATTGCAGTCGATTTTATCAGAAACCTTATGTTATACATATCATAGGACGACTAAGAGATAGCCTAAGGGAGACGGGAAGGCTTTGAAAATCTCAAGGCATTCCCCGAGAGAAAACCCGGCGACGAGACGAAGCACAATACGGAAGCTCGATACCTATACCTAAGCGTAAGCACCGTGACTAATCTTAGCCCAATGGAAATTCGTAATCTCTGCCTACTTCTATTAGTGACAGGCGTGGGTGATTTGCCATTAAATTTCTTTAATAGAGTTGCATTGATTTTATTTAAATATGTTATGGCTAAAAGTTCTGAATTTAAAGTAATATTTGTAACTAAAAATAGAAAAAAAAATTGACCGCTCAAAAAATAAAGCGGTTTATTAAAAATGCGATTCCAGCGATATTATTGTCGCCCGTCTTCCTTGATTTGTTATTTTATAAATGTAAATAAAATTATCAATGAATTTCTTATGTTTTCGCTTGTCATATACATTGAAATAAAATTAACTTTTTAATTTCTGACATTTCGAGTGATTTACAGCATCCAATGACTGTCATGGCCAACATCCTCGTGATGGTTGCATTTTATTTAATAAAAGTATTTAATCAGAAATTACTTATTGTATTATTATATATTAATAATATATTATGATAATGATAGAAAGATAGAAATAATAATTCATGTATTTATGCAATATTCCTAAATCATTATTTTTAATATCTTTCAACATTTTAAAATATTTTTACATTATCTTTAAATATGGAATTACCATTAATATTTTCTTTAATTATTAAAGTAGCATGTAAATGGTTTTGAAGACAGGAAGGTCTCGTTGACCACTAAGCTACCTTCATCATCATCATCATTTCAGCCTATCAGAAGTCCACTGCTGAACATAGGCCTCCCCCAAAGATTGCCACGAAGCTAAAAAAGGCAAAAAAAAAGCTAAGGCAAACCCTCCCCATGATGAGAGGTAGAAGCTACCTTAACCCTTTTATTATAACTGGTTTAATTAAAATAATTAGTCAGAAATTTGGTTTCACTTTGTTCTTACTTCTCATTATGTTCTTCTTCCAAAGCTTAATTTTGTTTTAATCAGATTATACTTTAAAATTATCATCTTAGCATATAGCTTTTTTAAATGCATCTCTGCGTTATCCTCTTGAAAATGCTTCTAGTATTCGTACATTTAAACTTGTAACAGCTTAGTACATTAAACTCGGCCCCTCGGAATCGCCTCGGGTCTTTTCTTACCGTTTCCCCGGAGAACTTGTTGAAAATAGGAGATGTGATCTTTTTTCTTTATCATTCACAAAGTGCAACGTAGCATTTTGATAATGCGTTTTGGGATTTTCTTTTTTACTTGTTTTAAATGTTAACGATCGTGTGTCCGTGGAGGGTGTAACTGTCCGCTTGAGTTTTTGAGCAAAATAAGGATTGTTACTAATATTATCATGGTTCTGCTCCTGCTCCACTACTGAACAAAGCCCCTTGTCTTTGTTCAGTAGTGGAGGAAAAGAATAAAGAAGAAGTATGAAAAATATTAAATCAAAAGATTATTTGGGAAAATCATAAGCCGCTGCGTCAATCGAGACGTTACAATTATTGGTATGTATTCGTGATATATTTTTTTTAATGATTATTAAGAAAAGAAGTATATACGTTATATTATGTATATGTATATATTCACGCCTTGTTCCCATCGGGGTAGGCAGAGACTATATTCTTCCACTTGCTACGGTCCTGACATACGTCTTTCGCTTCTTCCACTTTCATCAATCTTCGCATGCATGCTCGTTGGTTTAAAGTACTCTTGACTCTGTCCCTAAAGATTCCTTAAAATTCGCCAACGCACCCGCAGCTCCTCCGATGTAGCAGATGTGGGTAAGCGACGGTAATCACTTACCACCAGGTGAGTCGCTTGCCGCCTTTTACCATAAAAAAAACATTAATAATATACTCAAGAAATCTTACTTTAAAATACTTATCCTGTTGTTACCTATTGTGTCATTAAACAGAAATGTTTTTATTTTACCTGTGGGTACCAAAATATATATACAAACACTTTAATAAATATTTTTAAAAACATTTTGATAAATGCAGGACCCGGGACGAAGAAAAATGAATGAAAGGTGAATTGAACGATTAGTTTTACTTTACTTTACTTTATACTCTATATTACTACAGAAGACATTTTAGTGTTGGTAAAAAAATTACTTCATCTTCATTATGGATCTTCTGTGTTATAAATATATCTGAGACAAAAGGTCACAGATATTTCAGAGACTCGCTTTTACAACTGCATTCAATCATTTCGAGTCCAATTTCGTCTCCTATGAGGTTTGTGACAGAAGATGTAGCGGTGAGTTAGAAAAATTATTATTATGAAGTTATTAATGCTTAAGCTGGTAATAGTTAATTTTAACCGATTAGAAAAAAAAAAACATGATGGATTTAAAAGGATATCATTTGTGTCGTCTTAACGTGGAGATTATTCAATGTTATAATGGTGTCCTTGACCATGTCGTTGTAACCGCACTCCGCTCCCTGGACATTCATAAGTCGAGTGGGCCGGACGGAATCCCTCCAATTGTGCTGAGGATGTGTGCCCCTGAGTTGGCACCGGTTCTCACGCGTCTTTTCCGGCACTCCTACTCTTCAGGCGTCGTCCCGGAATCTTGGAAGACAGCATTTGTGCATCCAATACCCAAAAAAGGCGACCGCTCTGATCCGTCCAACTACAGGCCTATTGCCATCACCCCCTTGTTATCTAAAATAATGGAGTCACTCATCAACACCCAGCTCCTGAGGTACCTGGAGGAACACCAGCTCATCAGTGACCGACAGTACGGTTTCCGTCACGGACGATCAGCTGGTGATCTTCTAGTTTACCTGACTCACGGTCTTTTTGGCGGTTAGTCTGGACGTAGCGAAAGCATTTGATAGGGTTTGGCATAAAGCGCTTCTTTCAAAGCTTTCATCTTACGGGGTTACTGAGAGATTGTGCAACTGGGTCACCAGCTTCCTCACGGATCGGAGCATCAAGGTTTTTGTCGACGGTGCATGCTCGGACCCCAAACCCGTGAATGCTGGTGTTCCATAAGGCTGTGTGCTATCTCCCACTCTGTTCCTTCTGCATATCAACGACATGCTACAAATCAGTAGAATTTATTGCTATGCAGACGACAGCACGGGTGATGCCCTATATACAGGCCGTGCGAATATTTCTCGGGAACACGTCGACGAGTGCCGGAACAAACTTGTGTCTGAAGTCGAGACCTTGTTATTCAAAGTCTCGGATTGGGGTCGACGTAATTTGGTCCTATTCAACCCCAAAAGACACAGGTTTGCGCGTTCACCGCTAAAAGAATCCCTTTGTCGTTTCTCCTCTTTTGAGAACATTCCCTTATTGCCTCAGCCAGTATCAGAATCCTTGGCGTTGACATATCGAGCGACGTTCAGTTCCGTGGTCACTTGGAGGAAAGGCCAAATTGGCCTCCAAAAGCTTGGTGTGCTCTGTAGAGCGGGACAGTATTTCATGCCGGTCCACCGTTTGCAACTTTATAAGGCGCAAGTTCGGCCCCACATGGAATACTGTTCTCATCTCTGGGCAGGGCTCCCAGTACCAACTCCTTCCATTTGACCGTATCCAACGTCGAGCGGCTCGAATTGTCGGCGACCAAGCTCTCTCTGATCGGCTTGATCCTTTGGCCTTGCGAAGAGATGTTGCTTCTCTTTGCATTTTTACAAAATTTTCCACGGGGAATGTTCTGAGGAATTGTTCGGATTGATCCCAGCTGCTGAGTTTCACCATCGTACATCGCGACAGAATTCGAAGTTCCATCGATACCACCTAGATGGTTGGCATTCCACCACAGTGCGTTTTAATCGAAGTTTTCTGCCACGCACTTCGATTTTGTGGAATCAGCTATCGCCAGCAGTATTTCCGAACAGTTACGACTTAGGGACCTTCAAGAAAAGAGCTTATTCCTTCCTTAAAGGCCGGCACGGCATCTGTAGCTCCTCTGGTGTTGTGGATGTTCGTGGGCGTCGGTGATCACTTACCATCAGGTGAGCCGCACGCTCGTTTGCCCCCTTCTTCTATATAAAAAAAAAACCTACTTAATATGGACGTTTATGATTTCTTGAATTTACGCGAACATTACACTTTTAAAATGAAATTATTATCGTTCAACACCTTAGTTACCAAAGAGGTCCACGGGAGACTCGACGGGGGTCTACGTTGGCATGACAAAAAAATGGGGGTTTAAAATTGGTAAGCGGGGGTCCTCGAAAATTAATGTGCTTCCGATAGTGAAGAACTTAAATGTTGGCTCGACTTCACCTGTCAATGTAGGCAGATAATATTTTAAGAAGCACAGCGACTGTTACGTGTAATGCGTAAATAAAGCGGCGGCTTTTGCTGCTGCTCGAACGGGCCGGCTCGACCGGGTTGGTACTACGGCCTCGCAGAATACCGGTGTGAAGTAAATGCATCTTGTGGTTTTGCGTTTCCCTCCCCATTCCCCTCTTTATCATTCATCTCATCTCCCTTAAAGGCCAGCAACGCACCTGCAGCACCTCTGGTGTTGTTGATGAACGTGGGCGACGGTAATCACTTACCATCAAATGAACCGCTTGCTCGTTCGCAGCCTGTCCCATAAAAAAAAAGAAAAGAAAAGTAAAGTATAGTGAATCGATGTTAGTGTTTGCTGGTGTCAGAAAAAGTTGTCCATTCGTGGTTAGAACTCGGCCGCAACGCAAATTTCCATAGTTAGATCTAACCTTTTTGGTAAGTTTTGAAAATATGGTAGAAATGTACCTGCAAGGGGTCCATCGGAACCAACTAAGTTTTGAAAGTGGTTTATGAGAAAAAAAGTCTGGGAACCTCTGGTTTAACACCTCAATACCCCCGTAACCACGGCTGCTGTAAAGCAATCGAAACGTAGCGAATATAAAAATATAATTAAACGCGATGAAATCCGTAAATAATAGTTTAATTTCAAACAAATTGACATTTATTTCAAACATTTCGCTATTTAATAGGCTGCCAAATGAAGAGAGCAGCTGGAGATGGGGAAACTCCCTGAGACTATTTACCCAGAGTCTAACTATGGCAGGTATGATAGGCAATTTAGAGCTGGTGGCCGTATATGGTAGGCCGTTTTCAAATGCCGAGTTATTACGCTTGCCCAGCTTGGTAATGCCGAGCGAATCTTCGATATCGTTCATTAATCGAGAAATATTGAACTTCAAATACTTTAATCGGAGAGACAAACAGGACACATGATTTTTTTTTGTTTAAATGGCGTTATTCACAAGAATAATGATCACGCGTGGGAAATCGCTCTAATTTTATATCTTAATATACGCAAATGTTAGAGGCAAGCGTTCGCCGGCGCTCCCAGAGGGCTCCTATCACAGGCAACCGGGCCTGGCTTAATCTAACGAATGCTACACTAACACGAGTTACTACAAATGGAATTCGATTCCCGATTTGACTAAGTGCTTCTATAGATGGTATAAACTTTTTATTCCTTGTCATAATTAAGGGATTCGGCGATAGAATTAGAATCCTTAAATAGTTTATCATTTTCAAAAACATATCTACCTTACCAGCTTGGTAGTTAGTAGCACACGAGGAGGATGTATGATAATCCGCAAGCTGGGCAAACGGATTGGCCGCTGAGGTGCTGCAGGTGCGTTGCCGGCGTTCAAGGGTATTTAGGAGATGGGAGGGAGGATGAGGAGGGGGCGGGGAGAGGAGAGTGGGCCTCCGGATACCTCACTAACCGAACGAAACGCAGAAGCACAAGATGACTCTACTTCACGCCGGTATTCTGCGAGGCCGTGGTACTACGCTGGTCTAATCGGCACTTTCGAGTAACAGCAGAAGCCGTCGCTTGGCTCTATCACAAAAAAAATTATACTCGGTCTTTTGTACAATTTGGTAAAGAGTTTTTATGCGATTTATGGTACTATAGCCTTTTCGGAAACCGGTATGTTTGGGAGGCAGAGCTGGGGTATTGTATATAAAGATGGTGCTGCTCATCTCATGATATGTTTTTTCCTATTATTACACATTTCAAATATCATACTATTATGATACGAATACGACATTTGTGATTATAGAGAGAGAGAGAGAAAAAAGTTTGTTCTGATTCCATTTTATATTTTTATCTTTTGCTAAATTTTGAAAGCAAAACTAACAACAACAGAACGTTTGCTTTGATTTAATTTTCAACCCTTGTTTATTCGGTCGACTGATGCTGCTTTTTTAATTTGTTAATCGTACGTATCTGGAAACTTTTTCAATAACAAATTTTCAATAAATACCTGAAACAAGTTATATTGTCTGGTATTAACACATAACGTGATGATCTACGAGATAACTCCATTTTTATAACACGTTAAGGGCTAATGAATATAAATCGAAAACTGTATTATCAAAAGATACTGGAAATGATCCAGTTGTCAGTTTTAAACTTAACGTGTTAATTCAAACTACAATTCTATGCATGGTAGAATCGAGCAGCGGCTTTTGTTGATGCTCGAATGGGCCGGCTCGACCGGGTTCATACCACGCCCTCGCAGAATACCGGCGTAAGTACCGCGGTGAATGAGGGATCCGGAGGCCCCTCACCCCTGCCCATCCTCTTCTTATCCTCCCTTACATCTCCCAAATACCCTTAAAGGCCGGCAACGCACCTGCAGCATCTGTGGTGTTGCAGATGTACGTGGGCGTCGGTTATCACTTAGCATCAGGTGCACCGCTAGCTCATTTGCAGCCTTTCCCATAAAAAAACGACCTTGATTAGTTTCGTGAGATCTTTCATCTTAGCAATGGATCTGCTTGCTTAAATACCAATCGACAGTAATCATATCCAGTGGTAGATAGGTATTTGAAATCGGCCTTAGGTTACTAAAGCACTAGTTTGGTTAGTTCCAAGAAACTTGCGCTAGTAAATATTTCCTTACTTTGAAGTTCATATAAGACCACATAAGATAGGTTTAGTGTATCTCTACATAAATACTTAAACATAAAATTGTCTTGAACTTGAAATATTCAAAGTGAAAGATAGAGCATCTCCAGTCGACAGTATTTTACTCCGTACTTAAGTATTTCTTTGTACCATTTTATAGGTAAATTGAGCTAATAGCTATCATTCTTCCATTACTCAATAGAGTAACGTAATATTTTAAAATACAGACTATTCAGTCACACATTTTATCATTTTTTACTCATAAAAAGTAATACGTTTTATGAATTACATATAAAAGTTTACATACAGTTACGTACATTCTTGATTGCGTCAATTCTTATAAGATGTTTGTAGTATGATTTGTTAAACTTTTATAGACCCTTTTTAGTTTCATTGACTAAAAAAATGTCTTTAGCAAATGTTGTCTGAAGCCCTAATGTTTGCTTTGTTGGCGGAGTGTGTCAGTATTCTATTCTAATATTTATTCTTTTTTTAACAACATAGGGAAATCTATTTTAGTTTCAAATACAAAGGATTGTTTCGATGTTCGTTTTGTTAACGGTTCAAATGTTGCAATTAAAAAATAACAGATCAATAGATATGCAGCGGCCCATCGTCTGGACCGAGTTAGCGAAACATCTAATTGCCAAACTTTAATAGAAGTTTGCTGGATCTATCGCGAAGTTTGCCAAAACGCTGCTAACTGTACATGTGATACTAATTGCACAATTGTTTTTAGATTAAGTACTTTTGATTCGTTATTTATAGCCCATACTATGGAGTCTTTTAAATGTCGTAACAATTTGTGCAATACATTATTTTATGTCAGTGACAATAACAATTTATTTAAGCACCAAATGTCATAATATTAGGTTCAGATAATATGGATGCGATTTTGACAATGTTGTTGTAAAGATGCAAATATCTAAACTAGGCTAGGCTTTTAACGTTGTAGAGCCAAGCGGCGGCTTTAGCTGCTGCTCGAATGGGCCGGCTCGACCGGATTGATACCACGACCTCGCAGAATACCGGCGTGAAGTAGAGGCATATTGTGCTTCTGCGTTTCGTTCGTTGAGTGAGGCAACTGGAGGCCCACTCTACCTCCCCATTCCACTGCTCATCCTCCCTTCCTTCTCCCAAAATACCCTTAAAGGCCGGCAACGCACCTGCAGCACCTCTGATGTAGAGATGTACGTGGGCGACGGTAATCACTTACCGTACCGACGGCTATGTGAATCTTCATAAGAAATTTATTTAGTCTTTCCATGGAAGTCTAATGATTTGATAAATTTCTTTTGGAATCTGTCAGTATGGTCAATATGGCTAACATTAAACACAAGCGAAATCTTATAGTGGCATTACTAAGTATCCGAATGTTAAAAAGGTACTCGTGCTCATCATATTGTTGATATTCTGGCTGCGAGCCAGATAGCTGATCAGCGCGGACACCGCCATCGAAATCCCAGGCGTAAGTCTGTACGAGATTAGTGCGGTCCAGAGATATTTCAAAACCGCAGCTGACTGAGGCTGGATTGAGGATGAGGACGAGATGAAAACATCATATTTCATCTCTTAGAACTTATCCACTTACGATCAATATTGCAACGACATTTCGAATTTTCAGCTTCGATTTATTTTCAAATAGCAGAGATTTTACTCTAGTTTGTCGATTAAGTTTTTTTTTGTGTTTGTTTTATTTGTTTATCTTAACTCAAAAATCACTTAATAGTAACATAAAAAAAAAGCTTCCTTAGAAATAAAGTGCACATAAAATTGAGCATTTGCAATATAATCACAATTGAATATTTTTAAAACCATGCTATTACTAGAATTCTCATGGTGACACCAGGATGGTTTTAAAATAAAATAATCCACCGCATAAGTTATTCGAAATCAAAACTCATGATTAAGCAAATATGTACGCTGCCAATGTAACTGCTAAGTCGTTGTATGATAAATATACGCATTCTAGCAACTTCACCATGGCAGGGTTCTATACCAGTTACCATCTTGCGTATAATTATAATTACTATTAGTTCAGAAGCAATTGTTTATAAACAATTGCTTCTGGAGCTCACTTTTCTACAAGTTATGATATTGTTATGACATCAAAAATGAAATCTTTAATATTATACCCGTATCAACGATCACAAACTACGCAAATGCGTTTTGTAAGATTTTTTTTTTATGAAAAAGGCGGCAAACGAGCAAGCGGATCACCTGATGATAAGTGATTACCATCGCCCACGTACATCTGCAACACCAGAGGTGGTAGAGGTGGGTTGCTGGTCTTTAATGGTCTTTGGGAGATGGGAGGAAGGAGGAGGAGGGGGGAGGAGGAAGGAGGAAGAAGGAGGAAGGGTGAGGAGGAGGATGGAGAGGGGTAGAGAGCTCCGGCGGAGCTCAACATCACGCCGGTATTCTGCGAGCCAGCCCAATCGAGCATCAGCAAAAGCCGCCGCCTTGTCTCTACCATGACTTAAACTACTAGGTACATAAAACATTTTTTTTTTGGAAGATGATAAACGATTTAGCAGTCCATCTTATGGTTCGTGGTTATTACCACGTTAACTAAGCAACAGACCCCCAGCTCCTGCAATGCGTATCTCTGGTGTTAGATGTAAACGTGATCGGCATCGTTTAGAGTTTTCGTCAGATTCAACAGTTTGACAGATCGCCAGGTGAAGTTGTTCAGTTAAAAACGAGATTCATTCGGATAACACATCAGTAGTAAATAAGTGTCTGTAGGAAACCAATCGCGATTTCTTTCATCACCAGAGTCTCACAATATGGAGTTCTGGTTTAATGTCCGCCTGAACATAATTAGCAAGCGATGTTTGTTTTTAAGTTTAAGCTAACGTTCGGCTAGAATCCCATCTAATGCAGAAAAGCGTTAAAAGTGCTCTGAAGAATTACATATTATAAGTGGTCTAGGAAGTTCGATGACAGTGAAGTGTTAATTTCTTCCACTGTGCGTATTAAAATCAACGAACCCAAATTTTGTTCGGATCCCAGAAGCTGAGGGTGGAATCCATCCGTGCGTCAACGTTCATCCCACGCACATGCGTTTGATAGTAAAATGGGGACAAGGAAGGAGACAATGCAATATCCTACGCTAACTACTTATACATATACGTCCGTCGTGCTATCTGTAGATCGAATAATACTGAAATCATAAAGACAAATCGATGTAAACATTAGTAAAAATTGGAAATATATCACTTTTTTCTTCTAAAGTCGAGCTTCCCTGAACGCGAAGCTAGCTTGATAACTAACGGAGGCGGTAAACCCAGACCAGTTATTTGTAGTCCATGCAAATATTTGTGTCGCGCGGGAATCGAACCAGCGACCGAACCGTCATAACCATGTACACGTGTGCTCGGACCAATGTTGTCAATGAATTTTATATCAGTTACCACATAAACAATATTTTATTAAGACAACTTTACTCTGCGGACCATATATCAAATTGTGGTCCTTCGAGCCGAATAATTGAACGAGAGACGTGCTCACATCGCTATGACCTTGAGCCACTATTGGTGAAATCTCATTTATTTTCTAAAATTGCGTAACCGCATTTTCAGTTCCCGCTTCATATAAGAGATGAGGAAGAAAAATTTAATCTATATTGCCTTTTTTCCAGTTCTATACATATACTTTTTCCTATCTCTCTATATATATATATATATATATATATATATATATATACTTTAAAATAATATAACTTGAAATAACCCTTCAGTAACTTCTCGGGCCATTGCTGGGCAAAGTTAGAGTAATAACTAATTGCCAAACTTAACTAGGTGCAAGTTGTAAGATGTATCGTGAAGCTTCGCCAAGCCATTGCAAGCAAAGCGTGTGATGCTAATTGCACAATTGTTTTTGCGTTTACCGCTTTTTGATTTGTTACTTGTCGGAGTAGTTTAGTTCAACTAACATAGTTCTACTTTTAAATACATATAATGTATCTTTAATGACTGAATTAAATACTTAAACGTCGCCCATGTACACTCTTTGTTCTGGATTTAAAGATACATATCGTATCCTCTAATTCACGTTAAAGAAGAGTTTTAAGAGTAAGAAAGAAAGAACAACCATTCATTTACGACACAAGTACAACCCATTGTTTATTATAGAAAGAGAAAAAGAAATAAATGCAAGAATTAAAAATTAAAACTAAGCAAAGAGAAGAAAACAAAAAAATGCTATAAAATTTAAATGCTGTGTTTGCCACGATTTCTCTGTGCTGCAACGTTGCCGTGAAAAGGAGCTCATTCAGCTATGGCCGCGGCTGTAATAACCAGGTTGGTGAGACCAGTAGTGGACAGAGTATCTCGGTTCAGCTGCAATTTATATGCGATTGAAAAAAAAAAAAAAGGGAAATTTTCCTGTGTTTCATATGCATGTGTTGTGTTTTTGCGAGAGCAAGATGGGCAGATATGGGGCATTTAGAAATATCATATAGATACTTCAAGATGCTGGAGTTAGTTGAGGCGTGCCATGGTAACGGTACGGAATTTTAATCGTCTAAATATTTTTTTGTACGACCTCGGTGAGAAACGAGCTAACAGTCCCCCTGATGGTAAGTGACTGATGCAGCCTATGAACATCAGTAAACAATTCAATCGAATATACAGATGCTCTATCACCCCTAAGGCAGAATAGAATGCCTCACGGCCCGTGATTGTAATGGCTCTCTATTCCTTAAGAACCGAAACACACCAGTGATTCCACAGCCGATTGGCGAGAGAAATAGATACATGATAAGCGAGAGCTGTAGGGAAGAGTCTACCAGTTACAAAAGCATAGGTTGCTTTGTCTATGCCCAGCTCCGAAGCGTACAGTACAAGCGTAGAGTCATATATTATGACACATCTTGTGTTTCTGCGCAGAAGCCTTCGGTTACCTCTACCCGAAGGCCTATACCCTATCGCCATCCCCCCTCCTCATCATCCCTTCCATCCTCCAAATGCCCTTAAAGTACCAGCAGCTCCTCTGTTGTTGCAGATGTACGTGGGTGTCGGTAATCACTTAGTATCGGTTGAGCCGCTTGCACGTTTTCAAATTTCCCAAATAAAAAAAAAAAAAAATGTACGATATACATCGAGTCGGTTTAAAATTTATGCACTAAAATAAAAAGTATAAATCCCTATGGGCTGTAAGTTACGTACAAAATGGTTAAAGTATCATAAAATATGTATATCGTAAAATGTGTATAAAAAAAATAAAATAAAATTAAAACTATGTGCCCATCTAACTGATTGAGAATGATAAGATAAATTTATAGTTCAAATATTGTGTTCGAGATGAGGATCAAAATAAATGCTATGTTAAAAAAAATATTGGTATATGCTATTACGTATTATTTTATTTTATTATGGTATGACAATACTATAAGTAAATGAAAACCTACACAAACGGGCTTAGGTACTATATTTTAAAATAACTTCGCTCGAAAGTCGTTGGAAGATATTAGACATAATATTTATAAAAAATCGGTACTGTAAATCTATTCTCTCAATGTGTTTATCGATTATTTTTATTAATTTCGTTCTTTTGGACTTCTAGGTCAAGTCGACTTATAGGCCAAAAACACTTTAAACATTTTAGTATTGTAATCTTGAATTGTATTTCGATTCATCACCAGATACGTGCCAACGTATTCTGTGTACAAACAACACTGTAATGAAATTGACCGGGCTATATAACACCTATGCATAAAATTAAAAAAAAAACACACGAAACTAGAAGCTGTTAGTTATGGATTTTGTTTTCGTTTATCTGATTTATTGTTGAACGCATGAGTAGAATGTAAGAAGGTAGTAAAGTAGCAGCCTGTAAGTGCCCACTGCTGGGCAAAGACCTCCTTCTCAAATATCTGAAAGGGTGTAGCCGGGAATGGCCCGCCACGCTGCTCCATTGCGGATTGGCGGGCTTCACATATTTATTTATTTATTTATTCTTTATTGTTAGCCTTAAGCTTAAGGTTACAATGGGCGGACTTAATCCCAAGTGGCATTCTCTACCAGTCAACCCTTGTTATGGTGAAAGGTAGTTGGCAGGTAGATAACAAAGAATAAAAAAAAAACTCTGGTAGACTCCAATAATAATAAGTTAATAAATACATATAAACACTATGTAATTAAATAAATATTTATTTATGTATCTTTTTTTATTTATTTATATTCTTTTTTTATATAATAATTAAAATCTAAAATAGATAAGCCGAATATTGTCAATGATTTATTAGGTAATCACGAACTTGAGTCTTAAATGATTTCCTGTTAGGCGCTGCTTTAATGATATCGGGCAATGACATATCCTCGTAATATAATATATATATTTTTTATTATTTCTCATACATGCAGGTTTCTCATGATGTTTTCCTTCACCGCCGAGCACGTGGTAAATACAGCACTTAAAATTGCTATTAACAATTTTAGTGGTGCCGGCATCGGGGATCGACCCAGGTCACTTGGGCTCTATGATACTAAATTGAGCGCCCTGACCACTAGGCTACCACGGCTCTTAAGAAGGTATATTAAGGACATATTTCAGCGCATGATTTGATTATTAGATAATGTGTGATTCAATATTGTTGTGGTATCTCATATTTTGTTGTTTAAATTGTACTTATTGGTGGAGAACCTAATAAAAATGAATTAAACAAAGATATTCGACTCCATCAGCAGATATGTTAAATATTAATGAAGAGAATAATTTCAGGAAATAATATTACGATAGCAGGCATAGAACTTATTCTTATAGGGCATTCACGCTTAACGTCCCTGAAATGGAGTTTATAGATTTAAATTTGATACAAAGGAAAGCCAATCTAGTATCCGCAAGTCATTTTCCGTCGAACCTCGTCACCGGGCTTGCACCCAAAGGTTACCATGATATTATCGAAAAAAATCTCTTTGTTTGTGAACTGCCGAAATTATGAATTAAAACGATATCTTGACGAACAAATAGAACTGAACTTTAATAGCGCATTCGTTTATTTATTCTAGTTGTATTCAACAATAGCTCGCAGTGAGAAATATCTCGTTCCTGCACTAAAAGAACAGCCCGTGCACTGTTTTTGTTTGTTCCACGACTGTGAAAGCCATTGAACATAAAACGTGTGACTGCCTTAGCGTTTTATTGACAGATGTGATCTAGATATGGAGAATTGAAAAATGTTCTAACAAATATTTAGATTGAAATAAAAATCTAACATTACTTATGTTTCAATAAGCTTATTAAAGCTTAGTAAGAGCCATAGTGAAAACGATTGCTGAGTGATAAGGGGATCTGCCTTTAGATCAGGAGGCTCGATCGATTTCCTATAAAGGACTAGTGGCAATGAGTTTTTAGACGAGAAGAGTAAAGCGGATATCTTGCTTACTAACCGTTTAAGAGGGAGTTTACCATCCCTTACTTCAAAGCCAACCTCATTTGCACGGTAGAGCGTACTGGTAGTCAACAAACGTAGATCGGACGACCAAATGATGTCAGAGTTGACATCGCTCAACCTAGTGAAAGGATTCTTGGATGTACAGGGTTACCGGCACTGCTCCCACCAACCCCCAACGTGGTCAGTATGAGAAAACATTTCAAGAAATATGTGCCGGCGTTTGCGGGTGATTTCATGCAAAGGTCTTTGTTCAGCTGTGGACTAAAATAGACTGATATAAATAGTTCAAGAAGGCCCTCCATCATGAATGCGCCGGCTATAGCCGTTCTACTTTATTTTAATATAGTTGTGGATGGCTGCCATCTGCGGCAGTATGGGGCATGCGCCATACTTTCACTTGAACTAGTGTTACTTGTGGTGATTGATATGCTCGAGAAAATAATCTTCTAAAGAGTAATCTTTTGACTGCTTATGGGACTATGTGGTATGTTTGTTGGTTATATACCAGGTAAAAGTGTCCTTCTTAGCTAAGGAGCCGTCTTTTTCTTATCTCCTAGCAATACAACCATTGTTATGTTGGTTTATGGGGAATGGAGAGGCAGTATAATTACCAGTTGTCAGTCATTCCATTTTAGTACTATAACGTGAATGAATGAAATAATGAATGACACTTTATTGTACACCAATTAGCAAAAATAGGAAAATAAATAAATAAAAAGAAACATAAAATACACAAAGGTACAATTGGCAGCCTTATCGCTTAGAAGCGATCTCTACCAGACAACAATTTTGCAGAGGAAATAATGACCACTGAGCAAGGGTTAAGGGTGTACGCAAGTTACTAAGAAGTGAAAATATAATTTAATAAATATTCATTGATATATACACAAACATATATATATATACTCTCACATATACTGATATATATCTAAATAAATACACAATATGTACCCATACATATACAGGAAAATAAAGAGTAAAGAATAAATAAAATAAGAGCCATACGACGCAAGGAAAAGTAAGTGTTAAAGGATAAACAGATAATGAGAGGTGAAGGAATAACTATTTAGGGAGGAAGGAAGTGCGGTTTAACCTGTCTGCCTGCTTGGGTGAGAAGGCATCTGTAACGTTTTTCGATTAAATTTGTTTTCAGATGCCCATGAGATGCAGTTGCTACTTACCATCCGGTGGATGTCACTCTAATCCAGAAAAAAAAACTTTTAAATTTATTTTACCCCACGCGAATTTAAATTATTTACAAAAAAATGGATAGTTATGACGTATCTTCTCTGTCAGTGGAACGTTATAACGAAACGTTAGTTTTAACGTATGCTAAATGATATAAAATTTATCAAAATCAAACGTTAAAAAAGAATTCAAATGATAATTCGTATTAAATCTCCAAGATTTTGTAGGGACACCTCTTGTTGTGTCCTCAATGCAATCAATCATTCATTGCTATGCATATATAAATAACAAAACCCTAAAATTATTTTAACGAAACTCAGCATGAATATTATGGAACACAGCAGACGACGGACATAATGCAAGCTATTAAATGCATTCATCGCAGAGTAGACGACTGAAAAACAAGGGCTCTCGAATAGAGAGGGACATTCAGTTGGCGATGCATTATAATCAGATGGACGTAAATCACATAAATACTAAAATAAAAAAATGCTCCGAGGACGTAAATCACCCGATGGTAAGTGATTACCGTCGCCCAGGTACATCTGCAACACCAGAAGTGCTGCAGGCTCTTTGCCGGCCTTTAAGGGTATTTGGGAATCGGAAGGGAGGATGAGGAGGGGGGGAGTGGAGAGGAGCGGGCCACCGGATACCGCACTCACCGAAAGAAACGCAGAAGCATAAGATGCGTCTACTTCACGCCGGTATTCTGCGAGGCCGTGGTACCAACCCGTTCGAGCCGTCCCATTCGAGAAACAGAAGCCGCCGCTTGGCTCTACCACGTTTAAAAAGTGAACGTCTCTAGTAAAGCAAAGTAAAGTAAAGTAGTAGGCAATAAATATTCTATTGCAGTAGGCAAAGGTCTACTTTAATTTTTTTTTAATGCACTGGAGCAGCGCCTCTGCTGTTGTGTGGTTCCAATTGTTGATATTAATTCTTAGAAACTATTATTATTTCATAGATCTGCTGCTTTCCTTATGAGTTTCTATTTTAACGACGAGAACGGCACCTAAACTTTT
The DNA here is from genome assembly GCA_029286595.1 of Bhutanitis thaidina. NCBI lineage: Eukaryota > Metazoa > Arthropoda > Insecta > Lepidoptera > Papilionidae > Bhutanitis > Bhutanitis thaidina. The sequence goes on from JAGSMS010000022.1 coordinate 1,607,919, forward strand.
AATAAAAAAGGTTAGTAACCCTCGGGGATCGAATCCAGGACAGTGAAGTATTAAGCATATTAAAAACGAGTGCCTTGATCCCTGAGTTACCGCGGCTCTCTTGAATTATCTTCCTTATCTCTCTATCTTATTTTAGTACATTTATCTGTTTGTTTAAGCATCACACAAAGAGGACAGAACCGATTTTGTTACGGTTATAACTACAAGTTATAACGGCAAACGCAGTGTGGGACGACCCCCCCACAAGATGGAGTGACCTGCGCCGTGTTGCGGGAAGTCTATAGATGGAGGTGGCTCTAGACCGAGCTTAATGGCAATCTTTGGGGAAGGCCTATGTTCAGCAGTGGACTTGTGGTAGGCTGAAATGATGATGAATGATGATATCTAGAAGCGTTCAAAACAACTCAAAAATTGCGGTATACAATTCAAAGGATACAGCGCCTTAAACGTCAGGACAGACGAATAGACGGTGTAGGTTTAGTATAGATATCGGGCTCCGTATAAAGCCCTAAAAGTTTTTTCCGGCATTAGAGCACATTACCTATTTAGTGATTATTCTTAATAAGATCGAAGAAAAAGAAGAACTAGATCAATGGGGACATTCAGAAACAGGTCGCTATTGGAAAGAAATTGAAATCTTTTCAGAGGAATATAAAGATATATAAAGAAAAAAAATTCAATGAGATCCAATTACTTACAATTTACTAACATATCCCACCTTATTATTTGGAAATCATTTATCCATTTAAATATATTCATACAATGAATCACAATTTTCCTATTGGACAGATCGAGTTCGGCGACATTATAATTCCGTTCGTCACAGACTCTAAAAGAGACTTTCTGACATTGCCCCGATGAATTGAAAATGATGACTGGAAAGGTTATTCATTCGCAAATGTATAGATTTGCATAAGGACGTGTTCATACTCGCTGATGTTTCGTGTCGAAGGATATTTTTAAATTGCCGTAAGTCAAAACCGGTCGCCTTATCCAATACCAGACATTTAATTATATAACTGAATAGCCTGAAGATGCAGTAAGGCGAAGCCGGTCGGTTACTTATATATAAAAAATATAATGTGTTGTGAATGGTGTACTAGTACAAGAAATAATAATAATAATTGTCAATGTGATGAAGTTTCACCGAGTGACAACAAACGCACGGATAAATTATATATTTTAAATGTTAATATAACATTTATGATTTTTTTTAAAGAAATATTAGGTTTATAGGTAGTTTTATCGTTTTATCCATATCTATACCAACAACAAAATTTGAGAGGCGAGTGTAAATGGTAGAGTCGGGAGAGGAGGACCTGGGCGAACATTTGACGATCAAATCGGAAACGTTCTGGAAAAAGGCCAGGTCAAGAGTACTCTAAACGAGCATGCATGCGAAGATAGATGAAAGTGGAAGAAGCGAAAGACGTATGTCAGAACAAGGCGTCAATATATGTATGTATGTATGTAACAAAATTTTAATGAAGTACAGAGTAATTAATTATTTATTAATTTCTGCGTGTTTTAGACTCAATACTGATGTCAACTTTTCATGTGTTTGTCTTCTTGTCTGCATATTATATCTTTATAAGATAAAAATAATTGATATTATAAGCAAAGAAGAACCTGGCTCTGTGTCCTAATACGGGTCACTGCTGAATCATTACGAGTTGAATGTTTACGAAATATTGTAATGTTGTTCAAACATTCAATCAATCTATGTATTATAAACGTTAAATAGGTAAGTTATTATCGTCAGTTTTAATATTATAGTACATAAATTGGTTTTAAATCTCGCTGCTGGCACTATTAAAATGTTTAGAAGCAATTTTAAATGTATAATATATCACGTGCTAGGTGACGAAGGAACATAACGTAAGGAAACCGGCGTGTCTGAGAACTAATAAAGCGTACTATTTTACATGATATTTATTTTGTAGACTCTTTTTAGGATATAATATAGATAGATTAGATATAAGATAGAATTTCTTTTTGAGAGCAAAGTATACAACCAGTGGCAGTGGCTTTCTCGAGTTTTTTTTTTTTTCCCTGGATGGAAAATGCTGTTACGCATGCCCTGTTGCTGGCCGGTAGGCCAGCAACTGGGTTAAGTCGGACTCAATCCCCTGAAGGAGGACCATACCGACTAAAAACCATCCACACGCTGTTAGCCCGGAGGCTTTCACAGCCTCATCTGAATTGACTCGCGAGCAGATTGTCCCGCGAGTTTGGCGGGATGACGATTTACTTTAATGGCGCGCGGATTTATACGCGGAAGGATAAGACAAAAATAGTGGTGCGGAGACCGGTGAACCCTGACAAACCGACGCGACGGACCCCGATCGTGAGACGCTCCGGCAAAGTGTATATGGCTGCTTCTAACCCTTGGGGTGAGCACACGTATGCGGAGCGAAGTCGCTAACGGGACCGCCGCGTAGCGTGCGCGGGACACGGACGGCACTCACTAGTAATGGCTCGCGATTGAACGCGGGAAAAGTGGTAGAGTCGAAGTAGGGACCCGCTGATGCGGGGCCCACTAGCGATATACTGACACACGACATATTGTACTGCGAAGCTCCGACAAAGTGTTATGGCTGCTCAAACCTGGGGGCGAGCACACGTATGCAGGAGGCTAATAGTGGCGTGAAAACCTATGACCCTGACAAACCGACACGACAGAACCCGATTGTGAGACACTCAGGCAAAGTGTATATGGCTGCTTCTAACCCTAGGGGCGAGCACACGTAAGCTGAGCTAAGTCGCAAATGGGACTGCTGCGCAGCGTGCGCGGAACACGGCCGACACTCACTACTTAATAGCTCGCGAATATGCGTGGGAAGATGGAGGCGCGGCGACCAACGGCCCTGACTAACCGACACGACAGAACCCGCTTGTGAGACGCTTAGCACAGTGACCCTATATGCGGAGCGAAGTCGCAAACGGGACTGCCGCGCAGCGTGCGCGGGATTAGGACGGCTCTCACTAAATAATAACTCGCGAATACGCGGGAAGATGGAGGCGCGGAGACCGACGACCCTGACAAGATCTACGCGACAAATACTGAGTACGAGACACTCCGGCACAGTGTCATGGCTGCTCAAACCGAGGGGCGAGCACACGAATGCGCGGGGCGAAGTCGCAAACAGTACCGCCGTGCAGTATGCGCGGGCGACGGGCGGCACTCACTTTAATAACACGCGGACTAATACGCGGAAAGACAATAGGGCCGAGTAGGCACCCGCAGGTGCGGCGCCACTAACGACCCATTGCGAACTAATGACTCATCCCGCTGCGAAACACTCCGGCACAGTGTTTATGGCTGCTCGAACCGGAGGCGAGCACACGTGTGCACGGAGCGACGGCGCAAGCGGGACTTTTTGTTTTTTTGTTTTTTTTTTGCTTTCTCGAGTGGCAGCCACGTACAGGCAAACGCAGAGTGGGACGACACCCCCCACCCCACAAGATGTCGGTCCTCGGGTCGTGTGGGGGGTCGTCGCGCAGGTTCACAGTGTTGCGGGAGTTCGATGAACATAGGTGGCACAGGACCGAGCTTTGTGGGAATTTTTGGGGGAGGTCTATCTTCAGCATTGGACTTATGACAAACTGAAATGATGATGATATTCTTGTACCTAAGAGACGTCTTGGTAACACCCTCTTACCTATTTCTGCCCCTGGTGGTGTTCCGGTTTGAAAGGTATAGAAACCCAGTGTATTGTTTTTATGGGAATGGTGGTAAACGTGCAAGCGGCTCACCTGATGGTAAGATTGTGATGGTGATTACCATCGCCCACGTACGTTTGAAACTCCATAGTGGATGCATATGCGTTGCCGACCTTTAAGGATATTTGGGAGTTGGGTCGGATAATTAATGCTATGGGGAGGGGGAGTGGGCCTCGGGATACCTCATTCACCGAACGAAACGCAGAAGCACAAGATGCCTCTACTTCCTGTAGATATTCTGCGGGGTCATGGTACTACCCCGGTCGAGCCGGCCCGTTCGTGTAGCAGCAAAAGCCACTCGAAGAGCCAAGGCTCTTTCACGTTAATCTGTGATTCTATGTAAATATAACAATAGTCAAACTCCTATATATTCAGTGAAAGTTTAAATTTAAATCTTATGTATGAACACACCCTAAGCTGGAAGTGAAGATTTCGAAGCCACACACGGTTGACTACATTATTTAACATTCGAGAAAACATTACTTTTTTTTTTTAATATTAAACATTTATTATGATTTTGGATTGTGGGTTCAATTACGCTGTGAAAAAGTATTTGTAAGGCCTACAGTTGATTGTTCCGGGTTCGACAGGGATGAAGGGCCTCATTATTTATCTCTGTGAATCATGCATCGTAGGATGCGAAATAATATTTTTTTATGTATATTTTGAAAGTAAATTATTTACATGGCCATAGCGTATCTATAGACAAATTGAAACTGTTAATACTGGGCCCGCAATGGTGTTAGTGAAAAATTAATGTCAATTTCTTATAATTAAAAATAAAATTTAATCATTTGTTATTGTATTTGTTGTGGATTCTTGGGTAAAAGAAAGAAATTCAATAAGTTAATAAAATAATTATACATAATTTTCTGAGTATACAGAACTGTGTGCACATATAAGTATATAATAAAACCAAAAAAGAGGATTAGACGCTGCGTCTGTCGTCGGTTAAGTGGGTAAGTGAAGGCAGACGGCGTTGTAATCCAAATTTTCCCGCACAGGGTCGATCGGCAATAATATACTGAAGTAATACAATTTAACTCTACAGGAGTAGGAATCTCATGACAATCTCCGGGAGGAAACCAAGCGATGAGGCTAACCATTCTTCGCGTTGCATCTCTCGGAGAGGTGACAGGTCGCAGAAGTAAAAATTAATTTCTGCCTATAGATGACAGGCGTGGGTGAAATACTGTTTCAAAAGCTGGAGATCAAGAAAAACAATTAAAAACATGCAGGATGTTCTTATTCCGTAGCGTTTGTGAGTTCATTCAGAGAGCAACTGGCTCAAGCTCAACTTGAAACCCGCGAGCGCATGATCCCGGCTCTCTTTTTTAATTAATACCTCTTCGAATTGAGCGCCGAAAGAATGCTCCAAGTCATTAAAACTTTTAATGGCATTTGACTTTACGTTGCGCGGAGAATGGAAACAAAATGGAGACACGTCGCGTCGGCGTTTGTAGTTTTTGTTTCATAAAGAAATAGTTCGCTCTTTAGTCAATACAAATTTATGTATATATATATATTCACGCCTTGTTCCCTACGGGGTAGGCAGAGACAATCTTCTTCCACTTGCTACGGCCCTGACATACGTCTTTCGCTTCTTCCACTTTCATCAATCTTCGCATGCATGCTCGTTGGTTTAGACCTTTTGACCTGGCCTTTTTTCAGAACGTCTCCGATTTCGTGATCGTGAAATGTTCGCCTAGGTCTTACTCTTCCGACTCTACCATTTATTACACCATTCATCATACAAATGTTTCACCATTAAAGATTATTGAATATATTTAACTTTTTAATTTAGTGGCATGGAACAGGTATTATATCTGTTATTGGCACTGGTAACAAATTTTATCTAGAATGGAAATATGTATCTCAAGTCCAGGATCTATAGACCATTTAAGGTTGTCAGGCCTGACTTCGTTGTCTTCTCTGTGACCTGTTCATAGCAGTAAAGTATTTAAGTAGTAAACGGAAAGGGGCTAACTGGCACTCATTACCTACTCTTTTGCCGGTTTTTGAGGATATTTGGGGAGGCAGAGGGGAAGTGAGCCTTCGGTCACCTCACTCCGTAACTCTATCTCACACCGGTATTTTGCGAGGCCGTGGTACTACCAGCCCGGTCGAGCCGGCGCCATTGAAGCAGCAGCTAAAACCGCCACTCGACTCTACTACGTACAAAGTTTCAGTAGCCAATGTGAGCAGTTTTAGATTGTTGCTAGGACTTCTTTTCTGCCAAGGAGCCGTAAGGGTAAGTACCGACCGCGTTATTATAAAAGTTTCACCATTAAAACTTTTTGACATTTTTAAGACTTTGTTGTGGCAATAACTGGTAACGTATTTCATCTAAAATGTTATTAATTAAATTCTTTATTTATTTAACTTCATATATACAAGAACATGACATTTAGGCGAACCTAATGTCTGTGACATTCACCACCGGTCTACCTGTGGGTAAAGCAGAGATGTAATGAACTAGATGTTTCGACAACGAAATTCGGACGAAAATGCGTCATACACCTACATAAAGACGCAAACGCGGCATCCAGGACCGAGAGAGCAGCAGCCCCCCGAGAAGACGTGCGGGAGATGAGGCAAGGCCTCGAAGCCCGAAACCTGCAGGGGGATATTAACCCTCCTGAAGATGACCCACGCATGCACGCAGAAATTCGGAATGAGAACATGAATATTTTAATTATTTATAATACTAGATACTTTTTTTTATCACTTTTTTGTTATGAGTTATATACAAATATATATCTTTATGAAACACTCTTCTATTTGTATAAAACTCATAATATGTACAAAATTATGAGTACAAATAATATATGTAAATATTTACATATTACATGTAGTATATATATATTACATTTACATAATACAATACATAATAATAAAATACAACCATAGATTGCTAGTAAGGTCGCAATGTTTCTGTAAAAAATTATCGACATATTTATGTAATTTGTATTTGGCCCTATTTATTGTTAAAGTGATGTATACTTTTATAAATCGCTCTAGGATAGCCTAATAAATACAAATAAAATATAGTAAAAAAATAAATACACGATATGTATACACTAGAATACCTAAAATACCTATACAACCTAGACTATTAATATTATATTAATGAAATAACCTGTTAATGAGATAATTCGATCATTTTGTTAAGAGCCTTTTAACTTCACGAGTCCAGTTTCTTTAAACTATTTACTGTGGTTAGACTTTATCTTACTTATTTAAAGATTCCACTTTTAAGCTTGCCTTTATTATCTACTTCTTGGGGTAATTGTTTTAGTTTCTTTCTCTTCTCGTTAATTTGATGATTTTTTTTTACATCTACAACTACTGTACACCTATAAGTATAGAAACACTCAGTTTTTATCTCATTTTACTTTCAAATGTCTTTCTTACGATAAATGAGTAAAAGAGACAAGTCTTTTTTGTAACTATTGAAAGAAGTTTTATTAGGAAGGTGGACTTCTTTTTCTGTCCAAGATTCGTCTAGTATCATCTTCTTACCAATTTCAGCTGCTCATCAGCAGTGCATCCTATGTTGTATTCTCGTGTAAAAGGTTTATAGAGATAGTATAATTACAGACTGATATATTCCTTTTCAGTATTCAGAGGTGACAACATCTGTAACCTTCTTAGATTGAAGTTGTTTGCTTGTTTTAACGCTGTGGTCGCTTACTATTATTAGAAATGTAGGCTCGTTCAACAATACACGTTCACATAAACAGCAATCCATCACTGGGTAGACAGACATAACAATAAACGATCCATAGACAACTTTATTAGTATCATAAAATTATGAAATCCTAACCATTTTTTTTTATTTTGGAAAGGGGCAAACCAGCAAGCGGCACATTTGATAGTAAGTGATTACCGTCGCCTACGTACATATGCAACATCAGAGTTGCTGCAGGTCCATTGCCTTTGTGGATATTTGGGAGTTGGGAGGGAGGATGAGGAGAAGGGATGGGGAGGGTTAGTAGGCTTCCGGTTTACTCACCGAACGAAAGGCTAAAGTACAAGTTTCATCTAATTCACACCGGTAGTTTGCGAGGTATATTCTTCATAGTTTAGACGAGGAAAATCAATGAAGCGGTTCTTCAGAACGCATTCCTGCCCTTAATCCAAAGGTTAACCTATAACACAAATATGTGACAAGGGTGGAATTCAAACACGATTCAGAGGATTAGGTTTAAGATGTATAAATTCAAATATTGGATATCATGCGTATGTAAGAGTGATAGGAATATTAGTTTCAGGAATTGTAAAAAGAAACTTATCATATATATATAGATAATTTAGAAAACTGTTCGATACCAGTAATTATTGTTTAGATGAAGGTCATCTAAAAGACCGCGTGGCTTTGATATTACCGTACCTGTCAAGTGAACCGTAGATCCCACACAAAGTCGATATGTGTCTGGTTGTCCCATGTCTCCGACATTGCATCTGAACCTTCCACCGATCATATCGCATAAACCTTAGCAGGCGCGTCAGTGCCCACGTTAGCACGTTCAACATAACAGCCTGTAAATAGTCCACTGCGGGATAGGTATATAACGTGGTAGAGCCGAGCGGCGGACTTTGTTGCTGCTCGAATGGGCCGGTTCGACCGGGTTAGTACCACAGCCTCGCAGAATACCGGCGTGAAGTAGATGTGTGCTCCCACCTCCTCCCTATTCCCCTCCTCTTCCCTCCCATCTCCCAAATATCCTTGAAGACCGGCAACGCACCTGCAGCATATATGGTGTTGCAGATGTATGTGGGCGACGGTAATCACTTACCATCGGGTGAACCGCTTACTCGTTTGCCTTCTTTTCCATAAAAAAAAAAAATCACTTACCATCAGGTGACGTGACCTTGCTCGTTTGCCGCCATTCTCATAACAAAAAAAACATATACTCTCACACGAGAGTAATGATTTATTAATACGAAGTTAAGTCAACCTTATTCAAAAAAAAAACGGTGATGCAAGTAAAAATAAAAATATATGCTATTCATGTCAAACATGTCATTTGGTCGGCCGTAAGGTCGCTTTCTATGTACCACAGATTCTCAATATTATTAATTTAGATAGATAGATAGATAGAAAACGCTTTATTGCACACCAAAAACAGGAAAATAATATAATAGTACAAAAACGTAATTAGACATGAGAGGTGGAACAATGGGCGGTCTTATCGCTAAAAGCTATCTCTTCCAGACAACCTTTGGATGGACAGGATTGTTCTAAATGAATTTGGAAGTTGCATAAAAGCAATTGATATACAAAGAAAAAAGTAAATAAAAAATAATATACACATTATGTAAATACATATTCATTTTAAAATTAATTATTATATATGTATACATATACATAAATAGACGAAATCAAGACATATAAAAAAAAAATTTAATACATTTAATTCTCCTTTTTACACTTAATATAATATTCGTAATAGCGTATTTTGTAGTACATTATAATATACAATAAACAATAGCTCAACCAGGTAGAGCTATCTCATTTGCGCGGACCCGCGCCTTTAAATCGAAAACCAATTACGGAATAACACTACATAAGTATACGTATGCGCATTGTTTTGATGCATGTGTGCGAGCACACAGCGAGCATTCGTGTTTTTACACGGATATAGCTTGCTGGAATAGACTCATTACAAAGTTTTAAAAAATTTAATTTCGTATGCTGTGATAGCCATTTTAGCAGATGTGATGTGTGTGTGTGTGCATGTGACATTTATATATGTTTTAAATATGTAGTATATTTCTCGATTAGCCTTTTCATATTTATATTATTTTAAATTAGATGCACCTATCACCACATTTCTTCACGCCCTGGGTTGACTGTTAGAGAATGCCAAAAGGCATTAAGTCCGCCTTTTGTAATCCTTTTGGTGTAGACAATAACGTATAAATAAATAAATAAATAGCCTGGTGGTCAGAGAGCTCAATTTAGTTCATAGTACGCCAGTGACCCAGGTTCGATATCCAGTGACGGCGCTACTAAAATTGTAAGTAGCAATTTTAAGTACCGTATTTACCATGTAACGATGAAGGGAAACATGTATGCACGAGGAAATCAATATTTCTGACAAATAAATAAAAAAAAATGTTATTTCGACGATATGTGAAGTGCTTCTCTGCTACGCTGCTCCAGCGTGGCGGATATTCGAGAGAATATATCTAAGATAAAAGAGAGAAAACCCTCTAGAATATTGAGAGAAGATATTTGCCCAGCCGTGGGATATTAACAGGCTGCTAATTTACGTTATATTTTTATGGATTAACTAAATAAAGGTAATATTTACACATAACACAATTTATAGAAAAATACCTTATAAATATAAAGATAATATACATAAAATCTCTCATTAATTATTTTTTCTAAATCTATTATATTTAGAAATAATACAAAAAAATACATAGTTTTAAAAATGTTACTTTTTCATTACTATTTTCATAGTAATAATATATATAGTAGGGTGGATAGGATCATGAAGTACCTGTAAGAATGTTGGTTACATTCTACTTAAAGCTAAATATGCAAAAACAATAATATCCGAAAGTTCACGTGGTGGTCGAAATCAGCCAAAAGAACATCTCTCTCATCATCCTGGTAACGACCAGGAGACAGTTACTTGATGTTACCCTGGTTGGCTTAGGTCAGGAGTTATATCTTTTCATCGGTCCAAAAACAAATACAACAGATGTAATAACAAAAATTGTCTATCATAATTCCGTTGTTGGACCATACGTAATACTTCCCCATACAGTACAAGAACTTTTAAGATTTGAATTGTATTCGAATTGATCTTTACTAGTACTAGTAAGGTATATACGATACGATACGATACGGTTTATTCATTTAAACAACACAAAAGTTACAAGAAATACAATTATACAGAAAAAGAAAACAATAGATATGTAAAAACAAAATAAATAATTTAAGAGAAAGACTTTATAATTTATAACCCGTGTCGTGTCAAATGAAACTTACTATAGTTAATATACTTGAATGTATATGAACACACAGAGTGTATATGAAATTGTATTTGATATATCCAGATAACATAACATTCGCTGTTACAAACGTTTAATTAACACGACTGACAGCGCGACGTACTCACACACAGACACTCCTACGTAGAGACACAGAATCAAAGCATCTATACAATCCACACGTGTGATTGTGAACGGCGGCGTGATTGTACGGAGTTGGATTTAAATTCGGGAGCAATGGAGAAATTTAATGACGTACTCGATATGAGACCGCGAATTAGTAACGGAAACGTTAATGATCGTGAAATAATCGATATTCTACTCCGCGTATTTTTTTTTCATAGTGAAGGGGGCAAACGCCCTAGCGGGTCGCCTGATCGTAAGTGATTACCGTCGCCCACGTACATCTGCAACAACAGAGGAGCTGCAGGTGCGTTGCCGCTCTATAAGGATATTTAGGAGACGGGAGGGACGACGGGGAGAAGGGTTTGGGGGACTCACTCGATACGAGCAGCCGCTAAAGCCGCCGCTTGGCTCTATCACGTATAAAAAAATGCCCTTGAAAACTGAAACTGCTTGTTATCTATATTTTACTACCCTTATCTCGATAACGAAATCACACATATCGAATGTGTACTTCTGGACCCACTCGGTTGAGGAAAAATATCCCAAAAATATTTTGTTTTATTGTCAACAAATATTTTTTCATAAAACTGATTGTACCGCACGACCTTCCGCTAAAATAGCTAAAGGTACTTTATTAGCTTTCAATAAAAGGTAATTAAAAATATAATAATAAATCCGGGTCGTTTGTCGGACTTTGGAACAGATGTCCAATGTCTGCTGGTGTTGGCCTACAATAGTTTGAATCTCACCCCCCGGAACAAATAAGACAGAAATAACGACAGAAAGAAGAATATTTATTGGTAGCATATAGAACATGAAGAGACAACACACAACAATACCATAAAGTATAAAATCAAAACCAAAGAGCAAGCAGAATTCAAAACTACAGAAAAATAAGGCATTGTGCGTGTCTCATGGCTGGACCAATTGGTCTCCAGATCAGCTTACAAGCTTGAGGATCCGACGCTGGTTCTCATCAGGAACCTATGTTCATCACGGATGTCCAACTTAAAATTAAAGTTTACTGTAAATATAAAATTATATGTATTACGTAACCCAATAAATAAGCAAAAGATAAAAGAAAAATAAATTAATGGCATGCACCCGTTATGTAAGTAAACATAACCTAAACATAACGAGATAACGAATGGGCACAGTAATATGAAGGTGACCCAAAAAAACTACTGGAGCAAAAGCCTTGCGCAATACTTTTGAAATGAAAGTTTTATTTACGGATTTTATCGCGTTTAATTATGTTTTTATATTCCCGACTTTTCGATTGCTTTACAGCAGCTGTGATCACGGGGAGACTGAGGTGTTAGATGTACAGATGTCCTAGTTAACTCGGGCTACCTTCAGCTTTTATTTATAAATTTTTTGCTCACAGCATCTTGAGCTCGTGCAGTGGTATGCTTGGTTTTAGACTTTATTTTGTTTATTTCTGGATCCCAAGCCGGAAGTAGTACCCAACCATCTTGTCTATTGAAATTAGCATGTTTTTTGATTTCAATAGCCTCGGCAATCATCCTTGGCAGGAATCGGTATTCTTTCACGAGCATTTGAGGTCTATCAAATATTGATTTGATCGTGAAATGTTCGCCTAGGTCTTCCTCTCCCGAATCTACCATTTACACTCGCCTCATATATTTGTTTCGTCAACCTACTTCCATTCATTATCTCCACATGTCCAAACCAGTGCAGCATCCCTTTCTCGATTCGTGTCACTACATCGTCTTTCACGCCACAACGCTCTCTGTATAATAATATAATGTTATGATATATCATTTTTATATTATAAAACGTAGCAAAATAATAATATGAAATTTAAGAATAATAAAAACATGTACTGTTTCTACTCATCAAAATAGTATAGAATAGAAAGATACAACATGTTTGTCATTTGAACCACAATTTTTTTTGTCAAAAAAGAATACTAGTAATCCTATTTAAGTAACATTACTAATATTCCTGTTGAGCCCCGAACTAAACATTATAGCTTGTATCCGGAGTGGTTCACGACAATAGTCAAATGGCGGGCTCGAACATGAGACATTATGTTTCGCAGTCCGCACCCTGACCCATTAGGCTATTGGCGATTTAATCGTCATTAAAATGAGTGTCTTACAAAAATAGATAGGGATTAGAAACACTGAAAGTTTTTCATCACAAACGTTCAAAACTGTGTAAAGAATCTGGATAATAGTGCCTCGCTTCTAAATCCATATTAAAATCCGCGTCAGCCCTTTTAACGTGGTCAGAAAAAGGGAGAGGACTTAACGAGAAAATTAGAATTTTACATTGTAATGGCTGTTGCTGCGAGCGGGGTGTGTGGGGGCTGAAAAAAGAGTAGAGGGCGGTGGGTCTCGCCCGTCGAGAGTAGGCGCGGCGTACACTACAGCGTTTATACTAATTATCCAGCGCAGTGTACGGTGCACTTTCACCAATTTCACTAATTATTACAGCCGCAGCGAAAAACTGAATTAAATCTTAAAATAGATATGCGATAGGCGGGAATAAAACATTTCCGCTCGTTTTCGCTTAAACTGTTTTGAGTAATAGTTTTAACTCGTTATCATTTTCAATTGAGTTATAATTTTGTAATTGCGTTTTGATGGTTTAGTTGTTATTCTTGTTGCGCCGTCTGTCTCGTGTACAATGCGCTTGCGCGGATGTGAAAGTTGAAAAAAAAAAAACAGCATTATTCAAGAAAGTACTGTAAGCCGCTTGAGTAGAGACCGGGACAAGTAGTGTACCGAACTCGAGTCTCCTGATTTGACAGACAGATTCACTCGGCTGAAGTGGGTATAATTGTTGACTAACAACAATAAACATTAAGTTGCTACTTCAGCCTATTTTAATCCACTGCTGAACAAAAGCTTTTCTGAGCAAGCGCCAGTAAAAGCCGGTGTACTTTTTTTTTTTATGGGTAAGGCAGACGAGCAAGCGGTTCACCTGATGGTAAGTGATTACCGTCGCCCACGTACATCTGCAACACCAGAGGTGCTGCAGGTGCGTTGCCGGCCTCTTCAGGGTATTTGGGAGATGGAAGGGAGAACAAGGAGGGGGATGGAGAGGGGGAGTGGGCCTCCGGATACCTCACTCACCGAACGAAACGCAAGAAGCATAAGATGCCTCTACTTCACGCCGGTATTCTGCGAGGTAGTGGTACCAATCCGGGTCGAGCCGGCCCATTCGAGCAGCAGCAAAAGCCGCCGCTTGGCTCTACCACATTTAAAAATTTCTTGGAAGGTTCGTCCAGGCCCATCGTGCTGGGCATCTGAACCGGTGAGCGTAGTATCAGCACCCTCGGCACAGTGATGCCGTTCCCCATCGCCAATCTATGGGATTTGGGTTTGGGAAATTCTTATGGATATTCCACCATAATTCGATCGCTAGAGCCAACCCTTGCCTTACATTACCTCCTCCCTTATGCCCTCATCTTACCTATCTAAGAAGAGGACTTAAGATATATGCCTCTCCCATAATCGCCACGCTTGGCAACCGGAATTGGCAATCGCAGTACCAGACAACTCTCGTCTGTGGTCGGTCTGCATAATTTTCCTCTGGTATTTGATGCTTGGTAGCCCTTGTGATTTTCAAGGCTTTTCTTTTATTTACGAGACCCACGAAAATAATGGGGATGGTAGATTCTTACACCGATACTATTGGTTCAACTCTAAAGTTCTTATGAATTAAATTGTTTTTATATTTATTATCATAATAATATCTAATTTTAATTAATTAATTGGTATTAGTAGTATAATTAAAATTACTTGACTTAAAATTTATTTTATTATTTAAATTTAATTTTAAACAGGTTATCTATGGATTAAATTGTTAGTAATGTGTTTTATTACTTTAATTGTATATTCTTGAGATCGGGTAAATTAAATTTTGGAAACTTTATTTAAATATTCATTGTAATTATTTTATTAGACATGTTATCAGCTCCGGCTGATTTCGACCACCGCGCTATCTTGTGGTTATTAACCTGCCATTTATTATTTATTTAATGTTATGGTGCAGTATTAGTGCCAACTTCGAGGAACTCAGAGATTTGTTTACCTTCTCAAACGTTGGTTACGATAAGGTTGGAGGATGGGTTAAATCTAGTTTCAATCCCAATACAAGGAAACCTGAAAAACAATAATTTGTTCTTAGGAGAAATATTTAATTAACCTAGGAATCAAACTGAGACTTAACAGTCAGATAGTCCCAAAGGTAGTGAAATTAAAATTGAAATCAGTGGTACATATTATGTGAGCGTTCGAGTTGATCTATAGTTTAAATAGAATTAAATATACAAGTTTCTCTGCACTTCACAATGTTATTAATGAGATTGTGATAGCTGTCAGACTGTTTAGATGTTTTGTTATGAACACGATTTTGGCGGGAATTATCAATTGAAATGAAAAGTAATCGTTATATTATAAATTTATAGAAATTAGAAGTACCTATTATTTCTCGTAATTCACTCATTGCCCTTAGGAACATTCTGTTTTAGTCAAAGTAAATTTTTATCGTCTAAATCTATTTAAGCTTTTCGACTTTGACATTTACAACTGCATATTCATATTAGATAGAGATAGTAACAGATGATAAAAATATTTAGACAATTTGGTCGCTACATGTTTCTCATAAATAGGATATATTTTCTCTATTAATGAATAATATTTTGCTTTCGTTATATAGCAAAATACTTTCCCAAATTACATATAAATTTCCCCTACGCATATACACACATTAAAATAATTTTCACTTCATACGACGAATGTCCGACATGCACTGCGTTACGATTTAATTGTATTAGTCTGATTAATACACGAAAACCGAATACATCAGCCGTAAATCGAGTCGGTTGCCCGACGATGAGTAATATACTACGCTCGATGGCTCGCAGATTACGCTCTATAAATTATTATGAAGCAATCAGTGTATGGCAAAACTTTGAGATCTCTTTTTGGCATACGACACGACAACGATTCGATCGTAAAAATTTAGTCGTGTAATTTTTTTTGATCTTGATGGTATGTATCTTAATGTTTTTTATGCGTGGTAGAGCCCAGGCGGCGGCTTTTCTCATCCTCCCTCCCATCTCCTAAATACCCTTAAAGGCCTACAACACACTTGCGGCAGCTCTGGTGTTGCTGATGTACGTGGGCGACGATAATCAATTATGTACGTTTGTTCGTTTGCCACCATTCCCATAAAAAAAAAAGTTTTATTCTGATAGTGTGTATGTTTACTGTAAAAGTTACCACACTTATAATGTTTCCTATTTCATTTAAATTTCGGTTTTAATATATTTAGATATTTAAAGTGTGTTCGAGTAACAAAAAATATTATTCTCCAGTTTTAAAAAGTTTTGTAATCAGGAGATATTAGTATGAGATAGAGCTGTCTTGCAGCTCTATCATAGCTATAGATATAGCACGAATGTGGTATTTCAACCGAGAAACGATATCACAATTTTTTTTATTGTATAGGGGGCAAACGAGCAAGCGGCTCCCCTGATGGTCAGTGATTACCTTCGGTCACGTACATCTGCAACACCAGAGGAGCCGCAGGTGCATTGCCGGCCTTCAAGGATATTTGGGAGTTGGATTTGGGGATGGGGAGGGGGAGTGAGCCTCCAGTTACCTACCTCACCGAACGAAACGCAGAAGCATAAGGCGTGCCTTTATTTATTCCGGTATTCTGCGAGGCCGTATAACTGCACCTGCCGTGCCAGCTCATTCGAGCAGCGACAGAAGGCACTGCTTTGCTCTTCCACGTTAGAAGATACATATAGTACCATCGTGAAATAATAGCCTTAGTAATAATAACCTTCTCTGCTGCGAGTCGACTGGGTTGGTATCAACCTTTGAGCCATTTCTCCTTCCTATCACCTGCGTAACTCACGTTGAAAGATACAGAGAGCCAGTACAATAGCAGCCCATAAGGCATTCCTTCTTAATCCACGGGGGTTTCAACAAATCTGTAACCTTCTTCGATGCAAGTACAGGTGTCTAGTGGTTAGCAAGCTTATCACCACAATCCATATATAAAAAAGAATTACTCGAAGGCATTTTCATTCTTAACCAAGGAATGACGATTACTCATTACCGTAAGGATTATGTGTTCGTTTATTGTACCATTAATGGTTTATAAAAATAAATTTAGATAAAAATTGCCACAGTCGCATGTTTTAAATACCGTTGCCTCCGCTCGGTGTGAGTTCGTAGATTTATTGGTAGAATAATTTTGATTGATCTACGCGATCCGACGAAGGTGCCTCAAGTAGAAGTTTAAAACTACGTACTAAGTGCTTAGTAGCAGAGATTCTGTAATGGTTTTTGTGTGAAACAGTTTAATAGAGTTGCTTTTATTACTTCACGGGCCTTTGTTATGTATGAAAATTATTCAATTAGTCAGTAAATTGATTGGTTTTCTAAGTGTAATTTAATGAGGCGTTTCTGTTAAGATTAGACTAGAGTTTGTGTAGAATCTACTAAGCTTATAACGTTTTTGGTGACAGATAGTGCATGAGAAGATTATTTTATACCAATTCATTTTTATCTTTCTACATTCTCTGTATCTCTACCCTGCCTACATTAGATTACGACAGTTTGTTTCTAGTACGATGTGCAAAAATAAAAAAATCAATATTTTTTTTTTATAGAAAATACGGCAAATGAGCAAGCGGTTCACCTGATGGTGAGTGATTACCGTCGCCCACATACATCTGCAACACCATAGATGCTGCAGTTGCATTGCCGGTCTTTAAGAATATTTGGGAGATGGGAGGGAAGAGGAGGGGAAAAGGGAGGGGATGTGGGCCTCCGGTTACCTCGCTCACCGAACGAAACGCAGAAGCACAAGATGCCTCTACTTCATGCGGGTATTCTGCGAGGCCGTGGTATCAATCCGGCCGAGCCGGCCCATTCGAGCAGCAGCTAAAGCCGCCGCTTGGCTTTACCACGCGAAAACTATTATTACTAGTATATTTATTTATACGCGATTGTTGTCATTTGGTGACACTACATCATAGGGGCTATTATTATAACCTCTTCTACTAGTTTCAGAACATTAATTTGTATAACGGACAGGTTACGCCTTACAGCATCTTCAGGGTATGAAGCGTTCAGGATCAGGATACGGTACCCTGAAAATGCCGTAAAACGAAACTGGTCGGTTACTTATGTAATAATTAAAAAGTGTTGTGAAACTAGTACAAGAGTTTATAATTGTACATCATCATCATCATCATCATCATCACCATCATCATAATTTCCGTCTATTACAAGTCCACTGCTGAACATAGGCCTCCCCTAAAGATTATATATAGATTTATATCTATATATGATACTGATGCCTTACAAGATGATCATTATATTCCTATTGTTGCCTGGGGGGTTCCTATAATCAATATACTATACATTAAATGCCAGTCCAGTCTATTGTACTCCCTTTTGTATTATTTTATAAAATTAACTATTTAGTTATAGATTACAAAAGGTAATTTGTCCCAGTCGAGGAGCTGATAACAAAAAAAAAGAACGAGTATGTACATTTCGAAAACAATTATAGAGAGGAGCGAATGTAAGTTGGACTAATTATTGCAGAGAGTTACCGCTGAACAAGTTGTTAACATGCCGAAGTGATGCCGGTTTTGTTTAATCTCTCACGCAAGAGAGCCTCCGCGAGTTTGATGGGCAATACACTGGGTAACCACTCGGCAACGTAACGTGAAAATGTAGTGATTTTTTTTTTAGAATACAAGCTCATTCATTTTGCAGTATTTTCACTCAAGAGTTGAAACGAATAAGGTTGCAGTAGTTAACTTTCGAATAATTATTTTAAGTAATGTTTGTTGTACCTCGTGTTTCAAATTTTTTTTTTTATATTCTAAATAACTACGTTCACTATTGTTTTCTAATGATAAATACATCTTAGATACTTGACATATCTTGTCTGAATGCGTGGACCCCTTACAGAGACATTTAGCATCACCATTTACGTTTTACTAGAAAGAATGAAAGAAAGATGTGAATGCATGTACGAATGTGTATGCATGTATGTATATATATATATATATATATATATATATATATATTTAAATATATCTATGTATATTATTTAATTATATGTAATCTTATTTATTTAATTGTATACATATTATAAAAGTATTAGAAAAGTACGCACTAAGTTTGCCATTTCAATAAAATCCTGTTAGGGCCTACTGGAAGAAATGTTTTAATGTTTTCGTGCCTTTTTGTGTGTACATAAATAAATAAGAAAAAAATATTTATTGGTACATCAAGAGTCAACACACAGAACATGTTAAAATAATATTTTTATTATTTCTCAGACATGCAGGTTTCCTCACGATGTTTTCCTTCAACGTCGAGCACGTGATAAATACAGCACTTAAAATTGCTGTTAACGATTTTAGTGGTGCCGGCACCGGGGATCGAACACAGGTCACTCGCGCTCTATGAAACTAAAGTGAGCGTCCTGACCACTGGGCTACCACGGCTCTCCAGGCTACCACGGCATAATACATATATATCCAATATAAATATATTGTAACTAAAAATATACATACATTACATCAAAAAAATGACGAATTAGTATTTACTATATCTAGCTTCTGTTCCGTTACAACGTGGTAGGATCCTTCCTTCTCTATTCTATAAGAGTTGTCTGGAGGTTGGTATCAATCTGCTGTCCAATCAATAGTGAGACCCCTGTTGTGTTCAGATTTATATAATTACAGGCTGTAAGGTATTCCATGTTAGATCTCAGTGAGTGACAATGCAGCAGTAACCTCCTTCGTTTCAAAATTTTATCACAGATGTATATACGCTGCCACAGTTTAACAAATAACTTGTAAGTATATATCTATGTATTTACCAAAAATATTTGGTGATTTGTTTATTGAATTGGAGTGACCAATAAACTGACGGACCACCTTATGGCAAGTGGCTACTGAAGATCATGGGCACCCTCAAACAACTTTATTGCAAAAAGGTTACAGATGCTCTGATGATTAAGCTGGATTGCCTCAAAGCCTGTGATTACTCTTGGTTCAGTATATTCTTCGAACCGGATCTCAGCAGTGTGCACTGTTGATTAGGGGCCTTGATGAGTGAAGGAAAATGTGGGAAACGAGAATTTGGGCCACCTGATGCTAAGTGATTACAGAAGCCCATGTACATATACAAAACCAGAGGAACTGCACAGGTGCTTTGCTGGCCTTTAGGAATATTAGGGGAGGGGAAGTCGAGGGGGGAGGGAAGGGACTCACCAAAACGAAACGCAGAAGAACAAGATGGCTTCACGCCGGTATTCTGCGAGTCCATACTATCTCTAGCCGGCCCATTTAGGCACCAGCCAAAGACACCGTTAGGCTTTATGGTTAAAGAAAGCATTGCGCGGAATAAAACTAGCCAGGACGTGAACTCGTGTGTCGTATTTTCCTCTACCTAAAAACCCTATCGACGAGATAACGCGAAGACGCCTGTTCACAGCTGTGGGAAGTTGGCTATTACTTAACTTTTAACAGTTGACGCGCTGTGTACACACACACACACAAACACAAAATCTTTTAAATACATTCTCTGGTTTTTGCAAAATCATAAAGTTGCTATATGTTCACTATAATAGTGTTTTGAACAACTAGAAAGTGATTTAAACCGAGAATTGAATACACGCTGTTTTGCTTTTCCAACTTCGACATAGAGTTCAATCGGCTGAACATATCTAGCGTTGAAAAAACGTCTTGCCAGTGATGATTCACTGCATGCAATATGAGGAAGCTCCAAGTTGCACAGCTGGCTATGGAAATGGCTGTGTTCGGTGTTTCCCTGCGTGACAGAATGTGCAAAAGGGGATACTCCTTTTGCAGATTCTGGACTTGGACTTGGACTTCTGGACTGGACTCTTCAGACTAGGATATAGACGTAAGGATCAAGACGTAGTGGCAATAGGCCGGCCATGTAATTCGTAGAACTGAGAGCGGTTGGGTAGAAAGGTCCTCATGTAGCAATCTCGCACAGGCAAATGCAGTAGAGTGACAACGTGCACTGTTTTGAGGGAAGTCGATGGATGCCGGTGGCTCAGGACTGGTGTGGTAACATTTAATTTATGTGGTAAATTTGTACGTGGTAGAGGCAAGCAGTGGCTTTTTCCGTTGCTCGAATGGGCCGGCTCGACCGTGGTAGTACCACGACCTCGCAGAATATCGGTGTGAAGTAGAGGTACCTTGTGCTTCTGCATTTCGTTCGCTGAGTCAGGTAACCGGAGGTCCACTCCCTCTCGCCATCCACATCTTCATCCTCCCTCCCAACTCCTAAATGTCCTTAAAGGCCAGCAACGCACTTGCAGTCACTCGTTGGTCGTGCAGATGTATGTGGGTAATCACTTACCATCAGGTGAGCCGCTTGCTTGTTTACCTCAATTTCCATAAAAGCAATCTTTGGGGGAGGCCTTTGTTCAACAGCGAACTTGAGATAAACTGTATTAAAAAAAATACTGACTATTATAAAAATTCTTAACTTACGGTTTGTAAAACGTAATTCTACAGTGGTGTATACCTTTAAATCTATGTCAGTATTAAATTGAAACAATAATAACATTTTGCAAACAAACAGAAGATAGAATCTAAAATTACATAACTTGGCAGCGGTCACAGGTCCGTGTGTACATACGTACGGGTATCAGCGAATAAGGACGCTGCAGCTATCCCAGTGTACGAGTCTAGTCGAGATGAGATTAGCGCCGAATTCAGTTTAGGAGTCCGCTTTTAGTTTGTTTGCGACGATCCTGGCTTAACAATGTAACGTTTTGACATAGTTGCCAGGAGCTGTGGCGTTTAATTCAACTCCTACTGTTGTAAAGACAGAAGTTTTGATGAACAGTCTTGGCAGCTATCGTCTTCAATGAAAACTGTTGCATAAGTTAAAATAAGATTGTGCCATCGTCATTAGTACGGATTATAATTTCGTCGCGTAACATGAAACGTTGCGTTTCAACGAGTAAGATATATAATAAGAATGGTGGGAGCGGTACATCGATTGTCATAGTTCACCACCTTGGCAGGCATGTAGGAAACAGTAAGTGAAAGAATGAAAGAAAGAAAAACCGTTCATTCACGACACAAGTACAACACATTGCTTATTATAGAAAGAGAAAAAGAAATAAATGCAAAAATTAAAACTAAGCAAAGAGAAGAAAAAAAAATGCTATAAAATTTTAATGCTGTGTTTGCCACGATTTCTCTGTGCTGCAACGTTGCCGTGGAAGGAGCTCACTCAGCTATGGTCGCGGCTGTAATAACGGCCTTTGGTGCTGGTGTTCATTGAGACCAGTAGTGGACAGAGTATCTCTGTTCAGCTGCAATATATGCAGCTGAACCGGTATGACTGCTAGAGAATGCTTCTGGCATTAAGTCCGCCTATATACATTTTCATGTATATGAATTTTAATAAATAAATAAATATGCGGTAGAGAAGAAAAATTAATAAAAAAAAAATTTTGCAGTCCATGTCTTTTATTGCTTGAGAAAATACAGTGATGGTTATTATTGTATCGCGGAGGCAACAACGGAGTTATGCGGCACGGCCGTCTGGTCACCCCTACCGACGTCTTCCTTCTGGTTGGGTTATTATAATTTATTTATTTTAATTTACTTTAAGTGTTTTATGTATGTATACATATGTACATATACCACTCAACCAGACGAGTATATATATAAATAACCCCGTGATAAATAAAAAAAAAGTATACATGCATAGCATAAATTGTACCGTGAAATACATCGCGCAAATACCTTGACACATAAAACAATACATAATGCAATGGATGTCACATGCGCCATATTTGTAAACAGGTGCTAATTGTGTGGGCCGGTTAGCTCTGATCTGCAAGGACAATAGCACAGGTTTTTGTTTATTTTCTTACCCTAGACGAATGCTTCTTGCGTTGACTGTTAGATCGTTTGAACGTTTTTATTTCAATCAGTATAATATCTACAGAAATAAAAAAAATGTAATGAAGAGCAGACCTCCGGAAAACCTCTTGTTTCTTCTCCGTCAGAGGAACCTAGTTAAGTAACGGTATATTGTTAGAAAAAAAATGTTCTCAGATGTTGATTTGACTTGTTTACGTCAAGGAATAACCAACTTAAAATTCGTATTCCACTACATAATACAGGATACTATAACTCTTCTTTTACTGTTCAAGCTACACTCCTCTGGAACGCCCTGCCCGATAAGATAAAAGCAGCTCCTAGCAAGAAATCATTTAAGAGTCTAGTTCGCGATTACCTAATAGATCATTGACAATATTCGGCTTATATATTTTCGTTTTTTATTATATATTTATTTATGTATCTTTTTATATATTTGTTTACGTATTTGTGTATTTTATGTTATAAATATTTGTTTAATTACATAGTGTGTTTATATGTATTTATCAACTTATTATTATAGGAGTTTACCTATAGTTTTTTTATGCTTTGTTTTGTACCTGCCAACTACCTTTCACCATAACAAGGGTTGACCGGTAGAGAATTCCACTTGGCATTAAGTCCGCCCATTGCAACCTTAAGTTTAAGGCTAACAATAAAGAATAAATAAATATTTTTTCATTACATGTTTTTTTTTTATATTCACAGTTTTGTTTCCTACGTTATGCCAAATAGAGACATAATAATATGATATTAAAAAAAAAAGTATTGTTTTAATAAATGTCATATCAGCTAGTAAAGTAATTTAGCTCGTGAATTCCCACAGCTGGGCAAATGCCTCCTCTCAAATACATGAGATCTAAGTTTTGGAGCAGGGTGGGTTGGCGGACAGACATGCCGGTTTCCCCTCTATTTTTTACTTAACCGCCGAGCGCGTGCTTAAATTCAGCACCTAAAATTACTATTTTCAATTTTAGTGGTAAGTCATGGGTTTTAATTAGTACCAACTACTGTAGTTTTAATATAATTTCTTGCAGCAGAATTATGTTAATTAATTTAACATAAACCTTGATAAAAACTTCGTAGTAACTGAAAACAAAAAGTTATCGTTTCAAGAACATGAATTCTGCATGGAAGGTCCACTTATATAAATTAATGAAACGAAAATAAGTATTTAAATTCAGTAGGAAGTAAAAATATATTTTTTCAGGAGTAATTACGTATATTAAAAAAAATTGTGAAACATTTACTTGTATATATTATGTTCAGCTTATATACCGTCTATATAAGCCTTTATTAAGTCTTATTGCAAATCTAATAATAAGATTTAATTTTAATCAGATTTATTGTTTTTACTACAGTTTTACTCACTATATAACTTTCAACATTCAGATACAATTCAGTAAGATATAAACGAATTGTAGTTGAAGCAATTAGCATGAATTCAGAATATCATGTAGAGGATCGATTAAGAGACGACACTATAGTACTCGAGTCGTTTGAGTGGCCATTGAGACGTTGGACGCGGCGCTATAGAATATAGTCTTTACAGACTGTAAGGATCTTAATTATAAAGTTATCAATTAACAAGTTGAAACATTACCTAACTATCATATTGAACAGTCGCAGAAACACATACATACACAAACTCAACTCACACCTCTGATACCTTACGGTGTAGGTAGCGGTGCCTGGCTAGACGCGCCTCCTTTCTCGGTGGTTAGCCACCCGGTGGCCATGGGGATCAGGAAGACGAAGCCTCAGGAAGCATCAGCCTTCCCGATCTATGGCACAGACGGGAACCCATTTGGTGGGGTGCTTATAAAGCCCTGCCATATCATTATAGAAAATATGAAGGAGACATTATATTACTCTCACGTTTTAACTCAAAGTTCAACTCATATTTCTAATCATTAGCATAATAATTGTATTCAGTAGCTAACTAGACATTCGAAGCGAGCGCTTGATTAAAGCAGCCAATCCATATTCTCTTTGTGCTGATCCCAATCAAAGGTTGTTAGTGAAAGAAATGAAAAAACGTATAAGACTCGTGATTAGCTGACTAGAGGGGAATAATAAAAAATATCGTCCTATGAATATTCAAGGGCACTTCGTATTTACCGTTAGCTATCCACGACAGCGATGTAAATTGCGATAGCTCTTGAAAATATTCTCCGTAAGAATTCAAAAAATATTGCACAGTTTTCGGTAAAGTGTTACCACTACAAATATAAATTTCAAGACTTACTTAATCTATGACGAACGTCTACTAATGATACCTACACACACAACTTGATTATGAACACGCATTATTGTTAGTTAATGAAATCAAATTATTTATATCATATTTTGTAAATACTGGCTTCAGCGGATTGGTCTTTAATAAAGTTTATAAAAAATAAAAATAAATCATTATTTTCCATTCAAAAAGAAACGTTCATAGATTCGTACTACGTTTCTATCCAAATTATTTCGCCAACATTTGACGCTGCGATCAAAAATTTTTAATGCAGGTACGCGTCATGTATTTTTCTTTTCTATCGGTGCTCCGTGGTATCTTAAATTTGATTTAAGTTTTACTAATTCATACAAAAAAAAAATAACCGAGTTATTCCGTTCCATTACGAAACTAATAAATCAACGTTAGTCTGAATGGAAATTACGCTTTCTAAGTTAACGTTTACGTTAGCAAAATATAAATTATTCATATCATTTAGCGATGCCGAAATAGTGTCCTTGAATATTCATTAGCCGTTATTTTTGCTCATCTCTGTCAGTCAGCTAATTACGAGTGCTGGACCTTTTCCATTCGTCTCCCTTGATTGGGCTCCCCGCAAGGTATGCTTGAACTAATTATGTTAAAACTACAATGAAATAAAAACGGATATAATACGAAAATGGATATTTACTGTCCTTTGTGTCCTAAATAATCAGATAAATTTTATTATACACAATTAAGTTAAGCTATCGGCAACCGTTGAACAAGAAATGTACGCGAGTAGCAACTTCATACGGGCGAAAGTGTTGAAGAGGAAATTTGAAATTTTTGAATTTACTGTTGTATTTCACATGACATACATACATTTTATTATTACTAAGAGCTAAGGAAACCACTTTTCCCCGAGAAGAATACTATTAATAGTAACTCTACTTAACTATACTCAATTTTCCTTCCAATTTTTTTTTAATATTTTGTTTTCCCCTTCTTGTCACGCTAGTTCCTTTCGAGTTTCGAGTGAAATTCTTATGCCAGCCTGTTATTTAAATTTGATAGTTAAATTAAATAAAATTCTACTAAACATGCTTCTGGATTAAAAAAAAATGACTGTGCTGTAACAAATTATACCAAGGAACGTACTCTACCGAAACTACGTTGCGTAATAAAATTAAAAATCTAACTAAAAATGGTTAAGAAATTGAATACAGTATGGGTTTTAATTATATTTCAGAGTTCACAAGAACCGTTTAGATAAACTTTAATAGGATTTTCTCTATTCTTCTTTCACTTTCAGACTCGAACGCACAATTAAGCTCACGACGTCCAACAGCGGGGGAAACTAAAACGACGACGTATTTACGACTAAATTAGTCACCGTGACGCCGGCCCCAGGAAATAGGCTTCGCGAACATTAACGCTGGAGAAGTTTTTAACTGCACGTCCTTACGGGAGATCGCAGCTGGGTAAGAACGAGTTTATGTCGTCGCTTTAGTGAGCCGTTCAACATTTAGAAGGTTTTTGTTTCAAATCTTATTAGGGCTTTAAATTAAGAAAAAAAAAACCGGCCAAGTGCTAGTCGGGTCTCGCTGCATTAGGCTTCCGTACATATCAATTATTAATTTTTTATGGGAAAGGCGGTCAAGGAGCATGCTGTTCACCTGATGGTAAGTGATTACTGTCGCCCACGTACATCTGCTGCTGCACGTGTTTTGATCACGTGCTGCAGGTGTTTTGCTGGCCTTTAAGGATATTTGCGAGATGGAAGGGAGGATGAGGAGGGGGATGGGGATGGGGAGAGGGCCTCCGGATACCTCACTCACCTAACGAAATGCACGAGCGTAAGATGCCTCTACTTCACGCCGGTATTCTGCGAGGTACTGGTACCAACCCGGTCAAGCCGCCCCACTTGAGCTGCAGCAAAAGCCGCTGCTTGGCTCTACCGCGTTGTTAACTGTTTTAAAACTAGATATTCAAGTAGATAATGTTTTTTTTTGTATTAGGTTTTAGGTAGTACAAAATTGAAACCATATAGTCTGATGAACCTGACAATTTTGTCCATTTCTTTATTTTGAAGATTAAAACGAATTTAAAATATATCTGTAGTTTACTCAATGAGAAAAGACTTACTGAAAACTTGAATTCATAATTAATTATTCTGTTTTGGGTCAACATTTTACAGCAAATTTCAGGTCTGTGACATTCCGTCTATGAGCTAGAGCTCAGTAATATACGAACGGACAGACGGACAGACAGATAGACAGACAGCAGAGCTATACAATTATGTAATAATTTATTAAATTGCGAGTCGTAATTTTTAAAAAACTGCACGTCTAATAAATGATAAAAACAAAGGGAAAACTACACTGAGGCTCAGTAGAATCTTTACAGCTTTTTAACTCTCACATAAATTAAACAATGTCTTTGCCCAGTTAAAAAAAAAGCTTTTAATTTTTTAAGATGCTGCAGATGGCTAATAACTTTATTGTGACTTTTTTAAAGTATTATATACAGTATTGTGCGAATATAATGGATTTATTTTGATCGTGGTAGAGACAAGAGGCGGCTTTTGCTGCGGCTCGAGTCCGGCTCCACCGGGGCAGTAAATCCACGGCCTCGCAGAACACGTGGTAGAGGTATCATGTGCGTCTGAGTGACGTAACCGGAGGCTCGTTTTCCTCCCTCCCCCGCCCCTTACTCTTATCCCGTACTGCAACTCTTCTGGTGTTGCAGATGTACGTGCGCGTCTGTGGTAATCACCTACTATCAGACCAGTCGCTTGCACGTTTGCCGACTTTCCCATAATAATAAAAAAAAAATACGTTGGGTAAACATAAATAATTCAGGCGTCGTTTACCGATGTCCTAGGTCTACTAGTGCCCTTAAATATTCATGGGATGTTTTTGTTTACTCTTCCCCAGTCAGTCGGCCAATTACGAATCTTGAAATTTTTCCATTTTTCTCCCTGCTGTTGATTGATATCCGCAGCATGCAGGGGAGTTTGAATTGACCGACTTAATTGAATCTTCACTTTCAATAAAAAGTAACTGTATAAATTTGGTTTCGTTAACAATATTTTCCTTTGTGTTTTGAACAAGTGGATATTGTAGTGGATTGCATTTTTATACGATATACGTATAAAAATATATATCCACTACGTAAATATAATGCATTTTTTTCCTTTTGCCTACTCCGTTTCCCGTATGGAGATCCCTGTACTCGCGGCACGCCTGAGGCCGGGATGGGGAGGAGGAGGGTCTCCTCTCCCGAGGAAAAGAAAGTTTTCCATCCAGCGTTGCGTAACTTTTTAGTAAGCATCGGCTTTAGCTGCTACTCGAATGTACCGGCGGGTCCGGCTGAATACCGATGTGCCTATACTTCACGGTAAGTGTTAAGAATCTTTCCATGAAAGAAAAAAAAAACTTTACAGCCGTTCAAAATAATAACACATAATGTAATTAAAATAACATCCATGTACGAACGTTTGTGAAACGTATTTTTTTTACAGTCAACCAACGTTAAACGAATTGGTGAAAGAAACTCTCTTAGATATTTTCTGACAATCTGACCAACCCCACAAACATCATCTGTTCACAAGTAAGATATAGCAGCCGTCGTCCTCCTCTAACTATGTTAAAGGAATGTGGAAGATATATAACATAAAACTGACGCAAGAAAAAGCTTATAATCGAGAATTTGGGAGATAAGAGAGAGGACGAGGAGGGGGATGGGCAGTTGGGGAGTGGGCCTCCGGTTACCTCACTCACTGATCGAAACGCAGAAGCACAAAGTGCATCTAATTCACGCCGGTATTTGGCGAGGCCGTGGTACTATCCCGGTCGTGCTGGTCCATTCGAGCAGCAGCAAAAGTCGCCGCTTGGCTCGACTACGTATAGAAGAATTGTAATTTAAGTGTACGTACTTACCACAGCCTCGCAGTGGGTAACCGGAGGCCCGCTTCCCCTCCCAATCTTCCTTCTCGTCCTCCTTCCTATCTTCCAAATACCCTTAAAGGCCGGCAACGCACCTGCAGCACGTCTGGCGTTGCAGATGTACGTGGGCGACGGTAATCACTTACCAACAGGTGAACCGCTTGCTCGTTTGCCGCCTTTCCCATGAAAAAAAAAAATATTAAGTTAGTAAATTTTACACCTGCAGATACGAAACCAAAGCCAAAACCAATTTTTTTTAAACCAGTCAGCTTGTTAGTAGTCTTGTTATCTTTTTACTTTATTCTTTTATAAACCTTCGCTAGAAATCGACACGAATACAATTAAAACTTTCCGATTTAATTAAATATTCTCTTTCAATACTTTTGCGACTGAATAAAATTTGTTTTGTAAACAAATTATTGTAATAATTCTTAATATACGGTCTCCATTTCGAATTCGGTATTATTGACATTTTAATTTTATTGGTTTGGTTTTTAATAAAAGACACTGAAGCGTATACCCAATACTAGGATGGTCAGAGATACAGTTATAAATCTTAGTCGTCTCATGGGTTGAAATAAAAACTTTTTAGCGGAGCTCATTTAGAACAACGTGTCAAGTGGTAAGCCTGCCGCCTTAATGTTCGAGCTCTACAAACAAATCGTAAATAAGTTTATAACAAAAACTAATGGGTACGAACCCTGCTCCATGGGATTGAACTAGGGGACTATTTGGAGGCAGAACGCCTAACCACTCGGCGATCGTGTCTCTTATATAGACCCGTTAATAATGAGATCTAGAATGATATGTTCTTAAGGAGAGTTATCTCTCAAATTATTATTTTGGGGTATTTCTATATTTACTCATCTGGTTGGTTTGTATATATAAATAAAAATAGATACAAATAAATACCATAATATAAATAATATTTTATAAATTATATATATAATAAAATTAAATAGATAATTAAAACCCAACCACATGGAAGCCCCCGGCAGGGGAGAAAGAAACCGGCGGACAATGCGAGCGGTATCGAGTAGCACCGCCTTCTGCATTTGAGCTCGGAGCGGTCCGTCACGAAGTCCCAGCTGCCTCAGATGTTCCGAGAGGCTGACTGGGATTAACCCATTCGCAGAGACGACGATCGGAATAATTTCGGTCGGCATACCACCCCAAATGTCGGTTACCTCGTGAGCTTATTTTATCTCTCAAATTATTATTTAAAATTCAATAACCCTGTCTGTGTAAATTTATTCTTATAATATTTCTTTTAATATAATACACCATATTACTCCCTCAATGAAGACAAATCTAACGACAGCTCATATATTGGAATCCATCACGTTGTTTAAGCTACAAAGGATGCCCAAGGTATATACATACGTTCATACAAACGAAAAACATTACCCTCCTTCTGGGGCAGTCGGGTAATAAGTAAACAAACACGCAAATTGAACATACAAGCGTTAATATATAGGTTGTAAACTAGTTTTGCTTTTTGAAATATTTTAAAGTGAGCTCTTCCCATGACTTGAATACCTCGAACGAGCTGTAGAAGCGAGGTTTAAAAAGGTTAGATTGGTCCTTTCTATAATTAATTAGTTTTAAGTGAAAATAATGAATGGTTCTATGCTACGAGAAACAAATAGTGCTATTATGGCATAAAATTATAATACTATCTGTACGAAACACAAACAAGACACAAAACAGGCTTCGTTACATTGAACACATGTCTATAAAACCATTAATATACATGGCGCTATTCATTTCTTTAAATCGTTATGAGACGAGTTATAAAAGCGCTGAGTTTGCGATATTTTCAAAATGTATTTTAAGAACAAAATTTAATTTAGCTACAGTGCTTTAATGTTTATACTGATGACGCACTTAATCGCTTAATTGCATTGCTGGCGTTCGAAATTTTAATTTCAACCGATAATTCAGACTGTGTCCGCGGATACGAGATACGTTGTACAAAGATAATAGACCTTATGGTTGCTCTTTAATTAGTGGTGTATTAAACCACTTTTTTTGGTTATTGTGTGTATTATTATTAGTCTATACTAATATGTATATATCATAGTATTTGTAAGTATGCTTGTCTACGTATGTCTGAATATGTAACAAAATACCAAATGAAAACAAATCATGTGATAATTGTTTATACCCTTAAACAATATTTACTTAACATTAATCAAAATTATTTTTACGATACCAAAGATTTCATTGACATAAAAATGTAACACCATTGTTTTTTAATATTTTTTTTAAATGCGTTTTAATTTTATGTTAATTTTACTTCTTAAAATTAAAATTTGCATGACTGCAACATCCTCATACCATGTTTTAGTCAAATCAAGATTTATCTTATATTATCTTATGTTTGAACGGATTTATCTCAAAATCAAATCTTTTGTCGCCTTTCCTATAAAAAAAAAAAACAAAGATAATACATAATACAGACAGTCTATTGTATTCGTGGAAAAGTGTTAATTTATAGTCCAGCAAGCAATGTGAAAGTATCCGAACAGTACGTTGCGTCGGGATATAAATTTTTTTACCTGCATCGCGGTAAGAGCAGTTCCATAGGGCGTCGATTGTTTGTTAAATCCGGTCGCGGCTTTTGTTCCCTGCTCACGATTATTACAGGCAACTTTAAAACAATAGTGCAGAAAAAGCCGTTTCCACGTATGCGCTTTACACTTAAGCGATTGTGTTGGTTCGCTGTACATTGATTCTGTTTGTCAGTTTATTGTGTAATTCTCGAATTAGAATATCTCCATAGATTCATCATCATCATCATTTCAGCCTACCACAAGTCATTAGCTGAGCATATGCCTCCCCCAAAGATTGCCACAAAGCTTGGTCTTGAACCACCTGCATCCATCGACCAGTGGATGTCCATATGTTGTTCTATAAATGGTCAATAGTTAAATTTGTTTGAACTGAAACTTTTTAAAGCTACGTGGGACTAAAATTTCCATGGTCAAAGTGTTCGTGCAACGTTTCGGTTAGCTGACTTGCATTTTGAATTGGAAGTATGTAATATTAATTTGTTTATGTAGCGAGTAATGAATATATAAATGTAACAGCCAGTAACTGCCCACAGCTGGGCGAAGGCCTCCTTTCAAATATCTGAGTACCGGAAAGGGAATGTAGGTTACCTCACGATGTTTTCCTTCACCGCCGAGCACGTATTACTTCTCGGATCATGCTCAAAGAATCGTGAGAAGGATTTAATGTCTTAAAGTAAGATATGTATATATAGAGCCGTGGCAGAAATTTTAGTGGTGCCGGCATCGGGGATCGAACCGTCACTCGCGCTCGATGAAACTAAAGCGAGTGCTTTGACCACTGGGCTACCACGGTAACATATAATTAAGGTAACCTATATTAACGGTTAAATTTTAACAACAAGGGAAACTCGTGACAAGCCTGATTAAAAAAAAAGCATTTTGGCAACAGACACCAACCAAACCATATGTTCGTGAATATCAACTAACAAGAGCACCGGTGCCAGACAGTCGAAAGTCTTATCGTTTATTTGCCTAAATTAAAAAATAACGACAAAAAAAAATTAAAACACTTAAAAACCGACTTTTGTCGCGTAATCGTAAAGTGATGGTTGTGTCGTGAATAAAATTTTATTATTTTTTCAGTTTTGAAGTAAAATAATAATAGTGTAATATATCGCACGTGTTTGTAAATGTGTACAGTAATTGGGAAATTCAATTGAAGGGAAAGAAGGAGAAAGGGAAAATCGTCGATTTTCGTTTTAGCGATACCTGGAACAGAACCCCTTTTCTTAACACTTAGTTAAATGTTTTTTTTTTAATTCTGTTAATAGGAGGACTTTGTACACTTACTGAGATTTTATTGTATAAATTATATTTATATATATATATATATTACATAAGCTCATGTCTATGATGTTTCATTACGATTAGTTCAGTTTCTCTTAAATGTTTTACGCCATATAGTATACGTCATACAGTATTACGCCACACAGTAGTGCTTAAATAAAAGTGGACAGTAAGTAGGGAAATATTGAAATTCACGTTTGAACACCTGAATGTTTCCATAAAAGAATTTCAATCCGCCCAAAGTCACTTGTGAAAGCGTCAAAAATATTCCAATTCCTTTTTTTTTTCGGGGGAAAAACAAACGGAAGCGGAATAAAAAGTAATTAAAGTCGAAGCCCGCCAGTGCCTCCTGGCAGATTTGTAGCGGCCACCGATCATTCGCATTCGGAGGTGCCTCGTGACTGTTTTTAAAACTATTCGATACGTATATTACTGTATAAATAATATACAAAAAAGAATAGAACATTTAAATTTTATCACATATTAAAAAAATATGTGAACGTCAAATGCATCAGTTAATTACTTGCGTTCTTTGTTTTCTTCTATATTAATCTATGTAAGTTCACGAATGGACATAAGCTTTGTTCAAACTCACGACGTTGGTCAGTCGTGATGGGCACTAGAGATGTCTCTCCGTGTCACTAGTAACTTTCATCTCTCTGGCCGCGGATCTATGACAGTAGGCACCGTCTCTATAATGAATTTTACCACTGTTAACTGTCGTAGTAACGTTTGGAACAGGCCATGTTCAGATCTGGACTGAACGTGTGCCTTCGGGTATTATGATGTCCGGAAAATTGTTCTCGAATCAGGTTTGAGTTGTCGTGATCAAGAGCAGAGTCTTGCTGGTAAGTCCGCGGTATATATTTGAAAAGTGTATCGCTGATATAGTTATACCTCAACTACACGGTCCGAGATAATCTCTTGATAGACTTTGACCAAATTTTTTTCTTCTTCCTCACAAAAATAGTCTAGTCATAGAGCACTTAATATCTATAGTCAGATATGCTAGAATTGTTAAAAATAATTGTTTAAATTAAGAATGGAGTTAACGTACATTAACTTTCACATCGTCCGTTATGTTTAAAAGATTCACGAAATTCATTTAATGTTTTATTTGATTGAAACGATTATTGTTCATGTAAACTATGAAGAAATCATACACAGCTAAGCAATTGTGTATTCGTATACACTTTGTGTTGGATCGTTTAGGGCCACATCAATAGGTTTTTATCCGCAAGGGGATTTGCGGCGTCTCGAAAAAGTTGGCCGATCTCGTGGAAGCTACCAAAATTATTATTGAAAGAATGGATTCAATTGAACTGCGACTTATACCTTTAACGAATTTATAAAGCTTAACGTCCTAATGGGTTCACTCTAAAGTTATTTATGTATAACACCTACTTTTGTTTAAAATTCGAATATTGTTTTGCACGCTCTGATATTAAAAACGTTTCGCACTACCAGACATGGTGGTGTCATGAGGAAAATTATAACTTATTCCCGTGTGTGTTGTAAGAGTCGACTGAGGAAAAACCCATAGATATCTCATGACATCTGACGACGTCACAGATGGCGACTATCTCACAGAATAGCGGACCGAAAAAATACAGATCGTTGACGGCCCGCAGCTTCTTGGGTGCGAAGTGTCTGGTACCCAGATTGACAACCCGCCCGCCAAGTGTAGCGATTGGCACTATGACTATTTCCAGCAGGGCAAATTTAAAGACCTATGATGAAGAAAAAGAACGTTGAGGTTTTATACGTGGTAAAGACCGGTATAGTACCACGGTGTCGAAGAATATATGCGCGAAGTAGAGGCATCTTGTGCTTCTGGATTTCGTTGGTTAAGCGAGATACCAGAAAGCTCACTCCCCGAATATCTTAAAGGCCGGCTACGAACCTGCAGCTCCTCTGGCACTGTAGATGTTCGTGACGACAATCACTTACCACCAATTGAGTTACATGCTCATTTGCTCCTCGTTTCCATAAAAAGAAAACCATGACGGATATTCCAAAATAACTAAGGGTTCCTTTTACAGACTTCTTCCTAAGTTGTTAGCGTGCCTGAAAACTGAGCTATGGGTCCGGGTCAAATCCTAACCGAAGTCAATACTTTGGCAAAAAGAAATTATTGTTTTTCGGGTTTGATCGTGTAGTGTTCGTCCCGTGTCTCTGACACTAGATCTGATCCTTCCGTATCTAATCGCATAAGTGTTACATCGGATATGGGAAGGTAAAGACAATATAATATTTCCTACGTTGTTGAAAACAGCCGATAGTATTCGGAAGTTCATCATCAACATCGACATCATAATTACAAGGATATCTGATTTTTTTTATTATAGCCGTTTCAATAGAGTTGCCAATTTTAATTAGAATTTTTAAACAAAAACAATTACATTCTAAATTTAAAAATTATGAAATGCTGTTATTTGACTTAAAATTTTTTTCCTTGGACCTAGCCAAAACGTTTGATACTGTCTCTGTCACAATTCTACTTAGAAAATTAGAAATAACAGGAGTAATGGGTGTGGCATCGGAATGGTTTAAGTCGTATCTTACCAGTCGAAAACACTGCATCAAAGTTGAAGAAGCGACAAGCTCTGAAGGACAAATAAAATTTGGTGTACCACAGGGAAGTGTTCTTGGGCCGTCGCTTTTCTTCGTATACATGAATGATATAAATGCAATTGAACTGAAGCGAAGTGAACTTATTTGTTACGCTGACACGACAGACGACACCAAAAGCGACTGCTCCTAATTTTAACCAAAGTTTTTAAATCTATCACTGTACAGAAATAAATGGTCCTGCTGCGTGTTAGGGCATCATAGAAAAAGTACCATCTATTAAATACCTCGGTATTCTCATTGACCAACAACCGTCGTTTAAAGATTACATCACCTACATAACTAGTAAAACCAAAAAAATAATAAATGTCATGAAATTGTTAAGTCACAGCATGGAAAGTAGTCCTCTGATAAAAATTTACATAAGTATATGCCAGTGTGTTATAACTTACTGTTGGACCGTCTCGGATGGAGTCGCTAACAGTAATCTTATAATAGTCGAAAGAGAGCAACGAGCTGTGCTGAAAGTTATATATACTGTACTCCTTATGTCGATGTCATAAAACGGCAGTTCCTACGTACGATTATAGCGATGCCCTTAAAGAACGTTTTATCAAAATTAAAATACAATCTACCAAATCATCATTCGCTCAAAAGCACACCACTATTAGCCATCCATTCTTATACATAACAAAAATACAATAAAAGTATTAATATATGCCTACTTAGGAACTGTAAGTTTATCGAAATCAAGAACAAAATTTCAAAATGGGTACAAAATCTCAGTTATGATGAAACTGAGAAGATTTTAAATATTTTTAAATAAACTATCTTAAAATATGTGATAAGAGCAAAAACTTTTAAAATTATACCTAAATCTTAAACTACTAATATTAAATACCACCACATTTAACAAGAAAATCGTTCCCTCAAAAATGCATAATGTTTTTATATTTAGAAAAATCATAATTAATATTTAATATATAAAAGTTTATTAAACTGAAATAGATAATATCATTGGTAAAATAATTTAGTTTCGTGGCCTCAGTTTGTACTGGCCCCCGCGATACAGGCTTGCCAAGTGTGGGGATTACTGTTTTCTACCGACATAATATTGATAATCGTTTTTTTTTGTAGCTATGCTTAGATTTTTTATCTGTTTGCTACCATAAAAATATTATTATTATTATTATATATACGTTAGTAGACATCTATTAATTTTTTTTTATGGGAAAGGTGGCAAACGAGCAAGGTTCACATGATGGTAAGTGATTAGCATCGCCCACGTACATCTGCAACAAGAGGTGCTAATGCCTCTACTTCACGCCGGTATTCTGCGAGGCCGTGGTACCGATCCGGTCGAGCCGGCACATTCGAGCAGCAGCAAAAGCCGCGGATTAAAAATCATTAAAATACATATGAATAGTTACTCATTTAGTAACTCCAACCATCGAAACGAAAAAATATCACATTATAAGCCGAAATTTAAATTTGACGATCATTAAAATACGAGAGCCGTGGCACTCAGTAAACGAGCTGACTTTTACTGCTGGGCATACCGTAAAAATGCAGTTTTATGTCTCCGCCGCACTGGATGAATGTTGCCTTTTTATTCCTACTTCACTGCTGTCAAAGTGCTTTTTTCACAAGTCACGCGATAGTGAGATTTTACTACTGCTGCCGGAACACTAGTGTCTACCATAGGTTTTAGATTACTTTGCGTACTCACATTATTACACACCTAAACACACATACACGCGCGAAGGTGTGTTAAATGCTCATATGATCACGTAATTATTGTTTATCGTGGTCGGTTAGCGAATGAGTGGATTCAATCTTTCGAAGTAAAGGACGAAATTGTAACGTAGTGAATTAATTCTGCAGATGAAAGCAGAATCGGAATGAGTCGAGTCAAAGTAAAAGTAAGAGCTTATTCCTTCCTTAAAGCCCGGCAGCACATCTGTAGCTCCTCTGGTGTTGTGGATGTTCGTGGGCGTCGGTGATCACTTACCATCAGGTGAGCCGGACGCTCGTTTGCCCCCTTCTTCTATACTAAAAAAAAAAAAAAAAGTAACATTAGTCGATGAGAATGTGTGTAGATGTTAGGGCGAAGATGCGAAAGATGTGTGACAGTATCGAGCAAAATGGAAATCTTTATTCTCTGCTTACCTCTTTGAGTGTCAGACGTGACTGATATTTGATATTTGAGAGCATCAAAATTACGTAATTCGTCTGCAAATGATTGCGCTTGATATTGCAAAAATTCACATTGATGTAAAGCATATCCATTAGTCAAAAACAACAAACCATTATTAAATTATAATAAAAGAGGATTTATCAATGATAAGTATTACTTAATGGTTCCACACTAGCCTGTCCTGTGGGTGTCTACGATATTTTTAACTCCAATCTACACTCACCACACGGAATCGCCATAGCCTCGTTTATCGAAGAACATAACTCACCACATGCAAATGAAGTTGGAATATACTCTTTTAAACAGTTTACAATGAATCTATAGAAGTTTTGTTATAGTTTAGTCTCGATCGAGTTTCCTTAGTAGTGTTCTCGCCAGTATTTCGTCACATTCATGAGTTTTTACGAGCGGCGACAGTGATAAGAATTGTTAATTTTATGGACGACCCGTTGCCTAGACGAAGGCATCACTATTTTATTCACTCGTCCAGTTGGTAGCAGCACTTAGTACCGCATACAGACAAAACTCATGTGCATTTTTTTATTTTTAAACGGATACCAAATCGTTTAAGTCTGAATTACACCTTACAGACATATTCAATTGCGTTAAATTTAAAAATTATTACTGATCGTAATTTGATGTGTCGAATTTTCCACGTGTTCGATGGTAAAGGAAAACTTAATGTGCATTTTTTATTTGATTGTGATGAAAAATCAGTTAACGGTCCACCTGATGGTAAGTAGCTACTGGAGTACATGGACACATTAAACATTTTACAGATTTAACAAATTAAATCGCAGATGGTCACTGATGCGTTGTCTTTGGACTAATATGTATTTTATGTAATTATACCGGCTGTCTAGACCTTTCAAATCTGATTAAAACAGTACTAGCACTGCTGATTGATGGCAGAAATAGGTAAAAAGGGAGCGGGGGTCCTTTATCCAGATGACTCTTAAGCAAAGAAGGACTCTACCACTTGCATGACTGAGATGTGCTACTGCATGGAAATGTGAAAACCACCAACTCTCACTAGAGAAGTCAATTCCCAGTTGTGGTCCCAATATTTAAAGGCGTGTTTACAGTTTTCATTTACTTCTAAAGTTTATTTATAATATAACATGTTGAAGTCAAAATAGATTTTAAAAAAGGTGTGAATTAGAAATTAACAGCTAGCCAATTGGAAGCTACCGCAAGAACAAAGGTCATAAATTTCTGCGGGCCGCAGTGTGAAAAATACTCCGTATCGGTCCTCGATTACTTTTTTTTTGTCCGATCTGGGTATTTTGCTTTCGACAGTTGACTTGTACTGTGAGCGTTGTAAATGTTGTTCAGATTTATTGTTCTCTTCTTATCTAGGTTTTTTTTTGTTTTAAACCATTTTGGTTTTTCTATTTAATTAGAATTATATGAAATATGAAATTAGAACGTTAGTTGAATGTAATTGTTTGCAATTATAGATACATAGACACTCCCCCCTTACATGCGCACAACTGCGCGCGCGCAATACTCATACACATTCATCGACATGGAACGATATGTTCAACATACTTAAATACATAGTAACCTATTGAAATATAGCATCGAGATTGAAAGTAGCATTCGATAAAGTCCTTTTTTTATTTTTTTTGTCCAAATATCAATTATTGGATTTAATATCTGTTTTGTTTACTAAAGTTCATTCGTTTTTTCTTTTTGTTTACTAGCCGTTTTATTATTATAAATCGTAACCGATTTCCCTCGCAGGTCACGTATTATTTAGTGGGGGTCTGTTTTACTTCAAAAATGATCATCAATTTACGGTAAATAAACTATTAGATTTAATTGATGGAATAATGTTGGGTTTGGGGCCTAAATCCTCTTTGAAGCTAATATTTCACATTTTCTTACATATACACAATAGCCCTGTTTCTGCATCCAGAGTTTTCACTTTCCGTATCATCAAAAACATCATCTGAGAACAGGATGACGTCATTGTGGTCTTAATCGGTCATTGTGGTCGAGATCAAAATAGAAAATGTA
Source organism: Bhutanitis thaidina (assembly GCA_029286595.1). Classification (NCBI taxonomy): domain Eukaryota; kingdom Metazoa; phylum Arthropoda; class Insecta; order Lepidoptera; family Papilionidae; genus Bhutanitis; species Bhutanitis thaidina. The sequence goes on from JAGSMS010000022.1 coordinate 1,647,529, forward strand.
TGCTACACTCTTTCTTCATCATCATCATTGCAACTTGTCGCAAGTCCACTAAACATAGCCGTCTACTAAATATTGTCGCATGCACGATCCAGGGCAACCTACATGGATGCATGCGACTACCCTCTCTCCTTCTCTTCAAGTTAAGAGAAATGTGGAAATATTAGGGAGAGAAATCTGCAATCGGGCTTACCCCCCGTAACGTTCCAGGTGAAAATTAAGTTGCGGAATTCAGTTTGGCTATGGTGAGGCGCACTAAATCTATTTACCCATTACGGTGACAGGCGACAGTATTTTTATATGCAATCCAAACAGTGTTCTCAATTTGAGACAGCCTGTATACAAATAGACTTATTTTTTGTCATACAAAATGAATCCGTCATAATTGATCAGACGATAAAAAAAATCCAGACTTAAAAAGAGATGCTTTATTTAAGTTTCGAAACACTGAGCCAAACCTCGCGCGACCAACCTGCCGGTCCGGTTGCAAATTTAATCAGCGCGCTCTGCACGCCGGAATTTCAACGAATCCACTTGCCAAGATTCCATTATTCGCCGGAACACGTACTACTTTTTTTTTTAATTTACACTTTTGCTGGACATGTTTTTATTTTTATTTTTTTCGTTTGTGAACTCGGTCAGCACAAATTTAATAAAAGCAATAATAAGTGCGGTGAAAACCGTTCGATGTCAGCGTAAGTTTATTTCTGTTGTCGGTATCAAATATCCGGACATTTTGGATATTTGATTCGCTATGCCACAAAAATATTTCACGAAAATTCCGTTCACTAACCAAGACATAGTTAAGTAAGTTAAGGTAATATTAAAAATAACTTAAAATAATGTTAAAAATAACTCCGTTATTATTTTAGCAGGGTACGAGCTCACACGATTCTTTTATTTGTTTGTGTCATTGTGAATAAGGATCCTGTATAAAGTGTCACTGAGAAATTGAGAGTGTCTAAGTTGTGAGACGTCTGGCACTGTACTGGTAAGATCGCTAAGCCGCCTATCAAACGTGGCGGTTATGGTAAATCTCTTGTCTATGCATACGTAAGCTTTTAAAAATGTGGAGGCGGCTTTCTGTATGTCTGCCGATTTTAAAAATCTTAAGAGCTAAAATAAAGTACACTCAAGTTTATTCCAGAGTCTCATAGCCGTGAGAGAGAAGGAGTAAGATATACTAGAATAACCAGTACTGTGTAAATGCGTAAGCAACTTGAGATTAACCGAGGAATAGAAAAAACAGTTGTGAAACAAATTTAGATTCGCTCTAAGACAAATCAGTACCAAGAAAAAGATGGCTGCCTCTCGTCATACGTCAGACTAGTTGAACAGGTGATGGTTTTCTGCTGCTTTTTATTGCTATAACATTTTTTTGTGCAATTTAGGCTTGTTTAAAGTGTAAGTCTTCCAAATCACAAATAAATAAATAGTTTTTTTTACCTCGAAGATAAAAAAAAAATCTTCATTTAATTTTAAAACTGATGCGGCGGAGTTATATCATGAATTCGAAATAATATTCATGTTTTCAGTTTATAAGAACCGAAAGGGTAAACTTTATCCTCGCAATTATCTCGTATTACGTCGTCTCCTTACACAAAGACATGCAGTTAAAAACTTTGCCCCGATAATGTAAGCGAAATGTGTTTTCTGCAGAGCGACGTATGTTAGTCACGGTAACTAATTTCGTTGCAAATACGTCAACTTCGCAAAGTTTGTTAGATTTAACGTATACTACATTTAAATATTCAGATTTTAAACTGAAAATAAATTGTCTGTTTCTTAGTTAATACATATAAGGAACAAGCTTAAGGGATAAGTAATCAATTTAAGTTTCACCTCAAAAAAATTATGGCCGTCTCGTCTGTAATAAACCTGAAGAAGCAAACAGAGAGTAGACAGTAGCTATTAGAATTTAGAACTGATGTTAGAAACTGGCTATATTTATAGCTTTTTTATTGGTTGCAAAGGAGAATATAGAAGCTTATTCTCTACGGGAAAATGCAATGCTTAGCCTGCTTTTGTTGTCGTATTCATGGAAGCGAGTGAACATAGATCCACAAGTGAACTTACAGATGCTTATAAGCAAATGTCTTTAATTATTAGTTAATTCTTTATATATAAAGATCCCGTGTGCGTCTGTTAGTAATCGTGTAACTTTTGAACGATTTCACCAATTAAAGTGACTCCTTCATTTGTTTGTTTAATTGGTTCATAGATTGGACCTGATAAGTGAAGCTGAAGTCGGGTTATATAAAGGGCATAACAACGTTTGCCGAACTAGCTAGACATCATCATCATTGGCCTGTTTATAATCCACTGCTGGGAATAAGCCTTTTTAATTTTCCTATTTCTATATTTATACAATACTGTATACTACCATCCAGAGATCACTATTCTGATATTATCTGTTTTTTTTTTATTGAAAAGACGGCAAACAAGCAAGCGGTTCACCTGATGGTAAGTGATCACCGTCGCCTACATACATCTGCAACACCATAGATGCTGCAGGTGCGTTGCCGGTCTTTAAGGATATTTGGGAGATGGGAGGGAAGAGGAGGGGAATAGGGAGGGAATGTGGGCATCCGGTTACCTCACTCCCAGAACGAAACGCAGAAGCACCAGATGCCTCTACTTCACGCCGGTATTCTGTGAGGCCGTGGGCTACGACCATAAATCCGGTCGAGCCGGCCCATTCGAGCAGCAGCTAAAGCCACCGCTTGGCTCTACCACGGATTGTATCGTACCTATTACGCAGTTTGGGTGTACCTATGTACATCCGATCTTTTATTATTTGTTCAATATCCCTTATCGTTTCATAACTTTGAAACAATTGAAATTATATTGTTATGAGTTATATCAATGCTTTAGATATGAGCAGGGTTAATTATTAATTTTCAACAATGATCACATTATTACTATTGTTACTTGCACCAAGTTATTCTAAACAAAATAATAAATAAATAATTATCAAGTATTAGTATCAGAAATCTATGTATAAAAAGTTAAATATAAACAATAAATAATTAATTTATAACATGCTGTTAGGTCCATGATGACTAAATAAAAAAAGTATACATTTTATTGAAACTTCCCGAGACATCGACTGCGCCGAGCTAAATCATAAATGTTTTAACGTACTCTTCGAATCAGTAAACATAACAAATATGTCAAAGGCAGAAGGAATAAATGCTAAATTCGCAGAAATTGCAGGTAGCTTTGCATGCCTGCTTATTCAAAATCTGTGAACGTATTTTATACGTGTAAACTAAGTTTTTATTAAAATATAGTTTTGAAACAAAAAAAAAAATCGCTTGTGTATTGTATTTTGATATATTTTAAATCTACACTAGTATTATGTATATGAAAACGTGAGTGTATTTCGTGCAGTGCTTTTCAAATACTAATTCTAATTACAATTAGATTTAATTACAATATAAAAAAAAAAGCATTACTTTCATGTATTCTTTGTGCTACAATGACGGAGACTTTTACGAGCAGAACCCACTTCTATTGTGCTCTTACATCTCGTACTGTCTTTCAAAAGCTTTCATTGCATTGGCTTTTACCACAAATTATTTTATTTCTTAAGTAAAACTCTTGTTTTTCTTGTTTTCTTGTTTCAATTCTGTAATGTATTTTAATGTTTAATGGGTATTCTACCACAACCTATGTTACGGAATGGTAAGGGGGGGGGGGGAGGGAGCGTGCATCCGGTTACCTCACTCACCGAACGAAACGCATAACCACAAAACGACTCTACTTCACGCCGATATACAGCGTGGTACCACTCCGGTCGAGCTGGACCATTCATGCAGCAGCAAAAGCCACCGCATGGCTCCACTACCTATAGAATTTGTTAGTTTATTTTTATGTAGAGGTAAAATCACTGGTAAATAAAATGATAAAATTTCTGCCTCTAAAGGTAGTAGAAAGTAAAATCCTAGGAGCTGTCTTACGTACGTGGGACTTACCGGTTAGCGCATCTGCCTATTAAGCCATGGGTCAAACATATTATGGACCCCGTGATTCTGACTCTTCTCCCAATCTTATCACGTTTTTGTTGCCTCGGATATGGGAAGGTTAAGACGTGTGTGTACCGTTTACAGCGCCTCCGTGTTTTCGCGTACTTTTACGACAGGTATAACCCTTCCATTTACAAATGCAATACTCGAAAGTTGTCATCGTGGTTAAAAACATCCAGAAGCTGCCTCTTAACGTACTGGCCAAAATCTCTCACGATTTGAGCAACTTATAGAGCCCTGACGACGTTGCAATGATACTCCAAAGAATGTTAGCAGACCTGTTGGCAGACGAGACCCCTCCCAATGTTTTCCTTCGATCAATAAGTAACATTGCATTGCACAATTAAGTGGAGCTTACCGAATACCAAACCGTTTCAGATATATGACAGCTGCCACAGATGTGAAACCTTATTTGAATTATACTTACAATTAATCTTGGGGCAATGTAAAAGGGTTAGCAGACAAAGTAAAACACTGTATCAATATAAACGACTCTTTTCGCTATTGCAAACAAAAATTTATGACTCTTATTTCGCCGACAGTTTGTGCTGTGTAGACAACATTGTTTCTATTATATCGATGTCTTCAAGATTCCTTTAGCAACACAATCGCCCCGTAAGTTGTTTTTCAAGTAAATTGTTTATAGATAAAGGCAAAAAGCATATTATTAATTATTCATAATTAGCATTTAACAGAAGATTCTGTTTTGTAATTATATTGAAAATGGAATATGGAATTGATATATAGAATATGGAAAACCTCAAAGAAAGGTCTCAGATATTTGAGGAAGAGGCCTTTGTCCAGCTGTGGGCACTTTCAGGCTGCTACTTTATTTTACATTTGTAACTACTTATAACACTGAACTGTGAAGTAGGTACTATACTAAATAAGCAAAATTCACATTCATTAAAATACGAAGGCCTTTGTACTGAGAGGAACAAGTAGACTTTTACAGTTGGGTATACTTTGAAAATGCCGGTTTATGCCTACTCTGGGCTGAATGGTAGATGTTTTACGGGAATATAAAACAGTTTACGTTCAAGGCGTCAAAGTTATAGTTGTTAGTTTCTTTTTTATTTTATCTTATCTTGTGTGGTGCTTCTGCTTAAATTGTTCATTCAACGTTACATACGTTTGTTTCTCTTCCTGTATATTACATCATGTATATACATACATAACATCGTGTTGAAACCTGCATGTCTGAGAAATAATTAGTAATTAATTTCGATATATGAAGCTCGCCAACCCGCACAGGAGTAGCGTGGCGGGCTTTTCCCACCTCCTAAACCCTCTCAGATACTCGTATTTGAGAAGGAGACCTTCGCCCAGTAGAGGGCACTTACAGGCTGCTACTTTACTCTCTGCGGAAAGAACTAATTCCATCAATCGACTATTACCAAAGTGTTAGAAAAGAAATTTTGAAAATACTTGAGAAGTTTAGTTACAAACTATCTGTCTGTACCATTAAGACTAAATAGAAATAAAAGAAACAACATTTCAGTTGTGTATTTCCGCGAAACGTTCCGGAAAAGCCCGGACTTTTACTAAGCTGCTAAATTAAAGTTGTGCTAGACCGGACACCGCTGCCTGCGCCGATCTGGACCTGTCCGGTTGAAAATTTAATCAGCGCATTTTACACGTCGGAATTTCAACGAATTCGCTTATCGTATATTCAAGATTTCTTTGTCGATAAAACTACTCTCTATTTTTTCATGTAATCGGTCAATCAAATGTTAGGAGTACATACAAGTTTTGTAACCAAATTTTCTTTTTACTAAATCACAAGATCACAGCGGCACAAGTACCTGGCGTTCGCTTTAAATAACATAGTGCTTACGCAAGTGTCCTTGGTCGGATCCCGACGGTAGAAAAATTGTAAGTTTACATTGTAAGGGCTGATTTATCCTTTAGCTACCGGTAAACAGTAAGTTATGAAAACACTTATATGTTAGAGGAAATGGCGAAACGTATTGCGAGATATGTTATGTCCTTGAATACTTATTGGAGCAGCATGTTCGACTGTCCAATCCCACAAATTTCTCTTAAATGAGGGGTTTTCTCTGCTTATCCTATTTAGTTTCTCGTTCAGTTTATTGTACATAGATTTATTGTTCTCAATTACAGCATTATTTTTGTACTCGTAAGTACCTTGTATGGTCAAAAGTTCAGTTACTCATTAATATCTTTAAATAAAACAGTGTAATTGTAATAAAACTTTTGTGTATATATATTTATTGAAGTCTAATTAGGTAATAAAAAACTTGGCTACCTTTGGTTTTGATACAGGGCCTTATCGATCTCTTCGTCTCTGGACAGGAATCTATGAATTTTGGCTTTGAGATCTTTATATGCTTTTATCATCTCTGGACAGAAATATATGAATTCCCTAATGATAATTTAAGGAGACTCAATGTCGGTAACGTTTTGAGCAGATTATGTCTTCTGGTGGCCAGCAGTTTGTAGCTCATCGAGTATAGATCTGGACTGGACGAGAGCAAGCCTTCAGCTCTCTTGAGTTGTTCCGCTTCGTAACCAGGAAAACTCAAGGCACTTTTTTAAATGTGTCTGACTGGAAGGTTTCACTACACGATCCAAGATAGTCCAGTAAAATTTGACTGCAGTATTTACACCTTTTTCATTTCATGATTCCTTGGTATTTCGTTTCCTTCGTCAAATCATGATCGATGGAGGATAATAAACACCGTGAACTTTTCAATCAAGTTATGACGCTTTTTTAGTGCCGTGAGCTTACACTTTGCCATTTCGCTTGTTGTTGACTTACCAGCATGTGTAAGCTCGTTTCACACCACAATCCTATAAAAAAAAAATGAACAATTGAAAAATACAATTTGAAATTAGAATTCCAAGTGTTTAATCAGTTTAGACTTTGCTAAAGCCACTAGGCAACATTTTATGAAACAGTTCTAAAACGTTAATACTTCTTTTCAAGTACGTTGCCACTTAAATCCGTCAACATACACTCACACTCGGCGCCTTTTATGTCAAATTGAGTTCGCTTTAGGGGCCTGCTTTCAGCCCAACTGAAAAGATGTTTGTCGAGCAATTCGGATGAAGACAGGGAGATTTTTATATTAATAACCAGTTTTTTTTTTAAAGAAATACGCTGTGTTTAACTTGAAATGATTATTAATGTAGAACATACTTTTTAGTTTCTTTCACGTTTGCAATACCACTTGCCGTTGACTTAATTGAAAAGGTAGAATAAGAGTTTAAATGAAAAAAAAAATATATAATGAAAAATTTATATAACAACCTTTGTAATGTTCCACAGTCTCTCTCAATATATGAAACCGTTTTAACTCAACTATCCGTAACATCTCAGGGAAAAGGGAGTGCTTGAAAATCAACGCTGCATGGGTTCGGAATCACGCGTCCGTTAATGCTGCGTCATTTTCTTTGTCCTTTATTAGTGTTAAGATCCTCATTATATGAAAGTCTAGCTTGCGAGTCTTCTGCACGCGAGTCTCTATCGCTGAAGCTGTGAAGGCCACCGAAACCTGCATGAATTGATGCATGAAATTATTTCGAGGATATGTGAAGCTCGCCAACCCGCACCAGAGCAGCGTGGGAGGTACTTTCCGGCTCTTAAACCCTCTCTGATTACTCGTATTTGAGAAGGAGGCCTTTGCCCAGCAGTGAGCACTTACAGGCTGCTACTTTAAAGCCTACTTCAGAAAGGATGTTGGACTATGCGTATGAAGGGGAATACATCATCTTATTCAACTTCAATTGCATGCATTGTACCTGGATGACTCACGAACGAGAGATAACGATGCCACGACTTGAATGTGAAAAATAACATGTTATGATTATACTGAGGTATGATTACATTCGGAATTGTTGTGAAATATTTTCTGCATCAGGCTCCTGGCGACCGACTGGCTCAAAGAAATCAGTCCAAATCAGTTTTACTCAAACTCTACACTGGTTACTGATGATGAGCACGTATTTTTTTTATTGATATATTTGTACTTAGTAGAGTACATTTCCCCCACGATTTTTGATTATTTTTGTTATGTGAAATAGGTATAAATGGGAAAAGGTAGTGTTTGAAGATCGTAAGGTCGCGTCAGTTAAAGCTGCGTAATTTTTTTTTACCTATTTTAGTGCTGAGGTCCTCATTATGTAAAGTGCTTTTGTTATCTGATATATTTTTGTTAATTAAATCACTTTTTTTATCGTGCAAATAGCGTGGTGAGTTTGGACAAACCTTCCAATAAATGTGTCTCGGCTTTTGTTGGCGCCTACTTGGAAAGACCTGTGTTCAGCAGTGGGGTTAAATAGGCTGACGGATTTTCTAGTACGAGGTACGAAATTGTTTCCTACAAGAACACAGCGTATTCCACTTGTATTATTAGTACTAATGTCATTAAAACTAATTTAACAAACAACTGAGCATAAACAAAACACGAATACAAGTTTGAATTCGAGTTTACAAACCGGACTAACATTAGCCAGGCGAAACTAAACCATAATGTAAATCTCGGCCCGTACTTTATGAGTCACAACATCATATAACTCAGCGTGAACAGTGGGCGATAAATGGGAACTGTTCAGAACGTGCTTCTTCCTATTCTTGGGCATTAAACATTATTTGGTCGTGTGTTATGAAAACTAAATGTGAATAAGAGATTTTTATATCCTAAGAAAAGACGAAGTTAGTTTGTATTCAAGCCTACAAAACAATATCAGATAGCACATTACAGTTTACACTCTTCACCTGCATCGGTTAATAGTCCACAGCTGAACAAACTTCTTCCAATGCCAAGATTACCATACTTGGCTTTTGGCGATTGACCAGACACATTGTACCTTAGATGTTGCTACCCATTATCTATCTGTATGTTTTCTGTCTGCCATTTAAGACTTTCAATGGGTTGAATAGAATTAGATTTTAAAGGCCTTCGTGTGAGTAGGTTCTAACGATACATATGAGAAGAAAAGCGAAGGTAAATGGTCTTCCGTCGCTGTTTCTTTTCTTTTTTATTTTATTCAGGTGATAAACAAATTGACAGTCCACCTCATGGTATGTGGCTACCGAAGCCCATGTAAAGAACTTAAACCGAATGAAAATACAGATGCGTTGTCTTCCTTGATGACTAAGCTGGATTGATAATCGACACGTCGCTCGACATCATGACGCCGACCGCCGCTGTGGACCACACTCGGACCAATGTTGGCTGCTTGAAGTAGCATTTTTTTTTATAGAAGAAGGGGGCAAACGAGCGTGCGGCTCACCTTATGGTAAGTGATCACCGACGCCCATAACACCAGAGGAGCTACAGATTCGCTTCCGGCCTTTAAGGAATAGGCTCTGTTCTTGAAGGTCCCTAAGTCGTAACTGTTCGGAAATACCGCTGGCGACAGCTGATTCCACAAAGTCGAAGTGCGTGGCAGAAAGCTTCGATTAAAACGCACTGTGGTGGAATGCCAACCTTCTAGGTGGTACCGATGGAACTTCGAATTCTGTCGCGATGTATGATGGTGAAACTCAGCGGCTGGGATCAATCCGAACAGTTCCTCAGAACATTCCCCGTGGTAAAATTTATAAAAAATTCTTGCGCCTCTGCGTTTCGTTCGGTGAGAGAGGTTACCGGTGGCCCACTCCTTCTCCCCTTCCCCGTCATCATCCTCCCTCCCATCTCCCAAATACCCTTAAAGGCCGTCAACGTACCTGCAGCTCCTCTGGTATAGCAGATGTACGTGGGCGACGGTAATCGGTTACAATCAGGTGAAACGCTGGCTCGTTTGCCGCCATTCCTATTAAAAAAAAAGAAACTAAGTTGAAATGTCACACAGCCTGTAATTGTATTAGCTCAGTACACCTTACGAACATACAGTGGTTGCATTTTATGATTGTCTGCAGAAATAGGCAATAGGTATCCAACTCACCCACAAGACTACAACACAGAGACTCTGCCTACCACTTTCTAAATGTGACGCTGTGATTGCGTTGCGTCAGAATATATAAAAATTACTATTCATTGGTTATATTCCCATTTATAATACAGTCATTTCTAAAAAAAACTTTGCAATAAACGTTAATATGTGTGATGCATTAATTTAATTCACCACGAACGGGATATATCCTTGGCCGGCTGTAAAGTAAAGCGAAAAGAAAACAAAGAAAAGGTAGCAATTGAACAGTGCAACTCTTCGTTTACCGTTATCTATGGTTAGATTGAAAAAAAAAAAAATGTTATCAGTTTTAATTTCCTCTGCTTTTGCAAGCATTCTCGCGGCTTCTCTACGCCGGCGGCTACCGGCTTTTGAACGTACTCTGTGGCGTGGTTTTGTTCTTATAGGGCTGCGTGTTTGTGGACGAGAACCTTTTGCTGTGATCGTTTTATGTGTTTTTTTTTTAACTCTATAGTGTAGAACATTTTTGCATCTTTGGTTTTTTAATTAATATGTTTAATGTCAATAAATTTATAAGCTATGAATACAGATAGACATAATATGCGCTATGTTTCTTTTTGAATACGGCTACAACTTAAAAAAAAGAAACTAAGTTGAAATGTCACACAGCCTGTAATTGTATTAGCTCAGTGCACCTTACGAACAGACAGTGGTTGCACTTTATGATTGTCTGCAGAAATAGGCAATAGGTATCCAACTCACCCACAAGACTACAACACAGAGACTCTGCCTACCACTATCTAAATGTGACGCTGTGATTGCGTCGCAGAATATAAAAAATACTATTCATTGGTAATATTCCCATTTATAATACAGTCATTTCTAAAAAAACTTTGCAATAAACGTTAATATGTGTGATGCATTGATTAAATTCACCACGAACGGGATATATCCTTGGCCGGCTGTAAAGTAAAGCGAAAAGAAAACAAAGAAAAGGTAGCAATTGAACAGTGCTACTCTTCGTTTACCGTTATCTATGGTTAGATTGAAAAAAAAAAAAAAAAAAAAAAAAAAAAAAAAAAAAAAAAAAAAAATGTTATCAGTTTTAATTTCCTCTGCTTTTGCAAGCATTCTCGCAGCTTCTCTACGCCGGCGGCTACCGGCTTTTGAACGTACTCTGTGGCGTGGTTTTGTTCTTATAGGGCTTCGTGTTTGTGGACGAGAACCTTTTGCTGTGATCGTTTTATGTGTTTTAACTCTATAGTGTAGAACATTTTGCATCTTTGGTTTTAATTAATATGTTTAATGTCAATAAATTTATAAGCTATGAATACAGATAGACATAATATGCGCTATGTTTCTTTTTGAATACGGCTACAACTTAAAAAAAAGAAACTAAGTTGAAATGTCACACAGCCTGTAATTGTATTAGCTCAGTACACCTTACGAACATACAGTGGTTGCATTTTATGATTGTCTGCAGAAATAGGCAATAGGTATCCAACTCACCCACAAGACTACAACACAGAGACTCTGCCTACCACTATCTAAATGTGACGCTGTGATTGCGTCGCAGAATATAAAAAAAATACTATTCATTGGTAATATTCCCATTTATAATACAGTCATTTCTAAAAAAAAACTTTGCAATAAACGTTAATATGTGTGATGCATTGATTAAATTCACCACGAACGGGATATATCCTTGGCCGGCTGTAAAGTAAAGCGAAAAGAAAACAAAGAAAAGGTAGCAATTGAACAGTGCTACTCTTCGTTTACCGTTATCTATGGTTAGATTGAAAAAAAAAAAATGTTATCAGTTTTAATTTCCTCTGCTTTTGCAAGCATTCTCGCGGCTTCTCTACGCCGGCGGCTACCGGCTTTTGAACGTACTCTGTGGCGTGGTTTTGTTCTTATAGGGCTTCGTGTTTGTGGACGAGAACCCATAGGCATTCCGAAACCAGGCAAGCCCCGAAACCTCGCCTCCAGCTATCGCCCTATAAGTCTCCTCAACTCTATGGGGAAAATCTATGAAAGAATAATCCTGAAAAGACTCAGACAATTTGTGTTTGAGAAAAACATAATTCCAGACGAGCAATTCGGCTTCCGTTCCGAACACTCGTGCGTCCAACAAGTGCACCGCTTAACGGAGCACGTATTAAAAAACCTAAACCTCTCCCCCAAGCCCAATAGGACGGGAGCACTATTCTTCGATGTCGCAAAGGCATTCGACAAAGTCTGGCACAACGGTTTAATCTATAAACTGTATAACTTCAATATCCCAGACAGGCTCGTGCACATCCTACGAGCCTACTTGTCCAACCGCACCTTTCGCTATCGAGTAGAGGGCACGCGATCCTCAATCCGCCCTCTGAAAGCCGGAGTCCCTCAAGGCTCCTGCCTCTCCCCGATCCTCTTCTCACTGTACACGAGTGACATTCCAAAGGAGCCCCAGGTCAACCTCGCACTATTCGCGGACGACACGGCCCTATACTTCTCCGACCGCCACAAAGGTCGCATCACCTTAAGACTCCAAGCCGCTGCCAATCGTCTAGGCGAATGGTTCCGGAAATGGAGAATTGAGGTTAATCCCGAAAAAGCGTAGGAGTTCTCTTCACAAGGGGAACGAGCACGGCCAATCATAATTACGAATCTCGTAAATTAGGCACTATCACCCTATTCGATCGACCGATCCCTGGGAAAGGAAGGCGAAATACTTAGGGTAACCTTAGACGCGGCGATGACATTCGCCCCCATATTAGGACAGTCAGGAACAGGGCCACCTTCGTCGCAGGCCGCCTACATTCAATGATCTGCTCCTCAAGCAAGATGTCACTTAGACACAAATTACTCCTATACAAGGCTTGCATAAGACCTATCATGGCCTATGCCTCGGTAGCCTTCGCTCACGCGGCGAAAACACACATCGCCTCGCTACAGACCGTCCAAAATAAGTTTCTGCGTAGCGCCACCGGTGCAAGCTGGTACCAGCGTAACGACGACTTACACAAGGACTGTAAAATACCGACGATCAAAGCATTCTTCAGGGAAACGTCACGGCGCTACTTCGAATCGGCCGCCGTACACCCTAACCCGCTGGTGGTAAACGCCAACAAATATTCCCCGATATTAAACGCAACGGTGCGTCACCGTCGCCCGCGTAACGTATTAGACGACCCGGAAGACGTAACAGCACCGACAGACCGACAAACTGAACTAGGTTCGGTTAACACTACTCAACCTGAACACACTGTACATACAGTTAGGAGTAGAGTCACATACACAATCCCCCGCCGACGCGTAAGAGCGTATCGTGCAAATCAAACACCCGCGTACACACCTTACACCCGGGATTCAGGGCGGTCCTTACCGCCCATTACTACCGCAACACCACGACCGTCCGAGACGAGGCCCGAACCTCCCTCAGACGGTCCTTAGATTGCTTACCATAAAGAGGTAAGCAGTAGATGTACTCCTGTACATCTATTTAAAACATAAACGCCCGCGGCCTCAAGGCCGCAGGCGCAAACCTATGAAGCTGTAAAAGCCAAAACGGCTAACAGCAATAACTTCATCGAATACATATATATATAGGACGAGAACCTTTTGCTGTGATCGTTTTATGTGTTTTTTTTTTAACTCTATAGTGTAGAACATTTTTGCATCTTTGGTTTTTTAATTAATATGTTTAATGTCAATAAATTTATAAGCTATGAATACAGATAGACAAAATATGCGCTATGTTTCTTTTTGAATACGGCTACAACTTAAAAAAGGACTACATTTACATCATAGATCGTATACGAAGCAAATCTTGGCACTTTCATTTGGCACAACTCATCGTAGCCAAACGGTATTAGCCTACATATACCTTTTTAGGAGGTGTTTTTTCATGATATTATCAAGGTTTTTCTCATAGTCTCTTATATATAATATAATAGCGATGCATTCCGTTTTGAATGTCTATTATTTACGTGAATGGACAAAATTAACGTTAAATAAAACATAGCGTAATGAAAAAATCTTTCATTTGTCGTGAGGTAAATAGAACAAATGAAAATAATACCATACATCATTATTTAAATCTAACGTAATGCGAGTTTCAGGTTCGAGTCCGTTCATAAGTGCTTCATGTTAAATTCTTACGAAACGTACTCCCTAATACAATTTAAGTAATTTAATCTTATTACTTAAATCGGATAACCTCAAAATAGATTACTTAGTTTTAAAAGCCTCCCATCAATGTTTTTTTCGGTCATAAGGTAGTCTTTCTCCACTTTTGTGGATTCCTTCTTCTTCTTCTTCTACATCACTCTATTTAAGTCAATGCTGTATTTCAAAGAAAACGCCAGCAAATGTTGGCTTGACCATTTTGCATATACTCACCACATTGGGCAATCGGGTTGGTGAGAGCATTAGTGATGCTGCTCTTAATTCCTTTCTATAGGACATGGGTTTGACAATTTCGGAAGGCTTTATGTCCTCATATTTCAGAATACTTAGAGACATAAATGGCATTTTTTTTCTATAGGGAAAGGGGGAAACGAGCAAGCGGCTCACCTGATGTTAAGTGATTACCGTCGCCCACGTACATCTACAACATTAGAGGAGCTGCAGGTGCGTCGCCTCTCTTAAAAGAACGGAGGGGGAGAGAACCTCCGGTTACCTTCGAACGAAACGCAGAAGCGTAAGATGCCTCTACTTCTCGCCGGTATTTTGCAAGGTCACGACTAGCCTAGACTAATTACTTGTCTCTGCCACGTACACGAAAATGGAACAAATACCTAAACCAGTATACATGTACACAGCAATTAAAAACAGCAGCCTAATGCTTCGCCACTACGCTATCGATATCGTATCCTTAATGTCTGCTGGCATGTGTAGACTAGACTCGTAGAAGGCCTTCAATGACCTGAGAGTTCAATACAATTAAGCTTCTGAGCTTAATGCTGATTGGGTTTTTACGATATTGTACTACTTCGGAGTACATGTTTGTGCAGCTTAGAGTCTGGATTATGCAGAGCAGCATCTGCATTGGGTAGATACTGATGGATTATGCAAAAGACTGCTGCGTAAGATAGTTGCTTTAAATTGTGCACCGTACACGTTGCTGTGCTGACGGTATTCTGAAAGTTAAGGCATAAGTGAACAGACACCTAGGTAAATGTGCACCATCCTAGGCCTCATCTTCGTCTTCCATCAAGAGAATTTGAGGAAAATGTAAGCCTATTTTAAATAAAAAAAAGTTGCTGCTGGGTTTGTCTGCCCTTTCTTACAGCACGGCGTTAAGTTAATAATTTAAAGCGTGCAAGACACTTTAAATACTTAACTTTACGCTGAATACTGTTGTAAATTTCAATGTATATACATAGTATTTTAGTATACTTACAGAACTATGAGACGTTGTAGCTGGTAATAGAGGTATACTTGTAAAATAGTTAGTACGCTTTTGTACTAATTCCACTGGCTTGAATAAACCCTAACAGGCAGCACTTTGATTTATTTAAACAACAATAATAATGATGATCAAGGGCCGATTTCGACTATTTTGGTACGTGGTAGAGTCAAGCAGTGGCTTTTGTTGTTGCTCGAATGGACCGACTTGACCGGGGCAGTACCACGACTACGCAGAATACCGGTGTGAAGTAGAGGCATCTTGGGCTTCAGCATTTCGTTCGGCGAGTTTAGTCAACGGAGGCCCAGTTTTTCTACCTCCCACCTCCTTCCCTATTCCACAAATGCGCTTAAAGGTTGGCAACTCACCAGCAGTTCTTCTGGTGTTGTAGATATACGTGGGCGTCGGTAATCACTTACCATCAGGTGAGCCGCTTCCTTGTTTGCCCTCTTTTCTATTTAAAAAAAAAATCATATCTTGGCAGTTGTCAATGTACTGCGCAGGCTATATATACTCGTATAGAGCAGCCGGTCCATGATATCCCATTCGTCCTTCGTCATTACTTAACCGTAAGCTTTACTTAACCGTAACCGATGTAACTACTTAGTCAATGATCACGGTACGATAGCCCAGTTGGTAGTGATACAGCCTTCGAACCTGAGTTTTGAAGCGAAGGTTCGAATCCCGCTCGGGGAAAACGTATGAATGATGAATATAATTGTTTGGTAACGAGTCATGTATGTTTATTTATTCGTGTACATATGCACATCTATCTTATCACCATCCAGTTACCATGACTCAGGAAATCCTGGTGTCGGACTGGATGACGTGTGTGGTTGTTATTAAGTCCCACGATACAGATTATTATCTAAAGTGGGTATGATAGTAAAGCAGACATGACTCCTACCACCAGCAAATCAATGTAATCGTGAATTTAAGGCCCTGAACGTACGTAAGGGTACATACATCTAAGGGTAAATCCGTTAGATATAAATATATTATTAATTAATTTATTACACGTTTATGTAGTAGCTTATATACAACACATATGTATTATTTTAATGTATTTTAAAATATTTTATTATATCACAGCTAACTTAGCCTAAACATGTTTTAATCTGTTTATACTGTGTTGTCAGATATTGTTATTAGTGCAGAAATAAATTTTTGAATTTTGAGGTCAGTTGTAGTGTCGGAGACGACCAACAATTTCTGTATTGCAGGAACATATAACCCAGGACACATGGCTCAACAGACAGATACAGAAACGACTGAGCTTCACGATTCGCGCCAGATTTAATTGTCCCTCCATAAATATCGTTAGCGGAGTAATAACCAAACAATATTGGAACTTATCGTATTTGTATCGCAAAGTCTATTTATTGTACACATTCTGTTAGTGAAGCGATTCGACACTTATGTAAATTCAAACGCCGCGTGGCATTGAGCCACTTTGGGAAATATATTGCATACCCGAGCTCGCCGTATACGTGCATACGCCGATAAATGCAGATGTGGCCGAGCTTCTACTTCCGTGTATTAAAATCTCTGGGCAATGGGCATTGGTGGGGTTAGCCGGCATGTACCATTTGGCCAAATGGGATATTACAAATGTGCGATATTCAAAGCTAAGGTTGCTTTATGTTTGAATGTTGGAAACATGCAAACATATATATAAAAATATATTAGGAAGAAAACAATTAATTATGTAGGTACTTAAGTAACAATCAATAAAAAGAGAGCAAACATTTTAAACGCATAATTAACAGTTACTTCAGATTTACTTAACTAATTTCTTACATGGTAGAGCCAAGGGGCGGTTTTTACTCTGGGGGCCTGATGTTAGTAGTACCACGAACTCGCAGAATACCGGCGTGAAGTAGAGGCGTCTTGTGCTTCATTATTCCTCATGATGCAAACATCCTTGAAGGCCGGCAACGTACCTGCACCTCTTCTGGAGTTGCAGATGTACGTGGGCCACGGTGTTCACATCCCATCAGGTGAGTCGCTAGCTCGTTCGCCCCCTTTACCATTAAAAAATTGTATTCTACATAAATGCTATGTGATTTTTTTTAAAGAATAAGCCTATGTTTTCTTTCATAAATATTATCAAACCTTTTCGGAGTGCGCGATTTAACCCTCTAAAATACGGTAAAACGCGTTAGCTATAAAATCGCTCGCAGGGTTATCTCCGCAGATTTATACCAACAAATCCTCAGATTACAGACAGGCAATGTCGACATAAAAATATAAGTTCAATATGAAACGCTATAAAACGTGGGGCGCTTTCGCAACGTCTCAATGATTAGCTGGCAAGCTTTGTTGTTTCCCGACACTGGAATGCGAATCTCGGCGATGTCTGCGGCCGTAATCTCCAACACACTGTCCTCTAATTGTGGTCCTAATTGCCCCACCCGTACCTAACCCCTCCCTCTTTATCTCCCCCCCCCCCTCCCCCCGGCAGCCCCAGTCGTTACTGCAACATGTTGTTGTGACTATTGTGAAACTAATGCAGTATTTAAATTAATTATAACATGCAATTTTTCTTTTTTCTAACGTTTTAATTGAATGGATGATAAAGGGGTTTTGTAGTAGTGGGGAGAATGGAGGAATTTTTTTTTTTGATTATTGAAATGTCATGACATTATGTTAAGGTGAACTTTTATTTTTGTAGGCAGGTAAAAAACGAGTTTACATCACTTGATTGTATGTGATGGTTACACGAGCTCATGGAACTTGCAACCAATCAACCACTTCCCCTTTCTTCGCCCTTCCTCTCCCATCCCCGAACATCCCTAAAGGGTGCCAATGCACCTGGAGCTCCTCGGGTGTTGCAGATGTAATTGGTCGAAGGTAGTCACTTATCAGATGAGCTGCTTGCTCGTGTGCCCCCTTTCCAATAAAAAATCGTTTGAACAAAATAGGCTAGGGGCTTCGTAACCTGATGTTAGTCTAATATGGAATCATTATATGATTACACTGGCTGTCTATAGTCGGCACACAACATTTTTGCCCTGCTGCTTTGCGGCAGAAATAGACAAGAGACAGACAGACAGATACTGACGGCTCCTATACAAGTAAAGGCCTGTTGACTTCACAAAAAAGTATTCGAGCGGGAATCGAACTGGCGATCCGTAGCGTTAAAACCAACTGCACTGTCTAAGGCGCCATAAAGTGATTAAC
Source organism: Bhutanitis thaidina (assembly GCA_029286595.1). NCBI lineage: Eukaryota > Metazoa > Arthropoda > Insecta > Lepidoptera > Papilionidae > Bhutanitis > Bhutanitis thaidina. Next base: position 1,666,012 of record JAGSMS010000022.1, read on the forward strand.
GGCCTAATTATTGGAATCTCAATTCAATTTTCCTTACATGTTATCGTTACGATATTACTTTATAATAAATGCAATAACTGACGGTCCAGGTTTTGGGGTCAAATATTAGAGGAGTCGACCAAGTGGAAAAGAGATGGTTAGAGAGGAGTGGGCCTCCGGCTACCTCACTTACCGAACAAGGCGCTGAAGCACAAGACGTATCTACTTCACGCCGGTATTCTGGGAGGCCGTGGTACTACCCCGATAGAGCCGGTCCATCCGAGTAGCAGCAAAAGCAGTCGCTTGGCTCTACCACGAATCTGAAAAACAGTATTCCACAACATAGTACTGATTTCTTTACCTCTTCTTTTAATGTTCAAGCTACATTCATCTGGAACGCCCGCCCCGGTGCTTTCATTAAAGCGCCAAACAAAAACCTTTTTAAAATTCTGCACCGACGTCACTATTTGAAGGATATATTCCTCCATATAGCTTGTTTGTTTATGTACTAAAAATTATTATGTATGTTAATATATTATACATGTATTTTATATAAAATACCTATTGTAAATCTTAGTTTATAGCAACAAAGAATAAATAAACATATAATAAAAAAAATAAAATCTGTGTCAATAGTACGGTTTCTTTAGTAAGGGTCGCAGTCGTCTTAATCGTCGAGAGTATATGTTAGCAACGAATATCTATTCTATTGCGGTTAACTTATGGCATCTGGTTAGGTAGCTGAAGCGGTGCCGAACAAGATATGCTCTGCAAAATTGCTAAACACCGCGCTTGTATTTGCAACCACTGACTTAATCTGACACTTGCGGATTCTGTAACGAAACGTCCTGCGGCTTTCAATAACATTATTAATGTGAGAGATTTTATCTGTGACACAATTGTCTTGATGGGATTTACTTAATAATCACTTTATTTAAATGTGGACAATAGCGTGCAAATATTAGATGTTTTTTTAAAGCGATTCATATTTCGCAATCCGTTCGTTAGTTCTTGCGCGATTGTCGTTCGCCGAACAAATGTATATGTGGACAGACAGATAAACACATAGAAATTTAGAAAAATATCGCTTGTGGTCTGTTACAATTCTAGAGACCGATGTTACATTTCAATGGATAGCACGATAATTGCACTGTTGTAATTGCCTTTTTTTTATATATGAAAGGCGGCAAATGAGCAAGCGGCGCACCTGATCATAAGTGATTATCGTCGCCCGCGTACATCTGGAACGCCAGAGGAGCTGCAGGTGCGTTGCCGGCCTTTAAGGATATTTGGGAGAAGGGAGGGAGACTCACTCACCGAACGAAACGCAGAAGAACAAGATGCCTCTACTTCACGCCGGTATTCTGCATGATCGTGGTATTGCCCTGGTCGAGTCGGTCCGTTTGAGCAACAGGAAAAGCCGCTGCTCTACCATGTGCAAATCTAATCCTAACGTGCAGTGATGCTACATGCTGTCATATTAACAATCCTATCTAATATATAGTACCATCTGTTGTTAAGTAGCTGATATCATTGAATGAATTCCACTCTCTGAATATACTGTTACCTCAATATTACATGAGAAAGCGTTATTTTTTTTTAAATATTTGTGTGAAAATTTAATTTACTCAGCGATGACATATATGAATAAACTTCAAGTGTAAGTAAGTATTATCTAAATAAAAAAATATCAACTAAATTGCTTGGGGCTGTTTCCGAAAAACCAACTACATACATATGTATGTACATATATACAAAAAAATTGCAAATACTTTAAAAAATGTAGTGTTCTGTGTTAAAAAAAAATAACTCTCCCGACCTAATTCCCATTACCCGTATAGATGGGAAGTGTAGATAATTTAATCCTTTCAAACTTTCAACTTACTTGTCATTAGGGCTTATTTAGGACAACTTAACGCATGGTCGGCTGACCTACTGTCTACTACCATTGATACAAACCTTACATAACTTTCTTAAATCGCAAGCAGACCCCTTGCCACACGGCTGTCGTGGCTTGAATTAAATTAAAACTCGAGAACCCCACAAACAATAAGCGATCGTTAAAAAAAAATGAGCATGAGTCACTGCGCGAACGTTACACTTCTATTCGCCTTAACCCAATATCTTGAACAACGTGGACCCTTTTCCAAGAAGAACCTCTAACGGTCAATTACTTAAGAACTTTACCGCTGCACCCTGACAAAGACGCTCCGTTTCATTTTTACAAATCGAATCACATACCGACCGTTATAAATACAGCTGTATCGTTACCGTGCAATAGTAATAGGTAGCCGTGCACCGTTCGTCGCAATAACGAGAATCGCTCCGATAGAACGTAACCAGGTGCAAAACCTAAAGTAAACAAGGTATGCCAACAATTTGGCGCCGAATGGAATAGCAAACGTTGCGATTGTCGGCGTTCGTGAAGGTTGTGAGAAAGATTCACAAGTGCATCGCTACCGGCTTTATGTTAGTTCATTGCGGACCGTCGTGATGAATTTTTTTTTTCTCTTTCATATTCATAGTTTTTTTTTTTATTTCTTTTTCTTGATTTGTTATTTTATAGTTGTTATGTATCACCATATCATGTGCTGTGTGTAGATGTAAGTGAAGGAATAAATGTCTTTATGTCTTTAAATTTCCTATTTTGCAATACTTTTTTTGGAAATGTCAGGAAAGCAGTGAAACGCTATTTAACTGAATATACGTTACATTTCCTTATGAAATATTAATTTATAAATAAATGTAAACTATATAGAACAAATCAAAATATATTCATTTATACAACCTCTTCCAAGCTGCTTGTTACATTTTTACTGTAGATATTTAAAAAAAAATATTTTTAAATTTATATTAATGTTTCTTATAATATGGTCGTGGAGAGAGGTGGCTGTCACATGCGTGATGCTTGTGAACATGCGCTGCTTGTGGGTGCTGGACAACTCGGGTCTGCGTTAGTTTTTTACGTTTCTTTCGCCGGTTTCGTCACCGTCAGAGAAACCCCAGTACGAGACGGCGATGGATTTAAAAAAAAATTACAATTGACAAACGTAATCTGATTTTCTTACGTCAAAAGTAGATTTTTAATTTGATATTAACAGAAAATTATCGTGTGTCTAAACTACAGTACTTACATTATTGATGTTTGGTATATGACTTAGAAATAGCCTGTAGAATATAAGGTTGAAATGATTGTAAAGTCGCATCCAAGCTGTATATTAAATATTGATAATCGTTAATCGTAAAATTTTATTTTCATTTACATTATGATGCATGCAAAATTAAATATGATTATGGGTACAGGAGGAGAACGGTGCATAAAAATATTTTAAGATACGATAATCACCATATTTTGGTATTTTATTTGAATTTTTGGTTAAAATAATTGATGTTGTGTAAACAATACAATTTGAATACCTCCTTGTTCCTTCAAATATTAAAGATCTTTAATATTTAAAGGAACATAGTTTTTCAATGACCAGTAATTTAAATTTAACTTACCCCGTAACATTAGTAAAAACAAATTGTAAATGTTTACGCGATAATTGAAGAGCTATGTGGTAGGAAGAGTTTCCTATAAACTTGGGAAATAAAACGATGGAGTGACACGGATTGAGAAAGGGATGCTGAGCTGGTTTGGACATGTGGAGAGGATGAATAAAAGTAGGTTGACGAAACAAATATATGAGGCGAGTATAAATGGTAGAGTCGAATGGTAGAGTAGAGAGAGGAAGACCGAGGCAAACATTTCACGATAAAATCGGAGAGGTTCTGAAAAAAGGCCAGGTCAAGAGTACTCTGAATCAACGCGTATGCATGCGAAGATTGATGAAAGTGGGAGAAGCGAAAGACGTATGTCAGGACCGTTGCAAGTGGAAGAAGATAGTCTCTGTCTACCCCGTTGGGAACAAGGCGTGAATATATATATATAGATAAAGCTAGCGTCAACAGAAACGTCAAATTTGAATCGTGAAGTATCCTGTCGAGGGACCTTAGTGCACATCGTGCAGGCACTAAGATATTCAATCCTTGTACGGTGCAGAGTGATCGTGTTACGCGTGAAATTGAGTCTGCAAGTTTCGGCGTAACGCGTTATCGGATTTGTTAGAGCACGCGCTCGGAATCAGCCGGCTGCAGGCCGCCTGCGCCCCGCATGCGAATTCCCAGACACTACTTTCAAGATTTGGCAGCGATTTTTTTAAAAAGCTGAGTGAAGCTTTCTCCTGTTCGAAGTTCTTACACTGCATTATTGAGTAGGTTGACTGATTGCGCTGAAATTTACATATGAAGTGTGATTGTAAGTGGAAAAAGCGCTTTGTTTTGTATGAAAATGACATAACTAATAAATCTTTAGTACAAAAAAAATACGGATTAATTATGGCTTAACCAAAAATTGCAAGAAGCGCCAAGCTCGGCTGGCGGATTGACGATCGCAGTGCCAGACACCTCGAGCTGTAGACGCAGCTGCCCATTGGCGATCTGCTTAATTTTTGTCTGGTATATTTCGAGATGATTGTCCCGCCACCTGTCGGCAGCCATTGAGATTAATTATTTCCCTTAGTCGCTTCCTACGGAAACCGATACCACACGATATAGATTGACTATTTCTAGTTTTAGTTACAGTCTAAAAATATGTGCATTATAATATCAGAGCCTGCAATAATATTAGAGATTAAAGTATGAAATTGCGATTTTATATTGAACAATTCAAATGCTTTTTTATATATATATTTTTTAACGTGGTAAAGCCAAGCGGCGGCTTTAGATGCTGCTCGAATGGGCCGGCTCGACCGGATTAATACCACGACCTCGCAGAAAACTGGCGTGAAGTAGAGGCATCTTGCGCTTCTGCGTTTCGTTCGGGGTTCGGTTTGAGTGAGGTAACTGGAGGCCCACACCCCCTTCCAATTCCACTCCTTATTCTCCCTCCTATCTCCCAAATACTCCTAAAGGTCGGCAACGCACCTATAGCTCCTCGGGTGTTGCAGATGTATGCGGGCGATGGTAATCACTTACCATCAGGTGAACCGCTTGATCGATTGGCGCCTTTGCCATACAAAAAAAAAAATATACAGTCGAAATACTTACCTTTATTTTCTACGACATTTCCGGGGAGGGGAAGGCGGTAGTGGTAGTGGTAGGCCACCGGTTACCTTACTCAACGAAAGAAACGCAGAAGCACAAGATGGCCTCTGCTTCTCGGTCGAGCCGGCCCATTCGAGCAGCAGTAAATATCGCCGGGCTCTACCACGTACAACGAACAACAAATGTTATAGTTTTTAATTAAAAAAAAAAAAAGGTTTTAATAACGAATCATTCTACAATTTTTAATTTATATCACTATTTACTATTGAGTGGATTTTCTTTTAATATTATTTATTATTATTACTAAGAAGGAAAACTGGATTTTCCAGACGAGGAAATCTCATAACTTCCGACAAATGGCGGATTAACCATTTGCAAAAATGTCACATTGAAAATATATAAGTCGATAGTAGCGTATCAAGTACGAAATATTCACAATCTGCTTGTCAATCGTGACAATTAAGGTAAATCCCTTCTTATGGAAGAGGTCAATGTTCAAAGTTTTAATCTACTTCAGAACTTCTATACGATATTCCTAATAAAAATCTGTTATAGTATAATAGACTAAACAATTTATATTGTGTATGGTATCTGTAGTTTCTGCATTACGGTAACTTATAATTTATGGTTATGAATTGTGTTTGTTCTGCTAGTATTGTTTCGGTGCATATTTATCTGTTCTTTAATATATAGTTTACACGTTGATTCTTCTATTATAGTCATTGGTACAATCAAAACTTCAAACTCTAACCCTTGTTAATATAAAGGAGCGTTTTGGGAACCGAGAAGAACTGCCACGTGGCTTCAGCGTGGTTAACGTGATTCACTTAACTTCTTCGGTTTCCTCGCGATGTTTTCATTCGACGTGGAACAAAAACTGCAAATTCAGCTCACAAAATTTCTATTAACAATTTTTGTCGAAACGACACCTGCGTAATCTTGCTTAAGTTATTTTCGTATTATAATACAGCTAGACCTCGGGCTATGGCTTTCAACCGCATAGAACTATATTGATAAATTAGCTATAAAGAGTATGTTAAATAACCGTGACGACCACGTGGCATAGCAGTTAGCGTATCTCGTTGCTGTGCCATCGGTGCCAGGTTCGTATCCAAGTCGTAACATTCGTTTAAAAATACTAATTATTGGTATTCGGGTTCTGGTTGTGTTGTGTGAAAGAAAGAAAGAAAGAAACACATTTATTTGGCAATCACACAACAAAACACAAATAAAAAAAAACATTAATAAATAAATAAAGAAGAAAAAACATTAAAAAGATTATTTTGTTGTGCGATGTCAAAAGGTCCCCGTCTCAGTGATATCACAGCACTGTTTTCAGTCGGGTCCTTCATTGACTTCACAAACAACCGGACAAGAAGCATAAAAAAAACATTATTAGTAAAAAACAAAAGTGTGGGTGCCGTGTCCCTGACACTTCATCTGAACCTTCCTCCCATCTGATCGCATAAGATGTAACCATCGGACACGTACATAGCTGCACTGAGCTACCACTAATGGAAATTTGTTATCTCTGCCAACTCCTGTTTTCGATATGCTCGTCTGCTTATCTATATTAATAAATAATTATATGTATGTATACGTGTTCACACAACTGAACTGCACGGGTTTAACTTAAAAAGTAAATGACGCGTTTTGATTGAATGATTTTATAAGTACCTCATACATATCTTAATTGAACGACAAAAATTTAGTTGGGTATGTTTGTATGTTTGTCTGAATGACACACAATGATCATGCTCAAGGACTGAACTTTTACGAAAGGTGATATTTTGTTTTTAAATTTTTTACATCCACCCTAGGCGTTTCTCCTGTGTCGTGTTAACATGGAAAGCAGTTAACATATATAAGTTACGGACAAACAACCAGATCCGGAACAATTGGTTATTAGTACATACAGATACTTATTCCGTGCGGGAATCTAACTCGCGACACCCAGCGCTGCGGTTAAACGATTAGCCACTGCGCCATTGAACGCCACTTACTTTTGAATATAGACAAAATAGAATATATATAACAATTAATAGAATGATGAAATTTTTTTCTTTGCGATTCGATTGCGGACTGCGAAACATGACGGCTTATGTTCGTGACTCCAGGTGCAAGCTGCAATGCTTAGTTGGAGGGTTAACAGGAATATTAGTAATGTTACTTAAAAAAAAAAAAAGCAGTGCTATGATTTATTTATTACATTTAAATATTTTCACATGTTACACGTATAATTATTGCCAAATAATTCCACCACATGCATAACCATTTAGAGACCCGTGATCATGTTATGAATATTTAGTGGTCATTATTCCTATCCGCGAACCTCGATAGCTTTCGTTATCCATTAATCTAATTTAAAATGTTCGTTTACTCTTTCATAAACTATTATTAACAAATATTGTGTATAGACAGAAATGACAATGGTTACTCGTAATTCAAAAAAGAGCCATGGTAGCCCAGTGGTCAGGGCGCTCACTTTAGTTTCAAAGAGCGCGAGTGACCTGGGTTCGAAGCCCGGTGCCGGAACCAATAAAATTGTTAGTACCCATAAAGTATTTCTGTCACGAAAGTGTGATATTCTAGCTATTGTTCTTCTGGAGCTAAGTAGTCTGTACTGTTTTTATAAAAAGGGGCAAACGCGCTAGCGGTTCACCTGATAGTCATCTGTAGATTACCGTCGCACATGTACACCTGCAACACCAGAGGAGCTGCAGGTGCGTTGCAGTTGCAAGATACTGGCGGGCAGAATATCAGCGCTGCATCATTTCGGCTGTAGCAATATGCTCAGTCGGCCGTCTTATTGTGGCTGCAGTTCAATACTGATATTAATATTATTTATAAACCTTTAAAATTTTAAAGCGTGGTAGAGTCAAGCGGCGGCTTTAGCTGCTGGTCGAATGGGCCGGCTCATCCGGATTGATACCACGGCCTCGCAGAATACCGGCGTGAAGTAGAAGCATCTTGTGCTTCTGCTCTTCGTTCGGTGAGTGAGGTAACCGGAGGCCCACATCCCCTCCTCTTCCCTCCCATCTCCCAAATATCCTTAAAGACCGGCAACGCACCTGCAGCATCTATGGTGTTGCAGATGTATGTGGGCAACGGTAATCACTTACCATCAGGTGAACCGCTTGCACGTTTGCCGTCTCTTCCATAAAAAAAAAAATAGTTTTTATATTTTGCACCAAATGTATTGTTTACCGTATTTTGTATTGTAGCTACGAATAAAACATTTTTCTTTCTTTCCTTCTAAAGGATATTTGGGGGATGGGAGGATCGATGTGAAGGGGGAGGAGATGCGAGTGGACGTCCGGTTATATCACTCTCCGAACGAAACGTAGAAGCACAAGATGCATCTATTTCACGCCGGTATTCTGCGAGGCCGTGGTATTAGAACAGGATGGCTCTACCACCTAAAAATTATTTTCTATTCTTATCTCTTTTAGTTAAAACGACATCAACTCAACATAACAAATCGCAATTGAAATATCATAATAATGAACAAGAAATTTCCGCTCAATACGAAATCTCCTCCCCTATACGCCGTAGCGTTTTCTTTTGCATCCGGCATACATTATCCTATATTAAAACTTAAGCGTTGTGATATTGAAATCGCAAGACGTAGCCCGTTAAAAATTACAGTTGACAGCGGCCATGTTTTATTCAACGTCAGAAACTTGGACGTTGATATAAGTTAGACGAGAGATGAACCCCGGTGCCGGGATAGGTGCAATTTACATTTTAATTCGATCACTGACGCCCGCAGGGTATTACCACTTTTAATTATCGGATCCAACTAGCCCCGGTTGATGGAGCTCTTTGAGTCTGCGATATAAATACGGTGTTCAATTTCTTGAGAACCTACAACGGTATTGAAGTCAGTTTAAGCATGGCAGAATTAACATTAATTAATATTGTAATAAAAATAAAAGAAAGATAGAAGGAAACTTTATTCATTACATCTAAATTAAAATGCTGTTAATAAAACATTAAAAAGAATAATAAAAACTAAAATATAAGTTGTAACTTTTATTTTCTGCGCTACAGTGTGATGCAACAAATAGAGCTACGCTCAGTATACGTTACGGATTCCCGCAACACTGAGCGGGACTAAAATTATCATCATACATGCTCATCATCATCATCATCATAATAAAATGCAGAACATAACAATCTGGTACGACTTTGTACAAAGTACAAAAAGTTCCTTTTTATATATATTTACACTTCTACATACATATACACAACGTTTACGTACGTTTGAACGCACTAATCTTACGACCGTTAGGAACGGAGTAGTAACCATAGACCTTGCTCGTGTACTCATCATGTATATGCAGCAGGCATGTACAAGTCAAATTAAACACGAGTGAAACCGCCTATCACACAAAGTGTTAGACGGAGATAACGGAGTTCGTTATTGCATGCCTGAAAGTGACCGAATGGATAGACCATTACAAACTACTATTTAAGACAGAACCATACCGGCGGCGAGCCTAGTCACCGACGATATTCTCTCCATTAAACTGCTGTATGAAAACATTGATCGATCGGATTGGTATCACGGCCTCGCAGAATACCGGCGTGAAGTAGATGCCTATCTTGTGCTTCTGCGTTTCGTTCGGTGAGTGAGGTAACCGGAGGCCCACACCCCCTTCCCATCCTCCCTCCCATCTCCCTAATACCCTTAAAGGCCGGCAATGCACCTGCAGCACCTCTGGTGTTGCGGATGTACGTGGGCGACGGTAATCACTTACCATCAGTTTTATTCGTAGTAATATTAGTTGTAATCTTAATCTTCAAGTTTAATATATCTATTGTAAAATAATGGTTAAAGAAAATTATGTATATTCTTCTAATGGTGTAAGACTCTGACCTAGATCGGAAATTATAATTTATATTTAATTTATTACTGTTTAATTTAATTAAATAAATAAACGTTTGAAATTAAACTAAATTAATAACGGATTTTATCTTGTCGTTAACATTAAAACTAAATTAAACGTCGCCTCTTATGACTGAAAAAAAGTAGATGGCAGATTCTTACGCTTATTCACATAGTACTATAATATAATATAATATATCTTAAACATTTGTAAACGTTCCGAATACGATAGTATTGGCCGAATACCCTTAAGCCGACGTCAGCGTTCTCAATAATTATCTAGTTTGCCGGTCTGTTTACTATTCTTGAACATTTCGGCAAATTATTCCAATTTAATAATACGTACTGGAACATATCTAGTAGTGAACTTGTTAGAAGCTAATAACCATCATCACCATTCCAGCCTGTCACAATTCCACTGATGAACAAACGAATCCCTCCATGCACGGTCCTGAGCCAACTGCGTCCATCGGCCTCCCGTAACACTGCGCAGGTTTTTCTATAAGCTAATAAAGTAGGCAATGATATATGTAAGAAAAACGCTTCATCATCATCATCATTTCAGCCTATCAGAAGTCCTCGGCTGAACATAGGCCTCCCCCAAATATTGCCACGAAACTCGGTCCTGAGCCACCTGCATCCATCGACTTCCCGCAACACTGCGCAGGTCGTCACTCCATCTTGTCGTCCTACACTGCGTTTTTCTGTACGTGAAAAGCGCTTAGTTAATTCTAACTAGTTGTTAACGTTCATTTATATTTCTTAATTTTTATTTCACAGGCTGACCTCCATTCAAATGGATACACTGGCCGCTTACGCAGCCGCTCCGGCTCTCCTTATGCTCGGAGAAGGGTATTCGAGTAAGTTGTTTAGAAAATATGTTTTCAATTATTTCCACAAGCAATGCAATTTAAAATATGTGTTTTATATTTATTTAGGTGTATTTTAAAGTTATAAAGACTTTTTACATTGACCTCTTCCTTACATAGGCTGATAAAACGATGGTCTGGCCAAAAGTACGCATGCAAAATCTGGCTTGCATTTATAGAAAGTATACGTATAAAGCAGATTTGTGAGCGTAATATAGGTTCTCTTGTATTGGTGATGCTGAAGTCCATCACTGTGTTTAAATTCGGTAAGATTTTTCACTATAATTCAGTCGCTAGAGTCTCGATTATTGGCCAATAGGGTGCACCATGAAGTGTGTTTGATGAAGTGAAGGTTTTGTACCAATGAGTTTTTCTTTTCTTTTCGAAGCACTTTGTACCGTTGGCTCGGACTGTGACCGTGCCTCTATTATTTATATCTAGAGAACATGGGTTCACTAGATATTATTATTAAAGGACTAAAAAGTTTTTGACATCTGACCATACAAGTGTAATTAGAAAGTATTTTATTTTATTATTAGAATAAAATAAAAATGAGAGAAAACTGCACTATATTTGACAGCAGTAGGTATGGAGCGACATGCAGCGGTGCACGGTGCTCCCAGTATATTACAGCAGACTGTGGCACGGTGCGCCGGTAAGCGTACTACCGACTGAACATTAAGCTCAAACAATAACGTTCGCTCAATCTTTCACCAAATGAGGAAAACTGTACTATATTTAACAGCAGTAGGTATGGGCGACATGCAGCGGTGCACGGTGCTCCCAGTATATTACAGCAGACTGTGGCACGGTGCGCCGGTAAGCGTACTATCGACTGAACATTGATCTCAAACAATAACGTTCGCTCAATCTTTCACCAAATGAGAGAAAACTGTACTATATTTGACAGCAGTAGGTATGGAGCGACATGCAGCGGTGCACGGTGCTCCCAGTATATTACAGCAGACTGTGGCACGGTGCGCCGGTAAGCGTACTATCGACTGAACATTGATCTCAAACAATAACGTTCGCTCAATCTTTCACCAAATGAGAGAAAACTGTACTATATTTGACAGCAGTAGGTATGGAGCGACATGCGGCGGTGCACGGTGCTCCCAGTATATTACAGCAGATCAGGCACGGTGCGCCGGCAAGCGTACTATCGACTGAACATTGAGCTCAAACAATAACGTTCGCTCAATCTTCACCAAATGAGAAAACTGTACTATATTTAACAGCAGTAGGTATGGAGCGACATGCGGCGGTGCACGGTGCTCCAGTATATTACAGCAGACTGGCACGGTGCGCCGGTAAGCGTACTATCGACTGAACATTGATCTCAAACAATAACGTTCGCTCAATCTTTCACCAAATGAGAGAAAACTGTACTATATTTGACAGCAGTAGGTATGGAGCGACATGCAGCGGTGCACGGTGCTCCCAGTATATTACAGCAGACTGTGGCACGGTGCGCCGGTAAGCGTACTACCGACTGAACATTGAGCTCAAACAATAACGTTCGCTCAATCTTTCGCAAATGAGAAAACTGTACTATATTTGACAGCAGTAGGTATGGAGCGACATGCAGCGGTGCACGGTGCTCCCAGTATATTACAGCAGACTGTGGCACGGTGCGCCGGTAAGCGTACTACCGACTGAACATTGATCTCAAACAATAACGTTCGCTCAATCTTTCACCAAATGAGAGAAAACTGTACTATATTTGACAGCAGTAGGTATGGAGCGACATGCAGCGGTGCACGGTGCTCCCAGTATATTACAGCAGACTGTGGCACGGTGCTCCCAGTATATTACAACAGACTGTGGCACGGTGCGCCGGTAAGCGTACTATCGACTGAACATTGAGCTCAAACAATAACGTTCGCTCAATCTTTCACCAAATGAGAGAAAACTGTACTATATTTAACAGCAGTAGGTACGGAGCAACATGCAGCGGTGCACGGTGCTCCCAGTATATTACAGCAGACTGTGGCACGGTGCGCCGGTAAGCGTACTATCGACTGAATATTCAAGTGTTTGACACGAGCGGTTACGTGAAATACTCCAGAATTGTGTGACTGGAGAACGCTTCTGTGTACCTACTTCTTTTGTTCGTTATATTTAGACTTTATATTCTTGAACATGTTTTCGTATATTTTTAAAAGCAAAATTTAAATGTAAATAATTCGTTAATTTTTTTAATTACTTATAACCTTGTCTATAATGATGTGCTACTGGCCGATTTTGATTAGAAATAAAGAAATAAAAATAAAATTTAATTAAAGGTAATATAAATTACATGATAAATATTAAAATCAAAGGTAGATTAAAAAAAACGCAATGAAAAAAAATATGAAAATTTGCACGCTCAATTCCGACGTAGCATTGTTGATCAGTACCAACCACTATAACACTTCGATTCTATTGTAACATGTATTATATTAAACATTATGTATTTATATCAAGCAATATAAATATATTAAAAACCATATTTCGACATATTATGCCCGACAACTACAATTAAAATGAAAAGGTCAAAATAAAACGAAATCAACGATACAGTGTTCACGCGTCCTATACAGTCGTTATATTCATTTTATAATCTGTTTGGCAGATGCTGCAAGTTAAAAATGTACTTTGCCATTCCCAACTCCGGCATTTGTCAACTGCGCGGGAAATATTCTAGCGGCGTAAATGTACGCGTTAAACACACGACTCTACCATCCCATATCTGATGCAACGCTTATGCGATATGTTGAGTGGTATAAGAGAACATAATAGACCCGAAAAATTGTATTTCTGCACAAGTATTAACTTGAGATTTAAACCCAATCAGTCAGGTACGCTAACCCCTGAGCCACTACTTCAGACCTCGTACTACCTATTAAGATAAATCCCTATAACGACATTGGCTTCGTTCGATGTTCAAATCTTTGTACATACAAAGCGAATTCAATACAATAAGCATGTTTTCATTCTTTTCAATACGGTTATTGTATTCCAGGAATCTAGTTCAGTTGACCCGTTCGAATATCAGATATCTGAATTCGTAAAAATATACTTTATAGGACTCACAAAGCAAAAATTTATTCAACGTCAAATAATATTCCAATTCTTGGAGAATCTCAACAACATCGGACTGGATGGGTCCCAGTTTTATACGAGTATTATACGTTCGTATTATATGATCTAGTGCTGGAATCAATTTAAGTAGTCGAGTGGTCAGGGCGCTCACTTTAGTTTCAAAGAGCGCGAGTGACCTGGGTTTGAGCCCTGGTGACGGCACCACAAAATTGTTATAAGTGCTGCATTTACCACGTGCTCGGCGGTGAAGGAATACGTCGCGTGGAAACCGGCATTTCAGAGAAATAATAAAAATATTATATTTAGGATATGTGAAGCCCGCCAACCCGCACTGGAGCAGCGTGGTGGATCATTCCCGGCTACGAATCCCTCTCAAATATTTGAGAAGGAGATCTTTGCCCAACAGTGGGCTCTTACAGGCTGCTATTTTACTAATCATATTTACATAACCAAAATTGTAATGAAATTATTATTAGTTTTTTTTAAAATCTAATAGATATGATATACATATATATCTTTTTCTTTTATATTCTATATTTTATTATATAATGTGTTGTATAACCCTTCTTGCCCTTCATATCTTAAGCAACGTTTTGAATTCCTTTATGGTTCTCATTCACGGTTTTTGATGTCATCGGAGAATTTAAAATTATGAATGCTAGTTCATAGCACTAAATTTTTTGTCAGATCATTCTCTATACAAGCTGTCCGTCTATGGAATGCCGCTATCGGTAAGACGCGCCCAATCCTTACCAGTTTTTAAAAATCTCGTCAAGGCCTACTATCTATCTTTGTAATTTCGGTTATTTAGACAGTTCTTTTATATTTGTATTGATTTAGTCTATTTATGTATATGTTTACATGTATAATAATTATTTATAAAATGTGTATGTATTTCTATAATTAGTTTATATTATTTTTTAAGTACTTTTTATTTGTATATCAATTGCTTTTATGCAACTTCCAAATTCATTTATAACAATCCTGTCCATACAAAGGTTGTCTGGAAGAGATCGCTTTTAGCGATAAGACCGCCCATTGTTCCACCTCTCATGTCTAATTACGTTTTTGTACTATTACATTATTTTCCTGTTTTTGGTGTGCAATAAAGCGTATTCTATCTTTCTATCTAGATATGGCGATGTAGGAGAATTTACTCCTCAAAAAAGAAATAACACATGGCTTTGATAGCAGCGTTGTCTCGAATTTAGGATATTATATTTCACTTGCGCACCTGACTGCCACGCCCGCTGTGGTGGCAGTTAGCGATCCCACAGTTATATACTTAACTAGTGAAGAGTGAGTTGAGTCTTTGAACCAAAGATCGTCTTTGAAATAAAGAAGAACATTGTTTTGGAATATATCTCCAATAGGTTATATAGGCATCATTGTCCATTTGGGCTTCTTTTTTTTCATAAGAATATAAGTTTTGTCTATCTTAACAAACATTGACAACTAACGCTGTTGTTATGAAATTTGCACACGCTTTAACTAGTAAAAGCCGATAACTTCGCTTTTGTTTTTTTTTTTGTTTTACCGGAAAGGGGGAAAACGGCCTAGCGGGCCACCTGTTGGTAAGTGTTTACCGATGCCCACACCAGAGGAACTGCAGGTGCGTTGCCGGCCTTTAAGTTTATTTGGGAAGCGGTGTGGAGAGGGGGAAAGTGGACCTCCGGCAGTGGCTCACCGAATAAATTGCAGAAGCACATGTTGGCTTTACTTCACGCCGGTATCTGCGAGGACGTCGTACTACCCAGCCGGTCGAGCGGGCCCATTCGATATTTGAAAAGAGTTTGGATTAAAATCAATTATAAAACATTCTTTAGTATATATTGAATTATAACCAGTCTTTGGAAAATAAATAAAAATACTATGTACTAACCGATTTGTTTTAAAATATATTACTCAACTTAAAGTTATTGAAAAAAATAAATAGTAAGGGATATTAAGTAATGGATATAATAATTAAAAAATAAATTGTTGATTAATAAATGAAATTAGCTTTAGCGAGCGGTTGGTGGAAAATGATATTACTAGAAAAAAACAACACGAAACACTACAACAAAAAAAAATGGAATCACTTGTTCTGCTAAATTTTAATTTCACTTTTAATCTGATCAGTATAATACAAACTCTTACAAACTAACTGAATGCATAATAATACCTACAGTTCGCTTCAAAACCCAACATTTTGTACGGACTCTGTGGAAAGAAATAAGCAGGATAATAGACTGGAGCGGAATAGTTTTAAACAACCGAAAAGATGAATATTTAAGAATCCCTTATTTATGCATCCATGGATGTCGTATAATTTAGGCACAGTTTATTTGAATTTATTATTCCTCCATCTATTTCACTTAGTTGAGTTTTAATCCTTATTAATATCTTTTGTTTTATTTTTTTTCACTGGGGTTCTTGTGTTTCAATCACACATCCCAGTACATTGATGATAAATGGATGAGATTTAAGCCACTGACTAAAGGCGGAAAATCTAATGGATAATGCCGCATCCAATTCCCAGTGATTGTTGATAGCGAACGGCATCTCTGGTGTCGGTGCGGCACTCTTGAACTTGCCTGATCTCCATGTTGAGTGCGTATCTTCACTAGTCGGTATCCCAGCATTTCGAGGTGTCACCTTCTCAGTCTAAAATCGACTGGATGGGTACCACCAAGCAACCGAGCTATCACTGTCGTGTTCCGGTTTGAAAGATAAAGGGAGCCAGTATAATTACCTAGGCGAACATTTCACTATCTAATCGGAGACGTTCTGGTAAAAGCCAGGTCAAGAGTACTCTAAACCAACGAGCATGCATGCGAAGATTGACGAAAGTCGAAGAAGCGAAAGACGAATGTTAGGACCGTAGCAAGTGGAAGAAGATTGTCTCTGCCTACCCCGTTGGGAACAAGGCGTGAACATTTACATACATACATACATAATTACGAGCTGCGAGATATTCCATATTAGTCCTCAGGAGTGCCAGTGCGTCAGTACGTAACCTTCTTCGATTGAAGTTGTTTTCACTCCCAATCCAATAAAACAAAAATCTACATCTGATGTAGGCGATGTCTGTTTTAATATCAAAACATTTATTTTGTGCCTGTGATTGTGCTATAGAAAAACAAAGCGTTCACGTACCCAGGTTTACGGCTTCCATATCCGCGCTTTTGTTTGTTGATCCAACACATTATGCAAGTTTGCGGGATTGCATTTGTGCTCGTATATCTTTATGTAAATTAAGTTTAAAGATAAACCTAGTGTATTGTACCGCGATTTTAAAAATGTTTTTAAAAAAAAATTTATCGCGCATAATATCTATATTAGTAGCAGAAAGGATACAGTTCTGGGAATTCTAGTAATTATATAACAGAAATCTGGACCGCATTCAAGTTTATTCACTCCTAGCCAAACCAAGCTTCATAGTGACTAGTTTTGCAGGTACTGATTTTTCCTTTTTGGTTCTTTACATTTTAGAGGCGTGTCTAATATAATCTATATATTTGAGCACAACTGATTAAGTAGTACAAAACTGCCTAACTTTAGAAAATTGGCGTAATGCCTGCCTCCTACGGTCAGGCTGAAAGTATTTTTAATTAAATCAAATATACTTCGCATTTTTGATCATGTTTCATCATTTATTATTTGTTGTCCAGTTCACGGCTATGTTAAAAGTTTCACGTCTCTGTCTCTTCGGGTAGACAGTACAAAGCGATTGCAAAATTTGTTCTGAACAGTTAAAAAGAAACGGACAAGATAGCGTAAGTATGAAGAGTGGGTTTCCGGCTACCTCATTCATCTAACGAAACGCAGAACCACAAATTGCCTCCACTTCTCTTCGATATTCTGCGAGACCCTGGTGCTACGTGGACCGTGGACAAATGGGACTATTCGTCCACAAATACTTTACTAATAATATACGTAAGGACTCAAGTCTGTCACCCTCAGGATTAATAGTTAGTACCTGGGTGACTGAGATTTGATCCTTCAGACTATTTACATGCCATCTATTGTTGAGTAGCTTACTTACTAGTACCATAATATTTTATCATTTAGCGTTCAAAAATTCCATTTAAATTTTTCGGTGCAAAGGAAGGATTAAAGAATTTTTTTTGAACATTAAGTAAACACAAAATTTCAACCAAATCGTTAGAGCCGTTCCTTACATATACGAAAGAATTGCATGCTTAAACTATAAGGACAACAGTGATCCATTCGTGCTAGACATTTAAATAAAATACACGGTTGACGTTCTATAAAACGGTTGCTTTTAATCTATTCTTATTTCTGTTTAACAGTTAAACTTTCATTCGTCGTTATTTAATATGTAAAACTCAGATAGATGATGGATTTATAGAAATTTACACAAACGGAAACTTGTTACAATTCAAAACGGCAATCGGTTAGGCGACTGTGGAATATTCAGCGTCACCGTTAGTGTTTGAATGTTTAATGTCCGTGAACTATGCCCCACGGCTCTTCATCATTCCGTTATTGTATGCGATACATTTTTAGTAATATTAATAAAAAATATATAAAAAAAATGACGAAACCACTAAACAAACGTTAATTTGATTGTCTGGATCAGATCGCTATGCAGCAATAATGCCGCCAATTTGTACCTCCTAATTTACTTTTTAAAGTGGTAGAGCCAAGCGGCGGCTTTTGCTGCTGCTCGAATGGGCCGGCTCGACCAGGTTAATACCACGGCCTCGCAGAATACCGGCGTGTAGTAGACGCATGCTTCTGCGTCTCGTTCGGTGAGTGAGGTAACCGGAGACTCACTCCCTCTCCCCATTCCCTTTCTCATCCTATCTCCCATCTCACAAATACTCTTAAAGGCCGGCAACGCATCTGCAGCACCTTTGAGGTTGCAGATGTACGTGGGCGACGGTAATCACTTACCATCAGATGTGCCGCTAGCTCGTCTCACATTCAATCACGTGGTAAGTTGTAATTAATAATTTACCACGTACTTACACTTTACACTACTCTATTGAGCAGAGCACGCAGTAATGAGTTTTTCGAAATTTGTGTCTGACTTGTACGGCGACAGGCTGACAGGATCACCTGTCAACGTTGTTGTGAAACGTGGGATGATAAGACAAATTGTCAAGAACTCTGACCACTCCTGTATTGGGTATGGGATCTACAGTAAAAGTAAAAAGTAAAGTCTATAAGTGCCCACTGCTAGGCAAAGGTCTCCTTCTCAAATACGAGTATCAGAGAGGGATTAGGAGCCGGGAAGTTTTCCATCACCGCTGAGCACGTGGTAAATACAGCACTTAAAATTGCTATTAACAATTTTAGTGGTGCTGGCACCGGGGATCGAACCCAGGTCACTCGCGCTCTGTGAAAGTCACTCGCACGATCTACAGTGCTTGTGTAAACATAATATGAATAAGAGTAAAATAAAACTAAACACATTGCTCGAATGGGCCTGCTCGATCGGGGTAGTACCACGACTTTCCTTTCCGATAAAAAAAATATTTTCCAATGCTAGATTCTAGTAAATTTTGAAATTTTGTGTTAATTAGATCTAAAGTTTAGGTAGAAAAGAATATTTCACTCTAAATACATTTTCGTAAATATCTCTGAATTTGAAAGGTAGTTCGCTTTAAGGCTTATCTTCTTACTCCATTTAAATAAGTATAAATTCAATCCTGCATTGCTGTCTGCTGGCTCAGTAGACAAAAGCACGGGCACTGATTCAGTGGACATGGCTGCGTTCAGTTTTATTTTTGTTACCTGCAACGGGAACAAACGTATCTCTAAAATGGAAAGTGCACTGAAAACAAAACCCAAAAATGTATGAATGTTTGAACTATTTTTTTTTACTTACCTTTACAGGCTTCCACGTTAATCTCGAGCTTTTTATTGCGATTATGAAACATAGTTGACATGTCGTAAATTGTAACTACTCGTATGTGAATTAAAGGAGTGTGTATTTTGCCGTGTAGTATCAGTGTTTAGTAAGCCTTTAAATACATTATGGCTACCAACGGATGGTGGGATGACCATGCCCTCTTAGAATACCGGCGTGAAGTAGAGGCATCTTGTGCTTCTGCGTTTCGTTCCCCGAGTGTGGTATCCGGAGACCCACACCCCCTTCCCACTCTCCCTCCCATCTCCCTAATACTCTCAAAGGCCGTCAACGCACCGGCAGCACCTCTGAGCTTTCCCAATAAAAAATATATACCATTATCGAACGTATAAGTATTATTTATTCATCGGCTTTTCAGACTATTAGCAACAGCCCAGTGGTAAATTGCTTTTCATTTTCAT
Organism: Bhutanitis thaidina; assembly: GCA_029286595.1. Taxonomy (NCBI): domain Eukaryota; kingdom Metazoa; phylum Arthropoda; class Insecta; order Lepidoptera; family Papilionidae; genus Bhutanitis; species Bhutanitis thaidina. The sequence goes on from JAGSMS010000022.1 coordinate 1,686,202, forward strand.
CATCCGATTATCGGACGTATAATTATCTTTCATTAATCCGATTTTCGGACGATTAGAAGTAGTAATGTATTAAATAAAAATTAGAAGAAAAGACCATTAAAGACCATTTGATGATTACATCCTCCTGGCCCTTTTCAAACGCGACGAAACTCTACAATTAAAACTAGAAGCTGTCATCTGGACAAAACAGTAAAAAGTTACATAGCAGCCGGTAACTACCATTTTGCTGGGTCTCCTTTACTATTTTAATACACTTTAGGATTAATGGTAGCATGGTTTGTATTTACGACGCTGTCTCTCATTCAGATACTTCTTATAACTACGACTTATTGCGACTAAAATACGACTCAATCTAATTTAAAAGTTTATATTGTACTTGAAGTAATTTTTCAAGCGCTAGTGACATACTGTGCAGACGTTACTATTTATTCCGTGGGTTCCAGGGGTTAGGTAATAAATAAAAAAAAATTAATGGATCCTCCCTTTCATCTCCCAAATACCCTAAATGTCGGCAACGCACCTGCAGCAGCACCTCTTGTGTTGCAGGATTATGTGGACGGTAATCACTTACCATCAGGTGAACCGTTTGCTCGTTTGTCGCCTTTCCCATATGAAAAAAGGTCCATCAGATGAGGATGAAGGGGAGGGCGTCGCAATTAGAGTAGTAAAACGATGCTGTTGGCACAGATGCGACGTGACTGCCTGCTGCTTGTTGTGTGGATCCCTGTAAAATGAAAGAAAGAGTTCCGTCAAAAACTAAGGAACGGGGTGGGGGCGGGGGATGGGGGCAGTCTATAATGTGGTTAATCAATGTTCTATGTATAGTCCCGAAAGATTATTTAGCTGTCTCTTACGACACCTACACTAATAGAGGAGTGATACACGGCTGAATTTCATATTTAACAAAAGAACATTAATATTAAGAATAGGTGGTACATTTGTCCTGGGAAATGTATTAAAACTTCCCCAAAGCAAAGAGAGCGGCGGTCGCGTCTAGCGGAGTGCATTCGCATTCTAATAGATTTAATTCACGTTTCAGCGAACGCTCACAAGTGCAACGGCCGTTACTTCTGCAACTTAATGTTGCAACTTAACGTTGCATCTTTTGCAAGCTGCCGAAATAAATGCACGAGTAGTGTTAAACGACCGTTTGGGGTGTAGTTTAAATCGTTACCATCTAAATGTGCTGTCCAAGTTTAATCACGCTGTCACGGTGATACAGACACGATTTCTCGCGTGTTCAAGAAAACTCGTACAGCGTGTGCAAAATGCGTGTTCGCTTATGTTTTAAAATACGTGTTACACGTCACGTTAACAATGCGAAAATATTATAATTGATCTACTGCCGGCAGTTATTCATCGCTACCCTTTTGTTTAAATTAGTAAAGTAGCAGCCTGTAAGTGCCCACGGCTGGGCAAAGTCCTCTTTCTCAAATACGAGTATACGCGAGGATTTAGGAGCCGGGAAGGGTCCGCCATGCTGCTCCAGTGCGGGCTGGCGGGTTCCAAATATCCTCGAAATAATATTTTTATTACTTCTCAGACATGCAGGTTTCCTTACGATGTTTACCTTCGCGTGGTAAATACAGCACTTAAATTTGCTATTAACCATTTTTAGAGGTGACGGCACCGGGGATCCAACACATGTCACTCGCGCTCTATGAAACTAAAGTGAGCGCCTTGACCACTGGTCGACCACGGCTCTTCCCGTTTGTTTTGGCACTATTAAATACAAAACACTATCGCATCTCTATGGAAATATTACGAGAGGCCTTTTTAACGTTGACGTGACGTTGACGTTTGACGTCAACGCTTCGACTAATGTGAGAAGGGTTTCGACGTATGTACATGTTAATATTACCTCTGCGCTGCACTTCTGCGTTTCGAGACAGTGTTCGATACAAGCAACGATGCAGGATCCATGTGTTGGTTGGTCGAAACGTTCAATGAACGCAATCTAATCTATACATATTAAGTATGTTTCATAAGTATTATGATACACAACAATTTTCGGATAACTTTTAAAATTTACAGTATCTGTTATTTTCTAAAATCACTTTTGACTAAAAGTTATTTATTTATTTTATTTATTTAATAATTTATGTACACACAAGTAAAACCGAATAAAAAGAAATATGATAGGAAGAAATGGTCCGTACAAAGGTACTGCATATTTCTTAAGAAATTTCTTCCAGCAGACCTGCGACAGGAGAATAGTCAATGGTAGATTGCGCGCGTACAATTAAAAAAAAACATAGATGTATCCGAAACGTTCTATATAAATCTACATACACCTACTTATACATAAATATTCTTAAATAGGTATATAAATATATAGATAAATACCCAAAATTATTTTATATTTTAAAAGTTACATAATAGAGGATGTACAGAGATTCGCGTTTATCTCTGTATTTGCTTAGTGGCTTCTATAGAAATCCACTTTTAGCAGTATACAGCTAAAAGTGGATTTCGGTGCGGTGTTCTTCGTCATTTGGAGCTCTTCATGAGGGTTGAATTATATATGTATACCAATAAACAATCATATTTTTGAACGTGTGTCAGAACAGTACGTGCTCGGTAAACGGGGTAAGTTAATGTATAATAAAAATAAAACGAAATTCAAAAAAGTAAAGTATACAACTTCGGGTTACTTTACTCGATCTGTGAAAACAAAGACTAAAATAATCATTTGTGAAGCTAAATTTTGTTTATTATTATTTTTTTTTGTTCACTATTATTTTAAGCGAATGAATACGTGTTTAATATACCTTACAGTAATTGGGTTTTTTTTTTGGGGTATTTATGAATATTCTCATCTGGTTGGGTTTTATATAATCTGACTGTATTTGTTGTACCAAAAAAAAAACCCATTCTTTCATTCTTAAAATTAACAATGAAAATTGGAGTGTACAGATAATTAATCAGATTTGGAATGTCAAATGGTCGTGTGGTAGCGGCGTAAGAAACTGCCACCCTCTTTTTTTTTTTTTTTTGTGTTCCTCTGTTTCTTATGGCTACGGACGGCGGGATAACGGTTTGAAAAATATCAAACGAAAATTAAGCTTAATTAAGCAGCTTAAAGCGCAACGTGTCTGATACGCGATCGCCAATCCGCTTAGCGAGCGGGGCGATTGATGGCCTAAATTCTGCAGTAGACACTTAAAAGGTGGCCAATAGCTTGAATTATTATAGTCACGGAAATAATTCCGAGAAATAAAAATGTTATTGATCCATTAAACTACACTGTGTTATATTTGTAACAAAGTTGCATTTAAATATAAACCGTGTAAAAAATAGACGGAATTTTTGTAAGACAGTTTGTGGCATGACGTGTTAGGCCTAAAGTTATGGTGGCATGTTGACGTCTGGATATTAGCGTGTTCTTCATCTGCTTGTAAGTACACCACTGCTGGAAAAAGACCTCTTCTAACAGGAAGATTTACCATATTCCCGAACTCGGTGTCATACCGAGAGTATGAGTTTTTTTTGATATGATATCTCTCCAAATGTTATGAGATTTCTAGCGCTATTCCCTTAATCGGCATTTACAAACAAAGGCAAGAAAATATGGGAGGGATTTTACTAACCCTGCCACCATACGGAGTACAGCCTCTACTCAGCTACAATGTTCAAATTAATGAATTCCAAAACCAATTTAAAAAAAACTGCTAAAACTAATAAATTACAAAAATGTTAAATATCACATATATGGTTCATGCTGTTAATTTTATATGAAATGTACATAGCTTATGTAAAAGACTTCATAACTATTTTGGACAGAAGTAAGTATAAAAACGTATGTTTTCTACGGTGTATTTCGATTTTCTAATCTAAAGAATTTTTCGAAATCGAAGAACTAAAAAAACCAAAGTTTGTAAGAAAGATATCAAATAATAATTTAAAATAAATATATTTTATTATTTTGGATGTTTAAAATCAAAATTAATAACATTTGAAAGATTTTATTTTAATGTGATGATTTCTTGTGCTTACGCGTACACTGCACATTTGAAATAAAACTATTATTTACGGATTTTATCGCGTTTAATTTATGTTTTTACATCCTCGACGTTTTATTTTAATGTTAATTTAATATCATTTCTACGAACATAAAATATTCCGTCGGAAGTCTAGCAAAAGCTTTATAGCGGCGGTAAAATTGAATACTGAATTCACAGAGATTTTTAAAAACGAGCCGTGTAGAGGGGTTTACCTGCTTACTGAATTTACATATAAGTCCAAAAATGCAATTCTGCGCACTTGCATAATGTGTGGGATCGGCAAAACTGTTACATGTCGGTTGCAATCTATGATACTAGCTTGTGCATTGATGAAACCCGAATAAATCGTAGAGTAATAATACTACCAAATAGCCACTGCAAAAACATGAATATATACCTCAAAAATTTTTTCAATTTTCGCGGTCGACCCCGGTGGCGGTTTTTGCTGCCGATCGAATGGGTCGGCTATAACGGGGTGAAGGTGAATCGTTTTGTAATAATTTAATTAAATAAAGTGCTCTTCGAAATCAGAAACATACATTTCGCTCGTTAGACGTAATTTTCGAGGATTCCGTATGGAACACTATTACTAAGTCTACGCCGTCCATTCGTCCGTCCTACCTTTAAAGAGCTGTATCTAAGTAAAGTAGCAGCCTATAAGTGCCCACAGCTGGGCAAAGGCTCCTTCTCAAATACGAGTATCAGAGAGGGTTTAGGAGCCGGGAAGAGCCCGCCACGCTGCTCCAGTGCTGGTTGGCGGGCTTCACATATCCTCGAAATAATATTTTTATTATTTCTCAGACATGCAGGTTTCATCACGATGTTTTTCCACGTGGTAAATACTGCACTTAAAATTTGCTATTAACAATTTTAGTAATGCCGGCACCGGGGATCGAACCCAGGTCGCACGCGCTTTGTGAAACTAAAGTGAGCGTCCTAACCACCAGGCTACCACGGCTCGCTGTATCTATCGAACCGTAATAGGAAGTAGGTTAAAATTTCCGTAGAATATTGTAGCGGATATCTTAACTAATAACAAAATAATAGTAGAAGATTAATGGGGGGACATTAACAGCAGCGTAGTTGTAGTTGAAGCGTGGTAGAGCCGGGTCGGAACCGCCGCCTCGCAGAATACCGGCGTGAAGTATAGGCATCTTGTGCTTCTGCGTTTCGTTCGCTGAGTGACGTAACCAGAGGCCCACTTCCCCATCCTCCAATCCTATCATCTCTCCCATCACCTAATTATTGTTTAAGGTCGGTAATGCTATTGTAGCTCCATTGGTGTTCCAGATGTACTTGGGCCAGATATCCAGATGTAATCACTTACCACCTGGTGAGCCGCTTGCACATTTGTACTTTGGCTTAAAAATATTTCCGCTCAGTATCTGCAAAGCACATCCCACACATAGGATGATTCCTTATTGAAGTGTAGTGGATCTGACACATGAATAAATAATCATCGACGGCTCGGTGGCGTAGTGGCTAAGCGTTTAGCTGCAGCGCTACGGGTCGCTGGTTCGTTTCCCGCACGTGACTAGTATTTGTATTGACTACAAATAATAGTTCACGGTCTGGGTGTTTGTCCGTGTGCAATTCATGTATGTAAACTGCCTCCGCGAGACAGGAGAAATTCCTACAGCGGAAAGTAACGTTTTTAAAGAAATAAAAAAAAAATTCAAATCCTTAAGCTAAAGCGAATGCGTTAGACTTTGTTGTTTTCAATGTAGAGCAAGCGGATTGAAATAACTTCGTCCTTCACGAGTGGACTGATGAGGGTCTGAGCTGGTGCACCACTACCAAGAACATCATCTCCACTTAACATTAGTTACTATTGTAGTTGAGAAGAAGTAAGACACATATAGATGTTTGAGTAATCGGTGAAAATTCATTAAAATTGATATCGAAACAATTTATTTGTTTCGTCGAAAGTGTTGTGCCAATCTACCACGGTTTCGTAACAAGGGTTTCCTGATCCTCTGTATCTCTGCGGAGAAGAAGCATGCGAAATAATCACAGCAGTTTATTCTCCGTTTTGTGCATTACAATAAAAACTAATTCTCAAATCATCCATGCATTCCTAAATATTATAAAAACCTTTTTTATAGATAAACTTTTTGAACCAGTTGACATGAAGACTTTGTTTTTGAACATGAAAAAAAAAGGTTAAATCTGAATTTATGAAGGTTTATTCATCCTTATAGGTTTATCAAGCTCATTCCTTTTAGGGGTAATACAGTAGTAGGTTAGAAAGAGAGTGGTTGCATCTATAAGATGAGAGCTCATTCACACTACAACAGTTTTAATTCACGGCTCGGCGAGCGCTCACAAGGGCTCTAGAATGACAAGTTACTTCTGGTCTGCTTAGCGTTGTCTGTAGAAGCGCTGAAAAATTAATACCAGGGCGTAAACGATAGTTAAGATTTGTATGGTAAAATTTTTAAAGACAATGACGAGGTAGTCAGAGATTTATACGTTTGTTTTCGACGTGTTAACCCTCTTTTCGCCAGTGTATATTTCAAATCAACGTGACAACATGATTTCTTGCTCTCCAGATAAGAAATCGAACGTGGATCTCCTGAATCGGACACAAACTACTCGACTATGGTAGCTAAAGACGTAAAACGTAAGTGTAAGATTCGAATATGAATGAAATCAATGAAAAATATTTGTTCTTGCAGGTAAGAAAATTAATTTCGTTTGTTGTCATTACTTATTTTTTTTTTTACCAATCTACCATCGTTTCCTTACGATGTTCTCCTAACGGCGAAGAAATAGGTGAATGGAATTCCGATAGAATCCACTTTTTTTGGATTTTTTCCCCCTATAATTATAATGCATACATCAACTTAAAAGTAGGCAACTGAAACAAAGGTACAAATATATAGTGACCTACAAAATTAAATCACAAGTCCACTGCAAACTTGTTCAGACCAGGCCCCGCAAGGAGTACCTGTTCACAAGTATGACCCATGTGGTAGTCATCCTTCACCGTATAAAGGAGAGGTGGACGATCCGGCATACGACGCCGCTATGCAAAATGAAATGTACGGAATAACGTACTTTCAGAACCAAGCATTAGATGTTGTGGAGTGGTGACAGCATTAAGTTTTTTAAGTCTAATAGGTTTGTTTTTATACTTTGGTTATCAAAATGATTATAAATAAACAGTTTAGAAATTAACAAAGTATTGCAGAAGTTTTAGAAAAGTTTTGCTAGGGCTCTGAAGATCTATAGATACTTTCAAGTCAATTCAAACATTTAAGAGTAATCATTCTCCATACTTACAACAGCGCATCTTTATTTATTCATTTATTTAAACTTTATTTGCGCATTACAGAACAAAAAGGCGGACTTAATTCCAAGAGGCATTGTCTCCCAGTCTACCATTAGATTGCACAGAGAAAATGTAAACGGGTGCATACAAATATTATGTTCATATATAATCTCAAATAATATACTACGATACAATACTTATAAATGACGGTACTAAGACATACATGTAATTATAGTTGTTCATTATATACAACACATTACACACTACATATACATTTATATATATATATTACATACGTAAACTTATATGATTTCTAAGCATATTCTACTGTATCTAATCTGGAATTAACCTGGGTCACTAACTAATTAATAATTAGGTACATTTTTGAGGAATTTGAACATATCGGTGTGTAAGTACAATTACTTAGTACTCGTACATATGAATAATACAAGTTAAAACATCAGACATGAGGACAAAACATGATAGTGATAATTTTGATGACAAGTCAGCGGGTGTAAAGATTTATTGAACCTACAAGATTAATTTGGAAACTATTCGAAGGCCTTTCAACACTTGATATGATGCTATTAAATTAATTCTCTGAATTTATCGATTCTATTACGTTTGTATAATCACAATTTACGAAGTTAAAACATCAGACCCAAGGAAGAGTCGAATACTAAAGTCAGATATCTTATTTGAGATGAAACTGTTATTTACGGACTTTATCGCTTTTAATGTTGTTTTTAAATTCCCAACGTTTCGATTGTTGTACAGCAGCCGTGGTCACGGGGGTACTGAGGTGTTAGACGACCAGAAGTCATCGGTAACTCGGGCTACCTAAAGCTGTTATTTATTAATTTTGTTAGGTTCTACGCAGAATGTGCTCACAGTGTCTTGAGGTCGTGCAGTGGCATGCTTGGTTTTAGATTTAATTTTGTTTATTACTGGATCCCAAGCCGATGGCAGCCATCTTCTCTATTGAAATTAGGATGTTTATTGTTTTCAATAGCCTCGCAAATCATCCTTGGCAGGTATCGGTGTTCTTTTGCGAGAATTTGTGGTCTGTCAAATCTGATTTAATGGTTGGGGCTTGATCATAATCACAGACTGCAGACTTCCTAGAGCGTCGGTGTTTCACGTCAGCTATGTGTTCTTTCACGCAGGTCCTAACAGATCTTTTAGTTTGCCCTATGTAAGAGAGACCACATTCACAATCAAGCTTGTATACTCCTGCATCTTGTAGAGGGATATTGAACTTGACAGATGGTAAAAATTGATTTCTTCGCCGTTTCTTTCTTTCTCCTCAGATGGTAAAATTACTTTTCGCCGGTTTGAAAAACGTTTTTATAGAAGCCCTCTTTAAGATATAGCCAATTTTGTCCGTAATGCCTCTGATATAAATAACTTACATTAGCCAGGATGCACCACGTGTAGGAGAGGTTGGCATTTGGAGAAAGATATCGTGTATTCCCCTAACTTTTTGAGGTATTATTATTATTATAAAATCAAAAAACTTTTATGGTGTGTGGAAATAATGTTCCACTAAGGGAACGAAATCGCAAAAATAAAAATATTAATTAGTGTTATAAAATGAGATTTACAACAATGTTTTGAAACTATTGATTAATTTTTGGACTAGTAGACATATCATTCAATTCATAATCACCTCTAAATGATTCACTACAGAAAGTAGAAAAATCTATCCCATGAGGATCCAGGACCATCAGGTGATTATTATTCCGCTCAAAAATATTGCAAATATATTACTAGAGAATTTAGTAAATACTGTTGACTGTGTATGCTTTAACCTGTTTCATTCAAGTATTTGAACTTAACTCGGTAATGGTTACTGGCAATTAACTTATTCAATTAACTTATGCTATAGCATTGTACCAGGAGGCCATGTTAATCTGAAGAATATTTAAAACCAAATAATAAACGAAGTAAGCTACTGCGTTTAAGGCAGAGCATTCGCAACGTAACAGATTTAATTCTCGTCTCGGCGAACGCTCACAAGGGCCCTCAAATAGCAGCCACTTCTGGTCTGCGAGGCGCTGTTTCTTTTCGTATGGAGCTGAAAAAGAATAAAATGATGCAGACGATTGTAAAGATTTGGAAGCTAAAAAGATGTCTGTGGGAATAGACGAAAAATATACATTGTTATAAAACTTTGCAAGGAGGCGTCCCGACTTCTACAGTATTTTTCTAGTAAATGTTTCAGCTTGTATTTTTGTTTAATATTTCGCGTAGTAGCGATAATCTTGTCGAGGCTATAAATGTATGAATCAGTCTTTTTTTCTGCAGATATTTATAACGTGTTAATCATGTTAACTCTATTCAATTCACAATGAATGTCTAAATAAATTTTATTTTTAATAAAATTTATTTAAATGTAAGAAACGCGCCGACTACTTCAGAATTATTTATTAATTATAACTGAACAGTCGCTATCTTGGCTTAACCTGACTGCGAAAGTTATCAAAATATGTTTATTTTGAGGATAGTTCAAAATTAAGTTGAAGAAACTTCATTTTTGTTTTACTTCTTTATCCGTGTGAATGCGGAGAAAGAATCTATAACTAAATTCTAATATGGCTATAAAGGAACACTCAATGGATAGAGTTAACTGCTGGACAAACGCAGGAGTGGGCACCTACAGCCTGCTACTTTAGGGTTTTAATAAAAAGGGACAAAGATTATTATTATAAACTCGGGTTAAATACACCGACTAAAAAAAAATTAAGTAATTATAATGTTATATATTCTTCATTTCCATATGATATAGAGCTTAACTCCAATTACAATGAATAAAAAGTATTTCTCAATATCCGAAGATCGTTTTCAAGTCATCATTTTTGATCTATTTACTACCCCTAAATAGATTAAAAATTATATCTTTCCGTCTTATGACCTGGAAGGATATTATCTAAAGTGTCATAAATCTTAACCTCCCCTCGAGATAATCTCTTTCGTTTTCTTTTACCCTACTTCAATAGATTCATGCTTGTGCCACGTCTCCAAATAAGTATTGTTTCCCTTCAGTTCTTTTATTAATAAAGTAGAAATAACAAAAGAGCCTTAAAATTTAAAACGTCTGAATAAAATCCCATCATTGCTTACACTGTGATGATGTAGATTTTTTCGTCAATGTCGGATGAAGTTTTCACCATCAGATGGTTGTCGAAGTCATCTCCGCAACCTGGTTAGAGTAAACACGAGCAGCTAAGGTCAGTAAATGAAAAAAAATTCTAACATCGCCCCCTTGCATCCCAATATGTAAAAATAGACCACTGTTTTGTGTACAAATAAAATGCAAACTGATTTCGATGTGTAAAATTTACCACGTGGTAGAGCCAAGCCCCAACTTTTGCTGCCGCTGGAATGGGCCGGGTAGACCGTGGTGGTATCATGTTTTTAATTTATTACTATTACCATTAAGTTAAAATAAACGTGAACGTGAGAAACTTATCAGATTGGTGATCCCAAATAGTACTCCATTTTTCTTACACTATCTTATACATGTATATAGGCCCTCACGCCTGTGACCTATAAGGGCAGACATAGGTTACGGATTTACATTGATATGACTGGTCGAATACAAACAGACTTCCCGCAACTCAAATTTGCTTTACAGGAAGATTGAAAAAAGTTTTTTTCTGGAGATTGCCATGATATATCTCTTCCACTTCATATTAAGCGAGCACAATCATTACCTATCTTTAAGTGGCTGTTAAAAAAATACTTTATGTATATGGTTATATGTATTTCATATAATCATATTATGTATATTTATTGTATTTATTTTATTTATTTTATTTAAATGCATGCATGTCACTTCTTAGCGATAAGGCCGCCTATTGTACTTTTTTTTTGTTTCTTTAAATAATCTTTGTACGTTAAATATTTGTGTACAATAAAGTATATTTCATTCATTCATTCATTTATATATCCCTCCGTCGCCTCTTACCCAAGGTAAGAATAGAAATCGAAGGCCGATTTCGACCACGGGCACAACTTCAGATTACTATCGGCAACTGTCGACAGCGCAGGACATATTATATTATAGTAAGTGTCCGCGCAAACACAGAGGCAATCCCACAAACATGTGTACGTAAAGACGATAGCAAAACGTTCACACCGTGTCCAGTGTCCCTCACACACCTCATGCTTTGTCCGTTTATACTTTCCTGTTCAATCCGTACTTCATTGGGATGCGCTCCCACTCGAAATCAGAGCGTCTAACAGTCGGTACTGATTTAAAATGAAAGCTAAGGAACATATCCTTAACAAAATGGCAGAATCATCTCGGTAATAGTCTATTTTTATATATACTTAATATTTAAGTTATTAATATATTTAAATAAATACAAATGTATCTATGTACGTGAGTATCTATTTATTATTGTATGTATCTATACATAGATTTACATTTATTTCATTTTTTTTCCTCTCTTTAGTTCTCTCTATTCAATCACCTACACCTACTTCATTTCATCTCTGCATCGTCCAAAGGTTGACCGGTAGAGAATGCTTCTGGCATTAAGTCCGCCTATATACATTCTCATGTATATGAAGTTTAATAAGTTTAGTAAGTATAGAAGCGTTCACATAGTTTAATTTCATACAATCGTATAGATTTTAATCGATTAAATTAATTTAAAATATTTGAAATGCAAACGGCTTCAGCGTGTTGCGTTATCGGTAACAGACATTGCCTTATGTGGGGCGCATGCAATTGCCGCCGCATGCAAGCTGACGGTTATGCCCGCTATCAGAGATCAAGAAGCTTCGTAATAATTGCATGCAAATTAATGGCTCCGGATCCCGGAAACTTTGAATCAATAAAATAAAACTATGTATGAATTATAACATCAAATTTAATCTCGACTTTATTAACATACTTGTTTAATAACGTACATAGCACAGATGTGTGGTAGGAGTATAGAGATCTGTTTCTCTCTTTCTTCCCGAGGGGGTGTAGCAAAAAATCTTGGAGAAAATCACTACTTTCATAACATACGTGCTCAATAACATATGTGTTAAGAGTGGAGAAATATGCTACTCTCTTTCTTTCCGAGGACGTCGAAGCAAAAATTCTTGCGGAAAATCTTGTTACGTTTTTTCTGACCTAGAGGCTAAAAGTGGTTTGCCGAAATTTGATTCACCACGCTAATTCGTGTCTCATAAATCTGTAATGTCTGCCTACCCCTATGATTGACTGAGTCTTAAAGAAAATAATTAAAATTTTATTTATTTGAGTATAGACTACGAAATTCCGTTATCCTATCTACGCCATTGTTTACAAATTTATTTTTCATAATTTATTCCGTTCTGTCAAATATCTATCATCTATCCTCTACTTGAAGAGCCAAAATCCAATTAATGTTTGTAATTGGTTCCTAGGCAACGGCTCTAACGATGTGGATGAAATTTTGTAATTAGATAATTTTTTACTTTTCAAGTTTATCTACATAGGTTTAATTTCATTTCACCCTATCATAAGTCCACTGCTGAACATAGGTCTCCCCCAAAGATTGCCACAAACCTCGGTCCTGAGCTGGGGAGCTGTTGTCCCCGAATTCCCGCAACACTGCGCAAGTCGTCACTCCATCTAGTGGGGATCGTCCCACACTACGTGGCTGCCACTCGTGAACCTTTTTTCCCTCACGGTTGTCAGTTCTGTGAGCTATGCGGCCGGCCCATTGCTATTTCAGCTTGCTGATCCTAACGGCTATATCGGTTACTCTAGTTCTGCTGCGGAAATCATCGTTGCAGACACTTTCGCAGAGAAACACAGAGCATAGCCTTTTCCATAGCGCGCTGAGCAACTTTGAGCTTACTTACACGTCCTGCACTGAAAGGTACAAATAAAAATAATAAAAATACATATTAATACTGATACTATTAACAGACAGCGCTATTGTAAGAAATGAATACGTGTAACTTTTCCCGTGAAAAGTTATCACATTTCCACAGCGAAGGACGACGAGCGTAGCTGAGATTGGAGTAAGGGTCAAACAACCCCATTTGTATGTTAGTCGTTTAATTAAGAAGGATAAAGCTCGGCAATGGTGTATAGTACTTCTGGAATAATAAGGAACGTTTAAAGAATGTTTAATGAAAATTACGCCAATATGTTTTCACTCAATCAACAAGTTCAATCCATTGAAACATATATCTTAGTCGTGACAGCCTAGCGGTAAGGGCGCTCACTTTGGTTTCAAATAGCGCGAGTGACCTGGACTCGAGTCCCTGTAGCCGGCACCACTAAAATTTTTAATTGCATTTTTTTGCTTTAGTATTAAGTGCTGTATTTACCACGTGCTCGGTGGTGAACCTGCATGTCTGGAGAAATAATTAAAAATATAATTTGGAGGATATGTGAAGCCCGCCAATTCGTACTGGAGCGGCGTGGCGGGCTCTCTCCAAAACCTTCTCAGATACACGTATTTCGAGGAGGACTTTGCCCGGCTATGGGCACTTACAGGCGGCTACTAATATATATTTCGTTGTGCAGACTAATCTCCAAATCCACTGGGCCGATTCGGATCTGGCTTTTTGTGAGCTGTTTTTTATGATGCAACGAAAGACATAGGCTTAAACTTTTTTTTTAATTTTTAATCCGGGCATTCTTGAGTACAACAAACATACACACTGTTTGTATTAGTATAGAAGAGACACGAAATTTGACTCATTATCGCGAGTATTGTTCGTTGTTCAATACTGCGTGTCGTTTGCGACCAATGTACCGTTAAGCGGGGCTCACACTACGGATTGAACACTGGTACGGATTGAATGAATATTCAAGCGATTCACACCAGGACTCACGCTGACTATTCCCCGAATGTCTGACCGACGACCGTTTTTGAATAGTAACAGTTTTGTGCATTGCGCAATAATTACAATCAAATGACTTAGAATGAGGCAGTTCGAGTAAAAAGGTCATGTTAAAATGAGGAATATAATTACTGACTCATATTGTGTAGTTGTCAGAGAAATTGGTCAAGTTTACACGGGGTAGAGCCAAGTGGCAGCTATTGCTGCTGCTCGAATAGGCCGGCTTGATCGGGTTGGTACCACGGCCTCGCAGAATACCAGCGTGAAGTAGAGGCATCTTCTGCTGCTGCGTTTCATTCGGTGAGTGAGGTAACCGGAGGCCCACTCCTCCTCCCCATTCCACTCCTTATCCTCCCTCCCATCTCCCAAATACCCTTAAAGGCCGGCAACGCACCTGTAGCTCCTCTGGTGTTGCAGATGTGTGTGGGCGATGGTAATAACTGGCCATCAGGTGAACCTATCAATCCGTTCGAGCCGGCCCATTCGAGCAGCAGCTAAAGCCGCCGCTTGGCACTACCACGTGTAAAAATGTGTAAGATGTTCCAAAGAAGCTCAGGTAAATATCTCTGTCCTTCCCTGTGTTATATATAAGGTTTTGAGAGCTTATTTATTTAAACATATATGTATAGAACTGATCTTAAGACAACCGGTAGTTTTGATGCAGATAATAGGCAGCAGGGAAAAATAACTACTCATCTCGGGGAGCTGACGTCATAACTAACTCGGCCCATATTCAGCTGTTAATCATTAATTTTGATCTGATCTACGTAGAATACTACTGTCTGTGTAGATCTGGACTCATCATAAACGTCGGAACTATAAAAACTAAAATCAAACGAGATCCACGTAAAATTCGTAAATAATAATTTCAGTTGTCAAGACTACCAACCACTACTAATAATGTGTCACAGAATAACCCTGCTATAAGGATGAGTAAATTGTATAGCAATTTATCATGTTCTCACCAAGACATTTTTAATACATCCTTAAATACTTTTAAAATCTCTGTATGCTGGATACCGTACCAGCATGCAATTTGCTTTTAAACAGTGTTTGCATATTTTTGTAAAGTGAATGTCGTGTACAATTTGTAATAGGGCCTAAGATTTATAAATGTAACATCATAATTATGTCATATTTATAAGCTGATCTGTGGTCTGTAAATTGTACCTATCTAAATAAATAAATAAATTTCAAATGTGAAATGTTCGCGTAAATGCAAATAATCTGTATGCTTTAGGTTATGTTTTATCTTAATATTACAAATTTAAAAGTTTCTATGTTAGTGCAATCTGAACAAGATAACAAAATTATGCAGAGAATATAAGCAATCGCCTGTATGATGTGTATATTTCTTGAGAGATATACATAATCTACAGGCGACAGATTTATATTATATTAGATAAAATATTAGAAAATAATCAAAATATTTAAATAAATGTAGAGGTTAATCCAATTTCTTTTCGGTTGGCACTCACAGGTGAAAAATGTAAATGCCGCGTGCATTTATAAAAAATGAAACTAAAAAAAAAAACACAGTGCCAAGAGTAATTGAATGCGTGAGGTTAGCTAGACATTCGTTTTGGTCCACTCGGACTGGTGCGATCATTTATCCGGTGATGTTGACCATGTAACTCTAAGTTCTTACGTTATACCGAGAGAATCGTTTCGAAACTGTACATCGCTCGTGCGGCTATGATCCGCAGACTTTTGACGCGCAGTCCGATAAGTAATGTATTACGAGGATTTCCGTTTAGACGTAGGTAGAGAATGGTTGCACGGT
The DNA here is from genome assembly GCA_029286595.1 of Bhutanitis thaidina. Taxonomy (NCBI): domain Eukaryota; kingdom Metazoa; phylum Arthropoda; class Insecta; order Lepidoptera; family Papilionidae; genus Bhutanitis; species Bhutanitis thaidina. The sequence continues at coordinate 1,702,103 of JAGSMS010000022.1, forward strand.
GAACTGGAGGAGGACCAAGGCGAGTAAAATCTGAAATGGAGCGGCCACCCTCGCAAATTGTGACTGTCCCCGGAGCTTTGTTGACCTGCAGTTAGATTTTGACTGTCGATAAATCTTAGTGTAGTCGAAAACTCGTTTCGTTTTCCGGTAAATGGATTTAGGTGCGCGGTCAATGCAGTTTCTTTTTTTTAAACTTTCGAATATTTCGCATTAGTAGTTGTTTAGATAACGTACATATGTTAAACATTATCAAGTGAACTGTCCTGCAACCTGTTTTTGTTCAATCTCACAAATAGGAATCTACGCCCTACGTACAATAGATACATTATGAGTTTTTTTTATAATTTTACCCAGGTGTTACAATCATCCATGTTTTCCTTTATATTATTATAACCCTTTTTATAAAGTATTTCCTTATTACATTTTTAAACTTAGATGGGAAGACTCTATGGACTCTAGGTACTCTATAAAACTGACATTGACAAGATTGTGCCTGTTCCTACATTACGCACATCACTAATCTTATTTTAAAATATACTTATGAAAACCTCAATTGAACTTGATTTGTTTTGCTGACTTACAAATGTTACACTGTAGACCGCTCGAGGATAGAAAATTTATTCGAATATGACTTTTTTTTTATGGTAGAGACGGCAAACGAGCAAGCGGTTCACCTGATGGTAAGTGATTACCGTCGCCCACATACATCTGCAACACCATAGATGCTGCAGGTGCGTTGCCGGTCTTAAAGGATATTTGGGAGATACGAGGGAAGAGGAGGGGAATAGGGAGGGGGTGTGGGCCTCCAGTTACCTCACTCACCAAACGAAACGCAGAAGCACAAGACGCCTCTACTTCACGCCTTCATGACGAACTGAAACACTTTTTTTTTAATAGAGCTTATTATATAAGGGTAACTACAATCTAAACATTCAAATGGTCGTAAAGCCTTATTCCTAACGGCATTGGACCAAGTACGCTGGATGCATTTCCACGCTGAATGGTTAAACGTCAGCGAGAAGAGAAACCAAACCGTCTTCTATCCGGTTGCCTCCACGAGTCGCGACTATAACTATGGTCTCTTTTAGAATTCGCACAGCGGGAAGATACCGCGAACCAATCGTCTTCACGGCAAATGGCACAAATACATAATTTTCCGTTGCCGAGTCAGTTTTCAACACTTCAATTCTGTGCTGTCGCCTCGGCCGTGGTTGATGTATACTTGAGAAGCCGCAATTGTATCTACGCAAGTGGCGTTCCACTGGAAGGCTTCGCATCTCTCTCAAGGAGCCAAAGTCATGCCTTCAAGTCTCTTGCCATCCTCCCTAAAAATTTCACAAGACTCTGCAATAATATTGATGTTTCAGTGCAACATCTCCAGTGTGACGATACAGGCATTGCATAGTAAAGCCATCTAATAAGCGTAGTATGCATATATTCAATGTATCGAATATCTTTGTTCAGCAGTGGATTTTGTAAAAGATTCAAAATGGAAGATTTGTACCAAAAACGTATTATATGCTTTTATTTATTACTTAAAGATGAAAGGCTTTTGTGCTTACGAAATATGTTCTATATGTACACTGAAAAGTTTAACATCGCTTTTCGTAATAAAGTTGCACATATCTCACTAATTAACTTTTGTAACGTTTAATTTGCATATCGTAGCGATAAGTCTCAGATTTAAATTTATTGGCGTACGCTTAATTGCTGTATGGTTTTAAATTATACAGAGCTATCGTATCGCGGTGGTTTCGCAGGGACAGATTTGTAATATGTAAACTAAATATGAATGTATTATACATATTTAAACTATATAAACATTCCTTAAGAAATTTTATCAATTTTGGAGAAAACCGCATTGAAATCAAGTTTATTAGTTATAAACGAATACAGAGATGAAAACAAATTGAAACTTTGTTTTATACAATTTAATTAAAGATTATCGTACGTCTATATAGTCCGAAGCAGTTTTTTCCTATTTATTTCTTTAAGAAGACTTCTCTAATTTTTTTAGGAAAACGTACGGAGCTCTTTTACTAAACCTACGCAATCTGTATCAATTTCATGTCATGTTAATATAAGACAAAAGCAGTAGGAGTACTGCAAGGAAGTATTTCGGTTCCCCTCCTCTTTTTGAAGTATATGAATGATCTTCTCAGTGCAACAAAAAAATTATTAAATTTACTGATGCTACAGTGACAGTAAATGTTAACTAAAAATATACATTTGAAAATAAGAATAACAGTTCTTTTAATGACATTGCTAGACTATATTCTAAAACTTAATATTCATAAAACCAAACTGTTACAATTTTCTACATATGGAGCGCAATTGGCCAAATTACAATAATAAACAAGTGATATAGCAAGTTAAATCGACGGTATATTTAATAACAAAAACTGATCAACGTTTCCAACTTAACTATGCTCTATATTGAAAAAGTATGCAATAACGTCGATAGGTTTGTTTATGAACTAAGAAGAGTGAAGTTAACTATATCCAAAGAGGCTGCTCTAACTGCATAACATGCACATGATAATTCTGTATTAAAATAAGGATTAATATCATCAGGAACCTTGATATGGCGAAAACCTTCAGAGTACACAATAAAATGTATTAGTTCTATATGTAATGATAGATATAGGGACAGTTGTAAACCGTTGTTTAAAGTTATGTTACATTCTTTTACCATTAGCTTGCATGTACGTACTGGATATTTGTTATTTTGTCATACAACATTCAAATGATTGAAATTCGGTGATGTGTTACAGAGTCAGGACCAACGCAAAAAAGGACGAATTAAAAAGGATAAACTATACTATACTTAAAGCAATCTATGCATTGTAAGCCAAAATGTAAATTGAATGGATATTCATATTTTTAATAAAAATCCCTCTAATATGACAGCACAAAATTGTTAAATATTATATATAGAATAGAAATATATAGAAGCTGTCCGAATGAATAAAAGATCAGTGCTTTTATTCAATTAGGTAATTTATTGAAAATAATATGGACATGAACACCAAATGACATTTTAGATTATTTCAGCGCTGTCACAATATATATAAATAAAAATGAAATACCGTAACAATTTTTCTTGAAGTTCTTTTTCTATACCACTAATTCCTCTATACTTGACATATGAAAAACTATGAAATTAGATTGACATACAAATAGATAGTAGCTGATTTTAAATATATTTTTTTATGTTTTTGTATAAATCTTACTGGCCTTTTCACGCAGAATAAGTGAAACTTAATTTATATAACAACCGTGAAACCTTATTCTTGAAAATAAAAAAAAACTTAAACTCAACTCAGCACTGATTAATTTTCAGTCCGTGGGATTTGAATTTTAATAATGCGATAGTTCAAATTAAAATAATAATCGTATCCCATTCATTATTGTAAATGAAATTAATACTAAACTGCATACTAGTAAAACATAACGGGGTTAATTTGAACGACAAGTCAGCCTGACTGTTGTGGTGTTTCCTGAAGATTTATAGCTTCTACAAATTAGTTCCGAAATGCTCAGTCTGCATACCCTTGACACATGTTTCGGAATATGGTAAACATTAATATACTATAAGCAATCTTGAAACTTTTGTTTATTATTTGGAAGGTACGGGTTTTTAAACTGAACAACAGACAGAATTACGATTTTAGATTAGCATTTAGTAGATAGAAATAACGAATTTAAGTTAAGCAATATATATATATAAATAATACACATTAATCTATCATAAAAATAACTTAAAAAATATTGTTTTAATTGTTGATTGAGTGTGCTAGAAATTCAATCTAAATACATAATTTAAATGCAACATACCTATATATGAAATACAACATACAACAAGTCAAGGAATATTATATATAAAGTTATACATAATGTGATGAAATTCTGAGTTTCAACATATTTATTTTCAATTTACCGCATAGTTTGTGAGATACAAACAAACAAACAAACAAATACATCGTGCTTTGATCGTGGCCGCAATGATTACAAAATTAATATTGCGCATGGCGCTTTAGTCTGTATCACGAAGATATTCAGTATATTTTAGCATGCTTTGTTTTATCAGCTATTGTAATCACAAGTAATAGTTTAGATAGAAAACTTCAGGCGGACATTTCGAGTTTCACACTCTCGTATTAATTTAATTCAAGTAATATTTTCATTTCATCTATATTAATTGAAATATAATAACTTAATAATAACAACCAAAGTTAAGTCTATTAAAGTAAAGCCACCTGATTTATTTACCACGTGCTCAACGGTAAAGGAAAACATCGTGAGGAAACCTGCATGTCTGAGAAATAATAAAAATATTATTTCGAGGATATGTGAAGCTCTCCAACCAGCACTGGAGCAGCGTGGCGGCCCCTTCCCGGCTCCTAAAACCTCTCTGATACTAGTATTTGAGAAGGAGGCCTTTGCCTAGCAGTGGGCACTTACAGGCTGTTACTTTACTACTTTACTTTTACACCTGATGGTGAGTGGCTACTGTAGCCTATGGATACCTGGAAACAACTTCAATCATAGGAGGTTTCAGATAGGTTGTTACCTCTGAAGACTAAGATGGAATGTCTTATAGCCTGTAGTTACAGAGGGTCTCTATGCCCTTCAAACCTAAACACCAAAGTGGTTGCATTGATAATTAGAGCCTGATGAAATATTTAACAGCATGATATGAGGCGAGTGTAAATGGTAGAGTCGGGAGAGAAGACCTAGGCGAACATTTCACGATCAAATCGGAGATGTTCTGAAAAAAGGGCAGGTCAAGAGTACTCTTAACCAACGAGTATGCATGCGAAGATTGATGAAAGTGGAAGAAGCGAAAGACGTATGTTAGGACCGTAGCAAGTGGAAGAAGATTTCCTCTGCCTACACCTTTGGGAACAAGGCGTGAATATATACATACATACATACATATCTCTATTTATTTTTGGTATCGCTCTAGTCTACTAGGATCTTAAATGTTAAAAGAACGAATAGGTGTACGGAAAAAGAATCGGGAAATATGCGTAAATTGTTCTGGAAGCTCTGAACATAAAATGCGGGTATTTACCTCTGAAAATCTGCCGCTCCTTTTATTCTCATAGGTATGGCGACTAAGAGAAAAAAAAACATTTATCAATCTCAGTGCATTTAACAAATTACAGATCAATTAGTACAAAAAAATACCTGATGACCGACAGCACCGTGGCTAAGGGGTGGCGTGGCTTGGCAATTATATAATGCCAAATACCGAAGGGTAGATTCGTTGGATGCCAAATTAGGAATAGAACAGCAGTGGACTATCAACAGACTGATGGTGAAGAAGTAGAACCCTTTATAACACCTGACACAGACCAATGAAGCTGTAAAAGCCAAAGAGCCTAACAGAAAGAACTTCGTCGAATACATACATACTAGAAGAACACTAAAATAAAATACAATGTTCAGTTTCATAAACAAATCTCCATTACATATGCAATAATCCCCTTAATGAATGAGTTTGTTTTTGTTATTATATCTGAACAAACACATGCCTAGTGACTTTGTATAATGGTAATATGAAAAGAAATCGTTTTCAATTTAAAATGCTCGCTTGATTAATGTCCACCATTTTGTATTGCGATATTGCTACTGGAAACAGAAATAATTTCTTTTCAATTTTTTTTTTAACCAATTCATTTCGTAATTCAGATCTCGTATGGATTTAAAATATCGTATCTGTGGTTGTATTTGACATTATTATTTAATGTCGAGTGAAAATCAAATAGATGTTGGATATCTCATATAGACGTAAGTGTTTCGATCGCATTGAAATGCTCACTACAATGTCGTTTCCACGAATGATTTGGTCCCAGCCAGTCTCATCGAGCAGCAGAACAGTGTGGCGATCAGCCGATTACCGACATACTTTGGTAGCAGAAATGAGAAAAGTGGTGTCGATATTGTTCCGAGACGTCCACCAGCTTGGTAGATTAGCGTTTTAAGCGTGATAGAGCCAAGCGGCGGCTTTAGCTGCTGCTCGAATGGGCCGGCTTGACCGGATTGATACCACGGCCTCACAGATGACCGGCGTGAAGTAGAGGCATCTTGTGCTTCTGCGTTTCGTTCGGTGAGTGAGGTAACCGGAGGCCCACATCCCCTACCTATTCCTCTCCTCTTCCCTTTCATCTCCCAAATATCCTTAAAGACCGGCAACGCACCTGCAGCATCTATGGTGTTGCAGATGTATGTGGCCGATGTTAAGCACTTACCATCAGGTGAACCGCTTGCTCGTTTGCCGTCTTTTCCATAAAAAAAAAAGCTTCCCACTATGTTGCTCTAAGATTAGATTCCTGATCTCAGGATGCATGTGATCAGTTCACGAGGAATACTAAACTTACAAAAGTCGGAAATGAAAACATTAATAATGTTGTATTGTGTAATATTGTAGATTGTTCGCAAAAGAAACATATTGTTTACAAGATCAGTTTATTTCATCGTAATAAGATTATTTAATTAGATCCATTCAAAAGAAAACTCATGGAAATACTGCTTCGTTTTAATAAAACCCAATTCAAACACACCGAGCCTTAACTAGCCGTATTATTAGAACCTGAAAAGGGAATGCATGCGGTCAATGCACTTTATTCTGCAACATATGTTTCAGACTTTTTTATGGCATTCGTTTGCTTCCGTAGCCGCTCGGAAAGTCCGTATGTGTTATTGGTGGAAAAAATTTCCGGCGTTTTTAATTCCAATGTTCGTGGTTTTTTTTTCGTCCGGTGCTATTTTTTGCAATTGGATTGCGATGGTTTAGATAGCGAATTTTTCTATCCAGCATTCAGTAACCATTACTCGGTGGAAGCTGACTTCTCGGTTGTCTGCTTTTATGTGTATTTGGATGTTTTTATTATGTCGATGGTTTTTCAATTTAATACAGTGAACAAGATATCGTCCAAGTCATACTGGAATTCAATTTCATTAAATTAGAACAAATCTATTGTATAAAAAAAAATAAGTAGGTACATTTGTCTGATCCTGTAGGTTCTGGTCCTTCACTGCAGGCCGTATGAGGAAGCGCAAAGTTGCTCAGCGCGCTATGGAAAGGACTATGCTCGGTGTTTCTCTGCGTGATAGAGTCTGCTACGATGATATCCGCAGCAGAACTAAGGTAACCGACATAGCCGTAAAGATCAGCAAGCTGAAGTGGCAATGGGCCGGCCACATAGCTCGCAGAACTGACAACCGTTAGGGAAAAAAGGTTCCCCCACAAGATGGAGTGACGACCTGCGCAGTGTTGCGGGAAGTCGATGGATGCAGGTGGCTCAGGACCGAGCTTCGTGGCAATCTTTGGGGGAGACCTATGTTCAGCAGTGGACTTCTGATAGGCTGAAATGATGAATGATGATGATGATTTGCCTGATAAACAATGTAAGTTGGAAAAACTAGTATTAATTAAAATGTCCTTTAAGTATTCGCAATACATTTTGTATGTCATTTTGTGGGAGAACGTTTAAAAAGAAAACGCGGTGACGAGAAGATTGAGGCGGCTGATGTCCTGAAGTCATAGTTAACCCATGCCGTACCGTAGGCTATAAAATTAATAATTTTGGTCCGCTATACGTAAAAGGATCTGAGCGTCGAGAGTTCATACGGTATGCCAATACTTGGCTATGGATCTAATTTCATTTATCACAGGATCCCTCTCAACTCTATAAACTTTTTTTAATATCCAAAGCGTCCAACTAGAGTTCATATTAACAAGTTTACAGTTTGTTCCTATATTATAGATATTTCATATAATTTAAATCCCTGCAAAACATCGATTCATGTGGAGAATATTTCTTTCTTTAGAGAAAATAACTGGCTGCTATATGTATATTGCTGCTGAAACCCATTAAAAATTAAAGCTGTTCGATACTATGAGCTCTTTCACCATAGAACGGCGATCCTAGTCAAACAGTTTCACCAATCGTAAGAAAGATGAGCAGCAGTAGAAGAAGAATCTTCAAATGGCAGTGAAGTTACCAGCCGGTTGGCATGCCATCTTCGAAACTGGCAATTGATTTTTTTTTTGAAAAATAGGCTTGCGTTTGACCTCAATCTTGCCCGATGGAAAGCGAAGATGAGGCCTAGGATGGTACACGCTTGCCTAGATGTCTTTTCATTAAGAGAGTCTGACGAGTAAGTGAAGATATAATGAAAATTCAGAAGAGCTTATGATTTTTTTTTCGGTATTATCTCTCGTCCGTTTGTTAAAATATAATGAGCGGAATAAAGACCCCTATAACTTTCTGATTTATTGCAGGTGAGCTGCCAAAGTAGGGTGGCGCTACTTTCGCAATAACAAATATGGAGATGCAGGTTTAAAACAAAAGGAATGGTAGTAAATAATTTGTACGCGCGACATCTGGGCGCTTCCCCTTCTCTGTAACCCTGCGATGCGAATTGCGAGTTCCGAGGAAATGGGAGAATAAAACGGTCACACCCACAAACCTATTGAGTCTTACCTACGACACGCGGCCGGTGTGTTCAGAAAGTATCCTTCTTGCAGTAAATAAAGTAATTGAATGAGGAAACTAATTCAACGTTGTGAAAATAGTTTCAGCGAAGAAAAACTGAAGAAAACAATATCTGAAACTTTACTAACCATAGAGTTTATTTATATTTCTACGAAAATACCACGAGCCCAGGGGTAGCCTTCTGGTCAGGGTGCTCGCTTTAGTTTCATAGAGCGCGCGTGACCTGGGTTCGATCGCCGTTGCCGGCTACACTGAATTTACCACGTGCTCGGTGGTGATGGAAGACATCGTGAGGAAACCTGCATGTCAATAATAAACATTATTTTGGGGATATGTGAAGTACAACTGCCAACATGTATTGGAGCAGCGTGGCGGACCCTTACCGGCTCCAAGACCCACTTAGATATTTGAGAAAGCGGCATTTGCTTTTAGCTGCTTATTCTTCGAAACCATATACTTTTACGTAACACGAATTTACAGATTTGTGAGACTTGATACCTTAAAAAGCTTTCAGAATTAGTAGGAAACGGACAACGAAAAGCTATAAAGCATTTTATTTTTTGAATTCTTGGTTAATAACGCTTTATGATGAACTCTTACGATATCTTTTTTAATGTTTTATCTTAACGTATTGTAATTCATAACAAACCCGTCTCTAGTTTTCTTAAAATCTAGTGTAATAAATTGTCAATTAAAAAAATATTTCATTTATTTTACTTAATTTTGTAAGTGTATAATGATTTCTAGAATTTACGCGAACATTTGAAACGAAACTATTATTAACGGATGCTATAAAGCACTCGAAACGTCGGGAACGTAAAAACTAAAATTAAACGCGATAAAATCCGTAAATAATGGTTTCGTTTCAAATTATTATGATGCCTTCCTGAACGGCTAAGATTTCGTTTTCAGTTTAATCACCAGAAGTTATTTTATTTGCAGAATCAAATTCCTTTTGAGCTCTAATTATTATAATACTAGCCTAGCCTATTATTATAATACCAGCCAGTCGCCGCTCAGCATTCTTAACATATGCAGATTATAAAAACAAGTGATAGTTGTAAATAAAAAAACGCATTTTTTGTTCTCAATTGTGACGTTTAATTTTATTTTTAATTCTCGAAGCTCCGGGGGCTTTGGTGCACCCTTACTCACAGAGAAGACAAACGTGTTAGTCTTTCTCACATACCAATCAAAACCAATTATTACCATTACTTGAGAATTGATATCCCAAAAATTCTCTAAAAAAAACACCGATTCAAGCTTGGATACTGAAATGAAAGAAAATATCCTGATTTCTCAGTGTTGTTACATTGCACCGTTCTTCTTGCAATCGTGGAGAATTCTCGGGGAACAGAAGTTTTGATATAACGATATAACACTGTCTTTTACTGTCCGTCTGTTATTGTCACACACCACGTACTTGGCACCGTCATTGTCACGTATGCATTTGACTACTCCCTACGTCTAGCGTCAATACACTCAATCTTCTCCAATTTTATTAGCCATTACAAATTAACATGATAGGTCCGGGATAACAAGGGGTGGTACGTTCTCCAATACCGTAAAAGTAAAGTAGCATCCTGTTAGTGACCACTGCTGGGCAAAGGCCTCCTTCTCAAATACGAGTATCTATGAGGGTTTTGGAGCCGGGAAGAGCCCACCACGCTGCTCCTATGCGGTTTGGCGGGCTTTACGTATCCTCGAAATATTTTTTAGCTATTTCTCAGACATGCAAGTTTCCTCACGATGGTTTCTTTCACCGCCGGGGACGTGGTAAATACAGCACTTAAAATTGGTATTAACAATTTGCCGGCTACTGGGGATCGAACCCAGGTGGCTCGCGCTCTGACCACTGGGCTACCATGGCTCCAATACCATTACCGTACAACCGGGCAACAACTCTACGTATACTATTGGCAGTTGACAACTGCGCAGAATACATTAATGTATCGCAAGTGTCGCAACATAAAGGCACACAGTCGTCTTACTACATTAGCCTATTTATGCCCACTGATGGACATAGACCTCTCCAAGACAGCACTAGCCAAGCGAGCGTATGTCTTGGAAATTTTGCATATACACCACGAGCATGCTGTTCCTGTATCACTAGTCTGTAGGATTTGGAATCTTCCACTTTTTTATGGATATACCAACATTCGGTCGCCTAAGCCTCGTTTGTTCAGATGCAGCGTCTGAACAGAACTGGATCTGAAAACCAATCACTTCCATTTTGCAAAAACACTTACTTCGACTGGTATTCGAACCCAGGATCCATAACTTTGCTAGGATATATAGCAGTAAGAATTTAAAAACATAGCAACATTAAAAAAAAAAAAACATTTCAACGTGGTAGAGCCAAGCGACGGCTTTTGCTGCTCCTGGAATGGGCTGGCTCGACCGGGTTGGTACCACGATCTCGCAGAATACCAGCGTGAAGTAGGCATACTTGTGCCTCTGCGTTTCGTTCGGTGAGTGAGGTAACCGGAGCCCCACTCCCCCTCCCCATTCCTCTCCTTATCCTCCCTTCCATCACCCAAATACCCATAAAGGCCGGCAACGCACTTACAGCACCTCTGGTGTAGCAGATGTACGTGGGCAACGGTAATCACCTACCATCAGGTGGACCGCTTGCTCGTTTGCCGCATTTGCCATAAAAACGATAAAAAAAAAGAATAGCAGTTATATCAAACAGAGAGATTAAGAGAATCATAAAACTTTCAGATTTACATCAAGATTAATACAGCACATACGTTTTGCCTTTCATGAGGAAAAAATTGAGTCATAAGTCTTTGTGCTGTCAAGTTAAGTGTACACTTAAGCTGTTACAGAATATATCAAGGCCCTTCCACACAGATAGCATCGTGACGTAGAAAAAAAATTGAGAACTTATTAAAATATTAAAAGAAAGTTTTCGACTCGACTCGACTTTTCTTGTACTAAGAATTAAGCTAAGTAAAGTAAAGTAGCAGCCTATAAGTGCCCACGGCTGGGCAAATGCCTCCTACTCAAATATCTGAGAGGGTGTAGGAGCCGGAAATGGCCCACCTTACGGGTTGGCGGGCTTCACATATCCTTGAAATAATATATACATATATATATATATTTATATATAATTTGTTTATACTAAATAATACCAGGTTCATGGTAGCCTAGTGGTCAGGGTGGTCGCTTTAGTTTTATGGAGCGCTGGATCCCCGGCCCTGGCACCACTAAAATTGTTAATAGCAATTTTAAGTGATGTATTTACCACGTGCACGGCGGTGAAAGAAAACATCTCGAGGAAATCTGCATGACTGAGAGATAATAATAATGGACGAAACATGAAGTCCGCCAACCCGCACTGGAGCAGCGTGGCGGAGCGGCTCCAAAAGCCTCTCAGATATGAGAAAGAGCCCACTGATGGCCATTTCCCCGCAGTGGGCACTTACAGGCCACCTGATAATATAAGCAATAAAGGTAAACGAAACATTTTTATCATTAAATATTTAAAGAAGAATTGCAATTACGGCTTGTGCATTGACTTGCAGCATAAGCCACTGCGTGGCTCTACCACAGCAGCGCTATTCGAACAGTATACTAAACTTTTAACAGATAGATGAAATGAAATAAAATCTAATGAATCATTTGAAATTCCGTTCAAAGTTTTGTGTATACGAATATTCCTTAATATCACATAATGTGTATTGTTCATTTAATTTGTACATATAAGCAGTAGCGTAACCAGGTAAGGCCTACGCCTGGGACGATGAACGGTCCCTTAACAACCCTGAAAAAAAAATCAAATCAAAATAATCAATCAATCATATTTAAGTTTCACGCAAGCAAAGGAAATAATTTAATAGCCAAATATATTAATAGCTGTTGCAGACGTAATATAGAGAAGATAGGAGTATATAGGAGGGGCAGGAGGGCAAAAGGATCACCAATCCCAATGACAATCCCCAAAGGGTAAACGAGCTAGGGGCTAACCTTATGGTAAGTGATTACCGTCTTCCAAGCAAGTGCGTTGCCGACCTTTAAGACTATTTGGGAGATGGGAGAGGATGTGGGGATGGGAACCTCCGGTTACCCCACTCACCGATCGAAACGCAGAAGCACAAACGCCTCTATTTCACGCCGGTATTTAACGAGGTCCTGCTCCACGTTAAGCCGGCCCATTAGAGCAGCAGCAAAAACCTATGTGCTGCAATAGACTACTTGCAGGCTGGTAAGGTAATGTAAGGTTTCTTGTACACCTGCAGTACTATAATATATCCAGCGCTGCTTCACAACCGCATCTGTATTCGGACATCATAAAATACAGGAGTCAACGCTGGTTCAAAACTTCAAAAGAAATATATCACTGAGACGACTGTTCTGCAACTCGTACCGTCCACTTTCAACTTTCGTTCTCTCAGCTCACGAAGGGCAACCATTAATCTATCTTTATTACCAACCGTTTGAACGCGATGAATTCACACAAAAGTGTTTATGTGAGACCCGACGATGACTGTACGGAATTGGGATTAGGACTCGTGGAATTTGCGGGTTGACTGAGTACTTTCAGTGATATAGGAGGCAGTAAAATGTAACGGGCGTTATGTTAAAAGTAATTTAAGGCATTGTTTAAAAAGGCAGCGTATAATTATCAGCGTCCGCAGGAGCATTTATCAGAGCTAATGGTTTGTTATTTGTCGTAATTTTTTTTTATTCGGATTTTATTTTTGTATTGTCGTAGAAGTTAAGCAATCGTTATTAATAGATAGGATGCATGTGGATCTACTATTCCTTTCTCATAATGCTAACCTCAATGGTGACGGACGGAAAGGACTGTATATCCGATTTTACCTAACCCAAATCCCACGAGCTCCCGACGGGGAGGAGCATCACTAGTGTTAAAGTATCGGCGCTGCGACTGACGAACTTTCGGTGGCTCTTTACCAACTTTTGTTCACCTGGTGGCTGAGCATAAGAATCTGGGTGCCAATTCCACCCGAAACCAATATTTGCACGAACACATACGAGTATGTGATTGGTTTTCTAGTTTGATCGTATCGCGGACATTGCGTCTGATCGTTCTTTAGACTGTGCGGTGTATTTGAAGTTTATAAAAACTTTAAACGAGTCTCAATTTTATAAAAAAAAAAACTTGTTTCTGGTTCATTAAAATCTCCGGCAGTGTTGACAACTGCAAATAACAATTGGGGGTAGTTACCTTAGTAGAAATTGGCAAGGAAGTCCCCATCGTCACAAACGTAACCTCACATACTCAAATGCAGCCGCTGATCGATAATTTGAGAATTAAATAAGCAGTAAACTAGTAAAGTAGCAACCTGTAAGTGCCCACTATTGGGCAAAGGCCTCCTTCTCAAATACGAGTATCAGAGAGAGTTTAGGGCCCGGGAAGTGCTCGCCTCGCTGCACTAGTGTGGGTTGGCGGGCTTCATATATCCTCGAAATTATGTCTCAGTCATGCTGGTTTCCTAACGATGTATTCATTCACCGCCGAGCACGTGGTAAATACAGCACTTAAAAAAATGCTATTAACAATTTTAGTGGTACCGGCAGCTGGGATCGAACCCAGGTCACTTGCGCTCTATGATGGTAAAGTGAGCGCCCTGACCACAAGGCTACCACGGCTTAAAAAAAAATAAGCTTATGTAAGAAAAATAAAATTAGATTAGATCATTGAAACATTTATCGACGAGGTACAACTTTTTACTTTTGAATAAATGTTTGGTATGTTTGCTCGTTTGTTATTTGCAGTGGTATTTTGTTATAGATGAGATAAGATAAGGACCGATGCTTTGTATTTTTAAATTGGAACTCGGGAGGAAAAGTTAATTTTTTCCCAGTCTTACGGCGTGGCGTCGGGGGATCTCATTACGTCTGGTGTATTTGGATTTTTGCTCACTAATTTACATATTTCTAAATCGATCCCTCATCGTTGTATTGACTGATTTCCGCAGTTTTATGACTAGCCCTTATTTTGCATGAAAACTATTGTCCCAAACGTGTAAAGCCATGCTATGTTAAAAGTTATATAACAAAGCTATGTTCAAAGTTACTACTTATGCGGAAATTGACACTGGGTGGTCATAATATCTTAAATCGTTACAAGGCTGGTGCAGGTATTCGATGCTCATCGAACAGACCATAGATCATAGATACCAACAACGCACGTTATGTGATTTTTTTTTTTTTATAAGAAAGATAAATTATAATTAGATGAAATAAGGAAGCTAAGGTATACTAATGTATAAATAAGGTGTAATACCACAGTTTGGACAAAGAAATTTGAAAAAAATCTATCCTTCTTGACGTTAATAATCCAAGATGGCATAGAACAAAGAACGGCTGGCCGTAGTAAAACTGCGTAGCTCGAGGGCAGAGCGCGATCCGCATGGGAGCCTTGTAACCGAGACCAGTAAATATACAACATGTCCGAAGTTATATGGTTCATGGTAACGCCTCAAGCCCAACCCTCTCCTGCTCGTTCAACTTCCTATATCGCTGGATCAAATATATTTCATACCCGAGCCGTATGTTACACCGATATGTTTGTAACAATGCTTATTTATAAGTATCAAATGTGCTAACATTGGTAGAGAATTAAGCATCATCATCATCTTCATCATCATTTCAGCCTGTCACAAGTCCACTGCTGAACATAGGCCTCAACCACAGACTTTTTATGGTAAAAGGGGGCCGAATGAGCAAGCGGATTACCTGATGTGAAGTGATTACCGTCGCGCGTCGTGTAGAGGAGCTGCAGGTGCGTTGCAGGCCAGAGGACATTTGGGAGATGAGAGGAATGATGAGGACAGTGGTTGGGGGAGGAGGAGTGGGCCTTCGGTACGAACCACCGAACGAAAAGTAGAAACACAAGGTGTCTCTACTTCACGCTAGTATTCTGCATGGCTGTAGTACTATATACTATACTATCCCGGCCGAGCCAGCCCATTCAAGCAACAACAAACGCATCTTAGCTCTACCACGTACAAAATTATAATTTTGTGTTGTCATTCTGCTTTTGTTAATCTCCCGTACCATTGTGCAGACACAGTTGACACTGCGTCTTGTGGAGGGGTCATTCACGAGGAGAACCATTCTTCCCCAATAGTTTTTAGTACTGCGTGCTGCTTGGTCTTCAGCTTCCTAATCTTTACGACCAGCTCGGTTGTCCTCATTCTACTGCAGATATTGTCGGTACAGGTTCTATCGCCCTGTAAAAAGGCCGAGCGTAGTCCTTCCATAGCCAGCTGTGAAACTTCCTCATACGGACTGCAGGTTCTGATGCACAGAGAGAAAGGAAAGCGTGGCTTTGTTATCTCTCTTGTTTGAATGCAAGATGAATGAAAATAAAATAAAACTAAGTTTAAATAGAAACCTAAATAAAAATAAAACCATTATTTTGTTACCTTTAAAAAAACATTAATACATTGATTTTAAAGAAAGATTTAATCTGTGCTCTCAGAAGGACGCTCTTGGTTTTTAATCGTGGCTCTTCATCAACCGTTTTTATTTAAGTCTTTTTGTTTGAGTAAATTTCAAATACAGACACAGAGCTCGTAAATGTTGAACCAACGAAGGCAAATGTTTCTACTTTATCTTCAAACTCTGAATAGAAAATTATTCTTCAAGTGAGAGTTTTTGATGAAGACTGTACAGGTAGCTATCTCAGTACCAGATACCTAGTAGCAGAGACGCTGGTGCTCGTCAGTGATCTGCATATTTGAGGTTTGATCCTAAATTGGAATACATTTTATTTTACTCGCACTTGACGTATAACGCTTTCCCAATATCAGTGATGTTGTAATTCATAAATAAATTTATTTGTTTTTCTTTTTCAGGTTTCTCTTTTAGGTGACACACCATAATACTCGTATATTTGTCAAGGTTCGTCTGGATTGAACGGCCGAGCCTAAAACCATGCCGACTATCGGAAAGATAAGGCTCAAGAGAATTCGTCACGATCGGAAATACCATCGATCCAAAAAGATTTGAATAACATTATGGTAGAGATGTCGTATCAACCGATATCTATTGTATCGAACGATAGCATAAATGAAATCTATCGACATTACTACAGAAGGTTTTCGTACCGCGACCTCACGGAATACCGGCGTGAAGTAAAGGCTTGTGCTTCTGCGTTTCGTTCGGTAACCAGAGGCCCACTCCCTCTCACCATGCCCCGAAATACTTAAAAGCCGACAACACACCTGCAGCCTCTCTGTTATTGCAGATGTACGTAGGCGACGGTAATCACTTTCCATCTGTGGTTGTTTGCCTCTGTCTTCTTCATCGGCTTTTGAATTGTCTGCATAGTGCGGAACTAGATACATTATTATTGTTCGTCACCATGTGGCATAAGAGAATCTGTCGCCTCATCTCATCATGTGATAGTCGTAATGGTGGACTATGAGTAATGCCAAACAAATCTCCTGCCCTCGTCCTGATGGATTAACTGTCTCCTGAATATACTCTAACGTTGGTATCGCAATAAATATATACATATAAGGACTTCTCTCAAACATTAGCGAGCTGACTGGCTACATACATCCATATTGTTTTATTTGTTCCGGATTCCTAACGGGGTTTTCCTTCACCGGCGAGCACGTGAGTAATACAGCACTACCAACAATATTCGCGATGCAGCACCGAGGATCGAACCCTATTGTCACTCGCGTACAATTTTTTTTTTTTATAGAAAACACGGTAAACGAGCAAGCGGATTACCTGATGGTAAGTGATTACCGTCGCGCGTCGCGTAGAGGAGCTGCAGGTCCTTTAAAGGCCAGAGGATATTTGGGAGATGAGAGGAATGATGAGGAGAGTGGTTGGGGGAGGAGGAGTGGGCCTCTTGTACGAACCACCGAACGAAAGTGGAAGCACAAGGTGCGTCTATTTCACACTAGTATTCTGCATGACATACTATCCCGGTCGAGCCAGCCCATTCGAGCAACAAACAAACGCATCTTGGCTCTACCACGTACAAAATTATAATTTTGTGTTGTGATTGTCACAAACTAAATCTGCATTTGTTAATCTCCCGTACCATTGTGCAGACACAGTTGACACTGCGTCTTGTGGAGGGGTCATTCACGAGGAGAACCATTCTTCCCCAATAGTTTTTAGTACTGCGTGCTGCTTGGTCTTCAGCTTCCTAATCTTTACGACCAGCTCGGTTGTCCTCATTCTACTGCAGATATTGTCGGTACAGGTAGCTATCTCAGTACCAGATACCTAGTAGCAGAGACGCTGGTGCTCGTCAGTGATCTGCATATTTGAGGTTTGATCCTAAATTGGAATACATTTTATTTTACTCGCACTTGACGTATAACGCTTTCCCAATATCAGTGATGTTGTAATTCATAAATAAATTTATTTGTTTTTCTTTTTCAGGTTTCTCTTTTAGGTGACACACCATAATACTCGTATATTTGTCAAGGTTCGTCTGGATTGAACGGCCGAGCCTAAAACCATGCCGACTATCGGAAAGATAAGGCTCAAGAGAATTCGTCACGATCGGAAATACCATCGATCCAAAAAGATTTGAATAACATTATGGTAGAGATGTCGTATCAACCGATATCTATTGTATCGAACGATAGCATAAATGAAATCTATCGACATTACTACAGAAGGTTTTCGTACCGCGACCTCACGGAATACCGGCGTGAAGTAAAGGCTTGTGCTTCTGCGTTTCGTTCGGTAACCAGAGGCCCACTCCCTCTCACCATGCCCCGAAATACTTAAAAGCCGACAACACACCTGCAGCCTCTCTGTTATTGCAGATGTACGTAGGCGACGGTAATCACTTTCCATCTGTGGTTGTTTGCCTCTGTCTTCTTCATCGGCTTTTGAATTGTCTGCATAGTGCGGAACTAGATACATTATTATTGTTCGTCACCATGTGGCATAAGAGAATCTGTCGCCTCATCTCATCATGTGATAGTCGTAATGGTGGACTATGAGTAATGCCAAACAAATCTCCTGCCCTCGTCCTGATGGATTAACTGTCTCCTGAATATACTCTAACGTTGGTATCGCAATAAATATATACATATAAGGACTTCTCTCAAACATTAGCGAGCTGACTGGCTACATACATCCATATTGTTTTATTTGTTCCGGATTCCTAACGGGGTTTTCCTTCACCGGCGAGCACGTGAGTAATACAGCACTACCAACAATATTCGCGATGCAGCACCGAGGATCGAACCCTATTGTCACTCGCGTACAATTTTTTTTTTTTATAGAAAACACGGTAAACGAGCTAGCGGTTCACCTGATGGTAAGTGATTACCGTCGCCCACAGACATCTGCAACACCATACATGCTACAGGTGCCTTGCCGGTCTTTAAGGATATTTGAGAGATGGGAGGGAAGAGGAGGGGAATAGGAAGGGGAGTGGGCCTCCGGTTACCTCACTCACCGATCGAAACGCAGAAGCACGAGATGCCCCTACTTCAAGTCGGTATTCTGCAAGGCCGTTGTACAAACCCGGTCGAGCCGGCCCATTCGAGCAGCAGCAAAAGCCTCCGCTTGGCTCTACCACGCTTAAAAACAAGGGTGGTAGAGCCAAGCAGGTAAATTAAAACCAGCGGTCTAACCACTAGGGTACCATGACAGTAATAAACATATAATATCTTACATTGTTACAATCATTCGCTGCTGTGTAACAGTATCCCGCATCGCACTTCCATCTTTATTTTGTTTTGACGATGAGATGTTACGTCCGTGATAACTAAAACCCTTTATTTTACTACTCGCGCACTATTTTCTTACGAGGAATACGTATCTGTTATTATACTGTGTTATATGAGCTTACATGAGCATAATCATATACTAGGAGCTTATTATTTTTGTTTTTAGACGTTAAATAAGTATTATAAATAACAAATTCTTTTTTGTATCATATTACAATCATCATTATCGTCATTTCAGCCTATCAGAAGTCCACTGCTGAACATAGGCCTCCCTCAAAGATTGCCACGAAGCTCGGTCCTGAGCCACCTGCATCCATCGACTTCCCGCAACACTGCGCAGGTCGTCACTCCATCTTGTGGGGGGTCGTCCTACACTGCGTTTGCCTGTACGTGGCTGCCACTCGAGAACCTTTTTTCCCCAGCGGTTGTCAGTTCTGCGAGCTATGTGGCCGGCCCATTGCCACTTCAGCTTGCTGTTCTTTAATCGGTCAACTATCCTATTTTAAATACATCCTTGTTCTTTTTTCATAACCTACTTATTTGAAAGGTAACTATTTAATTTAGCGTCCTAATGTCGATCTTAAATTTTATGTTTACAATATGGTAGCGGTGTATTAGAGATTTTTTTTAAGTAGTCTTATAACAAACATGAAACTGTAAACATATCTTCACATTTTCTAGTTTCTAAAGATTTCCACCGGGACTGGGATAGGAACAAGTCTGTCAGTTTCTGAGAGCGTTCCTTTGTTATTCTTTCACGAGTAAACAACACATTTTTGGTGAATAACATACGTTGAGTGTTTGCGTTTTGTTCAAATTATTTAAACTCATCATGATGAGTCATCAACATGTTTAAATAGTAGTAAATGTGAAGAAAATGACATTTGATATATTCAAAAATAAATTATTACATTAACAATCAATTTTACATTATCAAAGTTCGAAGTTTATAAGTTTTTATAAGCCACAGGGCACACACAGACAATTTACTGTGTATGTGTATGCCCTTTAGAATAAATAATATAAAGAAACAATGTAAATGTTATTGAACTTGTTTGTTTTAATAGAAAGCTTTACTGTCACGAACACAACAATATGCTTATATTGTTGTGTTCGTGAACGAACTTATTTCTATATAATATTTAATACTTTACACATCTGGCTTTGGATGAGCTTTCTGTGATATAAGTTGCTAGTTATAATTCTGCGTAGTGGATTTCGGGGCGTCTGTGTGATTAAATTCAAGACCTGTTTAGGTATTCAATTTTCTATTTAGCTCCTGCGATATAATTCAGATCTGTCATGCTATGTATATTAATACATACAACTCTGTGGAAACGGGTATATATCTATAGTATAGGTATATATGTATAGTATGTAATGATATAAACATTTTATAACAAAAAACTTTGTAGTAACGGTTGTCGAGTAATTAGTTAGGGAAACTGCGGACCAATGAGTTAAAAATTTAACTCAGACGGCGACAGACTCACCATCTGACAACATCACGTCCCAAATAAGCACCGGTGAAAAGTGCGTAATCATTTATTTGTCAACACAAGATTTTATTTAAATCTATTGCAATCTACTAGAAAAAGAGGTTACCGTAATTATTTACTATAGTGTCATGTTAATTAACCATGTATTGTTGTTTTGTAAGGTTGTCGATGTTTTTTTCATTTATTTATTTTGGGCAGGTGTGAGTGTGTTTTGCCTGAAGTAAAAATAATAATATTATAATAAAACTTAAAATAACTGTGGTATTTAATTTCAATAAATATACGGAAACTTGCTCTGGCGCTCGTAGGGGAACTGAACACGATCTGAAAAATTAACCTACTACTTTAAACTCATTCTTGACTGACGCTACAGATGGATCGGCTCGATTTAGGCCATGCCACACTCTCACAAAATGTATGTATGCATGTATGTGTATATTCACGCCTTGTTCCCAACGGGGTAGGCAGAGACAATCTTCTTCCACTTGCTACGGTCCTGACATACGTCTTTCGCTTCTCCCACTTTCATCAATCTTCGCATGCAAACTCGTTGGTTTAGAGTACTCTTGACCTGGCCTTTTTTCCAGAACGTCTCCGATTTGATCGTGAAATACTCGCCTAGGTCTTCCACTCCCGACTCTACCATTTACACTCGCCCAATATATTTGTTTCGTCAACCTACTTTCATTCATCCTCTCCACTGATGCTAAGCATGTCCAAACCAGCTTAGCATCCCTTTCTCAATTCGTGTCACTACATCGTCTTTCACGCCACAACGCTCTCTGATCACATTATTTCGTACCCTGTCAGTTATCTTCACATCAATCATACTTCTTAACGCTCTCATTTCTACTGCATTTATCCTGCTTCCATGCCTCTTCTGCCATACCCAGCTTTCACTTCCATAGGTTAGCGTTGGTACCAATAGCATAATGCTGATGTATTTCGTATGACGTGTGATTTAGCCATAGAGCCGTACATACAGAAAGGGCATTTAATTTTGATTCTTAATCGAGTATAGGGGAAAGTGTCTATGGAACGAAATGAACTCTAACTATCAGGTGTACTGTATGTTCATACGGTACTCTTACAGTAGCACTCTGTAATCCACAGCTGGGCAAAAGTCTCTTCTGAATTGCTTGAGATAGTTTTGGAGGCGATGAGGGTCCGCCATGTTGCCCTTTTATAAAATCCCAGACATGCATGTTACGTCACGATGTTTTCTTTCATTACCGAGTACTTAGTAAATTCAGTATTTAAAATTGCCATCTACATTTTTTGTAGTTCCGTCATCCGGGATCAAAATTGCGACACTCGTGTACTATGAAACTAATAGCTTTGTGCTTAAACTACCGCGGCCCATGGACCTTATTTGATTAATGAAAGTTTATTATACTAAATTAACAATTATAACCTACATAAGAAGTTTTATGCCATAATGTTACTAAATAAATATGAATATGAATAACATTTATTCATTTACACAACACAAAGTTACAAGGAAAACAATAAAAGGTAAAAGCAAACTGTAAATAATTTAAGAAAAGTCTCAGACGACTTTGTACTTTATGACCGTGTTAAATGAAACACAATTTGTACAATATTTAATTAAAATCGTATTAATTGCCAAAGATCCCTAATTATGATGAGTTTTAGTAATAATTTCCGTGATCTTCTGATAGGAAAAAAGTCAATTCGTCATGAAAGTGGTCATATCAGAAAAATCACGACTGAACGCGTGAATTTGTGGAGCATAATAGAAATCAATAACACGAACCTGACCGCTCGTAGTCGAGGACGCCCTTCACACTGAGCCCTCAGTTTTAGGAAGGACAGGAGAATACGTGCAGATATCCTTGCAAGTAAGATTTTTGTTTATGGGGTAGTAGGCGGGCTAATATAAAAACATAATATTGTGGTTTAACCGATGTTTTTATAAAGGATTTTCATTCGAGTAGATGTTTATACATGTTGGTAACGTCATCATTTCAGCCTATCACAAATCCACTGCTGAATATAGGCCTCCCCCAAAGATTACCATAAAGTTCGCTCCTGTGCCACCTGCATCAATTGACTTCCCGCAACACTGCGCAGGTCGTCACTACATCTTGTGAGGGGTCGGTCGTGCATTTGCCTGTCCGTGGCTGCCAATCAAAAACTGTTTTTACCCATCGTTTGCCAGTTCTGCGGCTATATGGACGGCCCATGTTGTAGCCATGCAATCTATTTTATCACTTTGCACCTCTAAAGGAGACAGAAGATGACAGAGGCGAGCCTTGTTGCCGGGTTTGCTCCAGGAAATTTTGTTTGGATTTTTTTAATTCGTCATCTGTCAGACGTTATGAGGTTTAAAGGTCTTTCCATCAGATGAACCTTATAACTACAATGAAGAACCTTTTCTTGGTAGGTAGATTTATTTTCTGCTGAAATAACATGTGTTGTTTATTAAGCTAAATTATTATGAAAGCACATACAACAGGATAGATATTAACCTGATGGTAAGTGATTACCATCATCCATGTTCATCTGCAACACCAGTGGTCTTTAAGGATATTTGGGAGATGGGAGGCGAGGAGGGGAGGCCTTCGGTTACCTCACTCACTGAACGAAACGCAGAAGCACAAGATGCCTCTACTTCACGCCGGTATTCTGCGAGGCCGTCGTACCAATCCGGTCGAGCCGGCCCATTCGAGCAGCAGCTAAAGCCGCCGCTTGGCTCTACCACATGTTGAGTAGTGGCAAACCTTTCAAAAGATATATGCCTGATGTACGCAGGCGCTTTCTTGATGTTTCTTACGCCGTAGACCCAGACTACGATTTTTAACTGCTGCTCGAAAGGGCATATTCGACCGGCGTATTGCTACACAGAATACCGGCATGAAGTGAGGCACAAGGTGTTTCAACGTTTCGTTCGGTGAGTAACGAAACCTGAGCCGCTCTTCTCCTCCGCCGCCCGTCTCCTCACCCATCCCCAAATATAACTAAAGACTGGCAACGCACTTGTATCTCATCTGGTGTTGCAGTTGTACGTAGGTGTTCACTTACGAGATGAGCCGCTTGATCGTTTCACCATAAAAGAAAAGCTTATGTGGTAATCACTCCCCCTCCCACTTTTATTATTGTGCTATTTTAACATGATTTCATTAATCCTAGACGTGGTTACGATTTAATAGAGAAATTACTTCAAGCGTCCGGTATTTTTTGAGATTGGCATTCCGCTGTCTGTCGGAAGCCATGAGATTTTACCTTAGTCGATTCTTACGCTACCCGCACGATGAGTAAGGGTAGCAGAGTTTCTTCGCACGCCTTGAAAAAGATCGCAACGAAGATCCGTAGAGTATAAAATCGGATTCTCGTACAGATGTTCCAATCTAACAAAGACAAGATGATTATTTTTAAGTAGAAAAATAAAACACATAATTAAATTCATAACACAAGACTTACTTTATTCCACTCTTATTCCTATTCGCACACACACACATCTCTTCTCCTAACTTTTAAATACAGAAGGGACAGCCCAATGATGAATATACTTGTACTTCTTTATACATATAGGTAGTATTGTAGTAACTAGTTTACCTGTAAACTCCACGGACTGTTTTATTTCTTATGTATAGACGAAAGCTCAATTTATGTAACATTGAACTTTCGTGTTATATTTAATAGTGTATGAAAGCATTTTATACATATTTATTTAAAAAAAAAACTTGTGTTATTTATTTTGTTCTTATATAATTTGGATATTATATAAGCTCAATAAATAATGTTGTATTCTCCTACTTAATCGAGTTTCATTTTCAAGTTACGATTAAGTACCAAAATTATATGGCATATCGTATGCAAGAATAAAGTGGCTTCGTGGTAACGGAGTAAGTAACTTCCACTACCTTTGTTCCCTTGAGTGTTGTAAGCGGCAACTAAGGGAAAAGCTTTTAGTGGGATCCGTCACATTTTATCTGGATTTTGACTACTTCTATCATACGAGCTCAATATTAAAAAAAAATTATAGAAAAGTACGACCTAGGGAGTGGTAACTGTTCGGAACCTCCAAGAAAAAAGCCTATACCTTAAAGTCCGGCAGCGCACCTGCAGGTCCTTAGATATTGCTGTTCGCGAGGTCGATTGTAATGATTGTGATGTTGACTTTCATAAGAGCTTTAAATGAACCTAAATTGAATAAAAATGTTTTGACTTTGACTTTGATCTTTGGGAAGCAATTGGTTATGGACGCCCAGTTGGCTGCACTGAGCCTACGTGGGTAACATGTTTACAAATTTGACGACTTTAAAGACCTCATATTCCATAGACCATTACTAGGTCATAGACAAAATATGAAGTAAATAAGTATAAAAGTTTAATCACAAGATACTTTTTTAGTTTTTGTTATCTTACATCTGCAATACAAGGTGAGCTGAAGGTGCGTTACCAGCCTATAAGGATATTTAGGGAAGGAGAGAGAGGGGAGGAGCGGGGCCTGCGGTAATCTCACTCACCGTACGAAAAGCAGAAGCAGAAGATGCCTCTTCTTTATGCCGGTATTTCGAAAGGCCGTGTTAATACCGCCCAGCAATAGAAGCCGCCTACGTACAACGTGTTGGTGTTTCTTGGAAAGGCATTCGTCTAACATTTGACGCATACAGGTTGGTAAAGAACAAGCAAGAAAATATTAATGTTCAAAAAAAAAATTAATATCTAATAATTTTCAGACCTTCAGAATATGTTGTGCGATATTCTGTATTACAGAAGCGTGTCACCGTTATCCTTATCTGTACGATTTTCGAGTCATCTCATTCAAATTCCGTCAGGCGTACGTAAGCCGTCGTTCCGTTTGGCCTGAATACAACCCACAGTGCGTTTGCTTAAACGCGGTCTCTCCAGTGAAATACACGTCTGCTCCAATGGTTACATGTCCTGCGGTTTAGTGGCATACGTCTGTATATATTTATATATATATATATATATATATATATATATATATATATATATACGATTGCGATAGTACGAGCAGTGACACTCAAATAAACGAGTATATGAAATATTGTGTTTTGAATTCATATTTAGAGTTATTTTATACATCCAAAAAATGTTTTTATTAATTGGTTATCATGTTTTGATTAAACGAAACCAAGTCAAAAAACAAAACGATGTAGTTTTATTTGGGGACGATTTCACATGGAATTTTTGTGAAATTGTTTGTGCCATAGCGGATAAGGCTCCTGGCAGTGGCGCTCTAGCTTAGTAAAAGCTATTTATTCCACCCTTAACGATATTTCCTTTTAAACAATTATCCTTTCTGCACTTTGTCACGGGGTCATCGAGATTAAAATCATTATATAACCGGTAACAATTTGTGCTTATTCGAGAATCGCTTTTATATTTGTTATATTTGTGAAGCACAATACTCTCACAGTAGATTCACCCTACACTCGCGTGGACTGTTCACCCTTGATTTAAACCGGATTGAAGGTCATTGAACTGTGGGGGTGCGATTGTGTGCGATCTATCGGAGGGTCGGTTATAAAAGGGATGATAGATATTGTTAGTGTTTTTTTGCACTTGTCACATATCTAAATTTGAAAGATTCGGACTTAGAAAGGAAGGCTGTTTCAAATTGAGTCCTATATCTTACATTTTTGCATACATATGTGATATTAATAAATGAAAAGATACATTTTGATATTCAAAATCACATTGATTTCAATGTTCTGTAATGAGTATTTAAAACTGGTTCCAATATTTTTCAAACTTAAGTTGACTGCGTTTCATTTAATTATGAATTGAAGGAGCAGCCTTAGAATATCCGTTATCATTCTTGTCTTATTATTACGTCAGAGGCGACCAAGAGATAAGCCTTGAAAAATCACATGGAAATCTACAGGAGCTAACCTATCGTCGCTCTATCTCTCGGACAGATAATGATAATGATGGTGACATAAATAACAAAAGTAATATTAAATACCAACTTTTTTATTTTTATTTTTACGTGGTAGAGCCAAGCGGCGGCTTGTCGAAAGGGCTGGCTCGACCGGGTTGCTACCGCAGCCTCGCAGGATACTGGCGTGAAGTATCTTGTGTTTCTGCATTTCATTCGTTGAGAGAGTTAACCGGAGGTCCACTCAGTTTCCCCATCGCCCTCCGCATCCTCCCTCCCATCTCCCAAATACTCTTAAAGGCCGCCAACGTACCTGCAGTACATCTGGTATTGCAGATGTAAGTGGGCGACGGTAATCACAGATCAATTATCTGGGAGGGTTTTGGAGTCCCTTTCCGGCGTGCCACGCAGCTCCAGTGCGGATTGACGGGCTTCACATATCCTCGAAATAATATTTTTTATTATTTTCCAGATAATTACTTGTGGTAAATATTTTGTATTATAGAGCGCAAGTGACCTGGGTTCGATCCCCGGTGCCGGCACCACTAAAAATTGTTAATAGCAATTTCAAGTGCTGTATTTACCACGTGCTCGGCGAAGGAAAACATCGCGAGGAAACCTGCATTTCTGAGACATAATAAAAAAAATATATTTCGAGGATAAGTGGGGCCGCCTACCCGCAATGGAGCAGCGTGGCGGGCCATTCCCGGCTCCTACACCCTCTAAGATATCTAAGAAGGAGACATTTGGCCTTAGCCCAGCAGTGGGCAGTTACAGGCTGCTACTTATTACTTTTTTTATTCTACAAGTGTTTACATTAACCAACTAATCCAATGGAGAGATAATAAATAGCTTTATCTTAAAGCGATGTGTTTAAAATACGCCGTTGCAATTCGACGACTCTAATGTAATACCAAAATAAAATCCCGGGAGTAATGTATGCCGTCGATAGAGATCGCGATTGTGACTGGACGCCCGCAATTAGACCCAGTTTTTACGAGCCTCCGTCACGAAGGGTGCCGCCGACGTGTTGTCGTAAAATTACCACGATTACTGGGAATTCGGTTACATATAACATATGTAGTTATTATCATAATTCACGGCTCCGTGGCGTAGTGGCTAAGCGTTTAGCCGCAGCGCTGTGGGTCGCGGGTTGGATTCCCACACGGGACTAGTATTTTGTATGGACTACAATTAATAGTTTCCGGTCTGGGTGTTCGTCCATGTGCAATTCATATATGTAAACTGCGCGAAACCTACGCGACACAAGAGAAATTCCTACAGCGGAGGGTAACGTTTCTTAAAAACAAAAAAAAAACAAAAGAAATTGTTTCAGTAAATTTTGTATTTTAGTCGTTTTAAGATTATGAAGCGTTGGAAACTTTGTGTTATCCGTTTGCTCTACGAATGGTTATTAGTAAAAACGAGCGGTTTACTAAATTCATCGCGAATAAATTCGCCAGTTCTTCGCTTGGAGTTTTGAAGACGCGGGAATTCATGTATTTTTTTTGAGTTATAACAAAAAACGACATTCGATTCTATGTAACATCTAGAATCTTTGAACTTCTTTAGTATAGTTGGCCATATTTTTATAAGATTTTGTTAAAAAAAGTTTGTTATCTCAGTTAAAATACAATTTAATTGTATTGATTACATTTTGGATATTGTTGTTATTCAATTAAAATTTAATTTGTTATTCAATGTCTTTGTTACAATGAATATGTATAAAAAGATTTTTAATTATACAGCATTAAAATTAGCAATCCACCACTACCCCCAGCGATGTATGGGCAAACCTTGCAAGTAACGCATGCCGGCTTTTCCTGATGCTTTCCTGGAGAGACCTATGTTCAACAGTGGACTTGGATAGGCTGATGAATACACTATATACTATATTCGTTTTACTTTTTTTAAAAACTGAAATTGCTACTGTGGTTCGTTACCTTCCACAGTAGCAAATTCTCCTGCGGCCTGCAAGCAATTTACATACACAAATTGCTCATGGACAAACACCGAGACCCGAAACAATTATTTGTAATCCATACAAATACTAGACCCGTGCAGGAATCGAACCCGCGACCCACAGCGCAGCCGAGACGTCTAAACTATATGTTTCATAGTTGTAGTAACACATCACCTAACGTGAAATTATTTGCGTTCTATTACATTTTACGTTGAAAATGATAAATATTAAATAATACAAAACCCGCCAATGATAAAATAAACATTTATGTAAAGAAATTTTTCTACTACTTTACATTTAGCTTAACGGCTTGTAAATAGTTCACTGCAGGACATAAAGAAACATCCCAAAATTTCATTTTGCCATGTTTCGCAATGCATGGCAAGAAGATTGGCAATCGCAGTACCATACACCTGCCACCACAGACACTGCTGTCCGTCATCTGGTGTTTTTCGAAACGGTTATCCCGCCATCTGTGAGTAGCCATTACGGTGTTCAAGACTTTTCCTTAGTCCGGCAATGCACCTGCAGCACCTCTGGTGTTGCAGATGTACGTGGGCGACGGTAATCACTTACCATCAGCTGAATCGCTTGTTCGTTTGCCGCCTTTCCCATAAAAAAAAAAACAATAATTAAGCCCGCGCCGCATGGAGATCTTGCTGACTCACCAGTGTGGGCACAGATGTGTCACACCGTCCCCTTACCAGGTTGGAGATTGCATCTTAAATATGATCATTGTTTGACAATAGAAAATCGATAATGCTACAGATTAGCCCATTCTACATATAACATCTTACAACAATACATTTAAACTTCATAATTTATTTCCATTTATCGCATTATCTAAATTACAAAGCAAAGCGAACGAACAATAATTTTAACGAAACATTTGAAACGGTAACCCACAAAGGGCCCGAGCGAGCCACGATCGGGAGATATCGGTCTAAGATGCTACTGTCGCTGTCTAAATTGTCTCTGTACTCCTCAGTGTTTTCATTGTCTTAACAAAAGAGGATTTCGTATGGTGAGACGTATGCAGCTGGCGTTCACTTTATAATTTTATTTATATAAATTATTATAAGTAAATATATTTAAATTATATACTTTTATTCTATTTATTCCAATGATTTAATTAAATAAAGTGTTCTTCGATATCAGAAACATACATTTCGCTCGTTAGACCTAATTTTGAGGATTCCGTATGGAACCCTATTACTATCCCTACCCCGTCCATTCGTCCGTCCTACTTTCAAAGAGCTGTATCTATCGAACCGGAATAGGAAGTAGGTTAAAATTTCCGTAGAATATTGTAGCGGATATCTTAACTAATAACAAAATAATAGTAGAAGAAAGAAAGTAATTGGGGGGACATAAACAGCAGCGTAGTTGTAGTTGAAGCGTGGTAGAGCCAAGCGGCGGCTTTAGCTGCTGCTCGAATGGGCCGGCTCGACCTGGTTGGTACCACAGCCTCGTAGAATACCGGCGTGATGTAGAGACATCTTGTGCTTTTGCGTTTCGTTTTGGTAAGTGAGATAACCGGAGGCCTACACCCCTTCCCATCCTCCTCCTCTTCCTCTCTCCCGTCTCCCAAATATCGTTATAGGCCGGCAACGCACCTGCAGCACCTACGGTGTTGCAGTTGTATGTGGGCGATGGTAATTACTTACCATCAGTTGAACCGCTTGCTCGTTTGCCGCCTTTTCAAAAAAAAAAAAAACAAAAAGTAGATTTATGTATTAAACAAAAGACTGTGTTTTTAAAGTTTTTTCCTTTTTGCTCTATCGTGAAAACAGGAATACATACAAGCGTTACACTTGGTGTGATTATAGTGCAAACTCTAAAGTACAATATCAAATATTCTAAACCGGCCAAGTGTGAGTCAGGTTCGCGTCGTATGAAAGTGAATGATACTGTTCTTAAGTATCTGTGTTGGTACAATATACATTCTTTTACTTCCACCTTCCATTCTAAAATAACTGAACTCCTTTTTAAAATCAGGCATGCACTTTTTCATTACGGCGAGCAGGAGGATTGGTGAGCGCAGTTCAAAAACCCTTACAATAGCGATACTGCTACTCCTCACTAAACTGTTTTATTTGTGTTCGTTATAGACAGATGAATTATTCGCCATTATTATATATTACATTTATTAGCACATCATTAATAAAACGATAATATGCTTATAGAAATATATCATACTAGTACATTCCTTTGTTAAATGAACTCCACAATACACAGATACCAAATACAATTGAAGTGAAGTCTGTTCTTTGACAGTTAGTTCATCGCATACGACCATCTTGGGAATAGTAAGTTAAGCGCCTCAGCTAAAATTGTAACTCCCCTATGTGTATGTGGACGCTTTATCTCTCACTCACATGTGTGAACATTTATGTGCTTATACACATATATATATATATATATAAATATATGTATATTTAGATTACGTTAATGTTTTTTAAATATATTGTTTACATAGAAATTCGATCTACGATACTTAACTGTTTTATAATGTATTCATCAAATATGATACCATATCTATACATTCATACCTAATATATATAAATTCTTTCACCATTTATTTTATTTTATACCCACTTTTCACAAGAGCGTATTTAGACGACATTGATGGTAAGTATGTCACCGTTTATATGTCCAAACAATCGACAAATATTGTAAAAAGGTTTCGCCAAACTCATTTGTACGAGCCCTCAGCGTAAAGGATCAAACTAGGGTTCTCCTGACTCGCAGGCAGTTCCTCTAATTATCCGACTATGATAACCGGCTTACTTGATAACTTGATTTATATACGATCTCGTTCAATGTGTCCGGCTAAGAGCAATGATCCGATACTAAAGATTGCGGGTGATTTACGTGATGACTAAAAAATTAGATTAAAGTACGTATCTAACACCTTTCCCAATGAATTTCCTCTCACGGAGAAGAAATAGACAAAAGAGAAACCGCGGTTGTACTTCATTTTGACATGTTTTTGTATGTTTATATTACACATACGTTATAAAATTACACAAAGAACGATAGTGCAACTAAAGCATGGTCTGCGATACAGTAAAATTAAAAACAACTAAGAAGTAAAGCAAAGATGCTGCATGTAGACCGGAGCTGAACAATTATCATCAAAATTAGGCAATTAATCAAAAGCTGATGGCGTACTCATAGTAGCAAGAGCAGATTTGCCCTTTGTAACATCAGTCACCAGCAAAACATTGATATCTTAAGTCTTCGATAAATGATTCAATAATTCCCGATGAGTTGTAACAAAAGAGATTATATTGCTGTGGTATTTTAAGTGAAATGTTCTGTACATTTATGTGACAATACTAGAAATGTTCCATACATATATGTTACATTGTCAGAAACTAAATTTTGATTGCCTATTTTGATATAATGCAAGGCTATAAGGTATTGAATGTAGTATAGCTTGCGTATCTAACCTTTGACACATAACCTGAGTTCAAACAGAATTACAAATTATTAATTTGTCGGATCTAGTTGCATTGTACTGAGTACCGTTTCCCAGAACACTGGACCTTCTCAGAGAAGAATCAACAAGAAACTGTAGAGTATTTTTTTTAAATACCATGTTACAGTGTCATCTAGAAGCTCGGTTTGATGAAAATCATTTATATTTTAGAATATTCTATTAGCACAGTTTTTCAGCTTCAGAAATCCGCATTATATAAAAAAAAACATTGTTATATATATATATTAAGCGATCGGTATAAGAACGTGGCAGAAAGACGCATCAAGAGCATAGAAAAGTTGTGTCATAAAAATAGCTTTAAAGTTTATTACCTCAACAAACTTCCAGTCTGACATAAGGATAATCACTTTAATCCGTTTCGTGATAGCAGATAGAAGTATTAGAACAGACCGTTTGTAGCCTTTTGGGGAAAGTTAATAGCGTAGAAATACAAAGGACCGTGATTGAACCAGAAAAGGAACGGTGACATTATAATGCTATTGGACGCCGGAGCCTACTTACTTGGAAGCCATTTGCCGTCATTATACCAACGACGTTGTTAGCACGATGTTTTTGTTTAGCAATTTGCTTGGAGTTCGGCGTCAGTGGGACGAATGAAGATTTCATTTGAAATCACACGGCCGGTAAGGAATGTCTTGGTTCATATCTACTAAATGTCTGACTTCGCGCATCGACTGCGCTGATGGACCATGCACTCAACGGACAGCTCAATTGCTTACCGAGTCGAGATCAGGATTGTAATCTCGAGGTATTAATGTAGATACAGTTTGAGCTTTGATATTTTTTTGCAAATGTATTTCTACGTTCACCTGATGTAAGTGATTAACGTCGCCCACGTACATCTGCTACAGCGGAGGTGGTGCAGGTGCGTTGTCGGCCTTTAAGTGTATTTGGGAGATGGGACGGAGGATTTTTTTTGAGATGTATGTATGTGTGTATATATTCACGCCTTGTTGCCAACGGGGTAGGCAGAGACGATCTTCTTCCACTTGCTACGGTCCTGACATACGTCTCTCGCTTCTCCCACTTTCATCAATCTTCGCACGCATACTCGTTGGTTTAGAGTACTTTTGACGTGGCCTTTTTTCAGAACGTCTCCGATTTGATATGTTTGCCTAAGTCTTCCTCTCTCTACTCTACCATTCGACTCTACCATTTACACTCGCCTCATATATTTGTTTCGTCAACCTACTTTCGTTCATCCTCTCCACATGTCCAAACCAGCTTAGCATCCCTTTCTTATTTCGTGTCACTACATCATCTTTCACGCCACAACGCTCTCTGATCACATTATTTCGAACCCTGTCAGTTATCTTCACATCAATCATCTTCCTAACGCTCTCATTTCTACTGCATTTATCCTGCTTTCATGCCTCTTCTGCCATACCCAGCTTTCGCTTCCACATGTTAGTGTTGATACCAATACCCCTCTATGCACAGCCAAACGAGCTTCTAAATACTTATATACTTGATTTTATTATACGTGGATACAGAATTGATTGAATTCCTCATTCAGAGTGCGCGTATATCATTCACAAGGTCTAGCGTACCGAGGGTACAAAGTACAATTCGCAGAGTTAGGCGTAGGCGTAGACAGAGGTACCTCTGAGTAATCGACGACGATTCGGCGCCAACTGTGCTGACGCCTGTGACATCATAGTATGGATTGTTATGAAGCAGGTAAACAGATATACAATCGATAAGAATAAACGAAACTTATGAAACAAACATATCTGAAACATAAAAGGAGTACATGAGTTGTTTAAGAATAATAAAGTAAAAGGTATTGTATGGAGTCTGGTAAAATGTTTTCGTGTTTTTGTTTAATGTTCTTTCAAAGTAAAGTGGCAGGCTGTAAGTAGCTACTGCGAGGAAAAATGCCTCCTTTTAAAAAGTCTTAGACGGTTTTGGAGCCGGAAGGGCCCGCCATGCTGCCCCAGTGCAGGTTGGCGGGCGTCACATGTTTATATTTTTTTATCATTTCTCAGACATGCAGATTTCCTCACGATGTTTTCCTTGACCGCTGAGCACGTGTAAATACATCACTAAAATTGCTTAACAATTTTAGCGGTGCCTGCACCGAGGATTGAACCCAGGTCACTCGCGATCTATGAAACTAAAGCGTGCCCTGACCACTAGCCTACCTCGGCTCTTATGTTCTTTATTATTTAATTATTCAGACGAGCATGTTCGCTTAGTAATAAGTTATTCCGGTTTGAAAGGTATAGAACCAGCCACTAAAATTACAGGCCATGACGCATTCCATCTCACTCTACTGGGGCTTTTAACGCATCTGTAAGCTTCTACGATTGAAGTTGTTTTCAGGTGGGCAAACAACAGAGGGCCATGGGCTGCAGTGGCCACTTAAGGTCAGGTGACCTGTTAGCTCATTTATTCCTCATTCGATATAAAGTGGAAACAGAACGATAAGTCTTGTTTGTTTCTATCAAAAATATAGTTTCTAATGGCCCGTAGGGCACAGTCTCTTATACCGTAGACACCTACATCAATCCCCGATTAAGAATCAAAATGCAAATGCGTACCATAAGAATTAAGATGAACTGATTTCCTTTTTTATAAGTGTCCTAGAAACGTGTAGTGGCCCTTTCAAATCTGCCAAACCAACAAAATTAAGATGGTAACGGCCAACGGAATCCAGGTTGCGTCACTTCTGTGATATGTTTGAAATCGTACAGAATAATAAATATAATATCCAAATAAAATTAACGAAAACACACCTCTGAGTTTCGTGCCGGCACTTATATTCTTCAGAAGAATGAAGTAGTCTTTAAGAAATTTTCTTTGACCTTGGCGATTAATGAATCTGTTATACCACTTTTGATAGTAAGTGCTGTGCCATCATTCATGCTCGAACTCTGCAATGGAAAGTTCTGCGGAGCATCGCGCTGGGCCGGCGTCACGAGTCGGCAGTATGTTTCGTTTGCCTTATAACATCATTTTTATCTTCCTTTTTTAGAAAAATAAAACGTTACCTCCCTCTGTGGTAATATCTCTTTTCCTTGGCGGCAGAATAGGTCAATGCTCATTGAATTAGACCAATATGGACGAACTCATGTGGTTTCTACCATCTTAAAAATTCCTTCTACTTACTATATCTTTTGTTGGCAAAGTATTTTTTGATTTATTGTATTTTACGCGAGAACTATACATTTTAAATGAACATATTATTATCGGATTTCATCGCGTTTAATTATTCCCGACGTTTCGATTGCTTTACAGCAGCCGTGGGAAATATAAAAACATAGTTAAACAAAAAAATCGTATATAATAAACTTAAATTTCAAAAACTACTTTTGTAGAACAAGTAGATGCGTGATTTATATTAAAATTTTTCTCGAATTTTCAAATAAATCACTTTTTTCTCGAAATCATGGATCAAATAACTTGAAATTTCAACTTACTTAGTTAGTTATTTAGTTATACAGTAGTATCGTTTCGTTCGGCTTAAAAGAGCGCCGAAACTGCACTGTGCACGTCGTAGGAACAGACTTATCGAATTAAGACTACGTTTGTAATGGGACTTGACGCTACTTGTGAAAGCGTTAACATCTTTTTTAAAGTTCTTTTTAAACAGCCTTAGAAATGTACAATGTGGATTCATGTACAGAAAAGTTGAATATGTAGAAGAATTATTGAATTTAAATGGTAATAAATGTATTAAAAAAAATCGGCCAAGTGGGAGAAATACGATAAATCTGTTACGAAAAAAAAATGTGATTTATTACATTCGTATCGTGATTATTAATTTTACTATTATTATTTAAAAAAATGTGTTTTCTTACATTCGTATCGTGATTATTAATTTTACTATTATTATTTAAAAAAATGTGTTTTCTTAAATTCGTATTGTGATTATTTTGCCTGACACACAATTGCCTGCTTTTAATTATTTGTTTTACTTTTGAGTTTACACTATAATCCTTCTCAATAGATACAAACACGAGTTGTGTTGTGCCTGCAGCACGAGTGGGACGGCTTGGCTGAGGCAGCGAACAACTTCAATCGGAGGAGGTTGCTTCACAGCCTGTGACTATACTGGCTCATGATAACTTTTAAACAGGACCTTGACAGTGGTTGACATAGATAATTAACGGTAGAAATAGGTGGATAGGTAGTCG
This sequence comes from Bhutanitis thaidina, assembly GCA_029286595.1. NCBI lineage: Eukaryota > Metazoa > Arthropoda > Insecta > Lepidoptera > Papilionidae > Bhutanitis > Bhutanitis thaidina. The sequence goes on from JAGSMS010000022.1 coordinate 1,738,282, forward strand.
ATTCCTAAGCAGAAAAGTAACTGTCATTAATGTTAAATTGGCACCATGATCCTGCTATGTTCCACATGGTACTTGAAAGAACCGCAGACGAATTTATTCATCTTACATCATACATACATTTCAGCTCTCAAAGGTGACCATTCAGTTGCATCTTGATTTGTGGTTGATGATGCATGCAGATTATTGGGCACTGGGCGAACTTTCCATCAGGTGAACTGTGCGTTCCTTATCGGAATGCGCCTGTACATATGAAGTGAAATTAATGCTCTCATAAGTCATCTTCGTTGAGGCAACATCTACAGTTCGATACCTAATTTAAAACGTTATTATCTACGACAACAAGAGCCGTGGTAGCCTAGTGGTCAGGACGGTCACTTTAGTATCATAGAGCGCGAGTGAATTGGGTTCGATCCCCGGTGCCGGCACCACTAAAATTGTTATTAAAAATTTTAAGTGCTGTATTTACCACGTGCTCAACGGTAAAGGAAAACATCGTGAGGAAACCTACATGTCTGAGAAATAATAAAAATATTATTTCGAGGATATGTGAAGCTCGCCAACCCGCATTGGAGCAGCGTGGCGGGCCCTTCCCGGCTCCTAAACCCTCTCTGATAGTAGTATTTGAGAAGGAGGCCTTTACCCAGCAGTGGGCACTTACAGGCTGTTACTTTACTTTTTACTTTACTACGACAAAACACACTTAGCATAATTACCTCGACACTCACTCACTACATCCAATACCTTATCGCTTAAAATATCATTAAGTTTCAAACAATTGGAATTCTACTGTTACCAGTATCGTTTGTGGTCAAAATTCGATAATTTTTACGTGAACTCTGTCAGGGAAGAGTGGGAAAGTGCAAAAAGGAAATATTTAATATGGAAAAATGAGGAAAGTTTACTTTATTTTATTTCTCTTTACTTTATTTTGTTTAGTTTATTTTGTCCACATAATTCCATTTCTCTCCTTTTATAATAAACCCTAAAAAAAAAGAAAGCACAATTTTTCTATGTTCACGTATTAATATAGCGATGAGTCAAGTCAGGGCATATATGAGGGTCAGGGAACATTTTATGAGATACAATCTATAGTCAATGTCTCTATGCATATGAAATGACTTTTAAAAATTAGGGGAACGGGACAATTACATCGCGGCATGCAAGTAAGATGTTTGCGGAGGCAACTTGGCACGAATATATTGACTAAATAATTATTTTGTTCGCATTGTGAATACAGTGGGGTTGGGGTGTTAAAAATCTGCCACCAATTTTCTTCCCGTGAGTGACGTTAGCGGCGACTTAGGGAATAATCTAAAAAAATTGTTATCAATCTCCTGTAGCAAAACTGATGAGGAGACTCGAAACCCGTCGTGTTCGATTACACCGGGAGTTATTTATACCAAATAGCGCATCTGTAGCTCCTCTGGTGTTGTGGATGTTCGTGGGCGTCGGTGATCACTTACCATCAGGTGAGCCGCACGCTCGTTTGCCCCCTTCTTCTATAAAAAAAAAAAAATGGTATTCGATAATTATATTAAATTATGTAGTACTAATACATACGTATGTATATATGTGAATATGCATATATGTATATAGTGATACAACATAGCCGGAAAGTTCAAGTTTATGTGAAATTAATTGACCGATAACAGCAATTTAGGTCATGTTGTGCATGGTGCTCTGTGTCGTTAACGTTCTAAATTGTTGGCACGTAGCACATTGTAGAGACTCAATATTCTTTGTCAGAATTATATTATATACGCTGTGCAGCCATTGTATAGAAATTTCATGAGATAATTAGACAGTTAAGTTTTCAGTTAATTTTGTTTGTGTATTTGATTTAATTTTATCGAAAAAAAAAACCTATATTTCTATTTGAAATTAAACTATTATTTCCCTTGATTAAATAAAAATATTTTTATATTCCCTTGATTGTAACGCAAACGAAACGTCGGGAATATAAAAATAAAATAAAACGTGATAAAATTAATAAGAAAACAAGCGTTTCATTTCAAATGTGTAGTGTTCGCGTAAATACAAGAAATCTCTATATTTTTATGTTAGAATAGATCAATTATTACTGGCGATGTGGTATTGGTGTAAAATTTGGAGACCCCGTTTCTTCCTTTGGGTGCCATGAGAGGTGATTAAGGGAAAATGAGAGTGATGATTATGTAAAATCTTATGGGAGAAGCTAATTTCCTGCAGTGAAATATTTACAGGCTATTAAGGCAGGGTAGGGTTAGATAAAAAATTTGGGTGTTGGACGGAATATGTATCTCAATTATCTGAAGGTACCGGAAATGTGTTCACTAATCAGCTTTTCAAGCAAACCTTCTTAGAGATGTGCCAATTGTTGGGGGTGCTTTCTTGTAGAAGTTCAGCAGTGGCTTTAAATAAGTCAACCACAAAAAAACAGAAATCGAACTGAACATGAGTATTCGAGTTTAAGGCTATACACACAGATGCATTAGGTGCTTAAAAGTTGGTGCAAATTCAAGATTGCGCTCCGCTCCCTGTCCGCAGCGTGGTGCCGTTCATTTTGCGAGGAAGGCAAGCAGCCCTTATAATAAATATCTGTGTTTAAACAATCGTGAACATGCTATACGCCGGTATTCAGCGAGGCAGTGGAACCACCGCGGTCGGGCAGGCCTATTCGAGAAGCTGCAAAAGTCGCCGATTTACTTTGCTCCGTACTTACGGGGATAATAAGTACTTCCAAATCAATACTCAAGTGATAGCAGATGAACTATTTGTATTTAGTTTGATAATATGAATAGATTAACAGAGATATAAACTCCATAAACGTATATGTATATATATATATAAAAATAAATAAGACAATTTTTTTTAAAACTATATATTAAACATTCAATAAAAAATATAAGCGGCAGTTGCACATTAAAGTGACCTGTATAGGCCGTCAGACTCTCTTTTTCCAGCAACTTTATATGTAGAAGATAACAATAGTAGTATATATTTTTATATCTCTACAATACAGAAAGGTTCATAATAATTATGTCGTCGCGCTACGCTGCTACGAGAAACGTAACGTGTGCTACAAGGAATTGGGCTTTCGTAGAATCGTAGCAATGTAATATTAAGAATAGTGTTTATAAATATTGTTTAATACATTTTTATTATTAATGAAAAATTATTGTACATGTATTTATGTAATATGTATTACTTATGTTTATATAAATGCTGGTTGTAAAATAATTTTTCAACATAGGTGTCGTAAAATTTGACAGAGATTTTTTTTGTAATGGTATCTAATAGTTGGTGGATATATTATCTTATTAAAAATACACATACCTATGACGTCATCATCGTCTAAAGTGCTGCATTTAGAAATGCGTCTCGTGTTCGATTCCCCAGCGGGACAAGTATTTGCATAGGCAATAATTTTTCCAAGCCTGGGTGTTTGTCTATATGCAAATTATGTATGCCGACTGCCTCCGTAATACAGAAGAAATTTTTACATCTTAAAAATAATCATTCGATCCAATCGGTAAATCACACAACACCAACACCAACAATGTTTAGATAAAAAATCCTTATAAGACAAGTAAACATTGTTTTAACACGAAAAATAAACAGTAAAAATGAGTGATTATTTTCCCTAAAGTTTAATAAGCACTTGAGCGTAAACTCCGTTAAAAAAGGGTCCTGAAAATATTCCTAATAAAGTGAGCAAACTGTTAAGCTTTTGTTGAGCCTTTCTTGTTTCATCCAGGTCACGTAGCATGTTTATATTTTATGTAACATAATTTAATTTTGAAAATATTAACACGGTTTAATTTTACAACAAAAAACTTATTAATCTGATCAGAGCGTGACGAACGGAAGTGAAATTGCCTAAAGTTCAGTTTACAATATGACATTAATTTTATTTTGTAAAATAACGTAGATTTATAATTCTTAACATTCATTGAAATATTACAATCATATTGACGGAGCCGTAGGTTTTAAATTCTACTTAAAGTCCTTAATAGGATAGTTTTAATTAGGGTTGTGGTATCAGTGAATGTTAGATGTAAGCATCTGCCAACCCCTTTTTCCCTGAGTATCATAAGAGACGATTCAGAGAAAACTGCAGTCATATTTCGACAATTATGATAACTTTGAACTAACACTAAGAATTTGTCATTTGCGCAAAATATACTTGCTACTATATATTCTTCTTCATCGTCGGGCTATTTCATTCTATGTCTGAACATAGGTAACGCCAAGAAAGTTGAAATTCTAAGAAGATTTGGTCATACGTACGTACGCAGGGTATGCGCAATATTTACCTTTGCCTTCTCGTTAACCATTAAAGGTGAAGCTCTATGAAAAGACAAAAGACTGTTAGGACGACTGTTTACTTTACTACGCTTATCATCGAGATGAGGTTTTCATTGAAACTAGATTTTTTTAAATAGTACCTGATGGTAAGTGATTACCGTCACCTACGTACATTTGCAACACCAGAGGAGCTACAGGTACATTGCCAGCCTTGAAGGATATTTGGTAGATGGAAGGGAGGATGAGGAGGGGGAAAGGGGAAAAGGAGAGGACCTTCGGTTACCTCCCTCAACGAACGAAACGCACAAGCACTACTTCACGCCCGTATTTTGCCGAGCCCGTGCATTCAAGCAGCAACTAAAGCCGCAGCTCGGCTCTACCAATTCTTAGCATAGTTTTTGTATAGATATACAGTCCGTATTAAATAAATTTAAAATACCTTGGATACTTTTTAGAAACTTATTAATTAAATAGGGCTCCCAAAAGTAAAACGAATAAAATAAATAAAAATACAAAGCGAAAGTCAGTACGCTTTTTAATACAAAGTAATCTAAAGTAGGAAATGTCCGCAACTCGTAAATTTTCAATTTTGGAACAAGCCACGAAATATTCTTTACGATCCCTTCTACGTTCCTTTTTGCTATATTTTTTCTAAACAGCCATTAAGAGACGCGCGAAAATCATCCGAACTGACGCTAGCAGGGTTGTGTTAGGGACGAGATGGGGTGCGGATAAAGAGGAGGGGACGAGGCACATCCCTTCTCTATTTTCGGAGCCTAAATTATAGTCCGACCAAACATTGAAGGCCTTTTTACCGAATTTCGCGTTTCGCTTTACGACTGCCTCCTAAGCATCGGTTGGATAAATTATTCAGAAAGAACTTTTTCGGACGTAACGCCTGATGTGGGTAGAAGCTTGATTTTAATACATGAAAGAAAGTATAAAAATAACCTCCGCCACTAATTGTTATTTTAACGGACCATGAAATGGAAATAAAAATAAAAATAATAACAAATTAATACATAATGATTTCCAGTGTCTACGCGAACACTACACATTTTAAATGAAACTATTATTTATGAATTAAATCGCATTTAATTATGTTTTTTTTTATTTTCACTACGTTTCGATTGCTTTACAGCAGCCGCGGTCGCGGCAGAACTGACTGGTCATGAAAAATTTATTACTCATTTCAATTTTAATACAGTCTTATATACGTCAATAAAAATAATTAATGATGAATGTATTAATTTTTAAGAAAAAATAGTATAGTAAAGTAATGGATACAAATTCCTGACAAGATTTCGATATCTTTGATAAGAATAATGTGTCATTTCAAATTTTAAATGTTTAACCGCTATCATACATCATAAAGGAGATAGAAAATCATAGAGAGAGAGAGTAAATTTTGAAAGCTTTGAGATGTAAACGCTATCTAAGTATGTTAACAATATAATTCCACACATAGGATATCGCGGGACAAGAAATTCGTAATAATCAACAGCGTCGCACAAAGCGAATTTACTCGCGTAGCTAAATATCTCTATGCGAGGGAGAGGGAAAGGGAGGCTTATATCAAGATCCGAGACTCCCCTATAGCGAGCGCTATGAAGGGACTCGGAGGGAATTTTAGGTTAGTGGACATGTAGGCATATAGACGACAACACGGCAAATTTGTTGCCTAATTTAGTTCGTGTCGTCTTGTGTTTCTTTTGTGCGTGGAGTATTCGTTAGTCGTTGTCGCGTGCAAATTATATAAGTTAATATATAAGTGCTTTTGGTGTTGCTAGTTAAGTTAAGGCGGATTCGCTTCCGTCGCCGATCTACAATTGAAAGCGCGCGAAAATCGTGTTAACCACCGTTAAGTTCACCGATTTCCATGTGAATAAAAAAATATAATATATAGATATATATATAAAAAAAAAGAGAGTGTGCACCCCATCTGTTTGTAAACAGTACCGCGTGCGCTCTTGAATATGTAAACATTCCCCAACTATACGTATTTGATTTTACTGTTCGGCCATTTTATTAAGTTGTAAGTGTTAGAACGTAAAAATAACGTACACATTCTAGTGCCAACATTAAATGTTAGATTAGTAAATATTCAAATTGTGTAAGTAAACGTTGTGTGGATTGTGTTAATAGGGTGTGCATAGAGACGAAACGCGGGTCACCGAATGGCTTGTTTATAGCGTAGCACGTGTGAAACGTTGAGTGAAATACACGAGGTCTATTTGCCGCCAACCTCTATAAAGATCGATAGCATTACGCATTTTGGGGAGAGTGTCGAGACACCAACACAAACACAAAACACGCACACTCTCTCAGTCCCCCTTCTACGCCCTCTGGAAGTAAACAGTCCGTGAAAGCTTTAAAACAAACCGAATTTATAGCGTAAGAAAACGTAGTACAAATATCTTCTGTGATTAGACATTTTTTGTGTCCGAAAGTCTGTGTTCTGTGATAGATAGACATGTTAGTGGGTTCGAGTCTGTGCAACCCGGGCGTGCTGTTCCCCGGGTTCGTGCACAACCAGTTCATTATAACGAACCAGTCGAGTCAAGGTTCGGCGGTGAGCTCGAGCCCGGCCACTCCAGTTCACAATGCTTCCGAAGACAAGCGTTCTCCTCCTCAAACGCCTTCAGAACAAACGGGAGCGCCGCCTGGAGCCGGCAAGGATGCAGTCAAGCTCTTCATTGGGCAGATTCCGAGACACCTCGAGGAGAAGGATCTCCGGCCATTGTTCGAGGAGTACGGAAAGATTTACGAGCTGACCGTACTCAAAGATAAGCACACCGGGATGCATAAAGGTAACGATGAATTTACTAAGCGTAAATAATTTTCGTGAAAAGCCTTTTTCGAAATTTGTTTACAAATGTTTCGTCTACCAATTTAATAATATTTGGAAAGTCAATAAAGAATAAGTTTCAATAAAATAAAGCAAACTTCGCCTTACTTTCTTATTTGTTTTCGTTTGTAGACTGAATAAATTGTTTACGATATTTGGTGCATATTTTTACTTTAATAAATAAAATTTTAACTGTTAATAAAATATTAGCGACATTATCAGGAAGGTGGCGAAAAAGAAAAATTCATTCGGCAATACACTATGACTTTACTATAACCTTTCCAACAAAAGCTTACATGACATACATCTGAGATTGACCTAAACTCAACACAATGAGTAGACGGTCTGATGATTGCAATGAAAATGTCCCATATATTAAAACAAAGTAATCACCACTGTGGGAAATCTCTCTCAAATATTTGAGAGAAGGCCTCTGTGTCCCAGCTGTGGGCAGCTGCTAATTTTAATTTCGCAACCGGGTTGGTGAGCATAGAGCCAGTGCAGTCGCTCTATTAATGTTACTCCCTATCATTGCTTTGTGGGACTTGGGGTTTGGGATGTTTGAATGGGTTTTTCGCCATCAGTCGTTCACCAGAGCCTCGTTCGTTACTTTACCACGAGACTCTGCAGATTATTCCCTTAACTCTTAATTGTGCCAAATTCTTGTTTTATTGAAAATTACGGATTTCCATTAAAAAAAATCTCATTAAATATTGCGAAATAAATAAAGAAGGCCAGTGTTTTCAAAACTGTCAGGAAATATTTCAACGAAGTTTTCTATTTTTTGTGACTTCTCATCCAATGTCGTTAAGGAAATGTCGGGAAGTCCAATTTTTATTGGCCCTGGCGGCCTATTTGCTGAATAAATGAATTAAATTGAATTAATACGTTTCTTTTTTTGGGCATTGTGTGAACGTCTGCCCGCTGACGTTTCTTCTGTTCTCTGTGATCTTTTTTCTATCACTTAATTTAATAGTGCATTACAATGGAACTCTCTGTAATAATTGGATAGTAATTAACAGAATTAAATCACAATACCACTGCACAACATCAAGATACTGTAAGCATGTTCTGCGTTGATCGGACCAAAACTTAATAAATAAAAGCTGAAGGTAGCCCAAGTTGACTATGACATCTGAACGTCTAACACCTCGGTCCCTCCGTGACCTCAGCTGGTCTAAAGCAATCGAAACGTCTGGAATATGAAAACATAATTGAACGCATTTCAAAAGTGTAATTATATTACTTTTACATACGTCATTAACTAGGTTCTATTCAAGTTACTCATCACATTTAAATAACCTCACCCCCCTGGTAAGGTTATCTCCGCTATACCACTAACCATTTCACAACATATCTTTATTCTATAAAATTACACATTGTTATTTTTTAACATAGTTTCGTTTACCCATAGCATGGTTAAACCAATAAACGAAACCATGTCTTGGATGTGACCAAAAATACGTTGTTATAGAGGAATAACTTAACACGGAGTTGCTGTGAAATATTTTATGGTTTCCGCTATACAATAAGGTCCCTGTGTCTTGAATAGGAGGTTTATCAATCACTACTATGTTGTGTATAAAGACGCCAATAGTTTCCCGAACTATCTGGCACGAGCATTGTACGAATAGGAGAAATAGGAGCGCACTTGATTTTGTCCCACGGGTCCTGGGTTCGAATCCTAACCCAAGCCGATATTTGTGTAACACTGCGCCTGATGCTCCTTCTCCGATCTTATCGCATAAGCGTTACATCAGTAAACATGTGTGAGCGCCTCTGTGTTTGCGCGTTCAATAGCGCCTCTAATATTTTTTATTTATTTTCACCAATGAAAGAACAAAAAGACGAACTTAATGCCAAGAGGCTTTGTCTACCAATCTATCATTAGGTTGAATAGAGAAGATAACTTCAAACGTGGACTAAATATTATGTTTATATGTCATACATAATACAAAAGAAATCGTCATATTTTACATTTCAGTATTAATAACCGTAATATCTCTGGTTTCGGGAGCTTCTAAAGTTAATAGTAAGATTAATAGTAAGATTGCTCCTCGGTACCTGTACGTCTGCGTGTCTTAGAAATAACAAAAAAATTATTTTGAGACACGTGAAGTGCAAAGCGGCGACACTTCCTCCAAAGATCTTTCAAAAATAGGCAAGAAGTTTTTGCTCAATACTGGAATATATATAAGCGGCTTTTGTTTCTTGACCACTAGTTTTAGGAAGCTCAATGTTGCAAAGCCAGCTATGGAAAGAATTATCTCTCATGTTTCTCTATGCAATAGATATCAAAAATCAAATATATCCGCAGCTCAACTAGAGCAACCGACATAGCCGTAACCTTTAGCTGCAGTGGTCCAATAGGTGACAACCTCGTGCTGGCAAACGCAGCTCAGGACCACCTGCATAATGTTGCTGGAAGTCTATGGATGCAGGTGGCTTAGGGCCGTGCTTCGTGGCAATCTTTGGGGAAGGTATGTTCAGTAGTGGACTTGCGATAGGCTGTAACCGCGGTGATGTATTCTATTACCTCATTTCATAAGCGAAATGTCAAAAGGTGATGTAGGCGAGGTTCTTCACTCTCATAAGGAGGATTTCCGATAATCGCCTCACTCAGCAAGTGGATTGGCCATCTCAGTACCAGATACCCTGCAACTTAGACCCTGCACCACCCGTCATCGGTCTACTTAACTATGTTCTGGTAAAATTCGAGATGGCTATGGAAGGATGGGGGAGACACAGAACCTTTAGGTGGAAACAATTGCAATAACTCATTACTATATAATTATAAAATATAGCATTTCATTTATGACGTAATTGGTAGTAATGCTAAATTTTTTTTAAAAAAATAAAAACGTTTTACATTAGCATACAAGACAGTAGTAAAATATTATTAATGAAATTAGAACCATGGAAAAATATTATTAGGAAAGTTTATGAGAGTCGGTTTAAACAATTAAAGACTGTTTTAACGACTTGTGTACCGAGAGCTATCATCGTACCCCTTTATGGCTCTTGAATATGGATGTCTTAATATGGGGTGTTTTTAACAAGGACCTTCGAAAATGATCTTATAATTTAAGGCGATTATTTTGTATCTGTATTATTAGTTCATTTCTAACACAGTGGGATGCCGAGCGGTCAATTGTTCCATTAAACTTAACGCTTCTTGATATCTTTTATTGTTTATTATTATTATGTTATAATGCTACAATTAAATGGGTAGGTTTTTATTTAAAAAAATAAAACGAACATAAAACATATCAATAAAAAGTAGCAACCTTTGAGTGCCCTCAGCTGGGCAAAGGGCTCCTCTCAAATACGAGTATCAGAGAGGTTTTTGGAGTCGGGAAGGGCCCGCCACTCTGTTCCATTGCGGCAGCCTCACATATCCTCGAAAATAATATTCTTATTATTTCCTTCACCGTTGACCACGTGCTCATTCAAATTGCTATTTACAATTTTAGTGGTGCCGGCACCGCGGATCGATCCCAGGTCACTTGTGCTCTATGAAATTAAAGTGAGTGCCCTGACCACTAGGCTACCACGACTTTGTGTCAATAATATTTATTTATTACTGAAGGCAGTGACAGGTTATGTACGGATAAGCCTTTTTTGTATCACGCGGGGGTATGGTTATGACGGGATCCTCATTTAAGATGCCTGACCCACTAACACCCACGCCGCCCCACGGTTTAGGTTAGGGAATATCTGAACCGTGGAGATATAAGTCGGACCCTATGACAGGAGATACAGTGTTGGTCTGGCGTCCTTGTCACCAGAGACTCGAGAGCAGAAGGCTTGCTAGTAAAATGTCTCAATGCTTGACAAACAAACTAACGCCCGGCACGTGGTAAATACAGCACTTATGCAATAAACAGTTTTAGAAGAATCAGTACTGGGACTCGAAGCCATTTCAAGTGATTTACCTTGCTATTGTTCTTTAATTTTGACAGCATACGAAACCGCGACAGTCTCTTTCTTTTAGCCAGAAGATTCGGAGGCATTCGGAGAAAAGAAATAATGATAACAATCGACGTATGACAATGCTATGCTATGCTATGAATCATCGTAACACTTAAACGAATTAGTCACGTTATGCATAGATTAATGTAAGAAAAGAGACGCAAACTATAACATTCATATTTCATTCTATAGCGTGCCATGTCCTCACAAGTGAGCTCATTGCAATTCATAACAAGGTATGTCCATGTTGCGTACAAAAGTGGGGCGGAGTATAAAATTTATTACATAAAGCGTGGTAGAGGCAAGCGGCGGCTTCAGCTGCCGCTCGAATGGGCCGGCTCGACCGGATTGGTACCACGGCCTCGCAGAATACCGGCGTGAAGTAGAGGCATCTTGTGCTTCTGCGTTTCGTTCAGTGAGTGAGGTAATCGGAGGCCTCCCCATTCCCCTCCTCATCATCCCTCACATCTCCCAAATACCCTTGAAGGCCGGCAACGCACCTGCAGCACCTCTGGTGTTGCAGGTGTACGTGGGCGACGGTAATCACTTACCATCAGCTGAACCGCTTGCTCGTTTGCCGTCTATTACATAAAAATAAAAAAAAGGTAAGAAAAACGTTTCTTAACGAAACAAATAAATAAATATACACATATATATATATATATACGGTTGCAATAAACAACGCTCCTCATATTACGACTTATTACGTAAAAGCATCCGTTCTAATGTAGCGTAATTATTTCCTTTATTTATACGTACAAGAATATGAAACAGTGCATCGTTCCATTTCCCATAACAGTGGCACTAAATCAGGCTGTCTTTTGCGGGTAGAGGGCGGAATGTCTATTCTAAACGCACTACTGCAAACTCGGTGAAGGCAACTAGCGCAAACGATTGTTATTATTCTGTAGTCGATTAATATCGATTTTCGGAATGAAATTAATTTAAATTTAATATGCATATAATACTGTAATCGTAAATATCAGTTAAAATGGCGTACTAAGCTCAAGTCACAATATTGTCATAAATTAATTTTTAAATAAACAAAGACATGATCTTTGTAGGAATAGACTATCCTTTTATTTAAATATCCTGCACGTATAATAATGGAAACATGTCTATCCCAATGTGCTGAATATAAATCACACAGACTACTTATAAGGAGCAGCGTCTCTAGTGCTATGAAACCGGCTCTACTCTCACCAATCCTGTTCAGTGTGTTGAGTATGGACAAATCTTTCAAACGTGGTAGAGCCAAGCGGTGGCTTTTGCTGCTGGTCGAATGCGTAGGCTCGACCAGATTGGTACCACGGCCTCGCAGAATACCGGCGTTAAGTAGAATCTTGTGCTTCTGCGTTTCGTTCGGTGAGTGAGATAACCGGAGGCCCACTACCCCCATTCCCCCTCCTCATCCTCCCTCCCATCTCCCAAATATCCTTAAAGGCCGGCAACGCACCTACGGCTCCTTTGGTGTTGTAGATGTACGTGGGCGACGGTAAGCACTCAGGTGAACCGCCTACACGTTTGCCGCTTTTCTTATAAAAAAAAAACCATGTCTATTATTGTTGGCACTTACGTACAAAAACCTTTGTCCGTCAGAGGAAGTATGTCTTTATTTGGCTAATGAAGAAGAGGAAAAAAAAGGTCACCATTTAGTATGTACTAAAATGATTAATGTACAAACATAATACTAGACATTTCATTCCTGTCTACCCAGACTTTTCACCAGATTTTATCTGGGGTAACGTGATAGGTGCCGAGCCTGTCGCAGTCTAAGTGACCAAGCCAAGGAAACAGATCGTTCGTAAGTTTAGAAAAACTCATTGGTCTCGAGCCCTTCACACCGAGGATTGAACTTAAGTCCTCTGATCATCGTATTTAGATGGCTTAATCACTACACGGTGATCACTTAATTCGAGGCTTTAATTTTTGTTTTGAATGGCATTTTTTTTTGCCTACCTCTCTATGTCTGTAACACTATAATATCTTTAATTACAATTTTATCGTTGCGGTGTTTTGCGTTCTCTACGTATAGTGCTCTACGTTAGTTTAAAATGGCGGTCAATTACTTTAATTCAAAGCATTCAAGCGTAAACCGATTCGTGGTAATCGGAAAAACGAATTGAATGTTTTAATTGAAACTCAATGTTGAATTACCATCAATAATAAAATAACCCCTAAGGCCTACAAACTAATGACGCATATCTAATGTACACAATCGAAATTTCAGAAAATAAAAGTTGTTAAACTATACTCATAAAATATTAACTGTATTCATAAAATATTGCCAATTCATTCATTTTCTTTTTTTGTTTATTAATATTTTAAATATCATATTAGAGTTGTGCCAGTCGATGGCTCTGGACTGTGCTTAGTGGTTATATTTAGTGGATGGGGGAATGTGGCTTATGTTCAGCAGAAGACTTGTTACAGGCAGAAATGTATAACTTAAAGAAAGAAAAAAATATTTTAAATAATGCGATGCCAAACAGACTTTCCTATACCTTACCCTCTCTCAGGAGGCGCAAAGCTGATGTCTATATATGAACCGGTATTATAGGTTGAGTCGCAATATAATGCGTTTTTACTAATAAGAATATAGCGAATTTTTGTAAGGACGATAATTGTTAGGAGTCAGCAACGTAAAAATGAAAGTATATGCGTTCCAGCTCTACAAATCGTTGTTAACAATTTTCTAGCGTTCAATGTATATCATGAATCATGTTCGTTCGTCACCGTATCGTATGGGTAAAGTATCGTTATATCTGGATCCTGTAAGGGTTAGTGACCCTACTTGACATCTTAGTCAGCTAGCGACATTCTTATAACCACATCAATATCCAGACCTCCAGTTGTGATCCATTGGTAACGGTACACCACAATCTTGGTCCAGCAATGTCGCGGTGTGCGTTCATGCAAATACGCCGATTTTTTTTTAAATAATATTTATTGTGTTGTAACTCTTATAACTCCAGTGTATAATAAAAGTATTTTTTTTTAAAAAAGACAATTTAAAATTCCGTTGTAACACTATGTTTGTCGAAAAGTGTGGGTCAATGTCTATGCACTATTCAGCACCTGCAGGTGTTGTGTACCTAGATATTGGAGTTTAGCCTCCGGGAGACAGAACATAGTGTCACTGGGGTTGCTGGGGCAAGATTTCCATGAGATTACGATAGGCACTGGAAGTAAGGGTAAGACAGGTTTACTTACACCGCCACTACATTGCAAACATAGAAGAAAAAAAATTAGTTATGTTTTTTAAGCAACTTTTTGACCATAAAAAAATATATCGGTGCAGAGAGAAGATGTCTTCTTAACCCCAAAAACCTATACGGGTTGATGAAATGAGAAAAAGTCTATCTCTAGTAAAGGACTGTAGAGAAAGCAGAAAAGTCGCAATGTCGCACGATGGACAATATCGAAAAAAGTAATAAAATAAAACTTAACAATGTTGCCACATCAATTCAAAACCCGTTACCACTAACGACGTACAGTTTTACAGCTTCGCGAAAGTGTTTATGTTTCTCATTCATTACAACCTGTCACCAGTCCACAGTTGAACGTGGGTCTGCCGTAAGCTTCTCCACAAAGCATACTCCCGAGCCGCCTGCATCCATTGACTTCAGCAACACAATCCAGGTCGTCACTCAGTTTGCGTATCTTTTGTGTTCATTTAAATTTTATTTCGCGGACGAATACAAAAGTCTGATGTCAAGTCATTTGTAACGCGGTAAATTCAGGCTCTTACACGACACCACGTGCTCAGCGGTGAGGAAACCTGCGTATCTGAGAGATAATAAAACATATTATTTTAAGGATATGTGAAGCCCGCCAACCCGCACTGGAGCAGCGTGGCGGGCCCTTTCCAGCTCCTAAAACCCTGTCTGATACTCGTATTTGAGAAGGTGACCTTTTTTCAACAGTGTGCACTTACAGGCTGCTACGTTTTTTTTTACACGACACCATAACCTTCTTTTTTTATACCTTACAAATTACACTGATTTTTGGGCATTACTTTAAGGATACAAAAAATACTGACGCTCTTTCTGACGCGTAACGCTCCACGGGCTTTATTTACATTTGCACGCAAAACGAGTTTTCCGGGACGAGTGAAAAATTTGTCGCCTTCAACTGGTCCTTTTTTTTTCTTGTTTTCTGTTACGGTCGAATTGTTGGGTTGTGTGGTTCGAGCGAAGTCGTTACCTCGGTGTGTTTGTACACGGTGTAATGATGCTACAGCAGGCAGGCTTGCAGATAAAGATGTTTTTCTTTCTTAATAATTTATTAATTATTCTTAATGTAAGAAAAATTGAGAGTTAAGTTCATTGAATGAATTAACTTTACTTATTGTTATCTCTTGTAGTAGTTGCACAACACGTTTAATTTATTATTATATAACGAACCGACCGGTTTCGACTTACGGCATCTTCAGGGTACTAAATTATAATGAGATGTTGAATATAATACAACATTTTATATTACACATTCATTAAATTTAAGGTTGATGGTTTATTACTTTGCATATTCTTTAGTACCTCCCGATCTTTGTGGCAAATTTTTATTATGTGTTATCTTAACATGATGAAGTATCACCACATGATAACAATTGGAGGTATAAGTTATAACTTTATTTAAGTATAACTCAGAATAGTTTAACTGTAACTCAGAATAGTAAATTCTTCTATATAAAATAATTATGATTTTTCTTCGTAACTATTACACGTTACATTGTTATGAATAAAATATTCTAAACTTGTTCGAGCATTACAAAAGGAAACAATTTCTTAACCTCCGAAGTATGCATCCTTGCTTCCTTTGAAATAAATAGAAGTACAGAATATTTTCTTGGAAGATATTTGAAAAAAAAAATAACTGGCTGGAAAATGTGAGATCTTAAAAATATTTCGAATTTATCTTTTTAATTAAGACGATGCAACCAATTGAACGTTAATTGCTAAATGAAGCAATTAATTTTAAACGCTATTCAAAACGTTCATCTTACAACACTTAATAGATAATTGATTTAGGAGATACTTCGCGGAAATTCATTATATTCAAGACTAGCGCCCTGTTCCAAATTTATTTTTTAAACATTTTTGGGATAAACTTTATGAGTAAACGTACCTTAATGCAGGACATAAGTAGTTTTTTTTTTCCAATTTCTATTTATCCACATCTTTATATTAATCCTTATCCCAATAAATCATTTCGTATTCAAGATCATTTCAATACCTGTAGAGTACTTTATGAAAGAAGAAGATTTTAGTAGGAATCCCTAATTTTTTTATTTTTTTTTCTAATACAGCCTATGCTACGCAGGGATAAGGTAGCATTCTAATGGTATAAGAATTTTCGCAATCGGTCCAGTCGTTTTTGAGTTTATTCGTTACAAATTACAAAAATACAAATTTTTTCTCTTTATAATATTAGTGTAGTATACTAGCGCACCGGCATCACATGGAAAGATCTATCACACGGAACCATTTTTAGTAAATAAAATTCCTGTAACTGCTTATATTAATATTGCAGTTTATGCAGCTGCGCGGAACCCTAATTTTTTTTGGTGTGTAAATGTTACCAGTGGTTAGAACAGAGCAATCTTTCGATATCTGTTTTTGTAAGTAATGGCTGAATGGAATATGTGAGAGGGTTTTGGTGTATTTTTCGATAAATACTAGATCACAACGCGGGGATTATGGCTAATCCTTCTCACGGGAGATACCTATGTCCCGCAGTGGACTATTTACAGGTCGATAAGGTAAATTACGATTACTTGTATTTACACGAACACTACATATTTGAAACGAAACTATTATTTACGGATTTTATCGCGTTTAATTTTGTTTTTATATTCCCGACGTTTCGAGTACTTTACAGCAGCCGCGGTCAGGTTGACTGAGGTGTTAGACGTAAGCACACGAAAGTTATTAATCCTAGTTATGGGCTATCTTACACATGGCAAGCTAGCAGCGATATAATTAATTGTTTGTCATCAACTCGAACAAATGTCGAATTTTCTTAGTGATTACGAATTTATTTTTTCTTGGAACCAAACCTAGCCATTTTGAGTTATGTAACTATCAAACAGTGAAACTTAACGTGTAACATACTCATACGTTATACGTTGTAACACAAAACGTAATACGTGTTCATCATCATCATCATTTCAGCCTATCACAAGTCCACTGCTGAACATATGCCTCACCCAAAGATTGCCACGAAGTATACTCCTGAGCCTCCTGCATCCACTGACTTCCCGCAACACTGCGCAGGTCGTCACCATCATAGCCGTAAGGATCAGCAAGCTGAAGTGGCAATGGGCCAGCCACATACCTCGCAGAGCTGACAACCGTTGGAGAAAGAAGGTTCTCGAGTGGCAGTCACGTACAGGCAAACGCAGTGTGGGACGACCCCCCATAAGATGTAATTACGTATTCCGTGTAGATACGTAAAAATACAAGTAAAAACACTAGGCATATAGAGTTTTACATGTAATACTGCGTGTTGCAGTTCACACTTAAAATAATAATAATAATAATAATAGATCTCGTAAATGTCCACTTCAGGGCTTACAAATATTTTTGGAGAGTTTTGTCGCTGGAAGGGTACGCCACGTAGCTGCGTTCTGGGTTATTGGACTTCACGCGTTCTCGTTTTATAATTTCTCTGACATGTGGATTCTGCTCTTTATCTTCGACGTCGAACTGGTGGTAAATTCAGCGCTTAAAAGTTGGTGCCGGAACCGAGGATCGAACCCTAGCCACCCGGGTGCTATGAAATTAAAGGGAGCAACTCGACCACAAGGCCAGCAAGGCTCTTACAGTAAAGTTCACTCTTATTACAAAGAAAATTGACATGAAATGAATGGTATTTTATTTTACAAACCTATTTGTGCACTTTTATTTAGCTATTTGAGATGATGAACGTTTATATATATATTTATTTATATATATATATATTTATATATATACCTACGATCGTTTTCATATAATGCGTAGTAAAAGGGGATGAAGGAAAGCGAGGCAAAGAAAAAAAAGGAAGATGTCTGTGTTATGAATGAATCATGAGTTATATTTATTTTAAAAACAGTCACGTGACTGTTCTACGCGCGTCCTACTTTCTATATTGTATCTCCTGTTTCGTTGATTCGTTACTAGCGTATTTTTTTAAGCTATAGGGAGCAAACGAGCATGCGGTTCACCTGATGGTAAGGGACCACCGACGTCCATGTACATTTGCAACACCGGAGGACCTGCAGTTACTTTACCGTTACCTTTAAAGATATTGGCGAAGGGTGGGGGAGGGTGGAGCGAGCCCCCGGTTAGCCCGCTCGTCGAACGAAACGTAGAAGAACAGGATGCCTCTACTTAACGCCGGTATATTACGAGGCCGTGGTACTACCCCGGTCGAGCCGCTCTATTCGAGCAGCAGCAACAGCCGCCGCTTGGCTCTACCACGTCCACCATCCATTTAATGCATTCGATTTCTAAATTTTCATTAACGCTGTAATTGTTTGGTGATTATCATAATTACAGACTGTCACAAGTTCACTGCTAAAAATAGGGATCCCCTGAGATTGTCTCAAAGCACGGTTCCGAGTAACCTGCATTCGATCGATGGGATCGAAATCGAAAACTAAAACTTTGATAGTTTTTTTTGTTAACGAAACAACATATCGACGTTACTGAAATCGTCCTAAAGCGATGAAAGAAACTTTAAGCACTGTTATCCTTCTCCACAATAAAGCCACGTTAATCTTCTCTAACAAAATACGTAACAAAAGTGTTACTTCTCTTGTTAATTATCTATATTTTTACCACATCTGTCTGCAACGATTATATCCGCAGCAGAACTAAGGTAACCGACATAGCCGTAAGGATCAGCAAGCTGAAGTGGCAATGGGCCAGCCACATACCTCGCAGAGCTGACAACCGTTGGAGATAAAAGGTTCTCGAGTGGCAGCCACGTACAGGCGAACGCAGTGTGGGACGACCCCATAAGATGTAATTACGTATTCCGTGTAGATACGTAAAAATACAAGTAAAAACACTAGGCATATAGAGTTTTACATGTAATACTGCGTGTTGCAGTTCACACTTAAAATAATAATAATAATAATAATAGATCTCGTAAATGTCCACTTCAGGGCTTACAAATATTTTGGAGAGTTTTGTCGCTGGAAGGGTACGCCACGTAGCTGCGTTCTGGGTTATTGGACTTCACGCGTTCTCGTTTTATAATTTCTCTGACATGTGGATTCTGCTCTTTATCTTCGACGTCGAACTGGTGGTAAATTCAGCGCTTAAAAGTTGGTGCCGGAACCGAGGATCGAACCCTAGCCACCCGGGTGCTATGAAATTAAAGGGAGCAACTCGACCACAAGGCCAGCAAGGCTCTTACAGTAAAGTTCACTCTTATTACAAAGAAAATTGACATGAAATGAATGGTATTTTATTTTACAAACCTATTTGTGCACTTTTATTTAGCTATTTGAGATGATGAACGTTTATATATATATTTATTTATATATATATATATTTATATATATACCTACGATCGTTTTCATATAATGCGTAGTAAAAGGGGATGAAGGAAAGCGAGGCAAAGAAAAAAAAGGAAGATGTCTGTGTTATGAATGAATCATGAGTTATATTTATTTTAAAAACAGTCACGTGACTGTTCTACGCGCGTCCTACTTTCTATATTGTATCTCCTGTTTCGTTGATTCGTTACTAGCGTATTTTTTTAAGCTATAGGGAGCAAACGAGCATGCGGTTCACCTGATGGTAAGGGACCACCGACGTCCATGTACATTTGCAACACCGGAGGACCTGCAGTTACTTTACCGTTACCTTTAAAGATATTGGCGAAGGGTGGGGGAGGGTGGAGCGAGCCCCCGGTTAGCCCGCTCGTCGAACGAAACGTAGAAGAACAGGATGCCTCTACTTAACGCCGGTATATTACGAGGCCGTGGTACTACCCCGGTCGAGCCGCTCTATTCGAGCAGCAGCAACAGCCGCCGCTTGGCTCTACCACGTCCACCATCCATTTAATGCATTCGATTTCTAAATTTTCATTAACGCTGTAATTGTTTGGTGATTATCATAATTACAGACTGTCACAAGTACTATTTTTAGCAGTGAACTTGTGACAGTCTGTAATTATGACAGACTGTCACAAGTTCACTGCTAAAAATAGGGATCCCCTGAGATTGTCTCAAAGCACGGTTCCGAGTAACCTGCATTCGATCGATGGGATCGAAATCGAAAACTAAAACTTTGATAGTTTTTTTTGTTAACGAAACAACATATCGACGTTACTGAAATCGTCCTAAAGCGATGAAAGAAACTTTAAGCACTGTTATCCTTCTCCACAATAAAGCCACGTTAATCTTCTCTAACAAAATACGTAACAAAAGTGTTACTTCTCTTGTTAATTATCTATATTTTTACCACATCTGTCTGCAACGATTATATCCGCAGCAGAACTAAGGTAACCGACATAGCCGTAAGGATCTGCAAGCTGAAGTGGCACCGGGCCGGCCACATAGCTCCCAGAACTGACAACCGTTGGGGATAAAAGGTTCTCGAGTGGCAGCCACGTACAGGCGAACGCAGTGTAGGACGACCCCCCACAAGATAGAGTGACGACCTGCGCAGTGTTGCGGGAGGTCGACGGATGCAGGTGGCTCTTGTGATAGGCTGAAATGATGATGATGATGATGATGATACCACATCTGATAATTTTAGTCCACTGCTGAACTTAGGCCTTTTAAACATAACGCAAGCAAAAGCATTGTTTATGTTATATGAACAAAGTGAAAAGTATGAAAATTCTTAACTCTTTCCTATAAGAAACATAATTTCGCATGTCAAATGTCAAATCTTATTATTACTTTTTACCATCTACAACCGTTGCGTAATAAGGTGCCTCTGACGAATATATTTACTATACTATACTATAATTGTGAAAAAAAAAAAACATAACAACGGGTAGGTTGTATAAAATGCAGCATTTAAATTTTTTTATCTCTGAAATGAATTTCGGAACGAATTCGCTAGTGACAGTTCAATTGAGGTCCATCAACCGACAACCAGCATTGAGCTATAAAGCCAACCTCATAAAAAAAAAAAACTGTTCTTTATACTGTAACAAAAAAAGTTTGTTTGTAATAAGTTAACAACTGAATAGGCCGGTTCAAAGAGTAGTGTCAGTTGTTAGCAAAAAAAAAGTGTTTAAAAAATCTCACCAAGTTTTCTGCTTAACCGAACGAAAAGGATTGCTCATACGGCCGTGCATTCCATCTAAGCAGGTAAATGACGTCACTGGGCTGACAATAAAAGTGGAGCATTACTGAAATGAGAATTTTAGTAGAAATCAATACAACCAAGTTTGATTCATTTTACCCATAGCTATTTTTCGTCTCATAGACATTAAACAGACAAAACGAAATAACCGTAAAAACTAATAAATATGACATGACGTAATGTGATTCATCGTTTTATTTCAGCCTATCACAAGTCCACTGCTGAACTTAGGCCTTTTAAACATAACGCAAGCAAAAGCATAGTTTATGTTATATGAACAAAGTGAAAAGTATGAAAATTCTTAACTCTTTCCTATAAGAAACATAATTTCGCATGTCAAATGTCAAATCTTATTATTACTTTTTACCATCTACAACCGTTGCGTAATAAGGTGCCTCTGACGAATATATTTACTATACAATAATTGTGAAAAAAAAAACATAACAACGGGTAGGTTGTATAAAATGCAGCATTTCAATTTTTTTTTCTCTGAAATGAATTTCGAAACGAATTCGCTAGTGACAGTTCAATTGAGGTCCATCAACCGACAACCAGTATTGAGCTATAAAGCCAACCTCATAAAAAAAAAAACTGTTCTTTATACTCTAACAAAAAAAGTTTGTTTGTAATAAGTTAACAACTGAATAGGCCGGTTCAAAGAGTAGTGTCAGTTGTTAGCAAAAAAAAAGTGTTTAAAAAATCTCACCAAGTTTTCTGCTTAACCGAACGAAAAGGATTGCTCATACGGCCGTGCATTCCATCTAAGCAGGTAAATGACGTCACTGGGCTGTCAATAAAAGTGGAGCATTACTGAAATGAGAATTTTAGTAGAAATCAATACAACCAAGTTTGATTCATTTTACCCATAGCTATTTTTCGTCTCATAGACATTAAACAGACAAAACGAAATAACCGTAAAAACTAATAAATATGACATGACGTAATGTGATTCATCGTTTTATTTCAGCCTATCACAAGTCCACTGCTGAACATAGACCTCGTTGAAATGCTGAAAATAGGCGCAAGAAATAAATATCTTAATATATTCCGCTGTGCAATTCAGACAAATGCAATGGCCCCCGATTTAAAGCTTGATAATGATTTTTAATTTCAAAACTATTGATAACAGCAGCCAGGGTACGAAGTAGCTGTACTTCAATTACTCAATCCATCTATGGTGGTGATGGAGGCTTAACAGCTAAACTATCTCAGGAAAAGCTTGCAGTAGACTGTGTAGAGATTAAAGGTTGACTGGTGGAGAATTCTTCTGGCATTAAGTCCGCTTATATACATTATCATGTATATGAAGTTTAATAAATAAATAAATAAATGAAAACAAATCTGCTACATGATGGCAACATTAGAAGATTAATTTTATTATTGAATAGATGATTAGGAGCTGCAAGGGTTTAGTCATTTAGATCATTTTAATTTTGAAATGGAACAATTAGTTACGGATTTTATTGCGTTTAATTTTGTGGCCGTTGTTGTCGCGTTCCCTACGTTTCATTACAAAAATTAAAAGCGATAAAATAAAAATTTCTTGCCTAATGTGTGGTGTTTGCGTAAATTACTCGATTTAATCTAGTCTGGGTGTTTAAATCTTAGCAAAAGAACTTTAAGTAATTAAGAGCAAATTAACATCGATCGGATATCATGATTCTATAAACAATTGGCACTTTTCATTGAAATCACTAAAAAAATACTTGAGTTTTTTCGATTTTGTCAATTTTATTTGTTTTTATAATAGTCCCTCGTCAGCTACGTAGCTTCTTCTCGTATAACTAGAGAATGAGAGCTTTAAAGCAATTAAAAGCCACGTTATTTTGCCATTTTACTAGTTGGATTCTATTCATCTTTTGAAACATTATTAAAATTTGTTTGATTTTCTAGGGTTTTGTACATTTCTTTAAGTTGCAAATAAATTAATAATACTAAGTACTTGGCTGAATTATTCTACCTTAACTGGAATAGCAAAGGTCACTGTAAAAAAAAAGCTCGTAAAGCCGTAATCGAATTGCTGTTTATGAAATCAACCTTGGCTAAAAGAAATAATATAACGAAAATAAAGAAAGTTTAAATGTTTTCTTAATTATTTTTGTGTGTAAAGAGCCGTGGTAGCCTAATGGCCTGACCATTCGCGTTCACTTTAGTTTCATAGAGAGCGTGCGAACTGGGTTCGATCCCCGGTGCCGACACCACTAAAATTGTTAATAGCAATTTTAAGTGCTGTATTTACCAAGTGCTCGGCGATGATGGAAAACCTGTCTGAGAAATAATTAAAAAAAATGTAATATCGACGACATGTGAAGCCCGCCAACCCGCACTGGAACAGCTCCAAGACCCTATGAGATGTTTAAGTAGGCCTTTACCAAGTAGTGGGCACATACAGGATGCTACTTTACTTTTCTTTCTTCTTAACAAAGATTCACACAGACACATACTCATAAAAACAATTGTAAAAGTTGATAGTTTTTAAATTGTTATCATCAAAATAAACTTTTTTTTTTTTTTAGTTTAGGTGTAAGAGCCAAGCGGCGGCTTTTGCTGCTGGTCGAATGGGCCGGCTCGACCGGGGTAGTACCGTGGCCTTGCAGAATACCTGCGTGACGCATCTTGTGCTTCTACGTTTCGGTCGGCGAGCGTGGTAAACGGAGGCCCTCCCTCCTCCTTCCCCCTCATCCCTCCACAAACATCCTTGAAGAGCGGCAATGCACCGGCATCGGCTCATGGATCCCGACAACATGCTGATCACACATACGAGAGTACAAAAAGTTAGAAAAAAAACGTAACATAGTACTTATTTAACTATCACTTGTACCATAATAACTCTATTAAATGTTTATGCCGTAATATATCGCGCACAACTGGACATTCTGTTAAAGTATTGACGTTTAAACTTTGCAACGCGAATGGGATCCATACATAACACTGTTCCTGGCCTACATCCAAGAGTATAATCACAATTTGCAACCTTTATTCTAGAACTTTACCAGGAGACGGGTAAAAACGTGTTATATTACTCGTAACACAAGACAAATTGATCTCAAGTACAGCACTTGAATAGAGGTAAATGAGCCTCTTTCATGAGTTAAAAGCAAAATCTTTTTATATTGCATTTAAATTTATCTATGGATATTTAATTTTTATTATTGAATAGATGATTAGGAGCTGCAAGGGTTTAGTCATTTAGATCATTTTAATTTTGGCTTCCGGTTCAGAGAGCCTTTTAGTCATCTTTAGTTTAAAATTATCATTTAATTTTGAAATGGAACCATTAGTTACGGATTTTATTGCGTTTAATTTTGTGGCCGTTGTTGTCGCGTTCCCTACGTTTCATTACAAAAATTAAAAGCGATAAAATAAAAATTTCTTGCCTAATGTGTGGTGTTTGCGTAAATTACTCGATTTAATCTAGTCTGGGTGTTTAAATCTTAGCAAAAGAACTTTAAGTAATTAAGAGCAAACTAACATCGATCGGATATCATGATTCTATAAACAATTGGCACTTTTCATTGAAATCACTAAAAAAATACTTGAGTTTTTTCGATTTTGTCAATTTTATTTGTTTTTATAATAGTCCCTCGTCAGCTACGTAGCTTCTTCTCGTATAACTAGAGAATGAGAGCTTTAAAGCTTAATTAAAAGCCACGTTATTTTGCCATTTTACTAGTTGGATTCTATTCATCTTTTGAAACATTATTAAAATTTGTTTGATTTTCTAGGGTTTTTTGTACATTTAACTAAGTTACAGAAAAACAATGAAACTGGATGCCTGAACTTTTTCTACTCATCGAAAATTTTTGCGATCGAGTAAACAGCCAAACAGCTAAACTGTCAAAGTGAAATGAAAGTTTATTATCTAAATATACCAAAATATTAGATGTCTAATACGTCTAATGGTGATAAAGTATTATGAGACAAGCGGTTACAGGTTCAGTAGCAAAATATCTCTTAATTGAGGTGAAACGTATCTTATACTCTACTAGGTTTCACTTGCAAATTTGTAGACGTGCACAGTGTAATTTGCGAAAACTAATATTTCCTTTCTTTAAGGGAAAAACACAAAAATTTCAATACAATCTATCATGCTAGGGGAGATCTTTTAAAATTATTTTATTATTCAAAACTATTAACCGGAATGCCAATTTTAATCGCTCTAACTTCATAAACACAGAATTTTCACACAGCCTTTCAACCCCCATTATACTCCAGTAAGGATGGGTATTCGTAAAATCCTTTCTTAGCGAGGAATCACACTCTTTAATGAACCTAACGTTTCAAGTTTGTAGGATTTATAAATCCTGAAATTTGTTGTTTAGTTTGTGGTATTTTTATATGTTTATATATAAAGATTCCATGACACAATGAACTTCTCTGCCAAATATCGTTCCGTTCTTTTAACGCGATAGAACGACAAACATACAAACTTTAATATTTGTAATATTATGTAAGATAACATATAGCTAAAACAACTAACGCGAAAAAGATTTATAAATATTTTTACCTTATAATACATAGTACCGTAGAACTTCGCATTGCATGCAAAAATTGCATTCAATTATGGTATGATGGTAGCTGTAAAATGTGTCATTTGAATTACGTTTTGGCGGCGATAAGCTCGGGCAATCGGGGGCTATTCTTCTTCTACATCAGCTGTCAACTTTTTTAATTGGATTTGGTTGACAAAACTAGCTAACAGTCGGCCTGATGGTAGGTCATTCCTGCGGCTCGTGGACGCCCGCAATCAACTTCCATTGAATAAGGTAACAGTAAGATTAAGGATGGAATGTCACACAATCTGGAATTACCCTGACTCTCTATACCTTTCAAGCCGGAACACTACTGGTTAGCAGCAGAAATAGGTAAAATGTAAGTATACACACACATATGACTCTTATATTTCGTCCATTTCTCATAATTGTCCCCCTTGGCAGGCTTTCACTATTACCTTATTAGCGTAACTTATTCTACTATATTACTTTCAATACGTTACTTAACTGATTCCGTTACTAAGTAACAACACATATAAACTGTTAAGTAGCCGAAGCGGCATTTAGTGAGTACAACTGTTTAAAGTCTCCGGTCTGTTGGTACAAGCGCAGTCTGAAATTAGATTATCACATAATCCGAACCTACTTCCATTCTGCATGGTGCCTATATATCGCGATTATGCTCAAGTGCACGGCACACAAGATAATAGTGATGCGCGTAATAAATTTCAGAGTGAAAATATTACCGTCGTAAAAGTTGATTTCTGTACGTTTGTAGTTAATTCTTGATCAATAGTAACTCCTTAGTGGACACGTGAAGGTCATGAAAATAAAAATCGCTCGTGATTTATTGTTCAACATCACGGATCAAACTTGAAATATATTTTTAAAATTCATAAGACAACTCGTACAGACGATGTTTTCTGTCTGAATTTTTTATGTAATCGTCACGATTCGCAAGGAGTTCGACGATTGAGGATCGAGGTGCGTTTATACCGTTACCGTACAACAATATAACATAATATTGTATGCAATTGGACAGTTCTCTATTGCTGAATTAATAATGAACTGTTCTCCATTGACTACTAATGCCGGAATGTATTATTTTTGTTCTAGCACATGTATATCCTGTTTGCGGGATGTGAAAGTGAGTTTGTTACCAAAAGACGTAGCCGAATTAAGCCATGTAACTCGTATCAGTGATCAGTAAACTCAATTAAGCTCCTCGGTTAGTTTATTTCAGTTGACTTTTCTAAACGACGGGTCAAAGTTCGCACAACTAATATTTTTATTGAATTTATTAAAAACTGAATTATTGAATTCAAAATTCCATGTAGTTAGCGAAATGTTTTCTTTTAATATGTTAGTTGAATATGGAAAAAAGAAAAAGATATGATGATATCTTGGTTGAAGTTATCTTTCAGATTGTCATTTTAGCAGGTGGTGGTACACTCCTACTCTGCCTGGGAGTCGTCTGGATGGGTACCAGATTATAGCCGACAAACAGCTGTACCAATGTTGGGTTCCGGTTTGAAAAGTATAGTGAGCCAGTATAATCACGGCCTATGAAGCATTCCATATTCGATATAAGATGTTTGCAGATGTCCATAGGCAGCAGTAGCAGGTGGACTGATAGCATGTTGATGTTCAAAAATTTTATACTCACTTTCACTATCTATTGGTACATACTATCTGACTGGAACGCCTCAAGCCACTGCCTTAAGATCCATCCATCCAATCCATTCGTCCATGTGAGGGGTAACAGAATTGTGCGCAATTGAACCAGCGTGGTCAAAGCTTCCGCGAAATGAGTGCGAACTTTTACTGGTGATTTCTGGGAAAGGCATGATGTAGATATACGTGAAACAGGCTCGGCTTTGCAATACGACCGGTGGTAAAATGGATAATCGGCAAACTAATTAGAAAATAAATCATTGCATAGATTAAGAATAAGAATTTTCTTAACTAATATTTTCAATATAACGCTTTGCTTATTTCCGTTAAATATAGAATTTATTAAATAAGAAGATTTGGGATGTAGACATAATTTAAGGTGTAGCGATTGCATTGTCAAATTACGGCAGGCGGGTCGAGTAATACGAACTAAAATATCTGAGTTTCACACCGGTATTCGAACACCATCACAAGCCTCAGTATCTAAACATAAAAAAGCCTCAAGGACCGAAAGAAGAGAAGAAGAAATATATTCTAAATTCTTAGTAGCAGCACCGTAAACAAACTCTTAAACATTTAGTTCCGCTGGTCAAACAAATTCAACTCAGTAAAACGTGGCCTTCATCTGTCTCATTTTGTGGTATCTAACAAAATGGCCGACAAACTGCCGCAGTCATCAAGACACCTGGTAAAACTGGGAAAAATCTACTAGTGAAAATGGCGATTCAGAAAAAGCGTTCTAATCTAGAGAAAATTGTTTATAATACTGAGATTCAAAGTAAACTGTCCAGCGAATATCACCTATTCGTAATTATAAAAACTCATATCAGAAAAGAGGTGTAAATTAAACCAACAATCAATTTACCAACGGTTTCGTTTTAGTATTCAAAGACTAGCCAAGACTTGCTTCGCTCATCACTACATCGTAGAGCATAGGGTAGCAATTAAGATTGGAGAGGCAGGCCTTGATTTGATTGCCTATATGATTCTAGCATATTCTACGTTTGTATTGCAAATGTCATTCGAAATGATATAAGAAAATAATTTTCTCATACAACACCAGAAATATTTACTGACAATAATGGTGACTTGTATTTGTTTATTATCGTTCTTTAAGTCAGAAAGCTATATACTAAAGTTAATTAAAACATTGGTAAAAGCTGAAGAACATATGTTTTTATTTCATCGTCATACTGTGATAATCCACTTTTGTGCAAGGAACGACACTCTTCTTAAACCTTCTTTTTAATATCTTTGCATTTCATAAATATATGTATATTTAGTAAGTATTAATCTTCATGAAAAGTTTCACATATCACTTTTGAAATGTAATTTAGGCGGCGGAACTATACACTTGGTACGATGTTGTTGGTAAAATTATTCGTGCGAAACTCGCTCGATGAAACAATAATCAAACTTTCCAGATACCGCATAAATATACCACTGAAGCGAAACTCCGTCCGCTAAACAGACACCTCGCTAATATGACAGGTATATGAAATTACATCCAGGAGGTGTGACAGGATACTTAACTAGCCGGCAAGTTGGACGCGGCAACAACAATTCCATGTTAAACTAAACTAATAAAGCAACTTTTAACTACACTATTATTGCGAAGTTTTGATAAGTCGCGAGCCGGCAGCGCACGTGCGGCGTGCGATGGCGCATGTGTTGCCGGCCGACGCATGCGTGTTGCGTCGTCGAGTGATGTGACGTCACGAGGTTCGGCCGACGGAACGCCAGTCGTGCCTCTGACGGCCGCGCCACACAACCGACGAAGTCCCGCCGGCGACCGCGGTCCGCGCATCGCGTAAACAATAATACACGCCAATATGACCCCCCGCTTATGATAACACGCCGTGTGGTCCGACCGTTTGGTGTATTTAGTTCGCATTTTGATGTATTAATTTCACCAGTGTATTGTGAATTGACATCGCATCGATTTACGAAATCGATTAAGAATATAAAAGCGTGTCTTTTTAGTGCCATTTTTTCTATGATAAATTAAATAAAAAAAAAAAATATAGTTATAGAGAAACGATATCTTATCGCCAGTACAAAGTTTAATATTCCATTGCCTTCTCGCCTCTAAATAGAGTTTAACGAATATAGTAGTAAAGCTTTTAAGTGTAAAGTACTAGACGCGCTAGTTAGATATAAGAATAATAAATAACACATTTGAGAACAGGTTTTATTAAAAACATCATCCATGTCTTTGATTTGCGGCGGTGAGTGTCAAGTCTTAACTTGCCGTGAAAGTTAACCATTGACGATGATTAAGTTGAAATACACGAAGTAAACACACAACATTAGTTTATGCGATAATCGACCATATTATAAAGACTCGTGAAAATCATGAGAGGCAGGTAACTTAAGATCAATAAAGGCAAACACAGTATGAAATAATTGATGAATAAAAAAGGACATGAGTTTAAAAAAAAAAAAATTTTGGTACGTTACTTAGGTTTATTGAAAGTAAAATACAAATAAAACTATAAGAAAAAAAAAAATTGCATAACGTAATTTAATAAATGTAAACAAAAATAATGATAACGGTTTTGTTGAAACTTTTCAAGGTCGTGCAATAATCAAAATTGTTAACTTACATAATAAACATATTGTTTCAAGTAACGTTTAATAGAAATGTTAATCCTCTTTAAAGATTAAAGACGCTTTACCCAAATAGCGGGTGATAACGTCCTTATTCGGTACTTTTGACGCAAACGTGTAAATACAACGTAATAAGCAACATGCTTATGTGCCTTAATTACTTTCTAAAACTTAGGATTCTATATTTAAAATTGTCGTAATATATAAAATAAAAAAAAATAATATGTTTACAAAAAAAAAAAAATATAGTTATAGAGAAACGATATCTTATCGCCAGTACAAAGTTTAATATTCCATTGCCTTCTCGCCTCTAAATAGAGTTTAACGAATATAGTAGTAAAGCTTTTAAGTGTAAAGTACTAGACGCGCTAGTTAGATATAAGAATAATAAATAACACATTTGCGAACAGGTTTTATTAAAAACATCATCCATGTCTTTGATTTGCGGCGGTGAGTGTCAAGTCTTAACTTGCCGTGAAAGTTAACCATTGACGATGATTAAGTTGAAATACACGAAGTAAACACACAACATTAGTTTATGCGATAATCGACCATATTATAAAGACTCGTGAAAATCATGAGAGGCAGGTAACTTAAGATCAATAAAGGCAAACACAGTATGAAATAATTGATGAATAAAAAAGGACATGAGTTTAAAAAAAAAAAAAAAAATTTTGGTACGTTACTTAGGTTTATTGAAAGTAAAATACAAATAAAACTATAAGAAAAAAAAAATTGCATAACGTAATTTAATAAATGTAAACAAAAATAATGATAACGGTTTTGTTGAAACTTTTCAAGGTCAATCAAAATTGATAACTTACATAATAAACATATTGTTTCAAGTAACGTTTAATAGAAATGTTAATCCTCTTTAAAGATTAAAGACGCTTTACCCAAATAGCGGGTGATAACGTCCTTATTCGGTACTTTTGACGCAAACGTGTAAATACAACGTAGTATGCAACATGCTTATGTGCCTTAATTACTTTCTAAAACTTAGGATTCTATATTTAAAATTGTCGTAATATATAAAATAAAAAAAAAAAAAAATTTGTTTACAAAAAAAAAAAAAAAAAAAAAAAAACATGTTGAAACTAAATAGCAAAAATTCTATATTAATTGCATCAAACTAAAAAATATCTATGTTTTTAAATAAAATACACAATGCTTACGTATCAAGGTCACAATTACACTTTGTTTACAATGTTGTGATTAACACTCGACTGTTTTTTTTTTAATCTTTGATACAAATATTAATGCCAAGAGATTCCCGGAATGCGACAAAAATAAAACGCGGACGTCACAGACCACAAAGAATTCGAATGTGTGTAGTGTCTTGCAACAAAGATTATAAATCACCAGTGAAGGTTCAAGCCGCATTTCAACGCTTCAAAAAGAATTACGGCTTCGCTAATTAATTTAGTTTCAGAAGTTGACACGTCTCCTGACGTATTATTCTCAAATTTGTTTCTTGTCTTTAGTATATTTGTCCACGTTTTTTTTTATTAATTAATAATGTAATGTATAACCATGACATAGTCTCTTCACCGTCTAAATACTAAATTTATTTTAAATCCGCTAAAATCCGTAGACGTAAATACGATAAAACTATAAACGTCTAAACATACAAAGTTTCCCCATTTACAATATTAGAAAGATTACAGAGCTTCTTCATAATTATAATTTATTTTTTTGGATTCTAGTTTATCAAAGTGCACTGTTACGAATAGAATATCTATAATTCTTTAACTATACAATGAATGTTATAATAGTTGAGTGTCTGTAAAGCGTTTTTAAATAAATGTTTCTAGTTAGAATAAAGTCGGTAACATTGTGTTGAAATTAATGACAAATTAATCTAAACAATTTAACTTTCAGATGCTTTAAATTAAAAAGCCATTGTTTTTGGATTAGCTTTTCAACACTTTAATGCGTTTTCTTGCACTTCCTCGATTCACATTATTCTTGTTGGAACGTTGCGAGTTCGTTTGCGATCGAGTTAGGAAACTTAAATGTGAAATTACTCCCTAACAGAAGTAATTCCACATAAAGAATGTCCTTTTCAAGGATACTAAAGCGTTGCTTTGAAATGTGATTGATTAATGTATGTATGTATGTATATATTCACGCCTTGTTCCCGACGGGGTAGGCAGAGACAATCTTCTTCCTGCTACGGTCCTGACATACGTCTTTCGCTTCTACCACTTTATTCAATCTTCGCATGCATGCTCGTTGGTTTAGAGTACTCTTGACCTGGCCTTTTTTCAGAACGTCTCCGATTTGATCGTGAAATGTTGGCCTAGGTCTTTCTCTCTCATCTCTACCCGATTGATTATCCACTTGAGTGTAGCATGGTATTCAGCTGCTTCATTTAAGGATGTTGATAATCATGTTCACAGATTGACAGACAACTTCTATACTTTTAACAACTGCGCAAGATATTTCAAAAGTTCCACAATTATACACTCGAATATAGAGGCACTCTTTCGTAAACTTTGAATCTGATGTAATTTCAGATCTAACGATTATGAGATGAGGGTGGTAATGTCAAAAGTAAACAGCTATACAATAGATAATACACATAGGTGTAATATGAGAAATTATTGAAACACTGTTATTTAGAAGAAGAAAAAATGTAAATTAAACACGGGTTTAGTAAATCAAAGACTAAGACAGAGAGTTGTTTGATTTAAGCACTGTATAATTTGTCACGGCAAAAGATAAATTAACAGAGCGAAGGTTAAGCGCGTGTTAGACAGAAGGTTGACGGTGTTTAAATTTAAATAACGTTTAAACAATGTGTAATCTTAAACAAGAAAAAAAAAGAGAGATATTACAGTATTGTTGCAAAATATAGTACAGTTACGAATAGAGAGCCAGTGTAATTACTGTGGCTGTTTCTCACATCTTAATCCTTAGCTGACAACACATCTTTCACCTTCTTCGATTGAAGTTATTTGCAGGTTCCCATGATCTGCTGTAGGCAGTTACTATCACTATTGGACTGTTAGGTCGTTTTTCAACCCAATCCTATTAACAAAAAAAAAAAAACATGTTGAAACTAAATAGCAAAAATTCTATATTAATTGCATCAAACTAAAAAAATATCTATATTTTTAAATAAAATACACAATGCTTACGTATCAAGGTCACAATTACACTTTGTTTACAATGTTGTGATTAACACTCGACTGTTTTTTTTTTAATCTTTGATACAAATATTAATGCCAAGAGATTCTCGGAATGCGACAAAAATAAAACGCGGACGTCACAGACCACAAAGATTCGAATGTGTGTAGTGTCTTGCAACAAAGATTATAAATCACCAGTGAAGGTTCAAGCCGCATTTCAACGCTTCAAAAAGAATTACGGCTTCGCTAATTAATTTAGTTTCAGAAGTTGACACGTCTCCTGACGTATTATTCTCAAATTTGTTTCTTGTCATTAATATATTTGTCCACGTTTTTTTTTTATCAATTAATAATGTAATGTATAACCATGACATAGTCTCTTCACCGTCTAAATACTAAATTTATTTTAAATCCGCTAAAATCCGTAGACGTAAATACGATAAAACTATAAACGTCTAAACATACAAAGTTTCCCCATTTACAATATTAGAAAGATTACAGAGCTTCTTCATAATTATAATTTATTTTTTTGGATTCTAGTTTATCAAAGTGCACTGTTACGAATAGAATATCTATAATTCTTTAACTATACAATGAATGTTATAATAGTTGAGTGTCTGTAAAGCGTTTTTAAATAAATGTTTCTAGTTAGAATAAAGTCGGTAACATTGTGTTGAAATTAATGACAAATTAATCTAAACAATTTAACTTTCAGATGCTTTAAATTAAAAAGCCATTGTTTTTGGATTAGCTTTTCAACACTTTAATGCGTTTTCTTGCACTTCCTCGATTCACATTATTCTTGTTGGAACGTTGCGAGTTCGTTTGCGATCGAGTTAGGAAACTTAAATGTGAAATTACTCCCTAACAGAAGTAATTCCACATAAAGAATGTCCTTTTCAAGGATACTAAAGCGTTGCTTTGAAATGTGATTGATTAATGTATGTATGTATGTATATATTCACGCCTTGTTCCCGACGGGGTAGGCAGAGACAATCTTCTTCCTGCTACGGTCCTGACATACGTCTTTCGCTTCTACCACTTTATTCAATCTTCGCATGCATGCTCGTTGGTTTAGAGTACTCTTGACCTGGCCTTTTTTCAGAACGTCTCCGATTTGATCGTGAAATGTTGGCCTAGGTCTTTCTCTCCCATCTCTACCCGATTGATTATCCACTTGAGTGTAGCATGGTATTCAGCTGCTTCATTTAAGGATGTTGATAATCATGTTCACAGATTGACAGACAACTTCTATTCTTTTAACAACTGCGCAAGATATTTCAAAAGTTCCACAATTATACACTCGAATATAGAGGCACTCTTTCGTAAACTTTGAATCTGATGTAATTTCAGATCTAACGATTATGAGATGAGGGTGGTAATGTCAAAAGTAAACAGCTATACAATAAGATCAGAAAACCACTCACATGTGTAATGCACAAACATCACTGAGTCAAACGTCGCGTGTAATTTTTAGAACTAAACGTACTAATCTTTAATAATATCTGAAGCGATTCAAGATTTACAAGACTGCCAAGGTCTAGAAGAACGTATTCACGGTCACATTTACTAACTTTAAATAACTGTGTGTATGTTTAGTAATTAGTATTAACACAATTGTGTGTGTTTGTTAACAACTAATGTACACTCATACAGTGATAAAGAAACAAAAATTAGTGGAATATTCGGCACTGCTTTTTGTATCTAGAAGTTTCTTCCAACTAGCCTGTAACTGTACAACTGATTAGGGAAACAGACTTAGTACACTTTTCCTGAAGTTTACTAATAATACAATATATAAATAACACACACTTTACTTATAATATATTAACAGGTACCAAAACAGAGAATGGTTCTTTGAGTAGTTTCTTAACGATAATGTCCGTTAAACTGTATGAAATAATTTTGACTAAATTAATTAAAATTCAAATAATACATTGTTTCTAGAAAGTGTAATTCGGTGTTTGTCTATATGATCTATATCTATTGTACTATTATGGCCGTTATTTAAAACCGTTTTACGTGAAAGGTTTATACATAACACATTCACAATAAATACATACATACATGTATTCACGCCTTGTTCCCAACTGGGTAGGCAGAGACAATCTTCTTCCACTTGCTACGGTCCTGACATACGTCTTTCGCTTCTTCCACTTTCATCAATCTTCGCATGCATGCTCGTTGGTTTAAAGTACTCTTGACCTGGCCTTTTTTCAGAACGTCTCCGATTTAATCGTGAATTGTTAGCCTAGGTCTTCCTCTCCCGTCTCTACTATTTACGCTCGCGTCATATATTTGTTTCGTCAACCTACTTTCACTCATCTTCTCCACATGTCCAAACCAGTTCAGCATCCGTTTCTCAATTCGTGTCACTACATCGTCTTTCACGCCACAACGCTCTCTGATCACATTATTTTGAACCCTTTAAGTAATAGATAGAAAATCTCGCGAAACCCTTGCAAAGAGTCGTGGTTTACTAATTTATAATAAAAACAATGAAACTATCTTAGAAAATCTCGTTAGTGTTTGGCCGAATAATTAGGATACCGGATCGAAGCGTTATGCTTCATAATTTTTAATAAGTACAGGCAAGAAATGAAATGAACAATTTACCTGCGTCAGTATTTTGAAGCTCTGGTGTTTGCTAAAATATTGCCTCTATCACGAATAACTACATCAACAATTAACTTAAAATCAAATGGGGTTGTTGTCAAACAGTAGCTTAGGTTCTGTAAAGACTCATCACAATCAATATTAAAAATACTAAAAAGAAACCGCTTCAAACCTTTTACACAAAACACGTAGTTAATGATTAAGCAAAGTGACATCCTGGTACGGGAACATCAGACGAAAATTGACGAGAGAAGCCGACTTTAACCGAAACAAGACGAGACATAATAATAATAGAGAAGTTGCACAAATAAAAATACATACTATAGTTGTAAATAGAAATACATTACAAACGTATTATGGTCGATGGTTAAAATTTCATGGCGAGGATTATTTATTAAATCACAATCCATTTGTATTTGAAACGAATGTTTTTTTTTCAGAGGCCAGCGGCTCCCTTCTATCGGAGCCGTTTTTAAGTTTATACAAATCCCCTATGTCAGGTATGGACTTATATTTACATTTATTTAAGGTAATATTGTATATAAATATATAAGTAAATTAAACTATCAACACCTTTTTAAGTACTATGTATTACTAGCTACCTAGCTACGTATGCTTTTGGCAGTTATCAATTTCTTAATTCATTGATAAAAAAAGGTTACATTGTTTTATAAATATATATAACATTAAAGAGTAAAACTACCGTCTGTCTTAAGCAAAGGACTCTTTTCACTCCTTACAATGCTAAGTGGTACTAAACAAACTTTGCTTGGTACGGAATTATTAAATTATTTTATTAATATTTCAGACATGAAGGTATCCCAACTGTTTTACTTCACCGTCAAGCATGCGATAAATTCAACATTAAAATTCACAACTTCTTTTTATTTTAACTTAAAGTACCGTCCGGTTTACCTTTATGACATTATTAAGGTTGAATACAAAATGTGACAATAATCTTTTCACCAAGAGACAGTCGCAACTATATTGGATTTATTAATTTTAGCGGAGCCTTCACATAAATCAAAATAGACACATTATTATATGCTGATATAACAATATCAGGTTCCTCGCACGCCGGCAACTTTTAACCGAGAAGTCATTGTAATGAACAGACATTAAGTTTGACTTTTGGAGATGAAATTCTATATATACATTCAGGAAGTTGTCATCAGTCACACAGCACATCGTCATTTATCTAACACTGCACAAAATGTATAAAGATGTTAAGTTAAATTTTCATTAGAAGTCGTCTTCAATAACAGATATCTGGATAGCGTTGTTGCTATTTGTGTTATTGTCGACTTACCTTCATAGTATTGTCGACTTATTATTGGACATAGAAATTAATGTGCAATAATATGCAACGTATCAATGTTATTTTTATAAGCATCAAGGTTAAATTAAGATTTGCATTAGAAATAGGATAAATATTATTAATATCGTTATCCGGGCACTATCAGTCTAACTTATACTCGGTCTGCGCTCAATATAAGTTGCTGCTTTTGATGAATCAGCGAAGCTCGGGCATCGACATTTTTTTAAGGAATGTAATGGTAGCAGATTCAATCATGGTTTCCGGTGTAGAGCTTCGAATATACGGAATGATCTACAACCACTCATTGCGGAATGGTGGTACATTGTAAAAGAAATGAGAATTGACATTTGACAATCGAACAAAATACATTCGTCGGAAAGTAAAGAATTTCCATTTCATTTCACTCCCGATAGGAGGATTTGTCGAAATGTCACATTACCAGACGCCTCCAATCTTAAAATGCTGCTGCCCGTCATTGGTATGTGTATTTTCATCGGGCATTTTTTGTGATAGGTTATTCACCGTCAGCGTCGGTCGCTATGAAATCTTAAACGAACCTTAATTGATCTCACATCTATTTCAGATTTAATTTCGTATTGAAATTTGTAGTAGATGTGAACCCTTAAAAAAAACACCTATCTATGAATTCTGCCTATCTGCCTATTCTACTCTCTGCCCATCTGCCTATTCTACCTATCTGCTACCATTCTTCAATTAGTTGTATGCATCCTAACCGCCTACGCCTAAAGAGCTCACTTGTGAAACAATTACGGACAAAAAAAAAACTTCATCAGCCGATAAGAGTCATGTGTTGGATAGAGGCTTCTCAAAGAAAGCGCCATTAAAAGCGCTCATACTGGGCACTTTGGTCAAACGGGTTGGTGAGCTTAGTGTCGGTAACCATCGCGCTAGTAATGATGCTCCCTATCAGTAGGCTGTAGGTCTTGGCTTCGGCAAATTCAGATTAATATTCCACCATCGTTCGATCGCCAGAGCCTTGTATGTTGGCAAGCAGGATGGACACGTTCAGGTGGGGTTGGTATTTGGAGAACTAAATGGTACGTATTACAAGAATGATTGATGGCGTGTTGAAATAATATCAATTCTATTGTTATAATTATGTCTCGTGAAGAGATAACAGGGCATTAATACATTTTAGATTAAAGCCAAGTAGGCAGGAACAGTCTATTTCCTAATCAGAAGACTCGAGTACGATGTTCTATGTGTGAAGTGCTCTTTCCGAGCTTTTTGAAGCTTTAGTTCGGTTTTTGTTTATTGATCTGAACTCGGCTTGGTTTATTGTTATTGGTTGATTAAAATAATATGTTAATAACTCTAACCACTCTGGTATCGGGCGTACAGACATACGGTCACGAGAGCTTATTATTTTTTTATATTGTTAAAAAATATACCAATGTGTAGTATATGATTGGACATACATAAACGTGTTGTTAGTTTCGTAGCCTTCTCGTTATATTAGTTTGTATTGCACGACCAAAGTCATTGCAACGGAGGTTGGACTCAATGCCTATAGGCATTCTCTACCAGCTAACTTAGGGATTGGTGAGGAATAGTAGCAGTAGGCAGCAAACGGGATACTAAAAAAATCATTAGTTTTGTACTTAACAAAGTAATAAATCCACTTCTCAAATTTCAGCACAAATAAAGATATAATAAAATACACTCGTAAGGGAAATTTCATTCGCCCTCTCCCGCAAAAAAAAACCACGTAATATCTCGTAACGCAGCGTCGCCTCTCCTGTCGTTAAGGAAATGAGTTACGTACATACAGATATACATATATATGTATATAATGTGCGACAGTGTCGCATCGCGATCTACTTTGGCCTTTCAATTCCCAGCATTTTAATTATATGGATAAACCCGCCGTGGAGTTTCTTTTTAAATGTTTTCTGTGCTAAAGAGGACAATTTCATGTACGGTTTTTTTTTCTATTTTGTTATGCTGCCCTATTACTTGACTTTAAGCATTATACTCTTTATATTTTGTATATATACTTCTGAAATGGCTATAGCATTACAATTTTGTCGATATCTTTGATATGTACTCATATATGACGCTAAAATGCAGGTACTTAACGACGTTTAGTATTTTAGACGGATCGGTGGCGTAGTGGCTAAACGTTTAGCTGTGGCGCTGCGGGTCGCGGGTACGATTCACGCACGGCACTAGTATTTGTATGGACTACAAATACTAATACTAAAATATGCAATTTATGTACGTAAACCGACACAGGAGAAATTCCTACAGTGGGCGGTGATTTTTTTTTAAGAAAGAAAAATAAAGGTGAGACTTTTAAATTTACTCGTATTATTTGATTTTAATCTAAAAGGGATTTTGAATTAGGTTACAAAATATTTTAAAGACATTGGAAAAAAAATACTTTGTACAATACCACATTAAAAAGAAAACAATGAAATGGTATATGTTATCTATTCAGAGAAGAAGAGTGAATACCTCCGGAGTTTAGTTCGCCGGTTTCTTCTCCGTCAGAGAAAACTGAGGTAAATTTAAAATTAAAATGACCTTCGACAAATGAAATATATGTTTCTTACGTTGAATAAATGATTTGATTTGCAGAGAGTAAAGGCTTGATAATGCCTTTTTGCGTGGCGAAACACGTCTCGTATACTCAATGTTTGCGCGTATATATTACCTAGTGTTAAGTGTAGTGCTTGTGTGGGCGATAGTTGTGGAGAATGAGGTGGTGTTCTTCCTTTCAGCGGGTTCTATTTCCTATATTATATTTGTTTTGAACTCAATGGCCAGGCCGTTCGCCAGTGACCTGGGCGTAAATCAAGGTGCAGGCACCACTGAAGTTGTTTGCGTTATATGAGTGCTTAATTCACCACATGATCAGAGATGAATTAAAATATATCAGAAAAATCCGTATGTCTGGGAAATAATTAAAAATATGAGGACGTATAGTCCCACAAACGCATTGGGAGGTGGCGGATCTTGTCCAGTTCCAAAACTCTGTCCGGTATCGAGGAGACTTTCGCCTAATCTTGGGACATTTACAATGTGAGTTCACTTAACCTATTTATATTTGTTTCTATCGCTACTCGATGAGACTTTGCCTTAAAAAGTAAAGTAGCAGCCTGTAAGTGCTCACTGCTAGGCAAAGGCCTCCTTCTAAAATATCTGAATGGGTGTAGGAGCCGGGAATAGCCCGCCACGCTGCTCCATTGCGG
Source organism: Bhutanitis thaidina (assembly GCA_029286595.1). Classification (NCBI taxonomy): domain Eukaryota; kingdom Metazoa; phylum Arthropoda; class Insecta; order Lepidoptera; family Papilionidae; genus Bhutanitis; species Bhutanitis thaidina. The sequence goes on from JAGSMS010000022.1 coordinate 1,778,759, forward strand.
GTTGGCGGGTTTCACATATCCTCGAAATAATATATATTTTTTTTATTATATGCAGGCTTCCTCACGATGTTTTCCTTAACCACCGAGCACGTGTTAAATACAGGACTTAAAATTGCTATTAACAATTTCAGTGGTGCCGCCGCTGAGGATCGAACCCAGGTCCCTCGCGCTCTATGATACTAAAGTGAGTGCCTTGACCACTAGGCTACCACGGACAATTTTCCGTCGGCCGTGAATAATAGTTTTTCTCCGCAGAGATATGAAAATTGCTTCAATTCCCCACGTAACATCAATGTCCGCGCCGTACGCCATCAATCACCCGCCATTCAATTTATTACTAAACGCCTAAGCGCTGCATGCAAAAAAATTTTAAATTTCACCGCATTCTTTATGTGACAGCGGGGTTTTTTTTTTATTTTATCACGTGATGCATTTGCGATGTATGAATCTATCGAAATAGGGGATGATCCGCGACCACTTAATTACATCAACGTGGGGGGCAGGTTTGTTAAAATAAAATGTTAAAATGTGTGTATATTTATATTAGTTAAGATATTATGTTAATTAAGTACACAACTACCTACTTGAATAATAATAATAGTTTTCTCTTTCCTCATGGGTTTGCTGGAAGAGAACTCTGGTCAGGTTTAAGCTCGCCTTTGTGCATTTATTTTGTATATTATTAAACTTGTAAATTTTTCATAATGTGTACAATAAAGAATAAATATAATATTTTCAATTGAAACTTTTAAGCGAACTGTAAATGCCTCGACCACTAGGCCGAATAGATATCGAAAAACCTAATATCTCTTTATAGGGTATGTTTTTTTTGTGGTCTTTTTACGGAGAGGCATGCACGTCGCATGTGGTTTGACTATATACTAAACTGACCGTGAAAGAAGCAGTCATCGACGCTCTATGGCCAGTAGCGGTCGGTACTGACCATCTTCAATAACTGCCCCTTTGGATTTATTTATGGTCATGTTTGCCGTGTCAACTTGAGAGAGGTCCGTAATCTTTTAAACACGATCGGGTCGTCTGATGAGATCAGGGACATTCTTGGCACACTCAGCCGACCCAAGCCGTAGGAGCCTTGTGTTGAGGTAACCCGCGTGTGACCCGGGCTTAAATACCACTAAAATTGTTTGTTTTGTTTAATTGCTTAAATCACCGCGTAGTCGAAGCTAAAGAAAAACATAGTGATTGATAAATTTCTTCCGATGATATGTGAAGTTCGCGATCCTGTACTAGACTTGGCATTCCACTACAGTGCGTTTTACTCGAAGTTTTCTGCAAAGCACTTCAAATTTGTGGAATCAGCTGTCGTTACGACTTAGAGACCTTCAATAAAAGAGCCTATTCCTTCCTTAAAGGCCGGCAGGGCATCTGTAGCTCCTCTGGTGTTGTGGATGTTCATGGGCGTCGGTGATCACTTACCATCAGGTGAACCGCTTGCTCGTTTGTCGTCTTTTCCATAAAAAAAAAATATATATAACAACCAATAATGGATACACTTACTCGTCTTTACCATATCGATGTTACAGTTATGCGGTATGTCCTAAGGAAGAATGCTTCAGTATTAGAGGTACGGGACGCACGCAATATAACCCAGTCAAGAAATGAATAAGGACATATTTTGAAATTATCTTATAATCATTGGAAGGTAAAGTCATCATTCCTTTAGCTTTAAATGCAGTTGTTACCCCCTTGCCGGATCTAGCTGCCAGAATATATCCTGATCTACCCAAGGAATAACAAGACGCTCATATAATGGTTGTAAAAGGGTGCATGTTCCGTCGCCCACATACATCTGCAACACCATAGACGCTGCAGGTGCGATGCCGGTCTTTAAGGATATTTGGGCGATGGAAGGGAAGGGGAGAGGAATAAGGAGGGGATGTGGGCCTCCGGTTACCTCACTCACCGACCGAAACGCAGAAGCACAAGATGCCTCTACTTCACGCCGGTATTCTGCGAGGCCGTGGTATCAATCCGGTCGAGCCGGCCCATTCGAGCAGCAGCTAAAGCCGCCGCTTGGCTCTACCACGCTTAAAAAAAAATATATCTTGAGTAGACAACTGCCGAGTGTAAATGAAAGTTTCCATAAACAAAATCGACTACAAGGACTTCATCATCACTACTATAACCATAAAACAGGTGTTGTGCGCCTTCATCACACTCGTGTCCATAAAAAAAAGAAATAGTAAAAATTAAAATATTTATTAAATTCGCGACATTAAACTCTCCAAATTTGAAATGCATATAGACGATAAAAAGAGAAGCACGTCCGTAACGGAATGCTAACATGTTAACCACAGCGGCGATTTTCAGTTGGAATCCAAGCATTAAGCATGCTTTTCAAACACATTAAATCAACGCTTTCCATACCGCCTTTTAAATTACAACAAGCTGTATCCAATGAATGCATATAATCATTAATAAATAACATTAGCGCGGTTAAATCACTTCACTTAAATCACGGCGAAATAGCAAAAGAAATAAAATAGCGAATAGCGCAAAATCATAAGCGGTCGATCGAGTTGTCGTCGAAATTTGTATGAAAACAATTGGCGTAGCGGCCAGCGACGCAGCGATCAATATTTGATTATGAAAAAATAATTTTACCATAAAATCTCGAAAAATATAGTGCAACAGACAGACAATACATAAGAGGATTGTTAAAGTATTCATCAAATACCTACTATAAAGTAGATTAATATATCGAGGATAAATATTTGTAGAAATAGCTCTTTTTCTCATTTACAGACTACTGTCATAATGTAATTTTAAAAAAAAATATATCTTGAGTAGACAACTGCCGAGTGTAAATGAAAGTTTCCATAAACAAAATCGACTACAAGGACTTCATCATCACTACTATAACCATAAAACAGGTGTTGTGCGCCTTCATCACACTCGTGTCCATAAAAAAAGAAATAGTAAAATTAAAATATTTATTAAATTCGCGACATTAAACTCTCCAAATTTGAAATGCATATAGACGATAAAAAGAGAAGCACGTCCGTAACGGAATGCTAACATGTTAACCACAGCGGCGATTTTCAGTTGGAATCCAAGCATTAAGCATGCTTTTCAAACACATTAAATCAACGCTTTCCATACCGCCTTTTAAATTACAACAAGCTGTATCCAATGAATGCATATAATCATTAATAAATAACATTAGCGCGGTTAAATCACTTCACTTAAATCACGGCGAAATAGCAAAAGAAATAAAATAGCGAATAGCGCAAAATCATAAGCGGTCGATCGAGTTGTCGTCGAAATTTGTATGAAAACAATTGGCGTAGCGGCCAGCGACGCAGCGATCAATATTTGATTATGAAAAAATAATTTTACCATAAAATCTCGAAAAATATAGTGCAACAGACAGACAATACATAAGAGGATTGTTAAAGTATTCATCAAATACCTACTATAAAGTAGATTAATATATCGAGGATAAATATTTGTAGAAATAGCTCTTTTTCTCATTTACAGACTACTGTCATAATGTAATTTTAAAAAAAAATTATTAAAATTTTAATTATTTATATTTACATTTGAGTAATCGTAATTAATGGTAACTTGCACAATGACATTGATTTTTTTTTTAATAGCGTATATTGTTTGTACATATGACGTAAGTGGTTGGTTGGGGAAAAAAGGTTCTCGAGTGGCAGCCACGTACAGGCAAACGCGGTGTAGGACGACCCCCCACAAGATGGAGTGACGACCTGCGCAGTGTTGCGGGAAGCCGGTGAATGCAGGAGGCTCAGGACCGTGCTTCGTGGCAATCCTTGGGTGAGGCCTATGTTCAGCAGTGGACTTGTGATAGGCTGAAATGATGATGATGATGATGATGGCGTAAAATGTAAATTAAATTGTTACCAGCCAATAGAAATAAAAACTCCAGAGTCTGTCTCAAGTTCTTAAAGTGAATAACAAAAATTGATTTTGAACATTTCAAAAAGTTGTCCTTAAGCCTTAGTTTCATCGTCTTCGTCTTCAGCCCAAGAATTACCTCAGCTGGACATAGGCCCGTGTAAGCCACATGAAGTAAGGAGTTTTAATTTTATATGTATTTCGGTAATTGCACACATAAACTAAGCGCAGACCTATTTGTAGCAACACACTGTAGCGCAGAAAAAAAAATTCTAAAATATAAATAATTCTTTAGTTTTTTTTTTAATCGTTTAGATTAATAACTTGTTAACTAATTGTGATGTAATGAGAGGAGGCCCACATTCCCTCCCTATTCCTCTCCTCTTCCCTCCCATCTCCCAAATATCCTTCAAGACCGGCAACGCACCTGCAGCATCTATGGTGTTGCAGATGCATGCGGGCGACGGTGAGCACTTAACATCAGGTGAACCGCTTGCTCGTTTGCCGTCTTTTCAATAAAAAAAAAGGGGGATGAGGAGGGGGCCTCCGGTTACCTCACTCACCTAACGAAACGCAGAAGCTTAAAATGCCTCTACTTCTCGCCGGTATTCTGCGAGGTCGTGGTATCAATCCGGTCGAGCCGGCCCATTCGAGCAGCAGCAAAGGCCGCCGCTTGACTCTACCACATAAACACATATATATATATATATATATATATATATATATATAAATATATATATATATCGACACCGTTCAATTAGCCACCTAGAAAGTTGACTACGTCGTTGATGACATCCTACTGGTAAATTATAGTCGGGACGCTGTTTGCTTAGTTAATTAGTTCATCGAGCCATTTGTCCGCTCCTGATTAATATTGGAAGCATTACTTTCATGCCTTCATATTGGACGGTAATTTGGGTGTCAATTAATTTCATAATTAAAACTTTATTGTTACTTCTTTTTTTATGGATACGAGTGTGAAGAAAGCGTACAAAACCTGTTTTACGGTTATATTAGTGATTATGAAGTCTTTGTAGTCGATTTTGTCTATAGTTACTACTCTCATATACACGCGGCAGTTGTCTGCTCAAGATATATAACAAAAAATAACGCTTACTCGTCTTTACCATATCGATGTAACATTTATTCGGTACGCCCTAAGGAAGAATGATGCAGTATTAGAGGTACGGGACGCAAGCAAAACAGCTGCATGTGATATACATGCAGTAGCAACTTTCAGCATAGCAGCTGCATAAGAGTTCGACAGCTCCCTTCTTCCCATGAGTATGGAAAGAGGGTGACTTGAGTTAAACCATGGCAATCTCCAGTGGTAAATTTGACACGACGAGTTTCATCAATTTCATACCGCATACCGCTCAGCATGAAAATATTAACTGTTAGCTAATCAACATATAAAATTTTATATTTGTAAATACTAGTCGTAACGCCATCGTTGACAGTGTGAGATCGGAAAAAGAATCTACCACCCCCTTTCTTCCCGTGGGTGTAGTAAGAGACGACTAAGAAAAAAGCCGTGAAAATCACCATGGCTGCCTGTGTCCTTCTTCGATTGAGGTTTTTTGCAGGTGTTCATAAGATATAATGGCCACTTAATATCGGGTAGACTGTGAATAAAATTTTGCGCCCCCAATGCAATAAAAAATGAAAACAACAAATAGATCGTAGGAGCATTACATTAAGATAAGCTACGGTTGCCAACCTGCTTACACCCTTTACATAGGAACTGTACTCATTAACCCCAAATATTATTGTTTACGTAAGCAGGCTACTATGGAAAAAGCGGTGGCCTAGTGGTCCGGATGCTCGCTTTAGTTTCATAGAGCGCGAGTGACCTGGGTTCGATCACCGGTGCCGGCACCACTAAGATTGTTAATAGCAATTTTAAGTGCTGTATTTACCACGTGCTCGGCGGTGAAGTAAAACATCGTGAGGAAGCCTCGCATGTCTGAGAAATAATAAAAAGAATATAGTTTTGAGGATATGTGAACCCCGCCAACCCGCACTGGAGCAACGTGGCGGGCCCTTCCCGGCAGCTAAGCCTTCTCTGACTTTATTTGAGAAGGAAGCCTTTGCTCATCAGTGAGCACTTACGGGCTGTTACTTTACTTTAACTTTACTACCAAAAGATGGCGGGATAACCATCCCGAAATTGAAGCAGACTGAGGGCGGGCAGCAGTGTCTATGGTACGAGGTGTCCGGTACTGCGACACGCCCGTCCACTCGCCAAGCCATGACCATTACGGCAAATCATCCTTAAAGGAGAGGCCTATGTCCTACAGTAGACTATTCACGGTTCATTCTTAAGTGTAGCAACATGTCGAGCGATATCGTGTGATTTTTCATTACAAGCAATGTTGTTTCAATGACACTGATAAATGTTATCAATACATTAGAAAACTAAATATTTTTTTAGATGGACAGACGAGTAGACAACACGGGACATTCTATGAAATGTAATAAATGTTTCGAATAAATAAGAAAAAAGGAGAAACATTTATTTTTCTCTAGTGACGTCTGTGAGCCCATTTAAAGAAACAAGTTATACAATGTCAAGTGGCCATTGGAAGCGTCAGACAGTCGAGACGGCTAAAAATATCGACTAAGGAGATCAATAAGTGTTCTAAACATATCTTCACGATTTGTGTTGCATTGTTGGGTAAACAGAAATAACAGATTTTCAAATGAAATTTTCTTAATCCTCATCAACACAAACGCATAAGCAAGTTATTAAATTTTACGTTACTAAAAATAATATTACTTACCATCAACACAAATTTACATCACTAATCCCAGACGGTGCAGGCAGAGATGCTACTTTGATGATAAAATACTGCATACAATTTTTTTAGTATCAAAAAGTTGGTACATTTTCACCCTAAGATCACCTTTCATTTGTGATCAAAGTTTGATAATGATGCTGATTACGACCACGGCGACACGGTTGTCACCTGCGCAGGAGATAACAGTGCCACAAGTTTAGGCGCAAAAACAAATACACTCACTTGCATATAAGTTCCTGTACATGTTTCTTATGCGAAAAGATCGGAGGAAGGATCAGGCGGACATTCAGAGACACGATATACAACACAACGGCTTCCGCTAAGATTCGAACCCAGGGTCTCGAGTGTCTGATACGCTTACCACTAAGCGACGCGCTCGTCACGGTCAGATAGTACAGTTCAGAATTGCCAGAGCGTCATTCGTAAGCTCATAGCGCATACTGCATGTGAAATTGGCATATAAAGAAAAATACGTTTTATTGTTATGGCGATAAATTCTAAAACATTTTTGCGAAGGTGTTCAATAATTGAAACGATGATGAATCAAACAATAGCTTTAAGCGATAAATATAAAGTGTTATCCGTAGCGAAAATCGGCAAATTTGAACAGGCTAGACATACAAAAGTTCGCCCATTAAGCGGGCTATAACTGCACACCCGGAGCGCTCGCTTTCATTCTGATAAACGCTCTCTGGCTGAAACAGTCGTAGATCACAACTGTCGAATGATTTTAATGTATTTATGTGGACTTTGACCGAAAAACTTTGCAACATTAAGCGGAGTGTCTGAGGAGAACGTGTGCGATAGGGTTTTGCGTGTTATTGAAGCTAGTTATAATTACTTTTGGATTTATTTCGTTGGTTTCTGGTTTGGTATGACGCCAGCGAGTCTGGAGAGCTGAGTTTGATTCCCTATGTGGAAATTACGTAGGTACAATTTGTATTATTGACCGGAAAATTAGGACAGTACCATTTATCATGTAGTCTTAAATAAACTGTGGTGAAAAGTGGATTGAAACAACTGAAACAAATGTCCAGACCTCTGACCGCCCAGTATCTCGTCTCGAATTGAAAATACTGTACGAGTACTGTTATGGTGTGGGGTGGTTCTTATATTTATGTTAAGAAGACCTTTTTTTATAACGGTTTAAAAATATTTCCCGAGATATTAGAAGTGTTTAATTTCTTAAATTATTCAATTATGGAGTTAGTAGCTGTGGGAATTTGAATGGAATTAGTGTTGCATGTATCATCTATAGCGGCTATAATTTTGTCTGTTAAAGCGTTTGATTTTTTTTTATTTGTTACCTTCTCGATTCCCTTTTCGTTTCATCATCATCATCATCATCATTTCAGCCTATTAGAAGTCCACTGCTGAACATAGGCCTCCCCCAAAGATTGTCACGAAGCACGGTCCTGAGCCACCTGCATCCATCGACTTCCCGCAACACTGCGCAGGTCGTCACTCCATCTTGTGGGGGGTCGTCCTACACTGCGTTTGCCCGTACGTGGCTGCCACTCGAGAACCTTTTTTCCCCAACGGTTGTCAGTTCTGCGAGCTATGTGGCCGGCCCATTGCCACTTCAGCTTGCTGATCTTTACGGCTATGTCGGTTACCTTAGTTCTGCTGCGGATATTATCGTTGCAGACTCTATCACGCAGAGAAACACCGAGCATAGCCCTTTCCATAGCGCGCTGAGCAACTTTGAGCTTCCTCATACGGGCTGCAGTGAAGGACCAAGTCTCGGATCCGTATGTCATCACTGGCAACACGCACTGATTGTATACTTTCGTCTTGAGGCTTTTCGTCGTCTCGACGAGAAGATATGACGTAGTTTCCCAAACGCAGCCCAGCCGAGTTGGATTCGTCGATTGACCTCTGAGTCGAAGTTGGACTTACCTAATCGGACAATTTGTCCCAGGTATACGTACTCGTCTACAACTTCGAGCCTATTGTTCCCAACAACAACCGGTATTGGTGTGACATGGACGTTTGACATGAACTTCGTCTTGTCCATGTTCATCTTAAGACCAACCTGTTGGGAGACGTTATTGAGGTCATTGAGCATTGTACTGAGCTCCTCCAGCGATCCTGCCATAAGAACTATGTCGTCGGCAAATCCAAGGTGAGTGATGTATTCGCCATTGATGTTGATACCGTATCCTATCCAGTTCAGCTGCTTGAATACATCTTCCAATGCAGCGGTGAAGAGTTTCGGGGATATGACATCACCCTGTCTTACACCTTTCTGCAGTTGGATTGGTTTCGTACTCTGATTTTGTACTCGGATAGACATCGTAGCCTCATTGTACAAACACCTCAGCACTTCGATATACCGACAGTCTATCTGGCACCGCTGGAGAGACTGTAGCACCGCCCAAATTTCGACTGAATCGAAGGCTTTCTCATAGTCCACATACGCCAGACATTATGGTCTGGCGTATGTGGACTACTGGTTATGAACTAATAATACACAATAACTATACCTTTATTCATTATGTCATAACCAAGTAATTTCGTTCAAGAAAAATACATTAATCCCGATTCAACTCGGCAACTTTTTGCGGACTATCCGAGGGGAGGGATTAAGAAAATTTTCAATTATCGTACGTTCGTCTCCCGCTTCGGCGTAGGTCGGGAAGGCACAGCGTTAGGATTTTGTTCCGATCTGAATTAAAGCTCAAATGGAATTCCATTTTATAATTTTCTCCAATTTCCTGGTAGGAGGCCTTCACTCGTTTCATTACATGAGTTGCGATGGCTTACGGAATGCGACTAGTATCTGTGAAAGTCAACGGAGCGATAAAGCTCGGAACGAAACTTTTGGTAAAATTTACATTTCCCTATATCGATTTGATAATGTCAATTCGCCCCAGGTCTTTATCGCTTCTGCACGAATTGAAGTTGATTAACTTAAGGTTCTTCGTCGAACATTAGCAGAGGTAGTCTATAACCTCGCCTTTGTCTTTAATAGGGGAGTGAATTAAGAACACAAAGTGGGGACTTTAAGCTCATCCAATAATCATTTATGTTTGAGTAATGAGTAAACTTATGAAAGGTAATGAGTAAACTTACCGAGATAGTAAATTTAAACTTGAGATTACAAATACAATTGTGTTTGACAACCGCTAAAGATATTTTATATGAAAATGATAAAAGAAAATCTCATTAAAGATCGCATGACAGGACTCTCCTTAATTATCCTATCCATAATTCCAGTTTTTATTCCTATTCCTTTGCAGTTCATGCAGTTAGGTTGTGGAACTCACTACCACCTACCATAAGAGATTCCGGAACTATACTTTCATTTAAGAAACGTGTAAAGGACCACTACTTAGCCTCGTGTTAATGGAATATATATTGTATATTTACGACTATGTATGCATGTATGTATATGTATATATATATACATTTAAATATATCTATGTATATTATATAATAATATGTAATCTTATTTATTTTATTGTATACATATTATTTATGTATTTATTAAATATTACATATTATGAAATGTACGCACTAAGTTTGCCATTTAAATAAAATCTGTTAGGGTCTGCTGGAAGAAATTTCAATGTATGGAATAAGTAGTACCCTTGTAGTAATACTATGTTTTAATGTTTTTCATGGCTTTTTGTGTGTACATAAATAAATAAATAAAAAAAAAAATATCTTCTACATTTGTCATTTAAAATTATTATTTTAAGCTCTTCTCTTATCTGCAGCAACTTTTTTTATGTTCTCTTCTGATTCATTTTGTTGTCATTTAAATACATCATTCAGAGTACATTGATCTAGAATTTTCTACTGGCATTCCGCGAATGTCTTTAAGTAAGGTGGGACAAGCCATTTTCTACACATTTTTATGAAATTTTTTTGTTACGTGTTAACCTTGTTGGTAATCCTTAATAAATATATATAATAAATAAATAATTTTACCGCTAAGCCAATGACAAGGTTTTAAGATTTTTTGGTTGAAAATCTTTTTATAAGCATATCACCGTCACTTAATTTTTTAGAACTAGTGTATTGAGTATTAAAAAATCCTAAGATCGGCTAAGTTCCCTATGTTCGCATGAATTATATTTTGTATCTGTTGTAAAATATTCAAAGTAATTGACTGTAAGATTGTCAAATATGCTACAATCCATATATTATAATTAGCTCTGGGCACAAAAATTATTTCTCGAGTATTCGCGTTCCATTTGCATCGAAAAATATCAAATAATAAGCAATGAAATAATAAAAGCTTTCGAATGTTCGATCGCGTGGCCCAATGGTTAGCGTATCTTAGCAAAGCCATTAAACCTGGTTCTAATTCCAGTCGGCACCAAGATTTGCACAAATTAGTGGTTTTCGTGTCTAGTTGTGATGTGCCGTGATCCTTGTCTATGACGAGAGTGTGTGTGACTTTGAGTTAACACGGAAAGAAAAGGCAGATTCTTACATCGGTATCAAAAGGCTAACACAATTTTAGAAGCCTCGCGTTTGCTGTAGAATGTGTTTAATTAGAAGTGTTTTCCAGTGGAAAAGGGTCGTTGGCATATACATATATTTTTAAATAGGTACATTTAAAAAAAAAGCTAGATGTGGATCTGAATTAATGTTAGCATTAATAATTAAGATACACATATTAATTCCTTAGGGGGTGATGGTATTTTCTATTTCAAGGTGCACAGTCTAAATCATCATTTAAATCTTTTCAGCCTATCACAAGTCCACTGCTGAACATAGGCCTCCCCCAAAGATTGCCACGAAGCTCGGTCCTGAGCCACCTGCATCCATCGACATCCCGCAACACTGCGCAGGTCGTCACTCCATCTTGTAGGTGGTCGTCCTACACTGCGTTTGCCCGTACGTGGCTGCCACTCGAGAACCATTTTTCCCCAACGGTTTTCGGTTTTGCGAGCTATGTGCCCGGCCCATTGCCATTTCAGCTTGCTGATCCTTGCGACTATATCGGTTGCCTTAGTTCTGCTGCGGATAGCATCGTTGCTGACTCTATCGCGCAGTCTAAATAGACGTTGCCTAAAATATTCCAATTAAAAAGAAAACTATTATTAGCTCGTGTAAATCGTGTAAAATGAACGTACACAAGTCAAACTACTGATTCATGTGGCGAGCAGAGCACTATGCGAATAATGGCGGTATGAAATCTACTTTATAGCATCTCACCTATCTCTGACAACGATCCCTTCCTACTACGTCTTATTTATTTTCCAACAGAGAGCCATTCGTGGAGAGCTGTTTATTGATCTGTCACCGCACATTTGTTTAAAGGATTTATTGAGGTTCGAATGGTATTGATGCATCCTGCATACCCTTCGGGATTTGGTGTACGTATTGTGTTTACGATAGTTCGTGCGATTTAAAGATGGTAATATTCAATTGGTTGCATATAACATTGGGTTGACCCACACATAATCTAACTACGTGAGTGTTGTTATAATGAACGAAGACCGACTATCGAAATTAAGAAGACGAATCATCATACAATACTTACACTAACCAGCACATATACGACTTTAAACAAATCTGCAACTCCTGCGGTGTTTTAGATGTTAGTAGGCATCGTAATATCAGTTGTGTCGCATGTGTAAAACATCATAACCTCTTAAAACCCGTTTGTACATCATCAAAATGAATCACAAATCATTACCATCATTGCATTTTTAATTAAGACATTAACGTAATATAAAGCTACTTAACACGTTCTATGCCGGGAAAAAAATCGCAGTTTCCTGTCCGGGCCGTGTCGGTCAGTGATGGTTGACATGTAGACTTTCAGTTCGAGCCGCGTCAGTCAGTGATGAGCGCGTTTTACGAGAGTTTTCATTTCGTTCTTACAGGCCGTTGGGGAGTGCTCTCTAACTAAATCGCATAGTAATTGACCCGCGTGGCCCACTAGTTTCTCCAAATCAAGTTGTTTTTTGAAAAATTTAAGAACCTTGAAAGAAAAACAACAATTACCACACAATGCTGCCTGACGTTGTGTCCATAAATAGTGGCTCAAATTGACTTTTGTTATTACTAAGTAACATTTGAGTAAAAGATAAAAGCATATAAGCAAATAAAACAATTTAGTAATTTTATACAGATTTAAAATTTTAATAGGCCTGAAGGGAAACTTCACTGACCGCGTTGGCAGAGAACGTGTTAAGCATCAAAAATCTCAAAGTTTGTTAACCTTACTCTTGGTTTCAATATACGAAATATGCACTGCGGCGTTCTTCAAGCGTCTGTTAGGTTAATGACATTTTTAATGCAAAAAGTATTTTTACTTTAAATATTTTCGCGAACTTCTCGCGGAGACGCAGCATTCGAGCCATTTGCCAGTTCACTTTTATATTTAAAGTGCAATGTACGCCGGGTCAAGTTACAAAGGACGTCGTTACAGTGAAAAAGACTGTGTAATTAATCACAAAGGCCTTTCTCATGTAGACGTATTGGAACAGAGCCGATATTTACAATTCTTTTTGATTATTCTACTCAGTTTAAAAACAAAATTCACATATATCTCATTTTTGTTTGTATGCCAGCTTGTTATAACTATCAATGTTATATAGATGTTTGTTAGATAACGCAGATTGTAGTAGATGAAAGTCGTTAAACATTTCATCTTACAGTACCTCATCATGATAGTTATTTTGAGTGACGAAAAATACGTAATGACAGTTCATCGCGTATTCAAATACTGCTAACTGGTTAGTCATAAAACTTTAGAGGATTAACACATGCACTAGATATGACAAAAAATCGTAAAATTTGCCATATCTAGTCACATATAAGTCTCGCTTTAGTTTCATAGAGCGCGAAGGAGTTCCTTGCAATTTTAACTGCTGCATTTAGCACGTGATGGGCGGTGTAGGAACAAGTCGTGAGGAAACCTACATGACTGAGAAATAATAATAAAATATTAATTCGAGTATATATATAACCCGCCAAGCTCTCAGATATTTGTGAAGGGCACTTAAAGGCTCCTACTTTACTTTTTTTTTTACTATACTAGCGTTGGTTTATTGAAAAGAAACGTAGGTTCAAAGAGAAGCTCAGGTCACTCATGCTCTATGAAAATAAAGCGAGCGCTTTGAACCCTGGGCTACCACGGCCAGTGCTACACCACATTCCCACCTGGTGGTCAGTGATGAAATCATTCATACTAGCTAAGTAAAAACCTATTGACTGTACAGAAACACTAACGCCGGCAATTATTTTCAATTCTTTGCCGTACACATTGACACAAATAAAGGGGACGTTTCTATAGGACGGAAACCCGCTGTATATCTGGACACCCGATTGAAGAAAAAGCATCTAAGAGAATAATATCCCGTACTGAAAGAAGAAGAAGAAAGAAAGAAAGAAACATTTATTGCACATAGACGCCTTTCAAAACCAAAAAAAAACATTGCAAATATATTTTTTTTAATCTTTATTTAATGGAGGGTTTGTTCGTATGTATCGAACATGTCACCCTAATTGTTGCATGCCCTATTCGGATCAGCCATATATACATTTTAGTCTTATCGATACATAATTAAATTAACTTAATATACCTGTCATTTAGCCCCAATTTAACAATTTGAAACAATATTCTAGCACTCTCGGATTCAGGAAATGCCAGAATGCTGTTACAGATACCGACATTATAATCCCGTGATAAGGCAGTACGTTTCTGAGTCTCATTCCGTATGCACTCTGTAATGTTATACTGAATGCAGTATGGAGAATTAGTTTTGCTCATCATAAATCCAAAATTGTTCAACGGAATGTGATCAGATCGAAGTCTTAAGGCTGCGATCAAATCACGCCTATTCATTCGCCTGTTTTCAAAACCAAAGGTAACGTGGAAGGGTTGGTTGAATTGTTTTGTACCAGACACCTTTCGTTAAAGATCTCTCAAAATTTACTCAAAACGTCTGTTATCCACGGTCAACAATTGACTTCGATACCATTAGAGGAGGCTCTCTTAGCGAGACGATCCACCTCCTCGTTCCCTGTCATACCTACATGCGAAGGCACCCGCTGTATAACAACACTTTTGTTGCAGAATTTAAGCTTGTAAATACTATTTAACACAGTATATGCCAATGGTACCCCTCTAGCAAATATTTAATAAAACAATTATTTAAACAAACAATGTTTAACTTTGTCTCCTCTTGCGTTGCGTGGCGAATGGGGCGAACAGACCACAGTCAGTTGAATGCTGTGCAGTGCTGCAGTTGAGACGAGACTGCAGCGCTGGTTTTTAGTGGGCCTGTCTATACCTGTGTATACCAACACGTGTCATAAACGTATAAACAGCTAATGGCTTATGTATTGTCATCAGAAATGCAATATATTATATTTCTTACGTAAATGTCTATCATCATTTCAGCCTATCACAAGTCCACTTCTGAACATAGGCCTCCCCCAAAGATTGCCGCGAAGCTCGGTCCTGAGCCACCTGCATCCATCGACTTCCCGCAACACTGCGCAGGTCGTCGCTCCATCTTGTGGGGGGTCGTCCTACACTGCGTTTGCCTGAACGTGGCTGCCACTCGAGAACCTTTTTTCCCCAACGGTTGTCAGTTCTGCGAGCTATGTGGCCGGCCCATTGCCACTTCAGCTTGCTGATCCTTACGGCTATGTCGGTTACCTTAGTTCTGCTGCGGATATCATCGTTGCAGACTCTATCACGCAGAGAAACACCGAGCATAGCCCTTTCCATAGCGCGCTGAGCAACGTTGAGCTACCTCATACGGCCTGCAGTAAGGGACCAAGTCTCGGATCCGTATGTCATCACTGGCAACACGCACTGGTTGTATACTTTGCTCTTGAGGCTTTGCGATATACTCGAAAAACCATACGAATTTCATTATTTTCATCAAGCCGGCATTGCATAGGATAATTTCAGGTGGATCATTAAAATAGCTGTAGCGTTTGAATTATTTTACAGGAATGGCTCGGTTCTTCTCCGTTGCGGAAATCTTTTGAGCCGGACGATATATTTGCAGTAACAAGACAATTATTGTTCAACTTTTTTAATCCTCTTCATTGTAACAGGTTTTGGATTAATGACATAACTCAAGAAGATATTTCCTAAGGTTACCATGTTTGTAAGTGTAAGCAATACTTAATTTTTTTTTTATTAAAATACGTCGTTAGATCCAGAGACATCCAGCCTTAAAACTCTCTCAAAAATGATACAGTCTAGTCTATTCATAGACTTTCTTAGTCTCTAGTTCTCATTGATTTTTATACAAACTTCTTAATAAATCTTTGAAATAAAAAAAATAAATCGTAAATTAATAAACTATGTATTTGTACGTGGTTGTGGTCAAGCAGAGGTCTCGACCCGGGGTAGAAGACCACAGCCTCGCAGAATACCGGCGAGAAGGAGAGGCGTCTTGTTCTTCTGAATTTCGTTCCTTCGGTGTGTGAGGTAACTGGAGGTAGCGCATTTAAGACGTACATTACAGAAAATAGACAGGGAATGGAATTTTATATTAAAATCCACTAGCAAGGTACTTATGTAATTCAAAAAGTTATTAATATTAAGTGTTATACAAATCATTTCGAAAAAGAGAATTCAAGATAATTAGAATTATCGCTTATTAGCAATAAAAAAATTCATTTACGCTTCTGATAGGGTTTAAGTTTTACGTTTAAGTAAATATATTCAATTTTAAATTTTATTTAATTTAGAAACACTTAAAAGTTAACAAAAAAAATGCCCGTTAGAATTTCAGAAAAGATTTCTAGCTATTATATGAAAATTCACCGGTTTGATATCTAGAGTAGACGTCCGCAATTGTCTGACGCCTGCCGCATTTAACTTTTTAATGGATTTTTTTCGCCATGATGTGAAAACACTTCTCGGCGTTGGGGTTTCCGTACAATTTTTTCATTTGTTCGGAAAGCGGCAAATCACATAATACTCCTTTTACATGAAAGCATAAAGAGTTTCTTTTTTTTTTTTTTTTAATGGCGACACAGTCTTAGGTTTGAATTAATGTCTTGAAGAATAATATATTTTGAACGTGGTGGAACCAAGCGGCGGATTTTGCTGCTGCTCGAATGGGCCAGCTCGACCGGGTCGGTACCGCAACCTCGCAGAGTAGAGGTTTATTGTGCTTCTACGTTTCGTTGGGTGAGTGAGAAGGCTCTTCCTCCTACCCAACTCCCAAATATACTTTTAAGTCATCAACGCACCTGCAGCACTTATGATATTGCAGATGTATGTGGGCGACGGTAACGAATTAACATCAGGTGAACCGCTTGCTCGTTTGCTGTCTTACCAAAAAAAATTTTTTTAAGTGACGAACTGAGCTTCTTAGACTTAGCGGACATGCCTACATCGTTGGCTATGGGAAAATGGCTTCTTTTTCCGGAAAAACTTCACCCAATCAAAGTCGCAAACGAAATCTAGTAGTGTATCGTTATTGCATTACGTTCATCTTCATCGTTGAACAGGATCGAAACTGAATTAATGCTAACAGCGTCTTTGAATGGGCTGATTATAACGAAATAATGACCAACACAATTATTAAAAGGTATGAAATAACCATACAATGATGAAATGCTCATAGCCTTATCTGGTAGTCTATGATTGACTGCCATGGCGCGAATCAAAACGTAAACTTAATATATAAACAAAGTTATTAAAAAGTGTACGATGTCATCAGAAATGCAATATATTATATTTCTTACGTAAATGTCTATCATCATTTCAGCCTATCACAAGTCCACTTCTGAACATAGGCCTCCCCCCAAAGATTGCCGCGAAGCTCGGTCCTGAGCCACCTGCATCCATCGACTTCCCGCAACACTGCGCAGGTCGTCGCTCCATCTTGTGGGGGGTCGTCCTACACTGCGTTTGCCTGAACGTGGCTGCCACTCGAGAACCTTTTTTCCCCAACGGTTGTCAGTTCTGCGAGCTATGTGGCCGGCCCCATTGCCACTTCAGCTTGCTGATCCTTACGGCTATGTCGGTTACCTTAGTTCTGCTGCGGATATCATCGTTGCAGACTCTATCACGCAGAGAAACACCGAGCATAGCCCTTTCCATAGCGCGCTGAGCAACGTTGAGCTACCTCATACGGCCTGCAGTAAGGGACCAAGTCTCGGATCCGTATGTCATCACTGGCAACACGCACTGGTTGTATACTTTGCTCTTGAGGCTTTGCGATATACTCGAAAAACCATACGAATTTCATTATTTTCATCAAGCCGGCATTGCATAGGATAATTTCAGGTGGATCATTAAAATAGCTGTAGCGTTTGAATTCTTTTACAGGAATGGCTCGGTTCTTCTCCGTTGCGGAAAACTTTTGAGCCGGACGATATATTTGCAGTAACAAGACAATTATTGTTCAACTTTTTTAATCCTCTTCATTGTAACAGGTTTTGGATTAATGACATAACTCAAGAAGATATTTCCTAAGGTTACCATGTTTGTAAGTGTAAGCAATACTTAATTTTTTTTTTTTTTTTTTTATTAAAATACGTCGTTAGATCCAGAGACATCCAGCCTTAAAACTCTCTCAAAAATGATACAGTCTAGTCTATTCATAGACTTTCTTAGTCTCTAGTTCTCATTGATTTTTATACAAACTTCTTAATAAATCTTTGAAATAAAAAAAAAAATCGTAAATTAATAAACTATGTATTTGTACGTGGTTGTGGTCAAGCAGAGGTCTCGACCCGGGGTAGAAGACCACAGCCTCGCAGAATACCGGCGAGAAGGAGAAGCGTCTTGTTCTTCTGAATTTCGTTCCTTCGGTGTGTGAGGTAACTGGAGGTAGCGCATTTAAGACGTACATTACAGAAAATAGACAGGGAATGGAATTTTATATTAAAATCCACTAGCAAGGTACTTATGTAATTCAAAAAGTTATTAATAGTGTTATACAAATCATTTCGAAATAGAGAATTCAAGATAATTAGAATTATCGCTTATTAGCAATAAAAAAATTCATTTACGCTTCTGATAGGGTTTAAGTTTTACGTTTAAGTAAATATATTCAATATTAAATTTTATTTAATTTAGAAACACTTAAAAGTTAACAAAAAAAATGCCCGTTAGAATTTCAGAAAAGATTTCTAGCTATTATATGAAAATTCACCGGTTTGATATCTAGAGTAGACGTCCGCAATTGTCTGACGCCTGCCGCATTTAACTTTTTAATGGATTTTTTTCGCCATGATGTGAAAACACTTCTCGGCGTTGGGGTTTCCGTACAATTTTTTCATTTGTTCGGAAAGCGGCAAATCACATAATACTCCTTTTACATGAAAGCATAAAGAGTTTCTTTTTTTTTTAATGGCGGCACAGTCTTAGGTTTGAATTAATGTCTTGAAGAATAATATATTTTGAACGTGGTGGAACCAAGCGGCGGATTTTGCTGCTGCTCGAATGGGCCGGCTCGACCGGGTCGGTACCGCGGCCTCGCAGAGTAGAGGTTTATTGTGCTTCTACGTTTCGTTGGGTGAGTGAGAAGGCTCTTCCTCCTACCCAACTCCCAAATATACTTTTAAGTCATCAACGCACCTGCAGCACTTATGATATTGCAGATGTATGTGGACGACGGTAACGAATTACCATCAGGTGAACCGCTTGCTCGTTTGCTGTCTTACCAAAAAAAAAAATTTTTTTTAAGTGACGAACTGAGCTTCTTAGACTTAGCGGACATGCCTACATCGTTGGCTATGGGAAAATGGCTTCTTTTTCCGGAAAAGCCGCTAGGAAATTTTTATGCCTACATCGTGGGCTATGGAACATTGGCTACATTTTCCGGAAAAAACTTCACCCAATCAAAGTCGCAAACGAAATCTAGTAGTGTATCGTTATTGCATTACGTTCATCTTCATCGTTGAACAGGATCGAAACTGAATTAATGCTAACAGCGTCTTTGAATGGGCTGATTATAACGAAATAATGACCAACACAATTATTAAAAGGTATGAAATAACCATACAATGATGAAATGCTCATAGCCTTATCTGGTAGTCTATGATTGACTGCCATGGCGCGAATCAAAACGTAAACTTAATATATAAACAAAGTTATTAAAAAAGTGTACGATGTCATATAAAAGTATACTTTTGTTGTTTTTAAGGCAAAGTTGTCACCAATTTAAAGAACAGTCTCAGGGTAACCTTAAAAAGCTTTAAAGGCTTCAAAACTCCGTATCTTATCATCAGGAACGTAACAATGTAAAGTTAGTCTTATAAAAACTGGCAACTCGTAAGCAGTAAAAGAAAGTTGATTTTTTTTTTACGTAAGTTAAAAGGTCTAGGGGATCAGGACGGATGGAGCCACGGGTATAAAGAAACAAAGCTTTCTAACAAACGTAAAATCTACTTCCCGGGAGACATAAAACCGGAGACCATTATCTCAAACTGTCTTATCATCTTTTAAATTTAGATTTGGCCAGTTACTGAAACTACGGAGACGGCTTTTTGATTTTTTAGGAGCTATATTCCACTTAATCATAATAATTACATTATACGTGAAAGTCGAATTAATAAATCAAATCTTTAAAAAAAAAGTGCTCAATATTTCTTATATGTCATGTTAGTTATGTTATGTTAATTAGTAATCGTAGTCCGTATATTAAGATAATAATATAACAGTAATTTATGTTATTCACAAACAGTATTAAAATAAAAAGCTGTGGATTTTGTAATTGACATCGAACATCGAAGCTCTTGGAAGTGTGGATGACATAAAATGATTGAAAGTTCTTTATTGTGTTTGTTAATTTTTAATTTATATTTTTTCCAATCTACCAACGTTTCGTAATGAGATTCTTGTGTCGGAGAAGCAACAGACGAAAGAAACTTCATAGGTATCCACTTTTTTTAAACAATTGTAATGTATATCATAAGATAATATGTATAGGCATATCAAAGGCAACTGGAAGCATGCTACAAGAATATAATGATCCACAAAATTAAAACACAAGTGCACTGCGAACTCGGGCAGAGTAGCCTTCAGAAGCAGCACCTGTTCAAGAGTATGTCACAAAGGGCATCATATTCTAAATCGCCCCGAAAATTACACGAGATTTGATAGACTACAAATACACATAATATGATACCGATTCCCCGCCAAAGATGACTTGCGAGACTATTGAAAGTTAAAAAAGAAAACCTCCTTATTCCAATAAGAGAGATTGTCGGTTATTAACCACCACCTTAGGATCCTGTATTGAATGAAATTGTATACAAAACCAAGCCCAACTGCGCGATTTCAAGACAATACTGTGAGCGCCATCTGCGAACATCAGACCAAGATCAGTAATTAAAAGCTGACGGTAGCCGGGTGAAATATGATATCGGGACGTCAAATACCTCAGTTGTCATTTTAATAGCACGTCACCATAAAGTAATAATTAAGTACTAACATGCATACGTAAATTAAAAAAAGTAAGTGTAATAAACCAAGAAGAACTACTTTTGAATACATTAGTTAGAGTCGACTTGTTATTTCTCAATAGAAACATAGTATTTGAAATTTAACTATTATTTACGGATTTTATCGTGTTAAAATAATATAAAAACAAAAATTAAACGCGATAAAATCCGTAAATATTAATTTCATTTCAAATGTGTAGTATTCGCGTAAATAGCAAGAATTATTATGAGGACAGTATTTACCAACGTTATCAATTTAATAGATTTTAAGTTTAATATTACATGAAATGAACTGAACCATAATAAATATCATGATTAATGAACCTATACAGTGTTTCTCTACGAACTGTAATTCACAGACCATAGAGAGGAAGTAAAACAAAACTGTTTTGGGTTCTATATGTATATATATATAGAACGATGTAACAAAAATATGTATATAAGAAATAAGTAATGTTAAGTGATTACAGTGAGGGTTACCTCTGCTTAGGATTGTTTCAACTTTCTCAAATACATACAAACCGCCAATACCAAATATGATTTATAAAAATTACGTGATCAAATTCTATATGGAGGTTGAGATTGGGTTGACGCCAAACGTCAAAAATCGAGGAGACGCTTACCAACTTTTCCTATTTAGATTTCGACATCGATTGTATAATGTATTTTGACTGTGTCATCTCTTGTCTACGAACGTAATTGGTAACTTTTGATGGACGACATTCCATTCTATTTATTACGTATACTGCTAAAACTTTCAGCAATCTATGTGTCCATTATTTCAATTAAAAAAAGTTATAAATAAAAAGGAGCAGCCTGTACATGTCCGGATAGCTGAACGAAAATCTAAGATTTAATTACAAAAAACATATTTTTTTTTATTAATCTATTTGCCGCTAATTAGCTGTACCTCTGTACCGATTTTGAAGATTATGGAGAGCTGATAACAGGTTGTTTAAAAATTCCATGTTAGTAAATGTATGTTTTGCACTTGATTACAAATATCGTATTTAAAACTCCAATGTCACGATTTAAACCGAAGTCTAAAGAAGGAAGAGGTTGGGCAAACGCGCAAGTGGCCCAGAACAAGATATCCCTTGCCCACATACATCGGCGACCGTGGAGGAGCTGCAGCAGCGTTTCTGCCCTTTAAGGGTATTTGGGAGATGGGAGGGATGATTGGACGAGGAGTTGGAGAGGGGTTACCTGTCTCACCGAACGAAACTCAGACGCACAAGATGCCTCTACTTCACGCCGGTATTCTGCGAGATAGTGGTAATACCCCGGT
This sequence comes from Bhutanitis thaidina, assembly GCA_029286595.1. Classification (NCBI taxonomy): domain Eukaryota; kingdom Metazoa; phylum Arthropoda; class Insecta; order Lepidoptera; family Papilionidae; genus Bhutanitis; species Bhutanitis thaidina. The sequence goes on from JAGSMS010000022.1 coordinate 1,801,127, forward strand.
CGAGCCGGTCCATTCGAGCAGCAGAAAAACGACTGGTTTTACTTCCCACGTACCAATGTGATCTCGAGATGGTACCACAATATGTCTTTAGCATTTTATATGGGGGTATACAATTTTGAATAATGTCTTTTAAATTCCTTTGTAGGTAATAGTTATTAAAGATGATAATAATGACAACAATGTCGTTAATGATATTTGAACAATCACATGTCATCCAGTTCCCCCACAAGGATTCCCTGTGTCCCTAGATTTGACAAGCTAGAACCCGCTAGCCTCAGCTTCGCTACCAACTGGGCTATCGAACATTTTGGAAGACACACAAAATTGCCTGGATTTAGCATAGAAATTTAAACGCACTACCGGTTTGTGTTGAGCGTTTACCATCTGACTGGTAGGATTTAATAGAGATTGAGATTATGTTTTACTATTTAAACCCACTGCCGGTTTGTGTTGAGCGTGTACCATCTGACTGGTAGGATTTAATAGAGATTGAGATTATGTTTTACTATTTAAACGCACTTCCGGTTTGTGTTGAGCATTTACCATCTGACTGGTAGGATTTAATAGAGATTGAGATTATGTTTTACTATTTAAACGCAGTGCCGGTTTGTGTTGAGCGTTTACCATCTGACTGGTAGGATTTAATAGAGATTGAGATTATGTTTTACTATTTAAACGCAGTGCCGGTTTGTGTTGAGCGTTTACCATCTGACTGGTAGGATTTAATAGAGATTGAGATTATGTTTTACTATTTAAACGCAGTGCCGGTTTGTGTTGAGCGTTTACCATCTGACTGGTAGGATTTAATAGAGATTGAGATTATGTTTTACTATTTAAACGCAGTGCCGGTTTGTGTTGAGCGTTTACCATCTGACTGGTAGGATTTAATAGAGATTGAGATTATGTTTTACTATTTAAACGCAGTGCCGGTTTGTGTTGAGCGTTTACCATCTGACTGGTAGGATTTAATAGAGATTGAGATTATGTTTTACTATTTAACCGCTTAAAATATAAAGTGACTGTTCTTTTTGGTAGTGTATCGTTGAAGTAATTTCTTCAGCAGCTTTTAGTTCTTTGGGAGAAGACGAACGAATGTGGTTCTGCTGGAGTTTATCCAGGTCTTTAGTTTTTTTAAACATTTCAGAGGGTTTTGGAGCCGGGCAGGTTTCGTCACGTTAACTGACTTCATATTATTCATTATTTCTCAGACATGCACGTTTCCTCACGATGTTGTCTTTCACCACTGAGCACGTGATCAATATTACGTGAGCAAAATTGCTATTAACAGTGTTCGTGGGTTCATACCCAGTTCACTAGGGCACAATGAAATTAAAGCGACCGCCCTGACCGCTGGCTACCAGGACTCTTCAGACGCTCGAGAGATGTGTATGTAATTTCATTTATTGATAAGATATATATTTGTACTCTTAAATGGTTAAAAAAAAATTGTTTTCGGGATTGGTCTCGCGATTTAAATAAAACTTACGTACAACAGGTGGCCTGCCAACACGCAATGGAGCAGCGTGGCGGGCCCTTTCCGGCTCCAAAACCCTCCCAGATATTTAAGAAGCAGGCCTCCTTCGCCCAGCTTACATAACAATAAGAAGCACTTAATAAATAAAACAACAACTTCTTCGCTCCAACGCTCATTTACGCATTTCTATTCAATCGATTCAAGGACGGCTACGAATGTTCTTAAGAACGTATAAAGGTTGTTTTTATTAGTTCGTATTCCATATTTACCAAAATGTAATTAAAACTCTATCTAAAAAGACCCATGAAAACAGTTATTTAAACTGCTGTTAAAATAATGAAATGACTAAGAAAAAAGGTTTAGTTCAGGAATGGGTCTCACGATTTAAACAAAACTTACGTACAACAGGTGGCCTGCCAACACGCAATGGAGCAGCGTGGCGGGCCCTTTCCGGCTCCAAAACCCTCCCAGATATTTAAGAAGCAGGCCTCCTTCGCCCAGCTTACATAACAATAAGAAGCACTTAATAAATAAAACAACAACTTCTTCGCTCCAACGCTCATTTACGCATTTCTATTCAATCGATTCAAGGACGGCTAGGAATGTTCTTAAGAACGTATAAAGGTTGTTTTTATTACTTCGTATTCCATATTTACCAAAATGTAATTAAAACTCTATCTAAAAAGACCCATGCCAACAGTTATTTAAACTGCTGTTAAAATAATGAAATGACTAAGAAAAAAGGTTTAGTTCAGGAATGGGTCTCACGATTTAAACAAAACTTACGTACAACAGGTGGCCTGCCAACACGCAATGGAGCAGCGTGGCGGGCCCTTTCCGGCTCCAAAACCCTCCCAGATATTTAAGAAGCAGGCCTCCTTCGCCCAGCTTACATAACAATAAGAAGCACTTAATAAATAAAACAACAACTTCTTCGCTCCAACGCTCATTTACGCATTTCTATTCAATCGATTCAAGGACGGCTAGGAATGTTCTTAAGAACGTATAAAGGTTGTTTTTATTACTTCGTATTCCATATTTACCAAAATGTAATTAAAACTCTATCTAAAAAGACCCATGCCAACAGTTATTTAAACTGCTGTTAAAATAATTAAATGACTAAGAAAAAGGTTTAGTTCAGGAATGGGTCTCACGATTTAAACAAAACTTACGTACAACAGGTGGCCTGCCAACACGCAATGGAGCAGCGTGGCGGGCCCTTTCCGGCTCCAAAACCCTCCCAGATATTTAAGAAGCAGGCCTCCTTCGCCCAGCTTACATAACAATAAGAAGCACTTAATAAATAAAACAACAACTTCTTCGCTCCAACGCTCATTTACGCATTTCTATTCAATCGATTCAAGGACGGCTAGGAATGTTCTTAAGAACGTATAAAGGTTGTTTTTATTACTTCGTATTCCATATTTACCAAAATGTAATTAAAACTCTATCTAAAAGACCCATGCCAACAGTTATTTAAACTGCTGTTAAAATAATTAAATGACTAAGAAAAAGGTTTAGTTCAGGAATGGGTCTCACGATTTAAACAAAACTTACGTACAACAGGTGGCCTGCCAACACGCAATGGAGCAGCGTGGCGGGCCCTTTCCGGCTCCAAAACCCTCCCAGATATTTAAGAAGCAGGCCTCCTTCGCCCAGCTTACATAACAATAAGAAGCACTTAATAAATAAAACAACAACTTCTTCGCTCCAACGCTCATTTACGCATTTCTATTCAATCGATTCAAGGACGGCTAGGAATGTTCTTAAGAACGTATGAAGGTTGTTTTTATTACTTCGTATTCCATATTTACCAAAATGTAATTAAAACTCTATCTAAAAAGACCCATGCCAACAGTTATTTAAACTGCTGTTAAAATAATTAAATGACTAAGAAAAAAGGTTTAGTTCAGGAATGGGTCTCACGATTTAAACAAAACTTACGTACAACAAGTGGGCTGCTAACACGCAATGGAGCAGCGTGGTGCGTCATTCCCGGCTCCTACACCCTCTCAGATATTTGAGAAGGAGGCCTTTGCCCAGCCGTGGGCACTTACAGGCTGTTAGTTTACTTTACTTTCTACATTGCATTGGAATTATATTTCACATAACTTAGCGTGACAAAATAAAATTTTGACTTACTGCAAGTGACATAATAAAAAGTAACACTATGTTTTTATAATAAGTCCACTCAAATATTGGTAGGGATAGAGACCCACTTATCGATGCGTCGAGAGACGAAGTGTTCCCCGGGGACGAAGCTCGCGAGCGCAATTATGAATCGGGATGACACTTGATATTCACAACAAATGTAGCACGGGGATGATAAACTCTTTCGAGAATATTCTTTTTTTTTTTGATTGAAAGAATATCTTGACGCGAGTGGCAATTATCTGCCGGGGAATCTTTTTTTAACGATTCCAGCATCGTACTAACTAGTGATGGAACGATCTAATTCATCATTTAATGATTTCTTGTATCTCACGCGAACACTGCACATTTGAAATGAATCTATTATATTGTATGAGTTCGAATTGAATACGACATCGGGACGTCTAGCACCTCAGTCACTCCGTGACCACGGCTGCTGTTAAACACTCGAAACATCGGTAATGTAAAAAAAATGTTTAATTTCAAATAATGTTTTCATTAGTCGACGTGTCAACTACAAATTTAGAATTATGTCGCTGTTTCGTGATAAACTGCCCAAAATATATCCCCGACGTATATTCAAGGATAAAATTGTTACCTTTTCTTAACGCACGACAGAAATCTTCGATCTTCATCTAATCTTAAGATTAGTGTTCCGCAACACTTCACCGATTTCATTGACAAATCTCTTAGGGTTCAGGCTATAGTGCTCTAGAACTCTCTGCCCGACGGAGTTAAGAAATCGGCAAACAGGAGCTCATTTAATATATCAGTTAGAGAAAATTATTTAAATTTTAGTATATCGACAATTCTACCATTATAACTATGTAAAGAAAATATATTATTTTTTAATTTGTCTTTGCAAGTGAGGCCTTATTCAGTACATTTTTGTTTACTTCTATCTTCTTTATACTTGTTTATCTATCTACATATATCATAATATATTACTATGTATTCATATATATTATTTTATATTTGTATATTTTTTTATTTGCTAGTTAGGTAATATATTTACTTAATTGATACATCTTTTAGGGTTATCTAACCACCTTATGGGTTGACTGGCAGAGAATGACAACAGGCATTAAGCCCGCCCTTTATTAGCTTATACTTTAACGTGTAAACTATAAAGGTTTTGAATAAATAAAAAAAAAAACAAAATTTAACAAGAACTATATACATCTTTCGTAGCCATGTTATTTCGTATGACATCAAGCCAGCGCATTGAAGTATGGTCGCTTGTGAAGTACCAGGACTTCAAAGGAGAAGACATCTTTTCCCATCCTACCCCATGGACCTCCGAAGTATGTGACAATACCATCTTAGTCGACTTCCTCTTGCAGCTTGTGGCCCGCTACAGCAGTGAACGAAAACAATTGAAGTACGTTTTATAATTAAGTTTGACAAAAAGGTGACACAACTGCCAACTCAAACCAGACTGGTCACCGAACTCCATTTTTTTATAATTATTTTTATTATTAATGAGGGCAAACGTGCAAGCGGTTCACCTGGTCGTAAGTGATTACCGTCGCCCACGTACATCTGCAACACAGGTACAACTGCAGGTGCGTTGAGAGAGGGGTTGGGGAAAAAGAAGTAGGCCCTCCGGTCGCCTCTCTCACCGAACGAAACGCTGAAGCACAAGATTCCTCTGTTTCGCGCCGGTATTCTGGGAGGTCATGACACTACCCGAGTGGAGCCGGCCCATTCGTGAAGCAGCACAAGTCGCCGTTCGGCTAAACCACGTACAGTTCGTAAGTGACGCATGCGACATGGAGGTGGACGTTCCGGCATGTTTTATTAAAATTTTAAATGTACACATCATAATCGAAAACCAACAATCTGATTTTGCTATTTTATTTCTTCATTCTCTAAAACAAAGCAAAGTGACACTTAAAATTCATGTCACAAGGTCCACATTTGTGACAGGGGTGCAAAATGAGATCGGTGCTAACCGCACAGCATATTTGTTTGTTCTGGAATATATACGTGGCACGTTCGAAATGCACGAGATCGTTGCTATCTAAACGTTATAATTAAGAGCTCGAACCAAATCTGTTAAAATAAACTGATACGTCCTTTTAATATATTACTTATATTTAATATTCAGCAGTGAAGAGACATATTTACATAATTAACTCTTACTCCTACCAACCTCTCTAATATACGTACGCTTGTGACGTGGGATCGAGTCCCAGTGCCGCCACCACTAAAATAAAATTTTCAAACTGTCTATACGTTGAAGATACCTCTTCGGATAACATACTAGTATACGTCTGTGTCCGTTCCTTAGAATATCTGTTTGTTTACGTATCATGCGGAAACTAATAAGCCGACTGTGAGTATATTTTCACTGTTCAATAGCCTATGTCTCAAGACAGACAGACAGACCTTACCTTACACATAGCATGAGAAATTACACTATTAGAAAGTTAAAAACTACGGTCGATTCCATTAAAGAAAAATTCTTGAATAAATCGTCTAAAAATCGAATCGATTTTAATGCTACATTCCCTGCCACTAAATGTTGATCAATAATGTTTATATTCACTATGAAACACTATACTAACTAAGCAGTGCACATAAGATAACGTAGAGTTCTACGTGGAGGAAATAACGGGAAAAAGTCTGTATGATATATTTATAATATTCTGAATGAAATAGAGTCCCAGTGGGTACCGATGTATTAAAACTAATTAACAACTAGAGCTGTATTTATACGTCTACTAGAGCACATGTACTAGGGTCACACAGTGACATTGTGGGCAAAACAATGCCCTTACTATATTTTATCTAAAACTAATTCAAAGATTCATGACTTTGTTTCGATAACAGTTTATGAAACGACACATTCGCCGACATCTTACATTGATTTGTAATGTGTATTTTTTAATGAGGTATATAAAAGGAGGAATATACCATCTCCGTATCCAAATATCAACATCACCAAGACACTTGCGACCGAAAGATGGCGGAATAACCACTCCAATTTTCCGATACTCAAATCCTACAGATTATTAATGGGAAGCAGCGTCACTAGTGCCAGAGTGCTGGCACCATGCTGACCAACCAACGCAACGTAAACAAGTAAATATTGGCAAATCTTCTATGCTCGGTATGCCACCTTTTTTTTTGGAGCTATCATGGAAAGAAGCTGTGGATCGATGTGCAGGCTAAATATGAAAGATTCAAATTGTTCTTCCTAAAAAAATCATCTACTTGTTCCATTGGTTTACTGTTCTTCAGACAGTGAGCAAAAATAACAATAATTTTGCAAGAAAAGACATTGAAAACATTAGTTCACATCTAGCGTAATAGTGTCATGCATTAGGGGTGGCACGGGGGAGCAATAAAGGGGTAATCACCCCTCTTCGGGTGCGGAGCGTTAGCCAGGGCGAATTGGACTGGACGAGGCATCAGAGCGAGCGGAGTCGACAAATTTTTAATTCCGTCATTATAGGTGCGCTGCGTTTCCTAAACGTTAATTATTGTAATGGATTTCAAAGCAAAACAATTAGTCCGCTGGTCTAGTGGTACTTCAGCGAAAGCTTTCGACATTTATCACTATCCATTCAGATACAGTTTTGAATGTTTTATAGAAGCGTAAAAGTTATATGTCAGTTTAGCTAAAATTATTTTATCTTAAAGTAAGGTAATTGTCGTAAAAGTAAACTAAAAAAGTTATCTACATAGTGCGCGAGTGAATAGGGTTCAAATTGGCACAATAAACATTGTGAATTACAATATTAAGTGCGGAATTACCACGCTCTCGGCGTGATGAAGAAACCCTAAAGCTTTTAAAGGTTGCAAACCTGCTCTGGAGAAGCATGTTGGACAACTCCCGGCTCTAAAATTCTCTCAAATATATTGAGAGGAGCAAGCTTAGCAGTGGGACATTTTTCTTATTATAATTTTTATACTAAAAAAATATTATTTAAGTAAAGTTAAATTTAAAGCGGTCAGGTGGCAGCCATGGCAGCCATGGTAGCCTAGTGGTCAGAAGTGGCCAGGGTCTGGTCCCTGGTCCGGTGCCGGTGCTGAATTTATCACGTAATCGGCGGCAAAGTAAAGATCGGGAGGAGAGGTGCATGTCAGGGAAATAATAAAATATTATTATAATATTATTTCGAGGATATGTGAAGCCCGCAAACTCACACTGGAGCAGCGAGGCGGACCCATCCCGGCGCCGAAAACAATCTCAGATATTTGAGCAGGTCTTTGCCCTGTAGTGAGCGTTTACATGCTGCTACTTTACTTTTAATTTCAAGTGAAGTTTCCGTAATAAATATTGTCGTTTCAAAATCGTATAAAATACGATAGTGAAGCTCGCTATTTATCCTTTGTATAAATCCTAATGTGAGATAGTATACATAAGTTCATTACTTATACCTGCGGCCCCGCTAACAGCTTTTGACTTACGACATGTATAAATGTTACTTCCAGTGAGTTATGTTTGCCTATGACTGGACACGACGCTGTTAGTATGTATATCTAGACGATCATTATGATCCTTATTTGATTTGATGACGTTATTGCTCAGCAATCAGCGTATACACTTGCTGAGTCTGAGATATACTACATAAACTACCCTTATGGGTGCCGGGTATGTTTAATAAAATATGCTAATGTGTTACACAATAGAACAATAAACATTTCGTCTCCTCTTCACAGGTGTAGTCTATTCACACGTCACATAAGTAGAGTATCGTAGTAGAGATTGTGAACAGTAGATAGTAAAATCCTCACTTTTTTTTTTCTTTTTTTCAAATGCATTTTTAAAATTTTTTTTTAATCTGTAAACATATCTACGACTAGAAAAAGTCATACGGAATCCTCGTGTAAACAACAATAGGAGCGAACACGTGGAATGAGTTGTCTCATAATACTCGTAGTTGTTATACGTGAACTGGGGCTACAACGTTGCTGACAATGTATTGGGTACATAAAAAACATAATTATATTTAAATTTAATATTTATTGAAGCAACCTGGTATCCTATAGGTCTGGACGCACGATTTAGTTTCACAGGGCGCGTTTTCTTTCGATCCCCGGTGCTAGCACCACTGAAATTTTAAGTGCTGAATTTACTATGTGCTCGACGGTGAAGGAAAACATCGCGGAGAAACCGCCATGTCTAAGAAATAATAAAAAAAAAAATTCAAGGTCACTAGCATTGGAACAGGGTGGCGGCCTCTTCCCGGCTCCAAAACCATCTCGGATATTAAGAGACTGCTAATTTTTAAATAATTTTATTTTTATTTCACCCTGTGGCGATAAAATTATCTATCATAATATTGCATGAGACTTGCCAAAATTAAGTTGACCCTTCGCGTGTCACTACAATATAGTTTCTATTGTTTCAACTCATCAAAAATCAAAGAAAATGTTAGAAAGGTCTCGTTGTCTTCGACAGATGACGGAATAATCATTTCAAAATGTGACGTACATAAAAGTAATCCAGCCTAGTAACGGGTAGCAGAATCTAAGGTATTTATGTGGCTGGTACTAGGATCGCCATTTCTCCACTGAATTTAGGATATAAAAAAACACTTAATTAAATACAATACAATAAGGATAAAAAAGCTAAAAAATAAAATAATCAAAAGTTTGTTAAGTATTTCCACTACTAGAATTAATTTAATTTTTAATAAGAATCTCGAGTGTTCATAATTTTGAAGTTAAAACTTCTTTATGCGCGATGAGAGTAATATTTTAAGGTCGAGTGCAACGATTTCTTGCAACGTTTCGGATAGGTGTGAGTATCTTGCATTTTGGATTGAGAGTATGTATTATTAATTTGTTTATATAGTGTACATATTTCAATATTTATTGGTTAATTAATTAATAATTATTTATATACTAAGCAATAATTTTCTCGTTCTATTAGTAGAAGTTTCACTTTTGTCATGTCTACTGAGTTACACGTATTGTTTTTTTGTTGTAGTTTTATTCTCATTGTACGTAAATTACGTTAGTTATAAGTGCAACGGTAGCTTCTCAAACCTATAAATAAAAGTTTGCACCAGTTTTTTCTTTGTAGTCAAATTATTCTAGTAATATGATTAAATCTAAACGAATATAAATCAACTCACTAAAAGTAATAATAGCTATGATCAAAACTACGACCAAATTGAAGCAAACAAAATGATTTCCGGTGCTAAGAACATAAAAAAAAACAAGATAAAAAAATTAAAAACAAATTTAATTCCAATTATTTTTTCAAACTTCACTGGCGTTGAATGACATGTGTGTAGCGAGTATCCGAATGACGTTCGCGTGGCTCCCTGTCGCTGACAGATATTAAATTCGCATTCGCGATCCCAGCCGGCCACAATATATTACTATCTACGTAAGTACGTACGTACGTACGTATGTCGCGCGCGTTCATTTCGAATACATTATGCTCCCGACGTATTGCGCCGACAGACTGGTTTTAGAAGCGAAACATCCAATCACCGGGATGTTTTCAACACGATTGGATTAATTCGCTCCGTAATTTGTTATTTGTTTGCACTAATTTAATAGGATGTCAAGCCAAAACTCTGTTTTGCAACTTGTCAATAAGCTTACAAATAACTATTTGGTCCGCGAACTAAACGAGAGTCCAATGCGGCTTTAATTTTGTTTCCGTGCATCAATGGAGCACCCGATAAAATAAAATTCAGATAAATTGTTTGATTGAAAGCGAGCGCCGCCAGTATTTTATTCAAAACTCTTTTGCGCGCTTTTCAACTATGCTATAAAATAAACGTTGACATTTTTTTGCCATTGTCTAGTCGATGTATCGTTATGAGTTTTAAGATTTTATTATTTAAAATAACGAATCTTCTATTGTTAAATCAATGATACAAAATCATAGCGATTTCTTCTATTTATGGATTTTACCGTGTTTAGTTAGGTTTTTAAATTACGGAAGGTCGGTGTGGGCGCCGAAGGGATTGAGGTGTTTGACGTCCTGATGTCATAGTTAACCCGGCCATCGTTAGCTTTATAATTATTAATTTTTGGTCCGATGTACGCAGAATGAGCTCGCCGTATCTCGAGGCCCTGCAGTGGTCTGTGATCATATTGTGGATCACCTCAAGCATTACATTAAATTTGATAGACCATATATCGTCGCCAAAAGAACACTGATTCCTGCCAAGGATGAACAACGAGGCTATTGAAAAAATTAAATAAAACATTGAATTTAACACAACTACCTGCTTGCATCTACCTTTGAATTAGATTGTATATAACTATTATTAGATATTTATCTGCCAGCTGTGCGTCAGCTATAGTATTTAATTTAATAATACGTATGCAACCGTTATATTTATTCCAGGAAAATATTTTCATAGTATATCTTGTAAAAAAAGTTTCATAAATTACTGACGCTCAAAATTCTCTGCAGGGGCACCTTCACTCGAACGACGTAAAACTTTTCGATCTCCTAAACAAGTAGGATAAAGGAAACATTATGTAAATAAGGTCTGAGGTTCATGATGAACTCGGAGGTACCGAGTCCCGGGGTGCTTATCAGGCCAAGATTTTAATACCCGCCTCTTGTTTAGGGGAGCTACTTTAAAAAATGCGCCGAACTTTTAGACAATTTCCAACTTAACGAAATTTTGATCAACTAAAAAAAAGAAAGGTAAAAAGGATGTAAATCAAAATAAAATACTCGTATTATAAGTAAGATACTCGTATTTGAGAAGGAGGGCTTTGCCTAGCAGTGGGCACTTACAGGCTGCTACTTTACTTTAGTGTACCAATACTGACAAAGATTATTTTTGGTTCTCCGGCCAGTGATGCTGCTTGTTTTGTGTCGGGTTTTTTTGGTGAATTTTGATAGATTTTCCACTATCAATTGGTAGCAGTATGCAGAAAGTGCCGATAAGCTTAGAATTTGGTGAAACAATATCTTATATTACACTCGAGAAGTGCAATTGTTTTAAAATTAGTTTTCACTTTTAACTAAAGACAATTTATTGTAAAGTCTAATGAAAATCCGAAAATAGACTGTCTTGGTGCTAATTGTGACTGTTTGGTGGAAAAAGTCGATGGAGCAATTACTAAAACTGCCGCTATGTCATTTCGAAACTCGTTAGACCATCCTTGACCTTGAACGGTAAAGTCAGTTACTTTAGTTTTTATGGTATGGAGGACGAACGAGCAAGCGGCTCACCCGATGGTAAGTGATTACCGTCGCCCACGTACATCTGCACCACAAGAGGGACTGCAAGTGCGTTGTTAGCGTTTAAGGATATTTGAGAGTTAGGAGGGATGAAGGGAAGGGAGCCGGTTACCTCACTCGCCGAACAAAACGCAGAAGCACAAAATGCTTCTACTTCACGCCGGTATTCTGCGAGGTTGGGGTGCTACGCCCCAGTCGAGCCGGCCATTCGAGCAGCGATAAAATCCACTACTTGGCTCTACCCCGTACACGCGTACGGTCTACATTTATTTATTTGCCGCGTCAGAATTAACTTTATCAGTTTTATCTTGTACCAGTACAGATATGATAATCAATAATACTCGTTCCTGCTTAAAATACTTTCCATAAAAGTGAAAACATTATCCCTTAACGTCTCATCATGGCATCATTTCTATTGATGCAACACGGCATGAGTTCTTATATATGAAATGAAACTCACTGTGAAAGAAAATTGCTGTGGGGTGTGATTCTAAAATATTACAATCTGCCGCTCTCTTTCTCCCCGCTGGCATCGTATGTAGCGACAAAGGGATGAGCCGTAAATTTCCAATGTTAATTTTCGGAAGCAAGTGGATGTATGTGAGGCCTGGGTGGCATTATTATGTCACTAATCTTCTATCCAAACCTAGCAGGTAGTTTTGTTAAAAATCAGCTAATGACCTTAATTGTCTGGTAAAATCCGTAAATCTTGAGACATTTGTTCTATAATATACTAGAAGCTTTACTTTGGTTAATTATAGAAGATTTTTTCTTAAATATATTTAATTTTTTTTAATTATACTTAAAATGTTCAACTACCAAATCAATAAATTAATTAATGTTTCCATATGACTTAGATAGAGAAGCATCCATTACGTTATGCATTATTTATAAGGGTAGCATTAATTTAGCATTCTAGAAAACTTACCTACGGTTTATGACATTTAAGGCAAAATATGTTGAATCTAGATAGGTTAATGTGAGAAAGTTGATGTTCCTCCAGATTCATATGAAGCAGGCAATGAATGTCACAAATTTGGATTTGCTATTATAGAGATGAACTTTAATATATCTGCAGTACTTCATACTCCTTTCCAAATCTGCAAAGCAATGAAGTGGACTTAACTTTAATACCTAAATTATGATTAATAGAAAGTTAAAAATAAATTCTCAATTCCCTGTATCGTTTTACTTATGTTTCTTACAGAAACCATTTAAACACAACTAAAATTTAACGATATCGGTATATATATAAATATACTTTGAGTATCTGCGAAGACACAACCTAGTAGCCATGATTCTGACACCAGGAGCTCGCTCTGGAATACGGTCTCGAGTACAATACAAGTACTCGCCGGAAGCCGCGCTCGAAAATGGTATTTTTGGTCGACATCACCATCCCTTATGACGAGAACCTCATGAAAGCCATAAAAAGGCAAGAAGACAAAATATCTGGACCTGGCTCACGAGGTGGCCTACCGATGTGGGTGGTATACCGCCCGAAATTTATCCGATAGTCGGCGCTACAAATGGGTTAATCCCAGTCAGCCTCTCGATACATCTGATGCGCCTGGGATACCGCGACAGACCGCTCCGAGCTCAAATAGTGTGCTTCTTGATACCGCCCGCATTGTTCATTGGTTTCTTTCCCTTTACCCCTTTCCCTCGGCCGTCTAGTGTCTCTTGCCGAGGCCTTCCATTTGGTTGGCTCTTATTTATTTATTTTATTTTATTAATAATATATTTCCTTGAGTATTATTTATTTTATGGTGTTCTTTGTATCTATAAATATTTATGTAATCCAACCAGAACGAAAACATATCACAATTTATGTTCAATGTTCAATGAATCCATATGTCTAGTAAAAACTGTGTTTTAGGAGTTCTGATTCCGATTGTGCATCAGTTTCATTGTATAATGTATACCGATATAAAAAAGCATAGATTACATGCTTGAAAGAGCCGAATTTTTACTGTCAGTCTTAAATCCACTTATTTTCGTCTTTTCTAAAACAATTGCCGACGACTGTGAAGCACAATTGTAGAAACGATGCGTTAAAGAAACCTCATATCTTAGACATGTTTTGTTTTGTGCTCCTTGAAAAGTAACAGTGCTAAGAGGTCTGCCGTTGAAACTGGGAGATCCATAAATCCTCCACTATGACGAAGACAGTTAAGAAAGTTCCTCGCTTTATATCTTCATTCTATCTACGTGATAAAGTCGTGCGCGTCGCGCCATTTTCTTTTATATAAGAAGACTAGTGACTCCCAACGAAATAGCTGTTTTTTCTCATCAACTTTAATTAAGTTGTAGTTTGAGAGCGAGTTGGAAAGTAAATGATAACGAATTCGACTAAGTTTTCTGATGAATTCTCAGTTTTGGCTAGAGCGCTCTATTTTAGTCAAAGTTATGAGCTTAAAAATATTATCATTATAAACGATTTTTAACACTTTTCGTTGATTCATTTTGAGTTATTTAAACATAAATCAATTGTACATTAGTGATATAGTTCTTTGGATTGGTTTGATTAGAGCCTTGGTCTTTTAGAGACTCATGATGACGAACTTTAAATAGTTTAATCACTGTAGTAAGCCTCTATGAGGTCATCACTGAAGCAAAGACTTTTTTTTTAAATATGAAGTAAATTTTAAATATGAATAGGTATTTGTCACAATCGTCTCACCTGTCAGGTTAATTGTTGATTGCAGTACCAGACTCTTAAAGCAGACGCTGCTGTTTCCGGCTACCGGATTATTTAAAAATTTTAAATACAATTCTAAAGAAATTCACTTGTGAATTGTTATTATAATTCTATTATTATAATAATAGCTACTTAAATTGAAACTTATCATTCATTATTAATTGACGGATCACATTTGATGGCTCAATTCTCTCATTGGCTAATGGTTTGGCCTCGGTGCTGAGAAATAATTATTTGTATAACCTACAAATAATTGATCCTGGTATGGGGTTGTCCATATTAAGTCTGTTATTTGCTTCCGCGACGACTCATGAGAAAATGGTAAAGTGTGAGTTGGGTTTTGTAAAAAAGAACTTTCATTGAAAACCCACAAATGACCTTTGAACTCTAACGATAAATTCATTTAGTCCTCAAAGGTGAGCTCGAAAGCGTATGCGCAAAGAAATTCCAGACTCGCCGGAGCACCGTTGGTGTAACGAAGGTGAACATTAGGGATGTAGGTAAATACGGCACATTAAGGCACATTCATTAACTTCAATAACTTCGCCGGTGTGGTCGGGTCGTTATTTCGGTACGTGCACTTCGATAATGGCAATGGGATATTAGGTATTCAGACGATGTTTTGTTTATAGCGGATTAGAAATACATTAGCATTGCTGTAGTTTTAATTACTGTTAATTAATTTTGTTATCGTCGTTAGAATCTGCCACCCCCAGGGTGTGTGTGGAGCCGACTACGGGAAAATCCTTGATAACGCAACGGCTACCGACTGATGACGGGATAAGCGTGGGGGTAGCGGTGTCAAAGTTGCGTGGTGTCTGATACTTACCTCCTTAGGGGTGATGTTTATGTCCCACTGTGGACTATAAATAATAGATGCTAGATGTATTGTGAAACTAGTAAAAGAAATAATAATAATTTTCAATATGATGAAGTTTCAGCAAGTGATAAAAATCGCAAATATAAACATTAACGATTTAAAAAGTGCGTCAGATCGAGGTGCACACATAATGAAATCGATCATGCCCATTATTCCTGTCATCTCCTCAATCCTTTTTAAATCGTCGAAGATTTTGTGAATGATCATTATCAGAAATTACATAAAGGAACGTGAAAAGTGTTCATCTTTGTATGTAATGATTCACGACGACGAATTATCGAATATGTATAGCATCCAGTGAAGGTACAGTAGCTGTTGCTTCAAAACCTAAAGCATTAGCTTCTCCCCGCAGACCCAACTGCCGCGACGCGACGGGCTATGTTCGCATGGAATCGATTTTGTCATTGCTGTTCTATTCCCTATTGACATGATGTATCGTGATTATATTCAAAAGTGTGACCAGATTAAGTAATTTCCTTTACATACTCGAATTAACAAAGGAATGAATATATGTCATTTAAGTTCAAAAACATTACTGTATTTTTTTTTTTTTTTATGGAAAAGACGGCAAACGAGCAAGCGGTTCACCTGATAGTAAGTGATACCGTCGCCCACATACATCTGCAACACCATAGATGCTGCAGGTGCGTTGCCGGTCTTTAAGGATATTTGGGAGATGGGAGGGAAGAGGAGGGGAATAGGGAGGGGATGTGGGCCTCCGGTTACCTCACTCACCGTACGAAACGCAGAAGCACAAGATACTTCTACTTCACGCCGGTATTCTGCGAGGCCGTGGTATCGATCCGGTCGAGCCGGCCCATTCGAGCAGCAGCTAAAGCCGCCGCTTGGCTCTACCACGCTTAAAATTTGTATTGCTTACTGTATTTATAATCCGTAACAGACTAAAAACAAAATGTCTAGACTCGGCTCACCAGGTGACTGACATCTCTGCGAATGGTTTAATCGCAGTTAGCCTCTCTGAAAATCTGAGGTGGCTGGGGACTCCGTTACGAACGGCGCGTCCTCCTCGATGCCTCTCGCACTGTCCCGGTTTATTTTCCTTTCTCCCTAACCCTCGACAGTCCGGACTCCACTGCCGAGGGCTTCCATCTGTTTGGGTTTTATCTATTTATTTTATTGTATTAATAAGATATTTCCGTTTGGCTGTCGGAAGTAAAGAATAGCGCCAACCCTGTCTAACCATGGGTGTCGTAAAAGGCGACTAATGGTAAAAAATTATATTAGGAGATGGGCAGCAGCATCTTCCTGCACTAGAACAAAAAAAAAAAACTGCGGTTGCCAACCCGCTCGCCAGGCGTGGCAACTAAGGCAAACCCCCCCCCATAATGAGAGGTAGAAGAAAGCAATGGCCCCCAGTCCCCGGCGGCCTCGCTAGTCCTGGCTATGGTGGCAGCCATGGGAACGGCGAGGCAGGGGGTGCGAAGAATCACCGGCTGATTTCTAGCTGCCAACCCAAACGACTGGACCTGGCAACATATAACGCACGCACATTGAGGACCGACGAGAAGATACTAGAACTGGAAGAAGAAGTAAGCAAGTTACACTGGAGTATTATAGGGTTGTCTGAAGTCCGAAGACAGGGAGAGGACTCTATAATCCTAAAATCCGGTAACTTGTTCTACTACCGGCAGGGTGACCATCTGTCCCAAGGAGGTGTCGGGTTTATCGTTCACAGGTCTCTCATCAACAACGTGATCGAGATCGGAAGTGTGTCGAGTAGGGTCGCGTACCTTATACTCAGAATAACCAAAAGGTATTCGCTGAAGGTCATACAGGTATACGCACCAACCTCGACACACCCTGATGATGAAGTGGAGGCAATGTATGAGGATATTTCAAGAGCCATGCATTGCTCTAAGACTCACTACACGGTGTTGATGGGAGACTTTAACGCAAAACTAGGTACGAAAAAAGGCGATAAGCTGATAGTGGGGAACTTTGGAGTAAGGCCACGGAACCCGAGAGGGCAACAGCTGGCTGACTTCATGGCAAAGGAGGGATTCTTTATGATGAACTCCTATTTCCAGAAGCGGCCCCACAGGAAGTGGACATGGATGAGCCCGGACGGTACCACAAAAAATGAGATCGACTTCATCATGACGACCAAGCGTCAGCTGTTCAGTGATGTCTCTGTGATCACTAGGGTAAAAACCGGCAGTGATCACCGAATGGTAAGAGGCACACTGAATCTTAACATTAGGCTCGAGCGGTCTCGTCTGGTGAAGTCTACGCTCCGCCCACCACGTGCCCTTATCCAGAACCCCGAGAGCTTTCAGCTCGAATTGCATAATCGCTTTCAGTGCCTAGACGATTGCGTTACAGTGGACGATACGAATACCAGGCTAGTGGAAACTGTCCATGCGGTAGGAGCTAAGTTTTGCAGATCCCGCCGCACGAACAAGCCCCAAAAGCTCTCTGATCACACTCTTAAACTCATGAAAGCTAGGCGTGAGATAAAGCTGCAGTTTACAACGGATGCGTCAGCGTATCGGCTACTGAATAGACAGATCTCCAAATGTATGAGGCAAGACTTACGCAAATTCAATACAGCCTGTATTGAAAAAGCGATAGAGCGGAACCAAGGCTCCAAAGTCTTCGCCAGAGATCTGTCTATCGGAAAGAGCCAACTGACCAAGCTGAAGACCGAAAGCGGCGCAGTCATTTCCGCTGGAGCCGAGATTTTGAGTGAGATCGAGAGATTTTACGGACAGCTGTACACAACGTCGTTGAAACCACACACTGATGTGAGTAACGACCCAAGAGCCAAGCTTATCCGACATTACTCCGATAACATCCCGGACGTCAGTCTGAGCGAGATTAGGATGGCTCTCAAACAGCTTAAAAACGGCAAGGCGCCGGGTGAGGACGGAATTACAGCTGAGCTTCTGAAAGCGGGTGGAAAACCGATACTTGTTGTCCTTCAGAAGCTGTTTAATTCCGTCATTCATGGCGGTGTTACGCCGAAAGCGTGGAGTAGAAGCGTGGTTGTCCTATTCTTCAAGAAAGGGATAACTGCCTTTTGAAGAATTATAGACCGATATCGCTTCTAAGCCGCGTCTACGTGCTGTTTTCGAGAGTCATCTCAAATCGTCTAGTGAACAGACTTGACGACTTCCAGCCTCCCGAACAAGCCGGATTCCGAAAAGGCTATAGTACCATAGACCACATACATACTCTTCGCCAGATTGTACAGAAGGCCGAGGAGTACAACTTGCCATTATGTCTGGCGTATGTGGACTATGAGAAAGCCTTCGATTCAGTCGAAATTTGGGCGGTGCTACAGTCTCTCCAGCGGTGCCAGATAGACTCTCGGTATATCGAAGTGCTGAGGTGTTTGTACAATGAGGCTACGATGTCTATCCGAGTACAGAATCAGAGTACGAAACCAATCCAACTGCAGAAAGGTGTAAGACAGGGTGATGTCATATCCCGAAACTCTTCACCGCTGCATTGGAAGATGTTTTCAAGCAGCTGAACTGGAAAGGATACGGTATCAACATCAATGGCGAATACATCACTCACCTTCGATTTGCCGACGACATAGTTCTTATGGCAGGATCGCTGGAGGAGCTTAGTACAATGCTCAATGACCTCAATAACGTCTCCCAACAGGTTGGTCTTAAGATGAATATGGACAAGACGAAGTTCATGTCAAACGTCCATGTCACACCAATACCGGTTGTTGTTGGGAACAATAGGCTCGAAGTTGTAGACGAGTACGTATACCTGGGACAAATTGTCCGATTAGGTAAGTCCAACTTCGACTCAGAGGTCAATCGACGAATCCAACTCGGCTGGGCTGCGTTCGGGAAACTACGTCATATCTTCTCGTCGAGTATACCGCAAAGCCTCAAGACGAAAGTATACAATCAGTGCGTGTTGCCAGTGATGACATACGGATCCGAGACTTGGTCCTTCACTGCAGCCCGTATGAGGAAGCTCAAAGTTGCTCAGCGCGCTATGGAAAGGGCTATGCTCGGTGTTTCTCTGCGTGATAGAGTCTGCAACGATAATATCCGCAGCAGAACTAAGGTAACCGACATAGCCGTAAAGATCAGCAAGCTGAAGTGGCAATGGGCCGGCCACATAGCTCGCAGAACTGACAACCGCTGGGGAAAAAAGGTTCTCGAGTGGCAGCCACGTACGGGCAAACGCAGTGTAGGACGACCCCCCACAAGATGGAGTGACGACCTGCGCAGTGTTGCGGGAAGTCGATGGATGCAGGTGGCTCGGGACCGTGCTTCGTGGCAATCTTTGGGGGAGGCCTATGTTCAGCAGTGGACTTCTAATAGGCTGAAATGATGATGATGATGAATAAGATATTTTATGGCATCATATGTATCTAAACATATTTATACATACCAAATAAAAATGAATGTTATAATAAATACAGCAAACTTAATCTTATCTTAAACTTAATGTTAGCACTTTTTACAATAGCTTATTCTATGTTTCGGTGAACTAGGATAAAGTTCCTTCCTCAAAACATGAGCACGGACGTGGGAGGCGTTAACGGCGTTATATTCCTGCAGTTGTTTCAATTTTTGCTGAAAATTTCACTTCCATGAACATTTAACTCCATTGCGCTATCTTTTATATTTTAGCTTTTGTGTATTTGAGAAACATAATACAGTCGGTGAAATTAAATCAGTAAGAAATTTCGTAAGGTTTTATAAAAATACAGATAGTATTTATTTCTTCGGGATTTGAGTTTTCTTATATTCCGATGATTGATAATGACTATTATTAATTTATTAAGTGTTAATTGATTGTTTATGGTACATTAATTAGTTACAAAATAGACGCAAATTCTGCAAGAATTAAACTTTTACAAGACGTGTTCGAACGGCACGTTATCAGAATTAATACATTACCTCAAACACATCAGATCTAGCGGTAGATATATATCTGGTGCCAGGTCACTTGCTGTAATTTAACAGTACGCGTGTGACCTGTGAGTGAAAGCATCTTGAGGAAATCACCATGTCTGAGAATTAAAAAAAAAAAGAAACTATTTTTCCGACGATCCGTGAAGAACTCCAACCCGAACTTTGACGGCTCGGTGGCGTAGTGGCTAAGCGTTTAGCTGCGGCGCTGTGGGTCGCTGGTTCGATTCCCGCACGGGACTAGTATTTGTATGAACTACAAATAATAGTTCCCGGTCTGGGTGTTTGTCCGTGTGCAATTCATGTATGTAAACTGCCTCCGCGACACAGGAGAAATTCCTACAGCGGAAGGTAACGTTTTTTAAAAGAGAGAAAAACAAATAAAAAAAAAAGTAAGAAAAAAAAGAACTGGAGCCGTGTGACTTCCCGGCTCCAAAACTCTCTCAAATATTAAAGAGGGGGCATTTACCCAGAAGTGGGCATTTGAAGGCTGCTGCTTTTATTAATAATGCTATTTAAGTAACACTACTAATATTCCTGTTAACCCACCAACTAAGCATTACAGATGGCATCTGGAGTGGTATTTGACATTAGTCGAATGGCGGTCTCGAACATACGTCATCATGTTTCGCAGTCCGCTTCCTAAACCATTAGTCTATTGGCCCTCTAGGGGATTCCGACCATGGCAGCGACTTCCGCAGACTGATGAACCTCCTTAAAGATTGTTACGAAGCACGGTTTAGATCCACCTGCATCTAATGTATTTTAACAATATTATGCACTCGTCACTCAATCCAAAATCCAATATTGGTAGGGGAGTCATCCTACACAACGTTAACCTGTACGTGGTTGCCACGTGAGAACCTTTCTTTCCCAACGGTTATATATAGGTTATATATATATACATCGTTTACCGCTCTATGTGACCAGCTCATAGCAACTTCAGGTTGCTGATGCTTAAGATTATATCGATTACCCTAGTTCTGCTGCGAAAGCCATCGTTGCAGGTATCTATCACGCGGAGAAACACTGAGAATAACCCTTTCCGTAGCCCGCTGTTCGAATTTGAGCTTGCTCATACGGCTGCAGGAAAAAACCAAGTTACGGTTTCATAAGTCCATCACCATGGGCATAATATTATCCTTTACCTTGGCCTTTATGTGTCAGTGTTTTGCACCAACCTTTGCATTGAACGGATTAGGAAACCGGGAAGAGTCAACGTTATTTCGATATAACGACGTCCGCAAACCGGCATTGGGGCAGCGTGGCGGGCAATCCCCGGCTCCAAAACCCTTTCACCTCTCAGATATTATAACAAGAGCCATTCGTAGAGAGAGCAAGGGGCACTTACAAGCTGCTACATTAAGTACAGTGGTGTTATAATATATAGTGTCCGTCTTAATTGACTTATACACGCCTTAATTATATCTAATTGTGTTTTCATCCGCTTTTATATATTATTTATATAACTGTATACAAAATTAAAACTACCACACAATCAATAATACTATATACTTCTACTACATAAAATATCTGTTTGTTCATTTGTTATAACATCGTTTAAATTAACATCTTAGCGCAGGCGCCTGTACATTTTTTAATGCCTTGTCATGCTTTAATGAGTTTAATGTTGACTGTCCGTTTCTTCAATTTTCTTTGAGAAGTTTTAATAAATTTCCTTTAAACTTTTAACTTTACAAAAATCTTTGAAAAGTTAAATGCTAATTAGTCTTAAAACTTTGAGTCAAAGTCAGCGCCGAGTGCCGTTTCTTTCAATCCAAGTCGCCCTTTACAAAACTATTACCTCTCGACATACGTACAAAGCGGCCGCTCTTCATTTCCCGGGCCATTGTTTCAATTTAAAAACCGCCAGCCCCCGTTCGCCCCGGTTGACCCGAATAGGTGGCCGTACATCGCTGATTTTGCATAATTAAAACTGTCTACGGTTCTTTAATAGAACCGCTATCTGAGATCTCGCTCACTTCACGGCTGAAAATGTGTCGGATACACATTCGATGCTGTTTCTCTTTTTATCTATTTCAAATTGCTCCCGCGATTTCACTTCTTGTTTCACCATGATAAACATATTTTGCGTTCGGAACGACCATTCGTTTTTCTAGTGGAATGAAGTCCAGTAAACTTAATTTGATTTTCGCTTTTCTATTCTTCTTCTTTCTTTTGTCTTTTGTCCGTTACTTATAATTGTCATCATCATTTCAGCCCATCACAAGTCCACTGCTCAACCTCGAGTATAACAAGGTTCTCGAGTGGCAGCCACGACCCCCAATAAGATGTAGTAACGACCTGCGCAGTGTTGCAGGAAGCCGATGGATGCAGGTGGCTCAGGACAGAGCTTTGTGGCAGAATCTTTGGGGGAGGCCTATGTTCAGGAATATATCAGTTAATAAATAATCAAAGTCATATAACGACAAGGCTTCATTAGGTTGATTTATGAATTAATTTTTAATATTTTCTACTCACTGGTTTTTACCGAAGCTTAACTTCGGTAAAAATCAGAAAGAGCTTGAGTTAACTGTTAACTGATGAATTGTGATAAAGTGTAAAAAACAAAGGAACAACATAACAGGCGAACATTTACTGATATGAATAAGTATGTAAGAAGTTTTCTCAGTTCATTAGCTAGCATTCATTCTTATAACTTTAGTTGGAAATTTTACCTCGATATAACCCTTTTTATCTGACACTGCATTGGTTGTATACATATTTTAATTTAATAATATAGATAGGTTTTATTAGTTTAATTAGTATTTAAAAAAAATAAAAAACATGTTTAATTTAATAAACTTAACATACATCTTCTTTTTCCGCGAATACTACAGATTTGAAATGAAACTATTATTTTCATTATTTCTCAGACAGGTTTTCTCACCATGTGTTCCTTCACCGCCGAGCATGTGGTAAATGCGGCACTTAGAACTTCCATTAACAATTTTAGTATTGCCGGCATCGGGGATCGGACCATGGTCAATCGCACTCTAATGAAACTAAAACGAGCAACCTTACCAATAGGCTACCACGGCTCTCTTTCATAATTACAACATTTTATAAACCGGTGATCAGATTAGGTAAGTTATTTACCACGTGCCCGGCGGTGATGGAAAACATCGTGAAGAAGCCTGCATATCTGAGAAATAAAAAAAAATATTATTTCGAGGATATGTGATGTCCGCCAACCCGCCATGGCGCAGCGTGGCGGACCATTCCCGACTCCTGCACCCTCTCAGATATTTGAGAAGAAGGCCTTTGCCCAGCAGTGGGCACTTACGGACTGCCCTTATCTATAATATGTATCTTATATATATTATGTAAATGAATTAGTATTAGAATATTACAAACTTTGCCGTGGTAGAGTAGTGGACGGGCGGTCCTTTTATTTCATAGAACTCAAGTAACCTGGATTCAATTCCTGGTGATCAGTACCACGACGGTCACCATTAAAACTGTTAATGTCAGTTTTAAGTGCTGATTATCTGCGTGCATGGCGGTGATGAAAAATATCGTTAGGAGACTTGCATGTTTGTAAAATAACGAAGTTTTTTTACTTCGTTCGTTTTTTATCTTCGAAGAAATTCTTCCGAGGTTAAGGAACCAAAGCGCAAAGGTGCGCTTCCTATCAGCTCAGGCCCATTTCTCTTTTTTAATCAAAAACTGACGATGCTTTCTTTTACAAAAATATTCTCTTCTTCTTTTTAGGAGTATATTCTCTTCCTTAAATCCTTTTATAGGAGAGGCCTATGTCCTGCAGTGGACTATCAACTAGCTGTCGAGGTGATGTTGAAGAGGTTTGTTAATTTTTAGGAGTATATTCTCTTCCTTAAATCCTTTTTATAGGAGAGGCTTATGTCCTGCAGTGGACTATCAACTGGCTGTTGAGGTGTTGTTGAAGAGGTTTGTTAATTTTTAGGAGTACATTCTCTTCCTTAAATCCTTTTTATAGGAGAGGCTTATGTCCTGCAGTGGACTATCAACTGGCTGTTGAGGTGTTGTTGAAGAGGTTTGTTAATTTTTAGGAGTATATTCTCTTCCTTAAATCCTTTTTATAGGAGAGGCTTATGTCCTGCAGTGGACTATCAACTGGCTGTTGAGGTGATGTTGAAGAGGTTTGTTAATTTTTAGGAGTATATTCTCTTCCTTAAATCCTTTTATAGGAGAGGCCTATGTCCTGCAGTGGACTATCAACTAGCTGTCGAGGTGATGTTGAAGAGGTTTGTTAATTTTTAGGAGTATATTCTCTTCCTTAAATCCTTTTATAGGAGAGGCATATGTCCTGCAGTGGACTATCAACTGGCTGTTGAGGTGATGTGGAAGAGTTTTGTTAATTTTTAGGAGTATATTCTCTTCCTTAAATCCTTTTTATAGGAGAGGCTTATGTCCTGCAGTGGACTATCAACTGGCTGTTGAGGTGTTGTTAAAGAGGTTTGTTATTCAATGATAAATTGTGCATTTAATGTGCACAGTAGAATGCTACAGGACAGTTTCGTATACTCTAATTTGATTTTATAAATGAACAGTCTTCAAAATCTTTTTTTTTTGTCTGGTTTCTTTTTGAAATATTCGTTGATATAGCTTACATTGGTTCAATATAGAAGCGTGCTTTTGGAACCTTCAATCATCATCTACGTTTGATGTAACTGTACATGTCTGCGAAAGCTTGTAATAACAGTACTTCTAGATAACAATATCACTCGATATTACTCTTGCATGCCTGCGTCATTCATTGTTTAGTTGCGCTTTTGTTTTTGCATTTAATAAAAAAAAATATCTGTGACCTCTTTCGTTGCACCGTCGGAAAAACACATGATAATTGCTATTGACATTAATAGTTTATATTTGTTACATAATGTCTTTTCTTTAATTATTACATGAAATTTCACGCGGCAACTTCTATGTGTGTGGTATTCGAAAGCTCGTTCATGTCATCGGTGATGACTTCTTTCATTAGCCTATTTAAGTCCACTGCTAAACAAAAGTCTGTCTAAGAAAAGCTTTCTTAGCAATCAAAAGCGTGCACACGTGACAGAGCCAAGCGGCGGCTTTTGCCGCTGGACGAACGGGCCGGCTCGATAGGGGTAGTGCCACTACCTCGCAAAATACCCACATGAAGTAGATGCATCTTTTGCTTCTGCGTTTGTTTCGGTGAGTGGAGATAACCGGAGAACCACTCCTTCTCCATCCCAACTCCCCTTCTTGTCATCCCCATTCCTCCTATAACCCAAATACCCTTAAAGGCCGGGAACGCACCTGCAGCTTCTCCGGTGTTGCAAATGTACGTCACGGTAATCATTTACCATCAAGAGAGCTGTTTGCTCGTTTGCCCCCTTCACCATAAAAAAAACCTATACGCATTTCTTGAAAGGTTTGCCCATACTCACCACGCTGAGCAACCATCAGTACCGTCCTCTTGTATCCTCACGCGACGATGCTCGCCTTCACTAGTTAGGTTCCTTAAGATAAAATTTTGAAATGGATTTTCCACCATTGCTTTATCGCCGGGGTTCTCGTTTTTTACCTAGCAAATATCCATTGGTATTTGAAGAAAGTGATGGTATATTGTCCTCTTTCACCCCCATAATGACTACAGGTAATTAATTAAAGTCAGACAGTTTTTATGATTAGCTACGCGTATTTTAGAGTTCGTAATAGTAATAATAGTAGTATAATCGATTCGTTCTTTCGATGTGTAGTTTTCAGGTAACGAATTAAACCATAATATGAAAGACATTTTACAACGTCAAATAAGCTGCAAACTATTCCTCCTCTGCGGCAGATAGAACGGATGGCGAGTTTCAGCGCCAGATTTGTTCCGGTAGGTTTTTCAGGGGTAGTAGTGGAACTCGGAAGTATTGTGTTTGTATTGTTCTCTATTACACAACTAAGGCTTGCTGGAGAATAAGGAAAATAGCGATTTGGAACCGAGATATATAGTACCCTGGGTTTTCATTACTCAGCGATAACTAAACACCAAGCTATATAAAGATATGCAACTTGTTGCTCGATCGTTGTTTAAATTTTTTTTTAAAGTAAGATAATAAAAACGTATAAAGTTAAAAAAAGGAATTATATTCATATAAGTTTAAATAATAAAAAAAATTAAAAGCTGAGCTTCGAACACTGTGTGATTACGTCACTGAAAAGTCATTATCGGACATTTAAGACTCCACTTCAAATCCTTTTAAACTATTTTCAGCTTCTAACGTAAACGATTGAATGCTGAAATGCCTTAGAAATTGCTGAATGGGAATTTTTACAATGGAAATAATGATTCTCTTTTCCAACAGAGTGAAGAAAAACCGCCATTAAAACCATAAAAACTGGGGTGTGTGCTATAATTATAATTTGCTTTTTGAGTAAATATGACTAATATTTGGAATGTAATATAAATAAAAGGAAAGGCGGCTAACGATCAAGCGGTCCGACTGATGGTAATTGATTACCGTCGTCCAAGTATATCTGCAACACCAGAGGTGCTGCAGGTGCTTTGCCGGCCTTTAATGGTATTTGGGAGATGGGAGAGAGGATGAGGAGGGGGATAGGGTGGGGAGTGGGCCACCTCACACCACCTCACACCACCACATATTGTATAAATTACCTTTCAAACTGGAGCACAACAGTTTTATACCAGTGATCGTCGCCAGGAATCGATCGTGGGTAAGAGGGTGGTACGTAGCCAGACGACGCTTAAGCAGACGAGTCCAGCTATATCCATATATATATACCACATGAACTTAAGTCCCTTTATTAATTCAATCTCTTAAAAAGATAAATCATTACAAGAGAAGTTACAAAGTGCACGTGAAAACAGTGATCGAGAACAATTTGTTTCGTCCCTATTTCCGAGTTAATATTGTTTGTTCTAAACATTTCCAGTGATGTGTAAAACAAAATGCAAAAAAAAAAAAAAATTGCTCAATCGATCGAGTGGTTTTGCGTGTCAATGTGGAAACGGATATATACATTCATATGTACATAGGACACATGTATACGTTGATATGTATATAAATGTATACATGTGTAAGAATACAGAGGTTGAGAAAATCAATTATTATGCAAACGCTCATAGAAGTATAACCACTTTTCAGGACAGAGAAGCTATAGTAAATATTCCAAATGCCAATGACCCCACAATCTCCAATCTGTATACTCGATAGCGTCTCTATAACAATGACCGAGTAAATGAGTTTCAGTTATGCGAATGAATTGTTGAAATATATTTGGTAAATATTGTGAATTTAATAAGTCTAATACGACGATCTCTAAACTAACTTATTCACGCATATTATTATAAGCTAAACATTCTACAAGCCCCAAGCAAGCTTTTTCAAACTTTCTCATTTGTAATGTTCATAGATATATCCTATATTATTCATCGATTATAACAATGATAAGGAAGTATGAATTAGAACGGATTGATGAAAACTGCGTACTTACAATTAGAATTGAGTTTTCTTTCAACAGCAAATATTCTCTCCAATTTTAGAACACAATAGAAGGTGCACCTAAAAACCGGCCTATAGCGACTTGATCCTATTCGTAAACTTGTACTTAACAACGCAATTAAGGATAATATGATCCACCGTACTTAATCCCGTCCGCTGCACATTATACCTATTTAACGGGATTCCGGGACACGGTTATGAGTTCCGGACGTAATCCCGGTGTAATTGTTGTCCGAGAAATGCCTCGAAAGTTCGTGGCAATAATAATTACTACGCTCGGCGGAATATCCCGGTTCTCATTCGAAGTTTTGGATTTCGCGCCATCGGCGTTGTTAATTGGATAATTGTAAATTTATTAAACGTAATATATTATAAATATTAATTTATTTATCTTGCTTTACGTTATTATAAGTATTATTATGTAATACCATTTAGCACTATAGATTTACATGTCCGGGCATGGCAATGTGCATGAGAGGCAGACATCTGATTGTGTATATTATTATGAATATTTTTCGATATAATAATTAAATGCTGTATTATGTTTCTCTATTAGAAAATTTCTTTAAGAAATCAAAAATCATCCTATGATTTCTAGTAGAACTTTCTTTGTTTTTCTATTAGCATTGAAGAATATTTCGAAAAATATTTATAGAGATTCAATAGAGAAGACGTTTGGGTGCTACCACCGGCTTGGGATCCAGTAATAAACAAAATTCAATCTAAAACCAAGCATACCACTGCCCGACCTCAAGATACTGTCAGCACATTCTGCGTAGATCGGACCAAAAATTTATAAATAAAACCTGAAGGTAGCCCGAGTTAACTATGACATCTGAACGTCTAACACCTCAGTCCACCCGTGACCACGGCTGCTGTAAAGCAATCGAAACGTCGGGAATATAAAAACATAATTGAACGCGATAAAATCCGTAAATAATAGTTTAATTTCTAAGAAAAGTTCTTGTTTAATAAATCCTTTATATTTTATCTCTATATACTTTTATTGACTTTGAGTAGTGACCAGAACTATACAATTTAAGTTTAGATGATGACATAATTACGAGTAATTCATGTAAAATAACCGGTTCGATATCTCTCTCTCTCTGTCTCGAACACTGAAAAGGAAAAAGTATTCAATTTGCATATTTTTTAAAAAAAATATCATAGTCTTCCCAAATGGAATTCGTAATCACTGACTCCTCTACCAGTGACAGGCGACTATGCTTATAATGTATTATAAAAAAGGGAAATTATGAATTCGTCGTGGTATTTGTATGGCATTTGGCATCTCTATCAAATATATTTTCCCTTCTATTCTTCTATGAACATATTAATGTATTGTCTGCTGTTTTGTGCAACACATTATTGTTATTATGTGTGTGTTAATAAGTTTTAATAATCATTGTGTCTAATACGAACAGGCACGGAGAGATTTTACTATATGGATTCCATTTCCGTTTGGAGTTCCGGCATCCAATCCAAATGATATACAATACTTAATCTACTTTAAAAGTAAATTCATATAATAAGATATACCATATAAAAAATTCTATTAACCACAAAATAAACACATTCAACCATTGCATTATTAAGCTTAAAAAAAAACACCATGTGTAATTTAAAATATGCCTACTTTTATAGCGCCTCGTCGTTGAAAGGGAAAAACTATTAAAGTATAAAAATTACATAATCCAGTGGGCCAGCCCGCTTTAACAAGCCGAAAGGCTTTGGGACATGAAACGAATTAAATTGGCTTGCGAAAGGCTCTATTGTTATATTAGGTTACAATTTATTTAATTAAGGTTTTATTTCTTGTTAAGTAAGCCATGGTGGCCGAGTGATTACGATTTTTTTTTATGGAAAAGGCAAAAACCGAGCAAAAGGTTCACCTGAAGGTAAGTGATTGCCGTCGCCCACGAATGTCCGCAACACCAGAGGAGCTACGGGTTAGTTGCCGGCCTTTAAGGGTTTTTGAGAGATGGGAGGAAGGATAAGGAGTGGAATGGGGAAGGGGAGTGGGCCTCCAGTTACCTCACTCACCGAACGAAACGCAGAAGCACAAAATGCCTCTACTTTACACTGGTATACTGCGATGTCGTGGTATTAATCCGGTCGAGCCGGCCCATTCGAGCAGCAGCTAAAGCCGCCCCTTGGCTCTATAACGTTAAGCAGTGATCTGCCTCCCCTTCTGTTGACCCGAGTTCTATCCCCTATGTGGTGGGATCGTTACAATGAATTTTTGGAATCCTGCGGCGGCGCTAGGCTCAACACCTGTCAGGTTGTTCCAAAGAAGTTGGTTAAAAGGACTGAAATGTTGAGAGCTTTGACTACCCTAATGACGTAGTAGTACGAGATGTCTCTCGTCTGAAAGCACTGTCGTGCGTGGGAGCTTTTTTTTTTAAAAAAAACGTATTTCTATTATTTCTTTTTTCAACAATGGTTATAAACTAGCGATCAAAGTACAAGATATTTGAGATTCTAAGAGGTTAAACGGTCTGGAATATTTGAAACAATTATAACGCCATCTGCCGGCAGCTTCGAGTTTTTTCTGGCCTACTCTGGCTACTCTGTGATGAGACGTTCAACGGTAAAAGTGTACGAGTTAAAACCGTACCGCGAGTCTCATTTGGTATATGTGCATATAGTTTTTTTTTATCATATTCGAGTTCAAATATATCATTGAGATGCGGGCAGTGCTACCCACCTGTAACCTACTTGAACAGAGAACTGTGTAGGTTATCACCTGATGTCAGCAGACAACCTCTAACCACACTAGCTCTCCATATCCTTCAAACCGGAACACAACTGTTGTATTTTGCTATTGAAGCAGAATTAGGGAAAAGGGCGATACCTAACCAGACGCCTTCTCCTAGGCTATAAAAATCCTAGGACAGAGAAAATAAATGTTGTTAAATTCTAAACAGAGCATAATCCAAAGAACGGTTCTAATAAAAGTTTGAAGTATTTGTATGAAAACCATGAAGTTCCCTTAAGCATACTAAAATTTGCTTATACCAAAGTTCCGGTAACAGTTTCAAATATTTACGGAATTCCCCGAAATACTTTCATACCAATTTGAGAAGTGCACTAGACTTTATTACTTTATTTGAGCAACACAATTTTGACTCGCAGTCAGAAGGTGATTCACTGAAAAGAAGCGAATGTGGTTTCAATAAAATTATTATGCTTTAGAACAATTTCAAGCAACGTAAAGAAAACTAAAGTATTTTCATATACAAGTTGACTTGTAAGTACAACAAAAAACTTACAAAAATCAAGTCGCTGTTTAAGATTACCTATAAAGTTAATTAAATATTAGGTACTAGCAAAGCATCGGTAAAAGTAGCAGTCTATAAATGCCCACGGCTGGGCTAAGGCCTCCCCCACAACGTACAGTATACAAGTTTGGTTAATCGATTAGTAACGCGCTAGAAATTATACGACACAGCGTGAAGGTCACCGGCCGACCTGTGACAAACTTCTCTATAAAAGTGAACGGAAGATAACAATTGTTGAATATATACAAATGTGTGTTTTTTATATCAAAGCAGAAGATGAGTGTGTCAGATTGTGATGACTTTAACAGCGACGAGATATGAGATCTCTTTAATTTAAGCTTCTTTAGCATATAGTTTTACCGGCGTGTAAAATTGGCCTTTTTAATATTTAAGTTATTTATAAATATAAATAAATATATATGTATGTATGCACATGTGTATGTATTAAATATTGTATCTGTTAATAGATTTACATAAAATTTTCTCTTTAGTACTCTCTATTTTATCACCTACACCTACTTAATGTCATGTCTGCGTCGCCTAAAGGTTGACTGGAAGAGAATACTTTTGACGTTAAGTCCGCCTATAAACATTCTCCTGTTTTTTTCCCCATTGCATATAAGTATCACCGAACAAACAGACGCGACAAGCAGTTCCACCCTTATGTTGTAGAAATTCCTCCATTACCCACGAAGCGTTTTGCCTCTTCTTTCTTTACCCGGAGGGCTAAGGAGTGTCCACACCTAAAAAATTACATGTAAATTTTTACACCACTTAAAATTATATTTACGCTCGTATTTATTTCACGTTCTAAGCTAAATCATTCACAGGCGAAATAAATAACACGTAACAACATAATTAAGGAACGTAGAAAATGCGGCGGCATAAAAAAAAAAACAAAAAGAAGTAGCGAGCCACCAGCAAATCGGCCGACAAAAGGAAACTTAAACCAGCTATGTGCAAATTGCTAGCTCTAAAAAGAAATTTTTGTGTGGAAAAACCTAAGCGCAGAGAATTGCAAGTGGTCACTAGACGGTGGCAGTGCTGTAAACTGTTTAAAATACGAGCTTGGGTTGATCAGACCACAGATTGTGGATGATATTATTACACCGACCGCGAAGTATTTTATTTTGTCGGTAAGCTTATTCTAGCATTGGGAGAACGGACGGCTGGCGTTCAGTTTTGCGGAATGGTAAACAATGGGTAGGGGGGACGCGTTTCAATTTATTCTTTAATCCGATTTAGGCTAAGCTTTGAGAAATTATTTGTTTACTGTTTTTGGACAACCGTTTTATATGAAGACGGTGTCGGTTCCCGTTTGATACAATTGTTATTGTTTTAAACAACGTGCCTGCAACTTAGCGGTCTGTGTGTCGGCTTAACGAGGCTTTCGCATCGAAGCCAAACGATTGGGTAGTTTTATTTACATAGTTATTGGGCACTAGAAAGTCCGACACTTTGAAGTGACCGACACGCTACTACACTAAGGCTGACTTTGCGCGTATCGAAATTTATTTTTATTTATCATATATAAATTTTGAATGTACACCCAGTACAGGGTACATATAAAGCATGTCTCAGAATGATTTTCGTTTTTAGATGTTAAATAAAAAACAAAATATCAATTAAATCTCGTTTTATTTAATGTTAATTTAAAGAGCAATTCTTGAAGTTTATTTATGAAAAACAACCGTTTGCACATGCGCACCATTCATTTGTTCACACTCATTTAACCTGGAGCTAAAATTTTCAATAACTCGCTGGAGCATCGCTCTTGGAATAGTGTTGATTTCTTCAGTGATTCTTTGCTTTCAAACATTCAGGTTGGGTGGCAATGGATTGTAAACTTTGCTTTTTAGGTAGCCCCGTAGGAAGAAATCAGCAGGCGTTAAATCAGGGCTCCTCGGTGGCCAATTGATGTCTCCTCGGCGACTTATCACTCTTCCAGGGAATAAATCGTGAAGACGAGCTAATGAGTCATTTGTAACATGAGAATTGGCTCCATCCTGCTGGAAAAAGGTGTTGCGGTTGTAGCCCTTCTGGTTTTGCATTTCTGTAGCCAAAAAAGTCCGGATCATATGGCAATCACGATTTATTCCCTGTCAACTATCTATATAAGCAATGTAAATGTATTATAATAATAATGTAAGTATAAAAAAATATTTGTAAACCCAACACTGGGATGGTTTATTACACAGCAATTTTACGTTTAGCTTAAACCTTTATTTTACGTTAAGTGCCATAATTTTCAGTCACGACAGAATATTAAATACAACGTTATTATTTCTTATCTGTACCTAAAATTGTTAATTAAAAATTATTTTACTCTGATATTTATCGATACGTTAGAGAGTTAATAAACAAATATTTAAAATAGTTAGGAATCCGGCCAAGTGATTGACCAAAGTGATCTTGAGCATTTCACACTGCGCTGTGAAACAATTCAAAATATTCACAACATTGTGTTGGTCGGAAGCTATGAGCATGAAGGGAAATACGAAAATTACATTGCTTAGCTCGCTTTGTGGTCACTATAATTATTTTAATAATGATTTAACTATTCAAATTATTACGCCCAACGCATAAAATGATTTTTTTATTATTTTCGCTAACTAACATGTTTTATACGAATTGCCTAAAACGTACTACGTAAGGTTTCGTCTCAGAAGTAATTTATTATTTCACTTAATTATAAAATGGAACACAGACAGAAGAGTGCAACAGAATTTACACCAATTTTTTTTTGCCCAGTTGTGGGCACTTACAGTCTGCTACTTTTTTACTTTACTATATGAGGACATCGTCATTGTACTATGCATTGCATAGTACAATTGCATATGTTACGGGATCTAAAAACTATTTTTCTCTATATTATGTACCATATGCTGTTTTTAAACAACAAATACTGAAAACACTGCTTCATGATGTAATTTGTAAGCAAAAACAAACGAACACGGCAAAAAAAAAACGAAATATTTCATACAACCAAAGTTATATCCTTTTTATTTTTAAATAGTTAATTGTTCATATGTACGAATCCCTAATAGAGCGAGGTCCGACTAACACAGAGCCGGTTTTTTTTTATATTTTTCGAATACAAAAATCTTTAAAAATTTGGGAATGGCGTCGTACATGCCAATGCCAGTTGTGTCGAACGCAACATCAAATATATCCGTTTTAAAGTTTTATAAACTTGCAGCACATAAACAACAATAATAACACTTACGCTTACACATGAGGGTAGGCAGATATTACCAATTTTCAAATAGCACTATTCACCATGCCATACTTTCCACCTCTCCAGAACAAAGGAACGTGACAGCCAATTAATATTGTCGCCGTGTTTGTTTCCGGAGATTGTCATGAAACATTCAAGGAATTTTCCCTTAGTCGACTCTAACTTTTACATTAAATGTCATTACATCCACGTGAAGTAATGTGTTGATAGATTCTTAAGCCACATCCATACGGTACAAGTCGAGACTTATTCAGACGATATCGTACGTTAACGATTTTAAAACGAGAAATATAAAGTGCGGCCCGGGAATTCTCGCCCATCGCACGTTCAGACGTCTCGCTGCCGGGAGCCGCTATAAATCCACAAATGCTTGTGATTAATTAAGGTCGGTGATAACAAAATAACGAGTTTCAGACGTAGTGCCCGCCTTGAAAGCCGTCGGTGGGGAAACTATTTATCTGTGCATGTTTCTATCGTTATAATAAATCCCCTTTGCGCGCAAATGACTAGCAACACGTTCTCTCCATCCGCTAACTGTAAAAAGAATGATTAAGCGGTCCCACTTTATCTAACTGTTTTTTTTTTTTTACAAACGCACTCAAAGTAACAACGAACAATACAATGATTTTACACATACAGCCAGTACAGTTGAAACATTTTCAAATTCGTTCCACAAACTATACATGCACAATAAGTTTATTTAAATTTTTTTAAGTTTATGAGATGATAAATATTTCTGATTCTGTTTACTTCACTGGGTGATGGGATACCTTTTTTCGCGTAAGAGCTGTCCGTAAAGCCTATATCTGCGGTAATCAGCAACACATCCACTGTTATGTTCCGTTTTTAAAAGTATAGAGCACCGGTCTAATTACAAGCTGTGAGGCATTCCATCTTAATCCTTAGTTGTCACAATGCATCTGTAACCTTCTTTGATTGAAGATGTCATGGGGCTTGTTATCTAGTTAGTCAATCTAAATATTATTAAATAAACGCTTCTTTTAATAAAAATCGATGCAACCTGATCAAATTTGGACATCCATTTACAAATTTTTATCTCTTTCAGTTAAGATTAAGATTAAGATTAAGTTGTGTCAGAATCATATTACGCGAAACTCTGTTGCTCAAAGGACGTGCATAATTGAATTCACATTTAATCGAGGCAGCGGAGCTTGTCTTACAAGGCTCTTATCAAAAGGAACACGGTAATGTTGGGGCACTGTGCCTTTGGCGAAACAACGCCATCACTGAGCGTTAATTAGTCACAAAGAAACATGTGCATGTGAACGAGTTTGAATTTGATATGAAACTATAATTTACGGATTTTATCGTGTTTAATTATTACTTTTTTTATTTTTTTTATTCCCGACTTTTCGAGTGTTTCGGCACATTGGATTTCTTTAATATGAATGTGATTTTTTTTTAATAATTTTTAGCTGCCTGGAAACGCAACTGGAAGTAGTTAGAAATATAAAAATAGAACCTGTCTTAAATTAGTTGAGAAATTCGATGTGTTTTGTCATGTAAAGAAAATTAAGCTCGTCCCGGAGGTATCGTAAAAGTCTTAGTCGACTTACGATTTACGATAAGAAAAGCCTTGAAAATATCTGTCGGATGGCGGATTAAAAAAAAAACCGTACCGAAAACATAGAGTCGGACTGGCAGCAGCGGATTGGTGATTGTAGTCTTATACTACAATCACCGCTTGCCAAGCGTGGCGGTCATTGTGAACCCTCCAGTTGAGAAAAGCCTGTATCCACGAGTCGAGGAGGAATCGTGTCGGCGGACGATAATCCTTTTGATCTCGTCAATGTCGAGTAAGTTGACCAGGGAAACAGAGGAACAATTTCCAATACCTTTATTCTGCTCATGACAGAGAGCCACGGTCCATAAAACAACTTAAAATTCGCATTCCACAACATAATACACGATACTATAACTCTTCTTTTACTGTTCAAGCTACACTCCTCTGAAACGCCCTGCCCGATAACATAAAAGCAGCTCCTAGCAAAAAATCATTTAAGAGTCTAGTTCGTGATTACCTAATAGATCATTGACAATATTCGGCTTATCTATTTAATTTTTTTTTATATATTTATTTCTATGTATCTTTTTATATACTTGTATACGTATTTGTGTATTTTATAAATATTTATTTAATTATATGTTGTGTGTTTATATGTACTTATCAACTTATTATTAATGGAGTTTTTTATTTAATTTTATTTTTTGTTTTTATTTTTGTTTTGTACCTGCCAACTACCTTTCACCATAACAAGGGTTGACTGGTAGAGAATGCCACTTGGCATTAAGTCCGCCCATTGTAACCTTAAGCTTAAGGCTAACAATGAAGAATAAATAAATAAATAAATAATAATTGTAGTTTCCTTTGGTCATTCTATCACTGTGCTCTTATCAACCGTTTGGCAAACAAAGTGTTTCAACACTTTGTCTGAAAAACCATTTTCCTCGTGCATCCTGTTGGAGATGTCATGTCTTTCATGATGATCATCCTTTTCTTTTGTATGGGAAATGCGGTCAATGCGCAAGCGGTTTACCTGATGGTAAGTGATTACCGTCGCCCACGTCACATCTCCAACACCAGAGGTGCTGCAGGTGCGTTGCCGGCCTTTAAGGATATTTGGGAGATGGAAGGGATTTTGAGGAGGGGTATGGGGAGGGGGAGTGGGCCTCCGGATACCTCACTCACCGAACGAAACGCAGAAGCATAAGATGCCTCTACTTCAAGCTGGTATTCTGCGAGGTAGTGGTACCAACCCGGTAGAGCCGGCCCATTCGATTTGGCTCTACCACGTTAAAAACGTCATCTGCTCCTTGCCAGTTGTCAACTGCGCAGGAGATATTATAGTGCCGTCTTAATCTTTCCATATTCGAAGTAACACTTATGCGATAACATCGGAGGTTCAGACGCAGTGTCAGAGAGCCGGGGCGTATGCGACACTACTCGATCGGAAAACCCGTTCAGCAATAATCTGTAGGGATTCCTTGTACCTTATTATAAAGCACTTTTCCGAGTCACCTGCATCCATCGAATAACCGCGAATGACATTTCTATTAGTGAATAAAATTTCCAAGCGTTAAATTGAACAGAAATGTAAAGGAGCAGAAAATAAACTTCCATCAAAATATACGCCGGGTAGCCGTTAAAGCGAAGTTATTCTCACTTATGTATGAGTTCTTTTGCTAAACAGAAAAACTTGTAACGCCGTTTGTTTCATAAAGAATTATTTACGTTTAAGTGGTTGTAGATTCTGTGAAGGTTATAATAATGTTTACTTTACATCTGTGCATCTACATAATGAGAAAAGTAAATTGTTCTTTTTTTCTACCATCTTATCATCGTATCATAAAACTAGTAATATCATACAGACTTGGAACTACTTGAGGTGAAGTCATCTGAGCGAAGCG
This sequence comes from Bhutanitis thaidina, assembly GCA_029286595.1. NCBI lineage: Eukaryota > Metazoa > Arthropoda > Insecta > Lepidoptera > Papilionidae > Bhutanitis > Bhutanitis thaidina. The sequence goes on from JAGSMS010000022.1 coordinate 1,838,821, forward strand.
AAGCGTACACAGCTCTCTTATACCCAACTCCTTTTTTTTTGCCATCTCCTCTGATTTTGTATTGATTTAGTACAGATGTGAATTAGTTATAATCTTCCTCATTAAATTTTCTTAATAATGGTGAATACCGCATTGTAATTCACTTCCAAAACGCTGATTGCGACTTTGTTATATATTATTAAAATACATTGTATTTTAAACTTAGAATCACGATGTGTTTTTATTTCTGACAAACATGCAGTGACATCATTGTATGTATGTTATTACTATACACTTGGAGATGAAGTTAGTCTTTTTTTATTGGTTTAGGGAGACAAACAGGTTAACAAGGCGGAAAGTGGGTACTACGCACTATGGGAGGAAGCAAACAATTTCAATCGAAGAAGGTTACGGTTTTGTTGTCAACTTGTGGATATAGATGGAATACCACAGTCTGTTATTATAGCAACTTTCTATACCCTTCAAACCGGACCACAAATCCGGACTATAGTTACAATATACATAAGTATATTGTTACTATAGTCCGGATTGTTACTATAGTCATATTTTCTTACCGGTTCTTTCCTGTGAAGATCTTTTTTTGCGGACCGTGATTTTTACGTTCATAAGAGCTTTAAAGAAGTCTAAATTGATTAAAGAATGTTGACTCAGCCTATGAATAGCTATTGGAAATAGGTACCTAGATGACTCCTGGATAGAGAAGGAGTCTAGAATATACCAAATATTGTTAAAAATGTAAACTACTCAAGTTAGAACAAATAGATACACAAAGTGGATAAAATTATTTATTTTAAATTGTATAATTTGAATAATGAAACTAAGTCTTTACGCCTTCAACATTTTGTAAAAGGTGATAACTGATTCAAACCTATTTTTATTGCCACTTACTGTATGAATAAACACTGAGGTTTGTATTTTTCCGGCGGCAAAACTATATGTAATGCATTTTACACACATTAACAGCCGAACGTGCTGGCACTGGCTTATGTAACACTGCGCAAATGTGATCGTGCTAAAGGTAGCACTCGAGTTGAAATGGAATTTCTCGTAATATTAATGAAAGTGTAAGTTCACGAAATATTTTGTATGAATTACCTAAATACCTACGCGTCAGTATACGTTGAGTTCATATGTGATTCGTTCCAGGTCTTGATTAGTAGGTAAATATTGTGGTGTAAGGAGGTTTCTAACATGCCCGTGGTGCACCCTGCGAGCCGATAAACGAGGCGATATGTGGTAGAGCCAAGCAGTGGATTATTCTGCTGCTCGGAAGGACCGGCTCGATATTACCAGTCTCGCAAAATACCGGCGTGCGGTACAGGTATAATGGCTTCTGCGTATCGTTCGATGAGTGACGTAACCGGAGGCCCACTCTTCCGTTTATTTTATTATCGTAGGCCTGAAGGCCAAAACGGCGACAGGCTTACCACCTGTCACGCTATGCCAATAAAGAACTCCGATGTGCGGAAACGACTAAGACAAATGTTGTTGACCTCTGACCACACTAGTATTGGGTATACGGGTGAGAGCTTATATTTATGTATAACAACGATAATTAGGGATCATTTAACCCGAGTTCTCGGAAGAGAGCTTGAAGCAATCTACAAAATGGCTTAAAAGCTCTGTTCTGCGAACTGTGATCGTTATTAAAGGTATTCTTATAAAATTAAGGGTTGAATTATGTAATTTTGATTTTATGTTTTTAAAGATGATGGTGTCATTACGTCTACGAGTAGCTTTTGTATCTACTAATATAGTCACATTTTTTAAAAAAAGTTTATCGTTACTTCCAAATTTACTGTAAGATGTTTGCATCGTCGAATCTCTCCACAGACACACATGAATGCTGAAATTTTATTTATAATCAGTTATAATTTGTCCATTTTTCTCATCATTATCGTCAGACTTTTAATTGTGCATGTTAGAACGTGAGATGTCCCCACTTAGGAGGGATAACTCTCTTGATAATTTAGGTCTGTGATGTTAAATTTGTTTATGTATGTCTGACCAACAGTTATTATCTTTTTTTAAGTATAAGAAAGAAAAAGTAAAGTGGCAGCCTGCAAGTGCCCACTGCTGGGCAAAGGCCTCCTTCTCAAATATCTTAATAGGATGTAGGAGCCGGGAAGGGCCCGCCACGCTCGTCCATTGCGGGTTGGCGGGCTTCACATATCATCGAAATAAAATATTTTTCAATTATTTCTCAGACAAGCAGGTTTCCTCACGACGTTTTCCTTCACCGCCCAGCACGTGATAAATACAGCACTTAAAATTGCTATTAAAAATTTAAGTGGTGCCGGCATCGGGGATCGAACCCAGGTCACTTGCGCTCTATAATACTAAAGTGTGCGCCCTGACCACTAGGCTACCACGGGTCTACCTCGGTTTAAGTATAATATAAAGTAATAATATTCCATATTATCTATTTCTTTGAAAGTCAACCTCGTTTGCGTACGGTGCTGACTGATATTACAAGACTGACGGACGTCACGTCAGACGTCGAATCCAAGTCCCACAGACTCGCGATGAGGAGTAGCATCTCCAGTACGTAGAATCGCGTCTACGCTCGCCTACCAACCTTTTTTGGTTATTGACGAATCTTCACGACATTTTGCTTGGTTCTTGTCCTTCGCGCTTTCATAGAGTTCTATGACAATGGATTTATGAAATGGACATTTTCACTCATTTAGTAATGATACAAATATTCAAACGTGTATATTGTACACGAAAAAGCTACGAATGAACATTGCGCTGATCATTTGCAGTAAGAAGAGAATTTATTACTGCAATAATACAATGCATAGATAAATAGTTTCCCCACCGACGGCTTTCGAGGCGGGGGCACTACGTCTGGAACTCGTTATTTTGTTATCACCGACCTTAATTAATCACAAGCACCCGTGAACTCACAGCGGACCCGGCAGCGAGGCGTCTGGTAAAAAAAATCGCGAGTTGCACTTTATCTTATTAAGTTCAAAGTTGTGAGAGTTCAACTTATAAATAGAATGCTATTGTATTTCTATACGAACTGATTGTTGGTGATGATACTTCATAGTTTAATGTAAGAAGTCTTTTCACTTCTTTTGCAGCATGTGAGCAATATACCGTTGGACATAGACTTAAGTGATGGAGTGTAGGGAGATGACGTATATGGTGGAGATGTTAGGTCAGAAACACAGCGTTATGAATTCTCTTTCATTTCAAATCTTTCTAAAAGTTACAAGCAGCCTTTTCAGCCATTTTAGCCTGAAAATATTTTAATAGATTTTATATTATTTAATGACTATGTGGTTCTAGAATCAACCGCACTACTGTAATAGATACATATTAAAAATAAGTCCAATTTGGTTTAAATATTTTCTACTGACAGTGACAATGTTTACATATTTATGGATACTCCTGAATCTTATAATTTATAATTTATAATATTATAATTTTTTTTTTTACGGGAAAGGCGGCAAACGAGTAAACTAGTTCACCAGATGGTAAGTGATTGCCGTCGCCCACGTACCGGACACCGGAGATGCTGCAGGTGCGTTAACGGCCTTTAAGGATATTTGGGAGATGGAAGGGAGGATTAGGAGGGAGATAGGGAGGAGGAGTGGGCCTCCGGATACGCAGAAGCTTAAGATGCATCGGCTTCACGCCGGTATTCTACGAGGTAGTGGTACCAACCCGGTCGAGCAGCAGCAAAAGCCGCTGCTTGGCTTTACCACGTTTAATTTCTGAATAAATATATTAATTTCTAAAGTTATTTAGCTCTATAGTAAACCTTTAATAGTTGTGTAATAATATTCTTTAGTCTTACAAAACGGTTGAAAATTATTTAAAATCTTTACAGTTTCCTATTTTGATGGCATATTTTTTAAGCAAATAGAACATTTTACAAATAAGTTTACAAAACAAGGCTCGCATGGTTCTGATACCACTTCCAGCAGTGATAGCTTTCACACGGTGATGACAAAGAGTAAAAAAGATAGTTAACACTATAAAAATTACACAATCACAGTGTGGTATGGAAACGGACTACGTCACCTAAGTCATGTACTATGGGAATGTGGAAAATCATAACATGGCATAATATCATCATTTGTATAAAGAGAGATATTAATTACTTGAGTACTTACTCAAGTAATTAAGCCATATTAGAATCTGTATATATCAAGTGTAAAATAACATCAAGTGGAGATTCAGAAGGTGTGTCGAGGAAAATGTTTTCAAGTCAGTTGTGTTACTCCTCATCATAACCACGAACAACCGACATTATTATTTATTTAAACTTTATTCAAATACCTTTAAATAAAAGTATTACTAAGGGCGGACTTAATGCCTCTTGACATTCTCTGCCAGTCAACCCGGGGCGTGGTGAGATATTGTAATGGTGCAAAACATTAAATAAAAAAAAAATAACTAAAATACATGAATAACTTACACTTACAATTAGATACATACTAACCGAATATTACGCGGTGAACACGACGCCGAGGGTGGACAAATATTAAACAAATCTTCCCAATAAAAACTAAAATTCTGTATAATCGTAAAATTTCACACACGGCAGCCCATCGGCTTTGGATTGAATACACTTTAAATCTCCACCGACATTCATCTGGAACTAATTTCAGTCGGCAACGTAAACTTGAAAGCGAACTTTTCTATCTCTCCCAAACTAAATATCGGACACTACAAATGTCACAGGATTTCAAACTCTATTCCTGTATGCACAGGTTAGGTTATTGCGTGCAGTTTATCACAATTTAGAATCTTGCGAGTGGTGAAGATAATTTTAAGTCTGTGCTTTTTTCAGTAAGGAATATAAAACTTTTTGTGGTTATTGAGCAAGAAAAGGTGTTCGAAATTATTTTACTTATTAACGGTTTTATATTTATGACGAAAGAAAATTGCTCAAGAGTTTGTATATTTTATACAATCTCTTTGCACGTAAATTATTATAAAATCCAATAAAGAACATCGCTATGAGCAAATTTCTTAATATCGTTAAGTAATAAAATCGGCAAATGTAACTCCAAACATTATAAAACACTTGACATATAAAGCAATTATTATTTTGATACAGCGCTGGATTATTAAAACATTTTTAAGGATTCGGAGCGAGAACAATTTTAAAATATCAAAATTTGTTTCCCACGTCCTTACCAGCCGGTAGGGGGCGTTGCAGTAGCAGATTACGGGGGCTTAGATAACAGTAGCATGGAAATAAAAGCCGCCTAACTGCTAATTAGTGGTCGGTGGCCGGGCGTGGCGGCGATGCAAATTCGACCACGCGGAATAAGTTAACGCCACAGCCGGCTAATTTCGCTCGCCATTGTTCTTATTTCGAACGTTTGCAATTACGAACATTCGCCTCGAACTTGGAATCGATCGGACAACGGTTTCATATCGAGTAGAACAACATCGGCTTCTGCGTTTTGTTTTTTTTTGTTACTTTTTCTACGTAATTGTCCGGATCGGATAGCAGGCAAGCAGCGGCTACGATGTAAGCAATTAATTTATGCTCTACAAAGATGTTTAATTAATTATTTATAGTTTCACATACGCGCTCGTATGTAAAGATGTAGTAGACAAGTAGTTAGGTATCTTTAATTTCATGGTATGCTTGTGACATGGCTTCGAATCCCGGTGTCGGATGAATTAACCACGTGCTCGGCGGGAAAGGAAAACATCGCGAGGAAAAATGTGTCTTTGAGAAATAATAAAATATATTATAAAGATTTGTGTATACGCCAAGCTGTATTTTATTGATTAGTGTATACTTCCAAAATATTCTCAAATTCGCCTTTGCCCAGCAGTGGTACATTGACTAGCTTTTTACTTTACTTTATACATATCGAAATGAAATAGAAAAGAAGATTTAACAATGTTCTAATTCAACTCGTTGTCATTTCCGTATTTATGTCAGAAGCTTTAAAAATATGAGTTGGCTGCATCGAATAGGCCGGAAATGTATAGGCGGAGGAAATGAACACGTTAGCAATCCAAGATGGCTGCCGGGTAACAGCTGAAGTGATTTATTTTGCTTTTAAACTGGACCCTTAGATGAACAAAGCAGTATTTTGTAAGAAACATTACCGTGGCAATATATTAGATGTAGAAAACGTGAAAAACGTTGTGTTTTTTTTTTATTTATGTTTCACAATTATATATCCCTTTGATAATAAAGCTATGATTAGGTAGGTGTACCTGCTGACTTTTTCTGTTGGTAAAGTACATATTATATAGTGTTAAAAGACAGCTACATGTATGTATGTATATATATATTCACGCCTTGTTCCCAACGGGGTAGGCAGAGACAATCTTCTTCCACTTGCTACGTTCCTGACATACATCTTTCGCTTCTCTGACTTTCATCAATCTTCGCATGCATGCTCCTTGTTTTAGAGTACTCTTGACCTGGCCTTTTTTCCAGAACGTCTCCGATTTGATCGTGAAATGTTCGCCTAGGTCTTCCTCTCCCGACTCTACCATTTACACTCGCCTCATATGTTTGCTACATATTTGACTTAACCAAATTATACATGAACACATCACTTTGTTGTTTACCTTTAAGCAAAATAGTTATTTATATTATATTAAACTTAACCCATCCACGCGTGAGGTTTGTCGACGTGGCGTAAAGCTTCTGGCGACACCTGGCAAGTAAATAATCCGCAGGATTTTCAGAGATCGTCTTGTTCAAAATACACTTAAATAATAAATTTACTTACAAAGAGCTCTGACTCCTACCTTCAATGCTTAGATTTTCTGGTATTAAATCCCGTTATGTTCCGCAGCCGTAATGCAAATCTAACACAACAGTGTTACAGGTTTGCATACTGACTTTGCAGTCAGGGGTTGCCTTTGCAGACATGGGTCCTGTTTCATAATGTGATTCCTCTAAAGGAGATAAAACAAATACCTACGGAGGTCGTAGGTATCCTGTTTGGTATGGTGCCGTTAGTAACTGAAGGTATGCAACACGTATATAATGAGCCACAAAATTAAAGTACAATTATACTGCAAACTCCTTTTTCCCTTCCACCTGACCACTTCCTCTTCCTATTAAAGAGAAGTGGACAACCCGCCACAAGCAGTTCGTTCAACGTTACGTTAGACAACCTACCAGCATCACCATGATCTCATCTCAAAATTATCATAACAGATGACTAAGGGAATAACGATCCCAAATGTAGCGGAATTAAATTACTCAGACCGACGACGCGCTCTAAGTTACGAGGTGTTTACTTAATTGTACACTATGCTTTCATTAAACGTGGCAGTTATGGAAAATCGTATGGAAGAGCAATGTTATCTATGTTATGCAGTAGACTATTTACTCCATCAGTCGATTTTAGCTTACTCAGTAAAGAACTCTCTAAGAAAGCACAAAAGCAGGCTCATGTTTTTTTTTTTAACAAAGGAACGGCAAACGTGCAAGCGGTTCACCTGATGGTAAGTGATTACCGTCGCCCACATACATCTGCAACACCAGCGAGGCTGCAGGTGCGTTGCCGGTCTTTAAGGATATTTGGGAGATGGGAGAGAAGAGGAGGGGAATAGGGAGGGGGTGTGGGCCTCCGGTTACCTCACTCACCGAACGAAACGCAGAAGCACATGATGCCTATACTTCACGCCGGTATTCTGCGAGGCCTTAGTACCAAACCGGTCGAGCCGGCCCATTCGAGCAGCAGCTAAAGCCGCCGCTGGGCGAGTGGATCGGTGACCCTCGGACTTATAAAGCCGCTCCCCATCACTTGTCTGTGTGTCTGTCTTTGGTCTCCTTCATTCAGTCGCTAGAGCCTTGTTTGTTAGCTAGCAGTTTTACGAGGTAGATCCAAGCGGTGGCTTTTGCCTCTGCTCGAATGAACCGACTCCACCGGGGTAGTACCACGGCCTCGCAAAATACCAGCTTGAAATAGAGACATCCTTCCCTCCTCACCAACCCCCTCCCAAATATCCTTAAAGGTCGGTAACACACCAGCACTCACTTAACATCAGGTGAGCCGTATACATGTATGCCCTCCTTTGCAATAAAATAAAAATGGAAGGATGCACCACACATACAAAAGAGATTGGAATTTATAAAACAGATGAATATACGCCTTATACTTGAGCTAATTACAGATTCTTGAAGAAGAAGAAGGAACAATAATATACAAGTATTATTCCGCCAGTATCGATATCAAATACTTGTCATATATTGCAATAAATATCATGAATAACGTTGTTCTATTAAAATATTCGCGCATTTCTATATTTAGTTGTATGCGAAACTACTTGTAATGCATTTTACATACATTAAACAACGGGGCCTATCGGTTCACGTAACGCTGCGTGAATTTGATCGAAATATTAGCATATTACATAATATTTTCAATAAAGGGTAAATTTAACCAAATACTTTATTTGAAATGAAACGATTATTTGCGAATTTTATCGCGTTTATTTATGTTTTTATATTCCCATCGTTTCGAGTGCTTAACTGCAGCCGTGGTCACGGGGGGACTGAGGTGTTAGACTTCCAGGTGTCATAGTCAACTCGATCTACCTTCAGCTAATAATGATTAATCTTGGTCCGATCTACGCAGAATGTGCTCACAGTATCATGAGGTAGTGCAGTGGTATGCTTGGTTTTGGATTTCGTTATATTTATCACTGGATCCTAAGCCGGTGGTAGTACCCAGCCATGTTCTCTATTGAAAATAGGATGTCTTTTATAAAAAAGTACAATAGCCTCACGAATCATCCTTGGCAGGAATCGGTGTTTTTTTTGCTAGGATTTGAGGTCTGGTAAATAATAATTTAATTTCAAATAGGTAGTGTTCGTGTAAATACAAGAAATCATTATGCAAATTCTTTATCTTATAAGTTTTGGAAAATAAAATATCAGAAGTTGTGGTAATGTTTAAGCTGAGAAAACTTTTGAAAAATTACATCAATTTATTAACCGTTGGCAAATTGATTATGATAAAATATTAAGTAAGTAAGTAAGGCTTTATTTAAACTTAAAATAGTTTAAAATCTAACAATATTTAGGTTTCGACCGGAATCGGAAATAAGGAGCCGTCTGGGTAGGTAATCTTGCTGTCTATCAGTAGTGCCCTCATTGTTGTGTTCCGGCTCGAATGGTATAAAAGTCGGTATAATTAGAGGCAGTGAGTTTTTCTATCATATTCCTCAGGGACGACAACGCATATGTAAGCTTCTTAGATTGAATTTGTATACAGATATCTAAGGGTTACACTTACCAACACTTGGGTTGTATGTAATGTAAATCACTCTAGTGTTATAAAACAAAACAAAATATTTCACTTTATTTAAATTTAAACTTGCAGCAGAAATAATGAATGAATGAATGAATGAATGAATGAATGAATGAAATATACTTTAATTGTACACACACGGATTTAACATACAAAGATTATAAGGAAACAAAAAACAAAAAGTACAATAGGCGGCCTTATCGCTAAGAAGCGATTTCTTCCAGGCAACCCAGAAAGAAAAAGGAAATATGATAAGTATCGGGTTCGGGTGTACACATAATATAAACTAAAGTGAAGATATAATACATACACATAATATGCAAATAAAATTAATACAAAAATATACATTATATGAATATATGAAATACATACATACAGAAATAATGTGCGCATTCAAAATTGTGCTTTATCGCTACTAGAAAAAGTTATAACCTTTAAAACAATATTAGCGTGAATGCTGAACGACCTCAATTTTGAAAGTTTTAAGAAATTATCGTTAAAAAAAAAAAAAGTAAAGTAACAGCCTGTAAGTGCCCACTGCTGGGCAAAGGCCTCCTTCTCAAATACTAGTATCAGAGAGGGTTTAGGAGCCGGGAAGGGCCCGCCACGCTGCTCCAGTGCGGGTTGGCGGGCTTCACATATCCTCGAAATAATATTTTTTTTATTATTTCTCAGACATGCAGGTTTCATCACGATGTTTTCCTTCACCGTTGAGCGCGTGGTAAATACAGCACTTAAAATTGTTAATAACAATTTTAGTGGTGCCGGCACCGGGGATCGAACCCAGGTCACTCGCGCTCTATGATATCGTTAAAGGTTACCTATTATTTCATTATTGTTTTATTATATTATTTTTATCATCGATAGGCTTAAATTTATTATAGTGAATCGGTCCCTGAACTACGTTCATCAAGCCTACCGGCACAGAGTAGTCACTATGAGATATGAACTAAGGCATATGAAGGATGGAAATATGAAGGAGGTTGTGCTCCTAGGTACAACAAAACCTGACACTGATATCTAGGAAACGTCTGTCCAGTAGTCAAATATTAGGAAAAATGTCATTCACCTACACCAATCTATACGTAATCATGTCCTCCTGGTCGACATGGACTATCCGCTGTTATCAACTATCCAAAAAAAATCATGTCCGGTTATTTATATATATTTAATTTTTAACTATAAAACATATTCCCAACATAGTCTACAGTGACGTAAGTTAATGAAAAAATATTTGACCACGAAAGTTTATTTTTTATGGTCAAATATTACATAAATATACAAATATAACAAATACAAACCTAAAAGTCTATTGCGCTTTCATAGATTTGGAGAAGGCCTATGACAAAGTGTTGAGGGATGAATTGTGGTCGGCACTATCTATGCATGGAGTGAGCAGTGATCTGATACGAGCACTGAAATCACTATATGAGGGTTCCCGAGCTTGTATCAGAATTAACGGGACGTACACGGACTGGTTTGATATCCATGAAGGTGTTAGACAGAGCTGTGCAGCATTCCCATGGCCGTTCAATTTATTCATGGATATTTGTTTGACAGATTTGAAGGAGAGTGATTGTGGACTAAGAATGAATGAGTTGCTTGTTAAATGTTTGCTCTACTCCGACGATCAAGTCTAACTTGCGTCATCGGCTGAGGAAGTGCAGGCAATGGTGACAATAATGAATAGGGCAATGGAAAGAAAGGGAATGAAAGTAAACGTTAATAAAACAAAGGTATGGTGTTTGAAAGAGAGGAGAGGGTGACGGAAGTATGTATCAAGATTAGGGAAGATAGTTTAGAGCAAGTGAATGAGTTTGTTTACTTGAAAACAATGTTTACGAGAGACGGAAGGTACGAATGTGACATTGAAAGGAGAGCGATGGCAGGCAATATGGTGAATGGGGCATTGCATACATTTATGAACAGCCAGACGATATCTCACACAGCTCGTTTGGCTGTGCATAGAGGGGTATTGGTACCAACACTAACATATGGAAGCGTAAGCTGGGTATGGCAGAAGAGCCATGAAAGCAGGATAAATGCAGTAGAAATGAGAGCGTTAAGAAGTATGATTGATGTGAAGATTACTGACAGGGTTCGAAGTAAAGTGATCATAGAGCGTTGTGGCGTGAAATACAATGTAGTGACACGAATTGAGAAAGAGATGCTGAGCTGGTTTGGATATGTAGAGAGGATGAATGAAAGTAGGTTGACGAAACAAATATATGTGGCGAGTATAAATGGTAGAGTCGGGAGAGGAAAACCTAGGCGAACATTTCACAATCAAATCGGAGACGTTCTGAAAAAGGCCAGTAAGTCAAAAGTATTCTAAACCAACGAGTATGCATGCGTAGATTGATGAAAGTGGGAGAAGCGAAAGACGAATATCAGGACCGTAGCAAGTGGAAGAAGATCGTCTCTGCCTACCCCGTTGGGAACAAGGCGTGAATATATACCATACCATTTATTTATATGCAACAAAATATTAGTCGGGCCTCAAAATTTAAATACAGGAGGTTATCAAAAAATAATGCCTACCGAGCATTTCAAACGTTATCGTTGGTGGAATCCCATTCGATTACATCCGAGGCCGCGCGGGACGCGAGTAATCTGCCAAAATAAGCGGCGTACATTCAGGCGTACTGCGCGCGGATTAGTTTGTTTTAGGTTATGTTATGTACTAATCTATGTTTAGTATCGATCCGCGCATTTTAGTGTAATCATAACATCACAAATGGTAATAAAACTGCATATACGAGTACCTAGAATTTAAATATTACGTCGATGCTTTTAACCTTTTACGTTTTGATGCTGTTTACATTTTTGGCGGCTGTAAGGAAGAATGATAAGAATCTGCAACCTGTTTCCTTTCCGTGGGCGTCGTAAGAGGCTACTCTTTTGCCTTGAAAATTTCACTGGCTTCCGATAGATGGTGAAACGAACCGATGACCTGGTATCGGTGTCGAAGATGCGTGATGTCTGGTACTCCGATCGCTAATCCGCCTTTGAAGCGTATCGATAAGACAAATAATGGTGAATGCACAATGGTTATCACCAGGGGGCGCCACCTAATTTATTAATGGATTGGAGTGAAAAACGAGCTAACAGTCTGATTGTAAGTGGCTACTGCAGTCCATGCAAGCAACTTCAATGAAAGTAACAGATACGATATAGCCCCGTGGACTTTGTTGGAATGCCTCACAGCCCGTAATTATACTGGCTTTTGTACCATTCGAGCCGGAACACGACAGTGATTGCATTGATGATAGACTGCACTGGGTAAGAGTGTGGTACCTGCCTAGACAACTCTTGCTTGCGTTTGACCTCAATCTTGCCCCGATGGAAGGCGAAGATGAGGCCTAGGATGGTAAGCGCTTGCCTAGATGTCTGGCAGGAGAACTCCTAGGCAGAAGAAGTTCACCACCTAAAAGCGATGTAGCCAACAGAAGCCCTGCTGGCTAACTAAACCTTTGAGAGCTCTTGCACCCGACTGATTGCTAAAAAATTCAAATATATCCCAAATCCCGCAGACTGGGTTATGGAAAGAAGTATTTCTACTGCGAGTGTACGGGCTTTGTCCAGAACAACCAGCCTGTCCTAGTTAGTGAGTAGGAAAAACTTTCCATGCATGACATTCCCAGTTTTTGTTGCGTTTTATGGAAAGGCATATGTGCAACAGTTGTCATTATTATACAAGCTGATGAGGAATGTGAGGTGTTATCAACTGTACAATGCGTGCCTACCCCGTGAGGTTAAGTGGCTTAAGTGTGTATTGTGTTAATCAATCATAATTTCATTTTTTTGATCACAGGCTGTGCATTCCTGACGTACTTCAATCCAGAAAGTGCATCGAGCGCACAATCAGCGCTGCACGAAAAACGAACACTACCTGGGGTAAGTGTTTTATACATCTTTTCTTTTATACGATGATAAGATTCGAAACTTAAACTTTTCTCTGTGAAGATCTAAGTTTTAGGTATCAGATATTATCTCCTGCGCAGTTAACAATTGTCGAAATAGAATAATTCATAGTTTCTACAATGATATTTAATATTTAGTTTTTATGTTATATCGGTGTATGTACAATATGCTTCTTGTCCGGTTGTTCGTGAAAGTCAATGAAGGCCTCGGCAGAAAAACCGTGCTGTGAATCTCCCACAGATTATCACTGTGACGGGATTCTTTATGATATCGCACAACGAATGAATTTTTTTTACATTAAGCACGGCATTTTGTTTTTAATTTTATTATTCATAATCTTTTTGTTGTGTGATTGTTAAAACAAATGTATCTTCTCTCTTTCTATATTCGGTTGTTTACGTAAACCGTCTAATATATATAGTTAAGTTCGATTAGTGTAGCTTATAAAGAATATCAGCAATATTAATGATATTTCAAAGCAATCTTCGAAAGCATAACTGTGAATAGAAGACAGTGAAGGCTGTTATTGTACGTAGTGAAATTTAATTTCCCGTTTTTACACGTATATCCACTACTTTATATTCTCGTCGCGACGATGTATTTAGAAGCAACGGGAGTAATTTTATTTAAGGACATAAAACGATTCCTGAGTAATTGGCTCCGCTTGGCTCTACCACCTTGTAAGTGGTAAGAGCCAAGCGGCGGTTTTAGCTGCTGCTCGAATGGGCCGGCTCGACCGGATTAATACCACGAACTCGAAGAATAACGACGTGAAGTGGAGGCGTCTTGTGCTTCCGCGTTTCGTTCGTTAAGTGAGGTAACCGGAGGCCCGCTCCCCCTCCTCATCCTTCCTCCTATCTCCCAAATAGCCTTAAAGCCCGGCAACGCACCTGTAGCTTCTCTGGTGTTGCAGATGTTTGTGAGCGACGGTAATCACCTACCATCAGGTGAACCCATTGCTCGTTTACAGCCTTTTCCATAAAAAAAAAAGGACCGAATCGTCGTAAATGCATCCGAGGCTCCGGCGACGAGCAATGTTTTCAAGTTATCATAAAACGTGAAGTGCGTGGTCCGGCTTATCGCGTAAAAGGGCAAAACGTCACATTGTGGCATAAGTTAACCTACATCGTGATATAACGCTGATAATGCCCATAGATGAAACCACCAACAACAAACATATGCGTTTGTCTTCGAAAAAACTTGTTTTTTCCTACACTAGAGTTCGATTCGGATTTGTTTATTTAGATACTATCTTACATAAATCTTACAGAGGCGTGTACAAATATTTCAGTGGTTGTATACGTAAGAGGGTATGTGCCTTTCTCTTTCTCCAAAAGTCAACCTCTATTGCACGTGTGCAGCCAGCTTGTTAACAAACTAGGTACCGGCAAACGAATGACGACGAAAATCCACGCGAATTTCTCTAATCCAACTCCCACAGACAGATCTGCTTGCCCAGCGCGCTCAGTATAAGCGAACCTTGCGCAGTTATAATTTATTTAACTTTAAGTATTTTTATTATAACATATTTAAAGACAACTTATTTATTTAATTGCATTTTATGTATGTGTATATATTTATATATATCACCCAACCAGACGAGTTTATATATAAATAATAATAAACTAATATTATTAACGCGTAACGAACTCTGTCTGCTTGACGTAATTCAGGAAATATTGCCACGATATAGTCGCGGCCGGTAGCTAGTAATTTATAATTATACATCATAACAGTGTTATGGTCTAAAATAAGCCACACTAAAAGGACCTTTCGCCACGTGACGCGCTTTGAATAACCAAAATTTCCTTCCCCGGATCAGGTGCGGTTAATTTGACCCCCGCGTTGAGGGACGTGTTAAGATTACTATGTATCAAAATTTTACATTCCGTCCCTTGTGCTAAAGCCCGCAGTGATAAAATTGTCGTCAACTATATGAGATTTCGTGCGATGTTTTTTTTCTATGCAAACCTTAAGGAAAACTTCAAAACGTAAATTATGTAAAGATATTTATTGTTTAATTATACAGTGTATATAGGTTACATAATAAATTTTTCACTAGCATAATCAATCTTTTTCGGCTTCCCGTGATTCCGCAACCCCGACGCCAGGACTTTAATGGCAACCTCTTCACAATTTTTCCAAGCAATTAACATCCCTTTGATCTGTGTGCCCGTCTCCCAAATGACTTCACCACCTGTCTAAATATTCTCTGAGGATCTTAAATAAAAGTAATTTTCCCACCACCAGTTCTCCAGATAAAGATGTTCAGAGTACAGGGGACTTCAGGGTACAGGGGACATTAATTATGAAACGAATGTAAACTCACATTCGTACTTAACTGGCTGGTGAATTGAATTACGATTAATGGGATAATTTTTTGATAGTTTAGGATCATATCCTTTAGCCGTAAAATTGTGAACGAACTTCTGATGGGTTGGGTTAGGTTAGTACTGTGACCAAAACGCACGAGCCCAGCAAGCGTGTCGGCTCGAGTGGCCGATGAGATAGAAAAAAACTTGTCAAATGTCAAAAGTCTTGGCAATCTTCGCCCCGGCAGAAAACAGGCGGAGATCATGGAATTTCATTTGGCATGATCCCGACACACCTCATCTACGCATACATGCTGGTTGTTTATGTTTATGCTTAATTTGGCTCAACTTCAATATATGGCCAATGGTAGAAAAACTTTCATTCAGGGCGACTCCTTGCAGACTGTAACTCATATCTGGAGCATAAATGTTACTCTTGTGTAGCATCCAAAAAAAAGTACCATACAAAAAGCGTTGCTTGCAATTAAACGTTTAGAAAATCGCATCATCAAACTGGCATGAGTAAAACGCGCTAAGATTAAACCGTTAAAACACACGATAAAAAGATAACGTATATTAATTTTTGATCTCGGTCCTAATCTTCCTATAAAGTCCCACTCACGAATTCCCGACCCATGCTCTGAATATATATCGTGTCATTTCGCAAAACCGTAATGGAAAAGTAGATTAAATAATTCAGGCGTAAGAAATTTTGAGTCCATAACGGCGTTTATAAATAATGAGTTTAACACGTACAGGAGTGTGCCTACACACACATTCACAACGAATGTGTAGATTGCGTTGTATATTTTTTTCTCTATGCATTGTCGTTTAAAAAGCGTTCTCCATATAAAGTGAACGTGAAATAAATCATGAAGATAAAAAAAAAAATTCTCGTCGACAATACTCTAGTGGTTGTATAGGTAACGTTATGAACTGACATGGGGTAGTAAGTTGAACATGCAGATGACACTCGCTTCAGAGAATTTTTTCCAACTGCTTCATGTTTATTATTCATATTCGTTTGTATTGAAATAGAGATTGTAATGTCAGGTGAATTTCTGGGTATGTCGTTGGTATATGTTCGCAACATTTGAATTTTATCGGACAGTATGATTTTTGTGTTTTGCTTCTTTTTAGATATATTCTTTCCTCGATATCCCTTCTTTGCAATTATAGTATTTATTGTAAGTGGTATGAATAATAGAACAATATTTTTGTAACTATTGTATTGTTGTATCTACAAGTGACTATACGTGATTTAACCGTGCAGTATCGAATGAATAGAATACAAAACCTTTCAAATAATAGTCGATTTTTTTACTCTGTGTGTAATATAATAATTACTACAACATATTTTGTAATATTGAAGCTGATAAGCCTCCACGGCGCTGCTCCAGTGGTTGTTGGTGAAAAACGCACAGCGGACACTAGGCTCAAATTCTCTTAATGAAAGATATAAATTTTTAATATGATCTTAAAGACATAGACAAGTTTAAATTAATTAGAGTTAAACTATATTCTTAGTAATTCCGCTCGTTTTAGAAATTATAAGAACCTAATTATAGTTTTATAAATATAAGCCAAAAAGAGCGTTATATGAACAAACATTTCACTTTCCATAAGCAAAAAAGAGGCAGTAAAACTCAGGAAAATAGAAGTGAACGTATAAAATTACTTAGGGAAATTGAGCTTAAATATTTTTCGCATCTGAACTCAGGGGAATTCGTTCGTGAACATATGCACATGTGAATGTATACTTTAGTATATGAAAACAGACAAGTATAAACACGAACATTATAATTGAGATTATTGATTAAACAAGTCTACAACACAAACGACCCCTCACAAGATGGAGTGGCGACTAGCACAGTATTGCGGGAAGTCGACTGATGCAGGGTAAGGCTAAGGGTATTTAGGAGATAGGAGAGGGAGGGGGAGTGGGCCTTCGGTTACCTCACTCACCGAACGAAACGCAGAGGCACAAAATGCCTCTACTTCACGCCGGTATTTTACGCGGCCGTGGTACCAACTCGATCGAGCCAGCCCATTCGAGCAGCAGTAAAAGCCGTCGCTTGGCTATACCGCATTTAAAACTGGACTGGTGACTCAAGACCGAGGTTTGTTGTTGTTGAGTCTTTAGCGGAGGCCTATGTTCAGCAGTGGACTTGTGATAGAATGAAATGATGATGATGATTATGGTAGATAGCAGGCTACACCACGTACAGCAGAGGTGAGCATTTGAAAAAAAGATGGTATATTCCCTCATTAGCCCTTGATGGCCGAGGGGTTAGTTCTATCACGGAATCAGGAGACTTGATTTTTTCTCTTCTTCAATTTTGTACGATTTGTATCGTTATCCTGGACACTAAGACGGCGACAGGCTTACCACCTTTCACGTGGTCCGGAAGCTCTGGAGAAAAGTAAGTACAGAAGACTAATATGTCTAGACCTCTGACCACCTCTGTATTGGGTATGCGATCATGATATTTTTTTTTTATTTAATTTACCTTCATCGAATTAATCGTTTTTTTTTATGTCTGAATATGCCTAATATTCTCTTACAAATATAGCGAGCTTTATTTCGTGTAAGGAGATTTGGTCCGTCTCACAAATATTTAAATATCTGTCAAGGAAAGTACCTCTTGACTTAAGCCTCTTCAGCGTATTCATTATTATTTTAAAGCAAAATATGTTCTTTAGTAAAGTATTGTTCAAAATATAATTTATATTTCGAAGCAATTTACGTAATTGCAGTCTTATGAAAATATAGAAATAAGTGTTCTGATATGTAGCACAAAAAAGGACTAGTGTTATTTTATGTTTTAGTCGTAGGTGTGTATGTTAGTAACTTCTAAACAACTTGACCGACGGTGGTCATATTCTATTAGATGGTTCATAGGTAAGCTAGGATCCGATAGGTGGCGCTCTAGTCGCAATCATCAATCGTATCAATACTACATTTACGAACCGTAATTATTCACATTCACAATGCATGTCGATTGTGTACCAAAAAAAAACCGCAAAATTGGAACCCGATATGTGGCACTGTGGTCGAGTTATTAATAAATCAAACTCATCACGCCACCTACCGCAAAAAGTAGAAAACTGTCTGCCGAGCCAGCTAGTTTTAAGGCCAGCCACACGAGGGTAGAGATAATGAAATTTCCATTTAGTACGATTCTGCGTAGACAAACGAGCTCACACAAACCACGTTCAATCTCCTCAGGAGATAGGAATGTGACGGGTTAGACACCGAGTTTGCGCTTGTACAATGTTATACCACTTCTAAGTCTTTTGATAAGCTTCCTCTTAGGAAACCCATGGAAATAATGTGGGTGGTTGATACTTACCGACCTTACCTTGTCACCGAATGATGTTTATTTACCTTTAACTAATTTCTACACAAGTTAAACAATTTTGACCAAAAAAACGGTATTACTGTACTTGGCATCCAAATCCGGAAGCGTAAAGTGATAATGTCAGATGATCATGTAAAATAGTTTGCCAAAAAAAGTGAATTTATTACCAACGAACTTTATTTGTTACTGTTAAAAGAAATAAAAGGTTTCTGTTTCATTTTAAAATAGGAATGTTATTATAATAATTCATGCATAAATTACACAATAAAGTACTTGACAATTCATTAATCTAAACCACATGATTACCAGGAAGTTAGTACATATATATATTATGTCTAGAGCTCATACTAAATTGCTAGTATAATGTAGGTTTTAAGCGGCGGAGTATTTTTGTAATAATAATGTAACGATAATTTTTAATTACTTTTATATAGATAATCTATTTAAGTTGCTCTATTTAAGTTAAGTTGCTCTTCGGATTACATTTAAAAAAATGGAAATGTAACGGTAAAGTCGGTCAACCTTATTAGTTTCGCGGACAGAAATCAGGGAGAACATAGAAGAGCGGTCTCTACAGTGCCTTTCTCTGCACCGTGAAACACATCTCAGGAAACTACATCAATATGGCATAAGAAGTACAGCGCTCCAATTTATTATCTCTTATTTGTGTAATAGGATACAAAAAGTTGTAATCAAAGTTGCGAGTTCTTTCGGCTTATTCTCGGACTATTTCATTTCCTACTTGTATTAATAACTTACCTTACTTAGTATCGGATAAACATTATATAGTATTATTTCCTGATTATACTTCAATACTTTTTTCAAAAGCCGTGGTAGCCTAGCGGTCAGGGCGCTCACTTTAGTATCATAGAGCGCGAGTGACCTGGGTTCGATCCCCGGTGCCGGCACCACTAAAATTGTTATTAACAATTTTAAGTGCTGTATTTACCACGTGCTCAACGGTGAAGGAAAACATCGTGAGGAAACCTGCAGGTCTGAGAAATAATAAAAATATTATTTCGAGGATATGTGAAGCTCGTCAACCCGCATTGGAGCAGCGTGGCGGGCCCTTCCCGGCTCCTAAACCCTCTCTGATACTAAAAGGTATTTGAGAAGGAGGCCTTTGCCCAGCAGTGGGCACTTACAGGCTGTTACTTTACTTTTTTTTCTTTTTTTTTTACTTTTTTCAAAACCAAGCGACAACTTGTTACATTCGATGAGAAGAATATAGTGCATTGGTTTAACTCTAAAGGGTTGTATAAAATCTTAACACCTAATGTTAAGCATTTAGGTACCAACTTGTAAATGGGCCGTGGTAGACTAGTGGTCTGGGCACTTACTTTAGTATCAAAGAGCGTAAGTGACCTGGCCTCGATCCCTGGTGCCAGCACCACTAAAATTGTTAATATCAACTTTAAATGCTGCATTTATCACGTGCTCGGCTGATCTAAGAAATTAAAAAAAAAATCGAGGATATGTGAAGCCCGCCAACCCGCAATGGAGCAGCGTGGCGGGCCATTCCCGGCTACTACACCCTCTCAGATATTTGAGAAGGAGGCCTTTTCCCAGCAGTGGGCACTTACAGGCTGCTACTTTACTTTTGTAAATGGGAATAGTCAGGCCTAGTGAATTCCGCAGTTTCTTGGAATAACTTTTGGTGCAATGCTTCAACAAATCCCCATATATTTAAACTTCCTCGAACATTTAGCTCTGCAGCATATGCTGTGAAGACGATAAGATGTCTGACTGATGTAAAGCTAGAATAGTATATTTTAGTTAATTGAATACCCTGAAGATGCCGTAAGGCGAAACTGGTTAGTTACTCATATAATAATTAAAATGTGTTGTGAAACTGGTACAAGAGATAATAATGGTTGTCAATTTCCACAGCATAATGTCGTATGGTATTTTGCTGTGAGACATGCAGCTGAAATAGAAACAATATTCGTCTTGTCAAAGAGGGCTATAATAGTTATTTATAATCTAAAATCGACAGTATCTAAATTTAAAGCAATAAATATATAAAACTTGACTGCTCAATATTTATATGATAATGAAATATAATTCTATGTACATAAAATATGATTATATTTAATAAAAATAATGGTGAAAACAATGTAAGTATTAGAAACAGTCACAAGCTTTTAAAGCTTGTTACTAGATTCTATAAAGTCTAAAGTAACTCGTTCTAAGCGCAATGTATACGTTTGTATAACAATAATATAATATGTGCTCAAAGTTTTCCGAGGTTTATACATTTTTACTAAACAAAGTTTTTATAAAAAGGATTACTGTAATATAACGAAATGATAATAACCCCTGGGAATGAGTCGATCGCTACCAGGTAGTTTCTACACGTTATTTTGTTAAGTGTATTAATAAAAAAAATATACTGAAAATTGTCCTGTTTCTTTTCCGTCAGAGGAACCTCATTACGAAACGATGGTAGATTAAAACAAAATAATGACTTTCGACGACTATTAATGTTCCCATGTTCATGAATAAAGGTTTTGATTTTTTTTCCTTCTAATCCCTTATCCAACGTTCTCAATCAAACGATAATTTTGGCATTTGTATAGATGACACATACAAGTAAAGTCCATAACAATTGATAACGATAATTGTTACACACTGTTCCTTAGAAACAAAAGCAATTTACGGATAACAAGAAATTGTCAAGACGTCCCCATAAAACTGCGAATGTGGACCTTATACGGGGTTAAGTACCAAATGTGAAATAATTGTTTAAAAGCACGCGTACTTGGCACGAACTGGTTGAGAATTGAAAAATGTAAATGATAATAACAATACTTTTATTGGACTATATTTCACTTGAGCACTGGAAAGGATCCAGTAGGACCTACCGCTTAATCGCAACAGGTCGTGCGTGTGCCATGGATATAGGAATTAGAGAATGCGCTTCAGCTGAAATAAATTCGAATTCTCGGCTCGGTTGCTTGGAGTGAATTTTAATTTGATATTGCACTTTTCTCTTTATTAAATTATCATCCTGGAAGTTGATTCAGTTTGATTCAGATGAGTTATTGTTTAATGGATATATTAAACAAGAACACATCCTCGGAAATTGAATAACGAGATAAATAATAGACTTTTAAATATGAGAAGTGCGCTTTTGAATATCTATCACCCTATTTATACACGAGCAAACGAATAATTAAGTAAATCGATTTAGTCAGTCAGTGTCGTACTTACTGCCTAGTCATCCGGGGTCGTCTAGAGTCGTCCCGTCCCGATTATCAGTGCAACCACTGTTTAGTTCCGGCTCGAAATGTATACTATATCAATACGACTACAGGCCGTGAGGCATTCCATTTTATACCTCAGGGGTGACAACTGACGTATCTGTAACATTCTTCAATAGAAGACGTTTCCAGGTATGGTGTGCTACGGACGATTTCCTGCGCTTCTATAAAGATACCTTTATAAATGTTATATTTAGGTAGAAGATATTAACCATGTGGTATAGGTAAAAGAGCTCGCTTTTTCCCATGGGTGTCATAATAGGAATCCCTTGAAAATACCAATGGTTATATATATATACCGATAGATAGCGGGATAACTGTCTCGAACAAACTAAAACTAAGCAGACCGATCAGGGGCATTTAAGGTGCGAAGTGTCTAATATACAAGACTTATATATGTGTACAATATGTCAAAGCGTGGTGATTATGGCAAACCCTCCTTACAACAGAGGTTATGTCTTGCAGTTGACTGTTTCTAGGCTGTTAAGGTAAGGCGATATTGAAAAGAGATTTAATATCGCATAGATTATTACTTTTATATGAACACTTTATAGAAAATCATCATTAACGATATCTTCACAATATAAATCTGTATAATCTTCGTAATCGCGAATAAATTCCAATAAAGTTATCACCTAATAAATAACTATCAAAGTGAATTTTACTAACGCCATTTAAAGAAAGAAGAAGAGAAAGAAAGAAAGTAACGTTTATTGCACAAATAATCAAACATACATTGCAACACATTTAATAAAACAGTTATTTACGCAAACAATGTTTAACATTGCCTCCTCTAGACGCGTTGAGTGGCGCACGGGGTGAACAGACCACACTCAGCTTAATGCTGCAGTTTTTTTTTATGGGAAAGGCGGCAAACGAGCAAGCGGTTCACCTGACCTGATGGCAAGTGATTACTGTCGCCCACGTACATGTACAGCATCAGAGGTGCTGCAGGTGCGTTAGCGGCCTTTAAGGATATTTGGGAGATAGAAGGGTGGATGAGGAGGGGGATCGGACGGGGACTCCGGATACCTCACTCGCCGAACGAAACGCAGGAGCATAAGATGCCTGTACTGCACCCCTGCTTCTGCGAGGTAGTGGTACCAACCCGGTCGAGTCGGCCCATTCGAGCAACAGTAAAAGCCGCCGCTTGGCTCTACCACCTTTAAAAAGTCGAGACTACAGCGCTGGTCTTCAGCGGGCCTATGTATCGTGTGACGTACGGACGTTCGTATAGATACGGGGAAAGTTATTTTCAACAATATTGTACATAACTTAAGAAATATCAGTAACAATAATGAAATGAAAACTAACTTAACTATAATCAAGGATGAATAGATTTAATAAATACAACATTGCAAAATTGTGTACATGAGTTATCCGAGCTGTGCTCGGTTCTGGAACTATGCCGCATTTATGCATTTGTACATCCAGGATGCGTGCGTTACGAGACCACAGCCTCATATCACACTATAAATCCCTGCTGTGCAGTGCTGCGGTCTAGCTTAGCCAGCCGACGTTTTATCTCGAGCGTCTCGCTCGAAGCTGTCTGGCACATATCGTGTTGTCGCCATTTCTGGTATATTTTGCGGTGCATTTGTCAAACATTGTTGTTTTGTATTTTGTTCAAATTATTTGCGCTGTTGGTTTCGAACACTATTCAAATACTATAAGTTGTTGAATACAAAAGTTGTTTAGATAAACCTGAAATCAAATCTAGTATGTTTCTAATTAATATAGATATTGAATGTCGAATGATCATTTGCTGTTTTATAAAATTTGCATCATCAGCATTATACACATTGTGATGAACATTGGTATGTATTTCTAAAATAGTTTTGTCTATACTTACCAAGCGAGGCAGCGAAGTTTTCGAGCGAGTATCATGCTTTTAATTCTATTTCCCAACATTCGATTGATCGGTATGCGAGGATTAATTTCCGTCGACCGCTAGAGCTTCGTTTGTCAATTTTTAATACCGAAGAACACCAGATGCTGGTATTCGGGTAAGACTCAGTGAATATTATTTATCGTATTGTTGTTATTCAATAATAGTTGTAGTTGTAGAAATATCTTCAAGAAGTTGTGAAAATTTAGAACTAGTCTTCAAACTAACTACCTAACTAGTCTAATAACAATTGTAAAACATATAAAAATGAAGGTAAACTATCACTCATACAACGTCTTCCTTCGTCATAAGGGTTATATTACACTAGTCAAAACTCACTCTTTTTTTTTAATTTCCCAAATCTAGCAACTAAAAAAATTTATTTCGTTTACACGCACATTCACAATTCGGCAGTTCTGCTCCATTTATCTGAAACTGTGATGAACAATCCTAGCCGAATCACAAACGCCAGCTGAATCGTTGAAATACTATCAGTATCAGAGCGGCAGGTGTCAACTGCACAGGATATGTTATAGTGCCGAAAGTTTACGCGAAAACACGCTCGCCTTTACCTTCCCATATCAGATCTAACGTTAACGCGACAAGAACGGAGGATACGTTAGATGCAGTGTCGGTGACACGGGGCTTAAGACAACAGAACCAGATCTGAAAATCATATATTAGGTATTTTATACAAATATCGACATCGGCTGGGATTTGAATTCAGTGCTAACCTTAGTCGTCTTCTGCGATGCCCGTTCCGTTATTCAGTAAATATGAAGTAAGTAAAAATTTAAGCGTGGTAGAGCCAAGCGGCGGCTTCAGCTGCTGCTCGAATGGGCCGGCTCGATCGGATTGGTACCACCGCCTCGCAGAATACCGGCGTGAAGTAGAGGCATCTTGTGCTTCTGCGTTTCGTTCGGTGAGTGAGGTAACCGGAGGCCTACACCCCCTCCCTATTCCCCTCCTCTTCCCTCCCATATCCCAAATATCCTTAAAGAGCGGCAACGCACCTGCAGCATCTATGTTGTTGCAGATCTATGTGGGCGACGCTAATCACTTACCATCAGGTGAACCGCATGCTCGTTTGCCGTCTCTTCTATAAAAAAATAAAAATAAATGATCGCCATTTACAACGAAATATATCTAAATAAAACGCTATTTAGTTCTAACCCTCTTGTTATTGCTGTATTCATCATCGCGCTACAGAAATTACAGGAATATATCAAAGAAGTTTGAACGTGAAACAGAGATCAGATCAACAAATCAGCTTGCCGTACACTACGGCCAGCTTCCTCTTCAAACGTAAAACTAAAGAATTTGCATGCGTAGATAGAATAAGTGTGATCGATGTTGCAAGTGTGCCAAAACATATCGCATCTTACTTTCGAGTCTTCATGAACTTAAAAGCTTTCGTTACGCATGTTGTCTTTCGGAAAGATGTTCTTAAAGATGGTTTTATAAAATTTGAAAATATCTCGGTACGAATTTAATTAATTTTAGTTATTCAATTTTAGAAACCGAATCCAAGTCGTTTAAGGATAATAATATAATTTGGATGCAATTCGCATATGATATTAATACAGAAATAATGATTTGCTTAACGTAGGAACGTGTTTAATTTAACACTAAACAGAGCACGTTATTAGAATTAGCATGTACATGGTAAACGCAGCTCTCGTAGCGCACCGAACGCACCAAAGATTTGTGTTTAAAATTTGGTCTTATTTTAGCTTTACAAAGCGGCGTATACGTCAGACGTTACTCGACCAATGCGTCTTGTATCGACGCCCGGCACAGAGGAAAACTAAAAAGTTCCCTTCAATATTGCGCTGTACTTTTTAGCAGTGTTTTGCTTCTGACGCCTTCCGCTCCGTGTCAAGTCCCTCTGAGCTGTGACGTGTTCGTTTTAAGTTGTCGCGTCGCGCGTGACAGTGCCCTTTTAATTTTCGCACGCCGATCTTCGACGATTTAGTGTTCTGTGAATTGTGGAAAACAATGGATTACGATTCGCTGATTTATTCGCAAATCGCGAATTACTACGACGAATTGGTGAGGCTTTTTAATATTATAAATTAAAACATGTTATATGACGTATAGTCTTAAATAATTTTTCAATTCTGTATAGAAATTTATGAGTCGCTGATTTCCAGTGCATTCACTGGGAATCTCTGGAAATAGTTGTTAATTTTAAAATGATATTAAAGGTTGTTTTCATCACGTTTTCGTTACGTGATTTTGACGTTTTGTTACGTTTATGTGTTCTATCACATATTTTGAAAATTTTAATATTTTCATCAAGTTCAATGTGTAAACATTATTTATACCAAAGAAAGTAATTTCAAATGCTTTTTTTAAGGATATATTCATATTCAATAGATAAGTTATTGTCGGTGGACTAATTTCCAATATAGCTTAATTGCTCCAAGGTAGGAAAAATAGTAAAATGTCTTCTCCACTCGCACTCTTCGCTTCCAGATCATTTTTCTTCTTCTTGAAAATTTCCCCTTGCTATTTCCATTTAAGAGCCTTACCAAAATCTTTAACACCAAATTCTTGCCGGCTGGCACAAAGGGAATGCTTATTTTATGGCGATCGGATTCCAGGTTCACACGACCATCTTCGGCTATTTAATTTCACTACCACCCACTATAGCCTGTCAATCATGCCGCTCCGTGACTCGTTAATAATTATTAATAATTTTAAATTCACAAGTTTTAAATAATTTTTGTTAAGTTGTTATTTAATTATAACGTCAAGATTTTCATGTCAGATTGTGCTCATTAATGCCTTTATCGTGTTGGTAAATTAATTTATAATTAAATAAACTATTTCTTTATCTACTCGTTAATCTTAGATTTGAAATCCTGATTACTCCTATTATACATGTGTATTTGAAATTAATATATATATCATACATTCATACATTTCTTCTATATGGATGGTGATAAGATAGGTGCATATGCCTTTATAGATAAATAATCCAATATTATATGTAATATTCAATGTATATCCTAAACTTAGAAACAAATATTACACTGCTTAAATTGTATTAGTACTCATAAATCGTAGCTTAATATACCTGTACAAAATAGTTTTGTGCTTGAAGTATAAATATACCATATATTCAAACATCTCATGCAATCTTAACACATGTATTATTATGTATTGGTCACATACAAGGACCTGTTGTTTATTAGTAACAGGATGGTTCTAAGACAGATATATATAGCTATATAGAAAAATAAACATAATCAATTGTTAACATCCATGACTTAGGTACAAATAATTATTATCATACAAATATTTCCCTCTAGCAGGATTAGAACCCGCGACTCTCCTTCTAATGCACGGTCACTAGCAACTAGGCTAATGGGCCGTCGATTTGTTTGTAACATACTATTCGAAGTTGCTCAGCGCGCTATGGAAAGGGCTATGCTCGGTGTTTCTCTGCGTGATAGAGTCTGCAACGATGATATCCGCAGCAGAACTAAGGCAACCGACATAGACGTAAAGATCAGAAAGCTGAAGTGGCAATGGGCCGGCCACAGAGCTCGCAGAACTAACAACCGTTGGGGAAAAAAGGTTCTCGAGTGGCAGCCACGTACAGGCACGTGTAGGACGACCCCCCACAAGATGGAGTGACGACCAGCGCAGTGTTGCGGGAAGTCGATGGATGCAGGTGGCTCAGGACCGAGCTTCGTGGCAATCTTTGGGGGCGGCCTATGTTCAGCAGTGGACTTGTGATAGGCTGAAATGATGATGATGATGATGATTCTATTCGATAATTTTCTAACATTCTTGTGTCAAATTATGCATTTAATTTGCATTCACGACATTTCATAAATGAACGAGTTTGATTTTTGATTTGCTTTATACATGTCTTACGATTAAAATCATTGATGAATATTGACATACAATCTATTCATTTCATTGCATAATTGTCAAATTACCGGGAAAAGGACTTTCCTATCCCGGCAGCGCTCATGGTTGTCTAAAAGAATTCCCCATATCACTGTCCATCTGTATAAGAGCTGGGGTATTTTCGGTGAAGTACAATTTTACGATACGATGTTTGTTTTTTCCATAACTTTGTATATAAAGCGGCCACTTTCAGCTCCGTTCAACAAACATTTTTACTATCATGTAAATAAAAAAATCAGATCGTTTTCATTTAAATTGTACGAGTATCAACCTTCGCTAACTTTTACCATATATATTAAGACCATGTTATTCAAATAAAACATAGAGTATGATAGAATAAGAAATCATTACGCTTTATAACAATGAAATATTTTTTTAAATATTGTTAATAGTTGCTTAGATAATCTACACTATTATTACTGATAACCTATTCTATTTCAATGTTAAGTCAAGTAATATTTATAACTTTTAAGCATTTGGTAAACCATTCATAGTAAATTTCCCATAATAATCGTAACTTAGTCTATGTCGATGGTTTATTTAACTTGTCTTAACTTGTACTTACCTCGAAATTGTGCCGTGTAGTGTCGGCGTAAGAATCTGTCACCTGCTTTCATTCCGTAGGTGCAGTAGAATCGTCTCGAATGGCAGACTAACAATAAGCAGGCTGACGACGGCAGGCAGCAGCGTCTAAGATACGAGGTGTGCGGTGCTGCAATCGCCAATACGCTTGCCGAGCGTGACGATTATGAAAAATCCTCCTTAGAGAGATTAGCTGTTGAGATAAATCCAAATCATCTTATGGCTATGGGTTTCCGAAGCCTGTACCGTGGGTCATCAGTACCTCCCACTCCGCTAGATATGATCCATGAACATAGAATTTGAACTGTTTCAACGAGAAGGAAGGAAGTGTTATTGAATAATTTAAATCATTCAGTTGCGTGAAACTTCTGTTCGGCTCATGACTTCTAATTATAAATGGCCACTGCTTCATGTATGAAGAGCCGAGTAATAAATTCTAAATAAAGTTTTAATTGCATTACGACCACGTGCTGCACCAATTGGGAACATGCTCTGGGGAGATCGACTTACATTTCATGTCCCTTTTAAACTCCCAAAAAATGTTTAACGCATGATAATTTTATAATTTATTAAAATCACTAATATAAAAAACTTCGCTGAATTTATCATTATGTAATTACATACGTATAAATTAGAATTTCTTTATAATCCTTATTATAGCCTGTCACAATCACACCTCGCACACAGCTTATTGTTTATTTAATAACAAAAATTATCAAGAGGTTATGAAAATTTCATAAAAGATTTTAAAATTTCGTTAAATTTAGTAGACCCTAATTTACTTCGGACATGTTCTTAGCGTATAATGATATATTCTGATCTAAATAATTACTCGATGTTGAATAATTAGATTGAAAAAAACAGTGCCTCAATATAGAATATCCAATGAAATTAAATATGTTTCTAAAATTACATTTTTAACGGGGTAGAGCCAAGCGGCGGCTTTAGCTGCTGCTCGACCGGATTAATACCACGACCTCGCAGAATACCGGCGTGAAGTAGAGGCATCTTGTGCTTCTGCGTTTCATTCGGTGAGTGAGGTAACCAGAGGCCCACTCCCCTTCCCCATTCCACTCCTTATCCTCCCTCCCATCTCCCAAATACCCTTAAAGGCCGGCAACGCACCTGTAGCTCCTTTGGTGTTACAGATGTATGTGGGTGACGGTACTCACTTACCATCAGGTGAACCTATTGCCCGTTTGCCGCCGTTCCCATAAAAAAAAAATACCATCGTCACACCTCGTTCCTACCCGTGAATGTTATGAAATGCCATTAAGAAAAAATCTATGAACAAAGTTCATGGCAATATCTGGGAGCAAATTCGCTACCCATCAGTTGCAAGCTCCCAGAGATGCGAAAAGTGGGTGGCTGAGGTCCGTTTAGCTACGCCGAGACGGGCCTATTATCTTTGTCATATTATATTGTACATTATCTGATAGTCAAACAAACAGGATATTATCTCAAACGATTTATGCATTTGAAATTTAACAAATTTCTTGTCCCGCCAACACCCGCCATTGGGAATATCGGTATGCACCGCAAAATGAATTCCGCGGTTCACCGTTACAGAACCGAATAATAATTAATTTTAAATGAACTTCATTTGCAAAATTTGTGTTGAATTGTTAAATTTCGACTGACTTTCGAAAAATGTGGAGGTTATATAATCGTTTCTAATTTTTTGTATACCGATTTGCAATCGGTTATTTTTGATTAAATAGAAGGGCGGTCCTATTTAAATATTAATACAATATTCTATTTAATTGAAAGATTCTTAATCATATGTTTCTATACGTGGTAGAGCCAAGCGGCGGCTTTGCTGATGCTCGAATGGGTCGGCTCGACGGCCTCGCAGAATACCGGCGTGAAGTAGAGGCATCTTGTGCTTCTGCGTTTCATTCGGTGAGTGAGGTAACCGGAGACCCACCTCCTATCCCCATCCTGAACCTCTCTCTTGTCTCCCAAATGTCCTTAAAGGCCGGCAACGCACCTGTAGCTCCTTTGGTGTTACAGATGTATGTGGGTGACGGTACTCACTTACCATCAGGTGAACCTATTGCCCGTTTGCCGCCGTTCCCATAAAAAAAATACCATCGTCACACCTCGTTCCTACCCGTGAATGTTATGAAATGCCATTAAGAAAAATCTATGAACAAAGTTCATGGCAATATCTGGGAGCAAATTCGCTACCCATCAGTTGCAAGCTCCCAGAGATGCGAAAAGTGGGTGGCTGAGGTCCGTTTAGCTACGCCGAGACGGGCCTATTATCTTTGTCATATTATATTGTACATTATCTGATAGTCAAACAAACAGGATATTATCTCAAACGATTTATGCATTTGAAATTTAACAAATTTCTTGTCCCGCCAACACCCGCCATTGGGAATATCGGTATGCACCGCAAAATGAATTCCGCGGTTCACCGTTACAGAACCGAATAATAATTAATTTTAAATGAACTTCATTTGCAAAATTTGTGTTGAATTGTTAAATTTCGACTGACTTTCGAAAAATGTGGAGGTTATATAATCGTTTCTAATTTTTTGTATACCGATTTGCAATCGGTTATTTTTGATTAAATAGAAGGGCGGTCCTATTTAAATATTAATACAATATTCTATTTAATTGAAAGATTCTTAATCATATGTTTCTATACGTGGTAGAGCCAAGCGGCGGCTTTTGCTGATGCTCGAATGGGTCGGCTCGACGGCCTCGCAGAATACCGGCGTGAAGTAGAGGCATCTTATGCTTCTGCGTTTCGTTCGGTGAGTGAGGTAACCGGAGACCCACCTCCTATCCCCATCCTGATCCTCTCTCTTGTCTCCCAAATGTCCTTAAAGGCCGGCAAAACACCTGCAACACCTCTGGGGTTGCAAATGTACGCAGGCGACGGTAATCATTACCATCACGTGAACCGCTTGCTCGTTTGCCGCCTTTCCCATAAATAAAAATTAATATATACATAAATACAGGTCAAGCTTATGAAAAGTGTGCAAAATAATGAAGATGTAAATACTGAGTCATAAATTTATTAGTTCAGTATAAAAACCATCTTGAGACATCATCGTCCTTCTTACACCAAAGAATTAAGAATTTTGATTCAGTTCATTTATTTAAAAATTAAATTAAAGAGTAAAAACGTACATCTGGAACTTACATTATTTTCTTACAGAACAGTGTAATCAACCTTCAGGTGTCAAAAATTACTTCAGAATTTGATATTTGAACTTCAGTTATATATTTAATATAGACATAAATTACATAGAAAATTTGATTCGAGTCCGTCCGTTCATTACAAGTATTTTAAAGTTTATGCATTAGTTTACTGATGATAAGTAATAAGGTAAGGTAAGGTAGTAAAACATTTTATCCCATATGTGCTCTCCCTGCTAATAAACCATTAATAAATATTAGCTAGTATAGCTAATTATTTACTATCAAAATAATTGAATAGAAATTTTAGCGTGGTAGAGCCAAGCGGCGGCTTTGCTGATGCTCGAATGGGTCGGCTCGACGGCCTCGCAGAATACCGGCGTGAAGTAGAGGCATCTTATGCTTCTGCGTTTCATTCGGTGAGTGAGGTAACCGGAGACCCACCTCCTATCCCCATCCTGAACCTCTCTCTTGTCTCCCAAATGTCCTTAAAGGCCGGCAACGCACCTGTAGCTCCTTTGGTGTTACAGATGTATGTGGGTGACGGTACTCACTTACCATCAGGTGAACCTATTGCCCGTTTGCCGCCGTTCCCATAAAAAAAAAATACCATCGTCACACCTCGTTCCTACCCGTGAATGTTATGAAATGCCATTAAGAAAAAATCTATGAACAAAGTTCATGGCAATATCTGGGAGCAAATTCGCTACCCATCAGTTGCAAGCTCCCAGAGATGCGAAAAGTGGGTGGCTGAGGTCCGTTTAGCTACGCCGAGACGGGCCTATTATCTTTGTCATATTATATTGTACATTATCTGATAGTCAAACAAACAGGATATTATCTCAAACGATTTATGCATTTGAAATTTAACAAATTTCTTGTCCCGCCAACACCCGCCATTGGGAATATCGGTATGCACCGCAAAATGAATTCCGCGGTTCACCGTTACAGAACCGAATAATAATTAATTTTAAATGAACTTCATTTGCAAAATTTGTGTTGAATTGTTAAATTTCGACTGACTTTCGAAAAATGTTGAGGTTATATAATCGTTTCTAATTTGTTGTATATCGATTTGCAATCGGTTATTTTTGATTAAATAGAAGGGCGGTCCTATTTAAATATTAATACAATATTCTATTTAATTGAAAGATTCTTATTCATATGTTTCTATACGTGGTAGAGCCAAGCGGCGGCTTTTGCTGATGCTCGAATGGGTCGGCTCGACGGCCTCGCAGAATACCGGCGTGAAGTAGAGGCATCTTATGCTTCTGCGTTTCGTTCGGTGAGTGAGGTAACCGGAGACCCACCTCCTATCCCCATCCTGAACCTCTCTCTTGTCTCCCAAATGTCCTTAAAGGCCGGCAAAACACCTGCAACACCTCTGGGGTTGCAAATGTACGCGGGCGACGGTAATCATTTACCATCACGTGAACCGCTTGCTCGTTTGCCGCCTTTCCCATAAATAAAAAATTAATATATACATAAATACAGGTCAAGCTTATGAAAAGTGTGCAAAATAATGAAGATGTAAATACTGAGTCATAAATTTATTAGTTCAGTATAAAAAACCATCTTGAGACATCATCGTCCTTCTTACACCAAAGAATTAAGAATTTTGATTCAGTTCATTTATTTAAAAATTAAATTAAAGAGTAAAAACGTACATCTGGAACTTACATTATTTTCTTACAGAACAGTGTAATCAACCTTCAGGTGTCAAAAATTACTTCAGAATTTGATATTTGAACTTCAGTTATATATTTAATATAGACATAAATTACATAGAAAATTTGATTCGAGTCCGTCCGTTCATTACAAGTATTTTAAAGTTTATGCATTAGTTTACTGATGATAAGTAATAAGGTAAGGTAAGGTAGTAAAACATTTTATCCCATATGTGCTCTCCCTGCTAATAAACCATTAATAAATATTAGCTAGTATAGCTAATTATTTACTATCAAAATAATTGAATAGAAATTTTAGCGTGGTAGAGCCAAGCGGCGGCTTTAGCTGCTGCTCGAATGGGCCGGCTCGACCGGATTGATACCACGGCCTCGCAGAATACTGGCGTGAAGTAGAGGCATCTTGTGCTTCTGCGTTTGAATTCGGTAAGTGCGGTACCCGGAGGCGCACTCCCGCTCCTCATTCCCTCTTTACATCCTCTCTCCCATCTCCCAAATCGATCGCATACCCGTTTGTCAAGCGTGACAATTAAGTCCTCCAAGTCCTCCATAGATAGGTATGTCCAGCAGTCAACTAATGAAGAAGATGCATATTTGAGATGATTATTCCAACATATCGTCGATGCATTGAGATTTTTCTGTTGTTTGCAAATAAAAAAAAGTCAAAATTTAAAACTGAGAAGTGGTATATGCTCTTCCATCGTTAGCACAGTAAATATAAACATATACACTTGATAACTTTGATTGTTATTACATTACATTTGAGTGTTTCATTTACACTAGCATAGGAATTAAGGATAAGTCCGCGAAGCCTAAGCCTAAGACGGTTAAATTTGAGGGTCGGAAAGACTTATGAGACTGAAATAGTAACATAAAATCAATTGAGTTACATATCCCAACCAAATTTTTAATGTCTTCGGAAGATTCTTAAAGACATTCAGAACGCTTCGGGAATCTATATACTGGTACTTTTTTCAGATGGATCAGTGGAGCTTCATATTCACTTCATATTTTCGAAATAAATCTAAAACTAAATGAGATTGTTTATAAATGAGCAAGTATTAAAACAGATTTCAAACAAAATACAGAATGCTGAATGTTATGGTGTTATTGTCGATTCAAAGAGGGTCATGTTGTTATAGGCTTCGGATGCAGTCTGACTCAAACATGTGTATGTTTTTCATACATTGTTTTATTTTATTTGAAACAAATTAATGGTTGATAAAACCTATTTAAGTATATTTTCATTTTAGCTCTGAACATTGTCTAGTGGTTAGGGGGATCACTAAAGTTTCATAGAGCGTGATTGGCCTGGGTTCGATGCCCGGTACAGGCACCACTAAAATTGTTAATGGCAATTATCAGTACTAAATCCACCGGGTCCTCGGGGCGTGATGAAAAACACCGCCAACCGTCATTGGAGCAGCGAGGCGGACCCTTCCCGACTCCAAAACCCTCTTAGATATTTGAGGAAGAGGCCTTTGCCTAGCAGTGGCCATTTACACGCAGCTACTTTCTACTTTTTACCTAGAAGCATAAACAACGTTTCGAAAGCGCAGTATTATACATTTTTTTTTATACGTCTAATAGCACAATGCTTTATCGAATTTGCGTGTATTGAATTTCGGCATGTTACACCCATCAATCTCAGCTGAACCTGTTAACGTAGACTTCCGGAGAAGCAGGTCACTGCTTCGGCATGACGTCATTGCACAAGATCTCAATATTTATACTTCCTAATTTTGATTAGGGGTTCACGGTAGACATAATAAAAATGGAATTTATATATTTTTAAAAAATTCTCTTGAAATAATACGCATAACTGCACACAGGAGTTCAGAATATTTAGAGATGTGTACTTTTGTGAATGAATTTTTTTGTACGTAATACGTGTTGTAAAAAGCGACTTGAATTTTTTAACCACTCAAATCAAATTCATTGATTAATGTAACAATTTTTTTAACTCCACCGCGCAGAATACCGGCGTGAAGCAGAAGCATCTTGTGCTACTGAATTTGAATTCGGTAAGTGCGGTACCCGGAGGCGCACTCCCGCTCCTCATTCCCTCTTTACATCCTCTCTCCCATCTCCCAAATCGATCGCATACCCGTTTGTCAAGCGTGACAATTAAGTCCTCCAAGTCCTCCATAGATAGGTATGTCCAGCAGTCAACTAATGAAGAAGATGCATATTTGAGATGATTATTCCAACATATCGTCGATGCATTGAGATTTTTCTGTTGTTTGCAAATAAAAAAAAGTCAAAATTTAAAACTGAGAAGTGGTATATGCTCTTCCATCGTTAGCACAGTAAATATAAACATATACACTTGATAACTTTGATTGTTATTACATTACATTTGAGTGTTTCATTTACACTAGCATAGGAATTAAGGATAAGTCCGCGAAGCCTAAGCCTAAGACGGTTAAATTTGAGGGTCGGAAAGACTTATGAGACTGAAATAGTAACATAAAATCAATTGAGTTACATATCCCAACCAAATTTTTAATGTCTTCGGAAGATTCTTAAAGACATTCAGAACGCTTCGGGAATCTATATACTGGTACTTTTTTCAGATGGATCAGTGGAGCTTCATATTCACTTCATATTTTCGAAATAAATCTAAAACTAAATGAGATTGTTGATAAATGAGCAAGTATTAAAACAGATTTCAAACAAAATACAGAATGCTGAATGTTATGGTGTTATTGTCGATTCAAAGAGGGTCATGTTGTTATAGGCTTCGGATGCAGTCTGACTCAAATCCGGCCGTGATTCACACACGAAACTTTTTAAACAGATCCGTACAAAGAGGTACTAGTGCGAGTTAAAATCGCGGAAGCACTAACGGCCTTTTATAAAGTAGCGTAGATATAGGTCCGTAGTTTCTGCTCGGGCATCTAACAGGCGAAGTTGACCTCGAGTTGCTATGCGGAACGGAAAGTCGTTAAACTCTTGAACACGTGAGCGAACAGCGTTATTTCTGCTTATCTCAGTTTAGGAACAAGCAGACATATGTTTCAGGTCAAAGCTATTTAATTGCCAACGATTTCGTGTTTACTTGTTCTTATTTCATTCTAACTTTGATGATGTCCACCCGGCTGATCACCATTTTCAATTCGCGATGTAAGTCACATTAACAACTAGAAGTTTCTCCGTAGGATATTACAGTGTCTTAAAAATTAGGGTAATCTCTGAGACATTCGTTTGTTTACATATTCCTAGAAACACATTACACCCATATTGGAGACACAAGAAAATTACAATAATTATGTTGTCAATATAACTAGACAAAGTACTCAATTAAAAAAAAAATTGATTACGCTGTGATGCTAACACAGTATTCCTTATTTATAAATTTATTAGCTGAATCTCGCAATCATCATCTGGTATTTCTTATTGTTAGTCCATTTTTTAGTCCAGTCCAGCTTCCGTGTTATCTTACGATACGAATATAATAACTTCTGTTGTATTGTCTACGAATTGTTATTCGAATATGACTTTTTAATTTCATTCTGATTTACTCATAGTTAACTTATATACGGTCTTCCGACGGATTCGTCAAAAAAATCCAGCATGCTACGTATGTACGGCCGATACTCGGCAGGGTGAGTTGGTTGTGTACAGTGCACTAGTCTATATAAAGGTCTGTCTCAGAATGTTTTTCGTTTTTAGATGTTAAATAAAAAAACAAAATATCAATTAAATCTCGTTTTATTTAATGTTAATTTTAAGAGCAATTCTTGAAGTTTATTTATGAAAAACAACCGTTTGCAAATGCGCACCATTCATTTGTTCCCACTCATTTAACCTGGAGCTAAAATTTTCAATAACTCGCTGGAGCATCGCTCTTGGAATAGAGTTGAGCGCAAAATATATCCGAATATACTGAATTCGGATATATTTTGCGCCATCACTAGGTTAACATTTAGAGACAATGTTAGTATTATAACACATTATATGCGGCTTACTATATCTAAATATGCTTCCAGATTTATGACAATACACAATAAATGTGTTAGATACGTCCGCGAACCGAATAACATTACATCAAACAAACAAAGGGCTCAGTTTCTTGTACCGTTACAGAGCGTGGCCGTTTTCGATACGACTTATGAGTCAATGTTTAGAAACCTGCGCCAGAGGCAAGGCATTAATTGTTATTGAGTACGATCAATGCCTCGTGGCAGTCTAATTGCTCGTTCTAATTACAGAAGCCTTGCGAGGTGCCTTTTAAATAGCGTTCTGTATCTAACGGGGCTGCTCCATATCTAGAATTTGGGTTGTTGTAACGTAATTATTACAAAATGATGTTATTAGTTCATTTGTTAGTATGATTAAACGGTTAAGTTCCCACATGAACAGTTGGCGTATATTACTCACGTAGCGCGATGTAAGTAAGAGTAAAACAACTATTTCTCCAAATGTCAAACTCAACTTTATGTGTCCCTGGTATACAACGTACGAGGCTCTGGCGAAAGATTAATTCAAATATGTTAAAATCAAATATCATAGTCTACATCATCATCATCATTTCAGCCTATCAGAAGTCCACTGCTGAACATAGACCTCCCCCAAAGATTGCCACGAAGCACGGTCCTGAGCCACCTGCATCCATCGACTTCCCGCAACACTGCACAGGTCGTCACTCCATCTTGTGGGGGGTCGTCCTACCCTGCGTTTGCCTGTACGTGGCAGGTAAACTTTGTAGGTCACCCTCCACCAAATCATGATTGATATGATGAGGAATACATTGAAATTTCCCACTTACAACTTGCAAGGCTTCCTTCCAGCTGTGGTCATACACACATACATGGGATTTAAGGCCTGTCATGTGTACCGACGGAAGCATATAGCTTAAGATCTTATTTAATAATTCGCGACAGTGGCCTAGGCGGAGTTTTCGTTTCCTTATTGAGTTTTAACGAATTCTGGTTTTTACAGCGTTCACAGTTCTACGACATGAAGATCCTGCGATCTTTTATGTTCTTCGACAAAGCTTGAGCATTGTTGGTGTGCATGTCGATTTTCGTAGTGCGAAACACAAACAGACGGCCGATACCAAGCTTTTGAAGCGTCTTTAAAACGACTAACTGCTCCGTACCCACTTTGTGCAAAGCAATCACTGCAATTGTGTTTGCTTTGACTCTGAGTGTAACATTATATATGACATGGCGGCAAATTGATCGAAGTTTATTTCATAATAAACGTATTTCAAATTTGCATTCAGAACAAAGAATAAATAACTTATTTTCAGTATACAATAGAGTATTGCAAATCATACGTAAATCTTAAATCAATGTACATAATATAATAACCCAGTACCATACAGTATATTACATAGCTGGTTTTTTAAAATTCATTAAAAGGTACTGAAAATGAAGCAGTAAGCCATAGTTCTGTGATGTTTGTCACATCTCATAATTTATAACGTGTTGAAACTATAGAAATTCTATAGCAATCATATATGAAAGGATATAAGTATATCTCAATTTTTTGGACAGTCTTCAATCATTCCTTTTCTTTGTCCATAAATACTTCATGACTACATAAGCAAGTATTTTTATATTACTACAGCAACGGAACATTTTGGGAGATAAGATATTGTGTTGAAAAATGTTAAGAAGAGCTTGGGCTAAAATTACTTTTTCGTTCGTTCTTTTTGAAATGAAGGTAGGCCTGTAAATGTGTACTTTCTTCTTTTATCGTAAGAAGTTGTCGTAGTGTTCTTGTATTTATTTTTCATTGGGTGGAATGCATTTTGGTATTCAATGACATAAATGTGTAATCATTTAACAGATGGTAGATTCTTTCTCTACTTATGAGTCGTATGGGTTGGTAACACAGTCTTACGTATTTCTGCCCCTACGCATGTGCTGCGTTGTCCCTTCTTGATTTAATTTTTTTTGCGAGTATCCATGGGCTGTTATAGCCACCTACTAACACGGTTAGCTCTTTTCACTCTAATCTAATTAAAAAGTTACCGTTTTTGTTCAGGAAATAAATTCTTCAGATACTACTAATGCGCACGCGCATCTGTTTGTTACGTGAGAACACGCATGGGGGACAAGTGACCGTCAACTTTGTCATCATTTCACGCAGTAAAATCGTGCTATTAATAAAACGTTTATTATAAATTTCTAAAGGAATTATAAAATCTTTATATCTAAGAGTATACATTTTCATCTAAATTTTTTGCTAAGATGGACAAGCCTTTGCTATCCACATATATTTCAGTGGTTTTTTTCCAGTTCTGAAGCCATGCTTCAAATGTATCCTCGGAATATTGTTCATTGTAATTATTCACTAGTGTATTCACTAAGGCGTTTATCGTACTGATATTGAGATGATAAAATACAGAGCATTTAAATAGTAGGTAGAAAAAGAATTGTCAGGTTGGAAACGTTGGTGGTGTTTATTACTGAATGTCGAGTGTAAATCAGAGAGTGGTAGAGCCAAGCAGCGGCTTTTGCTGCTGCTCGAATGGGCCGGCTCGACCGGGCTGGTACCACTACCTTCGTTCTGGTGTGCGGACATACGCGGGCGATGGTAATCACTTGTCATCAGGTAAAACGCTTGCTCGAATTGCTCGTTTGCCGCCTTTCCCATGAAAAAAATGCTTATTTATTGTGATGAAGGTGCTTGATGTGGAACAAGATGGTATGTTTTTATGACGGAGGGTGACACTCTTCTTCTCTTCGAACTAGGTTACGTATACCACTTAATAATTTTTATCTTTAAATTTTTATCATTAATATTCTCTTAACTTCTGAATATTATTCTAACATCTCTAAATCATTATCTCTGTTTGCTCCTTTCTCTATCGGTGATAAGTCTTATCCCTTTGTCTGTCTTCTTTATCAGCTTCCAAATAGTACATTGTTTGATGTTGATCTCTCCTGAGAGAACGTTTTATTTTACCATTATCGCCACGCTCGGCATTTAATCGCGGTAACAGACACCACGCGTCGTAGACGTATCCATGTACAGTAGCAAGGAGTGTAGCTTCGCAATTTACGTTTATGATAAATAATATAGTTTAAAATTATTGAAAATGGTAACTTTTTTTT
Source organism: Bhutanitis thaidina (assembly GCA_029286595.1). Lineage (NCBI taxonomy): Eukaryota > Metazoa > Arthropoda > Insecta > Lepidoptera > Papilionidae > Bhutanitis > Bhutanitis thaidina. Next base: position 1,879,244 of record JAGSMS010000022.1, read on the forward strand.
TTATACATAATATAACTATTGTTCATGAAACACGAGTGTATGTCGATGGCCAGTGTTGCTATTTTAATCCCAGGCCCGCAAGTAAAGTCGTAAATAATCCGTTCGCAGGAGAATCGAACGCGTGCGTTCGTTGTTGTTAGTGTTAACTCTAAAAATAGATGTCTTCCATTTTATCGCTGCCGGTTAATGCACGTAGAACTCTACCGTGTATTAAGCAAGCATCTCCGGGGTTATGAAATTCTAGTACTTAGTAACGTCTTGCATAACTGAACTCCTTTTGAAACTTTGATCAGTGCAATAGTGTTTTAATTATACAAGATGAGATTATAAGAAAATGCATTCATATGTTTAATTTCTTCATTTACAATTATTATATCGTACGATTTTCAACGATGATTAATTTTTATATTTATTTTATTATAATATTTATTTTCACAAAGCTAATTCGGAATAAGTTGACATCGGCCGCGGGTGAGCGTTTTTCCCAAATCTTGCTAATGAAATGGAAGCACGGTCCTGAGTCCCCAGTCGGCCGGGCCATTAGATCCGCCACTCGCAGCGCATCAAAAGCCCCCGCTTGACTATACCACGTGTTAATATACCCCGAGATTTATCCTTGAGATAAGAAGGCGTAGATGAATCGCTTAGAATAGAGAAAACAACAAGCAGACCTCGCGTAGAAACACGTACTATTGCTCTTTCCATAGCGAATAGCCAAATAATCTACCCAAAATAAATATTATCCAGGTCAAGCCTGGCTTAAAATAAATTATCCAGGCCAGTGAAGTTCTGTAACGTCTGAAATGCGGGTGCTGCTTTTGCCAGTTTACTTGTCAAGTGTTGTAATTGACAATTCACAATACTTGAAAGTCACGTCAGGCTCTGCGCTCATAAATTATAGGTGGTTTATACTTTTTCCTAATAAATTAGATAAAGCTGCTAACAGCTCAAAGGAAATTTAATATAATGATTAATTAATTAACATAAACCAACGAGCATGCATGCGAAGATTGATGAAAGTGGAAGAAGCGAAAGACGTATGTCAGGACCGTAGCAAGTGGAAGAAGATTGTCTCTGCCTACCCCGTTCGGAACAAGGCGTGAATATATGTATGTAAGTATTAATTAACGAAGCGCAAACGAATAAAATGAATTGTTTATGTCAACGAAATACAAAAGCGGCTTAACTTCTTTTGGGGACATTTGCTTTCTGATCAATCATTTAACTTTTTATCCTATGAACGCTGTTTTCAATCTTGTACTAAATAGCTTCAGGTTAAATAAATAGTTAATGTTTTAAAAATTAGTAGCGAACTGAGTGAAGCATATAGAAATAATAGTGTTTTTAAATTTGTTAAGGGTTAGTATATTCATTTTGTTTATTCCTTGGTCATAATTATTATTTTATCTAAAGTAAAGCAACATGTATACTGTTATTTTCTTGTCGTAGTCTAATGTTAAAATATGGCATATTACAATATGTTCACGATCAGTAACTAATGGGTTTCTTTTAATTAAACGGTAATGAAAAACTGAAAAAAAAAGGCTTGCTTTTCGCTTGTTTTTTTAATTATAAACTGGTAACATATTGAACTCACTGACAAAGAAAATTTATTTTATTTAGGTACAGTCGCCACCATTTCGAGTTAAATCCTGTGGAGAGGGTTTCGCAATCTCGCAACGACCTCGGCCGCTAGCGTCGGCACGTATGCGCCTGTATTCTTTTAATTAAGTCCGATGGAGAAACTCTTGCGGCTTCATTTGGAGATACATCAGCCCATTCTGAGCTCACGTGACGGGCCCGATTCGTTATTTGAATTATTCGACATAACACACGGACTGCGATTTGGGCGTGTGAACAAGTAAATAATTAATTCTGTCAATTCACAAAATACTTAATATAACGGAAGTCGTATATGAAAATTACTAAACTGTTACTTTTTAGGTCATCCTTATAAAAATTCATTTATATGAAAAGTTATTAAAGTATTTCTGGCTGTATATATAACGAAGTAAACATCAGTTTTACGACTAAAAGTTTCGGATACGTTAAGAGCAAGCAATTTCATAACGAAACGTTTTTGTTTCGAAATTCATATAACAATAACGGAATGATTGTTAGGTTATTTTCACAAAATTTATTAAAATTAAAGTAATAACAATCTTTAGTTAAAAAAAGAACCCTCCGGTTGCTTTACTTAATTGACATGTGCTAAAAGGAAACGCAGATAAACTCGGCGGGAATCTGTTAGCTACGGTGGCTGTATACAATGTTATATAAACAGTGGTAACGAAAACGCGCAATAGGTTGCGATGGAGTTACATCGGAACTATGCTTTAGTTTAAACTTGAAGCAATTTTTGTTACTTGTTAAGGAAATGTTCGAACATTCGTAGTTCGTGTTGGATGATGTTGTGTTAGATGAGTTGAAGATTATCAATTGTGTTAATCGTTTAATTGTATTAGTGTTAGATGAACTGTTCAAATACCGTCACCAATTACGTGTTATTATAAAACAAAGATATTCTTAATACAGTTACTTTAATTTATTCATCTCTAATAACATTCTATACGTTATCGCGTACAGAACCAAGCGGCGGCTTTTGATGTTGCTCGAATGGGCCGGCTCGACCGGGGTAGTACCACGGCCTCGCTGAATACCGACGTGCAGTAGAGCCGTCTTGCGCTTCTGCGTTTCGTTCGCTAAGTGAGGTAATAGGAGTCCCACACCCATCCCCTCCTCAAATATCCTTCAAGGCCCGCAACGTACCTGCAGGGCTTCTGGTGTTACAGATCTATGTGGCGACTGTAATCTCTAACCATCAGATGAGCCGCTTGCTCGTATACCCCCCTTTCCCATTAAAAAAATCGTAAAAACATAATGTCTAGTCCCTGTATATATATATATAGCGCTAAGGCTAAAATTATATTTATCCAGGGTGATATGAAATCCTTTCTTAAAAAAAACAGAGATACCAGCGAGCTGACATTCCACCTGACAGCGAGTGGCTACATCATCCCGTGGACATCTGCAAATTAATTCAATCAAAAATCGTCACTGATGCGTTGTTATCCAAGATGGAATGCCTCCCCCTCCCCTCCCTGTAATTACACCCGCTCTCTTTACCCTTCCAACTAGAACACAGCAATGTTCATACTACAGATTAACCTGCCCCGACGGCTGCTAGATAGAAAATGAGTTAACGCCTAGTAAGCGAAAAATACGGTTGGGATCAAAATCGGCTAGATACAGTATCAGAAATCATTTCAATTCTGTGTAGCACAAATAATTATTCCGACTGGGATTTGAATCCACACAGGACCCATGGCTCCTGTCAGGCACGCTAACTACTAAACAAAACGTCGTATTTATTTATTCTATTCATATATATTCACAGTATATATTAATTATATACTCCTATATGTACTTAGGCACAACTTTTATATTGATTAAATAAATATTTTCCACTTTCGGAATTCAAACTCGCAACCCTCAGGCTTAAAGATGACTATCGGTAATCAATATTACACTCCATACATATTTGAACTGAGTGTGTTTATGTCTCTAGAATCCTGGTGCTACAGCTGTAACAAGCTTTTAGTAAAAATTGTATAAAAATTTACTTAAATTTTGTTCGTTTTTGTTTAAACATTTTGGTAATTTTAACAATACCTGCACGCTAAGCTTAACATATGCTTGCAATATATTTCACGTAGGAAATACATAGCAAGTGTTGTTGAGAGTTAACACCTGACGCTGTCGGCGCCTCAGACAGGAGAAGCTTTCTGCGGGGTTGCAGTCTACCGTAGTCAATTTAGCACTTGAACGGGATTACTTGCTTTGAAATGAACTGCACTCAACTCTTAAAATAGCCGTAACGAGAATAAAATGTGCGTCGAATACATCGTGAGTTTTGTATAGAGATTACTAATTTGTAAATGTAAAAAAATAATAATAAAACGTAGAGTAAATTAGCAACCTGTCAGTGCCCACGGCTTGGCAAAGGCCTCCTTCTCTGAAATCTAAGCGGGTTTGTTGGGATAAGTAACTATAAGCAGGCCCCCTACCGGCACCCTCCCACACGAGCTCTCTATCTCGTCCCCATCACTAGTCTGTAAGATTTAGGTTTGACAAATTTAGATGAATTTTCCGCTATCAATCCGGGTTTGGTTTCTTATCTTGCTGAATGCAATACGTGCAGTTGTGATTGGCATTTGAAACAAACGATGTCGTGAATCCTTCCTACATCCTTTATTATATTTTCATTATCGTCACCAATTAAATACAATCAATTACCGTAGCTTGCTAAATCCAATTAATTGAATTTTTTCAAGTCTACTAACATAATACTTATCAAAGTAACTGTAAATTATAATATTTGTTAGTTATACATTTTAATGTGATTGGTTATCCAATTCATGATGAAATTCATATGACACGTTAATTTCAATACGTGCGTTTTTCTTAGTATGCATTTAAATGTATCATAATAGAATATTTAAAATTTTTCATTTAAATATTCGTTCGATGTTTGACTTATCGACTTAATACTTCATCCATATGTTATTACTGATACATCGAGCTATATGTCCATCGATGAAATAATACGTATGTAAGATAAACAATTGGCCACACGAATCGAACTGTTAATTCTGATTTGCTTTTGGGAAAAACAAAAGTGGCATACTGAGGAAAGGCTTTAGTTTTAAGAGAGTTGTGGAGCCGGCTAAAATTATGCTCCAACGCCAAACTAGTGCACCAGTTTGTATTTACCAGAGTTTTTTTTTTTATTATTTAATAGGCATGCACTCCGTTCGGTTTTTTCCTTCATCACTGATCAATCACGTAATGAATTCATCGCCTTGTAATGATAGCGATATCGGAATCGAATCCGGTTTACTCGATTACAATGAAGTTAAAGCGAGCGCCTGGTCTGTGTGCTAACATTGCTCGATGTTTGAGATAATTTCTAAACTCAAATTAATTATCTGCCATAGATTTATTTTCACATTTTTGCGAAATTACCGGCTTTGTTCCTTCTAGTTAAAGCGCTGTTACAATCAATCAAAATCCCCTTCTCGGTAAGTAGTTATAACGTCGTGAGTGCAGTTAAAAGGTTTCGATATTAAACCATCGTCGATAACACCATCCCTCCCCCCCCCCCGTCCCCTCTACCCCTCTTTCGTTCGGATTCAGGCGTTGTTACACCATCATTAATCATTCGATATCTACCAGCGCCCGTTTGTTACACTCCTGTAACTGTCATCGCGCGAGAATCGATACCTCGACAAACATATTTCTTTGTCTGCTATCAAATTTATTGAATCTGACTCAAAGTAAAATTTATCACTTGACCAAACTACTGACGCTTCTAACACGACAATGATTTAAGACATGTGTTTAGATTCTTTAAACGGAACGTTAGAAACAGAACGAATGTGTCATAGAAGACGGAAAACTTTGCATCTGTATGTCACTTGCGACTTCGTACGCGTGGAGTTCGTGATTTCCATATCATTGTTTATTATATTCGATAGCATGTCCTTTCTTATACGAAAATCGAAACAAAATATCATCATCATAATCATCATTTCAGCCTATCAGAAGTCCACTGCTGAACATAGGCCTCCCCCAAAGATTGCCACGAAGCTCGGTCCTGAACCACCTGCATCCATCGACTTCCCGCAACACTGCGCAGGTCGTCACTCCATCTTGTGGGGTGTCGTCCTACACTGCGTTTGCCTGTACGTGGCTCCCACTCGAGAACCTTTTTAAAAACAAAATATGAATGTTGGTATTTCCTGAGATTTCGTGATTAATTAGAGGTATATCAATTCTGTACTTAACTGTTCCATGCGACATGGGCTCTTTAATTTAAAGAGTATGAGTTGCTAACAATAGTAACAAAATGTTCCCATATAAACATTCATTCGCAGGAATTTAAAGTTGAAAAAATAATAACCTTAATTCCGAAGATTGTTTGCAATGTAAACTGATTATTTTACATTACGTTACCTTATATATCTTGGCAATGGTGATGGTGATGATGATGTGTATTGCAAAAATATGATGCTCAGCTGTGATTTATTTATTGATTTATTATTTATTATTTATTTATTAAGGATTACCAACAAGGTTAACACATAACAAATTCTTTTTTAAATAAAATGTTTTTTTTTTTAAAAAAAGGCACCTTACTTAAAGGCAACCACGGAAATCCAGTAGACACAGTCTAGTAAAGTTAAATGACAAAGAAAGGTTATAACAAAAATAATGAAATAATTAAGCAACCTACGACTTAATTCTATAAATTATTGTATAATGCCCTCCGCATTTTAGTCCTTAATTATATGAACATAGGACTCGTGTTCCCTTCTAAATTTAATTGAATAAAGCTTGCTGGTGTGTTGCGACACATTGGTAATAGAGCTGTAGGATATTCTGTTATCGAAGAAAAATTTAACGATACAAAACAAAAGGGACCCTAAGGAATATAGTATGATTATCGCGAATATTTCATCGTAGCCCGAGAATGTCTGCGTAGTTCAACGATCTTAATATTTTAGCTTTACTAATGATAAACATTTCGCGATTATCTTGGACAGGGTTTAACTTATCTAACACCGCGACTGGGGCGTAAAGACATAAAAACAAAATATATTTTTAACAGACAATCACACTTATAAGTAATATGCTAATGGAAACCGATTTCAGAAGAATATCTGCCAGCTGAATATCTTTTTTCCTATTGATTATGTCAAGTCAATTAAAAAACAAGCCTTAAAACTTTTAAAGTTTCAAACGGATTAAGTATTATACATTTAAAAAAGATGTCTCACCAAAAATAAACGTCGCTGACGGACAGTAAGTAGGAGTAGATCTCTTAGGTGTAGAAGGGCGATTATAGCTGATCCGCCTGATTGCTGGGATCCCTGTCCACTATTGGACTACCGCGAGGCACAACTGCGTGGTTTAGCGTACCTGTCTGCCGAGTTATGGGTCTTGGGCTTGAATCCCAGCCGCAGTAAATATTTGTGTAAAAGTACTTGTTATTGGTTTTCGGGCCTACTTGTGTTGAGTTCGTTCCGTATCTCTGTCACTGCATCTGATCCTTATGCCGATCTCATTTCATAAACGCTACAGCGGATATAGGAAGGTGAAGTGAGTGCCTTTATGTTTGTGCGTACATTTACGCCACTGTAATGTCTCTTACGCACATGACAACTGTCGGTATACGAAAGTTGTCGTCGTGGTCAAAATCGGCCAGTATGACATCGTTGCCGAGAAGCTGATTAAGAAAAAATAAATAAAAATGAAACCTTACTGACTATAGCAACCTCTTACAGGTACAACCACAACTTATCCACTACCATCCTTTAAGAAATCTTGAGTGGATATGAAAACAATTATCTTTCCATATTTATGTAAGTCAAGTTACACATTAACATTCGTTTTTGTCCTTTCCCGGTCTAACAGATATAGATTCAACAATACCAATATTCAGATGCAGCTTGGTTCTATTTTATTTATGACATGAAAATACGAACAAGTCGTTCTTCTGTGGGCAACTTCAACTGTCACTTCTGTTTATTTAAAGCTGCAGTTGAAGAAGCCACTATAAATTTTACGGACCATTGGCGCACTAAAACGCGCTCTTGACCCTATGACGATTGTTTTGATTGTTTTGTTTGTTTTGATTTGACGATTGAGCGGTTACAAAACAGCGGCGACAGATTAAAGAGCCCCGTAATTACAGAATTGTTGAAGTTGTTCACATGTTTGATCGTGGAACTACGACCCCAAAGATGAATAGTCATTAATTTACCACGGGTCTGTCAATCCGAACAGAACCTCAGAACATTTCTGAGGATCTGTTCGGATTGGTCCCAGCTGAGTTTCACCATCGTACATCGCGACAGAATTCCAAGTTCCATCAATACCACCTAGATGGTTGGCGGAATGCCACGGTGTGTTTTACTCGAAGTTTTCTGACACGCACTTCGACACTGTCGCCAGCGGTATTTCCGAACAGTTACGACTTAGGGAGCTTCAAGAAAAGAGCCTATTCCTTCCGTAAAGGCCGGCAGCGCATCTGTAGCTCGTCTGTTCGTGGGCTTCGGTGATCACTTACCATTAGGTGAGCTGCATGCTCGTTTGCCCCCCTATTCTTTAAAAAAAATTACAATTTATTGGCAGATATGAAAACATGTCTCTATAGCTGGTCAGGAGATCCGCTTCGGAATCAGGAGACTCGAGTTCGAGCCTCTCTGTAATAAGCTCGTACCAATGAGTTTTCGAAACTTATGTACGATTTGTGTCGTTAATTTGATCTCTAAGATGGCGACAGGCTTACTGTCACGTTGTTTCAAATAAGCCCAGTGAAATGTGAGTTGAAAGGACTAAAATGTATATATATATATATGTACTTTAGTATACACCATAAAAGGAAGTAAATTCGAAGGTGCAAATTGACGAACTTATCCCTGCATAGCGATCTCTTCCAAGCATCCAAAGGCGTAGAGAAACAAAACCATAGACAGAGATATGTGATGCAATTTAAATATAGATAGTAACGTATAATAAAAACATATATAAATTTATTTAAAAAATTAGTCGACTTTTACACACAGGAAACATTTTGCGCTTGATAAATTTCTCCCAATTTACTATTTCCAGTACGGATTCCCCTTCAGTGTAATTCAATTGGGACCGTAGCCAACCTCATAATATGAACTGTTGATCAACCGATCAGATTCTGGCCGAATCCCAACCCTCGTTGGGACCGCGCGATGCGTTAACGGGCCGTTGATACAAGAGAAGTCCATTGTCCAACTGCAAGCGACGTTGGCAATATCCAAGTCCATTCACAATACTCATGTCGAACAGAACGCTGGTGGACTTCTCTTTGTCCGTCTTAAACTCGCTATTTCCGTATCTTTATAATTTTCGGAATTTCATTTTGGATAAATTTATTTTGCGTATTTTATATATGTATGTATATATTCACGCTTTGTTCCCAACGGGGTAGGCAGAGACAATCTTCTTCCACTTGCTACGGTCCTGACATACGTCTTTCACTTCTCCCACTTTAATCAATCATAATCATACTCGTTGGTTTAGAGTACTCTCGACCTGGCCTTTTTTAAGAACGTCTCCGATTTGATCGTGAAATGTTCGCCTAGGTCTTCCTCTGTGTATTTTATTTTATTGTGATAATAGGTTTCTTAACAAAACTTCAATCATTTTTTTTTATGTTATTATCAACGTTCAAGAAGAAGTTTTTCATTAGTAATACCATTTTAAGTAACAAAAATAAAATAAATCGAAATGCAAACTCAAGTACAAGCGCTCATGTATTTTGGTTATGTTTTAAACAAGTGAGACACACGTTTGACAATTTTTCACCAATATTAATAAATAAACAACAGTATAACGTTTGCCTGTGTATTCATGTATGACTTCTTAACTTCCCAAGTCCAATAATATTTCGTGTGTAAGGTTTAATATGTATGACAACAAGTTGAGATTTTAGGATACAACGCACAATACATCATAAACTAATCATTGCTTGTTTTTTTTTATGAAAAAGGCGGTAAACGAGCATACGGTTCACCTGATTGTAAGTTATTACCGTCGCCTACGTACATCTGCAACATCAGAGGTGCTGCAGGTGCGTTGGCGGCCTTTAAGGGTATTTGGGAGATGTGATTGAGGATGAAGAGGGGGATGGGAAGGGGGTGTGCGCCTCCGGTTACCTCACTCACCGAACGAAACGCAGAAGCACAAGATGCCTCTACTTTACGCCTGTATTCTGCGAGGCCGTGGTACCGGCTCGACCGGATTAGAAGAAAGCCGCCGCTTGGCTCTACTACGTTTAAAACAACAACTTGTTTTCTAATGTATTATTTGTAATATATAAAATCTGTTTAGAAAATAATATACGTACTGAGTTTCTTTCGTCGGTTTCTTCTACGTCAGAGGAACTTTATGACAAAACGGTGGTATATTAAAAAAAAGATGACAAACTGAAATTCTTGCATCAAATAAAGATTTTTCAATTTACATTTAAATTAGTTACATTTAACTTCATTTATTTCAGAATAAGAAGCAACGTCCAAAATAAACAAAACACAAAACATTTATAAATTGTACTCTTTGATTCTGTGGCACTTCTGATCCTTTTAAAATTGGTTAGAGCTCCAAAATAATGATAATAATCTGAAGGATAGATGGATGGATGGATGTAAAGTTAAAATGTCTTTATTACATATTTTCCACGATAAGTTATTTAAGGCGTTCGCATAGCCATCATTTTATTATGAGGTCACCAACAATTCTGCAATACCGATTCGGGAGATTATTAATATGGCAGCCAAACACGTTATGGCGTCACAGCGGAATGTGCTCCCATTCTTTGGATAGGCATGCCCGGAGCTTTCTCGGCGTCTTGAGCTTTTACCTACAACTCTATATTGCTTGTATATTACTACTATACTGAATTAAGTTTGTACATCTTTATAGGCTATGGTAATTGGTAAGCACCAATCCTCTTCATCTTACTCTTAGCTCTACATCTTACTTCATGGTTTTATCACGAAAATGCGAAATTGAGAAAAAAAAGTATATCTTTTATAATATATAAAATGATATAGAACATTAATTAACAAATATGTCATGTCATCAAAAATGTTGTTTATTATTTGTTTCTCGCTAATATAAGACAGGAGAGTCGTGGTAGCCTAGTGCTCAGGGCGCTCGCTTTAGCTTCAGAGCGAGTGAACTGGGTTCGATCTCGGCTGCCGGCACCACTATAATTATTAATAGCAATTTTAAGTGCTGTATTTACTCAGTTCAGTAGATCTGTAGATCACTGTGGCATGATTATGTGTGTTTTTTTTTATTTCTTTTTTGCAGTATACCCATATACCCAGTATACATAACTATGTTACAATATTCGTTGAATTGAATAACGCAATGGTACCGCGTTCGTTGGTTGAACGAATATCCGTGAATACTAGTATGTACACAAACCTATGAAGGTTTCCTCATACTATTAGTCAAAATTTATAAATATACATAGGCTACAAAACAAATAAATAAAAAAAACTACTTTCTCGGCGGTGAAGGAAAATATCGCGGGGAAACGCTGTCGGTGAAATAATAAAAACTATTAATTCGAGGACATGCTACGCCCGCCCAAACGCACTGGAGCATCGTGTCGTATATTTATAAAATATTTGAGAAGGAGGCCTTTGCCCAGCAGTGGGCACTTACAGTCTGCTACTTCACTTTACTTTTAACATAAAAGTATGCAAGTGACCTGAATCCGATTCCCGGTACAAATGTGACTTAAATTAAAAAATATATTTTAAGTTCTAAATGAATATAAAAAACAGTACGTCTAAGCAAGAAACTAACATTTATGGAAGCCTATAAATATTAAGAGGATGACTTTCGAAATCACTTAATGCGTTGTGACATTCTCTACCAGTCAACTCTGCGTGATACAGAGAAATACGTTGTAGGTGCACTGTAGCAATAAAACTAAACTTATCAAATGAAAATTATTTAATAAATTAATAGTAATAAAAATTATACGAACATATGAACAGTTATATATTACACATATATATTTACTTATAAATATGAGAATATATTTACTTATAAATAGAGATATGAGAACAAGGAGCAAACGAGCCAGGGCTCACTTGATGGTAAGTGATTACCGTCGCCCACGTTCATCTGCAATACCAAAGGTGCTGCAGGTGCGTTGCCGGCCTTTAAGGGTATTTGGGAGATGGGAAGAAGGATGAGTGAGTGGGCCTCTGGTTACCTCACTCATCGAACGAAACGCAGAAGCACAAGGTGCCCCTACTTCACGCCGGTATTCTAAGAGACCGGTCTACCCCCGTCGAGCCGGCCCATTCGAGCAGCAGCAGAACCCGTCGCTTGGTTCTAGATACTACCATACTTTTATAATCATAAGATAAATTTATAATATAATATTATGTGTACCGCTCAAAATGAGAAGGTAAGAAATATTATCACATAGTTTTAATTATTTAGTAAATATGCTCAAACCAATCTTTCACTAGAATGCCTATTTGGAGCTGTCTTAACGTTATTTGGGATTTGTTTGCTTATTTTGAGATCGATCAAAAATCGCATTGCACAACTAATACATATACACATGATTTTGATTCACCTAAATGTTGTTATATTCAATTCACATTTCTTCAATTACTTTGCAAATAGCGTCCAGTTCAAGAGGGGTCCCTATTGTACAGGCGTTTATTTAATAAAAACGTCATGTCTGCAAATAACAGCCGGATAGGTATTGATTAGGGTTGTAAGCAATATATCTTAGTGTGGTGCAAGTAACAAGCGACTTGAGGATGTAAATCAATATGAAAATCAACATCATATACGAGTATATCTAAAATATGTTAGTACAACTATTTAGAAATACTTACCCTAAAAGTAAAAAAGTAACGTAGCAGCCTGTAACTGACCACTGCTGGGAAAAAGGCCTCCTTCTCAAATATCGAGAACCTGAGAGGGTTTTGGAGCCGGGAAGGGTACGCCACCCAGCACCAGTTCAGGTTTCCTTTATCCTTATCGGCATGTAAATGGTCAATTCCAGGACAAAGGTCTCTCCCATGGCCACGGTCGGCAAGCCTATTGGCGATGGCAGTAACAGACACTTCGCACCTTGGACGCTGCTGCTCGTCACCCGTCTGCATTATTTCGATATGGTATTTTTTGAGACAGTTATCCCGCCATCTGTCGGTAGCCTTTGGCGATTTTCAAGGATTTTCTCCGAGTCGGCTCTTACGTCACCCACGGCAAGAAAGGGGGTGGCAGATGGCATTGGGGTGCAAAATGAAGCTAACAGTCTACCCGATGGTAAATGGCTACTGTATCTCACGAACACCTGTAAACAGCCTCAATCGAAGGAGACAGGTGTGTTATCACCCCTGAGGACTGACATAGAATGCGTCACCGCCCGTTCTCATTCAAACCAGAACACAGCAGCCTGTAAATGTAAAAGTCTCCTCTCAAGTTTGTGATGTTTTCGATGACTGATTGAAATATCTATCTTTCTGCTCCCGTGCAGGATGAAGGACTTAAAATATATCTTCGATATAATTTTCATTAATTCTCAATTGGTCTTATATCTTTTTTATCAACCTATATTAGTCAACTGCTGAACAAAGGCCTCTCCAAGAGAGCGCCAGCGTAAGCCAATACATATCACTTGTAAGGATTGCCCATACTTACCAAGCTGGGCAAACTGTTTATTGAGCGCACTAGTGATGCTGCCCCGTCACTAGCCTGCGACTAGGATTAGGGTTCCGTCATAATTTAGTCGCAAGAACCTTGCTATTTGTTTAGCACGGTGCACTGTGTGCAGGTACGTTTGCCAATTGGTGAATGATATGGTACGTTCCCTCTTGGGATGTAAGGGGAACATACCATCTCTTTCCCCACCGTTTAATCATCTTAAAGGTACGAACCGTCCTAGAGCTTTAAAAAAGGTATTAAAAAAAAAAGGTTCAATCGTACCACACCTTGCACCACACTCATGTAGGCACGGTGGGGCGCGCCCTATCTACAGCGCATATCGCTTGAGGCGTCAGTCTTTGTAATTGATTGATACGTCCACCGCTCAGCCCGCGTAGTGAAACTCATACGTGAAAATAAAAATAACAACAGAAGCGTTTCGAACACTTATGCTTTCGAAACCTAAATAAAAAAAAAAAGTTAAAATTTACAGAAAACTTTAATGTGTTTTAATGTCGTTTCTTGTAGAATATTCGTTTTTTTACTCTTTGTACAGTTTCTTTAAGTTAATTTCACCATTCTCACTTTTTTTTTTAATTTTATTTTTAACATCGAGGTAATCAGCGTATCCCAAAAAAAAAATCTATTGGAAAAGCCGTGGTATCCTTATGCACGTGCTCAGCGTTGAAGGAAAACATCGTGAGTAAACCTGGGTGTCGGATTTGACTTTTCGTGATTATTTCGTGGATATTTGAAGCCAGCCTACCCGCATTGGACCAGCGTGGCAGGTTTTTTCCAGCTTCAAAACCCTCACAGATATTTGAGAAGGGGGGCATTACACAGCAATCGGCATTTATAGGTTTTAATTTTTATTGTGAAATATTCCCCCGAAAACAACGCTGATAAATGATACAGTACTTTTACTAAGGGTCTATACTTATATCCGAAGCGGAATAAAATTGTTGGACCCCATTATGAGGTGTAACAATAGCCCCCACTGAAAAGTATCCCGGATAACATCTGAAACATTATAATAAAAGGTAACTGCGAATAGGTTTCCGGGATAAAATTTTATTGTGTAGCATCGACAAAAGACCCCGACCCTGTAGCGGACAAAAGTCGGTAGATGGCGTTGGGGGGAGGGAATAATTTACGCTCGAGTGTTGTAAAACCTTTTAAGAGAGTTCCTATCGAATATCGTGCACCTTATCTTATAATATATAGGGAGGTATTTTCGATGCTGTAAAGGGCTCTTTCTTTTCGTAAGAATAAATTGATCTGTTTTAGATTATATTATGTTAAATGTGAATACACATTTTTTATATACTATTTATACGAATAAAACTCAACAAATATCGTAAAAACTATTATTAAGAGCTACTTCTCGTTTTTCAAAGGCTAGCTCTATTAATTGTGGAATGGTTATAATTTTTTAACAGTTTATCTCTAGCCAGTATCTCAAAACAAAGACTTTTAAAAAGGATTATTATAACATAAATGAATATATGATACCTACGGAGTTTCTTTCGCCGGTTTCTTCTCCGTCAGAGGAACCTAATTACGAAACAGTGTTACGATTAAAAAAAGACACTTCATAAGAGAAATGTATGATTATTATGCTGAATAAGTGATTTGATTTGATTTAAGCATATTACTAAAACTCTCCAACTCCCGATCTTGAATAAATAAACCTTAAAGTTCATCTTGTTACTGTTTTACAGATATTTTAATGGTGTTAAGTTAGCTTAAAGTATTTAAGCAAGATTAAGCTTTAATTAGTCTTGGGTAATTAAAAATACGATAAATTTCTATCTTTTTGAAATTTTTAACCGAATATCGAAGCTATTAAAGTAGGCCATTATTTAATCAAATATACGGAAATATGTCATTTCTGGAAATAACTTAAGTAACAGCTTAGATTCAGTAGTGTACAGTAATAAGTATTAAAAAATATAAGAAAAGATTCTCTATGTTAATTTAATTGAGATTAAAACTTACAAATAGTTCAAAGTTTTCAACTTCAAGTACTTGATAAGTGTTTGAAATATATTTACGGGTTTTATCGCATTTTTTTATATTCCCCACGTTTCGAGTGTTTTACAGCGGCCGAGGTAAAAATCAAATGCGATAAAATCCGTGAATAATAGTTTCCTTTCAAATGATTAGTGTTAACCTAATAAGTATTAATTCCTTATTGTTTTCTTTAATACAGAAATCGAGAATGTAACGTAATGCGTCTAAGTCCTTGCTACGACCTTTCGCTCAATTAATAGGTTTATTATCGAAGGCGGTGGGAAAAGGTAGCTCATTATAATGTTAAGTATTAACCGGTGCGAAGCGTGACCCCGCCGAAATACGCCCGGCCGTGCTCCGGACAAATGGGCCAATTATCACCTTCCGCGTGAAAAACGTTCCCGCCGACTTCCGGATTCCGAAACAGAATATATATCGTCGAATTGACTTTTACCACCGGCTATAAAGCCTCGTTCCGGTAGATTCCATATCGCGATATGACATGAAGTGCACGGTATATAACATGGCGGAGGAAATATGCTGAATATTGAGGCATGCTTTGAATTATAACATATTTCATTTATCTTGAGTACAATCGAGTCATGCAGTGTTTGAGTTAAGTTTTATTGATATATTATGTTAAACGCTAGTAGTAAAAGTACAAAAAAGGAGCAGCCTGTAACAGTTAGCAATGGTTGGGCGAAGCCCTCCTTCTCTTATACGAGTATCATAGAGGGTTTAGGAGCCGGGAAGGGATAGAACCCAGGCCACTCGCGCTCTTTGAGACTAAAGCGAGCACCCTGACCACTAGGCTACCACGGTATTTTCTGCTAGTAGTAGTAAGGGTTCTGCTGTGAAAGTGTAACCACTGTTTAGTACCGGTTTGTAAGGTAGTATACCTAGCCAATAAAATTACAGGATATGATATGCACCATCTTAGTGAGAGCATTTATTTATTTGTTTATTTGTTGATCAAATGTGATACTTGTATAGATGTTAACATTTTGTTTATGTCCTATATGATCTATCACTTATTGGCATACAAATTTTACAATATGATATAATTTCAAGACATTACTATCTATATAAGGTATATTACATTACATTATTACATTGTTGATCAGATGTCAAAATCCTAATTTATAACAACCATCAAAGATAAATAAATAATAACAATATAAATTAATGTACATGTCTAATTACATTATCAGTTAAAAAAAAACTCAATTTACATATCCAAAAATAAAAATTAAGTTATTTTATCTATGTAATTAGTCAAATTTATGTAAATAGTCAAAAAACAGATTACTGAAACATATCTTTAACTCAATAAAAATGACAAATTTGTAAAATTTACAATAAGTAACACTTAAAGAGCTTTTAATCACCTGAGCTAGCTAATAACGATTATTTTGAAACCCGACGGTAAAAATGTTTTCGGAGTATTTCTGTTATTATGAATACTTCTTCAAAACCAACCTTCTTCAAATATAAAGTGCAGTGGTTATTTAAAAAGTATCCCCTAGAAAAATATAAAAGATAGTGTACAGTGTAACTTTGTGCCAGTTTCTTTTTTGAATTGCCCCGAGGAACTAAACCGCAGACATTCGTCGGTTTGTTTTTCTTTCACTTTAATATAAAAAAATACTTTGAAAAATGTCATTTAATTTCGGTAAAAGCGAAGCGACGTTACATTAAACGTAAATAATAAGGGAAAAGACCGTTTCATTCGCTTCTAATTAATTAGGAAATGCCACGGGGGACTTTCGGTGTAGTTAAGGATCGTATTTCAAAAAGAATATTACCGTTTATTAATATTTTGTGAATTTTCAAGCTACGGCATCCGTTTCGACAACGTTTTCATGTTGTTTATAAAATGCATTTACTTACGTGAACATATCATTTTACTTTTAACTGAAATAATAGTATCTCTAACTATAATATATATTACTAATCTTTAAAACTTATGAAATCCGTGTACTACAATGCTATTCATTGTCGTCTGACACAGAAAACTCGTACATAGCCAAACCTCGAAAATAATCATAAGACACGAAATGGGGAAAATTCTGTTCTAAATTAACCTTTCTTTTTGTGGGGAAATCTACATGGATAGCTTTCATCTACCTTCCAGCTAAAACCACGGTGTTCCTCTGGACGTCATTTCCCGAGATCACGGAAACGCTTGCTCACACTACTGCAGTCCCGACGGCCTAATAGGCCCCATAATGGGCAACCGCTATCTCATATTCTCATGGAAGGGAGCTCTACACGATTTCTTTATTCAGAGACTCACGGGAATATTTCACATTTCATATAGGGATTCTTTTCCGCAGCCTCCTTCTGCAACATCTCTCGTAGAAGGTGATTCCGGCGCGGTCTCTCTGTCTGTTTGCGATGGCCTGGACTTGACGCGAGTTCACGGCGCTGCTCCGGCCATGGCGGACTGTGTCTTTGTCGCTACCACAATCGGTCAGAAGGTCAGAGATCCGCGCCGCCTCTCCATGCAGTCGCTTAGGACAGCGTCGACAGTCCTTCTGCCTGCACATGGGTTGGCGGAGCGTGCTATGCTCAAAATGCGATAGGCACCAGTCGCTCCGAGCATAGACTGCCGAACATGAAAACTCTTTATTTCCCACCTACCACTACCTAGACGAGATACAACTCCCCTGTTAAACCTACTCCATGCCCGTATATGGCCAATAAGCATGATTGCTTTTTCTTAGCTCTTCATTTTAATTAATATGGCATGAGCGCGAATTCGCTCCGTCAAAATAAATTTTCATCCTGTTCTTATTTTCTATATAAAGACATTGTTACAATATTCCAAAATCTCCTAAATAATGCCCCAAGCCGAAATTACTCCCTGAGACAATTTCTGGTATAAAATCTCTAACTTAACCAACATATAAGTTTACGGATTTATTTTCCTCCACTTAACATTCATGTAGTTGTAATTTATTGAGATGGTATTGACAAGAGAATATCTTGCAAATTCTACATAATTTATAATCAACGAATAGTCCACTGCTGGACATAAGGCCTTTCCCATAATAAGTACAATCTTTTGGGGGAGGCCTATGTTCAGCTGTGGACTTGTGACCGGCTGTAATGGTAAAGATGATATAATTAATTAGGAAATGCCACGGGGGACTTTCGGTGTAGTTAAGGATCGTATTTCAAAAAGAATATTACCGTTTATTAATATTTTGTGAATTTTCAAGCTACGGCATCCGTTTCGACAACGTTTTCATGTTGTTTATAAAATGCATTTACTTACGCGAACATATCATTTTACTTTTAACTGAAATAATAGTATCTCTAACTATAATATATATTACTAATCTTTAAAACTTATGAAATCCGTGTACTACAATGCTATTCATTGTCGTCTGACACAGAAAATTCGTACATAGCCAAACCTCGAAAATAATCATAAGACACGAAATGGGGAAAATTCTCTTCTAAATTAACCTTTTTTTTTGTGGGGAAATCTACATGGATAGCTTTCATCTACCTTCCGGCTAAAACCACGGTGTTCCTCTGGACGTCATTTCCCGAGATCACGGAAACGCTTGCTCACACTACTGCAGTCCCGACGGCCTAATAGGCCCCATAATGGGCAACCGCTATCTCATATTCTCATGGAAGGGAGCTCTACACGATTTCTTTATTCAGAGACTCACGGGAATATTTCACATTTCATATAGGGATTCTTTTCCGCAGCCTCCTTCTGCAACATCTCTCGTAGAAGGTGATTCCGGCGCGGTCTCTCTGTCTGTTTGCGATGGCCTGGACTTGACGCTAGTTCACGGCGCTGCTCCGGCCATGGCGGACTGTGTCTTTGTCGCTACCACAATCGGTCAGAAGGTCAGAGATCCGCGCCGCCTCTCCATGCAGTCGCTTAGGACAGCGTCGACAGTCCTTCTGCCTGCACATGGGTTGGCGGAGCGTGCTATGCTCAAAATGCGATAGGCACCAGTCGCTCCGAGCATAGACTGCCGAACATGAAAACTCTTTATTTCCCACCTACCACTACCTAGACGAGATACAACTCCCCTGTTAAACCTACTCCATGCCCGTATATGGCCAATAAGCATGATTGCTTTTTCTTAGCTCTTCATTTTAATTAATATGGCATGAGCGCGAATTCGCTCCGTCAAAATAAATTTTCATCCTGTTCTTATTTTCTATATAAAGACATTGTTACAATATTCAAAAATCTCCTAAATAATGCCCCAAGCCGAAATTACTCCCTGAGACAATTTCTGGTATAAAATCTCTAACTTAACCAACATATAAGTTTACGGATTTATTTTCCTCCACTTAACATTCATGTAGTTGTAATTTATTGAGATGGTATTGACAATAGAATATCTTGCAAATTCTACATAATTTATAATCAACGAATAGTCCACTGCTGGACATAAGGCCTTTTTAAGTACAATCTTTTGGGGGAGGCCTATGTTCAGCTGTGGACTTGTGACCGGCTGTAATGGTAAAGATGATATAATTAATTAGAGACATTACTAATTTTATGTTCAGATGCATATTTAGATATATAATTGTATGTATGCTCGTTAGTGAGATAAGTATTTACATATTTATGTTATACATTATGATTACAATAGACGCATCGAATGGGTCACTTATGTCATTATATTTCGCATGTTAACCACGATTAGGGAATTGTATAATTCCATTACAATTAACTTAATCAACCTTTAATTAAATTGTGCAACGCCGTTAATTTGTATAATTGCTGGGTTATTCATAAGATAGTACCTCATTTTGTATAGAAAAATTAGCGTACGACCGTCGAAATATTCCCGTATTATTTTATGAAAAGTTCAACCACGCTGAGTCACGATGAGTCGTGTGAGGCTTTGGAGTTCTGTTTTTAGTGTACGTTTTATAATAGAGCAAAGGTCTCTATAATTTTGGTCAGGGTTTTTGTAGCCACTAAGAGTCTAGGCCACTTCAGTGTGGATTAGCTCCTCGACAATTTTATTTAAGCACTAACAAAATAAAGAAAACAGTTTTAGTGAATCAAGTATTATTCTTATACTTGTCTGCCAGTTTAATTAGGAAGTAACAATTTGTATTAAAATATGATGCAAAATATCCTTTTGCAGCTTAAAAATAATATGAAAGATGAAAGTCGACGTAAGAAAACTGTAAAACATTTCTTTTTCGTGAACATTGAAGACAACGCCTTTTCTCCAGCCGCGATAACGCAGTTGGCACAGGCTGCCATCCGACAACAATATAAAACGTTATGGCATTTTAAACATGCATAACAGAATAAAGAACCGGAACCATGTACATATCCGTTCGCCAGCAGGAACAGAATGAATCCAGCTCGACCAGATGCGAGATTCGACCCCCCCCCCACAAAGGATCCACCAATACATTTGAATGTTCACCGCTTATATCGCGGGCGTAATAGACTTGAACCCGCGCCAAGAATGCACCAATTGATTATTGATATTGCAATGCTATATTGGTTTTCGAGAAATGAGCCTCGAACTTAACGAATGTTGGCAGAAGGAGCGGTTTCTTGATTTATACTCAGTGGATCTTGCAAAATAAGTACAGGGGATTTTGTTTGCCAAGTTTTGTCTACGTTTAATAACCATTAATTTATAAGTCTTAGCTTAAGGAAAACCATTTTGTTATTGAAACTACTTAAATATTTAGTTTCTTTTACTTATGAAATTTCCGATAACGCATATTCTATCGCAGCTTCGTAAGCACTATTCTTTAAAGAAACTTAGGTTAAGTCGATATATATGATGTTAATCATATATGGTAAAGGCTCAGTAGACATATATGATGGCAAGGCAATAGTTACAAGAGTACTTACTTTGCCTGATTAAGAGATGTAAAATTTATAAAACACAGATCGTCTGTGTTACATTTTTCATTCAACACATAGCTGATAGAAACACGGACGCGCTAAGAAATCAAAACGTTAGGAATATAAAAACAAAATTAAATCTAAAACCAAGCATACCACTGCACGACCTCAAGATAGTGTGAGTGTTCTACGTAGATCAGACCAAAATTAATAATGAAACGCTGAAGGAAGCCCGAGTTAACTATGACATCTGGACGTCTAACACCCAGTCCCCAGTCCATGACCACGGCTGCTGTAAAGCAATCGAAACGTTAGGAATATAAAAACAAAATTAAACGCGATAAAATCCGTATATAATAGTTTAATTTCAAATGTATAGTTTTGTTTTTAATAAAAGATACTGAAGCATATAACCCAATACTAGGATGATCAGAGGTTTAGTCATAAATCTTAATCGTTTCATGAAAAATAAAAAAAAATCACCAGAGATTATTTGGAATAACAAGTGGTAAACCTGTCGCCTTAGTATTCGGGCTCTACAAATTTTACATAAGTTTATAACAAAAAGTAATGGGTACGAGTGATTTAACTAGGGGAATATTTGGAGGCAGAACGCCTAACCACTCGGCGATCGTGGGTCTAACATATACCTGTTAATAATAAAACCTAGAACTAGTATGTTCTTAAGGAAATAGAAAGTGAAAAAGTCTAATCTGAAACCAAGCATACCACTGCACGACCTCAAGATAGTGTGAGTGTTCTACGTAGATCAGACCAAAATTAATAATGAAACGCTGAAGGAAGCCCGAGTTAACTATTATATCAGGATGTCTAACAACTCAATGATCGATAAAAATTTAACATAAAACAAAATTAAATCTAAAACCAAGCATACCACTGCACGACCTCAAGATAGTGTGAGTGTTCTACGTAGATCAGACCAAAATTAATAATGAAACGCTGAAGGAAGCCCGAGTTAACTATTATATCAGGATGTCTAACAACTCAATGATCGATAAAAATTTAACATAAAACAAAATTAAACGCGATAAAATCCGTATATAATAGTTTAATTTCAAATGTATAGTTTTGTTTTAATAAAAGATACTGAAGCATATAACCCAATACTAGGATGATCAGAGGTTTAGTCATAAATCTTAATCGTTTCATGAAAAATAAAAAAAAATCACCAGAGATTATTTGGAATAACAAGTGGTAAACCTGTCGCCTTAGTATTCGGGCTCTACAAATTTTACATAAGTTTATAACAAAAAGTAATGGGTACGAGTGATTTAACTAGGGGAATATTTGGAGGCAGAACGCCTAACCACTCGGCGATCGTGGGTCTAACATATACCTGTTAATAATAAAACCTAGAACTAGTATGTTCTTAAGGAAATAGAAAGTGAAAAGTCTAATCTAAAACCAAGCATACCACTCAAGATACTGTGTGCACATTCTGCGTAGATTGGACCAAAAATAATAAATAAAAGCTAAAGGTAACCCGAGTTAACTATGACATCTGGACGTCTAACACCCAGTCCCCAGTCCATGACCACGGCTGCTGTAAAGCAATCGAAACGTTAGGAATATAAAAACAAAATTAAACGCGATAAAATCCGTATATAATAGTTTAATTTCAAATGTATAGTTTTGTTTTTAATAAAAGATACTGAAGCATATAACCCAATACTAGGATGATCAGAGGTTTAGTCATAAATCTTAATCGTTTCATGAAAAATAAAAAAAAATCACCAGAGATTATTTGGAATAACAAGTGGTAAACCTGTCGCCTTAGTATTCGGGCTCTACAAATTTTACATAAGTTTATAACAAAAAGTAATGGGTACGAGTGATTTAACTAGGGTAATATTTGGAGGCAGAACGCCTAACCACTCGGCGATCGTGGATCTAACATATACCTGTTAATAATAAAACCTAGAACTAGTATGTTCTTAAGGAAATAGAAAGTGAAAAAGTCTAATCTGAAACCAAGCATACCACTGCACGACCTCAAGATAGTGTGAGTGTTCTACGTAGATCAGACCAAAATTAATAATGAAACGCTGAAGGAAGCCCGAGTTAACTATTATATCAGGATGTCTAACAACTCAATGATCGATAAAAAATTTAACATAAAAACAAAAATTATATGCAATAAGTAAACAGTTTCATTTCAAATGTGTAGTGTTCGCGTAAATACAAGGAATCACTATTGTAAAGGAAACAAAATTCAAACATTTTATGTGTACTTTTAAAAATTTGGCTTCACCATGTTTTCTGATTATAATTTTGCTATAATACATATATCTTAACACCGACAACAATCTTGTATCTCGTTGTGCTACATGATCACTGGGTTTACGTGTTCGAGATTCCAACCTGAAAAACTTTCTTCTCCATCGGCTATCAGTTCTTTGTGCTATGACTGGCTCCTTGCTAATGTGCCAAATAATATATCATGCTACGGATATTATCCTTATAATTACGTAGGCCGCTCTATAAGCTGTGTAACTTTAAGCTTCCTCATACGGACTGCAAAGAAAGACCACGTTTTGATTCCTTTCCTCTGAATACTTACGATATTTAATATAATATTACATGACTGTAGATATTGGTGTTCAGTGATACATTTCAACAAACGATTGTAATTGAAAAACGATTTGAAACTAAGGACTAATTTATGTATTTGTACCAGGTCTATGAACTCTATATCTTGGAAAGTTACGAGGTAATATTATAACGCTACAAATTAAGCTCGTGACGTATTTATTACTCGGTTCCAAGTAAATAACGTTATAGGTAATTTGTAAATTGATTCTTGGCGCCCCATTCTGTCGCAAGACGGTCGCACACTCCGCCATTGTGTCCAGGCATTTGCACATTTGCATAAGCGTAGGT
Source organism: Bhutanitis thaidina (assembly GCA_029286595.1). NCBI lineage: Eukaryota > Metazoa > Arthropoda > Insecta > Lepidoptera > Papilionidae > Bhutanitis > Bhutanitis thaidina. The sequence goes on from JAGSMS010000022.1 coordinate 1,903,302, forward strand.
GGGGGTCAATCTACAGATTATGCCGCTTTCGCTGGGAACACGTAGAAGTTAGCCAATTGAAGTTTATAAGATGGTAATAACGGTTGCTCTGGAACAATCAAAGTTTGCGCAGGTTTGCAGCCTAACACGTATTCCAACCGACATCTCTTCAAAGTTTAATATAATTACGTTCCACGTCTGTAATAGATGATAAATAAATACTGTGACTACGCAAAAACATGATAAATTTATTAAAAGCTAAAAGCCAATTTAACGTCATCATCATCATTTCAGCCTATCAGAAGTCCACTGCTGAACATAGGCCTCCCCCAAAGATCGCCACGAAGCTCGGTCCTGAGCCACCTGCATCCATCGACTTCCCGCAACACTGCGCAGGTCGTCACTCCATCTTTAGGGGGGGTCGTCCTACACTGCGTTTGCCTGTACATGGCTGCCACTCGAGAACCTTTTTCCCCAACGGTTGTCAGTTCTGCGAGCTATGTGGCCGGCAGCTATGCGCAGGTTTGCAGCCTAACACGTATTCAACCAACATCACTTCAAAGTTTAATATAATTACGTTCCACGTCTGTAATAGATGATAAATAAATACTGAGACTTCCCAAAAACATGATAAAGTTATAGCGTAGCAATTTAACGTATATAATATTAGCAATATATTCGCAATATTATATTTGAAATGACGAATTTACGTATTTAATCGCGTTTAATTTAGATTTTGGACATAGGAGATTGGGCATGGGCTCTATAGTACCCGGAGCAGTGAGGCATTTCAGGTCCTGATGTCATAGTTTACCCGACTGACATCAGCTTTGTGACTTTTTTTATGCGAAAGGCGGCAAACGATCAAGCGGCTCACATGATGGTAAGGCATTACCGTCACCCAAGAATATCTGCAACACCAGAGGTGCTGCAGATGCGTTGCCGGCCCATCTACCACACACCATGTTGGAGATGGGAGGAAGGATGAGGAAGGGGATAGGGAGGGGGAGTAGGCCTCCGGTGAAATGACAGTTCAAAGTTTATGAGATATTACTTCATCTTGGGTAGTGAAGGAGTCGTCTCGTAAAAACTAAATTTTATTTATCCAAGACCGCCCGAAGGAATAAAACTATAACACAAACATTCTACGGCTATGCAAAGTTTTTGAGCCGCCAAGGCTTCTATTAGAGCAATAAAGATAGTACGGCGATATTTTACGTCCAATTTTATGTATATCCCACAGTTATGACGCTTATTTACCATTTTATGGACGTATATTCGAACACGGCGCAAGGAATAGATGAATATTTTAATTTCGCGTGTGCGTTATTTAATATAATATTACATGACTGTAGATATTGGTGTTCAGTGATACATTTCAACAAACGATTGTAATTGAAAAACGATTTGAAACTAAGGACTAATTTATGTATTTGTACCAGATCTATGAACTCTATATCTTGGAAAGTTACGAGGTAATATTATAACGGTACAAATTAAGCTCGTGACGTATTTATTACTCGGTTCCAAGTAAATAACGTTATAGGTAATTTGTAAATTGATTCTTGGCGCCCCATTCTGTCGCAAGACGGTCGCACACTCCGCCATTGTGTCCAGGCATTTGCACATTTGCATAAGCGTAGGTGGGGGTCAATCTACAGATTATGCCGCTTTCGCTGGGAACACGTAGAAGTTAGCCAATTGAAGTTTATAAGATGGTAATAACGGTTGCTCTGGAACAATCAAAGTTTGCGCAGGTTTGCAGCCTAACACGTATTCCAACCAACATCACTTCAAAGTTTAATATAATTACGTTCCACGTCTGTAATAGATGATAAATAAATACTGTGACTACGCAAAAACATGATAAATTTATTAAAAGCTAAAAGCCAATTTAACGTCATCATCATCATTTCAGCCTATCAGAAGTCCACTGCTGAACATAGGCCTCCCCCAAAGATCGCCACGAAGCTCGGTCCTGAGCCACCTGCATCCATCGACTTCCCGCAACACTGCGCAGGTCGTCACTCCATCTTTAGGGGGGGTCGTCCTACACTGCGTTTGCCTGTACATGGCTGCCACTCGAGAACCTTTTTTCCCCAACGGTTGTCAGTTCTGCGAGCTATGTGGCCGGCAGCTATGCGCAGGTTTGCAGCGAGGTATTTCCTAACACGTATTCCAACCGACATCTCTTCAAAGTTTAATATAATTACGTTCCACGTCTGTAATAGATGATAAATAAATACTGAGACTTCCCAAAAACATGATAAAGTTATAGCGTAGCAATTTAACGTATATAATATTAGCAATATATTCGCAATATTATATTTGAAATGACGAATTTACGTATTTAATCGCGTTTAATTTAGATTTTGGACATAGGAGATTGGGCATGGGCTCTATAGTACCCGGAGCAGTGAGGCATTTGAGGTCCTGATGTCATAGTTTACCCGACTGACATCAGCTTTGTGACTTTTTTTATGCGAAAGGCGGCAAACGATCAAGCGGCTCACCTGATGGGAAGTGATTACCGTCGCCCACGTACATCTGCAACACCAGAGGTGCTGAAGCTGCGTTGCCGGCCTTTAAGTGGACGACCAAGGAGAGGAGTGATGGGGAAGGAGAGTTGGGGGAGAGGGAATGGTCTTCCGGTATCTCTGGCAACGATCGAAACGCTGAAGCATAAGATGATTTTATTTCACTCTGGTATTCATCCCGGGCAAGCCAACCCATCCAGCAGTAGCAAAAGCCGCCGTTTGGCTCTACCACGTACAAATGGTAGAAACCCTCCCCCATCTCCCTTCTCGTTCATTCACAGGTCGCAGCTCCTCTGGTGTTGCAGATGTACACGGGCGACAGTAACCAATTACCATCAGACGAGACGCTTGCTCATTTGCCCCCTTTCTCTGAAACTCATTGTTGTATGACGAGATCTTCACATGGGGATACGAAATCCCATCTCTCGACTTGTAGGCAGATCCGCTAACCACTTGGCTGTCTGGAGTAAAGTTCTCCATTTTTACATTTACATCAAAGAAACTGAAATGAATCTGAATGATATAGCTCCTTTAAAAAAAATTAAAAAAAAAATACACATTTCTACAGCAACGCTTGACACTTAAGTATCATACACAAAATTTTCACTTTCAAATTTATTATAAATTATAGTCGAGATACCGTGAGTTTGAAAAACAAAATTCATTCTTTCTTTAAACGATTTTTTATCTTTCATATCCGAACTCTAAAATCCAATTTGCTTCTCTTCTTTGCCACGGATCTAAGTGTCAACAAAGTTTCGCCCCTTGACGGGGGACCTCCGTGCAACTTCACTGGAAAGCTTCGCTCTGTTCTAACTTTGTTGTAATTTTGTACATCGAATATGTGATTTGGTACTGTGAATTATTTAGTACAAAACTTACTAACCACTTGTAACATTTTGATATCTAATGAAATAAAGTTGAATATAATTTAGAGTAATTAAATTTAAAGATGTTCCTATGTGTTATAATACTGTCATTATATAGGCACTCATGTCTCTCAACTCACTCTCTAAGAGAGATACAACGTGAAGGATAACGGATCCCGTCACCGGTAATGCTCCCAAATATATAAAAATGATATCCAAGGCCTTTCATTTAACCGCTTCTTGTGTTACCATCGAATGGCAGATTTACTTACCGTCACCCAAGAATATCTGCAACACCAGAGGTGCTGAAGCTGCGTTGCCGGCCTTTAAGTGGACGACCAAGGAGAGGAGTGATGGGGAAGGAGAGTTGGGGGAGAGGGAATGGTCTTCCGGTATCTCTGGCAACGATCGAAACGCTGAAGCATAAGATGATTTTATTTCACTCTGGTATTCATCCCGGGCAAGCCAACCCATCCAGCAGTAGCAAAAGCCGCCGTTTGGCTCTACCACGTACAAATAGTAGAAACCCTCCCCCATCTCCCTTCTCGTTCATTCACAGGTCGCAGCTCCTCTGGTGTTGCAGATGTACACGGGCGACAGTAACCAATTACCATCAGACGAGACGCTTGCTCATTTGCCCCCTTTCTCTGAAACTCATTGTTGTATGACGAGATCTTCACATGGGGATACGAAATCCCATCTCTCGACTTGTAGGCAGATCCGCTAACCACTTGGCTGTCTGGAGTAAAGTTCTCCATTTTTACATTTACATCAAAGAAACTGAAATGAATCTGAATGATATAGCTCCTTTAAAGAAAATTTAAAAAAAAATACACATTTCTACAGCAACGCTTGACACTTAAGTATCATACACAAAATTTTCACTTTCCAATTTATTATAAATTATAGTCGAGATACCGTGAGTTTGAAAAACAAAATTCATTCTTTCTTTAAACGATTTTCACATCGTGTATTTGTAAATGACACAATAAAATAGTCCAAGTTCATTGAATATTTGGTAGAGCGTGTAATAAGACGTGTTGTTGCCGTCTTAAGTTGCACTCTTTTATTTCTATTTTTTTATACTTAACGAGCAGCTCACCTGATGGGAAGTGATTACCGTCGCCCACGTACATCTGCAACACCAGAGGTGCTGAAGCTGCGTTGCCGGCCTTTAAGTGGACGACCAAGGAGAGGAGTGATGGGGAAGGAGAGTTGGGGGAGAGGGAATGGTCTTCCGGTATCTCTGGCAACGATCGAAACGCTGAAGCATAAGATGATTTTATTTCACTCTGGTATTCATCCCGGGCAAGCCAACCCATCCAGCAGTAGCAAAAGCCGCCGTTTGGCTCTACCACGTACAAATAGTAGAAACCCTCCCCCATCTCCCTTCTCGTTCATTCACAGGTCGCAGCTCCTCTGGTGTTGCAGATGTACACGGGCGACAGTAACCAATTACCATCAGACGAGACGCTTGCTCATTTGCCCCCTTTCTCTGAAACTCATTGTTGTATGACGAGATCTTCACATGGGGATACGAAATCCCATCTCTCGACTTGTAGGCAGATCCGCTAACCACTTGGCTGTCTGGAGTAAAGTTCTCCATTTTTACATTTACATCAAAGAAACTGAAATGAATCTGAATGATATAGCTCCTTTAAAAAAAATTAAAAAAAAAAATACACATTTCTACAGCAACGCTTGACACTTAAGTATCATACACAAAATTTTCACTTTCAAATTTATTATAAATTATAGTCGAGATACCGTGAGTTTGAAAAACAAAATTCATTCTTTCTTTAAACGATTTTTTATCTTTCATATCCGAACTCTAAAATCCAATTTGCTTCTCTTCTTTGCCACGGATCTAAGTGTCAACAAAGTTTCGCCCCTTGACGGGGGACCTCCGTGCAACTTCACTGGAAAGCTTCGCTCTGTTCTAACTTTGTTGTAATTTTGTACATCGAATATGTGATTTGGTACTGTGAATTATTTAGTACAAAACTTGCTAACTACTTGTAACATTTTGATATCTAATGAAATAAAGTTGAATATAATTTAGAGTAATTAAATTTAAAGATGTTCCTATGTGTTATAATACTGTCATTATATAGGCACTCATGTCTCTCAACTCACTCTCCTCTAAGAGAGATACAACGTGAAGGATAACGGATCCCGTCACCGGTAATGCTCCCAAATATATAAAAATGATATCCAAGGCCTTTCATTTAACCGCTTCTTGTGTTACCATCGAATGGCAGATTTACTTACCGTCACCACAGGGTAACACAGTGTCATATAATACATATTAGTTGTTAAACTAGTAAAGTAGCAATCTGTAAATGCCCACAGCTGGACAAAGGAATTTAAGATAGTTTTAGAGCCACGCTGCTCCAACGCTGGTCAGCATACTTCCGCGGCATTATATCCTAGACATGCTGGTTTATTGACGATTTTTTCGTCCGCCACCGAGCACGAGGTGAACTCAGCATTTAAAATTACTGAAGCCGGAACCGGGGACCGAACCCGGATCACTTGCATACACAACAACTACTTATCACTACAGCTACCACGTATCTATCGGGTATTAGATAAAAATATATTTTAAACATCTCATTAAATATATTTAGAAATGTAAGTTACATAACTTGAAAATAAAAACCTAAGTCATCTCAAATAAAAATAAATAGACACATATAATGTCATATTGAAAAAAATCCTGCAGCGTTTTCATTCTAATGAACATAATTTTAAAATTACTAAACACCATTTCAAGTTTACATCTTGAAAAAACAAACGTTTCCCATAAATTTAAAAATTACATTTTGCATGTGATGCATCCTACCCCCTGTCCGTTATGTGACACTGAAGTTACATACAGTATGAATAGAAGCAGAATAACGTTCGTAAGAGGCATTTGTGAAAAGAAAAAAAAAGGTGGTGGTGAAACCAGAAAGAACAACAGACGACACCAGCGCAGTCCAGAGCGCATTACAATAGCGCGCGGGCAACGAAGCGCAAATGAAGAATACACGTGCAGAGCGCTATATCTCTCAGGTTTATGCTTTGTGTATTTAGACCTTAATTATTACTGTTGCTGCACTGTGCTACGCTATGTTCCTGTTGCGACCCGTGCTCACCTATAATTAAGGAGACAATTGAAAATTATTCCAGTACAATTTGCAGATGGCAAATTCCGTTTTTATACGGCAGACTTTACTAATATTAGACAAATATAATACGTTATATGTTTCGTCTTTTAATTTAAATACCAGCAACTGTTTTGATTTTATATTCGTATTAAAATATGAATATAAATCCTAATTGCATTAAAGAAAAAGATTTACCTTTTTTAAGAGACATGAGAGTTTACGCGACACGACATGTCTTTTAATGTGGGACACACTGTTATTATAACATGCGAAAGAAAAGATAATCGTCTGCGTGAACTAAATTAATGTAAATCTCTTGTAAACCGTCACGCCTCTAAACCATAGAGGTACGCCGAGATTACTTTTCAAACCACTCATCTTCTATCCAGGAGATAAAACGTGTTTCACCACCTCTACAGACGATCTCTGTCATAAGAGGCGACTAATAGAATTGCCTTAAAAATATCACGACCAAACCAACACTTCATTTCAGAGTACTTATATAAGAGTAACACTCTTATAAACGTACTGAAATAAAAATAATTAAATGTTTCTATTATTCATCGGTATAGTTTAATTTTGCATTTCAGCCTAGTATTTTATTGGATATCGTAAAGTAAAAAAAAAGTAACAGCCTGTAAGTGCCCACAGCTGGGCAAAGATCTTCTCAAATACGAGTATCAGAGAGGGTTTGGGAGCCGGGAAGGGTCCGCCATGACACTCCAGAGGGGGTTGGCGGGCTTCACATATGCTCGAAATAATATTTTTAGTATTTCTCAGACATGCAGTTTTCCTCACGATGTTTTCCTTCACCGCTGAGCACGTAAATACAGCACTTAAAATTGCTACTAACAATTTTAATGGCGACGGCACCGGGGATCGAACCCAGGTCACTCGTGCTCTATGAAACTAAAGTGAGCGCCGTGACCAGTAGGCTACCACGGCTCCATTGGATATCGTAAACGGCTATAAAACTCGCCCTAATTCGTGCGATCGAAGAGACCTTAATAGGGTCGTAAAATACTATCCAGAAATAATCAAGCCGTCTCAATCCTGAGGTCTGCTGTCGAGTCTATCACATATCACATCAGTGAAGGTTTTAATCATTTATTATAAGTTAAACTATCATCTATTCGAAACGCCCGCGTGGTTACAAATTTTGTCCTGGGAGAATTGATATAGAAAAGTATCTTATTTATCCTCTCGCGGCTGCTGTAAAGCATCAGTAAGGTCGGAAATATAAAAACAAAATTAAACGCGATAAAATTTCATTCATAATCGTTCAGTTCCATTGTTTCCTACTATAGCCCATGGATACCGGCAAACAACTTCAATCGAAGAAGTTTAGAGAATAGTTGCCACCCCTGAAAAACCAGGCGAAACACACCCAGGGTGGTACCTAACCAGACGGCTCCTCCGCAGAGAAGGAGCCTACCTCTTTGAGATATCACCTACATGCAGGATTGAATAATAAGCAAAAAAACTTTTCCATTTGAAAGTTTATGCTTCAATTACCACTTGAGGAATAAAAAGAAACATTTAAAATAATGTTGCATCTAATTCCTTCAATACATACATACATACAAAGAGCTTTACAAATGAGTATAGATAAGTACTCACGCCTGTCACCTACAGGGGTAGGCTGCAATTAAGTGTGTGGTGGCTACGAAAATATGTACTACAAAGGATAATAAGGATTCAGCCTAAATATATTGAGCTGCTATTGACTTTTAAATATCATGTTACTAAAATAAGTTATGGCGCAATAATAAAAATAAAAAATACCAGACCGAAATTAAGCTGACGGGGTGCAGCGTCTGCGTACGAGGTGCCTGGTACTGTGATCGCCAATCCCCCTTGCCGAGCGTGGCGATTGTGGGAAGTGCCTACGTTCTGCAGTGGATTATTCACAGACAGGTAATGTAAGATAATGCATGTACAAGCAAATCCCACAGTTTTACATTTACCCTTTCAGACTGCATGCCTTAGGGAAAATTCAGAAAATGAATTAATAATATTTACTTTTAATATAACCAGTTTCGCTATTTATCCGTACGTTGCCAGTGTAAGTATGGCTTTGCTTCCGATGAATCCTTCGGGTGCAATTCTATGTCGGTCTCAGATGGCAAGTGCAAAATACAGAGTGGATGTAAAGAGCTAGACTGTCGATAATACGGCAAAATGCTCCCTTAGTAGTTGTTTTTTTTTTAACTATCTTCACAGTCACTGGGTGTTAAAAGATGCTAACTGAACTAAATATTTTTCAGTATTATTTGTTTTAATATGGCCAATTTACATACTCATGTCGATATAAACTAAATATTAATATTACTCTATTCTACTCTAATCTAATTAGTAAGTGCATAAACCCTGAAAGGGTGTTACTATTTGATAGTTTTCATTCAAAGTATCTATTCGTTTGAATTAAACGCATTTCAGTAATATTAAACCTTTGTTAAATAAGATTCGTAACATTTAAGCTGAAAGGGTTGAAGCCTCAAGTTTCATGGTTTCAAACAGATGACGAGGAGATATAAAATAATGATAAACCATAAATCGAAGACGGGCAGCAGCGTCTAAAGTGCATGGTTTATGGTGAAATCCTCCCATTGCGAGGCCAACGTCCGCTATTATTAAGTAATATTAAAAATATACAGTAAAATCTATTAAGTAGCTACCTAACTTGCGGGCCTTACTTAACTTGGGGGCCTTCTGCTCGCGTGCCTCTTCCGTCGACGATGTAGGCCAGGTGGCATATCTACCGTGGGGTCTCTAATGTCTAAATTTTGATCCCGATGTAACCAGACACCGTCTTCAGTGATTAAAATGGCGTTAGCAACTTACCTCCACCAGGTAAAACTAAAAAAAATCTAGTCTTTTTAAATCTAATATTTAGCAGTGTAAATAAGAAGAATGTCTCAATTCTCTAACGTTCGTTAGCTCAATGGCAACATCCTTAACGTTACTTAACTTGCGGGACTTCTGCTCGCGGGCCTCTTCCGTCGACGCTGTAGGCCAGGTGGCATATCTACCGTAGGCTCTCTAACGTCTAAATTTTGATTCCGATATAACCAGACACCGTCTTCAGTGATTAAAATGGCGTTAGCATCTTACCTCCACCAGGTAAAACTAAAAAAAATATATATTTAGTAGTGTAAATAAGAAGAATGTCCCAATTCTCTAGCGTTTGTTAGCTCCATGGCAACATAGTTGCAACACGCACTGATTATGTTTTTGGACATTTCAAATATACAGCGTGTTTAATAAGCATGCTTGAACATTGCGAAAGTTATACAAATTTTCCGGTACGAAGTGATTCCAAGAAATCGGGTCAAGCAACCGGGACCGCTTTGTTTAGCTACATTGCAATACCGTATCAGTTATAACGACTCCCTGTTGTCACTGGTACCCTGAAAAGTACAAACCTGATGTTTCTTTTTCTTTTTACGACCGAAAGTGTCGGTGACGATTGCCGCAAGTCGTTTGTGAACTTCCGGGTGGCCTGGTCTCGCGAGTGTAATTCCAGAACCCCGGGTGTTTATACCGGTGATGCTAAATGTTGGAGAACACAGTTCAACTTGCAAAATTAAATTGGACACAGCAACATTGTCTATGGCGTAATACTGTTTTAGTATTCTTAAATAAAAAAAGAACGTATGTCTATTGTCTTTAGACATGCAAAATTTCTTAGAATCCTGTAGAATTTTACAAAAGTACAAATCGGTGAATGTTTCACTGCGAGGCCTGAAGCCTACTCTCATTTTGTTTTTAGACGATTCGGAAGCCGAGATGTGCCAGCCCAGCCTCTGCAGTGCGAGCTGGAAAACTTCTCTTATGTTCTAGAAACATTTCTTTTATTATTTCTTAGGCATGTAGATTACTCTCGTTTTCCTTCATCGCAGAGTACGTGGTATATTCAGCACTTAAAATTTTGCAATTGAGAATCAAACCCGGATCGTTTGTGTGCAATAATAACATAGCAACAAACATATACAATAATAACATAGTACAAAAATAATAGTGAGTGCCATGGCTCCTGATTTTTATATAGTGACGTATCTATTGCTTTGGGAATAGCAGATGCGTTAGATATATTAAAATTATAAATAATTTCGGGTTACTTTTTTTATCCACCCTTCACGTAAAAACGGCAAAATCGATTTAGATGGTGTTTATAGAAAAACGTAGGACACTACGTTAGTCGTTATTTCATCGCAAGAGGTTTTGAAATATTTACATATGTGATAATTACGCCTGTCTTCGGCCAATTAATTATATGAATGAATAATAATCAAAGAATATGACGCCTACATTGCTTAGTTTTTAACCTACTATACTGATGAGCCTGGGTTCAAAAACTAACCGACGCCAATATTTGTGCTAAATAAATATAATATAATTTCTTAATAAATAAGCAGTTTCCTTTGTACAGACCATTTCTTCCTATCATATTTACTTTTTTCGGTTTAACTTGTGTGAACATAAATGAAAAAAAAAATTAATAATTGGTATACATATATGTATTATACCAATTACTATAATCCCATCTCGTGCTGGAGGTGATGAAGTCCCAGGTCCAAGGCTCTGTAAAAGCTTATTTAAACTACGCATGTACGTATGATGTATGCATTGAATGACGAATCATAACGCACCACTTGAATTTGAGGTACATCAACAACAAAAGCTTGGGAACCCGCAGTCTGTCTAAATGTCCGATGGTAGTAAGGGAGTAAGGACAATTGAATCATTTATTTCCTACGCGCTCTTACCGAGCTTGTAAATCACCGGCTAACGAACAATTCAAATATATCAGACCTAAAATACAAAGGCCGTTGACATGAACCAGGTAACTAGCACGGTGCTGGTTTTCGTGGTGCTCCGATCTGTCTGTCAAGTGTGATATCGACAAATAGATATGTTACATTTTAGATGAATATATATCATTTAAATAAGATACTTAAAGCGACAGAAATCCTCGATGATCCTCCCTCCCAAATGTACTTAAAAGCCGGTGACGCACCTGCAGCTCCTCTGGTGTTGCCACATGTTTCATGGTTTCGAACAGATAGCGACAGATATAGAATAATGACAAACCGTAAGTACACAAATCAAAGACGGGCAACAGCGTTTATAATGCATGGTCTCTGGTCACAGCGATCGTTAATAAATAAATAATAAGTAATATTAAAAATATACAGTAAAATATATTAAGTATCAAAAATATCCATCCATCATTACCATATCAGAAAATAGTTTCTTTAAACATTATCATTAGGTACATGTTTCATAATAATTGCAAGGTACAGTCTGATCTATCAAGTGTTGATTATGTTTATTTGGCAATACGATGGAAACAATTTTTTTTTTTACAATTCGCGATAATGTAAAACGCCCATGACATGATCCGATTAGCACCGTTTTTTAAATAATTAAACATGAAAGAAATATCTATTTAATATCTTACTATATATAGTACATTAATTAGCAATAAATAAATCGCATTAATTTTACACAAAGTTAAAATTAAGCTGTGCAATAACCGTTAAAAATATCTTAATTTATATGTTATATAATACACAAGCACATTCGAAATTATATTAAATGTTTTTTTTACAGTCAATTTATTAGTATTTTTTTTAAGTTATTTAAAATTTTACTGAAATGTTTACATATAATATAAAAATGAAGACAGACGAAATGAAGACAGGATAAAAAAAAAAAAATACATAGTTTGTATAGTTTTTCGTGCAAAGTTATGCTTATTATACCAGTTTATTTAAAGAATTAAAACTGACAACATTGTGTTCCACAACAAAAATTTAAAAACAAATTTACATTCAAAAATAATAAAAATTTATATTTACATCAGTATACAGTAATATTTACGTATTTTCTTTCGTATATGCTTATATAAAAGAAATAGTAAACAAAATTCCTTGCGCTGCCGTTCTTACTTGATTATTTCTGCAATGTTGTTTAGAGTAACGAAAATCTACACCTGTCATATTAGACATATTTCTTTAACACCAAAATGTTTCTCAACATATTAACTCCAAGAAAATTAAAAAAAAAATTCAAAAGGCACTGGTATTTAAATATAAATACGTACTATATCTGTTCCGTGTCTTATAGCAATTAGGATGTAGATAATTCAAAGCAGCTGCGCGTTCGCTCACGTGTCTCCCTCAACCCCCTCCGGTTCAGGGAAGTGCATCCCCTCTACTTACGTTGACCACACCCGGTTTTTTGCTGCCCATTTAATACGGATAGGCGCGGTGTCGTTTCGACCGCGTCTGGCTTTCGGATCACGAATGGATTACCCACCCACTAAGCAAAATTAAACGGTGTTTAGTTCGAGAAGGAAATTGGATGGTTATTTTATTTTAATGGAAATGCTCCGGTTGGGACCATTTGCATTTGGATCGTTGGCTATAAAAGTCGTATGTGGAAAACTACCTTCCCATTTTTTTTAATTGCTATTTTTCTTTTTTCTTTTATTAAACCTGTTGCTTTGAATACTACAAAAATAATGGAGAGAGAGATATAAAAGATTTTAAAGAAATCGTTTCGTTATCGTTTCTCTAAGGCATAACTTCTTATTTTGAACTGAAAAAGTAGTTTAATTTACATTTACTTAAGTCGACTCGACATACTTTTCCAAGGGTTTATTTGAAACAATGTGAAATGCGGTGGGCATGTCCCAATCTTAGACAGCAGGCCAGCGGCACAAATCGTACAAAGGTTTGGTAAACGTATTAGTACGACCCTCCACATAGGAAATTAAACTTCGTTCTTTTTTAAAAAGTACTTTCGTCGCCGGCCTGCTAACTGTGTCTTGGTAACTGAACTGTGATAAGTTACATAGACAAATTATCATTTATACTATATACATATATAGCTGGGAAAGGCCCGCCACGCTGCTCCAGTGCGGGTTGGCGGGCTTCACATATCCTTGAAATAATATTTTTTATTATTTCTCAGATATGCAGGTTTCCTCAAGACGTTTCCCTTCACCGCTAAGCACGTGGTAAATACAGGACTTAAAATTGCTACAAACAATTTTAGTGGTGCTGGCACCGGGGATCAAACCCAGATCACTCGCGCTCTATTAAAGTTTAGTGAGCACCCTGACCATTAGGCTACCACGGCTCTCGGCTTGTAAGAATAAACTATTTAAATGTTTTACGTTTTATTTAATGTTTATTATCATACTACAGTGCCTGGAAATATTTTTTGGGGTTAATCGCGCTTAACATATCTTCAGTGAAACTTCGATTGAAAAGTTATTTCAAAGGCTTTAAACTGTCTTAAATAAACTTGGCTTTACCTCCATTAATTTAAGAACAGATTAATTGTATCTTACATTACAACTATAAATAATAAGTAATGATATTATACTATTTTAGATCTCAAAATACTTCAGAAAAATATTTCTAACACAGTATCAACTTCCGATTGATGTGGTACGAACTGGCTTCGTATTGGGTTTGAATCCAAAACCCACTTCGTCATCAACACAGCCATATCATTGCTATTGTTACGAGCTAAGGGTTGCAAGATTAGAGAAAAGGGCTTCTATCTTAAACTTCTTTTATTTCACCACTTACCAAAGGTACAGAGTTTCTTCGCCGAAGAACTATTCCTCGCACATTATCTTCTACGGGTCTTCCTGTGAGTAACCAATCTCAAACCAAAACTGACGTCGCTGGCCAGCGCAGAAAAAAAATTAAGCACTGGTCACCTCGCCTTCGCTACTTGTTTTTTTCTTCCTTTTCCTCTTCTTTTCTTCATTTTTCACTTCCTTTTCTTTCTGATCTTCTTTTTCCACTTACTTCGGAACTCACCACTGAACTTTCCTCCAGCGCTCACGAGTGCTGCTTATGCAGTGCCGAATTTCGATCATCTTTATTTATGAATAGTTCAAAATATTCCGGAAACTAAATTTTTTTTTTTTGAAATATTGGCTTATATTTCTACCAGCTCTTATTTACCGTATATAATAGGTAATTTATAAAAACATTAATTCTCTTGTCTTGAGACTTTATCGAGCATTTTTCACTATGTCATAAATAATCTTCGTATATACCTCAATTGTAATAAAGATATTTCTTTTGTTTCAGGTAAGCATTGTGACCGATAACTTTACCGACTCGCACTTGTCGAGATAAGTATTAAAATTCTTATTGAAATTCAATTTATTCTTCTTATGGTTGTTGTAACTTGATATATATAACTACTTCTGTATTGTCTTCTATATAAATATCTCTATTTGTGTTGTCAAATAAAACTACAATGTTTCCGGGTATATCCTATTCGATTACTTCGGCTTTTGATTTTTAGAAAACTATTAAACTAGTAAACTGATCCTAACAAACTGCTAACCTTAAAATAATACAAAATCTTGTCTTTATAATATGATATTAAATGTGAGTAAAATGTCTCAAATATTATAGGCTTTTGATTCGGTTCCAAGTCTTACAATATTGGGCACGTTTCAGCTGCCCGGGGCACTAGCTATGATCGTGCTTTAATTTTATTAGTAACTGCGTTGTAAAATCTTTTCATTGCTTTTATGTCTTTGTTCAAGATACACTCATTTTCTTTGTGCTTTTCATCTTGGCCGTAGTTTTAAATGACGAATATTATTGATTTGTAAAAGCAATTTTCTTTCAATTACAATGTGAATTTCTATCAATCTAATCTGTAATTGTCTTATCGTTGCTTAATATTACAGCTTTGCGCTCAACCCATTATATATTCATATCCAATACTTGGATGGTTCGAGATTTTTAATTTAAGTCGTTTTGACAGTTTTCACCTGAGCTTATTTAGAACAATGTGAAAGTGAGCTTGTCGGCTTGGTGTATAGACCAAAGGTACAAGTAGTACTTAAGTTCCGATATAACCCATCGGCGTGAGCCTTCCGCTTAGAGGATCGGACTGGAGTCTCCTGATTAGGAAACACATCCCCTGACGAGTGGCTATCGAGGTTAAACAATGTTAAAAATTAAATTACCTATCCCATATAAACTAATATTTGATGCTCTTTGTTATCATTAACATTTACACTACTAAGATTGCTAATAGCATTTACTCACCGAATCCTTGAAAAATTAGCCCTAAATCGCAGTCACAGAATAAAAATCAGAAAAAGTAACCGTTGCTTTACTGACAGAATAAATTCACTTATTAGTTACCTGTTAAAGCCAATTTCATAGAAGCTGCTATTGGGATTTGACATCTAAGTTTATTAAAAAAAAATTACCCATTCTAGAATTCAATTCTAGTATTCATTACATATAAGCGTTTTCTTTTTATTTATTTTAAGGGGGAAAGGTAAAAAAAAACCATTTACCATCAATCATAACCGGTCTCTTCGGCGGAGGAGAATGGCGAATAGAAAGTAAAAATAATTTAACGAGCAATGACGGTGCTGGCGCTGGTACGACCTTCGACGTCTCAACGATCAAATTACTTCTGAAAAACATTGAGGGGGGGGGTAGGCAACAACCTAAGGACCCTTCTTCAGGAGATGCGTGAGTTTACCGTCGATTATTACAGGGACACACGGACGTACACTATCTACGATTAGTCGGTGTGTTGTGCGAGTCAATGTGAACGAGAGGCGTAGCTTCAAATGCATTATTTTCAAGGGTGACGATTCCACTATCGTCGATGATGCAACTTTTAGTGCGCCCTTGGATTGGTGAGGTTTTTCGGGTTTTTTGGTTTTTTCTTCCTTTTTTTCTATACTGAAACAATTTGTGCTATATATTGTATTCAAAGTGATTTATCCTATGTGATAGATTTAACTCGTGAACAACTTTGATACTGACTTGTAAGTTCAAGAAATATACAGACGTATCTTGGTACACTTTCATAACCACAAGAAAACAATATTAACAAATACGCCCGTAATATATACCGCATCGATGTAAGATTTCACCTGCTCTGTTTATAGTACGGAGCCCATTTGCGGGACTGCATTTTGTAAGGCAACATTAGCTGTTAGTAAAGATCGTTAAAACACCGAAGTAGCTTAGTCCATTAGCTAGCAGACTGGTTTGTCGTCCGAAACTTTATGCGTTATGCAGATTTTTTTAATACAGTCATGAAATGGTGTTAAGCATTAACGAAACTAAATTACTTTTGTTTTAGTGACGCTGGTGTCTATCGGGTTATATTTTTTTTTATGGAAAAGGCGGCGAACGAGCAAGTGTTTCTCCCGATGGTAGGTGATTACCGTCACTCACGTCACATCTGCAACATCAGAGGTGCGGCATGTGCGTTGCCGGCCTTCAAGGGTATTTAGGAGATGGAAGGGAGGATGAGAAGGGGGATGGGGAGAGGGAGTGGACCTTCGGATACCTCACTCACCGAACTAAACGCAGAACCATATGATGCCTCTACTTCACACTGGTATTCTGCGAGGCTGTGGTACCAACCCGGTCGAGCCGGCCCTTTCGAGCAGCAGCAGCACTATCTATCATATATCATTTTGTATGTATCCTTTGCTCGTTCAAAGCGGGAATAAAGAAGGATAAGAAAACAAATCAAATTTTTTGTCTTTTACCTCATATACGAAGCACGATTTGTTCGTGTAATTTTTAGGTCTGGTACGTCACCCAGGTGGTCCTGCAAGTTTTAAGGTAGATTATTCGCTACCTTTGACAATCATGTGAGCTTTCTGGAATTTCCCTTTGGTCGTCTCACGTTACAAACATGACTAGAGTAATGAATGTGCTTGATTGTGTGTTATTCTATTATCTTTTTGATAATGATAGTGATTTATTCGGCACGAGACGTATGAGCTCATCTTTCATTCATAGCGTACAAGCTTTTGGCGCCGTCATGGAAATACCTATGTCCGTAGCAGTGGACGGATCGAAGCTGATAGAGACGAAGATGTATTATGAAAAAAAAAGTCATAGACAACGTTCGTGCTTTAAGTGTAAAGTAAGGTAAAGTAGCAGCTTGTAAATGCCCACAGCTGGGAAAAGACTTCTCAAATATCAGAGATGGTTTCGATGCCGGAAACAGCCCTTCCCCCGGCTCCAGGCGGGTTGACGGACTTCACAAGTCGATGAAAAAAAAATTTCCAGGTTTCCTCTCGATAATTTCCTTCACCGCCGAGCACGTAGCAAATACATAAACGATTTTACTAGTGCCGGTACCTAGAATGTCCACTGGACCACTGGGCTGCAACTACACTTTAAGTGTCTAATAATTTTTAACGTTTAATACAGCAAACAATAAGTTTGCTTACAATATTTAAGAGATATTAAAAAAAAAACATCTCGAGTTTCATTTATGTCTTAAAGACTCTCCGAGTTTGAAAGCGAGCTTAAACGTCGTAATACAAAATTTAAGTCGAAGTTTTGACATAAATATGGAAGAGAAGGGTTCAGTGTACACGGCACGAGGAGCCTTGCCAGTATACGCACTTAAACCTGTTTAACATAAATATATAATAAGAAAGGCAGTTAAGGGTGATTCATTGGTCCCATAGTAATTTTTGCTGCTTAATTGAATAAAAAAAAGTTAGCGCGGTCGAGAGTTTCCTGTAGGCTCTTGATAATATGTATAATAGAAAAGATAATGTATTGTTTAGTAATGTTGCGCAGTGAATAGAAGTTGTAGTGCTTTCTCGTAAATTAGTTCATAAATAAAAGTATAAACAAATTCAATTTCGCTGTTATTGGCGTGAAAATTGTTATTTTGATTTAATTTTGCACTAACAACATTTTTAAGCGTGGCAGAGCCAAGCGGCGGCTTTAGCTGCTGCTCGGATGGGCCGGCTCGACCGGATTGATACCACGGCCTCGCAGAATACCGTCGTGAAGTAGAGGCATCTTGTGATTCTGCGTTTCGTTCGGTGAGTGAGGTAACCGGAGGCCCACATCCCCTCCCTATTCCCCTCCTCTTTCAACCCATCTCCCAAATATCCTTAAAGACCGGCAATGCACCTGCAGCATCTATGGTGATGCAGATGTATGTGGGCGACGGTAATCACTTACCATTAGGTGAACCGCTTGCTCGGTTGCCGTCTGTTCCATAAAAAAGAACATCATTTAACGCCCTTCTAGCGGACATTGTTTTTCAGTTTTTTTTTTTAATTTGATCTATATATATAATTTTCTATACAGTAGAGCCAAGCGGCGGCTTTTGCCGCTGCACGAATGGACTGTTTCGACTGGGATAGTACCACGACCTTGCTGAATTCCGACGTGAAGAAGAGGCATTTTGTGCTTCTGCGTTTCGTTCGGTGATACGGGTAACCCTTCTCCAACTCCCCTTCCAATCATCCCTGCTATAACCCAAATATCTTTAAAGGGCGGCAACGCACCTGCAGCTCCTATGGTGTTGCGGATGTACGTGGGTGACGGTAATCACTTGCCATCTGGTGAGCGGTTTGTTCGTTTGCCCCCTTTACCATAAACAACGAAAAAACAGAGAATAACCTTAAATACGTTTCATAATATATGTCTAACAAACACAACGCTCTAATTTCTATTAACAAATAATCAATTCAAAACATCGAGCTTCAGTATTTATAATGCTAATGGAGATGACGGTAATGGAGAAGTGCAAACAATGTTTTATACATTTCCAGTTGATGTTAACGAAACTCTTCGGAAATTAAACAAGGGAGGCTGTACACTTGTTGAAATGTAAGCCTATTTTTCCAAAAAGAAATATAGTTTTGTTTTGGAAATATTCTGGACTATTTGAAAATAAAAAAGAATCGTTAAAGGAAAAAAAATCAGGCATTTCATGTGCCCATACACCGTACACAAAACATCAAAGCGGTCAGCTTTTGTATATATAATATACCATATTTTGTGCTTATCGGATTCATTGAAGCTTTACGCAAGATTCTTGTCAACATCAAAATTTTCTGTCATAATTTTGTAATTTTCCAGTAAGGAGCAGATTTGAAAATTCGTTTCCAAAAAATATTTATGTAAAACAAATTACCATACAAATTACATACTTGGCGCATGCCTCGATGTGACGTTTTAGATTTCAAATTCTCCCATAAAGGAAGACGCATTTATTCCCAAATGCCGACCTTTTAACTTACACTGTATCTCACATATCCGGCTAGAAATACGTGGAACCTTAATTTCAAACTTTAGATCGCGTACAGCTTCACTTGTGCGCGCTGCGTTCATTTTGCTCACCATCTCTTTCACAGAACGGTGATTAAAACTATCTATATATAATAACTTAGACTAGCTTATAGTTATTTAATGACAACTGTTTATTGTTCTCCAATCCTGGTCTGCTCGAGTTTATGCCATTTGTACTTAACTTTGCGGATCACTGTGTTCGTAGACTGTAAGCTCTCGCTGGCGGACTGGTACTTAGCGGTGCTTCGGAGGCATGAATAGTTTAGTATTAGAAATAGGACGCTTGCCTTGCCGTGACAAGCAGGCAGGAAGATTGGTGAGCTTGGGTTTCTGCAAGAATACAAAGAAATTTTGTACATTCATGTCTCTAGAATTGATATTAGGACTTTGTAGAAAAATAGTGTTCGACGATATTGCGGAACGGATTTCCAAAAAATAGTCAGCGATAATCTAAAGTAAAGAAATATATCCAAAACAATGGATGAAATGGTATTTCCATTAATACCGTAAAAATTTGTTACTCGATTCAGCTTGGCGTGAAAATACCTCTACCTTGAACATTATTTTGTGATTGGAAGTTTTTTAATTATATATGGTACTGTAAATACGTTCTAAAAACACTTATTTTACTATACATGTGTACTGTGGACGATACTCTCTACTATCATAATCGACCGCCAATAGATATATCTTAGTACTTTCAATCCACTTATAGGCGGTCGTGGCTAAATTATATTATAATGTATTCTTTATCGGTCTGTGCGTCATTAAACCGCCGACAAAGGCAGGTATGCTATGTTTGGAAGATTTTCCCATCCTCATCAAGCTGGCGCTCATTTCTTTTCTCTCTAAATGGACATAAGCATCGCCCGCTTATGTCCATTCATTTAGTCGGTCGGTATTTATGTATTTGAAAGATATTATATATATATATATAGAAGACAAACATATAGCAATCACAACTAAAATTGGGAAAAGAAATTTTAAAGTGGAATTCATTAAAAATTTATTTTTATGAGTTCTGAGTTTGGGAGTTATAGAGTTAGAGTTATGAGTTGTATATTCTGTCATGTGTCGGATACTAGAAGAGTTTTGTGTTCCCCTTAATCTGATTGCACTATATGAGATAAGATGGTTCGTTCTATTCGGATTAGTATATCTCAAGTACTAATTACTTTTTAGTCGTTTGGCGATCGGCGTAAGACTCTGTCACCCCCTTTATTCTCGTGAGTATCGTAGTATGCTTCGAAAATCGCAATCTACCGAAAACTAACAGACCCAAGGGTCTGCGTAAAAAGTGTGGCGATTGTGACAAATCCTTCTTATGGGAGTGACCTTCGTCCTGTAGTGGACTTTTACATGCTGTTAATGTAAGGTAATTCGTTTCAAATGCTAATGATAATAAAACAAAAGTCTTACGGTTAGATTCAATGAAAATAAGCCGACTTTAAGAAAAACAAAGGAATATAATATATCCCTCGATGTCGGTCGATGATAATGAAAATAATACAGAAATACTTTCCGAGAAAGTCTCTTCCATAGCATTAATAATTCAGAGTATTCGCGGGCCATTTTTGCTTTCTTTTGTTGGGCGAACGGCGGGTTCAAATAAAATTGTGTTTGAAGAAAAACGGCGAAAAATGTCGTTCCACTCAACAGGCGTTCGTGGGAAAATCTCGTCGCATCGGAGGTGGGTTTTTTTGTATGTTTGTGTTACTTTTTTAACTACTTTAACTTGGCTTCCAAAATTGTATTAAAGATTTCAACCAAATTCCCAAGTACACGAATACTTCTTTCTTTGTCTATGAATTTGCAATTTTCCACCATTTTATTGCAAATATTGAATGACTTACATAACATTAGATGGTTTTGGTATATGATTATTGGCAATCAATCAAGATGTGTCTGGCAGTCAAGTGGTACGAGCAGTCGCTTTAGGTTCATATAAAAAAAAAAAAAAACAATGTTTATTAGATGCTACAACACAACAAAGATATAACAGATAATACAATATGTTGGATTGTAGCAACGGAAAGGCATTCGACTCAGCATTATGCTGCAGGAGAGTAGCTACAGCGCTCATGTTCTGCAACTGCCCTAGTTGTATGTTAAATCTCGGGAACTGTTAAACAAACAAAAAAAAAAAGGAAAATAAATAATGCAAACAAAAATTTATGTTAAGGGAACGCAATTTAAAATTAAAATTTTTTAAAAATAATTATCTGCTAAATATTGACCACAGAATAACACCTTAAAATAACTAATTTAAATAATTAATGAATATGCATTTAAATCTTAACACACAACAATGTTATATCTACTCTTACTTCTAATTTTCTTTAAGGACTAAAAGAAATGATTTAATACTTTATTTTAAACAGAGCCAAAGATCTCTAGTTTCATATTTTCATTTTATTAATGGCAAAAACTTAATAAAATAAATTTAGTAAAAAGTTTCATTATCCTCTAAATATAAATATATTCAAAAAGTATATATAACTCGACAAAATTATATTCAGTAATTCTTACGTAATATTTGCATGGATACGTTACATTTCTTTTAGGGGCGATTATTGAGAAAACAACGCAATATATTAAAATGAATTACGCAGTAAGCAAGATTATTTATTGCGCCCCACGGACGGAGGGGATCAGATGCGGTTTTTTGGTGTAACGTATTGAGGCAACGTATTTTTGTATCCACTTTATATCTGCGAAAATCGGAATGTACAGCGTCGCTTTCAGCAATCGCTTTTATGTTAAACATAACTATATCATGTGGTGGCGACTGTATTTTTTTTTTTCACCGACGCCCACGAACATCAACAACACCAGAGGACCTACAGATGCGCTGCCGGCCTTTAAGAAAGGAATAAGCTCTTTTCTTGCTTAGAGCTCCCTAAGTCGTAACTGTTCGGAAATACTGCTGGCGATTCTGTTCCTCAAAGTCAAAGTCGAAGTGCGTAGGAGAAAACTTCGATTGAAACGCACTGTGGTGGAATGCTAAACATCTAGGTGGTATCGATGGAACTTCGAATTCTGTCGCGATGTACGATGGTGAAAGTCAGCAGCTGGGATCAATCCGAACAGTTCCTCAGAACATTCCCGGTGGTAAATTTTGTAAAAAAATGCAAAGAGAAGCAACATCTCTTATGTATGGAATGATCTATTCTTAACTAATCTATATTTTATTTTTATAAAATTTATACAGTTTTTGTGGAATGTGTGTTAATAGCTATAACTAAAACTTGTGGTCTCGGCGTAAGTGTCTGTCAGGCTCTTTTTCCGCGGGCGTGATACGAGCTGTAAAGTAAACTAAAGTAGCAGCCTGTAAGTGCCCACGGCTGGACATAGGCCTCCTTCTCAAATACGAGTATCAGAGAGGGTTTAGGAGCCGGGAAGGGCTCCGCACGCTGCTCCAGTGCGGGTTGGCGGGCTTCACATATCCTCGAAATAATATTGTTAATATTTCTCAGACACGCAGGTTTCCTCACGATGTTTTCCTTCACCGCTGAGCACGTTAATACAGCACTTAAAATTGCTACTAACAACTTTAGTGGCGACGGCACCGGGGCTCGAAACCCAGGTCACTCGCGCTCTGTGAAACTAAAGTGAGCGCCCTGACCACTAGGCTACCACGGCTCGAGCTCGAGACACGAGCTGATTATGAGAATAACCTTGAAAATTGGAAGAGTTATCGACAGATGGCGATGATGGGGAATTACGACTAAGGCGCGGCGTATCTAGTACAGAAATCGCCAATCCTGTTGATGAGCAAAGAGATTATTTCAAATCCTCCGTATAGGAGAGGCCTGTGTTCTGGAGTGGTCTATTTACAGGTTGGAAGGAGACATCTGATATGTCTGTGATCTTATATTAGACATGTCAGACATACAGGGTCAGTCATCATCGTCATCATCATTTCAGCCTATTAGAAGTCCACTGCTGAACATAGGCCTCCCCCAAAGATTGCCACGAAGCACGGTCCTGAGCCACCTGCATACATCGACTTCCCGCAACACTGCGCAGGTCGTCACTCCATCTTGTGATCTGATCTTTACGGCTATGTCGGGTGTATACGTTATCTTTTGTAACTTTTTCAAATTCGTTAAATTGGTCGAATGTAACGTAGTTTTCTGCGAATTATACGACACGAATGAAACCAATGCTGTAGTGGATAATTAGATACTGTTAAGATAAAGTTACCTTACATCAAAACTTTGATTGACATCAGCACCACAGAATATTGATATTCAGCAGTGCAAAGATTAATATTGCAGAATCTCAACTATGATGAAAAAAATAGAAGATAAGACAGCTTTTAATGATTTTTAGTGTTTACGTGAACAATACACATTTGAAATAAAACTATTATTTATTTATTTAGGGCTATGCTCGGTGTTTCTCTGCGTGATAGAGTCTGCAACGATGATATCCGCAGCAGAACTAAGGTAACCGACATAGCCGTAAAGATCAGCAAGCTGAAGTGGCAATGGGCCGGCCACATCGCTCGCAGAACTGACAACCGTTGGGGAAAAAAGGTTCTCGAGTTGCAGCCACGTACAGGGAGACGCAGTGTGGGACGACCCCCCACAAGATGGAGTGACGACCTGCGCAGTGTTGCGGGAAGTCGATGGATGCAGGTGGCTCAGGACCGAGCCTAGTGGCAATCTTTGGGGGAGGCCTATGTTCAGCAGTGGACTTCTGATAGGCTGAAATGATGATGATGATGATGATAGTCCCGATCGGATCAAATTAATAAATAAAAGCTGAAGGAAGCCCGAGTTAACTATGACATCTGGACGTCTAACACCTCAGCCCCCCCGTGACGGCGCCTGCTGTAAAGCACTCAAAATATCGGGAAATTAAAAACAAAATTAAACGCGTGAATTGAATTTCTTCCTCTTTGTTTAGTGCAACGTAAATACATGAGCACACCCGTCACCCACAGGAGCCAGGGTTGAGGTTATGGATTTCTGCGTAAGCCGCAACTCAGACAAACGGCCTTCCGGGAGAAAGAAAGTCAAACGTGAAGCCTTCTCAATATTCGAAGGGAGGTCTTTATCCAGATTTACGGTATACCACTGTAAAAGTGATCTTGCGATTCGTAAATCACAAGATGAAATTAATTACCAATCAAATTTCATCGATTTGTTATTTTATAGCCGTCGATTAACAAAATAATGTTATCGATTTTCTTTAAAGGTTTTTTGTTAACGCTGTCGATTAAAACAATAATGTTATCGATTTTCTTACATGGTTTTTTGTTAAAGCTGTCGATTAAAACAATAATGTTATCGATTTTTTTCAAACGTTTTTTTTTTAACGTTAACATATAAATAAAACCAAAGCGTTGAATCCGCAGATAATAGGAGCGACCGCCGCTATATTCGATAAAAGGGCTGATTCGACTTATTCTAAAACAGCCGTGGGGGTATTGAGTGAATATAAATTGTTAATGAATTCGGGTGCGCGTATCCCTGAGCGTTTCTTTTTCTTACTCCTCGAATGTAGAAAGCGTCGAGTAAACGTTACATACAAATAAGTGTTTAGAATAATTTTGCCGTCACATAAAAATATTTAAAATAACATACCGCGAGTTATTATTCCTTTACGTGGGTTTTAAAGTTATTCTCCTCGAGATTTTGAAAGCTTCTCTCATAGTTATCTCTTATCACACCTACGGAGAAGAAAGCGAATGGCAGGTTTGCCACCTCATGGTCAACGATGGTGAAGAACTGGCAATCAACTCGCTGGCTAATTTGAGACTATACTAACAATCAGCGTGTATTTTTTTAATATATTTATATTAAAAGGTGGCAAACGAACTAGCGGCTCATCTGACGGGAAGTGAACACCCTCACCCGCGTACATCTGCAACACCAGAGAAGCTGCAGATGCATAGTCGGCCTTAAAGGATATTTGTGAGATGGGAGGGATAATGAGGAAAGGAACAGGGCTTCCGGTTACCTCATTCTACGACCGAAACGTAGAAGCACAAGATGCCTCTACTTCACGCAAAAAATTGCATATGTAGATTGTAATTTTAACTAGCTTCTTCATGTTCTCCATCCGCCAAGCCGATACACATTCCTCGAAAGGTTTGCGCTTACTCATCACGCTGGGCAAGTGGGTCGGTGAGGGGAGCGCTGGTTTGCCTGGCATTAGTGATGCTGCTCTACATCACTATCCTGTGGGATTTGGCTTAGATGAATCCGGGTGTATATTCCCCCATCATTCGGTCGCCAGTGCCATGTTAAATTCACAGCTAGTTAGCTTATACTAACAATTTTGTGGATTTAAGTTTGTATCTTAAACTATTTATGGAGAGCAGCATCAATGGAACGAAGCTTTCGCGACTGTGCTTACTAACCTGTCTAACAACTGCCCCGCCAGCCTCCTCCTCTCCCTCCCACCCTTCTCCCCAATACCCTTAAAGGTCGGAAAAGCACCTGCAGCACGTCTGGTGTTCTAGATATACGCTTGCACGTTTGTCGGCTTACCCATAAAAAAAAGGGAACTTTTGTAATGACAATGCTTATGTCTAGTAATGGACAAATATACGTAGGCTGGCTGGCTGACTGATGTATAAAACTAACAAATAAAGTTTGATGTATTGAGCGATTACTCGCAGAGTGAAAATGGACGTGAAAAATAATACGTCTCTTTATACCTCACAGTCAGTTGACATTTCGGAGCATAGTTCCGCGTTAACGCCATTGCAGTTTTAAGCTGAGCAGATTGCGCACAATTGAAACTTTATGGTTCGCATTAACCGTGCGCGATTGTATTTTAAAAATAATTAATTTCGAAATTCATTTTTCGAACGAAACAATTGAATAATTCTGGAGATCCGAAATGAATACGCTGAATTTTTACAATCGTCATTCACTTTAAACCGGACTTATATTAATAATTTTGCGCGCAAAAATATCAGAGCGTGGATTAATTAATTAAATGCAGCATTATTATGAAATGTATTAATTTTTTACTGTATTAAGTTCTTAATATATAAAATAAAATTGGACGACAATTTCGGAACAATACGTGTTGCTTGTATTTTGTTCATAAAACAATTTTAATTAGGAAATATAAAAAGAGACAGATTTGAGCCTGATACATACACGGATTGTACACTTGTACCAGACTACTGTGACAAAATTTAGATCTTCGGACCTGCAGATTACCCTTTTCTTGTAATAATTGCTGTTTCTGAATGGATCGGCAGGGTAGAGCTCGTCTCATTCCTAAGAAATCAATCAAGAGATGAGTGAGTGCCTCTGAATTTGAACTTATATTTCTTTTTTATCAACCTATGTTTAAGTGAAAGTGATCTTGGGGCATAAGTGCTCAGTGAGGTAAATAGAAGCAAATTACCAAGAAATATGTGCCGATTTTTGCTGACGCATTCTTGGATAGATCAATGTTCGGTAGCGGACTTAAATAGATCAATGTTTGACATCAATTATTTAACTTTTCTTGTTAACTGAAGTTTCAATCACACCGATCGCCCATAGGGAGAGATCATCCTGACTTCAATTTGGCTCACTTAACGCATCCAAACAGGCTTCCACAGCCCCGCTTTTCACCTCTCGGGGTGACACAGCCCTACGGGTGTCGAGCCTAGTCACCGTGTGCAAAACCAATTACTATTGACATTTTATTTTCTCTATTAAATATTACGTGATCGTTTGGAATTTCTTTTTTTAAATATTGATTTCTAAGCTTTTTTTAATTATACACCAGTAGACGTAGACGTAAACGCAAACTCTACTAAACTCATTTAAGGTCATGAGTTAAGCTGTACACGAAAACTATGACCGCCTTTACAAAATTAAAACGAGAATGACTAAAACCAGGCCAAAGTTTCGCCCCTCACGTCTCTTAACCACCTATGTACAGATTTTTTTTTTTTATTATATTTGACGTATATTATTCTTATTCTTTAGCAAATGGGGCTTAATTGTAATAAAAAAATGCTTCATTCTTTCGAATTCAGCACTGCTATGTTGCAATAAAAGTATTTTGTAGTTCTGGATACTTGCCCTTTTATACCTGGTAACAAAACTATAGCAAAATTTTTACAGGTTGTTTTGACTTCCCGTTTTTAAGAGAAATAAAATAAAAATTGTGAAAAAAATAGAAAGGAAACCTAAAAAACCATTATCTATTTAAATTTTAACCGTGGTAGAGCCATGCGGCGGCTTTTGCTGCTGCTAGAATGGGCCGGCTCGACCGGGTTGGTACCTCGGCCTCGCAGAATACCGGCGTGAAGTAGAGGCATCTTTTGCTTCTGCGTTTCGTTCGATGAGTGAGGTAACGGGAGGCCCACTCCCTCTCTCCATCCCCCTCCTCGTCCTCCCTCACATCTACCAAATACCCTTAAAGGCCGGCGACGCACCTGCAGCATCGCTGGTGTTGCAGATGTAAGTGGGCGACGGTAATCACTTACCATCAGGTGAACCACTTGCACGCTTGCCGCCGTTCCCATAATACCGTTGTAAGTCAAGTATTTATTTGACTACAAAATTCGGATTTCCTATTGGAAAACAGTAAAAGTTATCAGAAATTACATTCAATATTCATTAAAAATATGGGTACAGATTTTTATCGTGCTGGCAACCGAAACCGTATGTCAATGTCAATATGAAGATATTTGAAATTTGGAATTGAATATTGGAATGTTTACTACTTTTTCACATTTAAACGTACCGCTTACGTTTTCGTTTCATTTTTGTAAAATACAAGCTTGGGAGAATGCAATTGATAAATAGAAATATGTAGAAAATATTTATTTATTGTTTATTGAACCAAATACGAGTATAATATATGATCAAAAGGCGGACATAATGCTAAAAGCATTCTCTGCCTGTCAACCTTTGGGAGTGATAGAACATCAAAGGCGGTTACAGAATACATAAAACAAAATGAAGAATTAATACATAGGATAGTATAATAATACGATCTACAAACAAAATTCTTAAATTAATTATATAAGAATGTAATAAACTACGAATACAATATGTACATACAATATACCTACATAAATATATATATTTATAAGTGACATTAAAATGACAATTCAGTAATTATGAGCAATTTTTGAGAAATGAGCCCTAACGTTATTTTTGAATGTGTGTTTACCGGAGAGATGTCTCAACTCTTCAGGCAGTGCATTTCACAAGCGCGTTGAACAGCAAACGACAAAGAAGTCAAACCAGAACGGTGAAGTGGAATAGACAGAGTCTCCGTAGAACGAAGCAGTCGGCTATGAGTATCACCAGTAAATAGCCGAAAAATAAAAAGTCTAATTACAACAAACTGTCATCTGAATATTTTAATGGTTATTTAAATATACGTAATTTAGAGTGAATTTCTAGTACAACTTTCATATAGAAATGGCCAACGTCCTTTATCATTTATACGTGTTAGTTTGAAACTAGGTTAGCTATATTCAGAAACGGTTGTTTATTATTTTTCTTATATATTTATAATAGAGATATGTTCAAGTGCGTTTTCGATGTAGCATATGTGCTTGTATACAATTACAAATTTCAGAACGATGACTCACTGTGCTTATAACTGTTATATTTCATCTGTTAATAAGCGAAAAGCAATGCGTATTATTATTAATGATCATACATTCATTAATCTCGATAACATGCCGATCAATATATAATATGACAGATTGTTGGTCAAATTTATTCTTATGAATGTTAGGATTACGCAACTAATATTTTGTTTATCGTGGTAAAGATGGGTTTGAGTGATAACGTACCAATTTTTTTAAAATAACATCACCAGCACGCGGTGCACCTTGGAGACAATGCGACGTCGACCAAATCTCACAGACTTACAGACACAGACTTATGATGGGAGGGAGGCGGGGGAGGGGAGGGTCTTAAGAAGATAAAACCTCGTCTCGGGTTACCATCGAAGAAGGGAGAATTTGGATCGAAATATTAGAAACATACATACACACGAGAAAATCTCGTGTAATCTCGAGAGGTCTATGCAGTGGACTATTTATAGGCTATATATTTGGAAGAAATGTAAAATGCCATTGAATGAGATAATTTTTATCTCAATTAATAATTCTTCTGAGACAAAATTTGTTGTAACGAACAACGGCTTACTTATTAATAATAATTTGTAATCATTATTCATATAAAGTGTTCCTATTAGTTAAATATTCCAAAAACCTTCAAATCTGCTTATAAGCCACTTTTCGACAATGTATTTTTGAATTTCATTGCTCAATGAAGCGAAAACCTGTTACGAAAATCGTATTTGTTAAAGATAAATCATTACAGCTTGCTTAAAAAAGTTATAACGATGTTGAAGGTGCTTTTGAAGTTAGTATTATCTCAAAAGCTTGTTAAGTTAAATGATGATCTTAGTTTTATTATTTAACACATAAAGTACAAATTAAGAAACGAAGCGTTAATTAAAACAATGCTCCGTAATTTTGCATTTACGCGATATTTACATATTTCAAATTAAACTATTATTGTAGTTGACTATGACATCTGGACGTCTAACATTTCATTACCCACGTGACCACGGCTTCGGTAGATATTCGGCTAGAAACGTCGGGAATATAATATCCAAAAATTAAATGCTATGGAATCCGATAATTAATAGTTTCATTTCAAACAAAGAATCCGTTATTAGAGTCATGATGGTTCATAAAACAGTTACGGTTTCCAAAATTAAAAAAAAAGAAAATTTTAGATTTTAAATAAAAAATAAGTTTTAATATATATGCCATAAAATGAATAATAGCTTAAATATATGGACGAATTTAATACCTTTTGTTTTTAATAAACTCACTTAAGCCGTCAGTGCTGTTCATAAATTTTTGGATGGTTTACTCATATTCAACACTCCAGGCAGGCTTGGTGAACATTTCTACGTTCACCAGGCCGCTGTCGGTATTACGATCGCAATCATTATTAGTGGGAGGGTGCTGTACCCTCGAACTTATTGTTCTGCTCCCCGTCACTGGCCAGTGATATTTGCTTTTGGCAAATTCGGATGGATTCTTGCCAATGTCGGTTACCTGGGCCTCATTATTAACTAGCGGATTGCACTACGGACACTTCGAAAAAGATCCCCCTTACACCCCTAATAAATATAGTATAAATTAGTTGTCATAGATAAAATAATACATACAATATATACAATGAAAATCTATTCTTTCAAGATCTAAACAAATGGGCGAAACACGAATTTATAATAATTAGAAAATCAAAAATCCCGTGACGTACGCTATAATGGAATCAAATAAATGAATCATAAGCCGGCTAGCGATTGCGGCCGTGATCTCGTTTCTCTAACGTTACACGCTCTGTAACTATTAATAGTTGAATATTTCTCGGAATCTGAACCAGTTCGATACCAGAGGTTGTAAATATTAGAAACAAAGAGTTGGTGATATCGGATCAGCAATTTGAAAACTACAAAACTGTCTGTTTTTATACCAAAACCTTAGTATATGTGGACTGAATTCTCACCATAGCTAGTCATATCTATTTCGTTATATTCTTTTATTCAATTAGGTCACCAAAGATAAGTTACAGATTGTGAAATGAATGTTTTATCTCAATCTCTGTTTATAATTTATTTGTTTATATTTCTATGAATTCAAGAACAACCTGTTTCGATATTTTATTACATCTGTAATATGCATCATCATGATACCTAACATAAATGTTGTATTGTGACCGGCTAGGCTAGATGCCTTTCAAATTAATGAAGCCTCAATTAAAAACATTATTCTGAAGTGTGATTCAAGTTATATAAATACTCAGGAGCTTTTATGTTTTGCTATACACCTGAAACTTAAATAAAGACATAACTCGGTGTACATCGCATAAAATGTGAACTTTTTAACACTATTTACTTGAATCGTTCAGGATTGAGGCAATTTATCCATATATATAATAAAGCATATTGCTCTCATTATTTTACACCGCTGTATGTATAATTGGCGTGCCAATTTGACTCGAATTATAGCGGCTTCATTTGCCGCAATAATTTTGGGTCGAGTAAGCGTTTAAATTAAGCAACTCTTTCACGAAATGTTATTTTTTCGGCCACTTTATTAAATCCGCCGTTGCTTGGTGAAAATCCATTGCGTATATTTTTAATGTCGTGATGTTTGTTTTAGAACAAACATAATTTACTTTTAATTTACTGGTGTAAAATAAAGGAAAAAGGGTGTGTTTATTTTATTTGGCTGCCCACTTGTGTTATGTCCATCAAGAGACATGTATAAACAAAAAAACTTAAAAAAAAACATAAAAGAGCTCACACAACCATATAACAGGAGGTCAGAGTACTCAAAGTTTACCTTAGTCGTTTGAATCCATTTTTCACCAGAGCTTATTTGAAACTACGAGACAGATAGTGAGCCAGTCGTCGTCTCTGCATTCATGCAAGTGACAGTTATAATAATTGACAGACAAGTTATTGGTAAACGAGAGTTAGAAGTTGTAAAATGGTCTAGCGGTGGTCAGACCACAACATTACAAAGTATTCGGTTCTGAGAGCTTCGTTTATTTATTTATTTATTATTATCATTGATAATGTGCTTTTGCCACACTCGTCTATATTATTATCTGAACTGGCGTCGTCTTGTGAAAAGGAGCTTCTCGCTGATCTCCACGAGTTTACAACACTAAGTGCTTGCTTAAAGCATAAGTCCTTTGCAATAATATTTTTTTTTTAATTTATGGATCACTTTATTCTCGTAGAATGCTTCCAGTTAGTGATCTGTGGGACCATACCTTTTTTTTATTGATATTTGACTAACGATATATACTTTTTCCGAACCGTAATCATGAAGATTAGTGACGAGAAGCAATATCTATAGAGCGATGGTATCGGTATAGCGCTGACCAAACTGCCTGCCCAGTGTTGTTAATATTGGTCATTATTCTATATGCGCACGCCAGCTTTTGTTGGCTATTTTAATATATCTCTGCCAATCTGTTGACTTAAAGAGACTGATAAAGAAAGAATTATCTTTTTATGCCGTTATAAGACGAAATCCACTAAGAACGCTCGCTATTCTAAAGAATGCTTGAACTGCTTTTACACAATCATTATGAAATATGTACTATTCACGTATTTAGATAGCTATATTATATACAATGTAATTAACTATTATACGGCTTACTACCATATATTTTGTAGATGCTATCAATAATGCCCTCGAGACTATAACAATGAAAAAATAGTCAATCATAATGAGGTCCCAGTTCAGATAATAAATTATCTGAAAATAACAGGAGCTTTTGTTAACTCGTTTAAATTAAAGCACAGAAACAAAGGCGTTTCTTCATTAACACTACTAAAATGTTAATCTATTTGAATTGACTTAATATCAAGTACTATGTCAAACAGTACCAATGTACAGTAGTACATATGTGTCTAAGATGCGATGAGACCTTTGCCTTGCGAACGTGGTGATTAAGACAAATGCTATTTGTGGGAGAGGCTTATCTCTTATGCTTACCGATCTGTACATACTTCGGCAGTGGACTGTGTAAGAGATAACGTGTATATCTACGTTAAACACAGAAGTTTATATTCAATTGTGGGATTGTGTGTTGAATTTGCCATGAGCTCGGCCGCAAAGGAAAACTTTGGGGGAAAATTTTCATGTACGAGAATGTATTAAAAAAATTCGAAGACATGTGTCGAGTCTACCTACCCAGACAGTGGTAGTGTTGCGGACCTTTTGCCGCTCCAACACTCTCTTAACAATCAGAGGAGTATTTTGCCCAGCAGAAGGGCATCTAATGGTGACTGCATTACTTTACTCAAAGAACAGGCGAATACCAACCGGTCTGTCAAGCGCGGAGCTCCTCAAAGCCGGCCCTTTATGTAACCACGAAGAGCGAACTCGGTGTGCTGAGATGTTTCCGTGTATACCAAAATCGCCGGACACTTCAACAGGAAGTACGCGTTTCTACGTCATCTGTACAAGCTCTATACAAAAGTCCGTTTATAGACTGTAGCAAATAGATGTTAGAACGATCAGCATGCTGAAGTGGCAAAGGCCCGGCCTCACAGCTCGAAGAACTGACAACCGTTGGTTAAACCGTGGCAGCCACGTACAGGCAAACGCAGCGTGGGATGACCCTCCACAAGATTGAGCGACGACCTGGGCAGTGTTGCGGAAAATCGATGGATGTAGGTGACAGGACTGTGTCACCTACAGTTTTACAATCATTGGGGGAGGCCTATGTTCAGCAGTGGTCTTGTGACTGAAGTGATAAAACAGATGTTTGTTAAGCGACACATGTGCTGTTATAGCGCTGGTTTCTATCTAAATTTGGGATTTTTTTAGACGTAGAAGCATTTTAGTTATCAACTTGCAAGAGTTGTGCATGTTGGTTTGCAGTACGATTTTGTGTCACAGTACAGAAAAGCCCTAAGGGTACGAGATTAAGGGTTCCGGTACAATGGGATACTGAATGGAACTACCTCGCCCAAGTTCATTCGCTGCATTATTATTTCCAGATCCGCACGGACCTGTGAACCATTATTCATTAGTGGGTTATACTATTGAATTCATTTTACTGTTAAAATTGATTAAATGAGGTACAACGCCGGTTACAACGTCATCAATGTACAAGTCTGAAGATAAAACTTGACTAGTCAGCGGAAAATTTCGACCTTCGTCAGAAATTAGGTGTACGATGGTTCTCGCATGTCGCGAGAAAAATAGCGGAAGATACGCCGTAAGTGACAGTGTTGAGCCGATATTTCTGTATAACCTATATGTTCCAAAATATGCACTGGTGGTCGCGATCAGCGTATTCGCCATTAAACACTCAGGTCATGGCATTCCTTTTAAGATCTAGTAGCACTGAGTCTGTTGAAATGTTTAAACAAATCGTATGATACAACTAATCTATCCAGCTAAGACTAAGTGTAAGTACGCCCTTGAAGGTGTATTGACATAAACAAAGTTTTAGTTATCATTAATTGTGAATGAAATCCTATATTAACACACAATTTTTTAATTCTGAGATAACAATCCTTTGTTATTATCAAATTACTAATGTAAACTTTTCAAATAACTTAACAGAACACGGGGTACATTTATTTAAATCTCAAGCATAATCCCAAAACACTGTTATATACACAAGTCGCGCATAATGCCTACACTGAACTTTATCTACGAAATTCGTATGAACAAACTAACTGGCATTCAAAGCCCCGGCGATCCGGCCGATAAGTTTATCGTGTATCAAATCCAACCGGCGGCGAGTAAATCACAATTACACGCCATTCGAAAATTTTCGACCGCAACTGAACATTATTCGGTTGCAAGGTATTGCGGTTCCATGTGCATATAGAGATTGTCTAGATGTGACACTTTGTTAAAATTTAATGTACGAATAGTATAAATCACTTAATATTTTTTTTTGGATATAGTAAGAATTAAAAGTATATCTATGAAGCAGTCACTAAATCTATTGAATGTTATTATATACGTATTAACAGTAACATTACACTTAATTTAAAAAAAAAAATTGAGTTCAAAGAAGTCGTTTACAAACAAACAAGCAAACATACAAGTGAAACAAAAAAAAAGTATGTCGTTCAAAAGAACGTGTC
This sequence comes from Bhutanitis thaidina, assembly GCA_029286595.1. Classification (NCBI taxonomy): domain Eukaryota; kingdom Metazoa; phylum Arthropoda; class Insecta; order Lepidoptera; family Papilionidae; genus Bhutanitis; species Bhutanitis thaidina. Next base: position 1,938,608 of record JAGSMS010000022.1, read on the forward strand.
GTGATTAACAATCTGAAACAGGCAAGAGTAGTGCAAGGGGTTCACCCACAAGATGGAGTGGCGACTTGCACAGTATCTCAGGAAGACGACGGATGTAGGTAGGTGGCTTTATTCCGCAGTGAACTTCAGATAGACTGTAATGATGATAAAAGCTCACAGGAACTTAACGGTCGTTCTATAATGGAGTGATCATGGGACTAAACACTTATTGTTCCCCTACTCACAGTTGTCGTGGCTCATTATTAATAGTTAAAGTAATCTAAAATTCCATTATTCATTACGTGATGCAACAAAATAAATTCTGTTGTTATGTTGTGTAATAAGAGTTTCGTGTTAAGAGATAAGAGGTTTGAAATCTAAAATTCTTAACAATAATTGAAATTTGGCAATAAATTCAAATTTTATATATAATGTTGCCATTTCTTTGTTAAGGATAATGTCTACAATCTTTTTTTTATAATCTATCTGCAATAATTAAAACAAGTTGCACAGAATTTTCGCGCTGTTTCTGCTCTGTAGTATATATCTTTATCGTCATATGTATAAATGAATTTTCTTGTTCATTTCCTGTTTTTAATTTTTCAAATACTACACCTAATTTTTCTGTACCACACACCGTGTCTCTTCTATATATTTTGACTCCGTGTAACGTACGTCGTTGTCTTCATCGCTATCGGTGCATTAGCTAATACGATCGCATTCCTCATAACGTAATTTGATCCGATCAACGCCCGCACGCGAATCTCGATGTCTGTGTTCAAATTTCATTCGAATGAATGCATCATGACTGTAAATCAAATTTGTATTGTATATTTCTGAAACAATTTACGGGCGAAAACAAACTAATTGTCAGGGCTCACCTTTTGAGCGTGTGACCACTTGTCCTAGGTTGTGTTTTAATATGCCATTCAATAGAGCAGTGGTTGCCTAGTTGTCAGGGCGCTCACTTTAGTTTCATAGAGCGCGAGTTTTTAATAGCAATAAAAACAAAAAATAAAGTACGCAATATTTGGGGACGCTTTTTTAAGTTTCTTTATTTTGAATTTCTTTTGATATTTAGGTAGAAACAAGCTCTTCATGTTTTCTCTGGTTTTTGATAATTTTAGCTATTACATCATTAATACATGCATTAGTTATGTTGGTTGGTAAATATAAACGTTGATAAGCTAAAATCCTCAAGTAACATTAATTTTTTATTAGTTTCCTGAAGCACTATCGCTACGTACGGAAGTATTAAAGTAATGAATAACCTTTGATAATTTCAAAGGTCATCGTACATAATTACATATTACAATTTTGTTTCTACTTTTGAAGTGTAGTTTTACAATATTTCATTTTAGCCGTCGTTGCAGCCAGTGATATAAATGAGTTATAGTGAGCATTTTTGTAGCTATTCAAGTGTAGCCTGTCATGTACAGCGGGCATTGTGGCATATGGGCCGAGGGTCTGATACAGTCACAGATTATTCACGCATCCATTAAGCATTCCTCTTTAATTTTACTGTTCACTGATGAAATTAAAATTTATTTCATATTAGAACTGAAAAAAGTCATAGACAGAGGTTAACCTTTGTAATTATATAATCGCTCCGTAAACCATTCTTTTTACCTTTTTGAAAATGTTAGAGTTGATTATGTAAGAAAGTACAGAGGTATTTTCTTTTCACAAATAATTCCTACACCTAATGTGTTTGGTTAAAATTGCTTATCTCTTAGAGAAAAAGTGAAGGAAATGCCAATGATTTCAATTGTGTTACAGAGAAGGGTGTCGTTCGGTTGAACAGTCAGAGTACCTAATTTTGAATGAAAATTCTATAGGTTTATATAATGTCTTTAGTCCATCGCTGAGGCCTGAGAAGGGCTTTACTAATTTCTGGAACGTAGCCTGTCCACCACACAGCTCTTGTGGGTACGCTGGCAGACTTCACGTACCCTCAGAACGATTTTTCATTACTTCCTTGCCAGAAGCTACGTTACTAAGGGAAGGGCACACACTTTTAAATATCTCGAGTTTGATTCCTGGTGCCAAGATTACTACAACCGTTGGTTGCATTTTACCACCAGCACGCTTTATCTAATACAGCCTGTGAAAAGTCCACTGTAGGACAATAGACTCTCACATAAAGAGGGGGTAAGCCATAATCGCAGTACCAGACACCTCGCACCGTAGATGCTGCTACCCAGCGTCGGTCTGCTCATATTTCGAGATGTCCGATCGCGGCATCAGTCAGAAGCGATGCCGATTTTCAAAGCATTTCCTTCACGCGCAGGCAGAGAAGTATTTGCAGATTCTTACGGCCATGAGGAAGAATACACAACCACCGCAAACACAATATTATAACTATAAATTCATTGCACGGCGTAAACAAACAAGAAAAGCCACGTGTACGAAGCCATTACATCCATGAATATGAAACACAAATACATATATTATTTATTTATTTATTTACTCTTTATTGCCTTAAGCTTAAGGTTACAAGGGGCGGACTTAATGCCAAGTGGCATTCTCTACCAGTCAAGCCTTGTTATGGTGAAAGGTAGTTGGCAGGTACAAAACAAAGAATAAAAAATAAAATAAAATAAAAAACTCCAATAAAAATAAGTTGATAAGTACATAAAAATAAAATATGTAATTAAATAAATATTTATAACATAAAATACACAAATACGTATACTAGTATATAAAAGGATACATAAATAAATATATAATATAAATCAAAATAATAGCCGAATATTGTCAATGATCTATTATTCTATTAGGTAATTACGAACTAGACTCTTAAAAGATTTCTTGCTAGGAGCTGCTTTTATGTTATCGGTTCCAGAGGAGTGTAGCTTGAACAGTAAAAGAAGAGCTACAGTATCCTGTATTATGTTGTGGAACGCGAATCATAAGTTGGTTTATGGAACGAGGCTCTCTGTCATGAGCAGATATTATACTAACAAACGGCATGACGACAGAACGCTATTAACTAATTGATGATCGAGCATACTTTTAATTTGGAAATGTTATTTTCGTTGAGTCGATCGGCCGTAAGTGAAAATATAATTTTTTTTTAAATATATATGCAGATTGTTAATCATATTGGTCGTATAAGCATCAGATGAGATTGCAACTCAGCGTCCAAGTAGCAATGAGTCAATTGTTCAACTTTTACTTTGGTATAGCGAGCAAGCGGCTAGCTGATGGTAAGTGATTACTGTCACCTACTTACATCAGAGGAGCTGCGGGTGCATTTCTGGCCTTTAAATATATTTAGGAGACGGGAGGGGGGAAGAGGAGGGGTATGGGGAGGGCCTCCGATTACCCCGCTTAAGGAACGAAACGCAGAAGCACAAGACGCCTCTATTCTGCGAGGCCGTGATACTACCGCGGTCGTGCCGGCCCATTCAAGCAGCAGCATGAGCCAAGCTCTACCAGGTACTAACAATATCTATCTATCCATTTCTTAGCCTCGAAAGTTAACTAGAACTAATAAAAAAACAGTAATTTTCGTTACACATATATCTATTGAATTTTGGCATGCATACGAACAGCGGAGAGCCGTGCTGACTTCTGAGTCACGAAGTCGTTTATTCTGGCGTATGCATTCATTATATAGAGTATGTAAAAGTTGCTGTCTTTTGTATTCAGATTACTATTGATAAACGTATGTATTATACCGTTTTTTTTTTAAATCAAAAATGTTAAACCACTATCGAATCTCATAGTAACTCGTGGAAGCTTTGTACAGATGACGTTAAGTTACACATATAAACACCCATCCCCGGAACTATTACTCGTATTTGTTAATAGTCATATGCAAATTATTATTGTATTCATGTCAAGTGTTACAAAAGATGTTCTTTGATGCTATTCTTATAACTTAACCTTTATTCCAATATATTGTTATATAATATATAATATTGTTGGATGTTCTTTATTTCGATATGCATAATGTTATTAACATTATGCATATCGAAATAAAGAAAAAAAATTATTATTTGAAGAATGTTGTTATTGCCATATAGTAGAGGTTACAAATTAATATCAAAATCTACCCGCCTTCAATTCGTTTTTTTCTTCTTTAATATCCTTTAAGATAGTATACCTCTTTCACAGGTAGGATTTGACGTAATCTACACTTAGAGATAGGTTTTACAGACAGTCGTATCTTAGGTCGCTTCCGCGGCAGTCTTGCGATTCTCAAAGCTACACAGCCTCCAACTCGATGTACCAGCAGCGACGACTTACATTTTCTCACGCAGTACTAGCGCCACGACAATTTACGGCTTTAGGTGGAGCCGTGATAGCCTAATGGTCAGGATGCTCACTTTATTTTCTAGAGCGTGAGTGACCTGGGTTCGATCCCCGGTGCCGGCACCACTAAAATTGTTAATATCAATTTGAGGTGCTGTATTTACCACGTGCTCAGCGGTGAAGGAAAACATCGTGAGGAAACCTGCATGTCTGAGAAAAAATAAAAAAAAAATATTTCGATGGTATGTGAAGCCCGCCAACCGGAGCAGCGTGGCGGGCTCTTCCCGGCTCCTAATCCCTCTCTCATACTTGTATTTGAGAAAGAGGCCATTGCCCAGCAGTGGGCACTTATAGGCTGCTACTTTTTACTCAAGGTCGACAACTCGTATATGAAAAACAGGTTTGGCTAAACACAAACAGCCTCTCCTTCGACGATCGCCTCGACTCTACTTGAAAACCAGCGCTGTAGTCTCAACTGCAGCATTAAGCTGAGTGTGGTCTGTTCGCCCCGTGCGCCGCGCAAGGCGTCTAGAGGAGGCAACGTTAAACATTGTTTGTGTAAATAACTGTTTTATTAAATGTGTTGCAATGTTTGTTTGCTATTGAGTGGCGTATTTGTGCAATAAATGTTTCTTTCTTTCTTTCTTACTTATCAAAACCTCACAGTCGAGCGAATCTAAAAATTGTTATTTAAGAGAATAACACTTCTGATGCTGTATTACAGGGGGGTCATCACACGCCACTCAAGGTATCTAAACATTGTATATCATGATGCCCAAATGAACAAATTAAGATTTAGTAAGCGCATCATTGCATCACTGTAGAGTCGTAGACATACGACGTAGCGACACGATGCAAATACGTGAGCATGTTACGTGTAACATTCCCGTCGCCATGTTTCCCTCATAAATAGATTACCCAGTTGTCAGCGCGCTTGTGAGCCGAGGCGAATCTATTAAGCGCGTTATTTCCGTTGGCACAGACCAGAGCGGTGATAGAAGATCTGGAAGCGGCATTTTAAAGGAAAAAGCATTTATTGTAAAATTAGAAAGCATATAAGTCTTTTGAAGACTGACTTGTGCTCTTGTGTCTGGAAATGCAAAATTCTAATCGTATGCAACAACGATATATAATGCAACCTCGTTATTATAATTCATCATGTAAAAGATATAGACAATAGTATTGTAGTAGTTTAGTTTGAAGCTCAATGTACAGAACTAACTATCTTAGTTTATCTAAAATGTATTGTTTTTTTTTGTCATTATTATATATTACCACGACCAAGATATATAATTACAATTAAATTTTTGTAGATAAAGAAAAAAAATGTTAATACTTTTAGTATTTCCGTAGATTTAAATAGTTTTCGCGTCTGGAAGCTTTTCTGCTAGAAAACAGCAATATGAATGATATGCATTATTTTAACAGTTAGAATTAAAGTTTAATTTATAAGAATAAATAGTTATTATGAAACGATCCGGAAAATTCATCGCGACAGAATTCGAAGTTCCATCGACACCACCTAGATGGTTGGCATTCCACCACAGTGCGTTTTAATCGAAGTTTTCTGCCACCCACTTCGACTTTGTGGAATCAGCTGTCGCCAGCAGTATTTGCGAACAGTTACGACTTAGGGACCTTCACGAACAGAGCCTATTCCTTCCTTAAAGGCCGGCAGCGCATCTGTAGCTCCTCTGGTGTTGTGGACGTTCGTGGGCATCGGTGATCACTTACCATCAGGTGAGCCGCACGCTCGTTTGCCCCCTTCTTCTATAAAAAAAAAAATTCTCTTAAATATTAATGTGTTACATTATAATTATACTTCAGTAATGCCACATCTAGTATTACCAATATCGATATCCATGACTTTTCGCCTACAATTCGGACGCAAAGCTTCCAAAGCAATCGATTTCCGGCCTATTCGACTTTAAACGGGGAATCAAACCCGATATCCGAACGGATTTAGTTGCGGACTCGATAGTTGGTAATGAATAGAGTGGAGTGCCTCTCTTCTTTTCATTGAGCTGAGGTTTATCCATTTTGCTATATTAATCAATTTACCGACGAATCTTGTTGAAACTTTTTTATTAAAGTTGTTTGTTGGTTTTCGTTTTTTTTTTCACTGCATTAAAACACGACGCTAGTACATTTCGTTCTTACTGTATAGTATTTGAATTGAAATATTACGCTTTGGTTCATTTTAGTGTGCTAATTACTAAAAATATGACATTCTTTAAATTAAATTACAGCATATTTCATGATTATGACAGTCAGTGTCATTCAATAGTTGAAGTTTGTCCATCGTCGACCTACGTCACAACAAGTAATTCAGTAATATTAATAAATGTTATTTTATTACTCATCAGCCTCCCTTCCTCTTCTCAAGAGAACAGCGCTGGCTACCGACAGATGGCAGCCAATCAGTTTGCCAAGAGTGGTGATTGCTCCTCCTCCATCCTCCTTAAAAAATCCTCCTTATGGGTGAGGCCTACTACCTATAGAGTAATTGCAAGCTGGGAAGCTAAGGTAAATAATCAGCAATGTAAAACTGATATATGTTTAAAATTGTAACGGCGATAAAATCTGCCTGTCTTCTCATGTTCATCTCAAGGTAAAAAGACTGAAAAAATAAACGGCAATCTCCGGGAGCAATATCCGGTGATGAAGCTCGCCACCGTCAAGATTCCGGAGTGGCGAAACCCGTTTGGTTATACCAAGTTGCACAATATGCAGATATGTCTCTGCCTACCCCTATAGGTTATGTATGAATAAACAAACGAAAAATTCGAGTAATATTCGATGAACATATTATATAAGTTAGTAGGAATATCGAGAGTGACGAGAATTTGTATGTAACTTAATATGAAAGAGCTCTCTTAACTTAACTTGTTTAATTTTATGGTAAGTGATCGTATCCAAATCGATCCCAGATACATATGCCATCGAGAAATAAGTGATTTGTGGTCACAGTACAAGATGTCTTGCATCTCGGTTAATGCTGCTTATCATTCAAGTATGATAGACATTTCGCCAAAAGGTTAACTCTTCGATTTGAAACCAGGACAAATACCCTAAGTAGACTCATGCATCACCAACGGAATGAGCCGGAGATTTCTTATTTTTTCTAAATCCACAAACATATCGTAATACGTTGATAGGTAATATCAATTATAGTATGAAATAGTCCCTCGTATGGAGTGACGACCTGCGCAGTGTTGCGGGAAGTCGATGGATGCAGGTGGCTCAGGACCGAGCTTCGTGGCAATCTTTGGGGGAGGCCTATGTTCAGCAGTGGACTCCTGATAGGCTGAAATGATGATGATGATGAGTTCCTCGTATGTTCCAAAAGCTATAAGTAAGCTGTAATTAGTGCAACTGAAATTTTCATTGCAGTGCTGACGCAATCTTGCAGTTCGAAAACCTATTTGAGTCTACTGCGACTAAATACTACATTTTCTATCGATGTTCATTGGAGAGCCGTGGGTAACTAGTTCGTCGAAATTACTGCCTAGGTGCAGACCGATTTCAATTTACTTGCTCGACTGGAAAGAGCCTGAATTTCGCTTGGTGTAAAGTTACTTTAGCAATTCTATTTTCATCCTCGGAACGCCTATATATTGATTAAATGCGAGTGAAATATGTATTCGTTGAATTTATGTTCTGTACGTTCTTTGTGAATACTGTCCATACGAATTATTTTAAATGTGTAAGTAACTCTTGTCTGTCTGTACGTTACGTATTCATGGCTATTTTGATAAAATGTTATACTTTGTAAACCGGGAAACCCACGGGAAAATTTCCGACGCTGATGTAAGCACGAATGGAAGATAGTTTTTTTTTATATTTTAATTAAAAATGAAGCAAAGCTTTCATATTTAAAAAAAAAACAATTTCTTCACTGAGAAAAAAATCTTGTGACGTAGTTTGCTAGATTATCAAAACTTTACAAAACTGACTCGTGTAGATGTGTTTAGGGAAAATACATAGTTTTTTTTTTATTATTTCCTACTCTGAAGTTGTATAGAATGCGAAGTTCTTGCGTTCACTAGCGTTATATTTGAAATTATAAAAATATGAAATAAACAATGTAACAAATTCGAAACACCTCTCAAGCTCGAAAAGGGGTTATGAATCCGGGAATAATCCAAGAAATAAAAAAAAATATGCTCTAAGACATGTAGTATATTTACACAACGTATTTGTCGTTGGTTCATAGCTATGCTAGGATCCGATAGGTGGCGCTGTAGTCAAGCATTTAACAAACTCTATATCCGTAGACCAAACTGACTCATATTCTCAATACAGATTGGTTTAGTGCCAGAAAGGAAGATCGCATAATCTGAAAAGGACGGAACAACACATGTAAAGCCAGCAAGCATTTATATATAATTGGAAACATATCTATATTATAGTAAAAGTTTTATTATAGATAGTAAAATTGTATTAGATTCTGATGCATGCGCTGCAGAGATAAGTAAACGAGCGTTCCCCGAAGCTATAAATGTAACCAATTGGACACATAAAACTTTATAGATCAGCGTAGTTTAATCAGGGGAGTAATCATAGGTAGACAGTAAACAGAAACGGTATCGATGGCAGACAGCTTCGTGCCGTCCATGGACATAAAATTTAAACGCATATCGTTTTTGTTTGACCCTTTCCTATTGAACAATAAGGAAAAAAACATTAAACATAAACCATATCAGAAACAAGTGAAATTAAAACAAAATTTTACCGACGTGTATTTTCACACTCTTAGGGACGGAATATTTTCTTTTAATTGAAATGGTAACAAAAACCCACGAGGCATACCGTATTCATTAAAAAAAATAACCATCCAAATCGGTTCACAATCGTCGTAGATATCGCGTAAAAAAATACAGTCGAATTAAATTCTTTTTTCGAATTCGGTCGAAAACGTATACCCGTAGGGTAGACAGAGATTACGAATTTCTATTTAAAACTTCTCTGATTAGTCAAACAGGCTTCTTCAATCCTATTTCCGCGACTTGGGGGGATAAAACATGACGGCAGGTGAGCAGCGTCGCCGGGTTTGCTATTGGAGATTGCAATATCTTCATGGATTTACCCTTAGTCCTCTTTTACGATAGTCTCGAGATGGAAGGGGGTAAGAGTTACGTTTCTAGCGAATGTCCCGTAACTTACCCTTAAAATTACCTTAACAGCCCCTGTAGTCCACTGCAGAACTTAGGTCCTTCTCTAAGGACGATTTTCCATACTCATCCCCCTGGGCAAGCACCGAAGTACCAGACACCTCGCACCTTGGACTCTGCTACTCGTCATAGGTCTGCTTATTTTTGGTAGGACGGTTATCCCGCCACCTGACGGTAGCCATTTTGCGTCTTCTAAGGCATTTCTATTAGTCGCCTCTTACTACATGCACGGGAAGAAAGGGGATGAAAGAATGTTAAGTCGATATCACCCGGCTAAACGGTAGAAATTTACATTTAATGATAATGAATTAAAATAACTGATTGAATTCATATATCATAGATATATGGATCTTATGTTATTTAATTGTCATTTTGCAGATTCGTTTTGAGGGGTTTGGTTTTTAAGCGAATTTTTAGTGGTTATTTACTTAGTAGAGGATACGAACAAGACCATATTCGGCAATAATTATTGCGTAGTTTGACAATTTGCGTATGAATTCGGTGATAATTGTCGTGGTCGTGATTAACGAAAGGCAAATCAGCAATATCTATTAAAAATCGTCTCTGAATTATCCAAAAAAAAAAAAAAACCAAAAACACTGAACTTAATCTAGAGATCACGAGATAGCCATAGCTTTGAGAACTGAACGAAATGCTCAGATTGAGACGTCAGCTATAAAGACGGATCAATTCGTCTCCGGCGCTCATTGCCACGCCCAGTTGGTATTGATTCGAGTTTTTGCTTCCTAGCGTCTTTATTAGTTTCGTGTGAAATCAACTTTTCTAAGACCCATTCGCAAATATCGAGGTGATTTAGTGTGAAGTTTATTAAGGGATTACGACTTACATACGAGATTAATTCATGATTAAATGCAAGAAGAATAGTTGAGTATGAATTAGGTATCACAGTTTTGAGATAAGAGTTTACTTTAGGTATATATTAATGACGACTTTGTGATAGTGCATGAGAATCATGGGTGACCGGCGTAAGTGCTGTATAAAAATACGACTAGATAGGAATGACACTTAGATCATCTAAAAGGTACTGTGTCATAGATGTGTAATTAAGAAGAAAAGCTTGTGTAAGTTGCCGTTAAGGTAGGTAAAACCAAAGTGAACAAACACATGTATTTTCCATACAGAACTTCCCTTTCCCACTCTTTCCTCATAGCGTTCAGGTAATAATGGTCGAATTCCGACCACAAGCGATACCAGTATGTACAAATAGTTAGTTATAGCTTTTACAGATAATGGAATTTTCTGTTACACAATATCGTTTTTGTTTTAGAGAAGAAATGTGTTCTTTTTTTTTTTTTTTATAGAAGAAGGGGGCAAACGAGCCTGCGGCTCACCTGATGGTAAGTGATCACCGACGCCCACGAACATCCACAACACCAGAGGAGCTACAGATGCGCTGCCGGCCTTTAAGGAAGGAATAAGCTCTTTTCTTGAAGGTCCCTAAGTCGTAAATATTCGGAAATACTGCTGGCGACAGCTGATTCCACAAAGTCGAAGTGCGTGGCAGAAAACTTCGATTAAAACGCACTGTGGTGGAATGCCAACCATCTAGGTGGTATCGATGGAACTTCGAATTCAGTCGCGATGTACGATGGTGAAACTCAGCAGCTGGGATCAATCCGAACAGTTCCTCAGAACATTCCCGAGGAAAATTTTGTAAAAATGCAAAGAGAAGCAACATCTCTTCGCAAGGCCAAAGGATCAAGCCGATCAGAGAGAGCTTGGTCGCCGACAATTCGAGCCGCTCGACGTTGGATGCGGTCAAATGGAAGGAGTTGGTACTGGGGTGCCCCTGCCCAGAGATGAGAACAGTATTCCATGTGGGGCCGAACTTGCGCCTTATAAAGTTGCAAACGGTGGACCGGCATGAAATACTGTCCCGCTCTACAGAGCACACCAAGCTTTTGGAGGCCAATTTGGCCTTTCCTCCAAGTGACCACGGAACTGAACGTCGCTCGATATGTCAACGCCAAGGATTCTGATACTGGCTGAGGCAATAAGGGAATGTTCTCAAAAGAGGAGAAACGACAAAGGGATTCTTTTAGCGGTGAACGCGCAAACCTGTGTCTTTTGGGGTTGAATAGGACCAAATTACGTCGACCCCAATCCGAGACTTTGAATAACAAGGTCGCGACTTCAGACACAAGTTTGTTCCGGCACTCGTCGACGTGTTCCCGAGAAATATTCGCACGGCCTGTATATAGGGCATCACCCGTGCTGTCGTCTGCATAGCAATGAATGCTACTGATTTGTAGCATGTCGTTGATATGCAGAAGGAACAGAGTGGGAGATAGCACACAGCCTTGTGGAACACCAGCATTCACGGGTTTGGGGTCCGAGCATGCACCGTCGACAACAACCTTGATGCTCCGATCCGTGAGGAAGCTGGTGACCCAGTTGCACAATCTCTCAGGAACCCCATAAGATGAAAGCTTTGAAAGAAGCGCTTTATGCCAAACCCTATCAAATGCTTTCGCTACGTCCAGACTAACCGCCAAAGCCTCCCCCTTAGACTCAACTGCTTCTGCCCATCGGTGAGTCAGGTAAACTATTAAACTATTAAACTCGACATTTCTCAAGTTCAATTATTAAAACAAGTAACAAATTCCACGGTTAATGTACTAATAGCTAAATTTAATATTATACCCGAACATTTACACATCATTAACCTCAAAATCGTAAAGATAATTGGGAATCCGTTTTCATTCTGCAATGGCGCGTGAATTGTCCTCGCATTGAATAATATCGCGAATTGTTGTAAAACGTCACATCACTAGAATTTGTAGTATAATCTATTTTTGAATTAATTCCTAAAATCACTACCCAGTCCATTCTAGAAATAATGATATTGGATGAAAATTGTTGAATGAAAATGGAAGAAAATGGAAACCCGGTCGGTACTACTACTTATTGATTAATTGATGATGATGATGATGAAGAGTTTTATCAGTGACAAAATTGTTTCCGTGTTTGGACAATGTCGATCAATAGAGGGCCGGCTCAACCGGGCTACCACGGCCTGTTGTGTCTATGCGTTCCTTTCGGTGAGTGCGGTCACGAAGGCTCACTCCCACCCCCTCACCCCCATCTCCTACTCCAAATATCCTTTAAGTCCGGCAACGTACCTGCAGCTTCTATGGCTTTGCAGATGTACGTGAGCATCGGTAATCACTTACCACCAGATGAGCCGCTTGCTCGTTTGCGGGGGCAAATTCTTCCACTTCTTCTGGAGCTATTGAAATTCTCATAAAAAGAAAGTCGATAGCTCCAGAAGAAGTGGTAGGCCAGATCTTGTGACCGAATTGAATATTACGAGCTTATTACTTACTTACTTACCTAGCAGTAATTTTGTAAATAGTATTTCTTATCAAGCACTGTTTAGCTTTATGCAAATTTCATAACTGAGATGGATAGTGATAAAAAAAAAATTATAGAAATACCGGGTCATGTAAAGGCAAAGAAATTAAAGCGCAACTAAATACTGAATTAATAAAAGCACTCAAAGCTAAGTAACTGTCGGAAAAGTTTCGCTGGTACTCTTTTTGTGCGGAGTTAAATGACAATCCTCTCGACGCTTACCATTAAAAGTGACAAGATATTATAACTTTGCTATTTTAATCTCAGAAATAAATTACCAAATTAGCCTACTAAAGAGAGAGTATACTTTAATAAACTAAAAAAAATTTTTAGCGAAAAGGTTATTCAAAAGTGTAAGCCAAAAATTTTAATCTCAGCGACATTTTTGTTACAATTTCATATTAGAATTTAATGGTCCTTCGAGCAGGATGAAACAATCGTCATCTATTAAAATCGATGATTCTTGGTTCTCGATTTAAAAAGTAACAATATTTATTCAGTCTAGGTTAACAACTATGAGAGTTTTATGTTTAAGAAAATAATTGTAGAATACTGTAACGTACGCTTGTACTGTACGCTTAATAATTGTAGAACGGTGATGTAGTTTTCAAAAAAAGGAAAGAACAATTTAAGTATACTAATATTTATAATAAGATAATTATCATCAAAATGTTACTCAAATGTGGAATCGAATTCAAGACTTAAAATTACAATGTTGGTTTCTAATTTAAAAAAAAAGATATCAAAAATTATGTAAAATTATGCGTTTTCCTAAGCAGGCGGTACTACCTCGCTTAATTGCGATATGTAAATCTGAATACGAAACTCGAGTAATTAATTATGTTACAAAAGAATATAACATGTGTTATAATTAATTGGGGAACAAAATTCTCAACAACTGCATGTTATATAATATTTAAAAACAATAGGTAAACTTTGAGTCTCGATTATTTTAGCATGTTGAAGGGGTTTGCGTTTTAACTGGCTGAAAAATATGATAGTCCTCTTACAGAGAGCGTTAAGCAAAGTAACTTGGTGGTCGTAACCCGTAATGGAGTGGTATTACCACGCTTAGCGGTACGGTAGTTTCTTTTAACGATAATCACCTACTATATCGGCCTCCAGCTCTATTGAGCCCGGGATACAAAAGAAAGGGGTTGCGGTCTCAAGATAATTCACCCTGTAAAAGATTAGCACCATTTACAAATAGCCTCCTTTTGGAGATTTAAGTGTAGTTTGAACGACAATCTTTAATGTTTCTTTTTATATATACGAAGTTAAAATAGAACTTTTATATAATAGTCGAGTTTTCCTTTGCTTTAAAGCTTAGAACATCTTTTGTTATGGTGATGGTCGGGAATCGAACCGGCTACAAGCAGTGCCTTAATCAAAACGCTTAGTCACCAATTTATGGGAATCTTACGAGAATACACCAGTCTATCTCAAACCTTTAGAGAAGCCTCAAAATATTTGGGCTCAAAAAACCTACTTCTTCTTCACCAGCCTGTCGAACTCCACAGCTTAATAAAGGTCTCTATCAATGGGCAGATTTTACATATAGTGAATATGAGCACATAGCACATAGCCACATAGCTCGCAGAACTGACAACCGTTGGGAAAAAAGGTTCTCGAGTGGCAGCCGCGTACAGGTAAACGCAGTCTAGGACGACCCCCACAAGATGGAGTGACGACCTGCGCAGTGTTGCGGGAAGTCGATGGATGCAGGTGGCTCAGGAGCGAGCTTCGTGGCAATCTTTGGGGGAGGCCTATGTTCAGCAGTAGACTTGTGAAAGGCTGAAATGATGATGAATGATGATGATGAATATGAGCATGCAGTATTCTGTCACCTTGAACCATATACGCTGCTTGACATTCTGAGCTTTTGTCAAGTCATGTCTGTGTAGATGTCACATGTCATGTCATCAGACTTGTGACGGCAGCAGTGTCTACAGACAGAGCATGTCTGACAATGTCAATGTCTTGAATATATAAATCCATCTCTTCCTTTTCTTATTTCTCTCGTAAGTCATGGTGTTTTGCTCCAAAAGCGAGCACATGATAAAGTCAATATTTAAAATCAAAATCAGAAAACGAACTTTAAATATTAAAGACAGTTATCTACTCCCGCCTGTGGCCTAGTACTACTCGTTTATTTTTTTATGATTATAAATAAGAATTGCTAACAGCCTACTATAACAACATATGTATTCATCTAAAAGTAAAGAAATATCTACCTACATGTGTATAGTTAATTTACGCAGCCCGCAAACGTAACGAAAGAGCGGACCGGCCATGCTTCCGGCTCCAGTGGAGGAAGTGACATGGCAGCTCTCCCTGGACCTATTGTTTGAGGATTCGATGCGTTCTCTACGTAACTAGGCATCGGGGTCATTCTTTGAACTTTCATGCAGGAGTTTCTTCCCCCAGTAGGTTATGTATTCTTTGTCTTTGTATGTGTAAAGTTTCTTGTGAGTGGTATTGTGTGCATCTTTAATTACAGCCAGCGATTATTGGTAGATCTTGTTCCGACAGAAAGTGCGATCAATGTACATATTCAAGCCTTGTTTCCACCGGGGTAGGTAGAGACAATCTTCTTCCACTTGCTACGGTCCTGACATACGTCTCTCGCTTCTCCCACTTTCATCAATCTTCGCATGCATGCTCGTTGGTTTAGAGTACTCTTGACCTGCCTTTTTTCAGAACGTCTCCGATTTGATCGTGAAATGTTCGCCATGTCTTTTTCTCCAGACTCTACCATTTACACTCGCCTCATATATTTGTTCCGTCAACCTACTTTAATTCATCTCCAAATGTCCAAACGAGCTCAGCATCCCTTTGTAAATTCATGTCACTACATCGTCTTTCACGCTCTTTCACATCGCTCTCTGATCACATTATTTCGAACCCTGTCAGTTATATTCACATCAATCATACTTCTTAACGCTCTCATTTCTACTGCATTTATCCTGCTTTGATCCTGCTTTCATGCCTCTTCTGCCATACCCAACTTTCGCTTCCAATCAGTTCGAGAAAGTATTTATTGAAAGTATTTATTGCAATTGAGAAAGATCAGAATTAAACAAAGACCCAAAGGCCAGAACGACACTCACAGCGGTTGTTTGATTAAGTTCAGTTTAAGCTTAGAAATATCATCATTATTCTCATAGGTCTACAGCTCATCACAAGCCTGTCACAGAAACTACCATAAAGCCTCGTCCTGAGGCTACTATTTTTTTTTATAGAAGAAGGGGGCAAACGAGCGTGCGGCTCACCTGATGGTAAGTGATCACCGACGCCCACGAACATCCACAACACCAGAGGAGCTACAGATGCGCTGCCGGCCTTCAAAAAGGGAATAAGCTCTTTTCTTGAAGGTGCCTAAGTCGTAACTGTTCGGAAATACTGCTGGTGACAGCTGATTCCACAAAGTCGAAGTGGGTGGCAGAAAACTTCGATTAAAACGCACTGTGGTGGAATGCCATCCATCTAGGTGGTATCGATGTTATGATCTAGGTGATATACTAGATAAATTAATACCGTAAGAAGGATATGCCGAACTATTATCATCATTCATCATTTCAGCCTATCACTAGTCCACAGTTGAACATAGGCCTACCCCAAAGATTGCCACGAAGCTCGTTCCTGAGCCACCTGCATCCATCTACTAGCCGCAACACTGCGCAGGTCGTCACTTCATCTTGTGGGTGGAGTGATATCTATATATATATATACATAACCATCCAAATTAGAATTAAACAAAATGAACTTTAGTCACATTTTGTGCGTCATCAAATAATTCTTCAAAACGTGGGCGAAACACACCGTGCGAACAACAATGCTTTGTACACTACATAGTTTCCAACACTTTAAAAAAAAAGAAATAAACGGATGTACAAACCGCCGGCATCAACAAATCCGAAACAACAGCGGCATAGAAACGCGCGACAATAATTCGCGTCGTCCATCCGGCCGCCGGTCCCCGGGCTCTCTCGCGTGAAATACTGACAAACGCTTCCCACTAGGCCGCTCGGGTTATGCTTTATTGTCTTGTTAGTAAACTTTGTGTCGGCTTGCTTCACCCTGCGCTATTTGTAGTAAATATCGGGCTACAAAATAAGCAGAAAGTTTATGATCTCGGTTGCTCTTTAATGCAAATAATTTTAACAGTAGTAGGTAGTAGTCTTATAAGACTGGATCTATCCTTGATTAAGAATCAAAATGGAGATGCGTTATCACCCTTGAGGAAGCAGATGGAATGTCTCGTCACCAATGACCATACCGAACTCAGTGGCATTATACTACTATTTTTGGTGGTATATTGTGTGTATTATTTCTTTAACCGACCCAGCCCCATCATGCAACAGCAGTAAGCGGTAATGCTATCAGCTTTAGTACAATTTTACTAATGGTAATTGTTTTGGAAATTCACGCTGGTATAATGGCGGGCTCTATCCTCTGAGCCCCGATCTCGCCGTCCGAGACATAAACCACAGATGCTTATATGTAATCGTGCAAGTCTTAAAATTTTACCTATTTCTTCTTCTTTATAATCCTGGTAATAATCTACAACTGCAAATGAATTAAATTTAAAGTCTTCTTTACAATTAAAAAAAAATCATTAAATTATTTATTATTAAAAAAGCTGCTTCTAAAACCTCGCCTGTTCTGTGGCCCCATGGCAGACCGACAAAGGGCACAAGTGCCTCAGAGTCCAGTTTCAAACAGTAGCAAGTTGAATTACGTTAGGTTGACAGTAAACAAAGACCAAAAGGCATAATAAATACTGACGTGGCACTAAGACTTCAAAGGTTCTCGCGGAGCTGTAGCCAGACTGGCTCGCCTCATAGAAATTTTAATAATGTTTCGCCGTTACCTAAACTGAAATAACAAACATTAAGTTTTCTTTTAGTGTTATTGTTATTCTTAATTTACAAATATCCAGCTTAACCTTATGTTCAATTTTATTCTAATGATGACCCAGATATTATCAATGACAAGAATCTGCTACTTTTTAATTCTGTATAACATCGGATCGGTCGGCTGACGCAAGACCATATGGGCTACCGAGTTGGAGTAGAAAATTTTACCATTTATGATAACGATTAAATAAAAATATAAATCAAATATTTTATATTCCGATACAAATGGACGGAGCAAAAAGAAAAGAGCGCGTGTAAATCAATTCACGTGATAGAAGTGAACCTTCTACTCACTTGAAAATAACTGGTATAAACAATTATTATATTATTAATCAATACATATTACTCGCTGTTGAATTATGGACATAACATAAATAAATTAATATAACACACTTCCAATTCAAAATGCTGGACACTTACAATTAACGTTGCTTTCAAATCGGATCTTGAAAGTTTACCTCTAAAATTATTAAGTGGTAAATTTACAATGTGTTAGGAGACTTTTGCTTTGTTTGTTTATACTGCGACCTAGATTGATATGCATGCGCCTTTCGCTTTGAATGTTTTTTTATGGAAAAATGGCACAAACCGCCGCTTGCTCACCTTCGCCCACGTACATCTGCAGCACTAGAGGAGCTGCAGGTCTGTTGCTGGTCTTCAGGGATATTTGAGAATGTGAATGAGAAAGAGAGGAAAAAGCCTTACATAACCTCAACCACCAAACAAAACGCAGAAGCACACGATGTAGCTAGAGAGTAGCGGGAGGGGAGAGAGGACCACTCACTAAACGACGAAGCCAAAGATGTGCCTCTCCTTCACGCCGGTATTCTGGGAGGCTTTGGTACTACCACGTACAAATAGGATGTTTAAATAACATCGAGCCCAGAACATAGTTAGCATTATCGCTTCGCATCTGTAATGCCTGCATCTGTAGAATGTGCAACGTGTAATCTGCAGAGGGCACATCGCATCCGTCACGGTGCCGTCGCGTCTCCGTCACGTCACGGCCGGGCCCCGTATCATTTGTCACGCTGCTATTGATTCTCTCTCGCCAAGCGAGAAGTGACAGAGGATACGGATTGGAATTTTATAATGCACTAGCAGAGTGTATTGTACTGGGAACAATGTCATGATTTTGATAGTGTACTTTGTTATAGAACTGTCCGTTACTATTGTGGAGACATATGAACGTTTCACACCAATTTCATCTGATTTGTAACCAGAATAACTAACAAAAAAATGAAAATTGCAGGAAACTTTTTTAACTCAATACAGAACTCATCTGTACATTCACTATATGCGATAAAACTCCCCGCTGACATCACTAACAATACCGTTCGTTTATTTCAACTATGGCGACAAGAGATAGCATTTCTCTCCTCAATGTTTTAATTCTCTTTAAGCGCCAATAGCCAAATGGGTTAGGGAGCGGACTACGAAACATGACGTCGTAAGTTCGAGCCCGCCATTCGACTATTGTCGTGAACCACTCCAGATACAAGCTGTAATGCTTAGTTGGAGGGTTAACAGGAACATAATAAATAATATAATAAATATTAGTAATGTTGCTTAATAAATAGCATTGCTAGTATTCTTTAATAAAAAAAAAATCATTTAAGGATTACACTGACATTATAAGAGAATCCGCATATCTGACCTAATCTTACGGATATCCATGAAAAAAGTTGACTAATGTTTTCACGGTCGATTTCGAATCCTTATTACTTATACTTATACATGTATATATGATCAATTTTTTCTAACTTCAACAAGATTGGACGAATAGTCACGTGGACCACGACGGTTCAGCGACATGAGATATCACAGAACCAGTCCTGCAAACCAATAATTTTCGTCATCCATAAGGAATGTGTTCATCTGGGATTCGAATCCAGAAGCAGTTCTGTGGCTGATTGAAAACATTTCAGAACTTTATTCAATCATCAACTAAAATTTTGTTATATAACTTATTAGTTAATTAAAGTGCAGGTTTTCAACATAGCTTCTTAAAATTCTGACATAATCATAATTCTGCAGTCATCTATAATCCAGCAATTAGACATGATCTGTTTACACGAAAAAAAACGTAAAATACTGTTGTGCCAGCTGCAATATTTAAATTACGAATAAATACACGAATAACGACACTGAGCAATGCTCATCGGGCTTGTGAAAGTAAATAACGAATTCCCCCCGTAGCCATATTTGTAATACAGATTGGCAATAATTTCTGTAAATTGATGATACGGATTTAAGATAAACTGGCCGTATTTTTAATTGCAAAATAAAAACAAATATAACGTAAAAATATTTAACTATTAAATAAAACTTGTATTTACGTAATATAATTAAAAAAAAACTCTTTTTAATTTAGATATTTAATTTGAGTTACGCCAACGTGACTTTCATAACGGTTTCAATGTAAATTGTCATTATACCGCATATACTTCAAGTATAGGCGGCTATTCGACCATACCAAACGGCAGGCGGCGAAACGGCAGCAAAAGCCGTCGTTTGGCTATACCTCCAATAATAATTGTCAATATAATGAAATTTCACTAACAATCAAAGTATAAATTAACGCGTTGTTACAATGTTAATTATAATGTTATGACACGACAAGGGGTATAAGATAACGGTATGAATGTAATGTAAATAATGTAACGTAATGATGATCAAGAATTTACAATTTATTTATGAAAAAAGTGCTCCGTTTCAATTCGTCGATGACTTTAACATATGGGAAGTAAACGCTATCGCATATTACACATATAACTCATTACTTATGTATTGAAAGAAAAAAAAGCTGCGTATTTCAATTTATCACAAACACAATCATCGTAATGGGCCTGATTTTGAAAGCCAAAGAACTTATAACCTTCATAGCTGATCATTCGTCAACTGGCTGTCACGGCTTCTGTGTCACATCCGTCATCAGTGTTCGTTCCATCGATTTCACATTAACCACCTTTACCTACAACAGCAAGCAAGTCCTTACTCTTTGTTTGTTTTAAAAGGAAGATAATAAACAGACTAGTATTTAACAAATTGTTGGTATGATTTTTTTTTTTATGGAAAAGACGGCAAACGAGCAAGCGGTTCACCTGACGGTAAGTGATTACCGTCGCCCAGATAAATCTGCAACACCATAGATGCTGCAGGTGCGTTGCCGGTCTTTAAGGGTATTTGGGAGATGGGAGGGAAGAGGAGGGGAATAGGGAGGGGATGTGGGCCTCCGGTTACCTCACTCACCGAACGAAACGCAGAAGCACGAGATGCCTCTACTTCATGCCGATATTCTGCGAGGCTGTGGTATTAATACCGTCGAGCCGGCCCATTCGTGCAGCAGCTAAAGCCGCCGCTTGGCTCTACCACGCTTAAAGCTAATAAAAAACAACATAGCCAATCCATCACTAGATCTCTCGGTAGATGTATTATACGAATTCAAGTCCTGTCACTTTAAAATCCGCATATCTAAGATATAACATAATATTTCGAGAACACCAAACCAAAACCGTCTCAAAAATATCAAAAGGGCTTTGCTCATCTGGTGAATTTATATGCTGCAACTTTACAACAATTGCACGTTACATTACTTATATATTTACAAAACAGCTCATAATGTAACTGGTGTTAGACTCTTTCGCTTCCTAGGAGCCGTGTTAGCCTAGTGGTCATGGCGCTCGCTTGAGTATCTAGTGTCCTGGGTTCGTTCCCCGCTGCCGGGGAACATTGTTAATAGCAATTTTAAGTGCTATATTTACCACGTGCTTGGCGGCGAAGGGAAACATCGTGAAGAAAGCTGCATATCTGAGAACTAATAAAAAAAAAAACGTTATTCCGAGGATATGTGTAGCCCTCCAACCCCCAATGGAGCAGCGTAGCGGACTAAAGAAGGAGGCCTTTGCCCAGCAGTGGGCACTTACATGCAGCTGCTTTACTTTACTTTAATTCCAAGGATAGATACCAAACTCTTACTCATTTCTGCCGTCAAACAGCAGTGAAACTCTAGCGTGTTCCGGTTTGAAAAGAATAGAGAGCCAGTATGATTACAGGCTATGAGGCATTCCATCTTAATGGTCAGGGGCGACAACGCATCTGCGACTTTCTTCGATTGAGGTTGTCTACAGGTGGCCATGATCTGCAGTAGCCATTCACCATCAGGTAGACTGATAACTCCTTTAACTCTCAATTTAAATGGTAAAAATTTACGTGATTTATAATTATATATATTAATCACGACCTCAAAATATGATGGTGACTTTGAATTATTCTACATATATATACAGAATATAATTACATAATTTAAAGTTTAAACTAACAGCAATGTTTAAGGCACTTTGAATTAGAGCAACCAAAGCTTTTTAATGCAACCGTCGCAAGCAGCAATCTATATTCAAAGCAAGGCAAGCAATCCATTAGCATATATAAACATTCGCCCCCAGAACTGCACCCATGGTTTATTATGTATTAGATATGTAAGTGACAGTAGACAGACAATTACACGACCGGCCGCGTGTTTGATTGAAATTAAACATGGCTTGATTGAGAATTTGATGAGCTGTAATATGATTAGTGGAGTGTTAGGAATTACTTAATGACTAAGCCTTAATTCGGCATTGTAGGTATTATAACTTTTTTTATTCGTAAAGGGACAAACACGCAAATTATTAACCCGTTATTCACTGTTAATCACTTACCGATTAAAGGTAAGCGATTAAAGGTGCCCACGTACATCTGCAACACAATCCCCCACATCCCCGAAATATCCTTAAAGGCCGGCAACGCACCGACTGTCCCCCTGGTATTTCAGATATATGTGGGTCCATCACCATCAAGTGAGCTGCTTGCTCGTTTGCCCCTTTTCCCATTAAAAAAAAAAAAATCTAGAATTTCTTCTATTTCAGCGATTAAACGACGCTTTCTGCACACACACATTATATTTTTTATTAAATGCCTACAAATATTAAGATGTTAATATGCTTCTTGTTGTCATAGGAAAAAGTACACACAATTCCTGATAATACGCGAACAAGGTTTAACACACAACACGTTATGATTTTGAATTCAACCATTCGTTCGCCTGCGGCTAAGGGTTCCTCCTCCGCCTCCCATGAGAGCTCGATCTTCTGTACGCAAACTTTTTAGGCTAGTAATTTGAATATTAAATTTTCCGTAACTGAAATTATTTACAGTTCCATCATATGACAGTGCTATGCTTGTATTATTTAAATTAATATGAGTATTTAAATAAAAAAGGATGATGTGTAATTAACTATTTACTTTACCTTATCAGCCTGTAAATATTTCACTGCAGAACTTAGGCCTCTCCCATAAGGAGAAATTCCCATGATCGCCACATATTCTTCAACGTGGTAGAGCCAAGCGGCGGCTTTAGCTGCTGCTCGAATGGGCCGGCTCGACCGGGTTGGTACCACGACCTCGCAGAATACCGGCGTGAACTAGAGTTATCTTGTGCTTCTGCGTTTCGTTCGGTGATTGAGGTAACCGGAGGCCCACTCCCCCTTCCCATTCTACTCCTTATCCTCCCTCCCATCTCCCAAATACCCTTAAAGCCCGGCAACGCACCTGTAGCTCCTCTGGTGTTGCAGATGTATGTGGGCGACGGTGATCACTTACCATCAGGTGAACCGCTTGCTCGTATGTCGCCTTTTCCCTAAAAAAAATTTAATATCTCAGTACCAGACACCTCGCACCTGAGACGCCGCTGACCGTAACCTGTCTGTTAAATTTCGTTCTGGTGATTTTCGCGATGGTTATCCCGTCTGTAGCCGTTGCTATTCAAGGCTTTGGCCTCAACTCTTACGACACCCAGGGGAGAAAAGGGGGTCGCAGATTCCACAAGCCCGATAACCACTTGCTTAATTATTGATTAATCTTCTGACCCTTGTATAATGTTTTCTCACTTAATCCTTATGTTAAATTTCATTTAATGTATGTATGTATGTATATATTCACGCCGCGTTCCCAACGGGGTAGGCAGAGACAATCTCCTTCCACTTGCTACGGTCCTGGCATACGTCTTTCGTTTCTTCCACTTTCATCTATCTTCACATGCACGCTCGTTGGTTTAGAGTACTCTTGACCTGGCCTTTTACCAGAACGTTTCCGATTTGATCGTGAAATATTCTCCTAGACCTTCTTCTCCCGACTCTACCATTTACACTCGCCTCATATATTTGTTTCGTCAACCTACTGTCATTCATCCTCTCCACATGTCCAAACCAGCACAGCATCCCTTTGTAATTTACAATTTACGTGTCACTACATCGTCTTTCACGCCACAACCCTCTCTGATCACATTATTTCGAACCCTGTCAGTTATCTTCACATCAATCATACTTCTTAACGCTTCATTTCTACTGTTCGCTGCATTAATCCTGCTTTCATGCCTCTACTGCCATACCCAGCTTTAGCTTCCATATGTTAGTTTTGGTACCAATATGGTACTCTATGCACAGCCAAACGAGCTTTGTGAGATTTCATTTAAAACTACAAACACCATATTTTTTTTTTTTCTTAATCCGAAGTATAAACTAATTAGAGTATTTAATATTATACAGAAAATTTATGAAGCTTTTAAGAACAATGTAACATTTGAATTTTTTTTTAATCTTTTTAAACTTACAGTAGCCGGATTAACAATGACATCATGACGTCAAACATTTCAGTCCCCCCGATGATCACGGGTGCTGTAAAGCCCATTAAACGTTGGAATCTAAATAATTTAATAGTTACATTTCAAATGCGAAGCATTCACGTAAATACAAGAAATCGTTTCTCTACAGCATCTGCTCACGTGAAATTAATTCGAACACCGTAGTGGGTAACATATCTAGCATAACCATTGCACTCGGCGAACGGTATGACATTCGCAGGGACGGACATTACGAACCGGCGAAGCTATTTCCCGTCACGTGACCGTAGTGATTCGTGCCGAGCCGAGATTGGGCAGGTTGTGCTTACGGTCGGCCGACAGATCTCCCGGCTGCTAATTAGCAGTATGCAATGTGGGGAGTGAGGTCGGCCGGAACCTCTAGCTGCAATCGAGCCGCCTTACATAACAATGATGTGAGGCAAGTTGCAGCTCGGCACTGTGTATATGAAAAGAAAGAAAAGTTTTGCAGAGTTAATTGAAGAGTATAAAGTCTTCAGGTCCAAAGACCTTCTCCCGAATATTGTGAATAGGAAATTATAGTGCCGCGTTGCTCTAGTGCGTGTCAGTGGACTGTAGACGTACTCGAAATAATATTTTATTAAATGTCATAATCAGTTATCAAACTAAACAAATTGAGAACTATGGTATTATGCTTTATACAGAAATATATCTTTTGAAGATATTTTTCCCGGACTAGGAATTAAAAGTGGGACTCACGCACCAATAGGGAGTAACTTTTCCGATGAACTATCTCAAAAATAATAAGAGAAGAGGCGAATACATATGTTTATTTGTCTCTTAATAAATATTTATTGTATGTTATGAATACGATATCGTAAAACCTACAACGACATTAGTAATTCCACTGCGGGGTTTGTATCCTTCCCTTTCTACTTTAGACGTGTTTCGGTACTGTACTGTATATCTAAGTCGTTTGTCATGTCGAAATAGGCTGTTGTCGTCAACGGAGATACAGATTTACGTGATGGCACGGATGTGCGGTTAGGGTACTGTTAGACCGTTCCAGTTTATAACACAGCGTGGCTCTTTTTTATAGTTCTTATTTTTATATTCCGAACCCAAGACCCATGGGGTTGATAGTTAAGTACGCTAATCCCAGAGTCTACACTCTCTTAACTATTTCTATCAACTAATGCGAAACAATTTAAATTGAGGCTGTCTTGTGAATTTAATTACAGGGCATTGTACCGTACCTTCGGTTGGAATTGTTTGCTGTGTGGCGTAAGAATCTCTTCCACCATCCACCACATTTTTTCCTCTGGGTTGGGGTAAGAGGCGACTAAGGGAAAAGTCTTTAAAATCGCAATAGCTACCGACAGATGGGATAACCATTTCGATAATTACCAGACCGAAGACAGTAGTGTGTAGGTGCGAGACACGTACATTTATGGCAAATCCTCCTTTTGGGGAAGTGACTAATTACAGACTGTTAGGGTGAGATGGGCTGCACCCCATCAACATTTTAATTTCGATGAAAAATTATTTGTATCCCGTGTACAGACAGACTCTGACCCTTCCTTCTTAGATAAAGTCAAGAGACTAATTTGCGCGTACATCTTACAATAGGAGACACTCGATAATTATAAATCTTGCGCAGTTGACTGTTGTAGTCAATTCAAACTTAGAATAAACTTTATATAGAACTATGCCTTTTATTTATTATAAATAGAGAGACATAGTGAGTGCTCTTTACTTGTTTTAGTGCATAACTATATGTAGTATGTATATCTCATTACCCATAACTGGGCCTATAAGGGTATGGTTTTATTTATTGGTAATAATTTTTTGGATAGACGAAAGCATGTCTCTTATCTCTCTCATTATATTGGGGAACACGGAATTATCGTGACATAGCGGCGGAGGCCCTATCCTCGAATGACAAGCCGTATCTCACATTCGTGTAGATATGTTTTGACCGATAGAAATTACATATTTCCATAGCTAATTCCTAAGAACAATCTTGTCAGGCTCGTCACGGTGTAACTAACTGTACAATGTTATACGACGCAGAACGTTCGGTGTACGTGGAGTGCGCCGAGATTTATTGCCGTCTACCCTGCGGCCGGTGCGAGGCGACCACGTCTCGGTGTCTGACGTATACGAGACGTCGGGATTTATGCGACGTTTATTGGGGGAATTAAAACACCGGAATACCGGTCCTCCGGCGGCGTAACTTGTAAATCTTGCACGTGTGTAAAAAGTGCATTGAGCTAATTAGAAATTTAAGGTGAAGTGGGCACGGTGTGGGTTTTTGTATTTTTGGTTTAATAATATATTATATTTATCTCCAAGTACCTACAAGAATATTTGGGAGATTGGCGGAAGGAAGTTGGCTTCTGATCACACTCACAGAACGAAACGCAGAAGCACAATATACCTTCACTTCACGCCGTTATTCTGCGAGACCATGGTACCAACCAGGTCGAGACGACCCATACGAGCAGCGGCAACAGTCGCCGTTTTGCTCTACCACGCTGAAAGTTTGTTATATTCTCGTCCTAGCATAAAGCACCGAGCTACTTAATAATATTTAAAACCGGCATCGAGTTACGTCACTTGATAGCTGAAGCTCTCAGATATACGACACCGTCTAATAGCTTAGCTGGCAATGAACCAGAAATGTAGCCGTGCAAGAAAAATCGTGGGAAATCCGGCACGGCGTCGCACGTGCCCGCCGCCTCCCAAACGAGCAAGAACCACCTGCATTTTGTTTTAACTCGATCGGCTGTAAGTGAAGAAAGATGAGTGTGAGGCTTAGAGAATACTTATCACCCGTCTCGGGAATTTTATATCGTGTGATATAAGAAATACACCTGAGACGGGTTCGGAATCGAAAATGGACGATTTCATTTCTTTGGATGTGAAATATTTTGTTAGCAGAGTTACATTTTATGAGTATGGTAATGTCAGTAAGTAAAGAGGCAGCCTGTAAATGCCTTCTGCTGGGAAATCTGCTTCTCGCAATTGTTCTTTTCAGTGGGATAGGAGGCGGTATGGACCCACGACGCTGCTGTGCGAGTTGGTGGACTTTTTTTTCAATTGTTTTAGACACGTAGGTTTTTTGAGGTAAATTCAGCACTCAAATACCCTTAACAATTTTAGTTGTGCCTGCACCGACGAACTCAGGTCATTCTTATACTATGCGTATAAAGCGAGCGTCCCGGAGCCTTATATGCTATGTCACAAACTATTTCACAATAATTCTGTGTCATCGTTCCACTGTAGAATCATATGGTGTGAATTCTTAACAAGGTTTCGTTGATCCAAGACATGGTACTACCAGTAAACGAAACCATGTTTGTATGTGAAAAATAACACGGAACGTTTTCATCGAAGATAAACTTCACACGGAATTTTGAAATTGTTTTATGGCATAGTGGATAAGCGCTTACTGGACGTCTACATGGACGCTATGGTACATTTAAATCTCTTCAAAGAAGGAAACATCTATTTTCTTCCGTAAAAATGACGGTATAACTATTTCAAATATGTGCGATGAGCAGTAACATCACTAAAGTATTTTTATTTGTTACTTGGTTTATATTACATACATGACAGTTTGTTTATTTGTCCTTTAGTCGCGCTTAAATGTCCTATCAGATATGGCAGAGATGTAGTTATATTTCTTTTTACAATAGAGTAATATACAGTAATAGTAGAAGCACCCCGTAATAATATCATAAGATATGTATAGTTTATACTTGCAATCACTGTATCTTGGTGGAACTCTATGTTTCATTCACTATTAGGTATTGTACCTTGATAATTCCATAAAGACGAATCTCAAATTAAAATAAAGCAAGAATATTAAGAAACAAGTATAGGTGTAACTTTATAATGCAACTTTTACAGTGTATGAACAAGATATGTAAAATGATAATCGTAGCGCGTAAGTGTGGTATGTCCAGTCCGAACAGTGTGCTTGTAAAGTTGGTTATATCATTTCGGCTTGTCACAAGTCCACTGCTGAACATAGGCCTCCCCCAAAGATTGCCCACAAAGCACGACCTCGTGCCATCTGCATCTATCGAACTACCGCAACACCGTGCATGTCGTCACTCCATCTTGTGGGAGGTGGTAAACGGTTGTCAGATCTGGGTGCTATGTTTTATTATGGGAGAGGCGGCAAACGAGCAATCAGTTCACCGGATGGTAGGTGATTACCGTCGCCCACGTACATCTGCAACACCAGAGGTGGTCCAGATGCGTTGCCAGCCTTTAAGGGTATTTGGAAGATGGGAGGGAGAATGAGAAGGGGGGTGGGCCTCCGGTTACCACACTCACCGAACGAAACGCAGAAGCACAAGATGCCTCTACTTCACGCCGGTATTCTGCGAGGCCATAGTACCAATCCGGTCGAGCCATTCGAGCAGCAGTAAAAGCCGCCGCTTGACTCTACCACGTTTAAAATGCAATGTGGTCGGTCAATTGCCACTATAATTTGCTGATCCAGCCGGCAATGTCAGTTATAGTTGTTCTATTGCAAATTACATTGTTGTAAATTCTATCGCAAGAAACAGAAAATCAGCTATTTATAGCTTCCACGTACAGCCTGCATTGAAATGCCACGTCTCGATTCTGCATTGAAATGCCACGTCTCGATTCTGTAAGTCATCGCTGACAACACGCACACATTATTTTTTTAAAACAACCAACACACACTGTCGTATAGTTTATAGAAAAGTAATTCAAACCACGACAGCACTATATATTTGAATCTTTCATATATTAAAAACAAAAAAAAAGGTGCACAAGCGAAACGACATAAGCGCCTTTTCAAACATTAAAAAAAAACAAAACAACAGTTACAACAAGGCTTCCTACAAAACTACTTATCTTCAAACGTGGATGTTAAGCATTCGCCCTCGACTTAAATAAGCCCGGCGTATAGTAGTTTACAACAAAACAAAGAACGAACTCCTATAAAATTCTAGTTGCCAGCAACGTCTTGTAAAAACGACGGTCTGGTGGTTTTTTTCATGCAAAACTCTTACTAGATACAGTCAACGTCGTACAATGAGAAAATGCATATTTTTCTTCATTATCATTAATTATTTCGCTCATTAGTCAAGAAAGGTTTATTAAAAAGTTTTGGCTGATCTCTTCCATTGATTCGATTATCACGTATATTTAAAATATACTTGATCATCTTAAAAATACCATAATTTTATACACAAAAGTTCAATTCAATTTCAAATTTCATCAACAAAAAATTTCTTTTATTAATAATAGAATGGACCAGTTTCAGCGTATGGCAGATAAACATACCACATTTAGCGTAACACAGGAAGTACGACATACAGTTGTTTTACTGATTGTAATAAAAAAAAACGAGCCATCAGTCTATCTGATGCTACTCGTAAGTGGCTACTGACCATCCCATTGCCAGCCCTTGGCAAGCAAATAATAACCCAAATATGGTTAAAGATGTATTGGCTCCCCTCAGGAGCGAGATGCAATGCCTCACAGCCCGTAATTTTACTGGATCTCTATACTATATCACACCGGAACACAAGAGTTGTTACACTATCGTTTGGCAACAGAAATAAGTGAAAGGATGGTACCTAGCACCAGGTTTTAGAAATAAGAAGTTTTAAGTAAATCGCAAGTTGAAACCATTTATTCTTCTGTCTGTAAGTCCGAACATAACCCGTTTAGCTGCTTCTGAGGTAAAAAATGAAGCGGTTTATTGTTAATTCCAGATATCGGGAGAGGTTAATCTATCTATTCATATCAGTAGACTTTGAACAGGTAAACTTCGTGTCATTTATAAGTTCAAAAAACAAAATTTATTTAAATATCAACCCTACTTCTCTTTACCATAAAAATAGTCATTGGTACATATTTAAAAGCTAAAAAACATGGTTCAATTTAGCGAATTCAAATCATGTGGATTAAAACCGTTTAACCGTAAATATTAAAACCGTAAACGATATTTACCGGAGTTCGGTCGTTTAAAAAAACAAACAACCACTTCGGTTGATCTGTAATCGTTAAAGGCAAATTATCAGCGTTTATACACATAAACAGTTCTAGCGTAGGGGATGTTTACAATGGAATTATTGAAACGGTTTTCGTTTGTGCGCTCCGTACGGACAGGGCCGACGCTGACAACCAGCTGAATTATATATCGCATGGGTGGTGTCTGTCAACCTATAATGATCGGCTGAAACTATACGGTACGCGATCCACTGTTAACTGGAACGCTACTCTGCTATTTGTTAAAGTTTAAATGGGTATTCAAAGTCTTAATTACTTTTAAACGTTTGCGTTAAACAAGAATTGATTGTTAGTTAAATATTTTACTAAAACTCTGTAATGTAACTGAGATTTCATTCATACAATTGTATACGTTTCGGATATTCGTTGCAATCGATTTATTTAGGATTAATGATGTCGATGTATGAACATAATAGAAAAAGAAAAGCTATCTTACTAAGAGCTGTAAAATTATATGTTTATGACCATGTTTCTGTAATAAAGTTGACTTTATTTTTCATTAGTTCCGTGCCAATTAACTGTACTGTTGTGTGTATTGCTTGTATTTACATGAATAATACCCGTAAAACACGACCGGGGTATAATATTATACTGCATTAATGGAATAAAGCTTATTACTTCATTGCTTCACTTAGAAAGATATTATACGTGGCGTCCAAGCGGCGGCTTTGACTGCTGCTCGAATGGGCCTACTCGACCGGGTTAGTACCACGGCCTCGTAGAATACCGGCGTGAAGTAGAGGCATCTTGTGCTTCTGCGTTTCGTTCGGTGAGTGTGGTAACCGGAGGCCCCCGCCCCCCTCCACAACTTTCCTTCCAATCATTCCTCCCATGACCCAAATCCTTTTCCTTAAAGGCCGGCAACGCACCTGCAGCTCCACTAGTGTTGCAGATGTACGCGAGCGTCGGTATTCACTTACCATCAGGTCAGCCGCTAGATCGTTTGCCCCCTTTTCTGTATAAAAAAGTAAACAAATTATGCGAGATGTGTAGTTTACGTAATTAAAAAATACCGCCGCTCTCTTAATTATGTAAAACTTCCAACTTTTTTTTTTGTGTATTAAAAAAAATCTTTATACGAAGTAACTACGTTACTATTCTAATTACTGCCTAGATCAAAATATTCAGGTTATTCACAAGCAGTGCAGCATAATGAAAATCTAATACTTTTAAGAAGTTTCCTTATTTTTTTATTGAACATGATAAAACCCCACGTCGGGAAAAGTCGTTACACAAAAATAATAAGATGTTCAGTTTAGGACCATAGTAGAAAATAGATCCCAGAGTTTCTTGGCGGTTCTTGACTGAGATGAAATCGGTTTTGGCAATCATGAGAGCTTTAGCCAAGCATAAACGAATTTAAAAAGTTTCGATTTTAACTTTGAACGATATCAATGCAGACCCAAAAGCGTGCATACATTTATCAAACATAAATCAATATACATTTATATATATATCAAATAAGCTCCTAGGACCGTGTACCTAATACAGGAGTGGTCAGACGTCTTAACCCGTTCACCAGAGCTTGTTTTGGACAAAGTGACAGGTGGCGAGCCTGTCACCGTCGTATCCTGACCAACGATTACGACCAGACGAGAAAGAACAGATTGGTATTAGCCAGCCACATAGGAGATCGATTTCGAATCTCCTGATTCGGAGGCCTAGCCTAGCCCGTATCGTCTATCGATGCGTAGTTTTATACACACATCAAAAGAGTCATACAACATGCATGATATAACAAATTGACCATTTATATTAATTAATTTCTAAGTCTTTACGCACTCAAAGTGCGTAGGTATGAAAACTTTAAAAAAAGGTAAAAAAAAAATCGATTATGTTTTGTTAATATCATGCATGTTGCTTAGACTTTATTGATGTGTGTATTTGTATGTAACAAAACGTATAAGATTCAGGAAAATGAGAATATATGAATTGAACCATCAAAACTAAGCTATGTCATAAAAATTGGATCCCGCTATAAAAAGTTGTCAGGGCCGTTTGATGTAACGTTTGATTTTTATCAGCTCCTTATATCAAATGGTAAACATAAATAAATAACCACTACTCGGAATTATAGACGTGTGATAGTGACTTAAGAATCTGCTACACCTTTCTTCTACTAACTAAGGGAAAACAATTAAAACTCTCATGGACATCTTCGAGAGCACTCACGGTCTATCACCCGTAAAAGTGAGTTGGCGAATGGCTTTATTCGGTGAGGGCTAGAGTAAATAGAATAGACGACGACGTTAGTGTTCAAATAAAAAAATAACATAAGGAAATCATTTGTAAACTTAAGTATAATTACTAATTAAAATTAACATAAATTATAATAAGTCGTGAAATGTTCTTACACTTCTAATAAAGTTCGCATTAAGACTGAATAATGAGTAAGTTAGACATAAATATATTACGTGTTGGAATTACATACTAAAAATTCAAGGCGTGTTTTGGGCGGTTGAAAAATCTCGCCCCGCCCTGTGTTAAGCTCTGGCACTGTTTCAAATTCCTAGACCTATAGCATTATACGAAAGCTGTTCATATTACACGTTATAATGGGTTGTTTAACAATACAGGCGTGATAATTTATTTTCAATCGTATTTTAGATATCGACGTTATCTGAATTTATGTTTCACGCGTACAAATTAGACGCATTTACTGTTGGATGTTTGACTAATTTTAGAATTTTTAACTATAATGGGTTTTGATTATTTTAGCAGTCGTAATAGAGCTACGCTACAGACTACTACAAACTGAATAATGACATGAAATTACATGTGATTGGATCGAAATTTCTCGAAATAGTAACTCGTATATCATTTATTATTGAATCTCTAAGTGGTCTTGGAATTTTTAGCTATAAATAGAAATAATGATTTCTCGACATGTCTCGAATGTCATTTGTTATTGGATATACAAATGGTTTTCGATAGTTTAATGATAAATGTTTTTCACTTATTATGAAAATAGTATTGAATCACGTCGCTGACTGCAGGTAACGGAATAATGAATAATGGACACGTGAATTGTTTTAAAGATCTTAGATGACAAGGGACCAGGATAGCATAAAATTGCGATAGCAGCATTACACTGTCACTTTTTCGAATGACGTCGTTGAAAAGTGGTAAAAATTAAAGACCATATATAAACGGGCGATGCGATATATCCAATCAAAAATATAGAGAACAAATAACCACTTCTTATTAAATTACCTTAAGTAGGTTAGTCACCACATAAATTTAAGTAATGTAAACAATTTACAAAAGTTAATAGAATCACGCGTTACTTTGCGGAATATCATTATTTTAAATGCAGATTTCCGTACACATCATTACAAAACAGTGAAAGTAAAACTTCTACTCACTTGGAGATAACTGCTTAGTATAAAAACAATTATCAATTAATAAAAAAAATCTGTCTCACGACATTGAAATCTCAAGATGTGTCACTTCATTAAAATGGCATATATTACCTAGTTCAAAAAGAAGAAGACCACCACCCTCCCTCCCAAAAACGCGTGCACTTTCCCTTCCACACCTTCACCACAACAATTACCACCACTAGCTGGAGTGCTTGTGTGGCTAAATGTTGTAATTCACATATACATCACCGACGTTAAAAACGTAACAAGAGTTTAGCCTCGCAAAAAGGCATTATCAAGCGACTAGACTCTGCGACGTAAAATCGACTGCAATACTAGAGCTGCTGCAGATGTGTTCCCTGTCTATAAAGGTATTTGGGAGAATGGAGGAAGGACGGGAAGTAACTGTGGGGAATTACATCGTAATCTTTTTTCTATGGTGAAAGTGGCAAACGACCAAGTGCTTCACTTGATGGTGAGTGATTACCGTTGCCCGTTAGAGGTTATTTGGGAGATAGGAAGGAGGATGAGGTGGACGGGGAGGGCGAGGGTCTCCGGTTACCTCACTCAACCGGTATTCTGCGAGGCCGTGATAGCACAGCGGTCGATTTGAGCAGCAGCGAAAATCGCCGGATGCTGTTTACATACATGACTTGCACATGGACAAACATCCAGACCGGGAACTATTATTTTTAGTCCATACAAATACTAGTCTCGTGCGGGAATCGAACCCGCGAGCCACAGCGCCGCAGCTAGCCGCTTAACCACTACGCCACCGAGCCGTCAAAAACCGCATTTGGGATTCGTACTATGAAATTAAAGCGAGCGCCCTGACGTCTGAGCAACCATGACTCAATAGACAATATTTAAAATAATTGTGGTCAGCTAGTTTATTTAAATATTTCCTTAAAACTATATGAATTAGAAAACTCTTGTAATGTCTGTTGTAATTTCGGTGGAAACAAAGATACGTAACAAAGATCTTAATTCGACTTAATCCGAGCAAGAAAGCAACTCTCTCGTAAGGTGGACTCGCTAGACGTGGAGGACGAGACGTGCTTTGACTGCAGACATGTTGTAGGGACACTAAAATAGCGATTTATAAATGATTCGCCTTTTATGAAAACAAATGTATTTTCACATATCACTGAGCTTAGGCCTGCATAGAAGCCGAGCCAGCAGCCAGAAGCAGAGCTCTTTGTCAGTGTGCAAATGATGAGTAACAAAATAGTGTTTGTTTTATTATGTACTACCACCACGTTTTTATCAAAACCACTTAGAGCCAAGTAGATAATTTTTTTTATTTTATTTACTTTGTAACCTGTATAATGTATATTTACAAAATTTGACTTATAGTATGAGGAAACCTTCATAGGTTTGTGTACATACTAGTATTCACTGATATTCGTTCAACCAACGAACGCGGCACCATTGCGTTATTCAATTCAACGAATATTGTAACATAGTTATGTGGGTATACTGCAAGTAGAATTTTATGGAAATCACATGAAGATCTACTTAGAAGTGTAACTATAATAAACAAACACCGATTAACGCGGAATGCGTCTTTGTTTCATAATATTTAAAGATAAAATTAAGTTTACCTGAATAAATCGTCTGTTTCTACCGCCGGTTTTATGGCCTCAAACTAAGTCCAGCTTAATTTTGTCTAGGCTAGTCACCTATGTACTTAACGCGTGTTTTGTAACTAGATTCAAGACTGCCCTTCTTGTTTCAGCGAACCACGTATGTCTCCTGTTTCGTTAAGAAGACTTCATTTATTAAATTACATTGTACTGGAGCAGTTCTACTCTGATAGATATATAAACACAATATTTCTACTAGATTTTACATGCTTGTTGCTTTTGTTTTTATGTTCCTGACGTTTCGTTTGCTTTGCAACAGCCGTGGTCACGGGGGGACTGAGGTGTTAGACGTTCAGATGTCATAGTGAAGATGTCGGGCTACCTTCAGCTGTTATTTATTAATTTTGGTCCGATCTAAGCAGAAAGTGCTCACAGTATCTCGAGGTCGTGGTATGCTTGCTTTTAGATTGAATTTTGTTTATTACTGGATCCCAAGCCGGAGGTAGTACCCAGCCATCTTCTCTATTGAAATTAGCTTGTTTTTTTATTACATTAGCCTCACGAATCATCCTTGGCAGAAATCGGTGTTCTTTTGTGGTTTTTTTTTTATTCTGAGCATATGTTATTCAAAACATAGTACTTGCAACTGCTGGGCTGCGAAATATTTATAAGTTACTTTACAACTTACTTTACTTTTATTAAAAATATTAACGACGTTCGCCAATCTGGTTACTAATTAGAGGTTTTAAATTGGAAGATTGTTTTCTTGTGATATTTTTAACCAGTTTTACAGTACTCAAAATAATTTATAATACATCTAAGGTGCGATAACACTGACAAAACTTTTATTTCCGTCCCTACAAACAAATAAAGATTCCGGTCACAAAAGAAACGAGAGTGACTCCTTTGTAAGTTTTCCATTCGCATTAAATTATTGTTCGGAACTTAGTGTTTGCGAACGAATAAATACAGATTTCGAAGGTAAAATCCATAAACGTGTAAAGTTATTCAGCAGTGAACAAAGACTTAATGTAAATGTATCAATATTCAATTGTCACACGAAATTCCTAACTCGATTTAAATTAATCGTTTTAAGTACATTTTAAATCGACTTAGGAAAACTTGGACGTTGCGACGAAAACAGTTTAAGTGGAAGTGAATGAAATGGGGAAGTATTTCGAATTGCGATACAAAAAGACAGAGAGAGAGAGAGAGAGAGAGAGAGCGCGCTGTCGCTAAGTGAATAACTGAATAGTTAAACTCTCATAATATTTACATAAACCGAACATTAACGGCTTGGTGCAATTTATAAGCGTGTCCGTTTCTTTTCGTGTAATAAATTATGATGAACTTGTCTTGTAAAATAACTTGATTTAGATTTAAACTTAAACTAACTCGGGATAGAGGAGGCTCGACGAGAGTTCCTTAATTTATAATTACACGTTATTATGTTAATTTATTTTGAATTATTTTATTATTTATTTATATTACATTAATTATATTAAGTTCCTATGTTTAAAGTGAAAACTTAAATATTTTGAATGTATTGACGCACATTAAGTTTAAATTTAAGTAGTCTATTATACGTGTCTGAATTATAGTATTTTTATGTAACTATTTATTAATGTACATAATTATAAAATACCAGTTCCCTTATCTCGATAATTAAATGAGATTTACTAAAATTTGGATAAATCTATGACGTTGACATTAATGCGAAAACAAAATTATTTTTTTAAATACTTAGAACTTGTTATAGACTATTTCGCAAAATTTTACTTAATTAATAATAATAAACAAACGAAAAATATATGTGTGCTAGAAGTTGGAAAGAAAACTTTTATTGTAATAATTTATACTAGCGTTTTATCTCGTGAAAGTAAAAATAAAATTGAGATAATAATAATTGTCAATTTTATTGTTGATATTATAAAACGTATTTGGTAGATAGTTATCGCTTATCGCTTGACCCTTGGAAAACTCGTCAAGAAGAACGTATGGCCCGCGGTAAATGAACCAAAAAAATACACGCCGATCGAATACTCCCTTTAATGTTACGCTACCCCGAAATGCCTTCGCTGCATGACTATGTGAATATGAAATGCTGTAAACGAATTGCCGCTTAAGCGTTATGTAACTGTGACCGTTTACGGCCTTTGATTTGTTGCCTTTCGCACAGCTTTTCTGGCGTAATCGACGTGTAACATGATTTAAGTATAGCAAAAAAAAAAAAATTTTTTTTTGTACGTCAATTTGAATCGCACTAAAATGTATTTCAGCCAGCTCGGCGAGAACATAATCTGTGACATGCATGACACAGATTTAAATTTATTATTAACAATTGTAGTGGTGCCGACACCGGGTATTTTTTTTTTATTTTCTAGTTTTTTTCTATGGTTCGTTTTTTTTTTGGTTTGGTATTTTTATAATGATTATGTATCACAATATCATGTACTATGTGTGTAGATGTAAGTATAGGAATAAATGTCCTTATGTCTTTATGTATCGAACCCAGATCACTCGCGTACTGAGAGATTGAAGCGGGCGCCCAGAACACTAAATTACCACGACTAAGATGATGTGCATATTTTTGAATGAAGAATATTAAAAGTAATGTTACTTAATTAAATTAGCGATAATACAGCACATTAAGTTTCATCGTTGCACGAAATTGCTTGTAAATTTTACATAGTAGCTTATTTCGCAAAGCTCCTCTGTCGCAACTCACCATAAAATATTTATTAATCTATGGGATTACGTCGTAAACGTTTCAATTAATTTTAAAGGTTCGCGATGGTCCCGCAGGAAAATGTCTTAGTTTCGAGTCATTACAGAAGGGTATACTTTACCTTTGCATTGTTTACAGCAAGTTGATTCCTTCTAGAATTCCAATGAA
The DNA here is from genome assembly GCA_029286595.1 of Bhutanitis thaidina. Classification (NCBI taxonomy): domain Eukaryota; kingdom Metazoa; phylum Arthropoda; class Insecta; order Lepidoptera; family Papilionidae; genus Bhutanitis; species Bhutanitis thaidina. The sequence goes on from JAGSMS010000022.1 coordinate 1,976,859, forward strand.
CGCTGGTATGCCAAGCAACACATTAAAATGCCATTTGTAGAAGTCAGATGGGTCACGGTTTTAGATAGAGTTCGATCCCCTGTGTTTCGTTCCTTACCTACCAAATATTGAGCTTTTCTCTTTGGTAGCTTTCCCTTGCTCCATCTAATTTTTTTTTTATGGGAAAAGTCGAGCATTTGCGGAGCAAGCGGCTCACCTGATTGTAAGTGATTACCGACGCATACGTACACGTGCATTGCTGGTGTGTAACCATATTTATGGAGGGGGTTGGGAAGGGAGAGGAGTTGCGAAGGAGAGAATGGGTCTCCGGTTACCTCACTTATGGAAAGAAATGCAGAAGCAGAAGATGCTTCTAGTTCACACCGATAATACCAGCACATTTTTTCCGGCATTTGTTTTTTTTTTTTCAAATTCAGCACAGTCGCCGCGTTCGGCAAGCGAGAATCGATCTCAATATCAGACAACATGCTCGTAACACGCTTCTTGTTCCTAGTCAGGGCGCTCGCTTTAGTTTAATAGACCTCGAGTGACCTGGGTTCGATCTCCGGTGGCGGCACCACTAAAATTGGTAATAGCAATTTTAAGCGCTGTGTTTACCACGAATTCGGGGGTGACGGAGAATATCGCGAGAAAACCCACATGTCTGTGTATAATAAAACAATATTTTTTTTTAATTCGAGTTGGGTAAAGGTGCCCTACCTTACCAGTCATTGGAGCGCAAGCGCATCTGCCTCGAGGAAACCTCCATCCCCAGCGCAACTCGCGACCCGCCTGCCCAAGTAGCAGTGCCCGCGCCCCTCGCTTCCCACGAAGCCCCCTCCACTTCGACGGCTGGGACTACGGTTAGCACTCCACGCACCGTTCCGGTAGCGCCAGAGTTTCGCAAACCGTGCACCACGCCCCAACGCACACCCACACCCGTCCACCACTCCTCTCCCCCAGCCTCTCCAGATACCGCACAAAGCGGTAATGGATTGATGGCTACGGAGATCGAAAACACCACGCAATCCACCAGCTATGCGAGCATCTTGAGCATGCAAAAAGAGCGCTCACAACGCCCTCCAACCCTGGTCTCGGGAACCTCCGATACCCAGAGGTTGGTGAAAGCTCCCTCCTTCCCACCCTGCCTCGTGGAACACCTGCCCAACTGGACTCACTACTTCTGAGTCCTGTCCGGCAATATCGGACGTAGACTTAGGTCTTAGGTCCTAAGGAGTCAGGTTCTACCCCGAAACAGCCCAAGAGAACCACGCCATTACCAGCTACCTAACCTGGCTGGAAAAGGAGGAAAAAGTAGCTTGGTTCACGTACTCCTTACCGGCAGACAGAAGTGTCAAGGTCGCAATACGCGGGCTGCCAGAGGGTACGGAACCAAGCGAAATCGCAGAGGACCTCCGGATCCAAGGTTACACACCGGAATATATAAAGAGCATCAGTGCCCGGAAGGGACTACCAGGCGTTATCTTCTTCGCGCAACCGAAGAAGACTCCGGACATCCTCCAGACACTGTATTCTGTCACCGAGATACTTTGTATGCCCGGTGTCAGAATAGAGGCCTGGAGAGGAAAAAGAGGCCCGGCACAATGCCATCGCTGCCAACTCTTCCGCCACTCATCGCACTGTTGCCACCGGCCACTGGCGTGTGTGTGCTGCGGAGGGAATCACGCTACCAGGGACTGCCCGAGACCTCGGGAGGAGCCGCCAACTTGCGCAAACTGTGGACAGGAGCACACGGCTAACAACTCCAAATGCCCTGTCTACCAGCGGGAACTCCGTAACCGCTGCGCAGGGACAGTGGCTCTAACCAGGAACCGGACTGCCAGGACACAAGAGGCGAGGGCGGAATCTGCCGTGAGCCATCAGGCTCCGTCAGAACCACCTCGCCAACCGGAAAACGCCCAACCCCCCTCAAAGCGCAAACGGAGACGCTGAGGAGGGAAAAAGAAGGCAATAGCCAGAGTCTCCAAAACAACCCACAGCCACCACCCAACAACAACAACAGGAGACGAGGCCATGCCCGGAACCCCGGCCGACGCCCGTCTCCGCCCAACACCACGTCTCGCGGACGGAATCCACTGTCCCGTTGTCGAAAGTGATCACCGTCCTGCAGGACATACTCCTGGCCTCCCTAAACGGAGACGACATAGGCCAGGGAGCAATACAGGGACTCGCCAAATTAGCGGGACTACCTAGCCGTGCCCTCAAAGCCACTAACCTCATCCAACCTTAAATAATCTATGCACCGCCCCCCGCGGGCAGGACGGACGGGCTTCCCCCGAAAGGGGTTCACCTGGCTACCAGCCCGCGTGGAGACGGGCGCAGAGACACGAAGTCGAAGCGTTTACGCACCCCCATGACCCGCACGTACTTTTACGTGCGGCGAATAGAAACCACTGAGGGGGGCCTAGCCCCGATACAGTTCCTCCGACGCCCAAAAGCCGTTGAGAGAAGACTTGATAGAAGGAGGCCTTTACCCAGTTGTGGGGACTTATGGGGTGCTACTTTACTTTATACTTGAGAGGACTATTCTGCGATATGACGCAATCAATGAAATTTTTCTGGAGTGTACTTTAGTGGAATTCTGCGACACCAATGGTATGAGAGCGAGTAAAGCATGTATTAAGTTAAGCCTTCACCTCTGACTGCTATTTTACCCCACTACTTTTCGAGTCCCTTAGTCGTTATTCCAGGTGGTATATGCTTTTTCTACGGAACCGCCTTTGTCTTCCGGTTCGAAAGGTACAGAGAGCCAGAATAATTACAGGGGTAATCCATCTTAGTTCTCAACTGTGTACCGCGCACCTGTAACCTCCTTTGATTGTATTCGAGTTGCAGATGTTGCTAAACAGTAGCCGCTAACGATCTGATGGACTGTTAATTAATCCCTATTCTATATATATAGTCAACCCTATTCAATAAAAAAGCTCTCTTACGACGCCCATATTTTGTAAGCCGTCACCATACGTCATTATTTTATATTGTTCTATAATTTGTGCCTGTGTATTATATTAACGTATTTTAGACGTACGGTACGTTCCGTTCGCGTGAATTTTGTGTCACTAATTAATTCTTGGCTCGCGAAAGCCTCCGCGGGTTATTTGTTCATATTTAATTTGAGCTCGCCTTCTTGCTCATCTGCGAAGCGTTGAAAAATTAAACAGCGATGACGATGTGCATAGCTTTCATGTTTACGGCTTTATTATTAAGTACCGGTCCGCTCTAGTCGCATGAGGCTCGAAAACAAAGTTTTAAATATGATTACGCTAAAGGAATATTTTTTTTAACAACACTTTAAATTTTGTGAAACTACTGATCTTTACGATAATTGTGACGATGATGTTGAAAATAACTATGATAGTGATAACGATGATGATGTTGAAAATAACTATGATAGTGACAACGATGATGATGTTGAAAGTAACTATGATAGTGACAATGATGATGATGTTGAAAGTAACTATGATAGTGACAATGATGATGATGTTGAAAATAACTATGATAGTGACAACGATGATGATGTTGAAAATAACTATGATAGTGACAACGATGATAATGTTGAAAGTAACTATGATAGTGACAATGATGATGATGTTGAAAATAACTATGATAGTGACAACTATGATGATGTTGAAAATAACTATGATAGTGACAATGATGATGATGTTGAAAATAACTATGATAGTGACAATGATGATGATGTTGAAAATAACTATGATAGTGACAACGATGATGATGTTGAGAAAATAACTATGATGATGACAATGATGATGATGTTGAAAATAACTATGATAGTGACAATGATGATGATGTTGAAAATAACTATGATGGTGACAATGATGATGATGTTGAAAATAACTATGATGATGTTGAAAATAACTATGATGATGTTGAAAATAACTATGATAGTGACAACGATGATGATGTTGAAAATAACTATGATGATGTTGAAAATAACTATGATAGTGACAATGATGATGATGTTGAAAATAACTATGATGATGTTGAAAATAACTATGATGGTGACAATGATGATGTTGAGAAAATAACTATGATAGTGACAATGATGATGATGTTGAAAATAACCATGATAGTGACAATGATGATGATGTTGAAAATAACCATGATAGTGACAATGATGATGATGTTGAAAATAACTATGATAGTGACAACTATGATGATGTTGAAAATAACTATGATAGTGACAATGATGATGATGTTGAAAATAACTATGATAGTGACAATGATGATGATGTTGAAAATAACTATGATAGTGACAATGATGATGATGTTGAAAATAACTATGATAGTGACAATGATGATGATGTTGAAAATAACTATGATAGTGACAATGATGATGATGTTGAAAATAACGATAATGGTGGCAATGATGATGTCTTTTTGAAAATATGTGGCGGAAGTGTATGTGCAAATACAGACTTACACTCGCATTCGATATAAAGCTTATGCGATAAAATCGAATGAAGAGTCCGATGCAGTGTTTGAGACACTGTATCCAATATATACATAATACAACCTCGACTCGAAAACCAATAATTTGTATTTTGCTGAAATGTGAAGCTAATACCAATATAAACATTGATTCCAAAATTTTGGTTTTATTTACGTGTGGCAACAAACATTTCATACAAAATATTTTATAAAAGTTATGTTTTTATTATCAAATTAACACCTGCTTGACCTTAAGAGGCATTATTAATTGACGCAATTTAAATGTTCAGTAAATAAAATATTAATTAAACAACTTGGCTACGCTGAGTGGTGGCTAAATATAAATCTTGAATTTCTACCTACCTATGGTTGACAGGCTTCTACGGTCCATGGCATAACTTACATTTATACTAAATATCGTTCATATCGATTGTCTTTAAAATAAAATATTAAAAAAATATTTTAAGCACATGTAAAAACTTTCAAAATATTGAATATAAATTGCTTGAAATGTCCTATAGCAGTTCTTGAACCATGAAAAACATTAAAAATTTACATCAAAAATTTGTGAAATTCTTTAGAAGTAAAATCCATTCAAACGGACAATAGATATAAATACATTAAAAAGGCTAATACTAAAACAAAAATTGAAAATTTGGGAATTACTTTGGATATATTTACTCCATGCAGCCAAGCATACAAATGAATTTCAATGTCGCGCGTCATCTTATACAATGAGAAGCAACACCAGCTGTACCATTGCTCTCATATTCCGGTACAACACAACAAAGCGAATATTTAAACTCGAGGCTATAAATTCGAAACTAAGTTGAAGCGTGACTTACGTCGCATCCATATACATTAAAACAGCAGTCAAAATAATACAAAGACGCCGAAACTAACCGTGGAGCGACATGAATTAGCAATAAGTTCTCCGTGATACCGTTACAAATACTATACAGTATTTATAAGCGAGGTAATGTATCGCCCGAGTTACAAACGTATTTATCTATTATGCACACGTGAAAAAAAACTTTGTATATAAATAACCCTGCTGTGACAACTTTGCGGATCCAAAAAAAATGGAAATGAACCGGCCGCCGCGCGCGGCCCGCCGGACTTAATTTTGTTTATTATTTGTTTTTATTTTTTTTTATTTCACTTCTGTACGAATTATCTTTATTTTGGCCGTGCGTTGTGCTTTATTTACAATGAACTCAAGGTTTGTATTTATTTCCGGATGTATTAATTGAATTGCGGAGTAAAAGCGAACGTTTGTTCATTTCAAGAATGTACGAATATTCAATTCGAAGTTCTTATTTCGAAATTTTTATTTCGAACGTGTTGAAACAATTGAAATTTTATTTTAGATAGCTAACACGTGACAAAGTTAAAGTGACACAGGTATAGGAATCAATACGTTTGTCTTTACAAAACCTATTGTATTGCCACTATAATTATGTTACGCACTATATTCTAAACCTTTGAGAATAGCCTGAAAAGGTGAAACCGGTCACTACGTGGTACAGCCAAGCGGCGGATTTTGCTGCAGTTCGAATGGGCCTTTTCGACCGGGGTAGTAGACCACTGTGCAAAAAGACGATAGAAGAAATAATGTAATGCATAATTCCTACCTTTATTTAATCGGAAATGAAATTAATTTACACTGACATTTAATATAAAACAATATGATGGGAGTTAATTGCAGCGGCAATTTAGATAATGGCTATTTTGCATAATGAAAAGAAACTTCGAGACAACATTTGGATTATGTCCAAGATGTTCCGCGCTGAAGTACATTTGTGCGAACAAAGTGAACTGCTCGAATTTAGTGCACTGACGTACTACGTACGTACCTTTGATTACTTTATTATACTAAGCATAGGGTATCATTAGACAGACTTTTGGGAATTGGTTATGGTTTTGTGGGTTGTTTAAATTACGAGGAGAGAAGTTAAATTTAGTATTAATTTTTTTTACACCATTTTGGATTATTAACAACCCTAATAGTCACATCATAGTTAACTGGGGCTGCCGTCAGCTTTTAATTATTAATTTTGGTCAGGGTTATGTAAAGGCATCAGATACGTCAGGAATTAAAAGTAAAAATTAAACGCTATAAAATTCGTAAATAATATTTTCATTTCAAATGTGTATAATCATCCCGATAGGCTATCGGTACCTATCTCTACCTTTGAAGGTCCCCTTTGAAATCCCACTAAGGGCAAACATTTATATGATGAATATAAATGTTTGTACTTTAGGTATGGTGGTTATATTTTTTTTTTAATTTATAGTAAGTACATTCGATCATCAGAGCCTACTTTGTTTGTTAGCAGGGTGTACCACGTGCAGGTGTGGTTGGCAATTGAATGAAGAGATGGTATATTTCCCCTTAATTAAATCCCCTTAATTGTGAAAAGTACCCAGAGAAATCTTCACTGGGTACTTTTTTCAAATATCAGATCATAACAAAAAATAATCTTTATACAATATTTCTTGACTTATTGAAAGATTAGCAATTGTACTGTTATGACTCGTGAAGTTATATTACGGTGATAATTCCTAACATTTTCACGGTATTTTTTTATTTACGTTCAATATAGTACACATAATTAAAAAATTAATAATAAGAAACTAATGTTTAATTTAATCTGTGTAAAATTGGACGAGGAAATTTCGCCGACTCACCGATAAAATTCAGATCGACAATATCTATAACTAAAACTCATGAATACTCGTTTAATCATTATTAAGTAACACTTTATAATATATCGTAACAAAAAGTAAATGGGTAAAAGATATTTCACTAGAAACAGAATTTTAAAAACTAATACTTCAAGATCGTGGTGGAAGTCTCAAACGACTGGAAACTCAAAAACAAAATTTAACACCACGCCTCGGTCCAACGAGTAAGTTTTGAAAAAGTCCAGACATAGAAATATCCGACAGCGCAGCGCGGCTAAAGTCGTCGTACATATTCAAAGTTTAATCCGAATCAGCTTCCCACTTCTCGCGAAGAGGGTTCTGGCGCTCACTGGTGTCGTTGCACAAAGTCATACCCCGCTACTTACTGTTATTAAGTTATGTGAGTTTTATTTATTTTTTTAATATACGTATAATTAATGATGCACGCAATTAATTCCATGTGAATTGTTGTATGGAAACCAACCACGTGATTATCGAAGTCACGGAGCGCAATAGTCCTAACATGTTTTATACTACACGTATTGTAAATAAAAGTGAATGCAAGATGCAGAGAACACTTTTGAAATACGTAAACCTGTAAAAGGACACAAGTACATCCGTGACTTTTATAGAATAAAAGTCACGGCAGCACGCGATGCATCCTACTAACTGACAGATGAAAACTGTAGCGACCGGTGATAGAAAATCCTTCCAAATAAATCATGCTCAAAACAAACAAGACTCGGGAGCAGTGTCACTAGAGCAAAGATGACACTACGCTCACCAACCCGACTAAAGTAACTATTGGCAAATGATTCAGTCATGCCACCTATTGTTGGAGTTTCTTTTATAATGCCTTAATCTTGCAGTAGACTCAAGCTGATTATAACAGTACGTAAGTCGGAATATTATCTCAGCACCTTTCTTCTCGTGGGCGTCGTAAGAGACGACTAAGAAAAAAGCCTATTCTTTCTCTGAAAAGCTTAAAAGTTACAAAATAAAATTTCGTAACCTCAGCATTTTTGTTTTATTTATAAATTGCACTTTTGTTAAAGCTGTCTGAGGATTGTTACCGTATGTCACGTGGGACCGTACAAAGCTTCCTCCTTACTGCACCATCAGTCTGCTTAGTGAAGATAGTTTGTCTAATTAACACCCTTGTTCGTCACGTCGACACCTGCTCCAACGATTTCGAATCCATTTCGAATTAATTGGTAATTAGATAAGATCAAATTAAAATGATTCAACAACTTTTTATTTTATTTAGTCGAATTTCGATCATAGCTACCTTTTTTATTATATTTCGTTTATGCTGGTTTTACCCTTTTGTTTTTTTTATCGCTTAGCTATTTTAATATAAACCAGAAAATAAACGACCACTTTTCTCAGTATAAAAGACTATCATATACACGGTTTAATGAACATAACTTTCTATTTTAATAATAGAGACCTGTACTTGCGTTGTTTTAAATTAAAATCATTCTACGCGAAGCGTGTGTCGCGTCCATGGCTTGGTGAAATTTGCATTCATTAGGGGAGTGGTTGAAGCCGTGGGGCAAATGTCAACGGGTTTTTCTTTAAGTGCTTTGTAATAATTTACATACAGTGTTCCCGGTTCAGTGTTCATTCTATAAATATAATTGTAAATCATTCCCGATTATTTTTATTCGATTCCGTATTCGGAAATAGGATAAGAATATTATTATCTGCAGTGATCTAGTTGTGTAGTGATTATTTTCGTATGTGCGGTGTCTCATATAACCTTACCCAACTGCAATCGGAAAGGTATTCCATTATTATTTAAAAATTACTTGCATCCTCATGAGTGCATTCAGTTATATCATTCATCATCACCGGTTATATCTTTAGCATTAATAAATTCTTTTTCATCACTTTATACAATGAAAAATAATTTTATAGAAACCCTTTTTTATTTTTTATTTATTACGTCATTATAGTCTTTCACAAGTCCGCTGCTAAACCATAGTGTTTCTCCAAGGATTGCGACAAAGCACGGTCCTCTAACCATCAGAACCCTTCGACTTCTCGCAACGCTAATACAGAGAGTATTAGCGTTGCGGCGTCTTCTACTATATAAAGATACTATATAACTATATTTTATAATATCTAGGTTCTTTCTCTTTCCTCGGATGATTTACCGTCTTGAATTACATAACTTAAGACTGAATATTTGTAACTTTAATATTCAATAAGAATAAAATTACGTCGACTATATAATGAGTACGATATATTTAAACTTATGTTCCATCTCTCGTTTCGTCCGTGCCTTGCTCCTCTTTATAATCGAGTTTGTGACTTACCCGTCCGAGATGTCGCCACGGGCGGGGACAAGGGTATTCCGCCAACGTCGTCCTTTCCAAACGTCTTACCAAGTAAATTAACATACAATTTACGTTAACCAAAAGCGAAAGATGATTTCACGAGACAGTTCTCTTGTGCCCATCGTTCGGAAATTCTTAGCCATTCATTTATTTTGATATGTATTTCAATCATTCATTTTTACTTTAGAAATCCTTAAATACAATTCACGCTAAATTACATTTCACTAAGAGCGTGAATTTTTAAAAACCATCACAGCCAACGCAATAAAAATTTAAAGTATGTAAAAAAAGTATCACATCTACAGCCGCCAGTATATCATTCGAATAACGAGACCAAATTGCTGTATTCATATTTTACGGTGTAGAATTTTGCTCTACAACGCTTGTTGTTCGAAAGAGGCATCGCTGCCGAAGCACACAAAGAGAGTGATGCACGGCTATTCGTGTCGATCGTGAATTTCATTTGCCGGCCCGGCTGCCGGCGAAGTAGGAAGTTTTGTGTCATATAGTACGAAGTAAATGAGAACCGACGATTGATTAATTTTACGACTTCGAAAAAGTTACCAACGGTAAAGTGTGATGAGATGATGCCAAAATTACGTATTTTTTTACATTTCTTACTGAGACGGTATGTCTCACACGTCATATATACCACTGCAGAAAAGAAGAAAGAAAAGCTTGTGTTTGACATCACAAAAATAACAAAGAAAAGAAAATAGTAGATAAAAGCTAAAATTGTGCGATGTCGAATCAGATCCCCATTTTAGCAAATTGCTTGCGGCGCTGACTTTCAAATAGAGCTTGATATCGGACTTCACTTCAGGGACAAAAATACCCTAAATATATAGTAGGTCTCTCTCATACGGAGTTTTTCCCATAATCGCCAAGTACGACAAGCGGATTGTCGATTGCATTATCAGAAACCTCAGACGCTGCTGCCCGTCACCGGTCTGTTTATTTTTGATCCGAGATGATTATCTGCCATCTATCGGTAACGGTTTCCATTTTCGAGGCTTTTCCATTAGTCACATTTTACGTCACCCACGAAAAGGGGTAGTAGATTCTTACACAGATACCACACGGCTACGTCTAAATCATCATCATCATTATCATTTTAGCCTATCACAAGTCCACTGCTGAACATAGGCCTCTCCCAAAGATTGCCACGAAGCTCGGTCCTGAGCCACGTGCATCCATCGACTTCCCGCAACACTGCGCAGGTCGTCACTCCATCTTGTGGGGGGTCATCCTACACTGTCTTTGCCTGTACGTGGCTGACGTCTGAATAAATAAATCTAAATAAATTGTCGTCACCATCATCACCAGCATGCATTAGTTCACCGCTGAACATACACATTTCCTTAAAACTGCCTACTAGAACTATGCATGAAAGGTTTGTGCACATCCACCGGGTACGCGGATCGATGAGCGTAGTGCCCGTACTGGCGCTGCTCAAAGTCAAAAGTTCGCAGGATTTGAATACGGTCGCCGGAGATAAGCCCGATGTTCGTCATCGAGGTGTAAATGTGAGGTTTTCTTTTGTAGAAGACATAGGAGATAAATGTACAATATATTCAACAAAATGGTGAAAAAAAACTTAAGTAATTTCTGATATTTTTTTTTTATGGAAAAGTCGGCAAACGAGCAAGCGGTTCACCTGATGGTAAGTGATTACCGTCGCCCACATACATCTGCAATACCATAGATGCTGCGGGTGCGTTGCCGGTCTTTAAGGATATTTGGGAGATGGGAGGGAAGAGGAGGGGAATAGGAAGGGGGTGTGGGCTTCCGGTTACCTCACTCACCAAACGAAACGCAGAATCACAAGATGCCTCTACTTCACGCCGGTATTCTGCGAGGCCGTGGTATCAATCCGGTCGAGCCGGCCCATTCGAGCAGCAGCTAAAGCCGCCGCTTGGCTCTACCACGCTCTGACCGATAGCTTACAATTTCAAAACAACTATAAAAACACTTGTATATAACATGCTTATTAAAACATTAGGAACGTATTAATAAAGATCTCGAGTAGTTATATTTAAGTGTTATAGACGTGTTTGTCCTAATCCATTGTATTTTGTTAAAGAAAGAGAGAATTAAATTGGAAGTTGCGTTTGACAGTCAACCCTCGAGGTCCTAGGGAAAGTTTTCGCATTACCATAACCAAGGCTTTTGTGTTTACGTTTGCATGAGTTATAGTCGCAGTTTGTTGATTATAATCTATTCATTTAGTCACTTTGTTTGTCTTTGTGACATGTTTAATTGATTTACGTTTGGGTTTAGGCTTGGATTTGAGATCTGCCTTTAGATTTATTTCGATATATATATATCTCTCTAAAGACTCTAAGTATAATATGTAAATAAAATAACAATAATATTATACTACGTATAAGTTTACACGACTGTGTACCGTTTACTGGTTTGGTCAGGAATATAAAAGTTAGTTTGTCGTTTCAATCCACTTTTCCACCAGAGATTACGTATAACAACATGACAGGTGGTAAGCCTGTCACCATCTTGGTATACAAAACGACGATGACGATGTTTTAACGATAAAAATCGTACTTATGTTTCGAAAAATATATTGGTGCGACTCATTTGCATAAGGGATCCGGCTCGATGGACCAAACAACAATGTTATATCAAAGTTATATTAAACCAGCCTCTACTAGAAGTCTAGGCTTACTGTCTTTTGTGCCGCATGAATTGTTAATCTGTTGAAGATGTGGTTCTTTTTTGATGGATTGCGTGACAAACTAGTCTGTAAACAGTCTGATTCTCCTCTGATTGCAAGTGGCTACAGTGGCTGCAAATAACTTTAGTCGAAAATAGTAACAGATGAGTTATCACCACTGTGGTCTAAGATAGAATGCCTCACAGTCCGTAATTATTTTTTACCTTTAAAATCGGAACACAACAGTGGTAAAGTCACCGATTGGTACAAAATGGGTAATTGTTTGGTATCAGACGACTCCTAGGCGGAAAAGGATTCTACCACCTGGCAATATTTAGACCATGGCAACAATTTTCCATTGCTATTGGCTTGGGTTGACTACGCAGTTTATGTGTAAAGTAGACGCAAGGATATGTTTAATTGGATATGAGGGAAACTATACCATCGTTATTCTAAATGTCAATCTAAAGAGCGCGTATTGCGCCCTCCTATCTAATAAAACCGTCTCAGGCGACCTAGAGATGGCCGAAACTCTATCTAAATTTGTCGAATCGAAATCATACAGACTTATCATGGGAGCAGTGTAATTAGCTATACTGCGTTTACCAACTGCCCAATGGTGAGTATGGGCAAACCTTTTTTACCACGATTTTTATTAGCTTGAATAATTACGTGTAAATATGTATAGATCAATCTTTGGAATTTGGCATACGTATTAAGTACCGATGACAATACAATGAATATACTAACGAGCTGGTCTGATGATGGAACTAGAAGGTGGGTAACGAAACCCTCGAATGGTTACTAGTTAAGCCATCAAGTTAGGACTCATTGGATTTGATTTAACGTATCCTATTGATTGTATTATAACGAGGACCTAAGGAAAGAGGAGATAAAAGCATGTTTTTAATTATATTTTGACTAAATAGCCTTATGACAGAAACTCATATAACAATTTCGAGAATAATCTTAAATTATTATAATACTTTTTCAAAGAACAGTCGGGTTCGTTAACATTTCACGCTGCTTTAATTAAATAAAATGTTTCACATCATGTATTTTTAATTAAAAGCGAACTGTTTCATTTCAACGAATATATTTCCAAGATTAAATTTATAGTGGAATAAGAAATTGTACATTCGTCTTGTCACAAGGCTGGAACTTCTAAACGTTATTCCGCAGAGGCGGCCGACACGTCGCGCTCATTAATTGAAACAAAGTACGTAACTCAATTAGTTCCTAACGTCGCGTAGTGCTGGCTCTCGAATAAAAAGGCCCTGGAGCTATGCCTTAACTTCAGCTCATTTGACGGTGATTGGCTTATTTCAAATGTGCATTTATTTTTACTATGTGTCCTATTTATTTTCCGGTAAGTTATGCATTTAATAACCAAAAAAAAAAAATAGAAATATTAACAGATATTTTTTTTTTTTTTTTTATTCTTTATTGTACACATTATGAAAAAAATTACAAGTTTAATAATATACAAAATAAATGCACAAAGGCGAGCTTAACCCTAAGCAGAGTTCTCTTCCAGCAAACCCATGAGGATAGAGAAAACTATTATTATTATTCAAGTAGGTAGTTGTGTACTTAATTAACATAATAACTTAACTAATATAATTGGCAATGAGGAAAAGAAAAAAAAAAAACTATAACAAAGTAGCTGCCTGTAAGTGCCCACAGCGGGGCAATGACCTACACATATTATACAATATTACAAAATGTTTAAATATAATATCTAAATATATATAAATATACACACATACAAACATATAAACACATATACTTACCAATATTACATTAAATATTTAATAGTAATTATCAATACAATAATAATACATAAATGCAGATAAGTTATTATTCACAATTTTAATTAGAAAGATAGTGCTCCGTCACTCTTTTCCGGAATATTTCTCGAGAAGAACTAGCACGTATATCATGTGGTAGTGAGTTCCATAACCTGGCTGCCTTTACAGTGAAGGATTCACCATATCGCCTAGAAGAATGAGAAGGTGTTTTAAGGAGTAAAGATATTGAATTTTTTAAATGAAAAAAATTGCATATATTAAAATAAAAACTATTATTATAGTGCATTATTATTATTTAGATTCCAGCGATAAAAATCTTACATAAATTTCTTAAAATACGTACGTCCGTACGTTTGGTAAGAGCCCTCCTCAAACGGAACCAAACTCGAGTCTCTTGATTCGGAGGCAGGATACCACTCGGATATAGTGGTTTAAATATGTTAAAATATGTATATGGTTAAATGAACAAGAAAGAAATATTCAAATAAAATTAATTCATGAACAAAATAGGGATGCAGGTTCGTCAACGCAACGGTTGTCTGAATTCGAGATTAATCCAGTCAAAGTCGCTGTTATAACTATGATTTCAATTCGTTTTTACACACATATGCTTTACTCTTTTTTATTTATATGCGAACTCATATGATATCAAAAGTGGTAGCCGTTGTAACATACTTGAACATGTACATCAAAATTTTCACGTTGTTGTATTTTACTTCACATACATTTTCAATCGTGATTTTTTTTACTTGTTATTTACTATTTTTAGTTTATCCTCTATCTCCATTTTAAATTTTATTTTGGCATTTATCAAGTTATCATTGCTTTTGGCATGCTGAGTTAGTGAGTTGGTGTTGAATGGTGAAAATATAAATAGTGCTCAGCGATCAATCTAAACTCTTATTCATAACAGAAGTGAACCGTAACTGGTTGGAAAGAAGAAGAATAAGAAACTTGCAACGTAACGATGACAAAGAAGTCACCGAAGGAAAAACGGATGGAAATTGTATACTGTGTACATACCTAATTTACTACAAGAATGATTGAGCAAACAATTTCGGTGAATGCGAATGGAAATCCATTTATTCGCTTTAGACTTCTTACAAGATACTTTATTAGAATACGGATTTGATTCTTGTTGGTTTCAAAACTTCTTAAAACGTCCATCTAAGTGGCATATGTTGGTGATTTAAATGTTTTCTTATGAACTAATTACAAGATGGGCCCCTTAGGGATTTCTTATCAATGAGGGTATTTACAGTAATCAATATAACACAGTTATAAAACTTATCGATAGGGCAATAAATTCTTCTTTAAATAACGTTAATTATTTTTGGTGCAGCGTTAAAAAAAAAACACGGATATAAAATAGTTTTTCAAACAGTGGTAGTAGAAGAGATTTAAATTTGCTAATAAAAAATATTATCAATGTTATTAAAATGTGAAAAATCTTATTGAAATTCAATTAAAAAAAGTAACTAAAATATCATTGGAAAGCTATAACCAATAAAGCCAGGGTAATCAACACGGAGATGATAATGGGATAGCTAGCTAGTTAAAAACTTTCAACGGCGAAGTACGGTATCCAATTAAAAATTAGACTTCTCAAAACAAAAGGCCTCTCAGGGGGAGAGTGGGGCCGGCGCGTTCTGTTCGCGTTTCAGTCGCGTCACCTCGGCTGCCGTCGGCGCAGGAAAACAATTAAATCCTCTGCTTGCTAAAAGGAAAGTTTTCGGGAGTTCGTATTCGTCGACTTTGTATCTCACGTCACATTACATCACAGGATGACATTGTATGCTTTTTCAAAGTCTATGTAATGGAAACTTTTATCTATGTATTTCACTGGGTCCCAAACAGATGCTTAATAGTAACTTTTTTATTTATTTATGTACTCAAAAAAAAAGCATGAAAAATATAGTATTTGTACAACGATACTATTTATTCCATACATTTCAATTTATCCCAGCAGCTTCCCTAAAAATAAATTTTATTGAAACCTAGCGCATACATTTCTAATACATATTACGTGTACAATTAAATAATATACAAAGATTCATTAAGACACAATATATATTCGATTAACATGATGCTAAGTAAATGTTTATTGGAATGTAGTGATAAACTAACTATCAGTCAATCTAATGGTGAGTGGATATTGTAGCTTATGGACGACTGCAAACAATTTCAATCGGAGGAAGTGTTGTCGCTTCTGGGGATTAAGATGGTATGCCTCACAGCCGGCTCACTGTCTCTCCGGAACACAGCAGTTGATCCACTGTTGGTTGATGGCAGTAATAAGTGAGAAGATGGCATATAATTGGCTCCAAAAGATTTTAAAGGTAGAGTCGAACGGCAGCTTTTGCTGCTGCACGAATGAGCCGGCTTCACCGGGGCAACATCACCGCCTCAAAGAATACCGACGTGAAGTATGCGGTAACCGGAGCCCCACACTCCTATCCCCCAAACATCCTTAAAGACCAGCAACGCACTTGCAGCTCCTCTCGTGATACAGACGGGCGACGGTAATCACTTAACACAAAGTCCGCTAACTCTTTTGGTTCCTTTTCAATAAAAAAAAACTAAAATCTAAAATAACTAGTGAATAATCAACGGCACCGATGACGTTGAAATATTGTGACATATAAATATTGCTGTCAATTAACGATCAATAAAAAAGAAACTGTAAATAAACGTTAAACTCTTTCTAGTCTAAGAGTTGTAGCGAAAGAAGAAAGACGCCCGCAATGAGTGCTCTCTAAATGCAATCCTTGTCTCGCCTCTTGAAGCGCGCATTCTCGAGTCATCCTCTGGTGTGCTGGATAGGCTTGCACGTTACGCTCGGGAATTGGTTCTTTGCTTTGGATTACCTTATAAAAGAGTAATGTAACAAAACCAGGCTTCATAACTTAGCACAGAATGGATATACACTTTTGCGTGATAATCTGTAATCTAAGACTAAGCAAAATAATTATAAAAGAACAAAGGTACTCGTAGATGTTTAATATATCGTGCTACATGTCTCAAAATATTTGTTTAAAAAACTACTACACAATTGACTGGTATTAGATAAAAATTGAAAATAAATATTTTCTTTTAAAAATATTAAGTAAGAAAATCATCCAATTATTTCAGTAAATCAAATCAAATCATATCATCGACTAAGGAAACACAAAATGCACTTATTAATCGACATTTTTTTAAATGTCTGCTGTTTCTTTATGAGATTCCTCTGACGGAGAAGACACAGACTCCTACTAGGTTTTTTATTTCCTACTCCCTTTTTTTAATTTGCAGACACCATATATAAATAAATATAAAGACACCTCATATGTTGATGTCCATCAATCTTACAGAGCGTACCAAATAAATGACAAAAATGCATACAGTGTAAAAACATCACTCTCTTTCTGGGGCAGTCGGGTAAAAACGATCATAACTAACAGTGCTCAAATAGAGCCAAGTTGTTTTGTATATAAACTGTATCGTCGGAGTTGTTTGTGATTTAAATTTCATTACTTACGACTAGACGTGGAGTTTGTCTTAAACCATACTGTAGTGAATATTAAACAAAAACCGTGGTTAAATATGCTACAAATTATTTACAAGTGTTAAAGGAATATTAGGATATGGAAGTTTTTAATCTTTTTGGTTTTCCACGGCCTGATAGCACTCGGTTGTAGTCATGCCTTCAAAGCTGAGTGTTCGGGGTTCAAACACATGAGTAATATCTATACATTATTAGTTATCTATGTAGGTATGGTCATGTTCATATCATCATCCAGTTATCAGGGAATCCCATTTTGGGACTACCCAACGCCTCCCATGGCCCCACCAACCTTTCGGTTATATGAGATAGACCGAGATTCGGTATCGGGAGAACGCGCCGGCACTTGCTGGCTTTTCCTAGCATCTTTTCTTGACTCCCTACAAATTCCCTTCTAAGTCACGTCCCTGTAACTTATTTGGCAATCTTCTCATTCTGGGGCCTAACAGCACAGATGGCCCGAAGATGCCTTAGCTTAGGTAATGTAGATTGTACTACCTCTATGACACTTGGTCGTTACTTTTTCAGCACTATTCGTGCGAAAGCTTTTTGCGACTTCTCGAATGACCGCTTGATCTGGGTAGTATCACGACCTCGCAGGATTCCGGCGTGAAGAAGAGGCGCCTTGTGCTTTTGCATTTAATAAGTTCATAGCTGGATATAGGCCTTACTAGGAGCTAGTGCTAACTTACTGGACTTAATTAATTGTCCAGCATTCCAGATCATTCCTCTCTCGGCATCTTCATATTTTTTGCCGCATTAGAAATTAAAGATAACTGAAACTGTAACACAGATTGGTTCTGTATGAACGATTGCATAATTCAAACTTGCACCGGAATTGAACAATGTTACAAAGTAACACTTCTGAAGTACGCAAAAACGGGAATTAATGTGTTACATTCAAAGTTTATGCAAACTCGGCGCCGTGACGTCACAAAGCGATAACGACCCCCTCCGTTTTCAATTACATGTAATTGCGGTTAGGTCTGCAATAATCTGGAACGTAGCAATTTTGTATGTCGAACGTAAATTATATTTGTTTTTTTTTTTTAAATGTTTGATACCTCAATTTGCCTTCATTGCAGTTGCATACAATAGTTCGAATGGTATAAGCAAACATTTTACATCTTGCATGTTTAGTAAGTTAATATTTATATTTATATACAAATATGTTTTCTTTCTTATTTATCTATATTAATTATTGAATGTGAAAAGAGCCAGACAAATTTTACATAATCGTTTAATTCAAACACAAAACCGACTCCTGTGTTGAATCTTATAAAAAGGAAAATATACAGTCAAAGCTTGACAAAGTTCGATCTCTTTTTTTTTCTTTAGTCCTTTTCTGAAGTCGGGTAATAAAAAACATATTTATTAAATCCATAACTCTATACTTAATAATGGTAGTTTAACGTTTGTATATACTAGAAACTTTTCATAAATAATCATAAAAATCGGTCTGTAGTTTCGAAATATGCCAACATAACACAACAACCGACTTCTAGAAGCTTCTCTGTTTACCTCCGTAAACAGAGAAGCTTCTAGAAGTCGTTTAATAAAAAAGTATTTACTCCTTAGTGAAATCTTTTTCACATTCGCAAGCAGAACACAAAACTTTAAATAGAAAAAAACCTACAAACTTATTGTTTCGCGACGAACGTTCGAAACCAATTTTTCATCGACTGTCGTGTCTTCGGTTATGTAACGAAGGTATCGTTGCCCGGGTTTGCAATATAGGTATAAAACCCAGACATTGTGCTCGCAGACGATGTAATGTTGCATCTAACCTCGAGGAGACATTCACGTAAGACACGCGTCACAAAATTCCTTCTACAATCGTTACACGATTGTTTATTTAGAATGTTTACTTTGTTGTTCGGACAAAGTTCTCTTTTTACACTCAGTATCTATTTACGTTTCTACAAAATTATTGGTGGAATTAAAATGAAGGCTTTTCAAATTGCGTTCAGTTATAAAAATAACCCTAAAAAAGACCCCTATATGTGAGATGGAGGACGGCTGGTATTTATCAGCCGATCCAGAAACCACAATACTTTTTTTTACATAACTACTACTAATTTCATCGTTACAAATGTAAATGTATTATGATTACGCAATAATTATTAATAAATACATAGTAATTATTAATAAAAGCAAACCTTTAAAAATTAAATGAAATTAAACGCGATAAAATCCTTTAACAATAGCATCATTTCATATGTGTAGTTTCTACAAAAATACATGGAATCATCATATAAACAAGCCATTAATTTTGATTACCTGTAACTTAGAGGCAGCGTGAACCTTCACCAAACGTTGGTAAATATTAAAATAGATTTTAAAGTAATAACTCAACATCGTCGTGTCTCCCTTCGTTTATATTTTGCATGTTGTAGAGAAATTTTAAAAAATAAAAATGCAAAGCATATCAAAGCCGCGCAACGTCGTCTATTATAACTTTGTCGTGTATACGGTCAACAGATTTTTAATCTGCTGAGTAATGGGTCGCTTGTAATGCATTTTCATCCAACTAATATACGTTTTAAGTTTTTTGAGATTAATATTTAGAAATCTTGGGACGAAAGCAAAGTAGGATTTTTATTATACGTACGTGGTGAAGACATCATCGAAACCTTTGCCAGTTCAGTTTCCAATTGTGGAAAACATTTGGATGTTGAATCGTAATCATCATTTCAGCTCATCACAAGTCCACTGCTGAACATAGGCCTCCCCCAAAGATTGCCACGAAGCTCGGTCCTGAGCCACCTGCATCCATCGACTTCCCGCAACACTGCGCAGGTCGTCACCCCATCTTGTAGGGGGTCGTCCTACACTGCGTTTGCCTGTACGTGGCTGCCACTCGAGAACCTTTCTTCCCCAACGGTTGTCGGTTCTGCGAGCTATGTGGCCGGCCCATTGCCACTTCAGGTTGCATTAGTACTGCTGCGGATGTCATCGTTGCAGACAGAATCGTAATACCCAATAGAAATCCATGTATGATTTATCACAAAAATCATTAATATCCATTCCAATTCAACATCAAGTGCTCAAGGCACAGGAAACCCTATTTTTTAGACTAAATGACTTGTGTATTTCCGCACACTTGTGAGTCCTTCTTTTTTATGGTAAAGGTGACAAACGAGCACACGGCTCTCCTGATGGTAAGTGATTACCTTCGCCCACTTACATCTGCAACACCAAAGGAGCTGTTGGCTCCCATCCACGTGCGTCCACCTGAAGGACGGCCACTCCCACGCGAAATCCTGCCACCATCAACGCCGCCTGGCCGAAGGGGGGCCAGGGACGAGCGTTAGCCCGACTACGCCCAGGCGTGATGAACAAGGACTAGACATCACAGGAAAACCCACGAAACAGTGGACCCAGGACCGGGGAAGCCGTTGCCCCCCGAGATGACGTCTGGGTAAAGAGGGTAACCTCTAGGCCCGTGACCTGCCGGAAATGGCAGATGACCTAGCTAGCTAAAGGAGCTGCAGGTGCGTTGACGGCCTTTAAGGATATTTGGGTGATGGGAAGTGGAGATTGGGACGAGAGCTGGCAAGGGGCGAGTGGGCTTCGGTTTTCCCCATACACCGAGGATTCTCCTCATATAGAAAGGTGTCTTCAATGCATTGTCTACTACGCGATTGGCACTCACACACGAAGACTGTTCATCGACATCGATTTTAAATTCTACGAGTAACATGACCCCGTTGTCCATTGACAATCCAGTTATGTAATAATTTAGTCATTAGGTGGTAGACTGACTTAGGAATCGTCAGGGTAGGTAACCCCTCCCATACTTATTTCTGCCGACAAACAGCATTGCAATTATTAAAGATATAGTTCAACAATAAACAGGAGCTGGGGATATTCTTTCCTAGTCTTCAGGGGTAACAACCCATCTGTAAACTTCTTCGATTTGAAGTTGTTTTGCAGGTGGCCATGGGCTGCATTAGCCACTTACCAGTGTACTGTTACCTCATCTTTCATTAAATACAAAAAAAAACTTCCTTTAATACTTCACAGTGTCTTGGAAATATTTTCTCAAATGCAGAGCGCGGTACGAATTTGTATTGTTTTACCTAAAACTTCATGGTCTAATCTTGTTTAATTTCTTTTTCAGGTAAGTCCATCTGTCACTTCAAGTTCCCTTATACTGCCTGAGATCATGTACGAGTTTAACATAACATTGTAAGTTTTAGTATATTTATTAGTATTTTCATAACTGTCAACGATATTTATTTATTTATATTTAGGTGTTGATCATATGTGATACTTGTAAAGATGTTGTTACCATTGTGTTCATTCTATATACATAAGTTCTATATATATAAGTGGTAGATCACCACTTATTGGCATACAAATTTTACAATATGATATAATTTCAAGACATTAGTATATAAGATATATTACATTACATTATTACATTGCAGATCAGATGTCAAAATCCAAATTTATTACAACTATCAAAGTAAAATAAAATAGTAACAATATAAATAAATAGACAAAAATAGATAAAAAAATAAAATTTAGTTATTGTGTCTATGTAATTAGTCAAAATTTATCGCAAATAAATTCCTGTATTATGTAATAAACTTATTCAACCTAAAAATATCATAGTGTTGTAATTTTTAATCTAAAAACATTGTTGGCTTAAATAGAAAGTCAAAGAACAGAAATGATCTTTGTTACAGAATAGCATTAAGGTAAGAAAAGCTTTTAAAAGTACACGAAAATTTAATGTACCCAATCTAAAGAAAGCGAAAAGGGTTAAGTGAAAAATATTAGTTTTTTTTTTCTTCGAAACTTTATTCCGCCGAGTGTATTTACATGGAGCGGTCGACGAAATTATTTAAACTTAAAACCGTACCCAAGTTAGAGTGCTAATAACTCCACAAGCACCGGACTAAACTTCGGTTTACTTTATCAAAGTTTCACGGGAAACATTTAATTTGCATATTTATTTATTTGAGATAAGTTCTGTGTTTTACGCCTCCGAATTTTCTAAATTCGAGAGTTGCTTGCATAATTTGAAACGTCCGTTATTTTTTGGAGAGCCCGGCTCTAATATGAAATTTGTAAGTTTTTTTTTTTTTTCAGATAGTGTTTATTTACGAAGATGAATTTATATACAGGCAGTGTGTAATTTTTTTTTGTCTAAATGCGTACCATATACGTAGTGTACCCTTATATAATAAACGAAACTCAGGCGACCTAATGAGGGTAGAACGTTTATTCGAATTGGACGACACTTAATCCCATAGAACAGTGTTTGGTAGCATTGGTGCGTTCATCGACACGCATGCCCAGCGTTGCGAGTATAGGCAGAGCGTCCAAGCAATTTATGCCGGCTTTAAGTAACACTTTCTTGGAAAGGTCTATGATCAGTAGTGGACTGAAATAGACTGATATACTAATTGTAAATAAAAACAATATTACCTACATTGAGTGAATAAAATGCTGTACGTGGTACATATTGAACGTAAAGATACGTGGTAGATCCAAGCGGCTGTTATTCCTACTGCACGAAAGGGCCGACTTGACCGGATTAGTACTATGACCTCGCAGAAGCATCTTGTGCTGCGTTTTGTTCGGTGAGTGAAGTAGCCATAGGCCTACTTTTCACTCTTCCCCCTCCTCATCCTTTCACCTATATAAATATCTATAAAGGCCGGCAAAGCACCTGCGTCTCCTCTGAAGTTTCAGATAAAGAAACAAGCAAGCGTTTCTTCCTAATTCCAAAACAAAAAACCAGGATTCGAACCCATTTCCCGCTACGAAACTAAATCATGCGCCCTCTCGGTAAGACTACAGACACACAAACATACCAATTGAAGTATAGTACATAATAAATTATTTATTATTTGAGCTGTGTTTGTAAGTAGATACAATAAACAATCAAATCATACCACAAACACAATGCTCAAAATATGAATACTTACAGCAAATAACATAACTTAAACACCATTTTCTTAACGCCTATAAATTGAAAATTGTATTTAAAAAGTTACGAGCAATTTGTAGTAAATTTTACGCCATAATTTGAGTTCACAACACGAAGCAGCCAGTCAGTGCCGGCGGTTTGGCATTAACGTCACATTGATTTATAATTTTCATTATTTTCCCACGCATTGTGCAGTAACGACTTTTTAATCAACTGTATTCCTGTTTCATTTCATTCACGCACTTCACTACTGGTTTAAGTATTCATCTTTATCGGTAGTCCTTTAATTTCTTGTGTATTTAAAATCAGTCGTATATATCAGACGTTGAAGAATTAACTATTGTACTAGCTTTT
Organism: Bhutanitis thaidina; assembly: GCA_029286595.1. NCBI lineage: Eukaryota > Metazoa > Arthropoda > Insecta > Lepidoptera > Papilionidae > Bhutanitis > Bhutanitis thaidina. Next base: position 2,000,662 of record JAGSMS010000022.1, read on the forward strand.
AACATTTTTAAAATCCTTTGATGAGTAATACGAGAGCGTACTTAATACCTCGTGCCATGCTATTTAATTTTACAATTAAAATCAACCAGTGTTTTTAAAAAGAATTCCAATTCCTCTTCATCTATTTTGAATATTCTCCACAAAGCTTACTGAATCCTGGCGAAACTTTAAAAATTCAGCATTTGAAATAAAGAAAGAAAAAATTAAAAAAATAAACATTTACTAAGAAATGAGGACGCACACATAAACAATAGCATAACAGAATTAAGTAATATTTTGGTTAGACATAATAAATGATTTTATTTGTTATAATAATGTATACACAATATAGTAAATACTTCTATTATAAGAGACAAGGTAGACCAACGTCTCGGAAAGGAAGTTTGTGAAGCAAGAATTACAATAATAAATGACTCGCTCAGATTGAGCAGTAGCTGGGACTCGGTCATTATGCAAATTCTAGGGGGGAGTTTTAAAATTCACCCTTACGCCTTATTTGATTAGGCCCTCAAATCGCTTAATCCATAACATTTGCTTAGGCATACAAAGTACTTAAATTGTTATTTTATGTACACTTTGAAAACAAAATTCTACACTTGTAACATAATTAACAAGGTGGAGATTAAAACGTAAAGAAATAATATAGTATATTCCCTCATTCGCCAATATATAATAAAACGTTTAAAACACCGAGGCTTGTCAGTTATTAATAAATATTAACTGTAAATCTAGGAGATCACGTTATTTTTTAAATAACCCTTTTTGTAAGATAAATACAAAAGAATAAACACTTACGTTTTCTTTTAGGTTTTGAAACAAGAAATGGTAGAAACGATCTATTACAAGATCTAGTAACGAATCCAAATTGACACAACAAATATTTCATACAAAAAATAACAGAGAATAAAAACTATGATTTTTCTCAATTCTATCTGATAAAAGAGTAATCAGATTGAACAGAGAATGCTTTATTTTTTATAGATCTTGAAATACATTTTTGTTTTATTTCTATCGATAATGCCTACAAAATTCCAGATAACATCTTTTTAGTAGCTAGATCGATCTCGCGCACATGTTAGCCTATTTATTTTGTGGCTCGTGCGTAAGCAATTCATCTTTCAAACTAGAAATAAATTTATTGTAACAGTAACTATATATGTTTAAAATGTCTATCGCAGCGTTTCAAGTGCCAACTGAAACTCATATCTTTTGATTCCAGTATACAACATAACAGGCAACACTAAAACACATAGGTTTCTTGCCTATGCATTAATATCCGACCTCCAGTCTCAAACTATCTTTATATGCCCTATGTCTTAGTAACTGGATGGTGATAAGATATGATTACATTTACTTACATAAATATATATATAAGTGAATGCATGTGGCGGTAGAGCCAAGCGGCGGCTTTTGCTGCTTCTCGAATAAGCCGGCTCGAGTGGGTTGGTACCACGGTCTCTCAGAATACCGGCGTGAAGAAGAGGCGTCGTGTGCTTCTGCGTTTCGTTCGGTGTGTGAGGTAACCGGAGGCCTACTCCCCCTCCGTATCCTCCTCCTCATTCTCCCTCCCATTTCACAAAACACCCCTAAAGGCTGGCAAAGCACTTGCAGCACCTATGGTGTTGCAGACGTACGTGGGCTACGGTAACCACGACGGTAATATATAGTAAATACGCACATCAAAAATACATCCAGGCCTCCATTACATACATCATACAATCATTTGTCCCTTGCTGTATTCATTCCCGCAACTCTTAGATTCGTAAGCAGGGACACTACCAACTGAGCTATCGGACCGATGCATTTATAGGGAAAATATTTATGTAAAAAAGGGGGAATATAAAACGAGAAAATGTAACTCATATTATAGACTAAAAATTAAGTATATTTACAGCCTATAAAATTGCACGACATTATGAGTTAGTTTTATAACGGCAAAAAACATAACGCATTTCTTCATTTTATAAATACTGAACATAAATAGTAAAATATTTCTCATTCAAAAGGAGAAATTATCGTGTTTTAAATTTATTAACATCGGGTGTACTTAATTTTAAATCGACTTCCACTTCTTTTTCATTATTCTTTTTAACTACAACTAATGCCGATATTCGTAAATTAAAGAGAAGAAAGAAAAGATAAAGATGAGATAAGGTTATGATTAAATTATTACCAACCAGAAATAATTGAATATATTTTTACCAGCGTTTTTATTCATACAATTAAAAAGTACGGAAAATATTGTAAAAGGGCCTGGTTAGCTGACCCCTCTATACCTTACAAATTAAATCAATATAAGAGTTTTTATACGAGGTAGAGCCAAGCGACAGCTCGAGCGGGGTGAAGTAGAAACATCTTGTACTTCCTCTTTCCCCCTCCTCATCCCCTGTCCCATCCCCCAAATATCCTTACAGGCCGGCAACCTCCTGCTCCTCTGCTGTTGCAGATGTACGTGGACGACGGTAATACTTACCATCAGTTAAGCCCCTAGCTCCATAGCCCCCTTTTCTTTAAAAAAAAATACTTTCTTACACCAACAGCACGTTACACGCCTGATTATCGAAACAAACTTTAAGTTAACATTTTCTTCCTGCTGGACGCATAAAATACCGAGAGAATTATGTCACTGAAGTTTTTCTTTTTACAAAGTCGCTTAGTGTATTTAAAATGTAAGTTTCATGTGAGCTTTTAACAAAGCTAACGTCCGCCGTAGGGTGCCCGAAATCAATTACCTGTCCATTGATTGGACAATTTGTCGCCCGCTAATCCCCGGGCGACGATCAATATTACCTTAATGATCTCGTCAGGTAGCCGCTGCTAAACCGTTTAAGCTCGATGGTAAGTAACATGCTTAAGGGTTGTGACAAATTGCATATAACGGTAAGTTATTAATCACGCTTTTGTCTTTATCAATCAGCGATTGTGACTCTTTCCATTAAAATATAAAATGTTTTGTAGAGTCGACTATATAGGATCAGTTTCTTTCGTCTCTATTTGGATCTCTTGTAGGGGACGATTAAACAGTCTAATGTTTACAATCTACGTTTGTTAAGAATAGCGTAAAGTATGTTTTATGCAAATGCAATTATGTGTAAAATCGAAAAAGCTTCAGCGACAAACTTTTAAGCTTTTTTTTTGGTTTATAGATTTTATTTTTAAGTTCACGTTTACATTGACTTGCATCAATTGTGTGTCTTTATATTCCACCTATGACGCATATCTCCAGAGCCACGGGAACTCTTCCTCTAATGGTTAATATAACTCTTCAAATACACGCGTCCCCACAGCGCCACTCACCACGCCAGATAGACGGTTTATTGTACGTAGTGACGTTACACTGGCAACCCGCAATCCTGTTCCTGAGCATTGATTTGTAATATTCGAGTTCAGCAAATTACGGACGCAGTCGAGCTTGCTATTAGGAGACAAAGTAATATTCCCCTTTTACACCCGGAAACCGAATGGTTAATATACTGAAACAAATCCACATGTTATTGTTATCTGTATTAATGATGTCGTCTTTTAAATTTAATGGAATGGAACTTGGAAACGAGCTAACAGTTCACGTGATGGTAAGTGGTTTCGAAAGCTTATAGGTTAGGGTGCGGACTACGAAACATGACGTCGTATGTTCGAGCCCGCCATTTGACTATTTTCGTGAACCACTCCAGCTACAAGCTGTAATGCTCAGTTGGAGTGTTAACAGGAATATTAGTATTGTTACTTAAATAGCATTGCTATAATAATAAAAAAAAAAGCTTATGGACCTGCAAACAGCTTCAATAGAAATCGAAGTGAGTAAAATTACGGGCTGTTTTATCATGGGTGACTAAGATTAAATGCCAATGTAATTTCACTGACTCACTGTACTTTTCAAACTGGAACACAACAGTAGATGCACTGATTGTTGACATAAGTGGGTAAGAGTGTGGTCACTCTTACCCACTTTAACAACCTACCCAAACGTCTCCTAGGTAGAGAAGGAGTCTACCATCGGTTACATCATCCGGTACACTTTTTAAACGACTTAATAAACTAACACGCTTGTCTCTTTATCTCACTTAAACCATTCGGAAACTCATTGAATAAATAAGTCACGGAATAGGTTCCCTAAGCTTCTCGTAATGCGTAAAACGCGTGGTTATTTACTCTGCATTGCGTCTTCGCAAAGTCAATCCAAGGTCAGTTTAACGGAGATATTTACTCGTTCCTTCATATGCTAGGTGAAGGTAAAAATTTCAGTTTATATGTTTTATGTAAAATTAAAATATTAAAAACGATGATCTTACCTTATCTTAACATTAACAGCATTGTTGTAATCCTTTTAAACGTGGTAGAGCCAAGCAGCGGTTTCTGCTGCTGCTCGAATGGGCCGTCTCGACCGGGTTGGTACCACAGCCTCGCGGAATACCGGCGTGAAGTTGCTTTTAGTTAATTTTAATCCTTAGTCTAGTTCTCACCTTTATAACCACGGTACGTGATGTGATGTAATATCGTTATAAATATATTTAATCATACATGTATTGCAGATAACGTTACTTGAATGCTTTAGCCAAGCCAAGAATAGTATTTATTTGTCATTCTCATATTTGCATCATTATCATCAGTAAAGACAAATTGCGTGTGCAAGAAAAAAAAAGGTTTATATAAAACCAAGATGAACCCTCCAAGACGGAGTGGCGACCTGCAAAGTGTTTCGGGAAGTCAATGGATGCTGGTGGGTCAGGACCCTCTAAACGTGGTGGTGCCAAGCAGCGGCTTTTGCTGCTGCACGAATGGGCCGGCTCGACAGGTTTGGTACCGCGGCCTCGCAGAATACCGGCGTGAAGTATAAGCACCTTGTGCGTCTGCGTTTCTGTCGGTGAGTAAAGCAACCGGATGCACTATAAATGCCATAATTATATGTAACGTAAGTAAATTAAAATATGTATGAGCTCTTCCGCTGTGTTTGTAACATTGAATTCGGTTGGTTTGTGACCATGTAATTTATTTTAAAATCATTGGCTCCAATGCGGGTTGGAACGCTTCACACGTTCTCGAAATAATATATTGTATTATTTCTCAGACATGCCGGTTTCTCGAGATGTTTTCATACACCGCCGAGCACGTGGTAAATTCAGCACTTAAATTGCAATTTAAGCTGCGCCGGGACCGGGGACCCGAACCAGGCCAATCGCATACTATTAAATTAAAGCCTGCGCCCAGACCTCCAGGCCTACAACTACTACGATCTCCAGGCATCACTAGTTAACACAAAAATATAATTACGTAATAATTAAAAATTAAGTTTCTCGTAAAACTAAAATTGAGTATCGAGTATAAAATAAAAACTACCATTCATACAGACACGCCAACTTGTCCACAAAAGAACTGCTGCCAACAAAACGTTATAGAAAATTTGCATCCGCGAAACGTGCTAGAAACGTTGTAAAAAGCTATACGATATAACAAAAGTCATGAAGTTCTCTTTGAGTTCTTTTTATTCGTTCGGAAATAGGGAAAAAGTGTTCCCAAAGCCGTTCGCTTCGGTGTACGCAGCCGTTCGAGATATACTTTGACTTCATACTTTGCACAAACGAGCATTTGATAGGGGTACGTTGATATAAAGCAACACTGGATGAGCCTAGTTCAATATGATTTAATAAAGACTTCTTAGCTTAGGTTAGCTTATAAAATTAAGTTGAAAATGAGCTAACAGTCTGCTTGATGGTAATCAAGGGCTACTGCAGCCCATAGACACCCCGAAGAAACTTCAATCGATAATGTTTACAGAGGTGTTACAGAACTAAGAAAGTATGCCACGCAGTCTGAAAATATACTGACTTATAACCTTCAAATTAAACCACACGTAACAATAGTTGAACTACTGATTAGCAGAATTAGATAATGATATGGTACCTGCTTAGAAAGCTTTCAGGCCTAGGAAATCCACCTAGTAAATTACACACAATTTGATTAACCGTAGATTAATATTTATAAATATATATGCATTATACGAAAGAACGAACAAATGCAATATTTATTTATTTATTTATTTAAACTTTATTTGCACATTGCATAACAAAAAGACGGACTTAATGCCAAGAGGCATTCTCTACCAGTCAACCATTAGATTGAACAGAGAAAATGTAATAGGGTGCACAATAATATTATGTTCATATATATATACTCGAATATTATACTACAATAAAATACTTATATATGTCGGTACTTAGACATACATGTAATTATAGTTGTAAATTATATGAAACACATAACACACTATACATACATATAAGGGGATGATCAAGAATCATTAAATAGTGGCTATTGGTAAACTGTTTGAGCCATATTAAAACTAATTACAGTAGAATTTTACAGTAGAACTTTTCCATCGATACCACCTAGATGGTTGGCATTCCACCACAGTGCGTTTTAATCGAAGTTTTCTGCCACGCACTTCGACTTTGTGGAATCAGCTGTCGCCAGCAGTATTTCCGAACAGTTACGACTTAGGGACCTTCAAGAAAAGAGCTTATTCCTTCCTTAAAGGCCGGCAGCGCATCTGTAGCTCCTCTAGTGTTGTGGATGTTCGTGAGCGTCGGTGATCACTTACCATCAGGTGAGCCGTACGCTCGTTTGCCCCCTTCTTCTATAAAAAAAAAAAAAAAATAGAAGCATTCGTTTTTATTTTTTGTATGTCTTTTGGTAATAATTAAGAATAAACTATCACACGAGTATAATGATTTCATGCGTTCACGAGAACACTATACATTTAAAATTAAACTATTATTTACGGATTTTATCGAGTTTCATTTTGTTTTTATATTCGATCGGACTAAATATTAATAAATAAAAGCTGAAGGAAGCTCGAGTTAACTATGAAATCTGGACGTTTGAAACCTCAGTCTCCCCGTGAACACGGTTGCTGTAAAGGAATCGAAACGTCGGGAATATACAAACAAAATTAAACACCATAAAATCCGTAAATAATAGTTTTCAAATCACATGAGTACTTTTTAAAATATTATTACATTATATTATTACAGTTACGACTTAGGGACCTTCAATAATAGAGCCTATTCCTTCCTTAAAGGCCGGCAACGCATCTGTAACTCCTCTGGTGTTGTGGATGTTCGTGGGCGTCGGTGATCACTTACGATCTATAAATAAAAATATATACGAATAAATTTAATCCCGCATGTCTTTTCCATTTGCAATATCTTCAAGGCTACATCCACATATCTATTGCCATCGCTATATATATATGCAGTGAGGGATCGTCGAGGCCCCGGATTATGTCTTTTATGATAAAACGGTGGTATAACAGCGGAGGCTGAGCCTCTAATAAGTTGCTACGCTATTAATTAATCTCGCCTTCCATTATTTCCCGTTTATCTCCTGCTGTTCGGCCTTTGATCGGATCCAAGCGGAATAATACTTCTTGGTCCAATAAGAATATAATAAAATGTGTTTTGCCAAATCAGTATTGATAATTAGGAAGACATTTTTATTATATACGTTTGCAGATCTTAAAGATCAGTCGGAACGTACCGAAACAAAATCAATTGTAAAATATTGGCATAGCAACAAATTATGACAATTTTTCATATTTAGTTCTATTCTAGTTACATTTATTTTATTATTTAAAAAGATATGAATTAAGTAATATATTTTTTAGGCTGCAAACTTCATATGATCATATCAATGATCGCCCTAACCATTACATCAGATTTGATAGGACACAAATCCTCGCAAAAGAACAACAATTCCCGCCAAGGATGATTCGCGAGGCTATTGAAATCAAAAATCATTTGATTTCAATAGCCTAATTTCAATAGAGAAGATGGCCGGGTACTACCACCGGCTTGGGATCCAGTAATAAACAAAATTGAGTCCAAAACGCAATGGCACCACTGTTTCTTCGCACTGGTGATTCTTCACCCCATCATTAGTTTTTGGTATTGCGAACCAGAATATTCTTATCGATTTTATATCAATGGTGTCTCGTTAGAATTCTGTAGCGCAAGGTTAAGTGTCATTATATTTCTTCTTACTCCCTTAATATCTTTACAGATAAACTTATCTTTTAAAAGTATTGAATATTACCAATGACCAATTATCTGTTGTTATGCTTAAGGACTTCTCGAAAGGTGATTATAATACTCGAACGATATTTTAAAATCAGTATAATTCGAATATTCATTTTTGATTACAAGATAAAGTAAATTTAAAAAAAAAAACTTGTCAAAATAGTCAAAATACAGTGAACACATTTTGCGAACAAATCTACAGAAAGATAAAAAGATACGATTTCGCATAAACGGTTCACTTTAAATGAAGGGTGCGTTTAGAAATTCCCAATGCAGCCCACATAATATAGGTAGCTGAAAATTCACGAGAGTAGCTCTCAGGATTGCAGGCGAAATCTTCCGTGAAATTGACGCCGCGTCCCAGCCCTATTCTGCCCTTATTCCAGCGGCGATGAGGGGTCGTATTGAATTGAATATATAAAATTATTCGTACTTTTGTAAGAAATTCCAATTATTCTCAAGCAATGCATTTACTACGCACAATGTACTTTGATTAAAGTAACGTTCACGTTCTATTTGAGACATCATATGTGTAATTTACTATATTATATTTACATTATTGTCGATGCTGTGCAAATTGTATTTATATGATAAACCTAACTGTCCTAAAACTCTATCTCTGGTGCAATAAGAAAAATTAAAAAAACATAAATAGATTTCAATACAAAATTATTTCTTTACGCGAATACTGCACATTTGAAGTGAAATTATTTTTTTTCGGAGTTTATTCCTAGAGCGTTAATGTCTCAGCTGTCTCTAGAGTCTGTGATCATATTTGATAGACCACAAATCCTCACAAACGAACACCGATTCCTGCTAAGGATGATTCGTAAAGCTATTGAAATCAAAAATCATCCTAATTTCAATAGTTAAAATGGGTGGGTACTACCAACGGCTAGGGATCCAGTAATCAATAAAATTATTTCTGAAACCAAGCATACCGCTCTGCACGACCTCAAGATACTGTGAGCACATTCTGCGAAAATCGGACCAAAAATTAACAATTTAACTATGACATCGTGACGTATAACACCCCAGTCTCCCCGAGACTGGTGCTGAAAATCACTCGAAACTTCGGAATTATTGAAACAAAAATTAAACACGTACAGCCCGTAAATATTTTTTTAAAACAGAAGTCTTTAGGAACGATTAGATGTCCTTCGTTTTGTTAAACTGATTGTTATTTTCATAATGGTATGATTTTTTTGACTCTTTTTTGCTTTTGAAGATTATTTAATCAGAACCAAATATTTTTATACATAACGTGAATCTGAACTATTAGTTAGAGTATTAAAAGTATATTTTATGTTTAGCTTGCACCGAGGTGGACTGGGATTAAGGATTTTCATTTGGGTACTGGGTTCAACTTTTTGGCTCCAACGCCGCAGCCACACAGCAAGTTAAATTAAAAAATATTCTTCAATTCCTAAAATGACCCCAAGTTTTAAATAGTCGATAGTTCGATATAAAATAATGTAACTGTAAATATATTTTATCAAAAAATATTTTTTTCTATGAGTATTCCGAAATCAAAAATAAAAAATAAAGAACGGTAACAAAATTACACTGTAAGCATTGGATAGCATCGCCGGTTCGGAGAGCAATCATATCGCGGCAATTGAAGAAAGCATAAACAAACGTATCTTTCAATTGGGGCCATTGGCGTAGCAGTTCAGTTGCGCAAATCGTTCGAGACAAAGACGCTGAGAGTAATTGACGTATTCTTATTCAGAAAACGTGTGACGATTCGGTAACGTGTTTGAGTCATACCCTTTATGGGTCTGGAGATTGTGTTCCAGAGATAGGACGTAAGCGAAAGAAAACAGTAAGGGATTCACGAAATGTCATGTTTGATCATTTATTATTATTGTATCCCTAATTATTATTTACTTGGTGACGGGATTCCTTCCGGGTAGGTACCACGAAAATACCCATTCGGCTGAAGCGTTTAAGGGGTTAGTATTATTACAGCCTGAGTGACATTCCACCATTAGTCATTAGGGGATTTGCAGGTGTCCATGGACTGAAGAAGCCACTTACCATCAAGCATCATCAGTTACCAATAAGAGTAGATATAAATCACACATTTACTTTTGTCACCACTGTGCGTTACCACCGAAAATTTACTTTTGAAATTTATTTACATATGAATGCTCATAGATTACGAGCGTAGTTATCGAAATTTTATTTAAATACATAATATCCCTTACGATTATTAGTAGATCCGTCTGTGGGGAGTCAGCGCGGTTCTCCAGTTTGACAAAAGTGCATGAAGTGTATTATTCAGTTTCAAACTGTTATCCCCTTTATTTATTCCATGCTGAAGCTGCTTTGATAAATTTTTATTAAGTGAGAACTTGTACATAACCAAATCTCAGCAATTTTTATACGTCTATGTTAAACGTGCCCGGCTCCGGTCCAACACCTAACGCCGCACCGTGACGGATGGCCGGGAGAACGTCGGTCCGAACGCGGGCAAATTACAAACGATCAATTTCGGCACGGTGCCCTACGGGATTCGCAACCGTACTATGCAATCTTCGACTTGTCATTGTCAGTGTCGAGGCCAGCCGATGGACACGGGAATGGACCCCGGCCGCCGAGCGCGATGTGTACCCGCCGTACGTATTGGTTTGGATTGGTGGGTGAGCGCAATCTGTCTTCTTGATTTACGTTCACTGTTTCGTATTCTGTGACGAGTGCCAGATTGAAATTCCGTTCTCGACGTTTTATTGGTTTCATTTTCAATTAAATTTATGACTGGCGCTTCGGTCGTGTATAAAAATATTAAATTTTAAACTGCATTATCTTTTTTACTATGTTTATTTTAACATAGATTTTATTAATAACTACCGGGTTTTAAAATCTATTTGTTAGGTTATCATGACTAAACCGATAAACCAATTGCGATGAAATTTGATGTGACGATACCTAAAAGCCTACTAGTTTTTTTCCAGCAGCGGAAAATTTATTCCCGCGGACAAAGTCACATGCGAATGCTAGTATTCTTATAAAATAGAATCCTAATTGATTCCAAAGTAGAGACACAATCATTGCTGGAAACGGAGACGACCTTACTAAAGACACTCTCATGTACTATAATTGGTATAAGATTAATTATAGCTCCTACCTCTTGGTAGGAAGCAGACTGTTTTGAGTCGAATATTAAAAAAATGGCTCGTTCTTTCTTATGTAAATATTTGTTAGTGTGAGAAAGATAAACATATTACATATCTAAGGGTAACCAACAATAATATAGTGTCTGTAATGATTCATATAGTGTATTCATGTCAATAATGCAGTGCGCGGTGAAGTATGATATATACATATATAAATATATACATATGCGCAGTGTTGCGGGAAGTCGATGGATGCAGGTGCCTCAGGTCCGAGCTTTGAGACAATCTTTGGGGGGCCTATATATATTTTTCTAATTTCATAGTAACACATTTTGTATTATACTAAAAAGTAACAGAATTGTGTTTATTACTAATCATGTTTTTTCCATTCTCTACGGAGGACCGGACTTTCTAATAAGATTCCAATTTTATAAGGATTCCAATGGTGTAATTATTTTTAAGATGGATACAGTAATTAACTCAATATTTCATTAATGATTTCATTGCCAGGGGTGCGCCGCGCGTCAAACTGTCTACTGTCAAATATGATCATGGCGACTAGAGCGGTCAGGGCATTTTACTGATAGTTATTCCGCCGTTTTAGTTGTTCATCCGGACATACATATTTCTTTGTATTTATATATATGATTTTATTGTATGTATGTATGTATCTATCTAGTGGCAGCCACGTACAGGCAAACGCAGTGTAGGACGACCCCCCACAAGATGGAGTGACGACCTGCGCAGTGTTGCGGGTAGTCGATGGATGCAGGTGGCTCAGGACCGAGCTTCGTGGCGATCTTTGGGGGAGGCCTATGTTCAGCAGTGGACTTCTGATAGGCTGAAATGATGACGATGATGATGATGAAACCTGCGCAAACTTTGATTTTTCCAGAGCAACCGTTATTACCATCTTATAAACTTCAATTGGCTAACTTCTACGTGTTCCCAGCGATGTTCAGCAGTGGACTTCTGATAGGCTGAAATGATGATGATGATGATGATGTATGTATCTACTTATATAAGTGAGTAATATTTTTTTTATGTTTGATTTCGTTTTGCTGCACCGCCTCTGTAATATGTTTATCTCAGCTTATCCTAATGGTTGACTCTGAGAGAATGCCCTTAGGCATCAAGTCCGCCATGTACCACTTTGTGTATGGTTGTTTAAATAAAAAAAAATACATAGTATAGTTTAAATTTCAACTCGCTTCTAAAATCGGAATCGAAACAATAGTTTCTAAACCAGATATAAATTTCAGCAGCTAACTTGCGAATGCAACAGCGGACTGCAACAATACGTCGCGCTACTCACGTCGCCCGGATCGCGCTTCGAATAAAAATTTCTCTCGCGTTCTAATAAATTTCTAAATCGACATAAGTCGCTTCGTATTCAGACCGGCGTCGGGGATTTCGTACACAATAAGATCATGTAGCAAAGGACGCAGCTTTGCATATCTGAAGATCGGTTGTGGCTACGTTACCTGTGGGTATTTCTCGCATGGCGGAGATGTTTTTTTTTTCTTAGCTATTTAGGGATTGGTGCGTGTGATCGCGAGGGTAAGCGAAATATTACTCTATATGCAGCTATTTCAGTTGATTTCTTACTTAACAGACCCTTAATTTAAGCCCAACATATTTTGTGGTGGATTTCGGTTGAGGATAATTTTTAAGGTGTTTATTTTAATCGACTCTTAATTCACCCACGGAATAAACCCTTTCCTTGGCACATTTGCCTTAGGCTGCCAACAATCTGAGGAGAATAAAAATATTTACTTAGTTAGTACTTAGTATTAAAAGTAGCCGTCAGTAACTGCCTACTTATGTGCAAAGGTCTCTTCTTAAAGAATTGAGCGAGCTTCAGAGCCTGGAAGGGTTGGCCATGCTGCTCCAGTGCGGGTTGCCGCTCTCCTCATGATTTTTTACATCGAACACGTGTTGAATTTGACACTTAAAATTACTTTTAACAATTTCAGGGGTGCCGACACCGGGATAGGAATCGATATCACTTGCGTACTATGAAATTAAAGCCAGCGCCCTGAACGCTGGGCTACCACTAAGTAATTTTTTTTTTTTTGAGAACCCAGGAAAGTACTAGCAGCCTGTACTACCTATGCCCTAGTAGAGTAATAAAATATACTATACTATTTAATACTTTCTTACTGAGGAATTTTTATTTTTATTTGATTTCTCGTGAAAAATGTATTTTGTTCAATATGAAATATTAGCAATTCATAAAAAATTTGAAGCCTAATGCGCATCTAATCAAATAAAACACCATTTTTATATTAGGATTATTATGATTATCTTTATTTACTCTTAAGATAAGTTCCAGTATTTACTGGAACGTGTCTTTCCGGAAAACAAGCTAACATACTCAATGCCTACGATTTATTCTAAAAAAGGAATAAAATCGAAATATACGCTAGTACTGGGACCGCTCTTAAATATACCAAGTAAACGCTCTCGGTACGACACTGTACGCCAAAGTTGTTCCATAAAAGCTCTTTTACCTCTTCACCTTTCCTTTGCCATTTGGTAGACGGCACATTTTTTTTAGTTTATAAGTTTTTTTTCATACAATTTAAGAAGAAAATTGGCTATTTGAATAGTGTCCGAATTGGAAGTAATAAATGAAGGTGGATTTTATATAATTGTGAGTTTAAAAAGTCGACGTGACGGAACTTACCCGCTCTGAACTCTTCTCTTTATTCACATTGTAAACCTGCCATAAGTGTGCCATGAGGTTTTCAAGGGTTTTTCTTTAGTCAAATATTATGACGCACGCGAGGTAAAAAGGGGGTAGCAGAGTTTCTTACGATGCCACCACACGACACACCAGCTTTATATTTAAATGCCAATCTCATCTGCATATAGCGAAACCAGCTGTAGACATCATACTGCATATAGCGCTAGCAGCTGTAGACGCCGGCGTATATGTGCAGCATGATGGATACGGGCGAAAAATCAAAGTAATTTCTTTTTATGCTAAATGGGAGCAAACGAGCAAACGTCTCACATGATGGGAAGTGATTACCGTCTACGAACATATGCAACACCAGAGGAAGTGCAGTTGCATTGCCGGTCTTTAAAGTTTTTGAAAAGATTGAAGCGAAGATGAGGAGGGAGCTTCCGCTTATCTCACTCAATAAGCACAAGATGTCTCTACTTCACGCCGGTATTCTGCGAGGCCATGGTACCAACCCAGTCGAGCCTACCCATTCGAGCAGCAGCAAAAGCCGCCGCCTGGTTCTACCATGACTCAAAAACCAGGCTAAGATACTCCGGGATTGACAAAACAGGAAAAAAATATAAATAAAACTTATTGTACTGATTGATTTTGCCTTTCCCTAATAAAATATATTGCAATCAGCGGTTTCATTCATTAAATCGAAGGGGCGCGCTGCATTCGCACGTCTACTCACATAGTACATAGACGCCTTTGTGTGCTGACATACTCAGCAAACAGTGCTTGGGAACGCGTCTCCAAGGCGTAGGGACCGGTTTCAGCGGCTTCACTCTCCGGCGATACTTCTGGTTCTCAATTGAAGAATTAATTAAAACAGAAATTATTAGATTAAACTTGGAAGGTAAATAGGACTAGTTAAACAATATCTTTGTGAAATAATACAATTAAGTTATTGTAAAACTCGAAATGAAAAACATATTTAAGTCTGTCGTAATTTTAAAAAAAATAATGCAATTCAATAGTTTTTATGATTACCTAAAAAATAAACCAACACTCCATTCATAATATTACCAACAACCATTTAAATATAACTTTAGCTACTTTTCAATAGGAATAGGTTAAAAAAAAGTATTATTTTCTTTCTTCCGTTCAAGATATAGAATTAAAAAAAAATTACATAAAATAAACACTCTGCATTTAAGCCAAAATATATTTATTCAATTTAGGCTTGTTTAAAGCTCTTATGAACCTGAAAATTTGCACCGGTTCGGTAAGAGAACATCATCTATGAAGAACCGGCACCTTTGAGATGGTTTACTATCTTTGAGGGTGTTTGTATGGTTACGCACGTAGCGCTATTACACCGTCCGTCTGTCCGTCGTAGCTTTAAAAAGTACTGTGTCCTTTGAACCATAACATGTGAACCAGGATGTGTTATTATGGCGCGGATATCCTAACAAGTAAAGTAAGTAGTAATAAAAAATTAAGGGGTTACTCGTACAAGAAACAAGTTTTTCATTTTAATTGTTTGATTGTACGAAACCCTCGGTGCACGAGTCCGACTCGTACTTGGCCGGTTTTTTTCCAATTGCTATGTTACAATATCAATTACAACTTATAAGAACATCACTAAAATGTTACATGGCGTATATTTGGAAAATCCTCTGAAATATTATTTACCTATAATTGTAAATAAATACCCTGAAGATACCGTAAGTCAAAACCGGTCGGTTACTTTAAAAAAAAAATTAAATTAGTGGTTATACTAGTACAAGAAATAATAATAATAATAATCAATGAAATATTATCTTCCTATAATTGTAAATAGATGCCACTGAAGATGCTCTAAGGCGAAACTGGTCGGTTACTTAAAAAAAAAATAGTTATTAAACAATTGCAAGTAATAATAATATTTGTCAATATGATGAAGTTTCACCGAGTGAAACAACAAACACACGGATAAATTACACATTCAAAGTCTGTAGTTTTAAACAAACAAATACACCGATACACTCTTTAAGTTTCAGGACGATTAGTATAAAAAAAAAGTGAAAAATTATGCAATTTGTACGTTTCATTACAAAAACACAACAAATATATAAAACGTTACACCGACAAATAGCTCAGACACGTAGTAATAAGACGCTGGAAGTCAGAAAATGTCAGACATCGTGGATGCGGGGGCAAACATTTGCCCGTATTCCCATGCCCCTTGTGTTGCCGCCTTTGTCACGGAGGTGGCTAGGGGCCTGACTGAGCAATTTCCTTTATTCAATCATCGCCGGCAAGCCTTTCAGCTCCTCACAATGCCGAAGAACACTGCACTTGTATGTGGCGATAACACCGTGAGAATCGATCGTATACCACCGTAACCTTGTTTTGTTCTCTCTATCTCGGCGCAAATTTCTTTAGCCTTCAATAATATCTGTACGTATTAAAGCGAACAGCAAACTCGTGGAACTTATTATTATAATGATTTCTTATATTTTCGCGAACACTACACATTTGAAATTGAAATATTATTTTAGAATTTTATCGCGTTTAATTTTTGTTTTTATGTTCCCGACGTAGCGAGTGCTGTAAAGCACTGGGGGACTGAGGTGTTAGTCGTTCTGATATCATAGTTAACTCGGGCTACCTACAGCTTTTAATTATTATTAGATTGGACCAAATTTAATCACTAGGCCACGGGTTATGCTATTATAACTAATTAAAAGAACAACTTTCTCTTATTTTGCTACATTGCCCTATCTACTAAATAGATGAACTAGCTACCAGTTCACCTCTTCAGGTGATAGATACAATAACTTATGTCTTGTCACCCCTGAGGACAAAGATAGAATGCTACACAGCCCGTAATAATACCAGTCTATGTACATAAAGCGACATCCTGTAAAAGTCCACTGCAAAGGCCTTCTCCTTCTCAAACATCTGAGAGGATTTTGGAGTCAGCAAGGGTGCTCCTGTTCAGGTTGATGAATACCATAATCTCGAAATAATATTTTGAACATGCATGTTTCCTCACGATGTTTTCCTTCACCGCCGTGTAGGGGTCCCGGCACCGGGAACTCAGGTGACTTCTTCTTCTTTGAAACCAAAGTGAGGGTTTACGTAGGCGTTTGATTGTTAATATTTGCATGAAGCTTTGATGTTTACCTGTTTTTTTATTGTTATTTATAGAGCCGTTGTAGTCTTTTGGTAGTGCTTATATTTTTATCGATAAAACGCCTAGCGATATTCAAATCCGATATAAAGTTCTGGTGCCTTTATCAACAAGGCTGTCGGTAAATATTAACATTGTAGCGTTCCGCAAATGATCATGACAATAAATAATCATTTGCTTCTCACGATGAAGTGTTGTATGTATATATTCACGCCTTGTTCCCAACGGGGAACATACGTCTTTCGCTTCATTCACTTTCATCAATTTTCACATGCGTGCTCGTTGGTTTAGAGTACTCTTGAACTGGCCTTTTTCCAGAACGTCTCGTGAAATGTTCGCCTAGGTCTTCCTCTCCCGATTCTACCATTTACCATTTCCCCATTTACTTAGAGTTGTAGCAAATCTAATTCGTCTCAGATAATACAACATACATACAGCTAAGCGGAATGTAATTAAAATTCTTTATTCCTTGAAGTAAGATTATTAATTTCCACAGTCAAAATGTCATTTACGTGAAATCTACAACTGTTTCTTAATGAGATTTCTCTAAAGTCGAAGCTCCTAGTGAAAGAAACATGGCAGTTATCTTCTTTTGTAATTAAAAAGGAAATGGAAATCAAATATACGCTTAATTGCGTATTGACTTCTGTCTTCTTCTTCAAAAAAAAACCATTTATGTATATGATCGTTTTGTATCACTTTAAACGTATAGCTCCTTGACAAGCAGTGCCATAACAAGGCTCTTTACCGTTTCCCAAATGAATGAAATTTCGGCGAACAGTTTATCCACCTGTCAAATTTATTACCTCCGTTCTGAAACGTTTTCGTATGACCGCTCTACATAGAGAACCCGAACCGGAACGATAGTGAGGACTTTGAACTTAGCCCACGGCGTCGGAACGCGGGTAAAATAATATTATGTCATGGCCCCGTCCGAAAAAGCCATCGGTAAATCTCAGTATGCAAACGCTGGCTGGGCTCCGTGGTTCGTTTATCGTGTGGGGGGTTTTTCATTAGCGACCGCTGGCGCCGAATTCTAGTCGTTTCCGTCCCGCATAAACCCCCCCCCCCATCTCCCCCTCACCACTCCCGTAAGTGCCACCGAGGCATTAGAAACGTCGTGTGTCGTTCCCGCTCGATTAGTTGCTTGTTTTTTTCTTCTTCTTTTGACTGCACCGCTTCGAGGAATGCGGGGAAGTAATTTAAATAGTTCTGTGATAAACGTGAATTTGCATAACGGACTTGGGTTTTGAATTGCATTTTTGTGGCAATTCTTTTATTAACCTTTAAAGTAACATTCTAGGACATCGCTAAGTTAGACCATTCTTATAGGGAAGATTTCGTATAGGAAACTTTAAAAAAAACTTCTTAAGACCTATAACAAAAGTTCATGCTACTCAGTAAATTATTAAATAATTGCTATGGTGAAATTCAATCAAATTGTTTTTTCTGTATTGATATGTGCCACACCTGGAGCCATATCCGCTTTGCCCCAAACAATTTCACAACAATTTCGCGTGACATCGTTCTCTTATAAAATCATGCCGTGTTAGTTTTAACATATTTTTTTTATCCAATTTAACCATGTTTTGAATATAAAAAATGACACCCTATGATTTTGCCGTGGAATGTCTTCGCACGGAATTGACGTGAAATATTTATATGGAATAACAGTTGAACGAAAGTTCTTGCGATCTCTGACTATCGATGCTTCCATTCTAAATCATCTCATAATATACTTTCAGATTAATTCTCTTAGCCCAAACTAATAATGAGAAGAATCTTTTGAAACTTACATCGATATCATCTATATTTCACATAATAATTTAAATTGCCCGGTGGCGCAGTAACTAAGCGTTTAGCTGCCGCGGTGTGGGTCGCGGGTTCGATTCCCGCACGGGACTGGTATTTGTATGGACTACAAATAACTGTTCCGGCTCTGGGTGTTTGTCCATGTGCAATTTATGTATGTAAACTGCCTCCGCGACACAGGAGAAGTTCCAACAGTGGAAGGTGACGTTTTTAAAATAAAAATTTACTTTCTAAGGAAATATTTTACAACGTACATTCGCACATAACGTATATGAACATCCTCCTTTATGTAGAATGATGAAATCTTATAATACTTATGCAATTCACTGAAATTTCAATATTTCTCATCAACTCCTGCCTCAATTTTAGCTTTTGATCCATAAGTAATTGTATAATGACTAAAATTGTTTATAGCAATTTTAAATGCTGCATTTACCACGTTCTTGGCGGAGAAGGAAAACATCGTAAGGAAACCTGCATATCTAAAAAATAATAAATGTATTTCATAAAATAATTTTGAGGATACGTGAAGCACTCCAATCCGCACTGGAGTAGCGTGGCGGGCCCTTCCCGGCCCCAAAACCTTCTCAGATAATCGTATTTGAGAAGGAGGCTTTTGCCCAGCAGTGGGCACTTTTCAAAGGTCGCTTCTTTACATTACTTTACAGTATATGTTACTATTCTTATGGTATTCTATACTTATTACACAGACTTCACTTCAAAACGAATCTAGAAAACTGACTTCACTAACTCAACTTACAGCTTTAAGCCAGCCCCAAAGAGAACGATTAAGCTTTTTTACGTTCAAGTTAACACGGCAAAAGAACTTTAAATTCACATTCCATTGCACGATTCGAAATCCAATAGCAAAACAAAACCAAGGTAAAAGTGTCGCGGTGTCCGACACCCAGGTGCATAGCCGACGGGGGCGCTCTAGGCGGTGTCGCGTCGCTTTGATACCGTCTACTGACATCGGTGACACCGTGCGAGCGAGCAAATTGCTGGGTACTGGAGTTTTAGCGAACCGGACGTGCTTACCAATATCTAGTCGTTTTAAGGAAAGGGATTATTTGAGTTGTATTGGCTTACTCCTATTCACATAAGTTGGAAAAGACAAAACGTAAGTAATTTAAAAAAAAAAGATATAGTTTATTGTTCAATATTTAAGTGGTAATATATTGTATAAGTAGTAACGCCTGTCGACTATAGGTAGTAGGCAGAGATTAGTGATATCTATTTGGTATTATTCATATTATTCTTTATATACATTTATGTATACATTTAGTTGTTATCCAAATATATAGATTTGGATATCTTTTCGCCTCTACCGGTGATAAAATATAATGGGTCGCGTGCCTGATCATCTCACTATGTTTTTTATGTGAAAGGGGGTAAACGAGCAAGCGGCTTACTTGATGGCGAGTGATTACCGACAGCCATGAACATCTGCAACACCAGAGAAGCTGCCGGTTCGTTGTCGGCCTTCTATGGAAGTGGATTGGGCAAGGGGAACAGGGTGTGATTTTCAAATATCATATGACGTCTCAGGTAAGAAAGGAATTGTCAGGTTCTTGCTAAGAAAATAAGCATAATTTGGCCGTTGTAAATAAATCGAATGGATCTCATAATTCTATTTACAATGATTATTGGGTGCATTTGCCAAATATTGAACGTTAATAGTCACACTGACATTACATACCATAATTAATCTCGTCGCAAGTACGACATAGTCGTGGCGACTTGGATGCTTTAAACTGTAAGCAGATGAAATCTCTGATGAATGTGGAACGCTTTGTTTGCTTTAAGACAACTTGGTCTATCCACAGTGTGTTTCAAACTCAAATAATGTATTTAATATTCAATTGACGGAATCATATTGGTTTATTTTTAATAGGTCTTCTTTTTCACTAGTCAATTTCAGCCCACTGCAAGGTAGAAAAACAGGGAATATGTAGTCAGTATTTTAGATCGACATGGAAAGCTTTTGAGCAGGCTTTTACCGCCATCGGCGGCCCTTATCCGATTAACT
This sequence comes from Bhutanitis thaidina, assembly GCA_029286595.1. Classification (NCBI taxonomy): domain Eukaryota; kingdom Metazoa; phylum Arthropoda; class Insecta; order Lepidoptera; family Papilionidae; genus Bhutanitis; species Bhutanitis thaidina. The sequence continues at coordinate 2,021,546 of JAGSMS010000022.1, forward strand.
AGAAAAGTAAAAAAAAAAACTGTGTAAATATGTATACCTAAAATATAAAATACAATAAAAGAAATAAATCATTATTATGTGGGGTTATTTGGACATATACTCGTCTGGTTGGGAGATATATATATATTTTATAAATTTATTATTATTATATTCTCGATCAGCATTTTTCATCTTAGTTTTCTTTTTTTTTTAAATATAGACTTGAAATTTTGCACAGACATGGTGACGCTTTAGAATTTTCAATGATGTTAAAAATCCATATAAATATTTTAGTTTCGCTCGTAGATACCTATATAGTGCTTGACTCGTTTTGAAACTCCTTTAACTGAATACAGCTAAAGATAAAACAAGTAAATAACTTTGTTATTTATATATAAAAATTGTTATTTACGAAAGGTTTTTTTTTAAATAACCATTTTAATGTACGTAATAGGTATATTAATGATTTTAGATTAATATTATCTTCTTTTTCTTCTTCTTCAAGGAAGAAAAAGAAGGAAGGGCTGTTTAGCTTTCGTGCAGAAACTTTTCTATTTTGCTTGATCTTGAACACGACATACAGCCAGCCCAGATTGGGCCTGCCTCGCGATCGCGGGACCAGAACCTTTAAGCCGAGACATGTGTCCCTGACGTACCTCCTTTGTTCTGCGCCGTAAAAAGCCCGTACCATCTTAGACGGCTTTCCTGCAACTTATCCGAAATATCACGTACATTGAAACAGCCACGGGTGTAACGTATTACGAATACGTTTGACGTCCACTCATCCAACGGAGAATCATAATAACGGTGACTTCAAGCCGCTGGACGTGCCGGTTCAGGGCTGGTCACGTTTCATTTGCGCACAGAAGAACGGGTCGGATAACGGTTTCATAAATCTGACCGCATGTAACACCGGTTGGTTACCTGTCGCCCGTTTGGACCACGCTGGTGCAATCAATTTCTCCGAACTTATATAGTGCAGATCCTTTCACATTTACCGACGTAGGCGTGGTCGTTCGCTATACTCAAACATTCGAAAACCGTACACTCGCAAGTCGTGAACTCCGTTTTCGCCACATTGTGTTTAAGACTGCTATTTTCAAGCGCTCTATTTGGATTATTACCACCACTAGAACCAGGCTTTTGTTGTCAGCATCATCAGGGTACGGTGGAGAACCTTGAATGTTTGCTAGAGTCTAGCACTAAGTTGAACAAAAAAGGTCTTCCACAGAAATCTGAAAAGGCATTTGGATCGCAAACAGCGTTCCGAGCTAATGAGACGGAATCAATACATAATATTGACTTGATTAGAGATATGTATATCATTAGAGATATTATATATTATGTATTGGCGCTAGCCTTCGAAAAACATCTCGAATTAACTTTTTAATTATTAATAAATTATAGTTTCATTTTAATGTATAGCAATCACGTAAATTCAAGAAATCATAAAACAAGAATTTATCAAATATTTATGTTTTAGGCTTATTTACTTATCTAACTTAACCTTAACCGTATCTTAACTTTAGCTAAACTAAACTTAACCGTGTTAAGTGGAACTAAGTCCTTGTATTTACACTATTTTATGATAATATGATTACATATATATTGCACAGAATATAACTTCAATAAACGTATCTTAAAAGTTCGCTTAAAATTCGACTAATTAATAAGCTAGACTGTACGTTATTACGATTAATTTTAATAAATAAATCAAATAATTTCCAAAAATATTTAAAATCTTTACTAAAGTTGACATATCTTTTTACGTATTCTAACAATTAATATTTTGCAATTAAGAAGAAAGTATGAAGTTTGTCTATTGACACAAGATAATATAGACTTTTTCTACCACAGCTTTGAAAATTAAAAATTGTTTTTTATGCTATTCCTTAAGAGGACTTCAAATATAAAATTTTCCATAAACTGTTATCGCTTAGGTGTCAGAAGTCGACGCCCCACAAATATAATACAATAAGCTACTGGTATAATCGTTAACAGACTCCGAGCGCCATCTCTCCGAGAACTGAAAACATGATTCAGTTGCAGCGCTGCCTTGTTTCGTGGCATGATACCGTGGCGACATCTCTCACTACTACGTGGAACATCCAGGTGTCGTCGCCGCCCGCCCTAGCCGCCGCCCATACGATGTAATTCGTGCCGTGGCGGACAGGTGGCGTTAGTACAATGTTAACATATTTTTTTAAATAAGACTAATAAAAAAAAAAGTTTATGAAAACAGTGCTTGGGTAAAATTAGGATAAAGTATCAAAATTACATTTCATTTATATTTGAATTTTATTTATTTAATTATTATTAATAGTGTTATTAATTTAGAGCAAAGGATGCAATATGCGGATTTAATTATTTGGCATTATCCTTCCGGTCAATTACAGAAGTAATAATTATAATGTAAATGCGATCCATTATAAAAAAAGTCAAATAAATCGACAAACCAATATATAATACTTCTTGAGCATTTTCTACTTTTTTATAATTTTATACAAGTTAACTTTTTAAGATAGGTATTACTAAGCAAACATCAGTAATAGATGGCATGGAAGAAGGTAATTGTATTTTGCTAAAAATCGAGCTTTTCATCATCATGCCACTATAAAACGTTGATATTTGTAACAAGTGATAGGTAACATTACATATTTATAGGGATAAAAGTCTACCACCGTTTCGTAATGAGATTCCTCTGACAGGGAATAAATAGGCGAAAAAACTCTTAAAAAGTTCTCTTTTTGAATTTTTTTTTTCAAAACAAAACGTTTCGATACTCCAAAATAACAATTTTTTTTTTTCAGAAACCGCTTGGGAGCGATCAGCTCATTCCCAGGGGTTATTACGATCCATGTACTCCTTTATACTATAATAACCCCTTTGATAATGTCTTCCTTTTTCAAATGTTTTAATCCTACACACTATGACAGGAAGACTTTACACAATTACTGGGATTTTGTTATAGAAACGTATACATTGCCCCATGAACGAGTTACAGACTCCATCGAGTGTAGTAACAGGCACCAGAAGCTTGTGTCTGTTCCTGATATTTACATTATGAATATCTCGATTGTTATAGAATGAATAAAATTTCTTAATACTACGTCGTTCGTTGGTTAAATGTCGAATCTTACTATTATTTTTTTAATACAATCTACCACCGTAATGAGGCTCCTCTGACGGAAAAGAAGGTATCCTCTCTTTTTATATTTTTTTTTAATAATTGGACTGTAGATCGTAAAATAGACGGTATGGTCCCATAAGCAACTGAAAGTTCTTAATGTTCAGTCATGTTCTAACTCCTCGAGAGGCGAAAAGAGAAAATTTGTAACCGATTTCAGACGAACTCCTCACAGTCTGTTACTGTACTAGATATCTATACCATAAAGGCAACAGTAGGTACACTGTTGCTACTGTTCATTGGCAGAAATATGTGCGAAGAGCTGTCAAGGAGCCCACTTGGTAGGTACTTGGTAGGTAGCTTGACAGATAAAGCCTAGCACCTAGTGAAATAGACGTTATCTCCACATAAACGAATTAAGGACGGTATTCATATTATATTTTTAAACTATCAACCGCCCGCGTCTTTTTCTGCGTTGTTTCATAAGGAAGTATATTTTCCGGTCATGAGTATCTTAAGTGTATTTATGAAGTACAATTGAAGAAAGTATGCAGAAACTTTCTTCACATTTATAATATTAATTGTGTATTGGCGTGATTAGATATTGATTGTCATGGAAGAAAACATGGACACAGTTAATTTAAATAATAACGTTATGAAATAGTAAGATAAAAGCAACACAAAATCGAAACAAACATTTTTAATAATACTTCTCCCTTGTCCAGGGCTTCCGCCTGATTGGGTGTTATTTATTTACTGTATCTTAAGTATTATGGTTATTATTTATTTACTTGCATTCCGTTTATATTATTATACATATTAAGTATCTTTTATTTATTAAAATATATAACCCAGCCAGACCAGAATTTGATTTAAATACGCCAAAATAACAATAATGTTTATTTGTTTCTCTCGCCACAATCACAGCTTTGCGTGCATAGTACAATCAAGATCCTCAACTCAACTTAAAACTTGTAAGTTGTAAGCTCACCAGGCTCCAATAGAAACTATTATAACCATCATCAATTCAAACTGCTATTACACATTTTGTTCTAAAATATTGAACGCATCTATACGCCTATAAGCCTGTACCTATAAGCTTTATTCATTTATTTATTCATGTATTTAACTTCATATATATGAGAATGTATATAGGCGGATTTTATGCCAGAAGCATTCTCTACTAGTCAACCTTTGGACGATGCAGAGATGAAATGAAGTAGGTGCAGGTGATAGAATAGAGAGAACTAAAGAAAGGAAAAAAATATAATAAATGTAAATCTATATATAGATACATTATTTCAATACGCTTACAATAATAAATACATAAATAATAAAAACATACACACGTACATACATACATTTATATTTATTTAAATATATTAATAACTTTAGTTAAGTGTCTGTGTGTGTGTGTACTGTATCTGCTTGTATGTGCACGGATAACGTTATTTAATGTTTGTAAAGTTCAATGTTATAAAACGCAAAATAGTGGAGGAGCTGGAGATCAAAATGATAAAAAAAAATATGGAGGAGAAATATATATATGAGTCAAAGCCAAAATTCGATATTTGAGAAGGTGTAGGGGATATTAGGCCTCCGGTTACCTCACTCACCGAACGAAATGTACAGCACAAGATGCCACTACTTCATGAAGGTATTCTGCGAGGCCGTGGTACCCCCGCAAACCTGCGGTGGCAAACCCGCAAAAACCGCAGCTTAGCTCTACCATGTAAATTGAAGGATTCATATTTTGCAGAGGTTATTTGTTAGTCTTTTTACTATGCGTTTTAATCGGGTTTTATCAATCAACAAGTTTTTTTTTTATGCAAAAGACGGCATACGAGCAAGCGGTTCACCTGATGGTAAGTGATTACCGTCGCCCACGTACATCTGCAACACCATAGATGCTGCAGGTGCGTTGCCGGTCTTTAAGGATATTTGGGAGATGGGAGGGAAGAGGAGAGGAATAGGGAGGGGATGTGGGCCTCCGGTTACCTCACTCACCGAACGAAACGCATAAGCACAAGATGCCTCGACTTCACGCCGGTATTCTGCGAGGCCTTAGTATCAATCCGGTCGAGCTGGCCCATTCGAGCAGCAGCTAAAAACGCTTTGTTCTACATCCAACAATTGTGTTGCTCGAATGGACAATAGCGGTGCTGGCTCTACCACGTACAGAGCACCGTATTCAATAACCACGCTTATCGCCCAGCTCATATACTAGGTAGTATAAAGACATATTTTAAAATACTCAATTAAATCACTACTTAAAAAAAAACGATTTACTAAGATGCCAAAAAAAAAAAAACAATTCCTTGATCACGAGTGTCGTCTATATAAAGAACACACCAGAGCCTTAGTAAATATTGTCCAATAAATAAAGTAGACGACGATAGTCTCATATTGTTTGTTGTTCAACTAGTAATGAGGACTTTGAAACCGGAGGGTGTGGGTTAAGGGACAAACTTTATATGGCTCATAGACTCGTGAAGTTACTGATATTATGTTTGTGGAATGTGAGAATGAAGCATTTCACGTTAGCGGACGATCGTTTAAAAAAAGTATTCAGGAGAACATAAGTGAAATGTTTTGGTAGTTAAACATAAAATGTACAAGTATTTTAAACCACCAGCTCCAGCTTACGATATATTATTTTCAAATGGTAAACTCCTTCTCTGATTAAGATTCGTATGACGTAGTTACAACACTGTTGTTTGCAATCATTGTTGTGATCCGTTAGAGCCGGTATGATTACGGGCTGTGACATATTCCATCTTAGTCTTCTAGTACGTATCTGTAATCATCTAGGATTGCTGATATATGCAGGTGTTCATGGGCTGCAGTAGCCGCCTCAATTCAAAAAAAAAAATCTTTAAAGAGTATCTACAATTGATGATGTTTCGTTCTTAGTTTAATATTTTTGTTATTATGACAACGACTACCTTAGAAGTCCACTGATGAGCATATTCCTATCCATGAAAGCGACAACGAAAGCTATGGCATGCATTGAAGATTTGTCTAAACTCACTCTGCTCGGCAAGCGGGCTTGTGAACGGAGTACCGACACCCTAGATTACTACTAATAAAATTTTAAGTTTTTTTGTAATAGCTTTTCATTATTATTTTTATCTTTATGTCCGTCAATCATCATTCCGAATATCTACTACTAGGCCCAACGGTCGATGTTTAGCATACTCCTTAGCTTAATGTACAATTCCACATCCCTCTTACTCGGAGTTATAATAATTCATAGTAAACTTGCATACAACTCTGACCTCATGGAAGTGGTTTTCTCAATTCTTCTCTGAGCCCTGCTGACATAGCGTGATGATCATGGAGTGAACGTGGCCCCGGGGATCAGAATGGCGAGCGCTTGTAAGCACCAGCCCACACGGCACACCATAGCGGAGCTGCATGGCTCATCCGCCAAATACTTCGGTCTCAGTAGTTAGAAAGTCCCCAAAATACCAAGACTCATCTTCCCCCGTGGTCCCGTCTCCGTTCACCACCTCGGGTCAACTCGCCTCGCCAAGACAGGTCGGCTTTGTAGGTTCCTCTTCGTTCTACTAAAGCTCTACTAAAGCCTAATCTTACCTAAACCTTTATTCAAAAAAAAATTCATCATCAGTACTTTCAAGCGCACTGCTGGAAATATGCCTATCTCACCCATGTAGGTAAGCAGAAATAACGTATTTTCAAGGCATTTCACTTTGGAACCTTTTACCTTCAAGACGGAAGGAGGTGGTATATTCTGACGCCTCGTGACACCAGATGTCGTCATTTAGTATCGATATATTCATTTTCCGTTCAACAGAAAACAAAACGAACGAAACATATTCGTTTCATAATGTTTATTGAACTAAACTAGCGTTTATATAATATGTACTCTTTGAATAATACGGCCATTTTCTAATAATTGTAGCAATAAATACTTAAAATTACGTAACTTTTTTTTCTTACAAATACTTTTTTTCCCACAATGTAAGTTGATAACCTTATGTGTATTCATTATATACTACAGTAACCAAACGTGGAATTTTTGTTACAAACTAATAAAGCTTCCACTCGAACGATACCAATATGAATAAAAGAAATTAAATGAACCAAGTTATTGATATTAGATATTATTATTTGTAATAAAAGAATACAATTTTATACAAAGTCTTTGTTCTTTAATACTTAGACCATACAACAGTGAAGCCCGACGGATGCCGAGGCAATTGGAATCACCTATAGCAACGTCCCCCCTGTATCTATGGTAACTCTCCCCCACTTGAGATCTTTATGAACGCACAGCCATATTTTATAATGAATATAAATTGAATACCTCTAACCAACTATTTTGTAAATTCGCAATTGGGGCCCATTGAACTATAGAGCCGTTTTAATAAAGACCGGGTTGCTTTAATTGCAAAGTTTGTTAGTTGGGTCGCTCGATGGATTACTAACTACATTTGACCGGTTTCCTCTTAATTCAGCTTTAGCTTAGGACCTTTTTGTCTTCTCTTTGAATTGATTCTCTGAATGGAGTGATGTCTTTTTGGGACCATTAGTTTAGTAATTAAGCATAACCAACAATTCGATTTGTAATAAACGCTCGACTAAAAGAAATACAGATATAATAACAAACGCAGACTTCATAAGTTTTTATTACTTACAAAGAAGTCCGCGATGAAATTATGCCGATAACTAATTCTACAGACGGTTAAAACTAACGAAAACTAAGCACTTGCGATCTATTTATATACCCAACATTAAGGTGGTTCAATATCTAGACATTTTAGTTCACCATTTAACGTACTTTTCCAAAGCTTATTTGTTATATCGTTACAGATGACGAGCCCGTTGCCGTCTCAGCGTCCAAGCCAACGACACAAAACTCTTAAAAAAAAAAAAGATTATGTTGGTACATAAGTTTCGAAATACTATTCTCGATACTCGAACTCGAGTCTCCTTATTCAAAAGCAGATTACTACTCCGGTAGCATAGTATTTATTCTGACACCAATTCCTATTCCTACTTAAAATTAATAGACATTTATCAATTAACAGTAACAAATTTGTTATTGTTAATTGATAAATTAACCAAAAAAAGATAACAAAGCAGAAGAACACGTCCCACTCCGATGTTGCATGCATCTGTGTCTACTATAGTAGAGCTTATAAGCTCTTCTTTAGCGTCATGGTGGCCAATAAATGGATTTTCGCTTAGACAGCTCTTTATATCTTTAAAAGCAAGATGTCATTCTTCATTCCACTCGAAAAGTCGTTACTGTTCCGTCGACTTGTGTTATGATTTCGCAATATCCGACAAACTTTTCACAAAGAACACTAACCCGAGTTTGATCTTCTCGGATAAGCTAATTTCTTACAGGCTCATTTTTGGATGAATCTATCTCCACACCTTTTCCAGAAATCACAAGTCCCAAATAACTAACTTGCTGTTTGAACAAGATATCAGTTTCGAGTCGACGCTTGACAGTTTTTCAAACAACCTTCCTAACTTCTTTGTGTGCTAATAAAAATCATGTCCAACCATCATGATATCTATTGTTATTTGAACTGAAAAATTAAATAGAAGTGACAGATACAGCGTCTACTCGGGACTTTACTTCTGTACAATTTTCAAACAAACATTTTCGTAAACAGTAAAGAACTAAAATGTATTAACTTAAAGCAAACTTCCGATAATAATTCTGCTCAACCTGTAGGTTAGATACAAAAATAGCATGATGATTCTGGAAGTGCAAAAATGATTTTAGAAGATATTTTAGACTTTCGTGATTGCTTGACTTGTGAAGAACGAATACTTGTTCACCTAGATGATCAACTACGTCTTCTATGCCATTACATAGACGATATTACTGGAAATTACCGTTCATAAACCAGAAATACGAATGTTTCAATCTTATCTCAGTCCACTGTTGATCATAGGCAAGAGAGCGCTTGTACAATCTCACCAAGCTGGACAAACTGGTCGCCGATACCCGCACACTACCGATGCTGTTCTTCATCGCTGGTCTGCAGAGTTTTCCTTACCTTAACAGCCTTAAAAAGAGAACATTCGACTAGAGGACATAGGCCTCTCCCATAAGGTGAATCTTGCCAACGCCACGCTTAGAAACCGGGTTCTCGTTCGTTGTACGCTGCTGCATATCATAATTGCGATTTTCAAGGTTTTTCCCTTAATCGCCTCTTACCAAACCCACGAGTAGAAAAAGTATACCAGATTCTTACGCTTATATGATACCACATGGCAAGATTTGTGTTAAGAAAATTCGTCTGGATCCACTGTCATTCGTTCGCCAGGACGACGTCTGTTTGCTAGAGTTGGCAGAGAAGAAAGAGGTGATCCCTGTTGACTCTGTCAATAAGCATTTTGATCAGACAAGCGTTAGGTGGAATTACCTTCGAAAAATAAAGTAAAACCTGCCAAGCAATGTTTTAATAGTCTTTTGCATAATTTACGAGCCAATTTTCTAGCCAATGAATCTTAAATAGGATATATAGGATTTTAATTTCAGTTATTGATTTTGGGGGACATTGTTAAATAATTGTGGTGCAACATTATTCCTTTAAAAGTTAATTAATTTACATATAGCTGATATTGGTATCAGATTTTAATCTTCCATAAGAGCAGTGTAAAATATATATGATAGTCTACGTAAAAACCTTTTATAACCGGTGGACTTTACACATTTTTTTAATGAATTCTACATGCTATTTTTTTAATAACTTTACTAATATACCTGTTAATCCTACAACTAAGCATTGCATATTGTATCTGGACTGGCTTATGACAATAGTCGAATGGCGGGTCCGAACATACGACGTCATGGTTCATACTCCGCATCCTAACCCATCAGGCTATTGGCGCTTAAGAATCGAAGCGCGGATGCATTGCCACCACCGAAGAATAACATGGAATGCTTTGTTACTATTAAATGAGTCTACGGTCTACTAGCCTTAGGAAATACAGCAGACAGCCACAGACGGGCCAGCCCATTTGTGATTCAGCTCTCATACAGCTATAGTGTTCTACTTGTGACTCTACTTGTAATTAATGTAACACTAACTTACGCTTTGAATTCCTCTCAGGGTAGGCAGACCAAAGCTTGCAATCGGTTAATTAACAATGAGTCGATGCAGACAACAAGGTTTTGTTTTGTTTTCTATACCGATAAAAAAAGAACTATTAATGTTAATCAAGAAGGATGCTACCACGGCTCAGGATGGAGCCGTGGTAGCCTGGTGGTCAGGACGCTCACTTTATTTTCTAGAGCGCGAGTGACCTGCGTTCGATCCCCGGTGCCGGCACCACTAAAATTGTTAATATCAATTTTAAGCGCTGTATTTACCACGTGCTCAGCGGTGAAGGAAAATATCGTGAGGAAACCTGCATGTCTTAGAAATAATAAATTATACAAAACCCTAACATAACCTATAAAAAAAAATATTTCGGCATAAGTGAAGCCCGCCAACCCGTACTGGAGCAGCGTGGCGGGGTCTTCCCGGCTCCTAATCCCTCTCTCATACTTGTATTTGAGAAAGAGGCCTTTGCCCAGCTGTGGGCACTTATAGGCTGCTACTTTACTTTACTTTACAAGAAGGATGTAATGGCTACGGGGAACTCTTACTAATATTTTATTTTAAGTGAAAGGCAAAGGACTTTCGCCGACGTACATCTGCATAGCTGCAAATGCGTTGCCAACCTTTAATGATATTTGGGAGATAAGAGAGAGGATAAGCAGGGGAATAGGGGAGGGGGGAGAGAGCCTCCGGTGACTTAAGAAACCGAAAGAAACGCTGAAATAAAAGATGCCTCTGCTACTTCCCGCCGATATTCTGCGGGTTCGTGGTACTACCCTGTTCGAGCCGGCCTTGTGCAGCAGTAGCAGCAAAGCTACCGTGGTCTAAGTGCTCATTGTTCTTTATATTTAAAAATAACCAGAAGGCATATAATTGTACGAGTCAATTTAAATTTTAATACCTTTTAAAGAAATGTATCGATGTGTCATATAACAAGTATACCCGTCTATTCGCGAAAGGGGAAGCGATTGCGGGCCTCTCCAATTAAGAGAATTTGTGAACATCCATTAGTGATCCATTTACCTAATCTCGCACGGTTTTGGGGTACGCTAATGCAATTGAAATGGGACGAACCCTTTTCCGCGGGGATGAGACTTTTGAAAATTATATCATAATCACGTGTAACGCTTATAATTAACACTAATTTCACATTGTAGTCGATCGAGTAACGACAAGGTGATATGATAAGTGGGAAAATCGTGAACGTTCGAAAAACCACTGGTAACCTCTGGCGACTTTGGGAAAAGCCTTGAATATATCAATGGTTACCGATAGATGGCGGGATAACGATCTTAAAAAAATATCAGACTAAAATGAAGTAGTCCGATTACGGGCGTCAGCGTCTATGGTGCCAGGTGTCCGGTACTTCGATCGCTAATCGCCGAGCGTGGCGATCATGGCAAATCCTTCTTATGGGAGAGGCCTATATCCTACAATGGACTGTTTCTAGTCAGTTGAGGTAAGGTTACCATATCACAACTAATTCACATACATACAAGTGTTCGCAATTATTAACATAATAATCTAATATAGGTAATATAGGTACACGGACAACATCAAACACCATTTTCTTATTAATTTTCTTAATAACAATAAATTTATCAATTAATGACCAAGGTAAGATTACTATGTAATCAGATAGTTACAGTAACTGTTTTATACGTCAACGGATAAATATATAATTCTGTAACTGTACTTCTTACAAAAATCCTTAAATTTCGAAAAAAATTCGACAGTCCATCGTCGCCTTTCCGTTTCTTCAAATGAACGTATTTGTTTTTGCCATTGGTCGGAATCTTTTATGAAAAAGGGGGTAAGCGATCCAGCATGTCACCTGATGGTAAGTGATTATCGACGCCCACGTACATCTGCAACAGCAGAGGTGCTGCAGGTGCGTTGGTATTGGTACTACCCCGGTTGTGCTGGCCAATTCGAGCAACACCAAAAGTTGCCGCTTGGCTATAATACCTATATATATTATAATCATATGATTATTTTGTAAATATTTCAAATAATCAGTCTTCTAACAAACAAAAACTAATAATTATAAGTTGATTCTCTCCCGCAAGAGAAGGGAAACAAAAACATTGTTTCATATTTTTAAAGAAGGAAGCAGATTATCGACAAAAATGACGACATTCGCGATCGTTAAGAATAAAATACACATTGTTTAAGACGCAACAAAAAAATTTCACGCATAAAAGTCAAATAAAGCCAGTTTTACATGAATTACGTCCGGAAAGTATTCACGTATAAAGCAAAAGAATGATATTGTATGCATTTTGCATGAGAGCGGTATTATCGGATATGGCAAAGAATTTGAATATTCCAATCGTAAAGGTACTACGGACACTCGTTACTGTTTTGAGACAATTTAATATTAGTACAAATTGAGATCTACAATTGGATACAACGAAATCAAATGCTACCCGATAAGGTAAAAGCAGCTGCTAGCAGGAAATCATTTAAGAGTCTTGTTCGTGATTACCTAATAGATCATTGAGAATATTCGGCTTATCTATTTTCGATTTTTATTATATATTTATTTATGTATCTTTATATATATTTGTATAAGTATTTGTGTATTTTATATTATAAATATTGATTTAATTACATAGTGTGTTTATATGTATTTATCAAATTATTATTATTGGAGTCTACCATTACTCTAACATAGTTTTTTTTTTAATATTTTTGTTTTGTACCTGCCATCTACCTTTCACCATAATTAAGGTTGACTGATAGAGAATGCCACTTGGCATTAAGTCCGCCCATTGTAACCTTAAGCATAAGGCTAACAATAAAGAATAAATAAATAAAAGCAGTGTTTCCAAAATACGAAAATAGTGTGATTTGTTTTAAAAATCTTATAGTTCAGTCTGTAGAAAAATATTAAAATATTTTATCTTAACTTAAGTCTAAGTTTATTACTTTAAGATTCTTCTTACTTATTAAATCTTTTTCTTTCTTTTATTAACATCTGTATAAATTCACTGCTAAACATAGAACTTTCCAAGAAACCACCAATAACAATCTAGAGCGCAAAACATAGAAGATTTGCTATTACTAACCTATACTATGACTGTTGAACAATTACCGGTTAGTTTTCGAGCTTAAGATGACTAATAAAGTAAAGAGTTACACTCACCAATGAGCCACGGTCTTCTTAACACCTAATTAAAAGCAACAAGCCACGCCAGTTTAAGTGAAGAAACAGTATTATAATTAGCTTCATTAGTACAAGTTTACATTAAGATCAAGTCCAATGTGTGTATACTCGTAACAGAGAACAGATAAGGTGAGCGAAGTAAACCGGATAGGCAATTTGAAACGCCAAGTAAAAAAGATTGTCAATTTTTTTGTAATATTCTTATGTATATCTTTTTGGCTTCCTAACACTAATATTTTTCTGAACGCAAGCAATTAACGGCAGTTGACTAGAATATCTGTGTGGTGGTGAAATTGAAATATTAAGTACAGTAAAGGGTAGTGTGAGTACGTCATACCTGTGAACAGGGGCCGCATGTGAAGGCTGACCTGCACGATTTTGCAGTACACTTGTGGTTTTATTATATGGATCACTATGTTCTTGTAGCATGCTTTCAAAAGAGGATACCTACAACGTTTAAGAAACGGTGGTAGATTGTAAAAAAAGGTTGTGAGATATGACTTTCGACAAACGAAATTATATTCTTACGTCGAAGAACAAAGAATTTTCATTCTATTCATTTGCACCCACTTTCTTTTCATACGTGTCATAAGATACACCTAAGGGTCAGCCTTACAAAACTTTAGCTATTCACCAGATAGCAGATAGACCGTTTCAGTTCGAAGATACACAAGCAGATTACAGGTAGCGTTCAAGATTGTAGTCGCTGGAGATTGCCAATCCGCCTCCAAGTCAGCACAGCAAATCCTCCCATTGGCCTGTGGGAGAGCCCTCCCATAGGCCTCTGCCGACGAGTAGTCCTGGAATGTACCATTAACAGGCTGTTGAATAAATAAGAATTAAGTTTACTTTTAGTTATTTATTTATGTATTTACACAATCAAACACCATGCTAATCAAAGATAAACATATTATAGAGGTTCTGCAGCAGAATGAAACCAAACAAATGATAAATAATAAGGTGTAAGGAGCATATACACCATTTCGTTCCTTTTACCTGGCTCCAGCTGCCAGCAAACGAGTTTAGAATGTGCACCAAGTTTTTCATATTTTTTATTTAAATCAATAATGTATATAATTATATTTTTACTTCCAACTGAAATTGAAGTAATTTCTAGGAGGCTCTGTCAACTGATTTATGTATTAGTTGTATATCTATTAGATTAATGTTCTCGATCTCGCTTCATCGACCGAACATTGGTACGGCCATGTGTAATACTTACGTATAGACAGACGACAATATGTAAACCAATATGTCATCTATGAGGTTGTGCCGCAGTGAACACAAAAGCATTCTTTACTATTATTCGTTCGGTAATATTCAGTGAAATTATTCACTAAATTTTTGCCTTGATGTACGGTATCATTGGAACGGATACAACCACAGAGTCGCTTGTACTGTCTTTGTTCTTTTAAACGTACAGGTTTTTTCCTTTTTTTTTTATGGGAAAGGCGGCAATCGAGCAATCGGTTCACCTGATGATAAGTGATTAGAAGACGCCGCTTGGCTCCACCGCGTGTAGTTTCTATGTTCGTTTCGATCGTTTTTTTTTTATATTAGTTGTTACATCACTTTAAAAATGTGCAAGTGAGTTTTTTTTTGTAATTGCGATGAGGTCAATAAAAGTATGTCTATGTTTCTTATGTTATTTGATTATTATTCTGAAAGAACTTGAATTTTTGTTTTATTTTTATTTTTTGGGTAAGGTCATTTGATTATGTCGGGATCAACATTTAAGATGCTGGACCGACTAAAACCCCCCACGGTAGATACGCTGTTGGCATTGTGACCTTGACTGCTTAGGCGGAAGAGGCTTAAGAGCAGAAGGCCCGCATGTTAGGATCAGAACTCTTCTGTTTTTCACACTTCTATTAGTTTGACCTGTATGTATACGTATAATGTAATGGAATATTTCAATTAGATATTCACCCACTGCCAGACGTACGAACGATTAGAAATATTGCACACTCTCAATGTGTGTCAACCGATGACGATACAGTGATATGATACCTCGAGCTGGTCTGAAGGAGCTGGAAGGTGGTTAACGAAACCGCTGAATGGCTCCTAATAAACCCATCTAGTTTGGGCGCATTTGATTTGTCTTAACGAATACTATTCATTTCACTTGGTGATGAAACGGGGATAAAAGGGTGTAGTGTATATAAGATTTTAGGACATTTTGTTTAAGGCTGAAGGGTAAATATAGAAGTTGTAGAAGTTTACACAGAATAACAATCTCATTTCTAGCGAGTATCGAGGAATTGTTTGTTTTTAAAACACAAACACAAGAATATTAATTTATCTAAGTATGAGTAGACATTTATAAGTTCAATTTAGAACGGTCTGCTTTATCGTAAACGGAAATCTTGTCAATATTTGAACTACTCCTATCGATAAGATGTAACGGAAGGGGCTCGAGAACAAACTTGGATATGTTTAAAATGCACCAAGTTTTTCATATTTTTTATTTAAATAAAAATGTATTATATTTTTACTTACAATAATGAAATTGAAGTAATTTCTATGATGTGTAATTATAATTATGTTATAAAAATACTGTATTCTTATCCTTTCCGCAAGGAGGTGTGACGAGAATGTTTGAAAAATACGAAAGTTCATACGCTGCAGCGTTATACCAAATTATACCAAAGCGGATATCATAAAAACCTTCTCCAACTTTCATAGTCATCTGTCTAAATGTGTACGAGTTTATCAATCTGATATATACCAACATCCATTATACATATGACGTATAGATCGTGTAACGTGTGTGCTTATATAAGCAATACGTAAAACATTAAATTAAAAGAGCGAAATGTACGAAACGCTATAGAAGATTCGGACACATTTCGCTCAAATACGTTTGTTACAAACGAGAGTTCGAGTGTACAATAACTCGTACACCGTTCATACGATCAAAATCGATACGTAGGATTCTAAAATCCACAAAAGCAACTTCACAAAGTCCCTGACCGCCGCGTCCTATGCCGCCGCAGCGATCTCTATTACCAAACGAAGTACTCTCTCGAAATATCTCATTAAGCGGAGATATAACGTCCACGGCGAAGTTAGATTGCTACGCACCGTTCTGATTACTACCAGTTTCTGATAGGCAATTTCCTCCTCTTTGTGGAGCGCTTCCTGTTGCCTCTATACGGTTATTTCGAATGGATTTAAACGTCGCGAAGATTTTTTTCCCTTTAATCTCACTCCCTTTCACCGCGCGCTAGTTGTTTTGAACGGTGTTTTTTTT
Source organism: Bhutanitis thaidina (assembly GCA_029286595.1). NCBI lineage: Eukaryota > Metazoa > Arthropoda > Insecta > Lepidoptera > Papilionidae > Bhutanitis > Bhutanitis thaidina. Next base: position 2,038,165 of record JAGSMS010000022.1, read on the forward strand.
TTTTTGTTGTAAAGTTTGAAAGGCGAACAGGTTAATACTACTTTTGTACTGTATTTATCCGATCGATGGTATCTGTATCCTTTATTCATAATAAACTAATATTAGAAATAGGAAAATCACCTAAGCCGCTATTACTATATGGTAAGGGGATCTACCTCCGAATCAAGGGACTCAAGTTCAATTCCGTATGTGGAGGATATGAGCTTTTCGAAACTAATGTATGATTTGTATCGTTGGCATGGATACTAAAACAACGACGGGCTCACCACATGTCACGATGTCTCTAATAAACTCTAGTAGGTTGAAAGGACTAAAACTCTGACAAACTTCAAGCTTATACATTTATTTTAATTTTTAACCAATCACTTGATTGTTCGATTGATCTTAGTGTCCAAGCCAACGATACAAATCGTACGTAAGTTTTATAAACCCATTGTTACGAGCCCTCCACCCTTCGAACGAGTTTTTCCCGATTCGGAGGTAAATCCCCTAACCACACGGCCTTCGTCGCTATTGTAGAATAAATAATGTTAGTGATGTATTTACTAATACAATTTAGTTCAATATCCGTAATATAAACATAGAATCAGAAAATTATAAAAACTGCAAATTTCTTTTAATTTTGTATATGTTAAAATATTTTAAGTAAAATTTTTATCATTGAAGTTTTTTTTAAAAATCGTTATTTCATTTTCTATGAGAAAAAATGTTTTTATATTTTTTTAATATCATAATAATAACACAACTGAAAAAGGCTTTACGCTATTAATTTACTGTCGTATAATATTTCACGGCATCAACGGTACAAAGCCTTTGACAGGTTTTATGGTATTGTTGTAAGGGTACAAAGGGTAGTAATTTGATGGGTTATGTAAAAACAGGGCAGTGCAAGAATTTCACCTACCGTCGAGGACTGAGAGTGATCATTTATTACGTCGAGATGACACTCTATTACCCTCCCCCTCCTCCCAACCTCCCCTCCCTACCAGTACGGTCGCGTTTGGACTGGATACCTTTGTTACTATTATCCCTCTATCCGTCTATTCAGATTTTTAAGAGCAGTATTTCTTTAAACTTATCTCATTTGTGTGTTTTATCTAGAAGAGTGTTGACGAAAATTACAGTTTATTTTGATTTACTTTTCATGATCTGAACCTTTCCACACGTTTCTTAAATTCAAAGTATTAATTTATTTAAAAAAAATCTTGCACAAGCAGCTATAATTGGCGAACTTAATGCTCAAAGGGAATACCTTCCACCAGTCAACCTCAAGTTTAGCATAAAAATCTAAGCCTGACCACAGTACTCTACAGAAATTATATTTAACTTTATTTAAATATAAACTACAAGCTATAAAATTATGTATGTTGAGATATAGTAAATGAGTAGATACTGGACACTACAAATACGTGTATACACTATACATACATTTTAATATATATATCTAAAGGTACTAAAATTATATGTATACGTGCATGTATGTAATTTAACAAAATTTTCATTTTAAAGTAATGCAAAAGTGTTGTTATTTACATAAAAACTATCAATAACTAAAATTTTATTTTATTAATGAACAATTCCATAACATCTAGTGTTACACGTTTAATTGGGTGTAATGTAATTTAATTAAATTTGATTTAAAAAAAGGATTTAGTTTAAATTAAACTATTATTTACGGATTTTATCGCGTTTAATTTTGTTTTTATATTCCCGACGTTTCGATTGCTTTACAGCAGCCGTGGTCAAGGGGTGACTGAGATGTTAGACGTCCAGATGTCATAGTTAACTTGGGCTACTTTCAACTTTTATTTATTCATTTTTAGTCTGAAATATATATAATTATTTGATATTTGATGATAATATATTTTGTTAAAAAATTAAACCATACATACTACCGTCTATAATTCATACATAAAAAAAGTAAAGTAAAGTAGCAGCCTATAAGTGCCTACTGCTGGGCAAAGGCCTCCTTCTCAAATACAAGTATCAGAGAGGGTTTAGGAGCCAGGGAGGGCCCGCCACGCTGCTCCAGTGAGGGTTGTTGGGCTTCACATATCCTCGAAATAATATTTTTATTATTTCTGAGGCATGCCGGTTTCCTCACGATGTTTTCCTTCACCGCCGAGCACGTGGTAAATACAGCATTTAAAATTGCTATTAACAATTTTAGCGGTGCTGGCACCGGGGATCAAACCCAGGTCACTCGCGCTCTATGAAACTAAAGTGAGCGTCCTGACCACTAGGCTACCACGGCTCTTATACATATATTTGTTTAAATATTAAGAAATAAACATTAGCAAATATACCAACGCATATGGAGGACAAGAAGATATTCAGTGGATCTGCTGTCAGTCAAGTGAAATAATTATGAAAAACCATTTACTTGAAATAGGATAGAGAAGTCTGCTTTACCACGTATCCAAATTCATACCGTTACCCCACTTAATGTTAATACTTGGAACAGATACAAGCTTGTGATGCCAGTTACTAGATTCCATAAAGTCACAGTGACTCATTCATGCGGCAATGTATTTGTTTCCACAACAAAACCCCAGTAATTGTACAATAACTTTAAAAAATGTTATAATAATAGAAAATAATAAACAGCTGATAATAACCCGTGAGAATGAGTTGACGGCTCCCATGCTGTTTCTAAGATCATGTGTTCTTAAACAGCATACATTTTTTTTACAAAATAATAAAAGGGATTTACCTACGGAGTTTTTTTTCGCCTATTTCTTCACCGTCGTCACAGATTTAAAAAAAAAACAATGATAATTGACAAGTGAAATTTAGGCTGTGTCGAAGAATAAAGATCTTAATTTGAAATATTTGATTTCAATGATAATCAATTAATTGGAATTCGGCATGCATGAAATAAACTTCACTTTTAAGCTTTCTTTTTAAGACTTGGAACAATCATTTGTTGTAATGTAATGTAGTAGTGATGTAGTGGTTACATATGCTTAGATGCTGCATCACTGACCCGACAAAAGAATACGCAAGAATTCCGATAAATAAAGAAGCTACAAGCAATTTACTCGTTACAATTTAATCGTTTTCAATCTTCGAATACCAATTATAACGCGGCTAAAGTAATCGGTATTTATAAGTCTACTAATAAAATTAGCAAACTACTTGTTAGTGGGTATCGATAACATAAAGGCCTGAACACTTTATTAGGAATACAACATTATCATGTTTGCTGAATATCGTGTCAAGTAAGGAGGTCGACATGTAAAACAAGGTTAGGCGATTATATAGAACCGTAGACGGATCCCTAATGACCGCTTTATTACGTATTATAATGCACACAATATTTCTTATACTGAACAAACAATTGGTTACACAATTACATCTTTTTCTATGTTAACATAATTTATTACAAAACACCAAAACTTAAGATAGGTAATATTCTTTTCTGATTTTCAAAGAAAAAAAAATATAATCACAATATACAATTCCTTATAACCTTATTTTAATCGTCTTATCTGTAGAAATTTTAGTTAAGACGTTTGAAAAATCTTGAATGAATTTAATCGCATATTAAATCTGAACGATTATTTTTAAAAACGTAAAATTAAAACATACAAACTAACTATACATTATCTTTTTTAAGTACACGTAACATTTTTTTATTTGAATGTTATTTATTTATACATTATAAACGTAAAAAATGAACAAAGGCATGTACTCTTTCAATTTCCATGATTAAATATGTATACCACTTTGTGCATGGAAGTTTAAATAAATAAAACTAAATATGTACAGACTGCGCGTGTTTAAATCAATTGATTGGGAATTATTGTTTCTATCAAAATGTCCATAGTCACACGTAATTCAGTACAAAGGTGCCGTGTTCAAGCTGCTCATTAGTGCCCTCTGTCGTCAATACGGTTCGTATTCCTAACAAGCATTATAAGAGATCGCTTACACGGATCCGATACAACGGTTCCGATTATTGAGGTTATTATGCTAACAAAATAGCAACGGAATCAAATATTAGGTACAAAAAAAAAAAGGATGGTGCTATATTTACCAAATAAATTGTTAAAACGACTGTTTTTATAAAACCTTATTGGGTCTCTGTTAACTTAACAGATTATGCCAGTAAGCTCGTATATTTAGTGCAAAATGTCATAACATAGAATATTACATAAGTTTAAATAGTGGCGAAATATTAGATGACAATTTTATTGAACACGCATATCTTAAAACAAAACATTAAAAATGTGTAAAGTAGCAGCCTGTAAGTGCCCAGTGATGGGGAATGGCCTCCTTCTCAAATATCGGAGAGGGTGTAGGAGCCGGGGATGGCCCGCCACGCTGCTCCACGCTGCTCATTGCTGGTTGGCGGGTTTCACGTATCCTCGAAATAATAAATATTTTTTTTTTCTATTTCTCAGTTATGCAGGTTTCCTCACGATGTTTTCCTTCACCGTCTAGCTCGTGGTAAATACTGAACCGGGGATCGAACCCACGTCACTTGCGCTCTATGATACTAAAGTGAGCGCTCTGACCGCTAGGCTACCACGGCTCAAAAATCTGTATTATACAAAATTGATTAATAATTACTTGCTTCTATGTGTGAAGACCTTACTATTCGAAACGGTATAGAAGTTTACCTTTGTAGGAGCTTTACACTAGGGTTTAATAAAGAGGCCGGGGTAGCCTTGGAGCCGAGGTGGCCTAGTCGTTAGGTCAGGGCGATCACTGTAGTTTGATAGAGCGCGATTGACCTGGGTTTGATACCGGCACCACTAAAATTGTTAAAAGCGATTATAAATGCTGCTTTCATAACGTGCTCGGTGGCGAAGGAAAACATAGAACTATTATCGAGCATATAGAGGGTGCTACTTTACCTTTTTAATTTTAATAAAGAATGTTTTCATTTGACTTGAAGTACTATATAATAATCAGTCCGGTTTTAGATCCATGCAACAGGATTCAGGAACAATAACAACCTCTTAATTCTACACAAGTGCATAAATAACAATCCAACATTCATTAGCGTTGGATTGACGGGGAGCACACCCTATGGGAATTATTAATGAGACCTAGATATGATTAAGCCACCACAATACTATGTCATCAACGTGCAAACGTACGTACAGATATAATCGTATTGTATATAGATATCCAGTGACGTAATGCGATTACTGCACGACCGCAATTTGACGCTAATACAAGCGGTATTATTGTCTACGTGTGCGTTCGATGATGAACCTGTCTGGTGCTGTTATTCCTCTTTTATGTTTGATTAAATATCTTTATTTAATTAAAAAAAACTCAGTTTTTCAAATTATTTCTTTCGCAAAAGTTTATTTTCTTTGTATTAGTGTAGAGTAAGTGTATACAGGATATAAAAAAGTTTTGTTTAAACATGTTTGAACTTGTTTCAACCTGTTTAAACCGAAATGCATTGTTCAAGCAATAAATGAAAGCTTTGCGATTAGAATTAAATTCATTAAGTCTACAGTACAGCTACATTACATTATTTTTACGAATCTTGTGGGACTTATATGTCCTAAAGCGAACATTTATTAAAAACAAAAGCGTATAACAAAACTGATTTAACATAAACAACAAATTTATATATCCAAATGCGTATAAAGTATATAGGGCGTACGATACAAATGCTGCTACTGCTACATCATTTGGAGATTGGACGTTTCTATACACCTAACCCCCCCTCCTTCCCCTTCCCCTTCCCCATCGCATCTGTAGCCGTGTCTATACGGCTGTAGACTAGACATAATCCGAATTAGTGAGGGCGGCCGAGCGTGAAGTACAATATGAATGACCTTTGTCAATAGGACTGACGCCTCGGCCGGAGAAAGCCCCGAATAATTTAACCTGTTTCTAATTTATACTCTGCGATCTTGAAATGTCTCTGTATTGTCTAAATTGTAATAAAAAGAGACTACTTTTCAACAAAAATTATTATCAATTGTACCGATTTCAAAACACATTATTTTTATTTATATAAAATCCACCCTGGACCGGTCGATTACGGATGTGTTGTGAAATTATAACAAGAGATAATTATAATTGTTAATATGATGAAGCCTCACCGAGTGACAACAATCGCGAGTATGTATTTAAACGTGGTAGAGCCAAGCGGCGGCTTTTGTTGCTGCTCGAATGGGCCGGCTCGACCGGTTTGGTACCACGGGCTCGTAGAATACCGGCGTGAAGTAGAGGCACCTTGTGCTTCTGCGTTTCGTTCTGTGAGTGAGGTAATCGGAGGCCCTCTCCTCCTCTCCATTCCCTTCCTGATCCTCCCTCCGATCTCCCAAATACCCTTAAAGGCCGGCAACGCGTCTACAACACCTCTGGTGTTGCAGATGTACATGAGCGACGGTAATCACGTACCATCAGGTGAACCCCTTGCTCGTGTGCCGCCTTTGCTATAAAAAAATAAGGTTACTAATTTTACACTTTTTAAAACTTTTTTTTCGCAAAAAGCATGTGGCCTAGCATTTATCAGTTGTTATTTTTGAATATTTGTTTCTAATCGGTAGCGATTGTGCAATAAGGCTGCTATATTGGTTTTAATAGTGGTATTTCATCGTAATGTAGAATTGTGTCTTTGGCATTCTATTGTAACATATTACTGCATGCATTTACAACTCAAATGGGCCATCTTGTTCGGCTTGGTACGACGGCCTTGCAGAACACAGGCGTCAAGTAGATGCATTTTATGCTTCTGCGATTCGTTCGGTGAGTGAGTTATCCGGAAGACCACTCCCCCTCCCCTCCGTCTCCCTAATACCCTTGTAGGCCGGCAACGCACTTGCGGCTCCTCTGGTGTTGCAGATGTACGGGAGCGACGGTAATCACTTACTATCAGGTGAACCAATTGCTCGTTTGAAGAATTTCCCATAAAACAAAAAATGTCCTGCATCTATCTATATTTACTAACTAGCTGTACCCGATCGATGCTTATAACTCCCTTCTTTTGCATATAAACGATCTTTTGGGACGCCGATATATTTGGATGCAAACGGTTGTATAGATACTGGATACACACGGTTGTATAGATACTGGATACACACGGTTGTATAGAGAGATAGACAGATGTCTAGAATTCGAGATAGTCGGAATCAAGTAGTCTAAGGTCACGGTGGAGCGTATGAACCTCACTTAGCAGACAGGCTCCAACAGAAGTGACGCTTGTTGTTTTTCCTATATGGGATAGGGGGCAAACGAGCAAGCGTCTCACCTTATGGTAAGTGATTACCGTCGCCCACGTACATCTGCAAAAGAGGCGCGGATGAGGATGGGGGTAGGCCAGGAGGAGTGGACCTTCGCCTACCTCACTCACCGAACGAAACGCAGAAGCACAATATGCCTCTACTTCACGCCGATATTCAGCGAGGTCGTGGTACTACTCCGGTCGAGCCGGTCCATTCGAGTAGCACCAAAAGCCACTTCTTCACTCTACCACGTTGTAAGAATTTCAAAAATGGATCATCATACACATCTTTATCCATATTTAAAGCCTACTACGTTATTGGGGCGACAATGTATGTAGTGCGACTGTTGAATTATTCCAACCAACCACCAATCGTATCGTATTAACAATGGAATCCACATTAAAGGAAAACTTTGAGAGGAAACTTGCGAATCTTAGAAACATTAAAAAAAAAATTTCGAGGATATGTGAAGTCCATCAATCCGCAATGGAGCAGCATGATATTCTCATCGCAGCTCCAAAACTCTCAAAAACATTTGAGAATTATATGCTGCTTCTTCGTTACTGGAATTTCAGGGACATATGAATAACCAAATATAACTTTTCCATGCGAAATTATAGTCATTCATTGCTTAAAAAATCGAATCGTAGTCGTTTCGTATAGAGTTAAAACTCTGCAACGGCTTTCTGAACGGATTTTCGACCGATCTTTTGTCCGTACATTCAAATCCGATGTTAATTAAAACGAATATTGTTGTATAGGTATCGCGATTTCGCAACAGAGGTCGCTTTGGTCTCAACGTTTTCAGGATCCCCCCCCCCCCCCCTGTTGACATGATTCAAAGCAGATACGACGCTCAAAGGATTTCGAAGAGACTGAGGCCATGGAATTGAAATATCTACAGACGAGGCTTTGAGACATTATTACAAGTCGCATACAACGGGAAATAGCACTCAAAGAGGTTCATAGAAATTTCGTTGAAGGCAACCCACTCGAACATTACGATTTTCCCAATGCAGCTTTGTTCAATGATAACATAAACTGATAACATATGACCAACGTTTCAAATTTCCCTCCACAATATAAATTATTTAAATTCTTAAAATTAATACGGTCGTACGCTTCTTTGCAAGTTCAGTTAATTTTTTGACAAAGAAAAAGCTACTAGGAAGATTTCTTTGTTCCCTTCGAAATCGAAATCTTTCTCAACGTTATAAATTAAAAGTTGTATGTTTGTCGCTCATTCATCTTTGGTGAAATTTGGCTACTCAGCCTTTCGGTAAATTATGTCATGAAAGAAGCCAATCCATATTTTATATTAAAGTGACGGTTGTACCCAACAAAAAAAGTATAAAATAGTTATTTAAAAAAACTTTTTTATAAAACAATTGACAGTTGATAATTAGCCAGCGGAACGAAATACAAATGTTTTTATTTACTAGTATAGACTTGCAGGCTCGGCAGATGTTATACTGCCCTTTCCGGTAGGTAACGCGATGAGTTTGATTTCTTAATAACTTGACCACAGCGCCACCTATCGGGTTAAAATTTTGTGAATTTCCTTTACAAAACAAACACAATACGAATATGTGTCATTTTGATTCATAAATATAGAATTTGTTAATTTATTGCAACACAATAAATTAATTTAATAATATTTTAACTTTGTTTTATTTTATTATACGATATTTGATATAATAACATATATTCTGAGAAAATTTTATCCGGCTATCTATTACGGTTCAAAAGATACAGCTTTTTAAAGGTTGGATATACAGACGTACCGACGGACTGACGGCTTCGTAATGAGGCTCCGTACGAAACCATAAAGAATAACATGCATTCGACATTCAACATGCTCAAGCCAATCTGCTGCAAAAGCAAACGTATTTATGTTCAGTACCTTAGGTTAATGCATCATTGTAATGTAATTTTTGAAATATGTTCACAATAAAGCTCTCAGTGAATAACCACATTTCCATCAATAACATAGAGATACTCAAGAAAAGTTTAAGCCATTCTTTTGTTTTGCAGACAATATTAAATCTGAAGCATCTATAATTCCAAGTAAATAGAACGTTTTGAACAGGAGCAAACGGCAGTTGATATCACAATCCCGAACGCCGTAGGAAAAATAAAAATTATTCCCGGATAGCGGTGCTTGCGATATTCTGGTTTCATAATAAAAACTGCAACCCTCATAGCTTCTTCCAACAAATTGCTTGCATGTGATCTCCTTGGCTAGTGCAAGTCATAAGCGTAAGCGTTCACATTCTATGAAACGTGAGAAAATCTCATTCAACTACTAATAATTAGACACATCAATATCAAACTTGCTTTTACTTTGATTGACGTACGATAAAATTTACTCACTGATAGGGTACGCAGAATTGGAGTGATAAACGTCCACTGATTGTTCACTTGATGGTAAGTGCCCAGTAAGCACTATAGCCCATGTAAGGCTACAAAGAAACATCAATCGAAGAAGATCGAATCAAAGTCTCTAATTACCAGTATACTGGCTCTATACATCTTTGATATCGGAACAGAACAGTAGTTGCACAGCTGATAAGCGGGAGAAATGGGTAAGATGGTGGGGACCTACCCAAACGAATCTTAAGCAGAGAAGAAGTCTATCACCACGCTACAGATTACAGATTACCGTTTATTTATGGTTTTTGGTTATGTGTCAATATCAATTTGCTTAATTCAATGTGTAAATACAAACGTTTAGTAAACAATTTCATACGTGTTACTTGACCACATTGATCGTAATTTTTAAGTTGTCTTATTTTAGTTGAAGTTAATTACTATTTTTATTTAAGACACTATATCGCCTCTCTTCGATAGTGAGATACTCGTACTTGTTCGGTTGATTACATAGTTGTTAAACAGTTGAAAATACGTTATATTAGTATCTATAATATGATTTACCAACTAAAGTAAAATTGACTTGGAAGCACGTTAACATTTATAACATGTCTAGCCGTTTAGCAATCTTTTACTCTGCATAAATATATCTTTCGTCTGTCTTATACGGGTTGATAAATAGATTTTATTTAAAATGACTTGTTTGATAAAAACTTTGACATCTTCCCGTTATCGCTAACTGTCTCAGTTTACATCTTAATGTAGCTAACAGCGTTTATGTAAAAGAATGTCGTTGCGGATCGGGCGCCTTGCTCCTATCTAGGCACAGAGCCAAACCGCGCTCGGGTATTATGTGTAATAACGCGTCTATGCTATGATATTCCTTATGATGTTGTTTTTAACATCTCTTTGTGGTTATTCGAAGGAGCTTTAGGTTATTATTTGAGCTGTGCTCGCAACTACTTTACGTATTAATAATGTTTTATTAAATCAAACAGTAAGAGGATGCAATCGATCTAATTTGTATTTGTAAACTAGATGTGGCATTTAAAAAAAAATGAAAGTAAACTAGCATTAAATGTACCACTGCTAAGCAAAAACCTTCTCAACAATTGAGAAGGTTCTAGAGCCAGAAGGTTTTAGGCCTGCTTCATGCAGGATTTCTTACGACTTTTATCCACAACGCCATGCATATGGTCAATTCTGTACTTCATATTGATAGTAACAAATTCCTGAGCTTGTAAACGCGCAGCGTGAAAACGAGCACCACCTTTTTTGGTAGAGAAAAAGCTGGTAACCGATCCTGGTTAGTAACTTCGTGCTACGAGTATGCGGCTCATAGGAGCTGCTGGTAGTCACCCTTTAGGGATATTTTGAGATGACGTAGGGAGGGAAGTGGTCCTCCGGTTACCTGTCCCAGCACCCTACCTCGTCTTCTTCTTCCTCCCCAATTCCCAAATGTACAGGGGAAATTACTTGATCAGATCAGATGACCTCTTTCCCATATATATCCAGCAGAGAACCTATAAAAATGAAGAGGAAGTAATGGTTACTGTGGTTCAAAAATTCTATCGCCGATTCTAGTTAGTTTTTTTTTTTTTTGTTTTTATGGAAATGTCGGCAAAGGAGCAAGCGGTTCACCTGATGGTAAGTGGTTACCGTCGCCCACGTACATCAGCAACACCAGATGTACGTGGTGCAGGTGCGTTGCCGGTCTGTAAGGGTATTTGGGAGATGAGCGGGAGGATGGGAGACGAAACGCAGAAGCACAAGACGCCTCTACTTCACACCGACCTGGTCGAGCCGGCCCATACGAGCAGCAGCAAAAGCTGCCGCTTGGCTCTACCACGTTAGAAAGTTGTGGCGTTTAAATAATTTAGGAACATAAAAGTACAGCGATATCTCAAAAGAGTTTGTCAAAGTTGACCTCTTTTATATTTAAAAGCCTACAGTTTATTGGATTAGAACGGAGTCTCTAAATGCATGAATAAATTGTTCTGTACTTAAAAATTATCCACGTTGTAAAGGGAATCCTAGCCCCCGCTGTTAAGATTCCATTATCGAATGCATACTTTATGAATGCACGGCACGGTCCGCTGCCCTCGCTCAAACCAAATTAATGTTTTCTTCTTCTTGAGTGTTTTGTTTCTGGAATATTTTCGCTTTCAGAAAGTACATCTTTCGTTATTAACTCCTCTTCAGTTTTATAGAATCAAATGATACAATGTTGCTCTTGATGTATGTATGTATATACATACATCAAGAGTATCATTGTATGTATCATTGTATATATACACGCCTTGTTCCCAACGGCGTAGGCAGAGACAATCTTCTTCTACTTGCTACGGTCCTGACATACGTCTTTCGCTTCTGCCACTTTCATCAATCTTCGCATGCATAATCGTTGGTTTAGAGTACTCTCGACCTGGCCTTTTTTACGCCTTACACTTTACGCCTTACACCTTACGCCTTACACTTTACGCCTTACACCTTACGCCTTACACTTTACGCCTTACACCTTACGCCTTACACTTTACGCCTTACACTTTACGCCTTACGGCTACACAAGGCGAGTCCGTTGTATAGCCGTTACGCGTAAACAAAGGCCTTATTACCACAAAATAATTGTATAGAAGATAATTTTTTTAATATTATAGGTATTTTCTTTAGTCATTAAATTCAAGTCTAATGTATTGTGGCGTTTTAAACGTTGATGTCGTTATATATATTATATATATATATATATGTAAATATGTGTGTGTATATGTCGAATATAGAGCTCGTATAGATTTAGGCACCATTTCATTATTTTTGTGCAAAGTAGCCTTATAGTAACATTTTTAAGAATATAACTCACGTCTACGGATATATAGTCGGTCCAAGCCTTGCCATAAAAACAAGAGAGTATTGTTAATTCGAAGCACGCTCGACGCAATAGTTAGCCTACCTGACTACTGATCCATGGGTCCTGGGTTCGAATCCCTGTCGCGGTCAAAATTTGTGAAACCCACAAAATTATGGGTTTTCTGGTCAGATTCTGACACTGCACCTATTCGGTCCACCTGCTTATCGCATAAGCGTAATATCACATGTGTAGATTTGCGGAACTGTTAATTGCGCAGTGGACAATTGACAGTTATATTTACAACTTATCACCGTGTTCGAAATCAGTAGCAGCAGAAGCGTCATCACCATAATCATAATTTACGTCTGTGAGATATTAGGGGGGATAAACAATCTCCTTCTCTAAACGCCAACCTGCATCTCTACATATGACCATCGAATGACCATCCATGCGGAATCGTCGAACCCAAATCACGAAGGCTAGTGAAGGTAGAGCCAAGCGGCGGCTTTTGCTGCTGCTCGAATGGGCCGGCTCGACCGGGTTGGTACCACGGCCTCGCAGAATACCGACGTAAGTAGAGGCATCTTATGCTTCTGCGTATCGTTCGGTGAGTGAGGTAACCGGAGGCCCACCCCCCTCCCTATTCCCCTCCTCTTCCCATCTCCCAAACATCCTTGAAGACCGGCAACGCACCTGCAGCATCCATGGTGTTACAGATGTATGTGGGCGTCGGTAATCACTTAACATCAGGTGAACCGCTTGCTCAGTTGCCGTCTTTTCTATAAAATAATAGACGGTACCACTGGTGCGAGGGTGCCGGCGCTTCGCTCACCAACCCGTTCACCCAGCGTGCATGAGTATGGTTGTACCTCCTCAGCGATGCACCCTGGCTTTTGCTGTTGCCTTCATTGAGAGGTCTATGTTCAACAGTAGACTAAACCGTGCGGACATAGGCGTAGTTTCGACTAGTTAGGTAGAACCTAACAAAGATAATCGTTTTTTTTTAAATGTCAGTTTTTAATTTTCTAATTATAAATTCCATTGTACAATCGCTCCTTGCGTATAAGTGATGTATGATGATTCATCAGTATTTTACGGGATTAAAAGTACCGGAGTTTTTATATTAAGTCATACGCATTCAAAAATCAGGCTTTTTTGATACTCGAACAAAAGTTAAACAGACAAAAATACATGAATAAATTTTTAGTTCAAAGTTAATAGGCTGAATATAAATATAAGGCTCTCAGAATCGATCTTACACCGAGTGGTTTTTTTGGAATATCTTTAATGTACGGATACTGACTAAATAGTTAGTATAATCATATTCAGTTTACAATATACAAGGATTCTTAGTTTGGGACTGAATTATGTGTATGCGTGACAATATTTTGAAAATAATTATATATATATAAATATATCGGACACACGTTGCCTAGTCCAAGGCCAGGTCAAAGGGCTCCTTCTCAAATATCTGAGAGGGTTTTTGGATCCGGCACCGGAGATCGAAACCAGGTCACTCAAGCTCTATGAAACATAAGTGAGCGCCCTGACCTATATACTATAATGACATAGATAAATAATCATATATAACAACATATGAAAAAAACATGACATACGTCGTACAAATGTTTGCTCCTAGCGGAATTCGAACCCGCGATCTGCAGTTCAAAGGCAGGGTAACCACCAACTGTACTACCTATGTAATTATAAATTATGTTATAGTTTCTATTTTCTTTTAATAAGTAATGTTTTTTTATAATGGTCTCTTAAATATAATTTAGAAATTGCACACAAATATAATTTCGAAATAATTAATTAAAAAAGTATTCCTATTGGCAGGAGTAAGTTAGCGATTGAAACTTGAAATCAAAGCAGAACATCGCTCCGCCTTAGGCTAAATACCACTGAAAATTTAGCAGATATTCAACAAGTGCTAGGCGTAAAACTCGCTCCGAGCATGCCGCATCTGGCCTGGCAGAATGCCATGCCACGCCTAGGCCGACCATTGGATAATATCGTTAGCCAATTGACAACCACCGGTGTGCCATTGGCTGGTCTGATTATATAACATGAGGTCACCTGTGACGTAGGCAAGTAGGTCAGCGGGAGGTTGAACTTTAAAAACAGCACGCATTCAAAACGGAAACCCTGTTTCACACCTACCCTGGCGAACAAATTACATCGCTCTGTTAGAGCAAGCCCACATATCAGCACGATTTACAGCCAACGAATAATAAATCATTTGAATATGAAATCATTCGCTGGTGTTTTATTGTACTGCATTGTTTCTTATATAAATTTAAGGCTTTTTTTCCTTTACGTTTTAAAATGTTAAATTCGTTGGACACAATTACTGTTTCCAGTGATGTGAAGCGTTAATATTTTTAAGCGTGGTAGAGCCAAGCGGCGGCTTTTGCTGCTGCTCGAATGGGCCGGCTCGACCGGGTTGGTACCACGGCCTCGCAGAATACCGGCGTGAAGTAGAACCATCTTGTCCTTCTGCGTTTCATTCGGTGAGTGAGGTAGCCGGAGGCCCACTCCCCATCCCCCTCCTCTTCCGGTCTGCCATCTTCCAAATATCCTTATAGGCCGGCAACGAACTTGCAGCACCTATGGTGTTGCAGATGTATGTGGGCGACGGTAATCACTTAGCATCAAGTGAACCACTTGCTCGTTTACCGCCTTCCTAATAAAAAAAAAATATAAATATTGCTTAAAGTAGCAGCCTGTGTCGACTGTAGGGCAAAGGTCTCCTACTCAAATGTCTAAGAGGGTTTTGGAACTGGGGAGGGCCCGCTACGCTGCTCACGTGCTTGGGAGGGCTTCATATATCCTCAAAATACTCTTTTTTTTATTATTTCTTGGATATGCAAGTTTCCTCACTATGCTTTCCTTCACCGACGAGCACGTGGTTAATACTTGAGAACAGTGCAAGTGCAATAATTTCAGTAGTGTTCGCCACCGGGGATGGAACCCATTTCACTTGCGTACGATGAAATTAAACTGAGCGCCTTGACCACTAGCCGTGGTAGCCTAGTGGTGTGTAGAGCGAAGAGCGCGAGTGACCTGGGTACGATCCCCGGTGCCAGCACCACTAAAATTTTTTAACAGTAATTTTAAGTATTGAATTTACCACGTACTAGAGAAAGAATACTTGAGATAGAATTAAAAAAAAAGTATATCTATGACTTTGTGAAAGTCTATCAACCGGTACTTGAGTACAGCACGGTGGCCTCTTCCCGATACCAAAATATTTGGTAAAGCCAAATATTTGAGACAACACTTTACTTTTTTATGAAAATTGTTGTTAATAAATATTTTGTATTTAATATATACATGATTGGTAGCAAGGTGGTGGCGAAGAAGGTGGTAATCATCTATTTTACCACCTGACCTCACCTGCACGTGATGCGCCCTGCTCGCAAACAAACGAGGCGACCAACTGATGTAAGAATATCAATTCGAATATGCCGAACCCAAATTCCGAGGATAAGTCACGAGCATCAGTATCACCACAGCAAGGCCACCCGCACTGCGCTCTAGTAGCCGCTAACCAGGGTGCTGAGTACGGGCAAACCTTCCAAGAAATGTGTGCTGGCTCTTGCTGACGGCATTCTTAGAGAGGCCTAATGTTCAGCGGAACACCAAAATATGCTGATTTAGTTATGTAAATTAAAATTAGGCGGATAATGAATTTCAATAATCTGCAACCCTAACTATACCCGTACGTATTGTAAAGCATATATAAGTCCTTTTTTAAGGTGGTAGTTTTTTTTACTGACTACATTCTTACCCATTACTACCGACAAACAGCAGTGCGTCTGCTGTTGTGTTCCGGTTCGAAAAGTATAGAGAGCCTGTATAATTAAGAGCTGTGAGGTATTCCATTTTAGACCTCAGGGTTGACAACGCATACGTGACCTTCTTGGATTGAAGATGTTTACATTCGGATGGAATATTTACTCATTTTCCACCTCAATCCAATAAAAATAACTATATCTCAGGGCCTCTAACAGATAGCAGAACAACCACCTCTAATATGGCAGACCGTAATTGAAGCAATTTAGCCAAATCCTCCCTTGGGCGAAGAAAAATACAAATACACGTAGCAATTTTGTTAGTCGAAAGTCATGATTTAAAAAAGGGACGATAATTAGGCTGTTGTAATTTTTTTTTTTTTAAAGAATACTAGCAATGATATTTTTTAACTAACATTACTTATATTCCTGTTAACCCTACTACCTACTACCTACGTTGTACTAAGCTTACAGCTTGTGAGGTTAGAGGTTCACGGCAATAGTCGTGAGTCGGGGGAAGAAGAAAGTAAGCCTCCAGTAAGGACACTCACCGTATGAAACGTAGATGCACAAGATGCCTCAACTTCTCGCCGGTATTCTGCTAGACTGTGGTACCAACTGCTTCCATTTGAGCGCATCCAACGTAGAGCGGCTCGAACTGTCGGCGACCAAGCTCCCTCTGATCGGTTTGATCCTTTGGCCTTGCGAAGAGATGTTGCTTCTCTTTGCATTTTTTACAAAATGAGGGGACTGAGGGGAATGTTCTGAGGAACTGTTCGGAATGATCCCAGCCGCTGAGTTTCACCATCTTACTTTGCGACTCCAAGTTCCTCCAATACCACCTAGATGATTGGCATTTTACCACAGTGCGTTTCTCTCGAAATTTTCTGCCACGCGCTTCGACTTTGTGGAATCAGCTGTCGCAAGCGGCAGTTACAATTTAGGAGCCTTCAAAAAAAGAGCCTATTCCTTCCTTAAAGGCCGGCAGCGCATCTGTAGCTCATCGGGTGTTGTGGATATTCGTGGGCGTCGGTGATCACTTACCATCAGGTGAGCCGCATGCGCGTTTGCCTCCTTCTAAAAAAAAAAACACTCCGGTTGAGCCGGCTCCTTCGAACAGCAGCAAAAGCCGCCGCTTGATAGACGACAATCGGTAATTACTGTTTGTTTTTTTTTTTGTGTAAAGTATATACTTACACTAATTCTAATATCCAAAAAAGCACACAAAAACATAACAACTATGAGATGAGTCACATCAGAACTATTTCCTTAGCTAGGGCAAACCACTACGTTATGTTCGCTCGCTCGACAAGAAAAACGCGGTTAGATAATTAATAGCATATTAAACAGTGATAACAAGGTCTTACCTTAAGAATGTATAACGATGCGAAGTAGAGTTCGTGAAGCGTGAGCGAGTTGTTAGTGAGTGTACTCATGTGAAAGTTTCACGGAGTTGTTGTGCTCCTTTACTATTTGTCGTACTTCTGTCGACTTGTGCTGCGAAATGTTTTGATGCGCTTTAAACTTACATGTTTAGTGTAGTTATATAGTTTTACACTCATCATTGTATCAAAGTTTTGAATCGACTTTGAACATCGTAGCAATCGTAGGTTACGTTATTATTTAATTTATCTTTATTTTAATTATTATAACTTTTTTTTTAATTGGAAAGGCGGCAAACGAGCAAGCGGTTCACCTGATGGTAAGTGGTTACCGTTAGCCACGTACATCCGCAGGTGCGTTGTCGGCATTTAAGGGTATTAGGGAGATAGGAGGGAGTATGAGGAGGGAGACGGATGTGGGCCTCCGGTTACCTCACTCACCGAACGAAACGCAGAAGCACAAGATGCCTCTACTTCACGCCGGTATTCTGCGTGGCCGTGGAACCAATCAGCAGCAAAAGCCGCCGCTTGGCTCTACCACGTGTGACATCCTTCTTTGTTTGTTTCGTTTCGCCTAACATTGTTGTCAGCTTGTAGGTCCATATAAGTCACGATAGTGTTATTTTAGATAAGTAATAGATCTGAATAATATTAATATTCATTTAACTGTACTAGACTGTATCTACTGGCTTTCCGTGGTTGCCTTTAAGGTAAAGGTGGCACATGCCTTTTTCTAAACATTTTTCTAATTTTTATTTTGTTTTGTATTAAATACATATATTTAGATTAATGGTAATCAAAAGAGTCGTATGGTACCACCCTCTTTCTTTCCGTGGCTGTTGTGAGAGGTGACTTAGGGGAAAGCTTTGAGAAAAGCAAGTACTAACCGACAGAGGGCGGGGATAACCATTTCGAAAATTAAGTAGACCGAACACGGGAAGCAGTGTCTAAGTTGCCAAGCGTGGCGATTGTGGCAAATCATCCTCGTTATGGGATAAGACGATGTCCTGCAGTGGAATATTTACTGGTAAGGGGTACTGACCTGTATCCAGATTCTCGTGCGCGAACAACTAAAATTTTTGATTGTAATTTTGAGTGCTAAATAATATTGTTAAATGTAAAACGTATTCGTCGGAGATCTGCATCACTGATAAATAATAAAAAAAACCATTATATCGTATAAGCAACCTGACGGGCCTTTCCCGGCTGCAAAGCTGCGGAGCATTTAGAGGAAATCTTTGCCCGGTTGTGGAACACTAACAGGCTGATTTACTGAACTTAAATACAAAATAGAAATATGAATTTAAATAACGAAAACATAATAATAATACTTCGTAAATAATACACAATTAAATACCAAACATTTCAATTCTTTATTTATTGTCTTATTTCCACATGACCAACTTCGTTCATTACTCGTGAAATGTCATCGGAGTTGTCGATGCGTAAGCTCAGGACAACTATTGCTCTGAACACGTTACTCTTACTTATGTTTCTTATTCTGAAAGATTTTCTTTTATTGCGTTACATTTTGTTTATCAAACAATATACGAATTACGGAGTGTAGGACGACCCCCCACAAGATGGAGTGACGACCTGCGCAGTGTTGCGGGAAGTCGATGGATGCAGGTGGGTCAGGACCGAGCTTCGTGGCAATCTTTGGGGGAGGGCTATGTTCAGCAGTGGACTTCTGATAGGCTGAAATGGTGATGATGATGATGATGATACGAATTTAGATAAATATTGAATGAAGCTAATGTTTACAGATTGTAATATATTAGGAATTATAATCTGTCGGTAGCCTGGGTTAAGTTTGATATTATGGCGTCAAACAACTCAGTTTCTATGTGTCCTTATCAAAGTGTACATATTAATGATACCAATAATTTATAAGTTTCGAACTACTAGGCCGTGCAGGATACAGGCCTCTTTCATAAGGAGGATTACTTACCAGGCATCTCTCACCTCAGTTGCTGCTGCCTGCCATCGGTCCGCTTAATTTTGGTCTGGTATTTTCGAGATGGTTATCCCACCTTATCTGTCGGTAGTGCTTACGATTTTCAAAGCCTTTTCCTTAGTCGCCTCTCACGACACCCACCGGAAGAACGCGGTAGAGTCAAGCAACGGCTTTTACTGCTGCGAATGGATCGGCTTGATTACGGTGGTATCGTGGCCTCCTCGAAGAATACCGGCGTGAAGTAGAGGCATCTTGTGCTTCTGCGTTTCGTAATATCCTTAAAGGCCGGCATCGCATCTGGAGTCCTTCTGGTATTGCAGATGTAGCTGGGCGACGGTACTTTACTCTTCACTTACCATCTGGTGAACCGCTCGCTCGTTTCGTTTGCCCCCTATACCATAAAAAAAAAGAAACGTGGTGGTAGATTCTTCCGCCGATACCCCGCGGCCATTCTCTATATTACTACACGTCTAGTAGTAGGACTTAAATTTTTACACTTCTTTGCTCTTAATACTCGAAAAGCCTTTGATTCGACTCGATTTTGACCCGATAGTTAATCGAATCGGGCGTTCGAATCTATTCGATTATTTAAAGGATGTTATAAAAAGCTTCTTCGCAAATCGCACTTATTCCTCGTAACTACGTTGATGATGATTGTAGTGAAGGCATATGGCGTGGAAGAAGTAACTCGTGTATTTATGGGAGGGAGATCAAATCAAATAAAATCATTTATTCAACATACATTTCACTTGACGAACGAATTTTTTTTTTTACTGACTACTTTAAAATACACAACTCTCAATTGGTTTTAAACGTCATACTCTGTTACGCATTGCAACACTACCAACGTCAGTTTTGACAGACCCTTATGACGAAGAAAGCAAGGAATAAGGCAAAGTGGATTGTGTCATAGAAACGGGTTCAACAACCTAGATGGCGAGAGTGCTAGAATATTGTTTCAAATTGTTAAATTGGGGCTAAATGACAGGTAGCTTAAGTTAATTTAATTATGTATACATACGACGTAAAATGTATGTATGGCTGATCCGAATAGAGCATGTAACAATGAGGGTGACATGTTCAGTACATACGAACAAACCCTCCTTTACATAAAGATAAAAAAAAAACCTAAATGGAAAAGCAAGTCACTATCACATACGTTCGAGGCCTAGCGTTTGTTATATTAATATTTGAATGAAATTTAATTATCTCAGCGACCTGAAATACTTCTGTGTCAAATGATCAATCATTACAAAACATTTTTATATCATCAAAAAATTTTAAACGTTTGTAGCCATGACTCCTCGCTGATGTCGTCTTCAGTCGAACGTTTTAAATTATCAGGTTGGAAATCCTGCAGAGACATGTGTGCGGTATCCGATGTCAACATTAAATAAACGTCGGATCCCGTGGAATTGCTTAATTCCGGTAGTCTCTGCCGAGTAGTTTCGAATTGTTATTTTAATGCATTTGATCAAAGTTGGTATGAAACAGTCTAAATTTACTAAAGTTCAACACACAGGTTTCAATCATACAGCACCACTATAATAATGTATTACAGTGGTGCTGTATGATTGAAAAGGAAACTAAAGCAAAGTAGCAGCCTGTAATGGCCTTTGCCCATTGCTGAGCAAAGGGCTCATTCTCAAATATTTGAGAGGGTTTTAGAGCCGCGAAGGACTCGCTGCTTCAGTGCGAGTTGGCGGGCTTCACGTATCCTCGAAATAATATTTTTTAATATTTCATAGGCATGCAGGTTTCCTCGCGATTTTTTCCTTTACCGTCGAGCACCTGGTATATAAAAACAGCTATTAACAATTTTAGTGGTTCTTTGGGGATCGAACTCTATTAAAAGTAAAGCATGCG
Organism: Bhutanitis thaidina; assembly: GCA_029286595.1. Taxonomy (NCBI): domain Eukaryota; kingdom Metazoa; phylum Arthropoda; class Insecta; order Lepidoptera; family Papilionidae; genus Bhutanitis; species Bhutanitis thaidina. The sequence goes on from JAGSMS010000022.1 coordinate 2,059,581, forward strand.
CCCTGACCAATAGGCTACCACGTAATAATAGTAAATTAAATTCTGATCAATGAAATACTATCTGAGCGTAAGCCTCTTTGAAGTCTTTGAAGTCCCCTTTTAAAAATAGAACTTCAAAGTTAATTTACCTCCCAATTATTTAAGCTTAACTATACATTAATTAAATAGAATTACACTTTGAATGACAAACGCCATTGAACACATGGAAGCGTACAGAGCAACAAATTAACAGGACTGTGAGACAGATCATGTTGCTGACAGTAAATCAATGGGCGAGATTCAACGAGAACGGTCAGCGTTAGCACTGGCTGCGCAATTAATTAACGCATTCGTTTGTTGATTAATAGCAACGCTAACGACGTAGTCATATTTCCCGTTTCACACCGTGTAATTGTTCTGTTTTGTGTAAAGTAACACGATGGAATCGGAACGTCGGGAATATAAAAACATAATTAGACGCGACAAAATCCGTAAATAATAGTTTCATTTAAAAAAGTTCGTTAGGACTAAAATGAACCTATAATAATAATTTTTATTGAATCATGAGAATTTAAAACACAAAGTTTGTATGAAGTCCCTGCCATCCGTGCTAGGCTTAGCTTAGGAACCTGTATTACACATGTCAGTCTTCTCCCAGGTAAATTAATAATAATCATTCCTTAAGACAAAATATCTGGACCTGGCTCACGAGGTAACCGACATGTGGGGTGGTATGCCGACCGAAATTATTCCGATCGTCGTCTCTGCGAATGGGTTAATCCCAGTCAGCCTCTCGGAACATCTGAGGCGGCTGGGACTCCGTGACGGACCGCTCCGAGCTCAAATGCAGAAGGCGGTGCTACTCGATACCGCTCGCATTGTCCGCCAGTTTCTTTCCCTTTCTCCCTAACCCTCGGCCGTCTGGTCTCCCCTGCCGGGGGCTTGCATCTGGTTGGGTTTTAATTATCTATTTAATTTTATTATATAAATAATTTATAAAATATTACTTATATATGTATTTATTTATACAACGCAACCAGATGAGTAAATATAGAAATACTCCAAAAAAAAAATCATTCCTTATAACAACAACTAGAATAGTCTAGATATCAGTACTATAGACTACAGAATCACAATACTTGGACCACGAACATTCAACGCGTAGAGAAAGACTTTTCGTGTGCTTCGCCTTAAATTAATTTAATGACCATTATCTCGGCCAAAAACTAAGGGGACGCCGTTCGACCCTGTCATTCGTTTCCCCAGTAATCCGCATTAAGAACCACAAGCCGCTATAATGTTGCCTTTGTCCTGATTCCCTGTTACTTTCTTATCTCACAGCAAAATTTGTCTAGGCGGTGTTGCAAGATACTGGTAGTCTAAAAGCTTTTAACAATCACACCGTTCCGTAACATTATCAATTACAAACCGTTGACATAACGCACGATGATTGACTGTTTTCGTACATTAAAAAGTATTATAGCGAATTCTGTCGTCTCCCCCCCTTAAAATAAAAATCACGACTTGAAACAGTTTAGAATTTATGGTTGAATACCATTTTCCTGAGAAGTAAAATTCTTTTTTCTTTATGTATTCAGAATATACCCACTTATCGCAAATTTCTGTAAGTATTAAAATGCTATGACCATCACGCTCAGAGAACATCGTAATATTTCACCGATCTTTGAGTTCTTAGATCTAATTTACATACAAAATCATTGTTTGTGTGACACATTATCAGAAATAATAAACAATCTTACGAGCGTATGCCCAATTATGGGCCCAGAGACTTATATTATTCGTTTCAACCGAAAGTTTTTTTTTTTAATAAAATTACATATTTGGCTTGGTGTAACCAACAGCCACTAAAAGTTCCAGATACGTAGCCTTCCAGCCGCGATTTATTTCAACCGCGCTGCACCAGCCTTTATTGCCGCGCTTGTTAAAATGGATACTTTTTCTAAAGCAACTAATGAAATGAAAATTTTAATATAAATCCAGTCAGGTGCCTTTTCTAGTGCTCGGTTCTTTTATCTTTAATTTAGTTACAATTTTTTTCTTGTTGTTGTTAAGTGAAATTTATGGTAAAAACAGGGTAAATATGGTTTAAATTTATACCAGTATTAAAACAACGTTTTATGCACGCGTTTGTGCAAAATTAAACCAAGTATTCATTTTAGTATCAAGTAGTATTTCATTTGCTTTTTTATCTTCCAAATCTGCTAAAAACTTAATCTCCTGAAATTGACCTTCCTGAAGAGGCTCTAATGGCCGATAACAATTTCTTATCAATAATCCGGACAATCGGAACAAGGGGTACGAGGGGGAATATATGCCATCTATTTATCCAAATGCCTCATCATTCGTATATACATGTACCCTCGCATACACATAGTGCAGGGTGTTAGCAAACAAACGTAGCACAGATGATCGATCAATAACAGAATTTACATCCGACTTAACAGAACCCAAAAAATTCCCTGACCACATTGACAAGTGATAGGGAGCAGCAAGATCTAGTCCAAGGATACCGGTACTACGCTCACCAACTCACATACCCGAAGGTAAACCTTCTAAGAAATGTATGCCGGCTTTAGCTGACGTTTTCAATTCAGACTTTAACAGTGGGCTAACTTGGACTGATGTAGTAATCCGGACAATGTCAAATCCAGACCACATAGCGCCTACAAACCTTGTTTGTGCAGCGTAGAAAGTAAAGATCATTTTATAATCAATTGAAAAATTTGAAATGATCTGATGAACGGCTATCAGAACTGACAACCGTTGGGGAAATAAGGTTCTCGAGTGGCAGCCGCGTACAGGCGAACGCAGTATAGGACGACCCCCCACAAGATGGAGTGACGACCTGCGCAGTGTTGCGGGAAGTCGATGGATGCAGGTGGCTCAGGACCGAGCTTCGTGGCAATCTTTGGTGGAGACCTATGTTCAGCAGTGGACTTCTGATAGGCTGAAATGATGATGATGATGAATTTTGTTTTTATACTTACTGAGGTGTTAGACGTCCAGATTTCATATTCAATTCGGGCTACTTTCAGCTATTGACGGATTTATGTTGATAAATATATAATTTAGTTTAAGCAAATAGAAAATTAAACGCGATAAAATCCGACAATAATAGTTTCATTTCAAAAGTGTAGTGTTCGCGTAAATAGAAGAAATGAATTGAAAACTTGTGTATGATCGCTACTCGTGTTCGCATCATCAGTCTGTTTAAATCTATTGATTTTTATAATATATTGGACATAGAATTAAAATATCAAATTTTATTACATCACGAGATCTGAAGATCTCGGCATAATTAAGTTGTTTCAAATCAGTTTAAGGTTCACAAAGTTTGAAATTAAAACGAAAGAAAAAAAATATGTGTGTTTATGTTCAAAGATTCATAACCGCTAAAAATGAAAAATAATTAATATTCATGATGCAAGTTTTCATTAATAGAAAGCTTCGTAAACCATGTCAATAATTTACTTTTACTCCTGTGAATTACCTAGCCAAACATAAAATAGAATTTATATTACATTACTTTAGACCATGTCATCTTCTTGTGAAAAATGTGTCACGCTGAGATTCGAACCATGTGTGTCTTAAATTAAAGAATGTTAAATAAGCACACAGCAAATGTTTATGTGATACGTTATAGAAAATATCGATTCGGTATAGAAGTCGATGGCAATAAATTATTTTCGATAACTAAGCCACTCCCACAGCCAGCTGCGGAACATTGCAGGAAATTCTATTTTTAATCTTTTATGTCCATGAAAAATGTATAATGATTCTATCGTGTTGTTTTTCAATTAGAATGAAACGTTTTTTTTTATTTATCTTACAGACATAGAAATAAATAAAACATAGACAGTTCTAAACAAAGCATACATTGAGGATTCCGTAGAAGATATTCGCTATTCGACTTTACTATATTTTGGCCTAAAACTAATGTTCTCTGTCAATGTGGGCAACACCATTTCTTATTGTCATCCCCAATTTAAAGAGTAATGTGTTATAGGCTATTGTGCGGTATAAGGAAACGTAAGCTTAAACAAGTTCAATTTTATTTACTCGTACGGTAAGAATAATCCAAATCAAAATTGAACTGGAAAATTTTCTTAAAATACACAATTACTAGACCTACTTCAATGATTGTAGTTCAATCCCATCGAAGTAACTTAAATATCCGAAAAGTAGTTAAATGGAAATTTGGCAGGGAGGTTTATTATGATATATTTACATACTTTTATTAACAGACAAGGGTTTCTTTGAAGAATAAATTTAAAATGAAGTCGGTAAAGCGTTTGCTGGTAGAAACTTAAAATCAATTCACAGTTTTAATATACATGGAAATATCTTGCAATTAATCTTACAACTCTATTTTTAGCATATTTCAAACATGATAACATTTTTGTTATGCATAAAACAAATAACTTTGGTTCTGCAAAATCTCTTAGGCGTTTGTAGGATTCTAAGCAATCGTGGCACATGCTCCTCAATATGGGTATACATAGTACTAGGATATTATGGCAGAGAAGGGGACGTAGGATGACGGTGACATCCCGTGGGGTCACCGATGTGGCAGAGAAGGTACGAAGAAAAAGGGTAGCTACCCGCAAGGTCGTGTGCTCGTGACCTGGGAAAGAGGACTCATCTTCTTCGTTCTGTTCTTTTTTCTGAATGTTTGTCTGCTATTACGAGCTTCGCATAGGGTGAGATAGATGTCGCCACAAGATTATCAAAACTCGTTAGTTGATTGAATTTATAGTGATATTCGTATACATCTATATTGATGATTCGACAATTTATGAGCTTTTTTATATTTAAAAGTAATTGATTATTAAATATAATATCAAATAATCCTAACACGTCTGAAAAGTTGACACATGAAAATGTGTGACCAAAGACTGCATTGTCGTTGTAAATATTTGTAAAATACATTCAATCGCTTTTATTTTCTGAGATTATACGAATTGAAAGAAAATATTCAAGTTATATGCAAAATAAGGACAGTATCAAAGGAATCGGGACATAGTGTGCTATGAACGCTACTATGAACGCTGGCCTGCCCTGCTTTGACTTGCATTGAATTTCGCACATGCCTCCGATATACAATATTTTCTACACTATTGAACTTGCTATAAGCTTCGAATTCAGGGATTTATTTTCAATGCACTTTCGAAATTCTAAATATAAATGTTTGATTTTGATTCCATTTTAACGAGTACTCATGTTGAAATTGCTAACAGTGGCTTAGATTGTTCCTGTCTGGATTAAGTTATTTTTTTATCGATTCAAACTCGAAAGTTTATAATGATTTGCTTACAGACGTTGTTCTGCTCTTCCCGGTAGGTGGAGCGCTGAGTATGAGGAATAAAATGCATCAATAAACACTAAATTTGTAAACAAAAAACAGGTCCACAGCGTCACTTGGTTCTACAGTATTGGTTCCTAGCATATAGTCCATCCATTGATGGAATAGGACTTCAATCAGTCAAGTCATTCAAAAGTTACATGACAACTAACAGACGCACACGAGATTTTTATATATATATTTTTGGTATAAAACATGCAAAACTCAATCCTAAAACTACAATCAAAAGGAAAGAAATGAGACTCCAATTGCTTCACAGTCCTGCGAAAGGAGTTTTATTCCGGCTTGTTTATTTTGCCATCAATCCTTTCAAAATTAACATTGTTTTTACTTATTTCTTTAAACAAAACAGCTCTTCAGATTTATAAACACCATTATACTTCTATTCTATGCATAAATGTTTTGACAATCGCTTTTTATTAGTTTCGCCAGATATACTCTACTGACCATTCTATAAACTTATAATTTTTGAAGTTTTTCAAGAAAGCAGTATATATCACTATTTAGAGAAGCACAGAAAACGGAAAAAGTATACAGCATTATCTTCAATAACCAGTAAATGATAAGTATAAATCACTATAAAAAGTAGCAGCCTGTAAGTGCCCACGGCTGGACAATGACCATCGTAACTTCTTACATATCTGAGAGGGTTTTGGAATCGGGAAGTGCCCGCCACGCTTCTCCAGTACAGGTTGGTGGGATTCACATATTATCCATACGTAGCGTTCTGCGAGGTCGTGGTACTAACTCGATCGATCCGGCATATTGGAGCAGCAGCTGAAGCCGCCGCTTGTCTCCACCACGTTTAATTAAAGACTTATATCAAATTGTATAATGACTACAGAGAATGCCTAATATTAAACGCGTACATTAAAAATTCGTTGCGGCATAATTTATCAAGGTAAAGTAGCCCTAATATACAATTATGACGTGCTCGATAAGGTTCCACTCCTTCAAGCGTTAAATAATGATTAACAATTTCACAACGGGCTCAAAACTCGATGGCCAAATTGAAATTTATACGGATTTAAATACCGCGGAAGGGAGGCCGACTGAATAAAATATCTTAGTCTACGATTCCATTCCTCCCTTTTTTTCCGTGATCCGATTTCACGCCAGTGCCTCTCTTTTAATGAGCATATAATGATGAAAAATATGGCATTACAGTCGTCCGACGGCCGATATTAATCGTCGCAATTTTTCTGCTAGCATTTATTGCGTGGAACGAGAGATAGTGGGCTCCTTTAGTGCTTTCCAGTGTTTTAGCGTTCTCGACTTCCTCGGCTTTGCTTAGCTTTATTGTACGTATTAATATTTTATTTTATATTCTGTCTTCAGAACACAGTCGAACACAGTCTAGTAAGTTAGTAAAGAAATCAAGTTCCAGTGCAGATAGTAAGAAAATTTTAATTAAAATGTACGTATGTTCGTACTTATTTCATTAATAATTAATTAGTGCCAAAAGGCAAGGCAATATTACGAGCAAGCGGCTCGCCCGATGGTAACTAACTACCGCCACCAACGTACATCTGCAATACCAGAGGAGCTGGAGGTGCGTCACCAGCCTTAAAATACAAATGGGAAATAGGGTGTAGCAGGCCCCTGGTTACCACACTCACCGAAAGAAATGCTGAAGCACAAGAGCTGCCTCTACTTAACCCTGATATCCTGCGAGGACGTGGAAATACCTCAGTCAAGCCGGCCCATTATCCTATTTAGTTTAATAAACGTTCCTTTTTTTCATCCCCTTCATCTTGAGGCAAAGCAGAGAATTATATATAGGAATAAAATAAATGAACAATATATAGGTAGTATATTATAACATTGAAATTAAGGGATTTGCGTGTTTTCGCTAAAGATGTATGTAAATATTCACGCCTTGTTCCCAACGGGGTAGGCAGAGACAATCTTCTTCCACTTGCTACGGACCTGACATACGTCTTTCGCTTCTCCCACTTTCATCAATCTTCGCATGCACTCGTCGGTTTAGTACTCTTGACATGGCTTTTTTTCAGAACGTCTCCGATTTGATCGTGAAATGTTCGCCTAGGTCTTCATCTCCCGACTCTCCCGACTCTACCATTTACACCCGCCTTATATATTTGTTTCGTCAACCTACTTTCATTCATCCTCTCCATGTGGACATGTGTCCAAACCAGCTCAGCATCCCTTTCGTCACCACTAAATATAAACCTATTTTACCTTGAAGTTAAATGAGTTTCTCCAATCTCGAGCCTGGCAACGATTCTAGCTGCTCCTCACGTTGCACCTCACAGGGAGACAAAAAGTGAATTTAGCTACGCCGAGTTTTCAGATAATCTCATGCGTTAAATTTTTTGATTAAAGCATTTCGTTTTGATTTTTTTTCCTGCCTTAGCGGCTGGATACAAATCACATGTTTTTCTATTTTTGTGCAGATCTATGGCAAAGTACCTTACGAAAGATATGAGTTTAATTCCTCTTCTTTTATAAGAAATATTTAAAAAGATACTTAGATTTTCAATATATTAAGAAATAAAATGTTTGTAACACATGTTTGAAACATACACAAAATAATCCCCTTACGAGAGCATTAAATTCTCGGGCGCAACTACTTACGAATACTTTAGTTTATTTAATGAAAAAAGAAAAATAAGATAGAAAAAATTATTAATTCAATTTGACAAGCAACATTCGAAGTTAAAGTCAGACTGGGATAGTTTTGGAGCGCACTCTTCAAGAAAATTACAGTCTTGATTATCTCAAAGATAAATTATTTCAGACAGAGACGCTTTTAGCATTGACCTTTAAAATAGCTGGAAAGGATTGTATTTTCTTTAAATCTTAACTTCGCTTTTAGTTTCTATCTTTAGTTAAATATTCTTTTATTGCATCGGGGCGACAAAAAAGGTTACAGTCCACCTGATGGTAAGTGGATACTGCAGTCAATGGACACCTGCAAGCGACTTCAACCTAAGAAGGATATAGATGTGTCGTCACCCCTGGGGTCTAAGATGGAATGCAATAGTGCCTGTTATTACGAGTATCAGGCTCTCTATATCTTTGAAATAGGAACAAAACAGTTGTTATTTAAACGACTCCCGGGCAGAGGAGCCTTGTAATACTTTTAGAATCAATTTAGTATGATTTTTTGTGTTTCTAATAGAAGGATTACTTTCGTTACCGTTACGAAGACTATTTTTTTTTTAAATCTCCATATTACCAAAGTCTCGTCGAGATTTTTTTTTTATCTTTCAGTCTCATAAACAATCAACAGAAAGGAGACAGTGTGCTTAACAAAAAAATATATATCTTCGTATCTTATTCGATGCCATTAATAAAGACGACAAAGGCAACTTTAAAGAATGAATGAATGAACTAATATGTAAAAAGAAAACTGCTTTTCCGTGTCATAATGTAGACAGTAAAAGTCATCTAAAGGAAACAACAGAAAATCGATTTACTTTCCACACAAACAAGTAAACATTTATATTAAGCACATTTTAAATTATCAGCCTTGCGATTATCTAAGCTACACAACCTTTACATTTTCGTATTCATTAACTCTTCTTACGCAGCACTAGCGCCACGAGACTTTACGGCTTTTGATGAAACTACTAAAAGGTTAACAATTTCTATATAAAATACGGTATTCGCTATGCACAAACCGTTTATCCCACGACGATCGCCTCTCCCACAGCCTCGACTTTACTTGTCAAAATCAACGCTGCTTCGACATCGTGCGCAGCCATGTCAGCTTACGTTAGAGAATAGCACAGTCGAGCTTGTGATGAACAGTGGCGTCTATAAGGTGCAACGATACGGCTAGTGTGTTTGATAACCCGCTCACCAGATCTGGCGATTAGGAAAGCGAGGAGGAAGAAGTGATGTCTTCTTGTAGCCGTGAACTGTTTAAATAGCTGCTTTTAAAAATGAACTTTTCCGTATAGCTTATATTTTTATAATCCGTTGAGATATCTAGTTTTTCTTAGTTTTTGATGCTCCATAATAAATGTTAGATAACTAAAAAGGTGTCGCACTGCATCCCCGCCATAGTCTGCGACCAGATAAATGTACTCTAAACCCATGTGTTATAGTATATTATACCATTGTAGATAAGCGTATTCAACAATTGTTTGTAGAAACTATCGTTAGAATCTATATATATATATGTGTGCGAAAATGTGAAAGTAATTGCTTCTTGATATTTTTTAAGGTTCACGGAGCCGTGTGGTACCGGCTTAAGAATCTACCACCACTTAATAGCCCGTAAGTTGTTCACTCCGGAACATTGACCTCTCCCATATGAAGGATTTGCCATAATCGGCAAGCACGGCAAGCGAATTGGCGATCATTGTACCAGACGCCAAGCAGCTTTTCCACTGCTCGTCATCGGTGAGCTTAATTTTGATCTAGTATTTTTCGAGATGTTTACACCGCCATCTGGCGTATATGACCGTGACTAAATAAATATACAGTTCCGTAAACATATACCGGCTAGGTTAAAACAAGTAAGTCGCATATATCTAATAAGCTCCGATAGGAAAGTGCCAATAGAGTGCCAAGCCTTTGATGTTTCGTATTTCAAATGACGACGTTCTTAGAAGTTGCTTCCACATAAAGGTATAGAGACGAGTTCTAACGTTTTGTTGTAAACATTGAAACGATAACATAATTTGAATAGTAATAAATAAATACCAACAACATAGTTAGTTGCATTCACGATAATGAAGAATCGAAGTCCAAAACGCGTTGCTGTAGGATTAAAATAATATTGTTGAATATTGTAACATTATAATATACTGGATGGATGCGTCGTTTCAATTTAACGTCATTATCTGTCGGCCATTTCTAGGTTATTTAATTAATATTTGGTGTACGACATAATATTAATATTTTCAAATTATTATGCACTCACCAAGTTTTCATTAAATTACAATATTAACGCGTTAACCATATTATAGATTAAGTAAACCGAGCGGCAGCTTTTGCTGCTGGTCACTCTACTCACAAAAAAGATTCACTATTCACTACTTAGTACTTGGTACTGTACTACCTGGTAAATAATGAATCATATAGTACCAAGTACTAAGTAGTAGATAGTAAATATTTTTTGACACCGATAGTAGAGCTTACTGAATTTAGTGATTTCACAATCAAAAGAATGAAATAAAATAAATGAAAATTTCGTTTCTCAAATGTCAATTTCCATTTTTTCTAATCTGACACAGTTTTGTTATGAGATTCCTCTGACGAATCAGAAGAAAGAGGCGAAAGAAACTCCGCAGAATTCTTTTTTAATAATTGCAATGCTTGCAATGTCATAAAATAAAAGACAAATGCAAGAAAATACACATCATTCACTTCGCAATAACTTCAAATTGTATTTTTCCTATTTTAATAGGTAACTATGTAGTCACATGAGCTTAAGTGGCACAAAGACTGGAATAAGTAATAAAGATCCGAGAGTCTCACAAACAACTTACATGCATACATTTTAGCCGCACGTGAACTGAAGGAACTTGAAATGCAAATTGCATGCATACATGCATGCATAGATAGAGCCGTGAATTCCGCATCGCAGCTTGTAAATTGCTTTGGCTCCGGTTGATCCAAATATTGACATGACGCTCCCAAGAGGTTCCGGCAAAGCAGCGACCGTATTAATAAACGCAATATCCTTGTCAACTATTCCACAACCTGCGATGTAAGTTATCTATCAAATCATACGTTGGTTATTAAACGGTATTTGCGGGTATTAATAACTCACACACAAAACACGAGTGCGTTCCCGTTTATGCAATTACCTATTTCATACGTACTTACATCTTTCTTTATCTTGCGATCTGCTTATAGTATGCTGTTGATCATGAGCCTTTCTGATTGGGTTCGGTGATCGCAGATGCATGATGCATCGCAACTTTAGACGCTACTCTTCGATGCCGAAGCGGTATTGTTGTAATGACTATTGCGCCATCTTTAAAAGTCAAACGCTTGCCGATCGGAGCGACTATAGAATATCCTTCACATGTGGGAGGCTAATGCTCAGTAGTGGACTAATAAAACCTAGAAGAATTAGAAGACACCTAACAAGGGATGAGATTGGACTTGCAATACTCTTACATCGCGACCAGAAGTAGATGATAAATAAACAAATGAAATGTGATAACTAAAAATCAATGTATATTTAATAATAACATTACAAAACAATTTTAAACAATTAGCGCCGGCATAACTAACAACTAAATACTAAAACAAACAATTGTAAATTTAATGCTAATGCTGAGTATTCAATAATACCGTTAATTGTATAATTTGATCGAGGCAATGAACTAGATTTGAAGTACACTACTTTGATTTTCAATAATAACCTCCACAAACATGTATTAATTTCATTTCATCATATTCCAATGTTTATAACAAACCAATAATATTTTCTGTGTAACGTTGCATAAATCAAACAATATTAAATACTTATCCCCCGATATTAAATCAACTCGTGTAGTATTGTAGTTAAGTAGATTTATGTTATTATAACTGTCAATCATTCAATCTAGTTCAATACGCATGACTCGTAAGTAGGGATCATGTATTTAATATTTATAAACGCATCAGGGCCCCCGTAGCGTTCGAGGATCTGCAGAGTGTCTTCGATCATGTCGGCCACGTTCTCGCCGCGCGACGTAGTGTGATCAATTCCGGCGCCAATATTATCTGAGTGTGTACAATAATCGTATTAGTAAAGTTAGAACTGTTCAAACCTAATCTTGAAATCATTTTGTCTTCTTCTTCATCATCATTAGCGCATCCATGAATGCTCCGGTATATTATGGTGGACACAATGGACAGGCGTATTGGTGAGTTCCTGGCATGGTGTTTCTCCTCGTCAAATGGGTTTTGAGTTACGTAAATTAGTATAGATTTTACGCCAATATTTGTTAGCTTCAGACACGTTTTTGGAATTCAAAAAATTTGGTATGTTACCTCTTTTACAAATTGTACACAATAATCTCGGAATTATTTTGATAATTGATAATGTGTTGCGGCCGAGTGATTGGGTTCGACGCTATTTGATCACGGAATCATCACGCACAGGAAACATAGAAAATATCTAAAGTATACCTATAGAGTAACAGCCATGTTTGAATGACCTTACCATTCCCTACTAGACTGCTGGTGTAATTAATGTTTAGCTAATAGAAATACTCCACTGGAAAATATCAAACATCCCAATATCGTCGAAGCACCTCATTGTTTCTGTTATAATAGACTTGTCGTTGCGCTGGAGAAGATAAATTACTGAGCGAACGTCAGCAAAGGCGTTAGAACGTATTTCGGGCGTTACGCGGGACCGGCGTGCCCTGACGCCCGGGCGCATTGTTACGGGAATTCTGAGCGTGCCAGCCCTGTGTAATTGCAGTACAGACTCACGACCGTATAAGTAAATTTCATATTTATTAATATATAATATCAGCTGGCTCGGCAGACGTTGTTTTGTTATTTCCGAAAGATGGCGCTATGAGTTCGATTACTTAATTACTTAATAACTCGGTCACGGCGCTGTCGGGTCCAAATTTTGTGATTTTTTTTCCGGCACTAAATCTATACTAATATATTGCGATTATGCGCGGTTGCGGTAGTTTTGGACCATAAATATTGAATATGTAGATAGCTTGACTACAATGCTACCAATCGAATCCTAATATTGGTATGAAAAATCGTCTCGACGTACATTTCTTCAATAAGTCGTTTAGTAGTTTCACGATCAGTAACAGACGCACCGACAATTATATACATAAAGGTAAATTCAACCAAAGCTGGCACGCTGTGCAAGTATCGCTAGGGTGACTTTGTGTATTTTCGGTCATCGGGGGCCATAATCCCTATACCACAAACATTTAGCGTGAGATCGTTCCTCTATAAAATCATACGTGCTATTTATCACGGTTTCCGGTAATGGTAACCATTTATTGGTTAGACGAACATGGTATAATTTCACATGGGAATTCAATTTCATGCGCAACATTCGTGAATTCATTTATGGTATAGTGGATAAGACACCAGTCTCACGCTCGCCAGATCCTTGACCTTCAATCAGCAGAGTGCACCTCGTCACAATTGTGATAGACCTTTGAAGAAAAATATTGTATAATTGGCTTTTCACCCTGAGTACGTATTAACATGTCATAACTTTAAGAACAATTGTAACTATAATACTATTGAACATATCGGGACTTATATCTCAAGAGGCGTTATTCAAAGGAATATTTCGATATTTTTTATTCATCAAAATCATCATCATACTTATATTCTGTTCCAAGCTACATACATTATATTAAAAAATCGATGCGACAAATAAATCGCGAGTCTGTTTTGTCGATTCACTCTTCTCTCATTTCTAACGTTGTCAAATAGTTGTGGTAGAGGTTGGGAACATCGTTTTCGACGCTGTTTCGTGCTGCTCCGTCAAGCTAATATTGCAAATTACGTGTTTTTGGCAACGTCATTAACTTTATCATTAACATATTATATAAACTGCTTTATATAATAACAACAATTTTTTTTTTATGAAAGAGACGGCAAACGTGCAAGCGGTTCACCTGATGGTAAGTGATTACCGTCGCCCACATACATCTGCAATACCATAGATGCTGCAGGTGCATTGCCGGTCTTTAAGGATATTTGGGAGATGGGAGGGGAAGAGAAGGGGAATAGAGATGGGTGGGGGCCCCCGGTTACCTTACTCACCGAACGAAACGCAGAAGCACAAGATGCTGCTACTTCACGCCCGTATTCTGCAAGGCCGTGGTGGCAAGCAGCAGCTACAGCCGCCGCCTGGCTCTACCACGCTTAGAATGAGCGTGTGCAAGTACTTAGTTTATATACAATTATTAATTAAACAAATATTAATGTTCAATAGATATTACTCATTGTTAAAATTATACTTTTCGAATTCAAAATGCAAGACACTAACAGCTAACCATAATTTTGCATATTAACGTTTCACGTTTCAATAAATTGAAAGCAAAAAAGTTTAACTTCAAAAAAGTTTCGATATTTAAAAACGTAAAATAAATAATAACCTTTTAGCTGAGTTTAGTCCTTCAAATCCTACAGAAAGCTACTAACTTTATATCATAATATCGGAGGAAAGATCTGAAAACGAAGTGGTAAATTTATTACTTTACACTCACTCCGTTTTAATAATAATTTCAAATACATCTTCGAATCTAGTTCTATGTAGTTGCTGTTATACTAAATATTATTCATTTCTTGTATTCATGTGTTATAATACATGTGTTGTATTTTGTACAACACACATTAATTTATCCAAAACACATGGCACCGTTTTTAATTTTAAAGGGACGTAAGGCGGACTATTTCTACAAATATCAACGTCACCTCCACGCGGTGTATCTTGCTGATTAACGATGGAGTCTCTGGTGACGTATGGAGAAATCCATCGGAATACCCCAACCCAAGTATACCGCAAAGCCTCAAGACCAAAGTATACAACCAGTGCGTGTTGGCAGTGATGACATACGGATCCGAGACTTGGTCCTTCACTGCAGGCCGTATGAGGAAGCTCAAAGTTGCTCAGCGCGCTATGGAAAGGGCTATGCTCGGTGTTTCTCTGCGTGATAGAGTCTGCAACGATGATATCCGCAGCAGGACTAAGGTAACCGACATAGCCGTAAGGATCAGCAAGCTGAAGTGGCAATGGGCCGGCCACATAGCTCGCAGAACTGACAACCGTTGGGGAAAAAAGGTTCTCGAGTGGCAGCCGCGTACAGGCAACCGAAGTGTAGGACGACCCCCCACAAGATGGAGTGACGACCTGCGCAGTGTTGCGTGAAGTCGATGAATGCAGGTGGCTCAGGACCGAGCTTCGTAGCAATCTTTGCGGGAGGCCTATGTTCAGCAGTGGACTTCTGATAGGCAGAAATGATGATGATGATGATGATTAACCCAACCCAAATCACGAGGCATCACGCCCTCGTGATGCCGGTACTTTCGCTTTCGCTTTTATAGAATGTCCACACTCAGCAGTGGACATGTTAGATTTTTAATTTGATGAATGTTTTGTATCTAATTACCCCAAATTGTACGTCGCACGTCAGCCTGCTAACAAATATGTGACATTGATATTGGACTTAATCGGATCCAGATGTACGACACGTGTTACTTTGAGACACAACGTTGCAACTGTCGACGTAAATGAAGTTCTATCGCAACGTACTATTACAATTGTAATCAATAACGTTGCCACAAAGCAAATCGAGTAACAGAACATTTAGCTGTCTACGCCGTAAGTGATTACAAATTGTATGTTGGTGTAAATTGTACACTATAGCTACAGATTTAATCTCGAATGAAATCATTCTTGTAATCTACACTGTTGTTCTATAATCATTTGACCTATATGATATATCGTGGTTTAGATCCTTAGCGCACCTGACTGCTGAATCACATGGGTCGTGGTTTCGAATCCCAGCCGAAGCCAGTATTTGTACAAAACACAACATTATTGATTTTCATGTTTGGTTGTGTTGTGTGTGTGTTGAGTCTTGGATCTCTGATACTGCATCTGAATCTTTCTTCGATCTTACCAGGTTACATTGGAGTGAGTGCCTCTGTTCGCGTGTACACTTACGGCACTATAATAATCTGCTGCGCAGTTAACAACTGCCGACAGTATTCAAAAGTTACGGCTGTGCTCGTAATCGGCTTGGTTAACATCGACATCAACATCATCATCGTCGCCGTCGTCATAAGTCGGAACGATCGGAACATACATTCGAAAGTCAAAAAGTTTTGATAACACCATTATACCAGATGAAACAGCAATTAAACTGATTCGTTATTAGAAGAAAACATGTGACATTTAGTTTATTATTAGTTTTCATCGTTTGATTATAAAAACTTAAAATAGGTATAAGCGTAATATCAAATGGGGTACGTTTCGCAAGTCGTGAGGAAAAGTACGTAGTAAATCGTTTGGACGTAAGACAGAAATGTA
This sequence comes from Bhutanitis thaidina, assembly GCA_029286595.1. NCBI lineage: Eukaryota > Metazoa > Arthropoda > Insecta > Lepidoptera > Papilionidae > Bhutanitis > Bhutanitis thaidina. The sequence goes on from JAGSMS010000022.1 coordinate 2,075,942, forward strand.
CAAATACTTACGGTTCTTGTCCTTGAACAAATTGAGCGTAGGTAATATCTGCCTGTAGTAAGGAACAAGAGCTTCGCCAACACGGTCGCAGCCGGTCACGAGCATCTGGATGCATTTGAGAGCGTAGCATAGTACAGAAGGACGCTTTGTCGCGAGCGCATCTGTACAAATAGGGTACGTTACTTTTAGAGAGTCGTAACACTGATATTCTCAATTTATTTACTCATATTTTTAGTGTCCAGTAGTTTTGTAAGTTTACATTGGACAAGAGTTCGGATCTAGGGAAGCCGTGGGTTCCAGAATTGCATCCATGTGGAGGGCAAAATTTTGGACAAATTTGTGATCTTACTGTCTGTGTGATTTTGTAGCCGATATTTGTACGTTCCATTTCGATTCAGTTATTTCGTATTCAGGAGGGTGAAGACGAAAAAGTACTTCCGCGTAGGGAACTATAGTATATCTTGCACAGATATACTAGATATACTATACCTCTTGTTCATAACCAGAACCAATCGCATTTCATTACTAATTATTATTATTTTATAATTTAGTATCTGTACTCTTATATTTTTTTTTTGGAGTATTTCTATATATTCTCATCTGGTTGGTTTGTATATATAAATACGTATGGATACAAATAATACCATAAAATAAATAATATTTAATAAATTATATATATATATTAAAATTAAATTATCTGTACTCTTTATTATTATGCATATCAATACTATCTATATATATATTTATCTAGAGGAGTTTTATAATTTAAAAATCCAAATTCTTACTTTTAATGGGAATAATCAATTGTGGTACCACGGGTAACACTTTATAAGAGCCTTTGGTGACCAAGTCGTGAATTCCTCGTTCCACAATGAAGTTAAAAGGGTAGGCAGCCTCCGCAAGTCCATCGAAGAACATGGGCAGGTAATGATGGAAGTCCAACTTCTCTATTGGTACCTAAAATTTTAATTTTTTCAACATTGTAGAATGTGGATTAAAAAGATAAGAAAACTTTAGTTCTTTTTTATTTATCAATTATGTCATTGATCAGGTTTTTAGTTATCTATAGCCAACAAAGAACTTGTCACCAAACATTCGAAATCTATGTAGAAGTAACTGAGGTAGCAAACTTAAGTTTATTGATAACAATTCAAAAAGTAGAAGTAATTTTCGAGCAACTATTCGATTGATAAAATCAATCATTTGTTTTATAAATATTTCTATTAAATTTTAGTAAACGTTGAACACAAGTTTCGATATTTTAAAATAAAAATTGGGCTTAATAGGCTTTGCCCAAAAATGAACGATAATTTTCAATTCCTTCCCCCTCATATCTCCGAAGGTTGAAAGCTAAAAACTTGAAATGTACTTATTCTATTGAATATCAGATAAAAAAAAACATTGAAGGAAAAAATAGATCGAAGTTCCAGACATTTATTGTTTTCGAAGAAAAGAAATAAATCTGTAAAATTATTGTACATCTACTTTATATAATAAGCTTTGCAGGAATCTTTTTTTTAAGGATATGTTATTATAATTTAAATCATTAAAACCTACTAGACTATTTTTTTGGATTTCAAGCACTACCGAAAGGTTAAATATTTCCACACCACAATTCTTCTATCAATTTGGTGAAGAACTAAAATATACAATTAATAAAGATTATAATGTTTTGAATAAAGAATGACTTTTAAATTTCCCTAGTAATTAAAAACTATGAGAGCTGAAAATGAGACAAATACAATAATATATAGAAAGAAATGTTTTTCAATGTACAATTACAATTTTTTCTGTAATCGTAAATGTATTTAGAAAGAAACTTTTTAATGTATTTTGTTCTTAATAATTAAAATTGGAACTAGGCATTGAATATTCAGGGAATGTAAGTTTAGACGTTAGTCTATGGATTGTAACAAATAAAGCTCTCGGAAGTCTAACAGCCCACAAAGGGCGTTAGAATGGAGCTTTGATTTAATCTGCTTCTCTATTGGATGGTTATGTTGATGACAGTCTAGATTAAGTCAAATGGTATGTTTTAATCATGTTCTCTTTACAAAAAATCCTTATGTGAAAACTTAATTCACTGTTTAAATAACATAGATGTAATATTGCCCTTTCACCAGCCGGTAAATATTGCACTGCATGGATTAAGCTCGCAAAAGGAGGATTTACCATAATTGTCACTCACGGCTAGCGGATTGGCGATGGCAGTACCAGATACCTCGTACCACAGACGATGGTACCCGTCATCGATCTTCTTAATTTTGGTATTTTTCGAGGTCCGTTAAATTCGGATGGATATTTCGCCATCAGTCGATCACCTCGCAGGGTGTTCCACGGGTGCGTGCGAGACGTGCATTTGGAGAACAATATGGTACACGTTAAAAAAAATAGCAGCCTGTAAGTGCCCACTGCTGGGCAAAGACCTCCTTCTCAAATACGAGTATCAGAGAGAGTTTAGAGAAGGGCTCGCCACACAGCTCCAGTGCGGGTTGGCAGGTTTCACATACTCTTGAAATAATATTCTTATTATTTCTCAGGCATGCAGGTTTCCTCACGATGTTATACTTCACCGCTGAGCACGTGGCAAATACAGCACTTAAAGTTGCTATTAACAATCTTAGTGGAGCCGGCAACGGGAATCGAACCCAGGTCACTCGCGTTCTATGAAACTAAACTGAGCGCCCTGATCACTAGGCTACCACGACGATATGGTATATTTTACACCATATGCATAATACCTACATATGAAACTTTAACACGTATTTGTTCCTTTGTACCAGATAAGTTTTCAAATATGAAAAGATGTAAATGTACCAAATTTACACAACGCCGACTTTACGTAAAGGGACCGTCGGTTCCCGAACACGACACAAAACGGATACCGGATAACACGTGAACAGTTGTTACCTTCCAAGATAGCTTTTTTCCGCTCGTAGTGAACTCTATAGAGACGGGAAATTCGCCCCTTTGATAGCACTTTCTGAACAACGTCGGCCTCGTCGGCAAAGGGTCGAAAACGTCACATTTCGGTGGCGGCACCACCTTTGTGTTCTTCTGCATTGCTTGTATCGTGAACGCTGGCACGATTCTTGGTTTTCTCTTCTTGTAACCGTATGGATAGTTCGGACTCGGCTTCTTTAGAGACTGACGGAACTCCTTGCCGCATGTTTCGGGCACACAAGGCGGTAATAGTACCATGTTTATTAAATAAGAATCAAAATATCATGATACAACGTGGGGAGGTAAATAATCCGATAACATCGATCTAAAATGTTGACACAAGTAATAAAATAAGAAAGCAAATTTGCTCACGGCCGGGCCCCGATTCAGATTGTTTATTTTGCAACACGATCGTTGCTTGGCAACCAGTCGCCTATCGATTGATTGTCGACAGCGCCGCCGCGCGCCTGCCGTTTGAGTTAGGGCAGGTACACATGACGATATTTTTTTTTTGGGAATTTATTCATACATAATTTTTCATTGTCGAGTTTAGTAGTTAATTATTTTTGAGTTGAGTTAGTTGTTAAATAACTAACCGATAGTTATAATTTCTTTATTTCTTTGTTAACTTGGGCGTTAGATAGGAAATGCGTTACATTAATAATGATATAAATTTATGACGAACTTTGGCGGATATAGAATTTAATTATTTTTTAGATATAACTTGGGAATTGGGAATTTCATTGGTATTATTTTAATTAATGTACATTATCCAACAAGCAAAAACTGGTGTAAAAAGTCGACCGATTTTAAAGACAGTTAATTAAATTATTTGACGTGACATACTTTTTGTACATTCGTGTGTATCTAGCCTTAGATTTGGTCCAGGACGCGAAATTATATTAGAGATGGGGAGTTTTATTACAGTTTAATATAAGGTATCTCACAATATCGTCGGTTGAGGAAAACTGGCTTGAATTTTGATGGCTTCTACACTTCGCGTAGAACACGGGGAGATGTTCTTTGATAACTTTTTTTTTCATATCGGAAACTTTAAGGTTTCAGAATAAATTGGAACGTTTTTTAATAGGTCGCGTTTTAAAAAAAAAATGTCTTTATTTATTTTAGGGGCAATTAGTGTTACTTTTGGTAATAAAGGAAGTTAAATATAAACATCGAATGCTGAAAGAAATACGACGTCACACCGTAACACTTTAATTAGGCGCTTGATTTATTTTCTTTACAAACATTTGATGTTTTCCTATGTGTAAAATATTTGATTTCAGTCTTCAAATAATCCTAATAGACAATGTTATCAATTATTTATTAGTATTTAATTTGTTTTGGTTTTATTACTGGGACTATTTCAAAACGCATGGATAAACTAGAAAACACTAAATTATATCGTCTTATTAAGGCGAGGCCTATGTTCAGCAGTGGACTGGTGATAGGCTGAAATGATGATGATGATTAACATAATGTTACAAAACGTTTAGAACAAATCTTAGCGGGATGTTGTCATTTGAGCCAAAATTTTCTATTTCCACGTCAGAAACATGAGTTTCTGTCATTACTTCTTTTGTGGCGGCGTCATGTGGGCGGTACGTCCACTGAGGAGGGCCATCGCTGCAACATGCTTCATACTTGTGAACAGGCGCTACTCGTGGAGGCTGGCCTGCTCGTGTTTGCAGTACCATTGTGTTTTAATTTTGTGAATTTACCTTCTTGTAGCAAAAAAAGACATCCCGTCTTTTATTTTAACACGTTGTATGCATTACAATTAATTGAAAATAAAAAATTTAAAAGATAGGAAACCTACGGAGTTTCTTTTGCCTGTTTCTTCTTCGTCAGGAACAACGATACGGAACATTAAAAGATTGAAGAAAACTAACAGTAACATTTGACATTTGAGAAACGAATTTATTTTTCTTACGTCGAAGAATAAATAATTTTTTTTTTCATTTATTTCATTAATTTCAGTGAGGCATATTTCTAAATCATTAAGTAAGGTTTTCTATTAATAACTTCTTCTTTTTCTTACGGGCTTCTTGTTTTAATAATCAAAACCCAATACACTGACACAGTGGACAAAGATATTGGTATGTAAGTTCTTTCATGGATAAAAATAAGGCAATGATCAACGATAAAACAGTCAAATAACAATAAACGGCACAAAACGAGATGGAATCAGTCGCCGGGATCTTTATATCGTTCGAATGGCTGCCGACGGGGCGATTATTTTATCGCCATGTATGTACGTGCCCTAAAGCTGTCGTGATAGAGATTTCGCGGCAAATTGAACGCCGGCCGATAGGAGCGTTCGATATTTAAAATTTAATATAACATCTGTGGCCCGTATTATGAACATTTTTATGACATCACGTGAAAGCTACGGTTGAAACTCATTTGGCATCTTTATGGCATTTTAATATTAAGACCGTAAATCAAAGTTTACATACTGGTCTATATTGTTTGCTCGATAATAAGTTTTCCCTTGCACTATTTAAATAAGAAATATGAAGCTACTAGTGCCCCTACTTACAGAACTAAGGTATTTTTGATTTCTGTGTCGACCATAATTTTTCGGAAATATGCTTTTTTTTTTTTTAATGAAGTTAGAATACTAAACAAGCGGGCAGTCCAGCTGATAGTAATCGATTTCACTGGACATAGACATTTTCGATTAAGGATAATCATGAGTGGTGAAATATCTCGTTACCTGAAAATTATGGAGTGTTAAAGTAAGGTGTATATCATTGGGGTCTTCCATCAAAAAAAAAAACAACTTGTGAGTATAACTAAATTCGCGCAGGGTTCCATTTTTGAAAATGAATCGGCAAAGCTTTTCATCATACCACAAAAACATTTCACACATATTTCTTGTAACTTCATTCCTGGATAAAATTATACCGTGTTATTTTCATATCCAAAACATAACTTCGTGTATAATAACTTACGTACGATTTATTCGAAGAATGGCGGCACACGGAATTTTTGTGGAATATTTTTGTGGCATAGCTCATATAGGTTTAAAAACTATTCTATGACACTGAATAATTGATACTTTAAAACACTTCCATAAAAAATGGCGACCTCAAAACAGCTGTTCTGTGTGGCGGCCATATAACATGTCAATGAATACTTCTTCTAATCGTTTCGTTCCGATTTTACTAAATAGCTTTAACATTGGCATAATGTTTAATTTTAAATGAAAAAAAGAAATAACTCATAATAAAAGAGTGCATTGCCAGTAGTTTTATTGCTCACATAGTTCGTTTTTCCGGCTCATGGATCGGCTCGGACCGTAACTTCCGTCCCAAAAAAAGACCTATTCTCAAGAGTTATCCTCAGGTTAAAGAAGGTTTAGTTCGTATAGATTCCATCAAAATTTATTTGCGAAATAAGGGTTCAATAAATGATCAGGATAACGTTAGGTTTGTGATCTGAAACCAACGATTGTCGATGAAGTGAAGTATGCCGAAATAGGAACAGCACAAATTATTAGTAATTAATATGAATATAGTAGTCAATGAGAGCACTGTAAATCCGTGGTAAATTTTTAACGTGATCAATTAGTTAAGCTTTACCCTCTAGTTACAGCAGCGCCATCTTTATTAATATCTGTTGAATCGTCTTATACACGAAGATATTCTTCCTTACCAATAATAAATTCATTTACTTCTCACCAAAATTACATAAAACACATGAATGTTAGGTACAGCCCTATTTTAATGACTTTGTCATTCATGGGACACTGATGTTCGTGTAGGTTCAAATACCCGTGTTACAGTTCACCAGGCCCCTCTACCTTATAAGACACTTATACCCAAATGTTACGTACCGATAAGAGTTTTTATGGCTTGAAAATAATATTTAAAAAAAAGCGAAATGCAAAAATTAAAAATGACATGTATGTAATGAGCGGGTGAGTTTACGTGAATGAGTGAATTTGAGTGAGTGCGTGTAAGTGTTAGTGTTTGTTTATGAGATTATGTGGAGTAACTGTTCAGTTTCTCAATATGAAAGAGCCGGAGATATTACACGAGTTTGTCTCTACATGACCATATCTGTTGACTTTATGAATGTTAAATTTTTGATGTAATTTGTTTTATCAATACAGTCCCGGGAATGTGGCAAGTCTCTTTTATAGCTACAAGATGATTACGGGGGTCAACATATACTTCTGTAATTGTATGCAGTCTCAATACAATGTGAATTAAAAATAATTGTCGAATCGTAAGAACCCCGTATTCTATTAATGTGGTTTTTTTTTAAATGGATAATAGAGTGAATTCTTCGTAGTTAAAGACATTTTATTTAAATAAATTGATTATAGGACAACATATAAAAACACAAAGAATTAAGAAAATTGTACGTTCTGGTTTCTTCGTAGTTCCAATTACAAAATTGTAAAATAGAGTTTATTAAAAAAAAAACGATTGTCCAACGAACATATTACGTATCAGTGCAGAACAGTCAATGCTTTGAGCGTGAACGCAAAAAAAATGAAGACTAGATTCGGAAAAAGTAGAAAGTTGTCGGTTTTTATTCGACGTGCGCTTTTTTTTTTTGGTCCGCCCAGAATTCCGACGTGCGACCCGAATCAGTGCCGTGTTGGCTGAATACTGCAATTCCGTTGCCGGCTTTACGTTTTAGATTGTATTATCTACATTGTTTGTGGTAGTTAGGTATGTTTTTAATGTACTAACTAAGTTATTATTGTTATGTGTTATTGGTATTAGTGTTATATTTGAAATGAAATCCTTGAAATTTAATTTATTATATGAAATTGAATTGAATTTATATTTGAAAATTCGTAAATAACATTTTAATTTCAAATATGTAGTATTCACGAGAATATAAGAAATCAGACTGGTATATTTAATTGCTTCGTTAAACATAAAGTATTTAAGCGAAAGGAATATGTTAATAACTAACCAAAATAATTTGTCATTGGAATTAGTGTATATTTAATATGTAATACCCAATTTTCACCGGAGCTTATTTGAAACAAGATGACGAGGTGGTGAGTCTGTATTAGCGTTCAGGCCAGCGATCACAATACGTAAGACTTTAAGTAGCTACTTGCTATAATAAAATATCTATCAACTCAATTACCTATTAGTCTGTATTAACTAATTTTAAAGGTAACTGCTATTAGTAGATAATAAGCTTATATAGTCGCTTGGCGACTAAAGCCAATAAAGAATCAAAAAGACAGCCTTATTACCTGAAATCTACTTCAATCTAAGATGGTCATAAATGCGTTGTGAGGACTGAGATGGAACGCGTCACAGCCTGTAATAATACTAACCTTCGAACTGGAAAACAATAGAGGCTGCGCTGCAGATTAACGGCAGAAAACGGTTTAACTGAGTGGTACATACACAGAGGTATCCTAAGCAGAGAAGGAATCCTACCACCTATAATCGGAGGCCGGTCCTCTAATCTCTCGACTAACATGGATTATCTAATCATTGTTACAATAACACGATGAAATCGCAGTACGTTATATATATGAAAATATTATTTCCCCGTAAGCACCAAAGCAATTAATTGTATCCTCATCATCATCATCATCATCATCATCATTACAGCCTATCAGAAGTCCACTGCTGAACATAGGTCTCCCGCAAAGATTGCCACGAAGCTCAGTATTAATTGTATGTATTTGGTTTATTAATTGTAGCGCGAATTAGAATTCGCTGTTAATAAAACATACATGTACATCATCGGCGAATTTAAGAAACAATTCATATTACGTTGAATTTTTTTTTTTTTTTTAGAAAACAAATCGTATAGTGGATTTTATTATATGCGGTGCGAGTGGTTTGGGATAGTTTAGTACACATTTTCACTGTAAAATAGGTGCGACGTACGGACAGATTTACGAGCGGCTAAGTACGTAGCGTACAGTCTCACGTTTCCTCCATAAAACTGATTCAAGCTCGAACAGCTCTAAGAATAAAGGACAACGATACACTGACATATAATATATTAACCTAACTACACATATCTCTTTAGAGCAAACTCTTAAAATCCTCACCACTTTAGAATATCCATAACTTTTATACGACTTTCCTATGTACAAACCTCGTAAATGTACAGTTAAAATTTTGCGGTAATGGTAGTGACCCAGTTTAAGTGTCCAGTTAAATAATTGACGTTACGTAAATGTGTAATTTTCCTTATGCGTTTTGTAGGTAGTAGATCTAAGCGGCGGCTTTTGACTGCTGCTCGAATGTGCCGGCTTGACCGGGTTAGTACCACGACCTCGGAGAATACCGACGTTAAGGTTCGGCGTCTTGTGGTGAGCGGTCCCTCTTCCAACTCCTCATTTTTCCCCTCCAAAAAACCACATGTGAGACATAGACAAAAGTAAATGCTAGTAATAAAGAACCTTTATAATTTAAGAATTTAATTGTAAATAATTTTTAATAACGTAGATTTAATTATGAAAAATTCAGCACCTCCTTTGTACCCATAGGTGTTGTAGGTAAAGGACAACCTTGAAAATATCGTTGCAAAGTCCATTGCGGAAAACCCGGTGATGAAGCACGTCTAACTAACGGAGAGGCGTAAAGTGGGTCCGCGAAACCCGTGTGGCAACCCCGCTGAGTCGTACATATTTCAAAATACGTAATCTCTGCCTAGCCCTATTGGTATCAGGCATGAATGTGTATATTTTTTTTTATACCATCACAAATATTTATGGATTATTTTTAGGTTGAACTAATATTATAAATTATCTGATTTAGCGATTGACGGCTCGAAAGCCTTGTTGGTAGTGACCCAGCCTTAGAAGCTGAGTGGCACGGGTTCACATTCAGCTTGTAGCAATGTATTATGAAAATATTTGCTTGTACTGGAGTTTTACGATTATTTATCTATGTAGGTATACATATATATATATATATCATAACCACCCAGTTGCCAAGACATAAAGTTCTAGATAGGGACTGGTAGGCATTTACGTAATATGTGATATTCAAATATATCTTGTCACAATTACTTGTTATGAGAATGTTGCAGCTGATAATAATCTTGGTCGTCGTCGGTATAATGATCTAATGAGATCTGAGATTAATATAAATTATGTGAGTTTGACTGTCGGATCACTCAGATATGGTTACCTAGCAACCCGCCGAGACACCTGACAGTTCGGCGTCACGCGTCTGTCCAATTTTCAATTACAGTCAACAAATAGTCAACATTATAATAAACAGATCGAGCAAAGTATAGTTCCACTCGTACAATAAACAACAATGAATAATAGGTACTACGTTTTTATTTTTCATATCTTTAAATTTTATAAGCTACGAGTAAATCGGTTCACTACTACAGCCCTATGTTACGTGAGATTAAACAAAGCATGTTTCTGGGACATAAATTCAACGTAACTCGAGTATATTTCATCAGAACGACTTTGCAACAAATCGTATACAGCTAAGTATTTTCTATGGGCGAATGTTATCGCTTCTGCCTTTGTTTATATTTTGAGGATATAAATATCACGATGTACTAGACTGAGTGTAAGGGGGAACATACCATCTCTTTCTACAGATGCCGACCTCACCTGCAGGTAGTGCATCTCCGGTAACAAATGCGGATCTTACGACCGAATGGCGGATTCTCCACTAGTGCTGTAGTACAGGCACTGTGCTCAGGAACCCGCTTGCCCAGCGTGGAGAGTGTGGCCCCTTTGAAATTTCTATTCTACCATATTTCTTGAAATTTCTAGGGTATCAGGGCACTCAGTTTAGTATCATAGAGCGTGAGTGACAAGGGTTCGATCCTCGGTACCAGCACCACTAAAATAAGTTAATAGCATTTTAAATGCTGTATTTATGACGTGGGTATCTGTTACCTTCTTCGATTGAAGTTGTTTGGGTCATGGGCTGTTGTAGCCACTTACACTGTGGACTGTTACCTTGTTTTTCATCCCGTTCCTACAAAAAAACCTATTAGGATGTTTATGTTTATTGTACCATTTTAAGGGATTTAAGGAAGCTGGTTTGGACATGTGGAGAGGATGAATGAAAGTAGGTTGACGAAAAAAATATATGAGGCGAGTGTAAATGGTAGAGTCGGGAGAGGAAGACCTAGGCGAACATTACACGATCAAATCGGAGACGTTCTGGAAAAAGGCCAGGTCGAGAGTACTCTAAACCAACGAGCATGCATGCGAAGATTGATGAAAGTGGAAGAAGCGAAAGACGTGTGTCAGGACCGTAGCAAATGGAAGAAGATTGTCTCTGCGTACCCCGTTGGGAACAAGGTGTGAATATATACATACATACGTATCATTTTTATGTATGAACTAGGTTTCACTATCCTGCTCAGTCTTATTTAGTTAGCCTGGTCTTGAGCTCACTTTACTGACACGCTTGCATATCCATGTCATTGACCTTCCGATATTTTTTTGGTGATTTCATAGATTTTTGGCATTTACATATTTTAGAATTCGAGGCCATTTTTATCTATTGTTGGAGTTTTAATTTGCAGACTCTAAAAATGAAAATTCTTCATTCTCATTTTATTCATAAGAATATTTTTTCTTAATATTGCAGAGTATTTTTTTTTAAACTTTAAGGAAGTTCTAATTTCATGACATATATACTTATTTTTTGCAGAGTAATACAACGCAAGGTTCGCACGCATGCAACGTAACTTATTAAAAAAAATATGGCACGAATCTGACAAAAAATATACAATATTTTAAAGTCTATTCGAAAAATAGTTTCATGTGAATAGCATCCAAACATATTCCACAAATTTTGGTTGAGTTAAAAGTCTATTGCATATAGGCACTCAAAACGCATCTACGAAAATGTAATTTTCCCATCCAATGCCCTTTAACATAACCGACTGAGGCATAACTGAACTAGATTAGTCAATCGACAGTCTGTTCAAAGGGATCAACAGATGCCAGCAAAGCCCACTGCGAATGAGCATTTAAATTACAATTTTAATAACTGCAACTGAAAGAGATATACAATCAGAATTTTGTATTATTTATATTTGTATATATTGTATGTATATATGTATATATTTTGATATTAATCAAATCTTTTTACTTGTTTTATTCTGTTAGCTATATCGCCTCTATGTCATGTTTATCACTGCTTAGCCTAATGGTTTGACTGCGAGAGAATGCCTCTAGGTATTAAGTCCGCCATGTGTACCACTTTGTGCATGAACCTTAAATAAATAAATCAGAATTTTGAGTCCGTATTACTTGTTTATTAGACATCCAGTGGTGCTCGTCGTACGACTCGCGAATGTCTATTTCTGCCAATTATAAGACTACGCAAACTGCTTAAAATTACGAGAGCATAATTTAAAATTAAGAATGACGAAGATATGTCTGGAAGCGTTATCATTTTAATATAAGCATTAATTCAATTCTCGATTTTATCATTGTGGAATATAAGAAATAACGTATATTATTGGATGTTTTCAAGTAACACACACACACATCCAAACACGTACACCACAACAATAAGCACACGCCCCATAATAATACACACATTCACATATACATACCAACAATGGGATAGTTTTCGGTATTAAATTAATAGCAATAGTCTATTTTCATATCTTTTTAATAAACAATTCCTTCTTAATTGTTTATATTCGTTGGAACGACAGTTTAATTTTTTTTTTTATGGAGGAGCAAAATCTCCTGATACAGGTTTCTAAGCTAAGCTAAACTTACTAGGAGGTTCCTACCTATTTTTTTTTTCAATTTAATGTTTTTGAAAATCATTAACCCATCAGCGCAGAATACAGGCGCGAAGAAGAGGCGGCTTGTGCTTCAGTGATTGAGGTAACCGGAGGCGTCTCTTCCTTCCCTACCACTCGAACTCCCAAATAGCGTAAAGACCATCGACGCACCAGCAGCTCCTCTGGTGTTTCAGATGTACATGGATGACGGTAATCATTTATCAACAGGTGAGCTGAATCATCTTTTACCTCCTTTATATCCTTTTTTTTTTTTCAATTTTTCCTTTTTTCCAACGATTTTCTCCTTGCTTTATCATCAGTAGACAGGCATGCGATGTTATTGGAATACAGATTATTGGAATATATTAATGCTAATGAATATATTAATAATTCGCATAACAAAAATTGCTTCGATATATACAACTACGTATTTCTACTATCTTTTTAAGTATGTAATACTTATGTAGTTAGCTCGTCACGGGCCTGTCGGATCAATATCAGATATCTTAATAATCTCTTACTTTAGGAGCTAAAAGCTTAAAAGAACACCTTTTACTTACCCACTACGTCTTAACATTAAAAGTACCTTCTTCTTAATCTTTTTCGTCGTATTTTTTATTTTCTTTAATGTTCAATTAAGCTATAAACCTTCGTTTGATGGTAGGGTAAATTGTTTATTAATACAACATCGATGTGTCAGAAGTTATTACATTGATACCTAATAAAAATTGCAAATCTCAACATATTGTCACAAAAAAATACAGATATAATATGTATATAAATTTATTCATGACGCATCTAGAAATTTATATCCACGCCAGACAGTAGACAAGCCCTCCTTGAGCGTGTTCCCTAGGGACGGCGGTAATAAGTCCATAATAAATGACTGTTTCTCGCATCCAGTGTATGTTTGTTCTATGTAACAAGCTTTGTAAGTAATTAGTATTCATTGTGAATGATTAAAAAGTAGTGGCTTGTTATATTAAACGTCTATTGTACATTGTGATTTGAATAGTGTAAGTGTTAAAATTACTGGTTTAATAGATACAATTATTTATATTATTTAGATGAGCATAAACATTATACATTTATATGTATTCTACACTGAACATAGATCTTCTTATATCGGCTCGTTTCTTTCATTTAAGTCGGCGATATGGCAGACCTCGTCGTTTAGTCGTTTACGTCAATTAAGCCGAAGTTGAGAGAATCGAAGACAATATTTTTTCAAAACACACATTATTGATATCGTACAAGCGTTACATATTATATGGGAAATTGGATCTGTTTGAGCGTGCACTTCCAGTACTACAAAATATCTAGAGAATTTGACAACTACTGTTTGTGGAAATTGGCCAAGGTTCAGGATAGGATAGGTTCAGGAGCAGGATAATCATATTATTTACTTCGATTTTTACTTGTTGTGTGTTGTGTATAATTTTCTAATATTCTATAAAAAATCAGAATATACATCACCACAATATATATAATATAATTAAAACTTTAATTTTAGTACTTTCATTAGAATTTTACGTAACAATCGGATGTTTATGTTTATATCAATGTAACATAAAATCTAATATATGATTCCTGGAATGATGAAGTGGTACATGAAGTGGTGGTGGTGGTGTCTTCTGTTCCCAATTGTTCACTTTATTATAGGAGATAGATAGGTGCATCAATAATGCCTCCAATTAGTACATACAACTACATCGTTTACAAAAAAAATCTAAATCTAATCTTGGTCACTTCACTTGCATTAATAGAATAATTAAGACATCAGAGTCTTTATTATTGTTGATAGTTTATTTTTTTAAATATGTACATATAAATTAGTTTCCTAATAAGTTTCTACTATAATTTTAGTACCACTTTGTTATCTTGAGTCACTTGTTTCAATAAGTTATTACATATTTTCATGAAAAATTTAATATGCGACTACTCTATAAGTGTGGTAACACTAAGTTTTTTCTCTGGTGTTACTGACAAATATTTTAACTCTTTACGATAGTTAAAAAAATATATAAAGGGCACATAATTTGATAAATAAATAACATAATATAATAACACGTGATTTTAATTTCAGCTATTTATTATCAACGTTTATCGTCATCAACCTCTGAGGTCTATGCTTTTTTTTTTTTTTTTAATCCCTAAGGCGGCAATCGAGCAAACGCTTTACATGATGGAAAGTGATCACCGTCGCCCACGTATATCCGCAACACCAGATGTGCTGCAGGTGCGTTGGCGGCCTTTAAGGGTATTAGTGATGATGGGAAGGTAGCGGGGCCTTCGGTTACCTCACTCACCGAACGAAACGCAGAAGCACAAGATGCCGTGGTACCGATCCGGTCGAAGCAGCCCATTTGAGCAGCAGCAAAAGCCGCCGCTTGGCACTATCGCGTTTAAAAGCTTAATACGTCTATCCAAATATGGATCGCCTTTATCGCCACGTTTGGTGGGAAGTTGGCGATTACAATTCCAAACCATCCATGGGAAGTTATATCGTCGTTAATTTGAGCCTGTAGGATATGGTTCTACCGACAGATAGCCGACGAAGATCACAAAATTTCACTATAACTATACGATAATATACATATTTTATCAGCATCATGAGCTGACTTTCACAAAACCTATGTTATGTTATGTTATGACGGGCTGGTATGCTCAACTCCACGACTTTTGCGCGTATTTTGCGAGTGAGCAGGAATATCAACTATTCGAGCCAACCGAGCTCCTCGAGGAAACTCAGTAAACACTTCAAGTTACCGGTGACCTCGGGGAACAACCTCGGCGAGCCTTAGCCCGGTATTCCACGACCGTCGGACACTGCAACAGGACGTGGGCCGTCGTTTCTTCCTCCTCCATACACGCTCAGCACAGAGGACTGTCTGTAACACCTATAGTAAACAGATGTTTGTTAAAATATCCATGTCCAGTTACGGTGCTAATTACTATCCAAATTTGGGGCATATTTAGGCACAAAACCTATGAATATTGAGTACCATATTTTTACAATGTTGTTAATGAAGTTATAATATGGAGCATAAATATTTGTTTTTTTTTTTTCAGGTACGTACTCCATGTTATCATCAAGATGAATCAACGAAACAGTTCAAGAAAGTGTGAAAGTACCTATAAGCATTTTAATTCAATGTCCATAGACCACCATTTGTTCTTTGATATTGTTCACTCCCAAACAAAAAGTTTGTTGTTTTAATCACATATTGATCAGGAATTATTCAAACTAGTTTGTACGTAGAATGCATTTAAAATTCTTCTTTATATTTATCTTACTCCAGTCGTTTCAGTTTAAACGACTTCAACTTTGTGGAATTAGTTATCGCCAGCTGTATTTTCGTATAGTTACGACTCTACGCGACCTTCAAGAAAAGAGCCTATTCGTTCCTTGAAGGCCTGCAACGCTCCAGCAGCTCCTCTGGTGTTGCGAATGTACCATCGATTCATCGGCACCTTTTTCTATAAAAAAAAAACATATTAGTATTACATTCATTACATAGTAGCCGTGGTGGCCCAGTGGATAAGGGGCTCACTTTAGTTTTAAAGAGCGCGAGTGACCTGAATTCGATCCCCTGTACACGGCCCCACTAAAATTGCTAATAGAAATATTATCGCGTGCTCGGCGGTAAAGGAAAAGATCGTGAGTAAGCCTGCATGTCTGATAAATAATGAAAAAAAATATTATATCGAGGATATGTGAAGAAATGAAGAAGAAGAATGCTCCTAAACCCTCTTAGATATTCGTATTTGAGAAGGAGACCTTTGCCCAGCAGAGGGCACTTACAGGCTGCTACTTTAAATAGTAATAACTATTCCATTGTTTTATGTGCGGTATGGTAGCGGTGCATAGACTCAACTCTTTTATTGTCTTATTATTTCTTTCGTCAGTAGCCTATCAAACGTTACAACTGTCGCATGAAAAGGATAGGCCCTTTGGCTCAAAAATATCTAAACGTTGATATTGAAATATATATTTTTGATAAAGTATGTTCATGTTTGTGATGTTCGAAAACCCGCTAGAACCTCTGCAATCTTTTTAACCGATAGTTACAGCCAACAAAAACATTGTTCACTTCATGTTGCTGATGATGGTACGTTTCGCGAGTTTGTTTGAAAACATTTTATTAGATATTTGCCGCAGCGGACCCGCCTTAACAATAAAAGCGAATAACCAAATATAACATCTCATGTCTTACAATGTTCTTTATATCATTTTCGGGTCGTAAAGGGAAAATTTCTTTCATAATCTAATGAATATTTTGACACTTTCTCATAAATTACGTCTTGTACCTTAAGGTAACAAAGTACCGAACTTCATCTAGACATTATCCACAGACCGATGTAACAGCTAGCCGTAGATAGTTACGGACATCGTGCATTCCCTAAATGTTAGTTGTGACACGCAGATCCTGTGAATATCCAGTAAGATGGATTGCTCTGAACGCGTTAGGGGAAATTCGCTTGTGCCAGTTTGAGCACTCCAATACAAATTTACTTCGGATGGTGAGATGATCGTTTACTACTCAGGTGCAAAAGTATTTATATATATATAATATTTATTTAGTACATATCATAAAATTTGCTCATTAGAAATGCTCAAGATAAAGCTAAAGAGTTCATATCGTTCATAGACTTTTAAAACGCTATCAAATATCAACTTACAAATTACAAAGCTAAAATATCGATCATGAATCAGAGTATTCTTTTGTTTACGTTGTATATAAATTGTATAGAAAATTATTCGTTAATATTTACCCGAAAATAGTATTATTTGAATACAAGTACTAATATATCCTTTTGAGAATTAAAAATTTCGACAAGTCAAGTCATATATGACACAGAATATTAAATCTTTATTTTTTTATATTTTGTATTAGGGCAAAGTTGAGGACAATCTATATAAGTATTGTGAAGAAAGAGTGTGAGTTGTATATGGGTGTGGGATCTCCTAAACTACTTTAAAAAAACTATTTCACACCGCAATGGACTATCTCTGTTTGATCGCAAAAAGTGAGATCCACAAGAAAGTTCGATATTCGTTCGAGATGTCAAAGAATTATTAACCTCCCTTTTTGTTACCACTTACAAATCCATCAGACCTGTCTCAGATATTTTTTTTTCGATATGTCCTAGCGAAGCCGGCGCAGTTATCTAGTCGTTTATAAAATATGCATGGTCGTTATATAGCTGTTAAATAATATAAATTTATAGCAGAAGTCGTGGAAATGTAAACGATAACCATATACAAATATTTATACAGTTACAGCACTTTTATACAGATGTCATTAAAACCTATAGAGCGACACACTGGAGCTCAATAATCTCAATTCATAAGAGTGCACATAAAAAAGTATCCAAAAGCAATAAATGGTTTTTGCTGCATCCATTAAGGAGATGAAAGTTTGTACTCTGGGATTATCCACTTAATGCAGCCAAACCAACTGAGACTCAAGTTTAACGATTACAGCGGATTTTAATAAAATTGACATTAAATAGTTAAATTTAAATGTTGATGAAACACCATCGTTTTCAAATACTAACTATGCCTTGCGGTTTTACCAGCGTAAGGGCGTCAAGGCGTTCGCTTTAATTTCATAGTCCGCGACAGACCTGGGTCGATCTGCAATTGTTTATGGCAATTTTGAGTGTTGATTTTACCATGTGCACTGCGGTGAAGGAAAAACATCGAGATGAAACCTGTATTTCTGAGAAATAATCAAAACGTTATTTAGAGGACGTTTTCCGTCAACCCTCACTGGAGCTGCTTGGTGAACCCTTTCCGGCTCCAAAGCTCGCTCCAATATTTGAGAGAAGGCCTTTGACCAGCAGTGGAAGAGTCCATCACAGTGCTCTACTTATTAAACCTTAGATATGATGAGGGTTGACTGGTAGAGAATGTCGCTTGGCATTAAGTCCGCCCATTGTAACCTTAAGCTTAAGTCTAACAATAAATGATAAATAAATAAATAAATATGCACTTTTCTTCACGATTTTTCAATTACCGCCATGTCATTCGTGGTGAATTCAGGGCGTAAATTTGTAATTTACATTTCAAACAGTGCCGGATTTGAACCCTTAGCTAGTAACCCTTATGTATTCCTTTATTCATACCAAAAATTATTTATCATCATCATCACAACAAGTCCACTGATGGACGTAGACCTGCCACAAATATTGCCACAGAGCACGGTTCTGAGCCACCTGCATTCCCTACTAAATAAAATCAAAATCAATATCTTCATTCACGACATAGAAACATAAGTATATAGTAAGTACAATAGTTATAAGATTACAACATAATGATATGTATACTTTAATCTAGTTGTATTTTAACAAATGGTATTCGTTAACTTCAAAGTAATGAAGGAACTCGGCAACGAGCACATCATGAGTGAAAAGAAATTACACGCTCATAGCTTTTACCTAGCACGGCAGTCTCCAAAGTTTTGTCGTATGTTCTCGTGAGCTGTAAACTCTGACTCGATAATTTAGCTGCAATGAAGGAACTGGGCCCGATGGGTTGGATGTTAGCACAATCTCACGCGGTAACGCATTGGAGCAGCCGTGCCTTCCTGGCTTCCAACACAGACTAATAATACTTAAAAACGTGTTAGAGAACTATTAAGCTCAATCTTCAGACTTTCGATTCAGCGACAGCTTCACGTGTCCTCTTGTTCGTTTAAACAGAACCCATTGGAATTTTGAATTTTTCTTTTTTTTTCTTGTTCTCACCTCGCACCTTAGACGCTGCTGGACGTTACCGGTCTGTTTATTTTTGTGGTGGTTTTTTTGCCAGACGGACTGACGTCGGAAGATGTCAGTCTGTAGCAATTGCCGTTGGCAGGGCTTTTTTCTTAATCGCCACTTAAAATAAGGACACGCACGGGAAAAAAGGGGGTATCAGATTCTTATGCCGATACCGTACCGCAACATATATACGATTATCCCTGGAGTCTGTTCTCCATAGAGAGAGATAGAAACTCAGGAGTTTCACTATGGAATATAACGACATATAGTATGATCAATCCACTTCTTTTTTTTATCATGCTAGCCTAGAACGTACTCTTCGAACTATGCCTTTGCTCTGTTTTTATAAATATTTATAGTAAATAATATTTATAATATTATTTCATGAGACTTTGGCTATAAAACTGCTGTATTAAGTTCAGTTACGGTACAAGTTAAACGATAAACTCTTTTATTAGGCAACTGCACCGATATACTGCTCGTAGTGACGTGTACTAGACTCTTGAATGAGCCGTTAAAAGGCTTGATGTGGCAAGTTTTGATTGCAATCTATGTTAGAGTTTTAAGGGCAACGGGAATTCTTTATGCATGTATATTTTACGAACACTCTCAAAAAGTTTACACTCGCATGTACTTCTATAGATTACTTATTCTTAACTCACTTGTAACTTGTACTTTAATATTGTATCCGAGTATAATAATACCTAAGTTTATACGTGGTAAAGTAGAGTGAAGCGGCGGATTTTACTGCTGCTAGACCGGGGTTGTGCCACAGCTTCGCAGAGTACCTGCTTGAAGTGGTGGCATAATGTGCTTCTGCGTTTCGATCCGTTAGTGAGGTAACCCCAGGGTCTGTGTTAATTGTATGGACTTTATGGTAGCCTGTCTCAGAGTACAGGCCAATGATAATAATGATACATTCGTTTCGAAAAGTTATTGGTAGAGGCCCTCCTCATAGGGATCGTACACGAGTTATATTATCTGCTACCAATTACATTTCCCTCGGATAAACGTTAAGCTTTAAACTTATATTCAGTTTTTTACATTCAAAGTTACTTAATCAACTTGTGTCGCGATTCTTGACATGTTGTAACAATAGAGATTCTGTTTTTATCTCACATCACGGGTTATCATTGCTTATACACGTATACGCTATGACTTAACAGTAATCATACCAGATTAGTGTTGTTGAAACTTAATCAGTTTCATATTTATTGATAAAATTATGTTTCATTTATGTAAACTGTAACCCCTCACGCCTGTCACTTATAGGGTAGGCTAAGCTTATGAGTTTGCATTTGGCATGGCTTCGCATAGCCAAACGGCTTTATGCAATCCACTTTTTGCTCCTCTGGGAGATAAGATAGGGCGGATGACGAGCCTCATCGCTGGCTTTACCACCAGAGATCGTAATATATTCATATCATTTTCCTTGGTCCCTTGTATAGTTAAAAGATTGGTAGGAAGAAATGGCTAACAGTCCATCTGATGGCAAGTGACTACTGCAGCCAATGGACACCTGCGAACAATCTCCATTGAAAGAACTAAGATGAAATGTCTCACAGGGAGTAAATATACAGAACTTTCAAACCGGAACATAACAGTAAATTCACAGTTGTTTGGCGGCAGAAATGGGTTAGTGTTAGCTACCTAGACGACTTCTAGATAGAGGACTCTGCCATTAGTTCATCATTACTGCTCATATCCTTTTTCGTGTCTCTGTAGAATATGTCTTGTATTAACACGTCAAGAGTAATAAGACTTATGTCATGACGTGTTGATACAATTTTTATTCTACAGATACAATTTTTATCGGATGCGAAATTGTTAACTGCATTATAATGGCGATTGGTGTTTTATCCTAATGCGAAATGCGTTCATTACATTTTGAAGAATTCAAAAGTCAAACTCGAAAACACAACTCAAAACCAAAGTTTTAAAAAGCTTCACCGTCATAAAACACAATTATCGAATATAACGTCAATCATGAAAGTTTCTTTCAACCTCTCTATGGATGTTGAACGTAATCACAAACATTTGGAGGAGGCGTTGCTATGGCAACTAGAGGCTTTTGCGC
Source organism: Bhutanitis thaidina (assembly GCA_029286595.1). Taxonomy (NCBI): domain Eukaryota; kingdom Metazoa; phylum Arthropoda; class Insecta; order Lepidoptera; family Papilionidae; genus Bhutanitis; species Bhutanitis thaidina. The sequence continues at coordinate 2,097,456 of JAGSMS010000022.1, forward strand.
AGACGCGACCATCCCAAGCTCCGCCTCCTCGACCGCCTGTTGCTGCCGCATCTGCCGCACGCCAGTCAACTTCTGGCCCTCATGGATCTACATTCGAACAGATCTGAATAGGAGAACCAGCGGTATTCATGTAGATAACGCTCTATATTTAATGATGCTGTTTTGAGCTTACGTGCTGATTAGACTTGGATGAACTTGAAGCGTGCACAGTTTTATTGCTATCCTGCTTCAGCACGCGTGGTGGCGTCGTAGCGTCTCGCTCGCGCAAGTTCATGAAGGCGTGCAGAATCAGGTACCGAAATATAATATAAATAATTTTTGAAAGTTTTTTAAAACATTACAATATAGTATAAGTGTATAAGCACTTTTGTTTTATTTAAAATTATATTTGTAATATATAATTTAAAAAGCAATCTAGAAGAAATTAAATTTAGAAAATAACAAAGCATGGCGGCAATACAAAGTTCCCTTAAAATGTCACTACGTGGCGCTGCATGTCTCGCTGATGCCTCGTGACTATTATTTAAATGTACGTCTGATATAAAAATAAAAAGAACTATTTAATAAAAAAATATTAATTTTAAATGAAAAACGTGCAATTTGATTTATTTACACAATTTTTTGTATTTAATTAAACTATATGCAGGGTCATAACACTCATATTCATTCTTGCTTCTATGAAAATCCACTGTTCATTTATTATAATGCTATGTTTGTTTATGGACTGATTTATTCTATAAACAAACAACTTTGCTATTTCGAAATAATAACGAGACGCAGAACGAAACCAGCGTAACGAATGATGTAATCAAAGTTTTCAAAAGCGTTTCCGATACAAAACAAGACCGTTCGTAATCAGAAGAGGTAGACGCGAAGCCTGTCCAAACAATATCTAACAAGTTCCTGAAGTGTTTCAATCAAACGGGCCTGACAATTAATTAAAACCTGAATGGAACTGTAATAAAGTAAGGCATGATACAATGAGGCCGTATTGACTTTCAGCTATACAGGCTTCAAATTAACCGAAACTTTGCCTAACCCTATTCAGCAGCAAATCCTATCGGTTTGTTTTTAAATAGAAGTACATATATAACTTCAAAACAACATAATAAATTTTACTTACCCGGGGATCAAAGCTTCGACCAAAGTCTTGTCTCTATAAACTTTTAATGAGAATATAATCTATGAAGTACATTGACTGAGTTTGTTGATATTATGATACAATATTTCAGTTCTTCCTTTGGGTATACAAACAATGGAAGTTATACTCGACCTTTTCCTAATCGTGAATATCGTAATGTGTAAATGTAGCACTGGAATAATTATTATTATGAATCTAATTACGTAACCATGTGGTCCGGGTATCGTAAAAAAAAAACCAAAATAACACGTATTACGTTTATTAACCTCGTTCGTAAAACGCCATTAGCGATATAACCACTAGTATTCATATTGCGGGCGGTCTACGTTCGCACGTTCTCTGAAATATTTTTCAGTTAAATCATACAAAGTCGCTATAGCAAGCGCACACCGTAGCACCGCTTTACAGCAATAAGTCAGACGGTATTTCACACCTCCCATTTGCGTGCCATCGCACCTACAAAGTGGAAATAAACAAGCTAACTTTCGCCATTCCGCATTGTGCGGGGCGGGAGGCGCTTTCGTGTTGCGTCCCACTCGAATTAAAGTTGCCGTATTAAAAGTGATACAGAGTTGCCCTCCGCGACAATTATTGTACTGTGAAGTAGTTGACGATACAGATTTTTAATATCTATTACTAGCTAGCTAGCTAATAACTAAAACTAGCTTTGTTAGTGGAGATTTCGTTCGATTGAAATCGCAAAACGAAACGACGCCGAACTGCGTATAGCTCTACAGGATAAAAAGTGTCGAGTCACAAAAAAATACATCATTAACATATAAACTAACATTTCCTGACTAGGTATTGTAGTATTTCACTACCTGTGTCTTTTTTTTAACGGTAAAGGTTGCAAACGAGCAATCGGTTCACCGGTGCTGCATGTTGCCGGCCTTTAAGGGTATTCGGGAGAAGGGAGGGAGGATGGAGAGAGGGAGCGGGCCTCCGGTTACCTTAAAGCCGATATTGCGTTAGGCCATGGTACCAACCCGGAATAGCTAGTCCAGCCGCCGTCGGACGCCGCCGCTTGGCTCTATCACATGCGACGTTGCATCTGATTTCTCCGAATTATATCGCTGTACTTTATATCGGATACAAGAAGGCGCATACCAGGGAACGCGTTCCAATTCTATTAGTACTTTTATTTTTCTACCTACGATGTGTTTGGGTAGGTCAGTAGTCATCTTCAAACAGCAGTTCAACGTCTATTGTGTTCTTATTTGAAGGTTATACAGTGCCAGTTTTATTCAAGGCTGCGAGGTATTCCACCTTAATTCTCGTAGATAATCTTCTTCGAATGAAGATGCTTGAGATATCCACTAGCTGCAGAAGCCAATCACCTACAATCAGGTGGCTCTACAACACGATTATAATGTAATTTTATTTAGAAGATAATGTCGCAGTCGAAATCGTCTATGAGTTCAAAATATCATAACTAGTATCGCTATTACGTAATGGGTTTATTTTTAAACCTAATAATGACCTACTCGTGTTCTAGAATAGCTTCTAAACAGACGAACATTTTTTTAGTAAACATCTCTCTCACTCTCGTTTTATAACATCACAGGTGAAATAAATGCCGGATACAAATGAATGCAGAAAAAAAACATGATCCCTTTTCAAGCATACATCAACTTTGCATGATCGTATGCAAAGCTGAGCCAAGAATTTCTCAATCAAAGTAATGAGAAGAGTTGACGGCAAATCCCTGTTACTATCCCCATTGACCGACCGGGCCCGGAAACTTTCCCGGTTTAAGGGATTTGATGGAATCGCTCCAGAGAATAGAGCCCGCTTAATCTCCGCTAAAGATTGTTCGCATCTACTAACTAGGCATATGGGTTATTAAAGCATAGCAAAATATAATTAAATTAAATATGGCTTATGCTCAAATATTTTAATTTGATAATTAACATAATTAATCAAAGCGACTTATTTGTTACTACTGTTTTTTTAAGAATAGTAACTATTACCTATTTAAGTAGCTATTTTGTACATTGTAGATCCAAGCGTGGGGAGTGGGTACCTAACCCATCGATCGAAACGTGGAAATATAAGATGCCCATTCTTCACGCCGGTATTCTGCGAGGCCGTAGTACTAATGCGGCCGAGCTGGCCCATTTCAGGACCAGCAAAAGCCGCCGCTTGGCTTTACCACGTACAAAATATGTCTAGTTAACCTGACTGTAGAATCTAGTTAATTTTTTTTTAATCTTTATTTAATGGAGGGTTTGTTCGTATGTACCGAACATGTCACCCTCATTGTTGCATGCCCTATTCGGATCAGCCATACATACATTTTACGTCTTATGGATACATAATTAAATTAACCTAATCTACCTGTCATTTAGCCCCAATTTAACAATTTGAAACAATATTTTAGCACTCTCGGATTCAGGGAATGCCAGAATACCGTTACAAATACCGACATTATAGTCCCGTGATAAGGCAGTACGTCTCTGAGTCTTATTCCGTATGCATTCCATGGTAATGTGAAGTACGTGTTCTATAATGTTACACTGACTGCAATATGGAGAATTAGTTTTGCCTTAAATAAAAAATTGTTCAACGGAATGTGACCAGATCGAAATCTTAAGGCGATGATCATAGTTTAATTTGGTAGCCTGAATGGTTATGGTATTAAATGCTAATTTTAGTATTGTTACTTTTCAGGCAGTTATAGTTAATTTAAAATATTAACAACATATAATTTATGTAAAGATGATTACAAAACTTTTAACTTCTGCGTCATATTACCATAAATATTGGCGCTTAATTAAGTTTAATAAAAATATGGACTTATTTAAAGTCACTGTCCAAGTTAAGTATATAATGATCAAAGTTTCTTTTAAGATCATTAAATAAAATTTGATGAAAATTTTAACTTTCTTTTCACTCTACTTTTTAACTTTCTTGCGAAGTTAATTATAAAAAAATTATATCAAATATTATCTTCATAGAGAGTTACGAGGGGAAAAATAATACTTTAATGTACTTTATTGCTTCATTTAGTAAGATATTCCACAAGATAGAGCCATGCGGCGGCTTTTGCTGCTGCACGAATGGGTCCACTCGACCTCACAGAATACCGGCGTAAGTAGAGACATCTTATGCCTATGAGTTTTGTTCGGTGACTGTGGTAACTGGAGGCCCTACTCTTTCCTCTTAGCTATTTAGAACCATTCCATTTCACGAAATCACACTCCGGCGTGGTTATTTAATTTCACGTCATTTGTCTAAACTTACACTAATTGTTAGTTTTAGCAATAATGATTAGTAAAATGGGCGTGAAACCTTTACGCACGATTGAAGATATACTTAACGCTCGCTGGACTTTCTTATTTTGAAAATGAATCGTCAAAAGGTTTTTAAATAATCCACAGAAACATTTCACTCTTTCAAAAATTTCTTGTGATTACATTCTTCGACAAAATCATAACATATCTTTTTTATATCCAAGACACAGTTATTAAGAAACGAAACCATGTCAAGAATGTGAATATACATATATTTATGATTTTCATAAGGTAGTTAGTAAACAAAAGAGCTTTTAATTTATGGCATTGACTACACTGCTTGGCACTTTGAAATACCTCGATAAAAGATGGCGACCTTAAAACATGTGTTCTCTTTGGCGGCCATATATGTCTATGCAAATTAATTATTATGCGGCTGTTTATTTGTTAAAATTGAAAATATAGGAACTAACGTAAGAAGTTGCTAATAGAAATATTACAAAAATAAAAGCATTAGTTTACGTCAAAGTAATCGACAAAACCATATGTTACAAATCAAATATTTATGAACAGACGGAGCGTTAAATCTGCTTGAAAACACATTAAAGTAAGGCTCCTGTCAGTCCTTATAGCAGATCGCAAAGAAATCGTCCCAAAAAGGATTTATATCTTTTATATCGGTAATAGTGTTTGATGTTCGCGGGATCTTTTCATGAGCTTAAACTGAATAAATGATTACGAATTCGCGTTTACCGTCCCCGAGATTCGTTACATCTGTTGCAGGCGAAAGCGTAATATACATTTAATCTCCGTACCACTTCAAAATCTGCCAAAATGCTTTATTGCCCCAGCGAACAACTTTCCGAGTCGGCCCCCGCTGCCGGAGATAAAACTTTACAGGCATAATGAATCTTAATCGTTGCGTCAATTTTCAAATTTGTTCTAGAGTTTTGTTTTAAAATAAAACTTGGATTTATCTCGTTGAGCGGAATTAATTTCGCCTTTTGTTATTGCGTAATCGGCTACCTGTCCTGCGTTTCCATTTTTTTTTTTTTTTAATTTCGTCCCTCCCTCGCGACGATTTGGCGCTGTATTGTGTGAAATTGTTAATGGATGGAAGGGAATGAATCTTTTTTATATTTTTCCCTTTTGCCGCGACAATGGAGTTACATTTTTGACTTCATAATATAATTTGTTAGGTAAAATTCTGATTTTTGGCTTCTTCGTGTTTCTTTTCAGAAAACATTTTCCTTCCTGCTAAATCGTAACTCACAGCTAAATTGAAGCTAGAGAGGGTTAATAAGAAAAGTTAATTTTTTACCTACCTAATAATTTTTCAAAATAGAACACTATTTTTATCCTTCAATTATCGCATTAGTTCATATACTCTGGTATTATTCATTTTACTTTATAGAACAAATAGCCTTAAAACAATGAATGAAGGATGCAAATTACGTGCACTCTAAGCGGGTAGCCATTCGCTCGCATGGATTGTACAGATACTTTGAGCATTTTTTTTAATTTACTTTATACACATTTACTTTTAAACCGTTAACACTAACATGCTTAGTTGAGTTACTTTCACATTTATAATATTATATATGTGAAAGTAACTCAGTCTGTCCGTTTGTTATGTTGTCTCTGCTAAAGACTTAAAGTTTTAAAATTGATTCGGATATTTGATAATTTTAGTTTGGAGATACCTTGAATAGGAAAGAACATATGTTACATTTTATCCTGTGAAAGGTTCGAAAAAACTGTCTCTATTTCACTAGTAAAACATAACTCATCCAAACTTATATTATGCTTGGGATACCTATAATAATGAACTTAACATTTATTTTACTAAGTTTTGATCGAGTCTAAGTGGAAAGTCAAAACATTTAATTTTTCAGATTTGTTTAAAGTTTCATAAACGTTAAATTATGCACATTTAATAGACATTTCATATCACTTTGTAAAATCACATCTAGTTTCGTTTGATTTGAAATGAAACTAGTATTCACCAATTTACCGCATTTAATTTGAATTATTAATATTCTCGACGTTTCGAATGGTTTATAGTAAAAAGATATAGTTTCATTTCATATGTGCACTGTACGGGTAAATACAAGTACTCTTTAATTTAGTTCAAAAATTTCAGGGATTTAAATAATTTGCCATAATCAATAATGCATACTAATTATATTAATTACTCATCTTTTTAATGTACTTTCGTATAGACATTCGCAGTTAATTTAATTGAAAGGAACACTATAGTCCACAGTTGAAGATAGACTGGCCGTCTATAGGCATTAACATTAGACCAACTTTTAATCCCTATATCCTTCCTAGGAAATTAAGTTTAAGTTAGGAGCATCTGGTCTGTGAACGAAGCCGGACTTAAGTCCTGCGTGGAATCTCCTTCGGCGAGATTGTGCATATAATTAAATATGCTTCATTTTTCATCTTCAATAATCTCGAGTTGGTAATAAGTGTGACATTAAAATTACATTCAAAGTATAAATAATATCTGACGAATATAAAAAAAAGGAATTTTATTTGAGTTGATTATGTTACCGATCGATAAATACACAGCTTCTAATTTAATAAGTTATCACTTTGGGAAATTTCTGTTAAAATAAGATAAAAAATATAAAATAAAAATAAATATAATATAATAATAATTAATATAATAATTAAATAATTTATATAATATAATATAAATCAGAGACGTTCTAAAAAAAGGCCAGGTCAAGAATACTCTAAACCAACGAGTATGCATGCAAAGATCGATGAAAGGAATAAGCGAAAGACGTATGTCAGGACCGTAGCAAGTGGAAGAAGATTGTCTCTGCCTACCCCGTTGGGTACAAGGCGTGAATATATACATACGAAAAATATGAAGAAATATAATTGCGTTATTGAAAATTTAAAAAAAAAATGTATTATGTAAATATGGTAGCTTCAATAACTCATTGCTGCAATCGTTATTTGAGTATCGTGACGTCATAAGGACAATGAATAAATAATAGGCTCGCAATACCTTGCCAGCCTTTAAAGTTGTATTATTCTACTTTTTTTTTTATGGAAAAGAAGGCAAACGAGCAAGCGGTTCACCTGATGGTACGTGCTTACCACATACATCTGAAACACCATAAATGCTGCAGGTGCGTTGCCGGTCTTTAAGGATATTTGGAAGATGGAAGGGAGGATGAAGAGGGGGATGGGAAGGGGGTGATCAGAGGAATAGGGTTGTGGGCCTCCGGTTACCTGACTCACCGAATGAAACGCAGAAGCACACGATGCCTCTACTTCACGCCGGTATTCTGCGAGGCCGTGGTATCAATCCGGTTGAGCCGGCCCATTCGAGCAGCAGCTAAAGCCGCCACTTGGCTCTGCCATGCTTGAAACGCTACTTAGACTTCGCATACCAAAACAATAGAATTTCTTCAGTTTCTGTACGTGACAGATCTAAGCGGCTGCTGCTCGAATGCGCTGCTGCGACCGGGTTAGAAGCGCGGCCGTGCAGAATACCGACGTGAGGTAGAGGCATTTTTTTATAGAAGAAGGGAGCAAACGAGCATGCGACTCACCTGATGGTAAGTGATCACCAATGCCCACGAACATCCACAACACCAGAGGAGCTACAGACGCGCTGCCGGCCTTTAAGGAAGGAATAGGCTCTTTTCTTGAAGGTCCCTAAGTCGTAACTGTTCGAAAATACCGCTGGCGACAGTTGATCCCACAAAGTTGAAGTGCGTGGCAGAAAACTTCGAGTAAAACGCACCGTGGTGGAACGCCAACCATCTAGGTGGTATTGATGGAACTTGGAATTCTGTCGCGATGTACGATGGTGAAAGTCAGCGGCTGGGCTCAGAATGCTTCGCATGTAGACGTTCCGTTTGGTGAGTAAGGCCCTCTTCATTTCCCCAAAATATCCTCAAAGTACGGCAAGGCACCTGCAGGTCCTCTGTTGTCGCAGATGTAAATGCGCGTCGGTAATCACTTACCATCAGATTAGCCGCTTGTTTATTTGTTTGTTCCCTTGCCCATAAAACAATTGTTAAGAATTATAATGTACCTAATCCTCTGGTGTATATTTGTACATAATTTTTGATCGATTACTTCAAAATTGTTTTTTACCTTTGTAGGTTTTTTTGTTATTGACATCGTGACGTCAGGTGTTTGGCAGTTTTGCCACACACACAAATTTGAATGAAAACTTTGACTAATTTATATTTATTGTGTTCAAATTATTGAAATAATAAACAGATATATATATATTGACGTTTTAAATAATTTTAGAAAATTTCAGAATATGTTATTATGCAACTACCTATTTGCAGAAAAAGATGTGCAGTCTATAATTAAACATATGTAGTGGTGGATGAATTAGCTTTTCTTAAGCACTTTATAACCTGACATTAGCTGTTCCCGATCTTCAATATAATATGGTTTTATATATTTTTTTTAATTTTAATCTAATAAGAGGCTTAACAAATTATTCAACGACGATTAGGTTAAAACTTTTAAATATTTGGATAGTAGCTCTATATTTTATTTTATCAGTAGAAAGTAGTATATATTGTGAACAAATATAAATTTTAGAGTTTCAAAACTGTCGTAAACACATAAGCTTATAATGTCAGCGTAGCTTAGTCGTTAATAAGCCACAGGCCCCGGTATTCATTTTCGGGTCTGGTTGTTCCTCCCGGGTCTCTCCTTTCCTCCGATTTTATCATGTAAGTGTTACATCGAATGTGGCAAGGTAAAGGCCAGTGAGTGCCTAAGCGTATTTTTACGGCACTTAACAATGTCCTGCATAGTTGACAACTACTGATAGTATTCGGAAGTTGTGCCCGAAGTCAGCCAGCAGGTTTTCATCGTCATCTCCATAACTTTATTTCGAAATATTTGAAAGATTCTTCTTAAATGATCTCTCTATCTTAAATTAGGATTCCATTTTTTTAAAGTCAAGGAAGTCCTGCAGTAATTCAGATACACATTTGTCATCTGCTTCTTTATTGACTATGATGGAACAGTCGTAGACAAGACTGCTACGCCGTAGCAGTCGTGGACGAGCAATGATATTACATTTATTTTGAATACTAACCTATTATTTTCCTATTAATACTATTGAAAGTTAGTTTACAATGTTAAAAAATAGCAAAGAGATTTGGTCAGAAGTCTAGACATTTTAGTTCTTTCAACTAAATTTTCACCAGATCTTATTTGGGACAACGTAAGCTTGTCGTTACAAAACTTTATTTGGACATTCCAAACCATAATGTGATACCAATTAAAATGGGTAAAGTTAATATAACAGGCAATTAAGTGTATTTTGTTTCAACGATATGTCAAGCTTATCTCATAACAAGATAATGAAACACACTACGGTTTATTATTAAGAAAATCGCTCTTCATTCTATCTGATCAGGTGGATAATTTTACATTATATTCTTTATTTAATAGAAAAGATCGTGTTTGCAAAGTCTAATTAATTACAGTGTAAATTTGTCGGTCTTTACTTGCGTATATTGGAAAAGAGAGCTGAAATATTTTTCAGGTCGGTTATTAGATTTCAAAAGTAAGCAGTGGGAACTGTAACAAAGATACTGAATACATTGTTATAGTATCTGCTTAAGCTCAAACCTATCATACGTCTATCATCTTCGGTGTTTTCGATTATATATAATCTGACGGTTCTTTAAACATTAATTTATTAAATTAATGAAACATATTGTAAAACTATCACCTCACTAAATGGCAACAAACGCAACAAATAATAAATTAACTTTTTAAATAACTACGTAAAACAGACGGCCATATTTATTTTATGATTTCGTCTATATATGCGAATACTATAAATTGTTTAACAAAACTTTTTATGTAAGTTTTTGATTACCGACGTTCGCTGGGAATGTCATGATTCGCAGCGATTATGTTCATGGGTTTTATGATTTCTTGTATTGTCGAATATTGGCGTATCATTTATGCGGGTTTAGTGATGTTAATTTTAATTAATAAGAGATAACAAATTCTAAAGAAAGAATATATAGGCCTGCGAGCGGAATATTTCTGCTTGAATGGGTCGGCTCGACCGGGGTAGTACCACGGCCATGCGGAATGCCGGCGTTTTATTTATTTTATTCGGCAAGTGAGGTAACCGGAGGCCTCCACCCCCCTTTCTACCTTTCCTTCCTCCACCGTACTCCCTTCACAAATATCCTTAAAGGTTGGCAACGTAGCACCTGCAGCTCCTCTTTTTACTGATGCACGAGGACGTCGGTAATCAATCACCAACAGATGAGCTGATTGCTGGTTCACCCCTTTCAGAAAAAAAATATATGAGATATCTCATATCAGTATGCTGAAACGCTATGTATATTAATAATTGGTTAGTATATAACCTAAGCCTCCAACACATCATATTAATATTATTATACTTGAGTTTTTTTTTTTAGTTTAGACATTAGTATCTCAACATAATTAAACATACTTAGAAAAATTCACCATAACATTAACCCGAAATGTCTTCCATGAAATTAACAAAAATTATATAAATAACCAACCTTTTTCCGGCGTGAAACATTTGCTTTCACGTTGTTTTTCCACCGCGTGGTGTACATAAATCTCTGAAAAACATCCGTACAAACATGACAAATGCACCACAACCGACCCTTTTTCATTTACACGATATACGCGGTACGAAATAGAAAACTGAACCAAATAAACTTACTCTTTCCCGGGTCCACGTCAGTTTTTAGACAAATAAGGAAGCAGCGTTTTCCGTTCCAAGGGAAACTCGAGCAACTGCGGATTGAGAAAAAATGGAACGTTCGATCTTTAAAGACGGAGATCCGTACAAAAAGTGAAAGAAGTTTTAAGAGTGCTAAGTTTCTCGAAAGTTCATTTCGATATCTTGTTTGAATCAAAAGACATTTTCATAGTGATGTTTGATTATAGTGTTTGTTTTCACTATTCATGAATGAGGAGTTGTTCGTTTTGTATTCTCTTCTCGTTTGAAACTACCGAACGGATACGTATATGCTTTCCAATTTATGATTACTTGGTCCTTCTGAGAGACTTTGAAGTCTTTATTTTATCAATAGTTAGAAGAAAAAAATTCTGCCGTGTAATTAAGTGTTCTACAGAAGTACTTTAGCCGTATAGTAATTAAATCCGCGTTTCGACTAGTATTTAACTCATTATCTCGTTCGATCATATCATTCGACATTTCAGCGTATCACAAGTCTACTACTGAACATAGGCCTTCCCCAAACATTGCCACAAATCTCAGCCTGAGCCACCTGCATCCATCGACTTCCCGCAACACTGCGCAGGTCGCCACTCCATCTTGTGGGGATCGTCCCACACTGCGTTTGCCTGTAGGTTGAGTAGCAGACTCAAGAATTTTTCTCTCCCAACCAAAGACTATGTGGCCAGCCTATTGCCATTTCAGCTTGCTGATTCTTAAGGCTATATTGGTAACCATAGTTCTGCTGCGGATAACATCGTTGGAGACTCTATCGCGCTGAGGAACTCTGCCACTTTTAGCTTCCTAATACAGCCTGCAGTGAAGCATCAAGTCTCACTACTGGTATGATTACTTAAGTAACTTAACTATAGTAACTTATTTAACAACTGGTATAATTATTTACAACGGATTTCCTTTTTAATGGGCTCGAAACCCAAATTTCTCCTCACCGGGATGGCGAGACACATAGCTGTGTTTGCTTCTAGAGGTCGCCATGAGACTTTCAAAGTATTTAGTCGCTTTTTACGATATCAACGGAAAAAAGAAGGTGGGCACATTCATTCCCCGCTGCCACGTGATTATTGTACCACAACGTATTTATAGAACCCACTCGTCTTCCTTTTGTATATGTTGTGACGCAAATTTTGCAATTGAATTCAGCTCTAAAATGAACCCAGGGCAAATCACTTTGGTGCACTTAGCCGAGCCGTAATATTTTGAAATATATATATATACATATATGCATGTGGTATAAATAAAATAAAAATAAATTAACTTCTCAGCGTGCATTTTAAATAACTCGCTTCACAAAGCGGTACAACAAAAACGCGTACATTTCGTGGCGGTACCCTAGAACGAGACGTCACAGCAAAGAGGTTTGGTTATTAAGTTACACAGGTCAAAACGACTCCGTCTCAGACATACGTTGTGCATTGCACTGCTACCTAGCTAAGGTAAGACGTAAACTGTTATTGAGCGAGCGTTGTACCGCGTTCAAAGTGCCGTACCATGCTCTCAGCTCGGCGTAATGTTATTACGCCGAGCGTACCTCGACTGAATTTTCGCATGGCGCAGTTGAAAAATTGTAGGAGAACTTCTTTTGTTAGGCGATACCGGCTTTCGTATTTAAAGGTAGAATTGTTGATTTATTATAAAATCTTTAAAGCGAGAAAGACTAGATATTATTTTTATTTCCTTCCTTATTAAATTCTTGAAAATGTACGTACGTTTTGAGAGCTTAAATTTAAATCGCGATTCGGTAAGTGTTATTCAAGTAAACCTAATTGAAATACGATGTGTGTATGATTGTTGTTTACAGTGATAGCCAGAACTTGCTTTCTAAAGGAAACAAAATGTATATGTGCAAAACTGCATACCAAATATCATTTTGATCGTTGGATATACAAACAGTAAGAGCTTATGTTTCTGTTTTAATATTTTATTAGAATATTGACACTGAAAAGGAATAAAACATCAGTTGCAAAGTACTCATGTAAATACCTAAGTGGTATAAATTTCGTAGTTAACTTGGCTGCCTGTGGGTTCCGGAGTTTAGGATATTCGCAGAAGTTTGCATGCGCACATTACTACGGCGGATTCGTGCACAAGATAACTAGGATATTGGATTTGCATACGTTTATTACTATTCACATTAGTTTTTTTTTTTTAAAAAACAATGAATAAGCTGTGTAGTGAAGTCGATGTCGAAATCGTTACCTGCCAATGTCGATTATCGATAACAATAGCGGATTTATCTCTCGAATATCGCCATCATCGCCACCCTAAATTATCTAAATCAGTGATGGACTTCTATCGCCAACAAACGACATCACATCTCATTGACTGTCAATAGGTGTCCGGTCTGAAATAAATTCCATCTTTTCCTCCAAATATCAATCTCACTTGCTTTAAGTGCACCCATAGCTAATGAACGACGCTCTGACGACCGAACGATAGCAGAAAATGCACCCGAATTTACCGAACCCAGATGCCACAGAAGAGCAGCATCACAAGTGATACCTACACTGCTACTAACTTGCTTGCCCAGTTTGGTGAGTATTTCTTTTTATCGGAATGGGGTAAAAAATGGAAGGGTCAAATGCAATATCAATGGACGCTAAATACAAGCAGACCCGAAAACCAATAACATGTAAGTTGCGCAAATATAGATGCAAGTGTGGGCTTAGATATCAATTTTATAGTTGGCCTATTTTAACAAAGTTTCTAAAATATTTCGTTTCAATTTGACAGATTGTTCCACTATGTTTTCCGAGATTTTATTGTAAGGCATAAAGCCTTTTCTTAGAAAACTTATAATTACGTTAAACTCCTTGTTTAATTAACATTCATAGGGATATTTTAAAGAGAAATGCACGGCACTTGTATTACTTACCTACGGGATACGGCTTCACATTGCAAATATTTACCACCAGTATTCACCTCATATCCGCGGCGTGAGGTGAGTCCCAATTAGGAGCCTTACAAAATCAGAGCTTTTCCTTTTAACGTTCCGAGATGTAAATGTGTTTTGACGGTTCAGACGTCAGCTTTATAATCTGACGCTTTTGTGCCTTGTTTCTGTTTATTCTTTTTATAATTCTATATGTAAGATTTTTCACGAGCAGAAATTCACAAGACTTCATTTTCTTGAATTTTCTTTCTTTTGTTTTAGTTCAGTTTAACGTGTTTTCTCCGTTTAAGATATTCCAATTGCTTTATTTTATTTGTGACCTAGTTTTTATTATGTTAACTGCGCATTGGCTTAACATTTGGCTGCGGCGCTGAGGGTCGCTGGTTTTATTCTAACTTTGAAAAGTATTTGTCATAGTAATTCTAATTTTGGTGCTACTATTTATTTTTGAAGAATAGCTTTCATTAATTTATAGATTATTGGCTAAACGTTTGGGTATGGCGGTGTTGTGGGTTCGATTACTGGACGGAAAGTGTTTTACCCTTTTAGAGTTTCCTACATTAAGTTTAGTAAAAGCATAAAACATAATGTTTGGGTTCCTATAAAAAATAGATAGTATTAAAAATTGATAGCCAAAAATGTATGAAGATGTCGTAAATTTTTGCAATCCTTTTTCATTATTATAGTTTACCCAATGCAAGTAAAGAAATTAGTAATTTTCATTATTTCCCCCCGGTTTCCGATAGTAGAAGTTGTTATATCCAACAAAACTACTTTTTAAATAGTACGTATATACTAGAGTACAAAACCTGGCATTACAGTTTATTGACAGTACATTAGAGGATCACAATTGATAGTAAACTTCATGTTAAAACTTTGGATACTTAATTCAGCTGCTTATGCTGTTAGAATTCTGTTAGCCTCGTGCTTCTGTGTTCTGCGTACCACACTCTAACGCATTTCTGCCGCCAAAATGCAGTGAATTTACTGCTGTGCTCCGGTTATATAAAAAGATATAGAAATCTACTACAATTATAGATTAAAAACGAGTTAACAGTCCACCAGGTGATAAATGACTACTGCGCAGCCTTGCACATCTGGAAACAACTTCAATTACAGGTGCGTGTTTACCCCTGAAGACTAAGATGGAATTACTTGACTAACAACTTGTATTTATACTGGCTCTCTATTCCTTTCAAACCGGAGCACAACAGTAATTGCACTGTTGTGTCCAGTAATTGAATTAAAATTTATTAATTAATTAAAACACAACAGTAATTGCACTGTTGTGTCCAGTAATTGAATTAAAATTTATTAATTAATTAAAATTTATTAATTAATTAAAACACAACAGTAATTGCACTGTTGTGTCCAGTAATTGAATTAAAATTTATTAATTAATTAAAACACAACAGTAATTGCACTGTTGTGTCCAGTAATTGAATTAAAATTTATTAATTAATTAAAACACAACAGTAATTGCACTGTTGTGTTCAGTAATTGAATTAAAATTTATTAATTAATTAAAACACAACGGTAATTGCACTGTTGTGTCCAGTAATTGAATTAAAATTTATTAATTAATTAAAACACAACAGTAATTGCACGGCTCGAATTGTTGGCGACCAAGCTCTCTCTGATCGGCTTGATCCTTTGGCTTTGCGAAGAGATGTTGCTTCTCTTTGCATTTTTTACAAAATTTACCACGGGGAATGTTCTGATGTACTGTTCGGATTGATCCCAGCTGCTGAGTTTCACCATCGTACATGTTCATACATAACTCAAAGTTCCATCGATACCACCTAGATGGTTGGCATTCCACCACAGTGGGTTTTAATCGAAGTTTTCTGCCACGCACTTCGACTTTGTAGAATCAACTGTCGCCAGCAGTATTTCCGAACAGTTACGACTTAGGGACCTTCAAGAAAAGAGCCTATTCCTTCCGTAAAGGACGGCAGCGCTTCTTTAGCTCCTCTGGTGTTGTGGATGTTCGTGAGCGTCGGTGATCACTTACCATCAGGTGAGCCGCACGCTCGTTTGCCCCCTTCTTCTTTAAAAAAAACTGTTTTTAGGAGCAGAAATAAGTAGGAGTGTGGCATCTGGCCAGAAGACTCTTTGGCAAAGAAGTACCACCTGTAAACTCTGCCCTATAGTGATACTGCACCCTATAACTAGTCTGTACGATTTGGGTTCGGAAAATCGGATTCGGAATTCGGAAATCTGATTTTCCGCCAGCATCCGGTCGCTAGAGCCTAGTTGCTTAGTTAGAAGGGTGCCACATAGAGGTGAGTTTGGTTATTGGAGAAAAGAAATGGTATATACCCATTAAATTTAACAGTATTAAAAAAAACGTAACATAATTAATGAATTAATTTATCAAGTTAATTAAGTTTAATGATAAAATAATTATGAACTTTCGATAATAATAATCGAAACTTTTAATTACCGTTTAATGTTAATTATGTTCTTAAAACAACACTATGAATATAACTTTTCTAACTTGTGTTTGTGTTCTCGAAGAAAAACAATACATTTTCCGATACTAACACCGGTTTGTTAGTCCTGAATAATAATTTTGGAAGTTAATTTCGAAAATTCTTAATAATAATTGGAGAATAACAGCGGATGGATTATGAATTTTCTATTTTAATGGAGGTGGATGATCCATGATTCGTGATTAATACATACGTGTGTAGGGTAGAGTTTACGGGTGCACGTTCTCTGCCAAAGAGTCTGCCGGGTAGATACGCTCTAAATCATTTCCGCCCCCAAAAAAATAGGAGTCTTCTGGGCAGGTGGCATACTCTTACTTATTTCTGCTCCTAAAACCGGTGCAATTACTAATGTGTACCGATTTGAAAGGTACAGCCAGTATAATTACAAGCTGTGTGTCGAGTATTTTTAACCTTCTTCGATTAGACCTGTTTCCAGGTGTGCATGGGCTGCAGTAGCTACTTACCATCAGGTGGAGTGTTAGTTCGTTTCTCCCTCACAATCCAACCAAAAAAATCTAGCGCTATGGCCGCTATCCGGTACCCTATAGCGCTAAGCATCCCACTTGTCCAGCTAGGAAAGCCAGTTTTTACTGCCACTATATATGACAAAGCAGGTACCCGTTTTGGAGGAAGCACAAGCTGCTGTGTTTACCATCAGTCGAATATCACAACGACCACGAGTTTAGAAAAGACGATAGATTGTTTGTATAAATGTCACACATGAAAAAAAATAAGACATTAATTTATGCATGGTATCAAGACGTTGCAGCTGTATTATTACAGCCGCAATATAGGTCAGAGCCGGGGGAGAGCCACGTTCTAACAGAATACCTGCCTAGAAATAGGTAGAATAGTGCGGCTGTGTTTCATACGGCAAGTAATTACACCGGACACTCCGAGGTGACAACATCGGAAATTTGTCTGTCAATCTAGGTTATATCGGGATATATATGAGCTGCAGCTACCACTTTCCATGATGCAAACTGAGAGAGTCATTAGTCTTATTTGAATAATAAAAAAAAATTTTTTGAAAAAAAAGAGAGGACGGAATGGGGTGAATAAATAACTAACAGTCCACATTAGAGTAATTTGCTACTGCAGCCCATGAACATCTGCAAACAACATCAATGGAAGCAGGTTACAGATGCATTGTCACCCCTGAGGACTAACATGGAATGTCTCCCAGCCCATAATTATAGTGGCATTCTATACCTTTCTAACCGGAAGATACAAAGCTGCAATTTTACTGTTGTTTAGCGGCAGAAAGGAGTAAGAATGTAGCACTAACCCAGACGGCTCCATAGCAGACGATGGGGTGTACCACCAGTTAAAAAAAACCATTTGATTTCAATATATGGTTTGTTATACATATTGGATAGATTTATACTTAATCGATAAACGAGATACATAATCGAATTAAGCACCGCGAAGTCGCGAGACACCGAACAAAATGCTGTAACTCATCGCCAGACACCTGCTACACTTGGAACCAATTACAGTAACACTCCTTTACTAACGTCGATACACACGGATACATTAAACAGTGAACAATTTATTATATCGAGATAAGAGAAATCTTTATGTGATTAAAACATGATATGGGGATGTTACAGACTTTGTAGTCCTGAATCTAAATTGTCGGATCATGTTTAAATGGTTCTTGATCTAATAAAATTAAATTTACAATTCATTTGATATACGTGACACTGAAATCTATCGAGTAGAAACTTCCAGAAGTCCCTAGGTCTTTAATAGACGATGAAATAACAATGTCAACTGGAATGTAAAGTAAACAAGCAGCCTATAAGAGCCCACTGCAGGGCAAAGGGCTCCTCAAATATCTGAGAGGGTTTTGGATCTGCGATAGGCCCGCCACGCTGCTCCAGTGCGGGTTGGCGGGCTTCACGTAACCTCGAAATAATATATTTTTAATTTCTCAGACATGCAGGTTTCCTCACGATGTTTTCCTTTATAATTGCTATTAACTGTCTTAGTGGTGCCGGCACCGGTCATCGAACCCAGATAACTCGCGCTCTATGTGACTAAAGTGAGCCGAATGCGCGGCTTCCACGGCTCTTGTGTGTCAACAATGCTACACTCGTACAATTCACATCGATTACGAACAGACCAACGATTAACATGAAACTATCTAGTGCTTTGATCACCACTACCCTAACATCATGGTCATTACGGAAATTCATCTCGGAGAGAGAGAGAGATTCACGTTTAATTTTATTACATTAACGTTCAATTTATTTGTCGATTTGAAATGGATCATATAAAAGGACAAGGAACATATGAAACATAAAATAAGCGCTCGCCTTGGCCGTGTGTCACGGGCATAATCCACCTCGCGTAAATCATCGCACAACTTAAAACACACAAATAACAAGTTTGATACAGCGCTCCCACTCGTGCCGCCAAGTTAACGGTAATTTGCATACATTATCATCTCAGGTGCTCCGTCTGTGATATTCGCTTCTCGCTGCGCACGTGTTGTATGTAACATAACTTGGTTATATTCCGAAGTGATTACGGATTTAGCAAGTCTTTGTGATTTCGGTTCATGTTTATGAATTTGTGGGAGTGTAAGCGCCGCGTAAGGAGCCTACTAGGTGAAAGCCTAGTTGTCGGGGCGCTCACTTCCGTTTCATAGAGCGAGAGTGACCTGGGTTTGATCTTCAGTGCCGGCTCTATTAAAATTGTTAATAGCAAAAATGCTGTATTTACCACGTGCTCGACGGTGAATGAAAACATCGCGGGGAAACTAGCATGTATCAGAAATAATAAAAAATATTTCAAAGATATGTGAAGCCCGCTAATTCGCACTGGAGCAGCCTGGCCCTTTTGGGCTCCAAAACCATCTCAGATATTTAAGAAGGAGGTTTTTGCCCTGATGTGGCTGTTCCTTTACTATACATGAATTAAAAAGTTAAAGTAATAGTTTTAAAAACTTATCAGATATAACCTATGTAACTAGTCTGACCATAAATGACGTCACAATTTAAAAAGCTTTTTTTACCTGAATTCAAAATATTTAACCAGAATTCAAATGAGTAAAACTTCGATCGATTTCCGCCATTTTATTTTTTTCAGTGATTGTTAAATTACATTATAGAATGGCGTTATAGTTGCATCGATTACTGTGCACAAAGTGGGTGTGGACGCTTCAAAGGCTAAGCGTCAGCCATATGTCTGTCGGTCGCACTGATGTCTAGAGGTAAACCAAAAATTACTCTGTCGCATGCCGCAAAAGATCAGGGCGACCTTGAACTGTCAGGAGCAGACTAGACCAGCTGTGAATTTTATAAATTATGATATTATTTATGTCCAGACTAGTTACGTTTATTAACATCTTATGTGCTAATAAATATTTGTTGCTGAGGTCAGTAAGGTTACTTAAGGAGGGGTCATATTAGAAACCACATTTACATACCAAATACGTTACATACCAAATGTTACGTCGCCATTATGAGCCTGTAACTTCCCACCTGATTGGTATTATATATTGGATGGCATATCATAATCGCTAAAATTGAAAACATCACGACGTGCATCTAAATGTTTTAGTTTCCGTTTCAGAGGATCATTCCGCTATTTGTTAGATGCCATTAAGTGCGGTGATTTATTTTCGGATATCATACAATTTAACAAAAGCAATACATTTACATAAATAAAGCTAATATACTTTATCTCTTCTTCTTTGTTGTTCGTACTTCATTATTATTTATCTTTGTTTTATTAACCGTGTATTTATCAAGTTATCACTTCCATTACAACGAAAGACAAGATATTTGTTTCAACACAACATCGTGCCTTTTTTTTGTAAAGCAAATCAAGCCAGCGCCACGGAAGGGTAAGCGGCGGAATATTCGAAATCAAACAATTATTTTACGTAAATTGCATTCCCTTTGCGCTAACAATCCTAAATTAAAGCCAAAGATACACCGAGGGCGTGCGGGTGGACGAGGGAGCGGGGAGAGAAGGGGGGATTCTCGCAATTTCCGCGAATCTTCAGATCAATTAATTAGGACCGCCTTTAAATTGTACAGGGCCCATTTTTAAATAAACGCGGACAACTTTAAGACGCCGTTGTAAAAACCGAGGCGTCTGAGATTTCTGCTTCGAATGCAAATTGTGTATTCTGAACTATACGAAAGTTGGCATTTTATTTTTAATTCTAATTCTGGCTTAGATTAAAGTGTTCGACCAGCCTAGTTAATAATATACGTGATTCGATAACTTGAAACGTTACTAATACAGTGGTGAGAAGCTCAAGAATGACAGGCGTTCATTCAGGATATCGCATTCTCAAGATGACGGATAAATCTATCAACGCACTATGAAAATATGAGGAGTTGTCCTCCCCCCTCCCCTGGTCACGAACACCCGACCTGGCGGGTAGGCTGCACTTTTCCTTCACACCTTCATCGGCTGTATGTGTGTGGCCGGTGATAGTAAATATCATTAATACAAGTACACTGCTGAACAGTCACAAGTACACTGCTGAACAATAGGCCTTACCTACAGGCACACAGCAACTTTTGGTATTTCCTGTTATGATTAGTCACTCCAACTTGAGTGGGGCCGTCCTGCACTGTCTGCGTTTGTCTGTACGAGCATTGATACTTGTGACACAGTGAACATAAATTGTAAAACTTAAAAATATGTATGCGCTAGATACATTAGCGGCCTCTCGCATTTGGTACAAATCGACCAGGGCCCGGCGGCATCGGAGGCAGCTGCGTGAGTGGCGTAAAGGGAAGACTATGTACGTGTGCCATTTGGCGTAGAGACTGTTGGTCCGTAGTTAAAGTGTTAGACCGTAGGGTCTCTGCTCAGTGTAATTTCTGAAAGAGTTAGAACCGAGACTTCTCGTAACCGCCGGTGACGTGAGAACTGGTTTTTTTCTCGCTCAAATTTGATTAGGTCAGACAGTTGATATATATAAAACTATATATCTAGATAATTATAAACATATTCAATTAACACCAATTAATCATTCGAGATTGGAATCCAGATTTGGATTCTGGTCACCTATGCTATCAGGCCGTAAATTGATGATTTTAGTGAAGCACAAAAGTTAAGGTAACGTCGCGGCTTCTTATGCTTGGAGACAAAGAGCCCTAAATAAATAAAATAATAAAAAAAAGTAAAGCACAAACATTGACTTCGGGTAGGATTTGAACCCAAAGCATACAATCAAGTAGTTAAATACGTTGACCGGCAACGACGATGATACATTTATTCAGATCATGTAACGTAGAAAGGTGGATTACATAAACTGTAAAATGTTTGCCGTCGAGAAAATCGAAATTTTCACTTAAATTAAAATTTTTATTGAATACGTAAAACAAAATGTGAATAAAGTTTCTTCCGGAAATATAAAGTTTGATCACTCAAAATACAAAATAATACCTTTTAAGTCTTCGGTAACTAAATTTATAAATACAGTTAAGTGATTGCGGGCTAGAACGTCTTTCAGGGATGTTTACGTGCCAGTAATCCGTCTTCACTAGATTTAGATAGATCTGTTTTGTTCTGCATAAGTTTATTTTGTAGATAAAAACCATTATCGTAGAAACAAACATTTTTGCATGGAAAATATAAAACGAATCTCTATTACACTAATGTAGTGAACTGGATTCAAATTAAACATAGTGTTTATTACTTAGATTTGATAATATTTGATAGTACGAGATGATAATTCTGGAACCTACTTAGTTTTATCGTGTTTTTTTTCACCGGTTCAGAAATTATGATTTTCAATATTTAATACTACACGGTAGAATTATCATCTAGTACTATCAAATAACAAGGGACAAAATCCCCTGAACGTTATCCGTAATACCATAACATTTAACTGTTGAAATCTTTATCATAAGCTGACATCTGTGATGTATATTTCAAAGTGTTTCTTTTAAAAGAGTCCATGCGTTTTGAGTCTCGGGTACAGTTAGTATATAACATAACCCTCAGAGTAAATGTTACAAAATATAGGACTGAAATTTCTAATACATTATTATTTATGACGTATTTGGCCGTAAAGGAAAACATTCTTAAACAAACAAAATATCGTATTCAAATTCAATAGGTAAGAAGTGCTTCATACAAACTTTACGTTCCGCCTACTTACCGTCCCGTTACGCAGGATTTTTTTTACAAATCCTTCCTCTCTAATAGGCGCATTTGCTATTAAGACGTTTTTAGAACGAGCTTTGTACATTGAAAATGCTATCTATGTCTCGGTTTCGAACACCACGTTCTCTGCGCAGCGTCTTATCGAGGTTAGACTGTGTCTCATCGACTCGGAAAATACCGCTGCTCGGCTATTAGCCGCGAGCGCTCCGTGTATAATTGCGTTGCGCAACAAATTACAAGTTAGAATGAGGCGGAAACGTGGGCCGTGCAGTTGCGCCAACTTCACATGGAGCCATGCAAGTTGTCAATGTCTCGCGTTTTTTTTTTGTTTAACGACTTTGTACAATCAATCCTTAATAGCTACGCTCCTATGCTATGTGTTGTATGCGCTTAGAGCTACATTAATTTATATTTAACGATATTTTTTTTTATGGAAAAGACGGCAATCGATCAAGCGGTTCACCTGATGGTAAGCGATTACCGTCGCCCACATACATCTGCAACACCATAGATGCTGCAGGTGCGTTGCCGGTCTTTAGGGATATTTGGGAGATGGGAGGAAAGACGAGGGGATATGGGCTTCCGGTTACCTCACTCACCGAACGAAACGCGGAAGCACAAGATGCCTCTACTTCACGCCGGTATTCTGCGAGGCCGTGGTATCAATCCGGTCGAGCCGGGCCATTCGAGCAGCAGCTAAAGCCGCTTGGCTCTACCACGGAGCAAAACTGTATATCGTTCCTAATACTGAACTACAGACAGAGAATTCTATTAGCATAATGTCCACCTTTTGTTCTAGAAGAATAAATAAATACTTAACAGTTCAGTCTCAGTAGAAAGGACACACTTCAGAGGTGGATTCGTGATTGCAAACTCGGTTTAACTTACGCCCTCGTTCTGTATATTTTCAGATTAAAAATTTTCCTCATTTATCTGAGTCCACTCTAATGTCTGTCTCTAAATGTTCTTTTGTCGCCACCACATAATAAGCTTTATCCTTAACAACCTGTAAATAGTCCACTGTAGGACATAAGCCTCTCCCATGAAGAGGATTTGCTATACTGCTCGGCAAGCAGATTGGTGATCACAGTATCAGACACCTCATGCTGCTTGGTAAGGTCTGCTATTTTTCAAAATGGTTATCCCCCTTAGTCATTGTGATTTTCTAGACTTATCCCTTAGTTACATCTTACGTCACCCACGGGAAGAAAAGGGCTGGTAGTTTTGTACGCCGGCACCACACGGCGCGATATGTTAAGCTATATAAATGGTACTACATAATACAAATTGTTTTTACACACAATTTCAATAAGTGGTAGAGCCAAGCGGCAGCTTTTGCTGCTGCTCGAAAGGTCCGGCACGACCGAATGGGTCCCACGGTCACGCAGAATACCGGCGTGAATTAGAGGCATCTCGTACATCTGCGTTTCGTTCAATGAGTGAGGTAACCGGAGGCTACTCCCCCTCACCACCCCCTCCTCATCCTCCCTCCCATCTCCCAAAATCCATTAAAGGTCGGCAACGCACCTGCAGCTTCTCTGATGTTGCAGATAAACATAGGCAACGGGAATCACTTACAATCAGGTGAACCGCTTGCTCGTTGGCCGCCTTACCCACAAAAACCACCAAAGGTATGAAGGTCATCTGTATATCAAATATAATAATTTATTTTAATTGTTTTGCACACAGGTAATTTGCGTTCCATTTAACTCATTATATAGTACCCTTGAGAGCACCGGCACGTATGTTAAAGAGCAACCCTATCGCAGAAAGAGCGACAGTATGCAGCCCTATCGAACTCATAGGATGCTTGCATGAGTTATGTGATCCTATTTAACTGATACACATGCAACTTATTTAATTATTATTTATTTAAATACTTTATTGTCTACACCAAAAGGGTTACAAAAGGCGGACTTAATGCATTTTGGCATTCTCTAACAGTCAACCCAGGGCGTGAAGAAATATGGTGATAGGTGTATCTAATTTAAAATAATATAAATATGAAAAGGCTAATTGAGAAATATACTACATAATTAAAACATATATAAATGTATAAGCGTACATATCTACACGTACACATAGATATACAAATAAATACTATAATATATACAGAAATACCAACACAGCTATATACATACACAGAAACACATTAATACATACATATATAATAAATCAGAATAAATACTAACAAGTATCAGATGGTTTTAAAAAGTGTTTGCGTACCAATCGTTTGAAAGAAATTTTATATGGGGCTTTTCTAATGTCTTCGGGCAAGGAGTTCCAGAGAAGTGTAGCCTGAACGGTGAAGGAACCACTAAAAAAATGAGTAAAATGTTGCGGGATACTTATCATATGATTAGCAGAGGAACAAAGGACCCTATCATGGGTAGAAGAGAGATACTGAAATTTATTCTTAAGATAAGAAGGGGTAGTAGGATCAAACAAGATGTAAAAGAGAGCAAAAAGAATTCTAGAATCCCGCCTCTGCTGGATAGTGAGCCATTTAAGGCGAGAACGATAGTGAGAGATGTGGTCATACTTTCGCAGACCAAAGATGAATCTGATGCAGTTGCTTGCAATTATTAAGTACTTTTTAAAAAAAAAAAATTAATTTCATTGTGTTATCAGATAGACATCTAAGTGAACTACTCTGTAACAGAAAATTTGTATATTCCAGTGCTCGTACCAATAATTGTCTACATAGAATGCAGTTCATTAATTCCTAAAGGTACATTTCAATAACTGAACGTTCAATGATAACCTCGCCGACACGTGAATTTTGCGGCAATATTCGAATATTCCGCATTTACATCGAAACTCATGCCTGTTCTATTTATAATCGTGTTGGAATTAAGCGAAACGCGCTTACGATGGATGAAAGCACACTTTAAAGTTAACAAAACGCTCATGTGTTCCGCAGTGTGTTTTGTAGGCATTAATAAAACCGACTGTCAGAAGGGAGGGCTCCTTAGAGCGGTAAATAGCAACTACATTACGGCACGAGTTGCCCTTAATTCTGTTATGTGACGTCATTGTTCACGACGTCACCCCGGGGATCGTTTGCGGGTGCGTGATGAATTGACAAGATTTTCTGTTTAACAGACTCCTGGTTACTTATATAGTACTCATTAAGCAGTCGCACAAGTGTAACTATCTCGGAGGATATGAACCCCAAATTACAACCACATAAAGTTTTTAATCTAAATTACACACACGGCCTTTGTTAATTGTCTCGGTAGGGAGTTTGAATTCTACAAACAATAGTTACCTTTTAATGTCTAACTACAATAAATTAGTATGATACAAAAGCACGCGGACATCACGAGGAAAACTGGAGAAAATAACGACAGAAAACCAGCAAATCGGAGAAATAAAAAAAAACCGAGATCATATGAAGATCGCCAATCCTTTTTCAAAATACTTTTTGAACTACAAAATCCTTTTTCAAAATATTTTCACACTTGTTTGTTATTAAGAGAAATCAATTCCTGCCTCACGGTCAGAAACAATAGATCTTCATCATCGTCATCATTTCAGCCTATCACAAGTCCACTGCTGAACATAGGCCTCCCCCAAAGATTGCCACGAAGCTCGGTCCTGAACCACCTGCATCCATCGACTTCCTGGAACAACAACAACAGATCTTACTGATTTTGAAATATGTCAAGCAAGACATAGAGCTATTTTTGTACAATATTGTGCAAAGACTTACTTAGGCTCTGCAGCTTTTATTTACAAAGTTCAGTATAATTAATATTCAGTCACGAACTCCTTAATGTTATATGAATTAAACTTTTCTATACGTGACTAAATAATCAGACATTTAAAATTTCAAGTCGCGTCCACCTCGGCGCTTTCAAACGTAAACTCTGTACATTAAAAGAGATGCATTCCGTTCACATTAAATGGACCGTACCGACGTTGAACCAAACGGACGGTTTGCTCCACAGACCTTTACGTAGCGAGGTACATGAGCGCTAATTAAAACAGAACAGGGCACAATGTTTGTCCACTGCGTTTATGAACTGGCGCGATTGTGACGCTTCCACGTTTTATTTAGTATAACCTTTGAAAAATAAATGTTCAAAGTTTATGAGCGTTAACTGAAATTCAAAAAGAAACTCAGCATATTTTTAGTCTGTAATTAAAAGTAATTGGTTTTGTTTTTGTTAGAAAATAACTTTTGATTTATTGACGCATAACACTGTCTCAAGCAAATTTTTAATTTTATAATCTATTTATTCACGTTTACTTACTCTATGATAACGCGTCATCAGGTGAAATGAATAGGACATCTGTTATCCTTAGAAATCTGATTAACCCAAACTCGATGGGTTTTCATTACCCATCTTGATGCATCATCAGACCAGCTCGATTTTGACATATTATTCTATTGACAGCAGTTCTTAAAACGTTTCCAAAATTTCAAATCGTTCGAACGTTAAAAAGTGGGTGAAAATTTTATTGAAATATTCGATTATTTTTCATTCGTACATACAGGTTAATCTAAAAAGCGTATTTAAATAGAAATAATCATTCAACAAAGAATGCCTTATATATATTCTCGACTCTATATTGACAATTAGCATCTTATGTAGATTACATCATTGCAACAAAACTAATCCATTATCCATTATTTATACATATAGCGAGATAAAGCTTTGTGATGCTCTATCATATCCGGCAACGAAAATTCGTATTAGCCATCTTAATCCTAGAGTCGAAGGTGCCAACCGCAATGGCAAACGGCCTTGATTGTGCGCCAACCTCTTGTCATCTCCAGAGAGGCCGCAAGCAATCGCTCTCAAACCGCGGACCGCCGACCGCAAACTGCTTTTCCTCTTTAATAACATTTCGCGCAAAATCAAATGGCTGTTGTCACGTTGCGGTCGGGATGTCATTCCAGGTGTTATGATCTAGGATACACACCGGATAGAATCTGGGTATAGATAGATCTATTATCAAAACAGGGTGATAAAAAGCGATTGTTGTGAATATGACATGCATGTGTTAATTATAAGATTATAGATATACGCCAGGACTACTCTATTAAGCTGCAGAGTCAATTAAGAAAGTTTGTTGCTACAACTGAGTAAAATGGATGTAAAGTAAAGTAAAATAGCAGCCTGTAAGTGCCCACTGCTGGGCAAAGGCCTCCTTCTCAAATACCTGAGAGGGTGTAGGAGCCAGGAATGGCCCGCCACGCTGCTCCATTGCGGGTTGGCGGGCTTCACATATCCTCGACATAATATATATATTTTTTTTATTATTTCTCAGATATGCAGGTTTCCTCACGATGTTTTCCTTCACCGCCGAGCACGTGGTAATTACAGCATTTAAAATTGCTATTAACAATTTTAGTGGTGCTGGTACCGGGGATCGAACCCTGGTCACTTGCGCTCTATGATACTTAAGTGAGCGCCCTGACCACTAGGCTACCACGGCAAGTAAAATGTTTGACTCCTTAAATATTTTTTAATTTAAATCAAACTGAATTTTGTGGAGAATATACAATCGCCATCTCGAAGTGCCAACCTTACCTGCACGTGGTAGATGCTAGGAACGACAGTGGAATATACATTTTAATTTGCGTAAGCCATTTTTTTTTTTTATTTGGAAAAGGGGGCAAAAGAGCAAGCGGCTCATCTGATGGTAAGTGATCACCGTCGCCCACGTACATCAGCAACACGAGAGGAGATGCTGGTGCGTTACTGCATTACTACCCCGGTCGAGTAGGGTCATTTGAGCAGCAGCAGGAGATGACTCTACCACGAACAAGTATTCCATTGATCAGTGACGTGGAGCAGTGTAACCAGTGCGAGGGTGCCGATACTGTGCTTAATAGCCCTGTAACTGTATCCCGGCTTTTAATGGCTCTTATGCTACACAGCAATTTTTTTTAATTAAAAAAAGTGGTCGAGGTATGCCTTTGATAGAGACCGGATAATAGCTACGACATTGAAAATATTTTTCTTATCGACACATAAACGTACAAACAAATTTTTAGGTTCTTCTCGTTTATCTCTTACAATCGATATTTTAATAAATAAATTAGCAATGACTTTGGAATTTGAGTACCAGGACTAATTTTTAACAATTTTTTTTGGGATATCGCATGCGGTAAGGCAGTTACTTAGAAATCAAAGACAGACGCTTCAGTTTTATTTATATGTACAGATTATTACGTATTTGTATACAAGTAGTATTTGACAGACTTCGAGTTACATATTAAGATTTTGTATTCGCTAAACATGTTTCATCACTGTATCTCTTCTATATCATAAACAGCTAATTCATAACTTCGACTATTATTAAAATCCTTATTCTCCTGACCTATCCGACACCATCCGACGCGATCCGAGGCGACCTATCAATATCCGAGGCGCCCACCGTTGCCTCATATTTCCTACTTTACATTGTGGTCTAAGTTACAAACTCTTAACGATTTAGTATCAATGATATTCAAAAGCAAGGACGATATTATGGTTTCATATTATTCACGGGTTCCTGTTGATGTATTTTACAGACTATTTTTTTAGAAACGAAAGTATTATGTTAGCTTTATTTATAAAATTTCATTCGGCCAGGCCACCACTGAAAAGAAAAAAGTATTTTTAAAATTTTTAAACGTACACTTTATATAGCTTTATGGCCTGCACTCATTTTGCACATATAAAATTATATCGTAAAATTACTCGGTTGTTTGGTAATAAAAATATTTTTATCTCGTTTTTATCACCCGACTCCCAAGTACAACTGCAGCACCACTTACATGCACGTCGCCGACCATTAAGGAGATTACGGGGCGTAAATAGGAAGGCGAGAGGGAGAGGGGAGTGGGCCTCCGGTTACCTCACGCACCGAACGAAACGCAGAAGCACAAGATGGCTCTACTTGACGCCAGGATTCTGCAAGACTGCGCTACTGCCCTGATCCAGCGGGTCCATTAGAGGAGCAGCAAAAGTCACCGCTTTAGTCCGCCACGTAGTTTCGTAGACTTCGGTGTTAAATATACGCTAAATCGTGTAAATCCCAATGAATGAACGTTTTTGTTCCAATGTAAGAATAAAAAAAATATAGAAATATTAATATGGTCGTAAGTTTTGGTTTCATTTTAAATTAACTCACTTAAAAGAATCATAATTGTGGATTCAATAAGAATGTCGATTCGCGGTATGCTTTCAACTTCACACTCATTTCGACAGGACACGTCCTGACGCGATACATCAGCGTAGTATTGGCACGGTCTCACTCACTCTGTCCCCATTCTCACCCCCCCCCCACCCAGCTCCCCCCATTTGCATGTAAATTGAATAACGACGTGGCGGAGCTTTGGCCGACGAGTTCCCTACGTAACGCCGTTTGTCCTCAGAAGATGCGCGCATGTACTTTATTTGGTGCGATACAGAATCGAAAGAAAGCTTATAAAAAAATAAAATCTCTGCTGTTTTACATACAGGGAAATCACTACTGAGAGGTATTCTTATTATTCAAGGGTTTTTAAAGCTGAAGCACTGCACCAAGCTGCTCTAGTGTAGCGTGACGTACTTCGGGAAAAGCTTTTTCTTTATGTTCCCCAAACATGCAGGTGTCCTTACAACGTTTTCCTTCATCACTGAGGACGAGATAAATTCAATACATAAAACTGTAATTAGAATCTTTTTGTAGTGATATCACTGATAGACTGGTCAGCAGTGGTTTTGTTGCCCTGTTGTATAAGATATAAGATGGGTTTTGAAAGAAAGAAAGACACTTTATTCATTACACCACAACTAGTTAATAAGTTATTAATAAAACAATAAAAAAAAACAAAAAAAAAACAAGATTTTAGATTTTTTTTTCTACGCTACACTGTGATACAACAAATGTTACGCTCAGTTTATGTTACGGATTCCCGCAACACTGATTTTCAGCGCAGCCTTATACCACTTGCTTTTGGATATATTTATGCTCACAACTAATGAAACTATAAATAATTTGTAAGATTTCCAATGAATGAAATCCTTATTTTTAATTTAAATTACAAAAATCGGAAAGCATGAAACAAAATAACAGATATATTTATGATGTTACTTTTTTTTAATTAGGATAAATAGGAGTAAATACAGAGAAAAATGACGAAAATATATGTTACATTTCCATAAAACGCCACTTACAAGCTTTTTTTTTAACTTTTCAGGGTACCTCTTTCTCCTGCCTCTTCTCTTTCTGTTTCCTGCCCACCGACCCTGATAGCTTTTACCCATCACTTTTAGATTCTGATGGAACCGCTCTTCATGTTCCTCTCTACAATTTTCTAAATTATCCGGAAATTTATTACAGATGATTGCGGAGATAGTGTAACTTGATACTCCTAGTGATATTTGCTCCTAGAGTCTGAAAGTTTGTCAGCTAATTTTTTTTATTTATTTATTTAATCTTTATGCACTAATTAGTACATATGGCGGACTTAATGCCTAGAGGCATTCTCTCCCTGTCAACCAATAGGCTAAGCCGAGATATATACATAATAGAGGCGATACAGCTAAGAGAATAAAACCAGTAAAAGGATATAAATGTCAAATATATATTTTGCACAATTTCCTCATAATTTGGTGCTTTATGGTTGGTTGCCCAGGAAATTTTTGACTACCATCACAAAACGTTTCCAAGGTTCACTTTCCTGCACATTCATAACATTGATAACATCTGTATCTTTCATCAAGTGCCGTATTTGAGGATACTAAGGTTCGGAAATGTTCTAGAAATTTAAACAATTTCCTTCCTTGTTTGGAGGCTTTGAAAAAATGCTTTATCATTCCTAACTTGATATGTAATTATGATTTTGTCTTGTAATTATCTGTAAAAATGTCTCTGTAATTCTGTACTTCCACTATGATTTTGTCTCTGCTTACCATCGGCTCCCTTAATACATTGGCTCTACCGACAGTTACAGAATTTCTTACAAGCCAAACATCTTTTTCAAAATGATGTTGCTTTGCTCTACTGTCCCACATACAAATGAAGCAAGGGTATTTCGTGTATCAACTTTGTTGACCAAGTAAAAGATTAACCATTTTCAAATCTACACAGATCGACCATTGATGCGCCGAGTAATTATTATTTTCTAAAACTAATTATACATTTTATATTATTCTTTGAGTTTCGTTGAAATTCGCAATTGGAATTGATGCAAATTTATTTGCATTTTAAACTTCTTTTGCAACTGTCCATAAAAAGGCGCCACTCAGTAGATTTGTATTCATTTAAACCCATGTCTAGAAGCAGCTTCACGATATTATTAGAGTACACCAGTTCTTAATTTTTACAAAATAATTTTAATAACTCACTTTCTCGGGTTCTGTATGATGTAATCGTTACCGTTGGTGCCAATAAATTTTTTTCTTTCAATCTCGAGGCCAGCAATTCTGATCCTTGTTTTGATAAACTGAGATCACGTATTAAATCTATTTACGTATTAATATATTTGGCGTAGATGTTTCACCCTCCTTTCACTTTCACTGATCGACTGTACCGATTTCTGTGAATTTGACAACATCATTGTTGACCTCAGCATGCGAATTACTTTTGAAACGTAAATAGGCCAAAGGAGATTTTCATTATGTAAAACAGGACATTCTGTAGACTGTAAGTCTGGATATCTTCACGTTTGATTTCGATTAAAACCTTTGGAATCTACTACGCAAAAGTAACAATAATCAAAATGATTCTTAGACACCATCCAGATCATAGGAATATCAAAGTCTAATCAAGGACGTTCTCCTTTTTTCCACAACCGTAAAGACAGAACACAGGACTTAAAAACTTTATGAGGAACTCATGGTTTGTCCCTATGAAAACAGAAATTTTCAGCATAAGTCTCCTTGTTTAAGTAAGTGTCTTTCTTTTTGTATTTTTGTAATATAAACACCACAAATATAATAAAATAAATCACTACTATTTTTACACCTTCTTCGTAACGAACTCATGTTTTGAAAAACAAGACAAATATATTGGAATGAACATTTAGTAAATAAAACAATGTATTAACACATGACACCTTATCCAGATTCACGTACAAGTACTTCAATATTGGCAATTAACTGAGATCTTAGATGTTCTACGGGGTAACGGGTCTGAGAGTGGGAATCACGTGATGTTTGTATGCACGAAAAAGGTGCGCAGAAGCCTAGCCATGACTGGAAAAATTAATTTCATTGCTACCAATAATTGTTACTATGGACTATACAACAACCGACTTATTCACATGACAATGGTAAGTATATAAAATGTAAGAGCTTGTTGATATATGTAAGTTAGACGAGCAGAGCAGTTATATTATTATTATATATTTAATTATATAGTATAAAGAAAAGTAGCACCCTATAAATGTTCAAATGCTAGGAAAAGCCATCCTCTTAGTATTTGATAAGGGTTTGGAGCAGGGGAAAGCATCGGGGTTCTAACCCAGGTCACTCGCATACTTTGAAAATAAAACAAGCGCCCTAACCACTTAGCTACTACACGAATGAATGACTGAATTGAATGAAAATTCCTTATTTGACGTAAGAAATTCATATTTCGTTTATCAATTGTCATTTAAATATTTCATGTAAGTGAAAGTGAAGTAGCAGCCTTTTAGTGCTCACAGCTGGGCAAAGGCCTTCTTCGTAAAAATATTTTATCATTATTTCTCAGACGATGATCATCTCATCGATTCATCATTCTCACGATGTTTTCCTTCACCGCCGAGCATGTGGTAAATTTCTATTATCAATTTTAGTGGTGCTGGTACCGGTACTGGGGATCGAACCCAGGTTACTCGCGCTCATTGAAGCTGAAGTGAATGCCCTGACCACTAGGCTACCAACGGCTCGTTTGCTTATTACTTCACGGCTTTTTTATGTATTTAAGTTTATTTCTATATAACATAGCCTTGTATACAACTAGTGATTATTTCATTACTGTTAATTCTTTACTTAAAAATGATGCTACTCAATGTTCTGCTTCCAAAATACGGCAACGTGCTTAAATAATCCAGCAAAAACAGTGACATCGAAACTTCTAGTAAATTTTTTCAAATAAATGTTATCTTAAAGTAAGCTTTGTCATATCTGCTCAAACATCTACGTCGGAGCTTGTCTACTTTTAGATTCAAAAGAAAACCTCCTCTGGCTTCAGTTGAAAATATTGTTTTGATTGTGAATTGTAACGAGCAATCCGTGAAAAAGGCATTTGAATACGAAACAGTGTATTTGTAGTTACGCAAATTACTGATTAGATTTTGTTTTTAAACTTTTTTTTTTTAATAAATGAACTAAGTGTAAGGTCGGTTAATAAACGAAAGTTAAAATTTATAACAATCGTTACAAAGAGAATTAAGAATAAATGTGTTCAGTGTAATATAAAAAAGGTTTTAAGTTTATTCTGTAACTAGCTTTGACTCGCGATTTCGTCTTACCATAACTGCCTGTAAATAGTCCACTGTAAATAACACAAAGGAATGAATACAGGCCTATCTCATACGGAGGATTATCTATAATCGCCAAGCTCGGTAAAGCGAATTGAGGATCGCAGGACCAGACACCTTGCGATTTTCTCGCTGCTTCTCCAGGAGAAATCCCCATGTTCGATTTTATTGCTTCATATAATCGTCAGAGGCTTGGCTAGCATGCGCCAATAAAGTGTGGTTGTTACCTTTTACCCCCCCATTACTATATATAGAGTAATGTATAGTAATGGGAAACATATATATATATATATATATCATTATCGAATTGAATAATGCAGTTGTGGTTATAATTCAGTGTTCACATAAGGGCATAAGCACACGGTAAATAGTTCATAATACTATTATAACACTTACCGGCGTTAAGAGCATTAGGTGTAACCTCTCCCTAAATAATATATTACATTGAAACAGGCTTAGCTGAGTTATATGAAAGGCGACAGGCCTCGGAGGCTTTGAGGTTATTTTTGTGTTCCACTTAAGTGAAGTCTTTAGAAATTCTAAGACGATTACACACGACTGCACAGCATTATAATATCTGTTTGATAAAATCTTTCGCAAGATTTCTTCATGGGAATGGACTTAAATGTGCGTTTATTTAAAAGATTTCAGATAAACTTAATAATGTTAATAAAATGAAGCTGTATGAATACAGATACATTTTTAAACTCATCCTTTTATAATTGCGATGACAATGCTTTATGAAAATTTTATTTATATCGTCTTATAAAAAAGATTAAAACATTATACGTATAAAGGTTACTTGAAAATACAGATAATACCATTTAGGTTCAGATAAATAGCATTGAAAGAAAATTTTTCGTCTGACAGCTTTTTCTAAGTTCAAATACTTTACAGTGAATTTAATGTTAAATTTAATATTACTATTACATAGCTAGTAGCAACCCGTAATCATTCTCACGTTTAAATAGGGCTTGCTCTAATTATTTTAGGTGTCGTATTTAAGTAAATTTTTAATCACGGTTTGCATACAAAGTCAATCAGCGCTGTCCAGATGTTTGGCAAACGATGAAGTATGGAGAGTAAAGACCGTAAGTTGTAACTACAAGTAATTAAATTTATATTATTTTTTTGCCCATTATATTACCTATAAACGTTAATCCCGCTGTAGGAATGTCTGCTTTCATGGGAAAGTCATTTTTTTTATGTAGAAGGCGAAGACGTTTTTATGATGGTGAATGATAACCGTCGCCTACGTACATCTGCAATACCGGAGGTGCTGCAGGTCCGTTGGCGGCCTTTAAAGGTGTTAGAGAGATGGGAAGATGAGGAGGGTCTCCGGTTACCCCACGAACGAAACGCAGAAGCACAAGGCGCCTCTACTTCACGGCGGTATTCTGCGTGGCCGTGGTTCTAACCCGGGTTCGACCACGGTCAAGAATGTGTGTGTGTGTGTTTGTCCACGTGAAATTTACAGATATAATTTTCACATGGACAAACGCACCGATCTATAACAACTATTTGTAGTCCATACAAATAGTTGTGACGTAACGCGGATAAATGCTTAGTCACTGCGCCACCAAGCCGAGCCGTCATTAACAACCGAATTGTAAGTTTAGCATAAATTTGACATGCATGCAATTTTAAATAAAATTAGGTGATAATTAAAGAGTAAAACACACAAAAAATAACTAATGGGGCCTTATTCCGATGGGTTTTACTTCGTCGTTCGGTTATTGCCCTTGTGAGAAGAAAGGGTATGTATGTATGTATTTATTTAGGCCTTGTTCTCAACGGGATGGGCAGAGACAATCTTCTTCCGCTTGCTACGGTCCTGACCTATGTATTTCGCTTCTTCCACTTTCATCAATCTTCGCATGCAAGCTCGTTGGTTTAGAGTACACTTCACCTGGCCTTTTTTCAGAACGTCTCCGATTTGATCGTGAAATGTTCGCCTAGATCTTCCTCTCCCTACTCTACCATTTACACTCGCCTCTTAAATTTGTTCCGTCAACCTACTTTCATTCATCCTCTCCA
Source organism: Bhutanitis thaidina (assembly GCA_029286595.1). Classification (NCBI taxonomy): domain Eukaryota; kingdom Metazoa; phylum Arthropoda; class Insecta; order Lepidoptera; family Papilionidae; genus Bhutanitis; species Bhutanitis thaidina. Next base: position 2,133,605 of record JAGSMS010000022.1, read on the forward strand.
CATATCCAAACCAGCTCAGTATCTCTTTCTCAACTCGTATCACTACATCGTCTTTCACGCCAGGTAAAAAAAAGGTATATATATATAACCTTATGTCTATGACGTTAAAGACTCAATTATGACGTCTATGTCACTCTCTTACAATGATCACACTGCTTTTTATTGAAATTTTTGATATCTTGTACATTAAATGCGAGAGTAATAAGTAATTGTAATGTAAAAACTTTGTATTTTTTTTTCAGGTAAGCAAATTATAAAAACGGAAATAACGTTAACGCTTCTTTTCCATGGAACGGTAAGTGAAGTAATTATTAAAGGACTGCTTATCTACTCGGTAGTAATTAAAGTGAAGTTCACTTGCGAACAAACTCGCCACTCGATCCAAAAGTTTTATTATCAGTTGATATAATTAGTTTTTTTTTTTTTTAACAAGATATCTTGGCGATGTTTCTCATCAAAAGCGAAGAGAAAATAATTGAGTAGAGCTAGAAAGCTAACTTGAATAAGTCGAGTTCGGTCAGGTATGATCAACGTTGTATTAAATTTCGGACGTTTCAAAGTTTCGATTAGTTTTTAGCTTCGTGAAAACTTTGATTTGATTGATAGTTTTTTTTTTTTTTTGAAATAATGATCTACGACTATTTGTGTCTGAGATTCTTACGCGGTAGAGCCAAGCGGCGGTTTTTGCTGCCGCTCGAACGTTTCGGCTCGACCGCGCTAGTAGCATGACCTTACAGAATACCGGAGTGATGTAGAAGCTTCTTGTGTTTCTACATTTCGTTCGGTGAGTGAGGTAACAGTGGGCCCACTCTTCCCCTCTCTCAACTCTCCTCCAAACATCCTTAAAGGCTGGCAACGCAAATGCAGTTCCAGCAGTTGCAGTTTCCATCATCAAGTAAGCCGCTTTCTCGTTTACCTCGATTTACATTAAAAAAAAAGTTTTGAATCAAATGAGTTTAATTCGAATTCTTAGAAATTCTGAAACCGAAACTAGCGCAAACTCTGGTGGTTTAAATCGGAAATAATATCTATCGAATATTTTATTAAGATCGAGAAACTCTGTCAGATTAAATAAACCCTGTTTGTCTTTTCATTTCGTTATTCTAAAAGAAAATAATGTTACATACTATGTATTTTTGTAGCTGTTAACACGAAATTAACTCTATATTTTAGATTCGATTTTGTAGGAATTTAAAATCGAGTTCGAATCGAAAACGTAATCAAATATGAATCGAGTTTCGGGAGTACGTATCTGTTCTGAGTATGCGTAGAAAATATTATTAAAGCATAATTACTGCTTTATTTATCACATTAGTAGAATATACTAAATACGTACTGCTGCTGGAGCTTCTGAGCAGGAGTCCTATAGGATATTATAGCTATTTTCCTGTAGTTTTCAAGCTTTATTGTATTTCGATCAGAAGAAAACTGAGACATAAAATGATTAACGGAATATTAGGTTTTTTCTTTCGTTTGGTGTAAAAAACGTTTAAAAAACAGTTCATCTGTAGGTAAGTTTCTACTGCAGTCCGTGAACTTTGATCTAAGAAGTTTACAGATACGTTAACATCTCTGTGGAATAAGACAGAACGCCTCACAGTCCGTAATTATACTGACGACAGTTCAAACTGGAAAACAACCGGCAGAAAAGGGTAATAGAGCGGTTCTATCCTAAACGACTTCTAGGCAGAGAAGAAATCTACCACAAACTACTAACTAGTCCAATACTTAACTTCCTTTTTTTTTCGTGGAAAAGTCCTTCATGGATACCCTTTCATCACCTTTTCAAAGGGGGCATCGAAAGGATTATGCCGGACTCTTACCGACTAAAACCCTACGGGGTTCTCCTCGTTGTCCTTCCAATACTTAACTATAATAACATTTTCCAAATAAGCACAGAGTTGCAATGCAATTGTTATAGACAGACAAGACGCTTACCATCATGTGAGTGATTTGGTTGGTTTGTCACTTAAAGTTATCCAAGTTTACTTACATAATTTTAGTTATAAATAGTGGATGCAGTCTGGCCGCCACTACATGACCAGAAGAAGGAAAAATAACGAGGGATAATTTCACTACTTTCCAATGAGCTCTGAAATGACGATGATCTTATTAAATAAGAATAAGTACCGGAAGTAGTGACATTCACAGTTTATGCCGACCCAATAATTCGAATCAGTACGGAGGTCACACTATTCTCGATCAATTTTATCACCAACAATTTGAAGGGTATTAAGAGTTATAAGTAATTGTCGCGGTAGGTATAGGCACAAGGTGTGGAATAAATAGTGCACTTATTTGTGGGAGGGAAGGAGAGAGGGAGATGCTCTCCTTCTCCTAGAACTAAACAATATCAATCTATTATTTTGTGAGTGCTACAGTACTAAATAACTTTTTTTTAATGTTATTAAACCTTCCCTGTTATGAAGCCTGTAAATGGTTCACTGAAGAACATAGACCACTCTTACAAAAAGGGTTTTCCGCGCTCGGTAAAAGGATTGGTGGTCGCAATACAAGATGCTTCGCACCTACGACGCTGCTGCCATCCTGAGATGGTTGTCCCGCCATCTGTCAGAAGCCATTGCGATTTTTAAGGCCCTTACTCGTTTCATTAAATACTCACGGAAAGAAAGGAGGTGACATATTCTTACGCCGATACCACACTGTGGAAAATTCCTTTTTTTTTAATTCGCGTCTCTGGATTTTGGTTCTAAAATCAAAGCCACATAAGATGCGGTGGATAATATTGTAGATGAAAAATGTCATCATCATTTCAGCTTATCACAGAGCCATTTATTCATCGACTTCCCGCAACACTGCGCAGTACAAAATAAAAAAAAAAAAAATGAATAATTTACCTCCAATCCAATCAAATTATTACACTTATTAAAAACATAAGCCACACAAACAAACGTTGTTACTCACCAAACTAATCCTACATAGCATTAACAATTGCAAATCTCACCCCTTTTATTTAATGAGCTCTAAAACTCAGGCTCGCTTGAAAACAAAAGAACATTAAGTACAGCTTTCGCATCTTCATTACGCAGCCTCTCTTCAAACGCTCAGCCTTCCATCTCCGCAACGTATTTGTGAGGTCTGACGATTCGGTCTGAAAAGACGTAAATATCTTGTCAGGTACGCATTATTTTTTAAAATCAGGCCAGTTTGATATTGAAGCACCGTCACTTTAATTTAAGTAAAAATTTGTTAATTTATGCTGTAACTTATTAGTTTTATTAAACATAATATGTAAAGAACCAATACGATGCACGCAATATATAGAAAAAGATGATGGTGGCCACGATTTCTACGACAACTGCGCAGGTGATGTTATAGTGCCGCGGGCGTCTGCGTGAACCGTGTTATGCTTATGCGATAAGACGGGAGGATGGGTCAGATGCACTTACATTTAAACGGGAAGCAACAAAGCAAAACCATGCCAAGAACCGAACATTTACGTTGAACACAAATATTGGCTTCATTTACGCTATGGCGCAATAGTCAGGTACGCTTGTCACTGAGCTTCGCGGTGGTCAAAACATAACTCAGTAAATAATTTATTATATCGAAATTAACCTAACAATTAATTTCGTTGATCGCTTATGAACGTTAAGGATACTTATAACAAGCAAATGAAACATTATAATATTAAATTATACTTCTTGTGTAAAAAAAATAGCGATGCGATTTTGTCCAAAGTCGTCAATTCAACTGTCGGCAAATAATAAGAGTAACCGGCTGTTGTCAGTTAAACACGCAACGTATTCTGCATCTCTACTTACACCGTTACCGGTGTGAGTTTTGTGATTGTGTCGCTAATATCTGGGCTAATGCAAAATCTCAGTATTCGTACATATATCTTATATTAGACGGAGTGTCTGAGCGACATACCCAATACAAGAGAGGAATCGGAAAACGATACGCCAAGAAAGCAAAATACTTTATTTTTTTAATTCAATATACTACGGAACCACTGTAATTTATTAACTCTATATATATAAAGTAGCAGCCGGTAAGTGTCCACTGTTAGGCAAAGGCCTCCTTCTCAAATACGACTATCCGAGAAGAGCCGAAATAATATTTTTATTATTTCTCAGACATGCAGGTTTCCTCACGATGTTTCCTTTCACCGCCGAGCACGTGGTAAATACAGCACTTAAAATTGCTATTAATAAATTTAGAGGGTCGAGAAATTCACCAGGGATCGAATCCAGGTCACACGTGCTCTGTGAAACTAAAGTGAGCACCCTGACTGCTATACTATATATATATATATATAAATAGCCACAACTCATACTAAATAACTTAATTGATAAATAATAGTAGGAGCGTCGGCCTTTAGCGAGAACATTAGTGGTGCAGTCCACTAATGGAATGCCTTATTCAATAAATTTGTTATTCTCAACAGTGCTGTATATAACTTATGAGTGAATTAAAAAAAAATGGTCCACTTTTTATAACGGTGACAACCCTGTGCAAGTCTACGGACGGTATGAATTAAAAAAAAAACTTGGTTTGTTTCATCTCACAGATCATTGTCAGATTTTCTCAAAATGTTTTCCTTCACCGCCGAGCATGTGGACTCAGTGGTGCCGGCACCAGGAAGGAACCTCCGTCAATAGCGCGTTGTGAAGCTAAAGCGAGTGCCCTGACCACTAAGATACCACCAAATGGAACTCCGTAATATCTGCTTATACATATGGGTGTCAAGCATGGTAGTTCGGATAAAATTAGATAATTAAAAAAAATATATGTTTTTTTGTTTTTTTATGGTAAAGAGGCAATCACTTAACTCACGTCAACCACGTACATCTGCAACCCCAGAGAAGCTGCATGTGCGTTGCCGGCCTTTAAGGATATTTGGAAGGTGGGAGGGATGATGAAAAGGAGGATTGGAGGAGGGGGGAAGTAATATAGGCTTCCGGTTACCTTACCGAATGAAACGCAGAAGCACAAGATGCTGCTACTTCACGCCGGTATTCTGCGAGGTCGAGGCGATCCATTCGAGCAGCAGCAAAAGCCGCCGCTGAGCTCTTCCACGTTTATATTTGATAATGAACGTAACAACAAATAACTAAATATTCATCACTGTCTGTAAGTATTAAAAAAAAAAAACAATGCGAACGGTTAGTGTAGAACAAATCAGGCCGGTTCTTCATTAGCAGCAAATAAAAGGCGTGCCTCCACTAATTTATCGGATCGTCCACACACGACACTTCAATAAAATTAACAGTGATGAATGGAAAAATTGTCTAACGTCGTCATCAATCATAAAAGTTAGTCGCGAACTACGAGCAGTGTTCCGTTTAGAGCTCACGACACGACGCCGATACGATTACTTTTATTATTTAGACGGATATACTTTTATGATTACGATGAAAGTAAATAAAATAATAATAATCATAAACAATAACAGTCTATGATCTCACAGTGATATAGTCGTTTATCAAATCGGAAGAACTTGCTTTAACCCTTTTACCATTGTTTATGTTTTCTTAAAAATACTTTTTTAAGCAAAGTGACACCCAGAATAGCCCTGATATATATTTAATGCCCAATAAAACCTCTATGTGCTTCAGTGGATGTCAATAATCTGTGGCGTTATATGAACGACACATCATACGCGTGATAGGGGAGTAACGCTATTTCATATGATCGTACCATTTATATTCATCGCCGAGCAAATACAAATCTGTCCATCTGTGCACAAATTTTCTCTATATTAGTTTTTCAGTTAAGATTTTAATCGACCAAGAAAGACTGTTCCGTTTACTTTTTCATGCTAAGTATTATCTTCAGATACGTTCATTTCAAAGTCCAATCCAAAAAATTCATTCCAAGCATTTATTATTTATTTATTTATTATATTCTTTATAGCACCAAAAAACTGAACAAAAGTCGAGCTTAATGCTATATTGCATTCTCTACCAGCTAACCTTGGGTATAACAGAGAGTGTGTTTTGGGGCAGTTAAGGTAGTCAAGCGAAAACAGGGCTTACCTATCTTAATATAATGTTAACTACCTATTTATAATAGACTACATGTATTTAGTGGATTATTAAGTATATTACTTTCAATTTTATTGGTGTTTTATTCACGTAATAAAGGCAATATACTTTATTGTATACCATTACACTAAATGAACTAAAATTATTAAAATAAACATAAACTATATTGTGTATTAAAAAATATTGTTAAGTATTTAATTTCCTCATTTCTCTGCTTATCAAATTTATTCCATTGCTGAACACAAGCATCTCCAAGAAAGCGTCAACAAAAATCAAAATGGATTCCTTGAAAGGTTTCCTCATACAGAGTGAGCCGGTCGACCCGGTCAGTAAGCGCGATCCTCGCACTGGTGATGCTGTTCCCTGTCACTAGTCTGTGGGATTATGGTTCGGAAAATTCGGTGGCATTATTATGATTCGGTCCCCAGAGATTTGGTTAGTTACCCGGATGCATCACGTTAAAGCGAGGTAGGTATTTGGATTAAAAAACTGTATATTCCCAATATCTTTATTAATTTCCAATATCTTTATTCTGCTCATGACAGAGAGCCTCGTTCCACAAACCAACTTAAAATTCGCATTCCACAACATAATACAGGATACTATAACTCTTCTTTTTCTGTTCAAGCTGTACTCCTCTGGAACGCCCTACCCGATAAAATTAAAGCAGCTCCTAACAGGAAATCATTTAAGAGTCTAGTTCGTGATTACCTAATAGTTCATTGACAATATTCGGCTTATCTATTTTCGATTTTTATTATATATTTATTTATGTATCTATTTTATATTTGTATAGGTATTTGTGTATTGCATGTTATAAATATTTATTTATTTACATAGTGTGTTTACATGTATTTATTAACTTGTTATTATTGGAGTCCACCTATAATTTTTTTTTCATTTTATTATATGTTTTGTAACTGCCAACTACATTTCACCATAACAAAGGTTGACTGGTAGAGAATGCCACTTGTCATTCAGTCCGCCCATTGTAACTTTACGCTTAAGGCTAACAAAAATGAATAAATAAAAAAATATTCCCTATTACACCACTTAATTTTATATGAATACTTTTTTTAAAACGATGCGTAACGTAAATGTTAATAAATATGTATTGCGAAAACGTCAAGTGAAAATGGATCTTAAAAGCTGCTTCTAATGGTTCAATAATATAATATATAAAAGTTCGTTTTTAATCACGTTGACGTGCCGGATTAGAAACCTTTTAGTTGCAAAGAGCTAGGTGTGTCCCGTCTTAGTAGTTAATTAACTGTGTTGCATGTTCTTTTCTTATAGACTGCCAATTTACTGATTATTTTTTTTTGTTGTTTTGTTATTGACTTTATATTGTTCTTTTGATATAATTACTACAATTGTTTTTTTTTATCAATTTCTAAATAACCTTAATGTTAAAAGTTTAAGAGTCTTAAACAAACACAAGGATAAAAGATAACCGTAGACTATTGGTACTCCATGTTCAAAGAACTATACGAGATGACTATAAAATATATCACAATTCATAATGTATTTTGTTACAATTATGCTTACGTACCGAATACAGTCTTTCCTCAGTCATGGTTAACGGCTATGGACACACCCTCATTATCGCTTTTCCTACTCTTTCGCCTGTTTAAATCAAATCCTGAATATAGCCATTGCTATCACGTATCGAACATTTAACTATACTCAGCTAACTAGGTCAGTGAATTAGAGAGAGCAGTTTTAGTACGCGGTGGAGCCGAGCGGCGGCTTTTGTGACTGCTCGACCGGGGTACCATGGCCTCGCAGAATACCGGCGTGTAGTGGAGGCACCTTGTGCTTCTGCGTTTCGTTCTGTGAGTGCAGTAATCGGAGGCCCTCTTCCTAATCATCGCTCCTATCCCCATCATCCCTCCCATCCCCCAAATATCTTTAAAAACCGGCAACGCATCAGCAGCTTCTCTGGTGTTGCTAATCTACGTTAGCGATGGTAATCACTTACCATCAGGTGGGCCGCTTTGTTTCTCCCCTATACCAGGAAAAAAATAAACTATGGGAAATCCCTTCCAAATGGGTTCCGCTATTCGGATGGTTTTATACCATCAGTGGGTCATCATAGACTCGACCGTTTATTACCAGGGTAGAAGAAGTTGTCGTTTGTAAAAAAAAGAAGGGATAACCTATACCTTACGTCTTTTAAATGGACATATCTAAAAGATTTTGGCTCAGCTATGCCTTGAAGTTTAACTTTGGTTTTATTACTTTCTGCTCACGATTTGCAGTAAATTTCGTCAAACATAGATTCAAGCATACTTACACACAGAGAGAAAGAGAAATAGAGAGAGAGAGAAACCAGCCCGTTTCATTAAATTCCTTTTGAATTGAGGGAATCAAAATAATAATTAAAATTTTAAACATAAACTACGAAATTGACATAGAACCCAAAAACAAAACAACTTTGATTTTAATTTGAATGTTTTTGAAGAGACTAGAGTACGTTATACGGTCGTTTTGCAGCAAACGTTTAAATCGAATTCAAATAAAAAGTTAGGTAGACGTATGCTTCCGCTGTAGACACTTTAAGCAGTCTCTTTGCCTAACATCCTATTCGACGGGTAAATGCTCATAAAAATGCAAAATTAATTTTATATTCTTCAAAGTGGCGGCCATATTTGCAACTCCGATATAATTGAAGAGACTGCACGTACGAGAAATATGTAAAGTCGCGACGGTTTTATTTCAGTTCGCTTTGCTGCGAACTTATTTGTATAGAATGTCCATTCTGGACGTTGCACAATCGCTTTCGCGAGTAGAGATGGGAGATTTGAGCCATTCTCAAGATACACGACACCGATTTTGTTATTTCGATGAGTTCTTTTTCTTTGCGTTTATAGTTGTTAGGTGTTTTTAGAATTAAGACTGCTTAATCCGAAGGAACTAATGCAGTGGACTGATTTAGTTCGTAGTTGCCTTCGAAGACAAGTCGCATTTATTTTTATGATAAATATAAATGTTTATTCCCGAGTCATGGGTGTTTATATAAAGGATTATCCGGACTTTTTCGGCTACAGAAATGCAAAACCAGAAGGGCTACTACCGCAACACCTTTTTCCAGCAAGATGGAGCCACTTCTCATGTTACAAATGACTCATTAGCTGGTCTTCACGATTTATTCCCTGGAAGAGTGATAAGTCGCCGAGGAGACATCAATTGGCCACCGAGGAGCCCTGATTTAACGCCTGCTGATTTCTTCCTATGGGGCTACCTAAAAAGCAAAGTTTACGATCCATTGCCACCCAATCTGAATGTTTTGAAGCAAAGAATCACTGAAGAAATCAACTCTATTCCAAGAGCGATGCTCCAGCGAGCTCCAGGTTAAATGAGTGTGAACAAATGAATGGTGTGCATTTTCAAACGGTTGTTTTTCATAAATAAACTTCAAGAATTGCTCTTTAAATTAACATTAAATAAAATTTAATTTAATTGATATTTTGTTTTTTATTTAACATCTAAAAACGAAAAACATTCTGAGACACCTTTAGATATTATGATTTTTTGCCTATGTAGGTATATGATTATTTATTTAGTCATGTTTCAAGATACAGGGAATCGTAGTTTGGGAATGGATAACGCATATTATTGTCCGATATATTATTATCATCTGCCTGTAAATAGATACGTAGATTTTGAACTCTAACTAAAATCGCTTAATTGTTTAATCAACACGCTTGGCAAGTGATTGTTGGTAGTACCAATAGCCTAAAACCTAAGACATTGTCTGTTTGGGTTAAGTCTATCGAAAGGCTAGAAGTAAATAAAAAAAAAGGCAAATAAAAATACATAAAAAGATCTCTCACATTTTGATGAAGCTTACGCCTTTTTTTTTACTAAAGAAAAACTGACGCTGAAATTGAATCACGTAAAGAAAGCTTGTACTTAATTAGATTTACTCCTAAATTGGCATTTATAGCATTTCGACATTACACGAACTCTTAAGAAATATTTGACTATGATGTAAAATCGCAAAATAAATTCACATGCATTTTCTCTAAATATTTTAAGTTCTAAAAATGAACTCGTATTCAGAAAACAGTTGTTTTCCTTTCGATAACCACCTTAATAGAATAAAACTGAAAAATCATTATAAAATATTTACTATTCGTAATCATAAACAGATGAAGCGTCCCACTGCTGAGCACAATATTACTCCATGAAATTACTCTCTTATAATAACGGAATGTAACAAGAAACCCCTCGCTTACCACTGTCTTTCCAAGTTACTGTCAGATCTCATGCCAACCGAACGAACCAAATTTATTATGAATTTCGAAGGACTCCTCATTTTGTTCACATATAGTCTACTGATTTTTATATTTATATTTATTTTTAACACATACTTATTCACATTATTTATTTATTTAAAACTTTTTTGCACATTACATAACAAATAGGCATTATGTTCACATCTATATACTCGAATATTATACTACGATACAATAATTCTATATGACGCTGCTTAGTCATACATGTAATTATATTTGTACATTATTTTAAACACATTACACACATACATATATACATTCATATTTATATATATATATATATAATGCTTACGTAAACTTAAATGATTTCTTAAGTTATAAAAGAAAAAAAATATTCTTCAACTGCATTATTTTGTACTAGTATGTAGTACCAGTACAAAATACATATTGTCGTGCGACGGACTCGCAGATGCGATAATAGACCCCCGGCATTCTGCAACGCCTCTGCAAGTGCTAATTATGCAGTGTGTTCGCTCCGATAATTTCCCATAGGAGCAGTGTCCTATGCACTGTTTTAATCATATACGGAAGTAGAAGAGATTGCATCTGAACAAATAACGTTCCAGTTTGAACGGAATCGCGGTGTAATTTACCGTTCGGGGTTTGTTGTTCGTGTTTGAATTTCGCAGTTTGTTTTTCGAAATTTACTCGTATTTGATGTTGATGGAAGACTCACTCCACGGGTACACTTTGTCTAACGGGCTGTTTACGTGATTGAATTCCATCTGCTCCATTCAAAGCTGTGCCGATAATTCGTTTCCACTATTGAATATATAAGTATTAATTTTGTTAGTCAATTTTATATTACCAGATATTATTATTAACCCTCAAAGATTATTCAATCGCAACTTAAAAAGTTTTCTATCCAAGACTGTTGTTTAAGTAAAAAGATTTTTAGTTGAATTTTAACAAAGTTTAGTTAACGTTAAGCAATGTTGTTTTACAAAATTATCGCTTAGCTCGGCCATATATTAATCTAATTAAATTTTTCGATGGGCAATAAGTCACCGGAATAGCTTTAAAGATCAGCAGTGCTATACTATAACATAGCAATTCGTAGCTGAACTGTGGATAGGCTGTAGGTTCTTAACGAACGCCGTTTCTTATGCTACCCATGAGTAGTTCCACTAAAATCCGTAAATTCTCGTGGCGCTAGCAAAGTTAGTGAATACGAAAATGTAACTCCTCGCCACCGCAGGGATGAATTGAAGATCGTGTCGCAACGGAGGCTGTAAGCTCAAGTGGCAATAGGTCCAACACATAACCCACAGAACCGACAACAGGTGGAGTGGTGCCTACCTGCACAGTGTTGAGAGAAGTCGCTGAATACTGGTTGCTCAGTGACAATCTTTGGAGGATGTCTTTGGTACGTGGGTAGAGCTTTTCCTACTGGTCGAATGGGCCAGCCCGACCGTGGCAGTATCACGACCAGCGTGAAGTAAGTTGCGTTCGGTAAGTGAGGTAACCGGAGCCCATTTCCTCCATATCCTTCCTTCTATCGCTCAAATATCCTTAAAGGGTAACGCAGCTGCTCTGATGTTCAAGATGTACCTTTTTTTTTATAGAAGAAGGGAGCAAACGAACATGCGGCTCACCCGATGGTAAGTGATCACCGACGCCCACGAACATCCACAACACCAGAGGAGCTACAGATGCGCTGCCGGTATTTAAGGAAGACATAGGCTCTTTTCTTGAAGGTCTCTAAGTCGTAACTATACGGAAATACCGCTGGCGACAGCTGATGCCACAAAGTCGAAGTGCGTGGCAGAAAACTGAAACCTGGCGACGGTAATCACTTACCACCTGGTGAGATGCTTGCTTGTTTGCCCCTTTTCCCATATAAAAAAAGGACTTACTTACTTGCGATAGGCTGTTAAGTTGATGATAGTTAAGTTATTTGTTAGTTACGAATAAGAAGTTTACCGAACATTGAACCAAATAGCCGACCTCTGCTATTACCTACCTGAAAAAAAACCTAATTATCTTATATCATTTTTTTAGATTATGATATAAAATTAGGCGTTACTCTGCGGAAATACATTAGTTTGAAGATGTTAGAAATAACCACTTTACACGATTGCACATGAAAAAATAAAATTACCTAGTCCGAAGAGAAGAAGAGAAGAAGAAGAAGCATCACCACCTTCTCACCACAACAACCATCACTCACACATACATTTCTTAAATATTAATTAATTATACGTTATTGTATTGATTAACTACTTTCAACATCTCTAAAATATACCGTTTTTGGTACCACAAAATGCCTCGTGTTGTTCGGACTCGATTGATATATCTAATTATACTGGTTTTTTACACGCTATGGGGCATATCGTCTTGGTCCTCAGGCGACAATGCTTCGGTAACCTGATTTTATTGTAGATGTTTTCAGATGTTCATGGGGTGCAGTAGTCACTTACAATCCGGTGGAATTATATACAAAATAAACTTTAAATTTGCACCGAGAATCGACTCCAAATCCCCCCCTGAACTATAAAGCTTCCGGCCCCTGAAGAACAATACTCAACAATAATATATATTGTAAACAAACCCGTGTTCTTATAAAGAATGTGTTTATGTATACTATATATATGTACAAGTAAGTAAAAATAACCTAGGGCGACACGATATTCTTTGCAACACCGTTTCACACTGAAGGGATAATGATGAGTCATCCATCTTCGTTACACAATACGCAGGGGCAAGGGTTAGAAAGCCTACCTTAAGTTTGAGGGAGAGAAAAACAATTTGCCAGTGGATTTTCAAAACGACATGCGTTGTCTTATCACAGATATTAAGTCGAGAGCGCCGACTGAACCCCGAAATAAACCGGGTCCGATAATTTTTTTTTCTTTATCTCAAGTCAAGCTAGCCGAGTGACTAATATTTATGTTTATTCTATTATACGTGAGAGGGGTACTTTTATAAATATAGGATTCTTAACTATTTAGTGTAAAACTAGTACAAGAATTTATAATAGGCGTTGTCGGCCCGGTGGAGGGAGGTGGGGATGGGAAGTGGGCCTCCGGATACCTCACTCACCGAAAGAAACGCAGAAGCATAAGATTCCTCCACTTAATGCCGGTATTCTGCGAGGCCGTGGCACCAACTCGGTCGAGCCGACCCATTCGAGCAGCAGCAAAGGCCCCCGCTTGTCTCTACTACTATTTAAATTATGATGGAGTTACCATGTGACGGCAATCCCATACAATATATATTCCTTAAACACTTTTCTTAATATTTTACATCAGTGCAACACGTACAATATTTTCAGATAATATTATTGTAATATTTTAGGCCTCACGTCAAATAGATGATATTTTAATTATTACATTAAAACAATCAATATCTAACTATAAAATTGTGGTTTTAATTTGCGTGCAATTTTATTCTAGTTTTTTTTTTTTAAAGAATTCTAGGAATGCTATTTATTAAGGAACATCACTAGTATTCCTGTTAACCCACCAACTAAGCTTACAGCTTGTTTCTATAGCGGTTCACGACAATAATCGAATGGCGCACCCTAACCCATTCGGCTATTGGCGCTTAATTTGCATTTTCGATGTTAAGCAAAACATTTGTGTAATACACCAAGTCTCGTGTATTCTGTGATTCGACAAACTATCGCATTTAAGCTAGTAAAGAAGTCTGGTTGGATTCTCAGCGCCAAACCAACGGCGAAACTTTATTCGCAAATTGACTCCACGTATTCGCTTAAGGTGCAGTTCTTTCATCCCCGCTCAGCTCTTACAGCCGGGTAAAAGATAAACGTTGAAGCGGGTCACGAAACACGAACAATCTCTGTACACAATATCCTGTTGTCGTTCTATTTGGAAATTTAAAATGGCTACGTTTTTTTTATATGTGTTTGTTATGTGTGAATTTGTCGTAAAATTATTATTTACGGCTTTTGACGCCTTCCTATTCGCTATCTTTATTTCAAACGCTGTAGGTGCACTCTACTCGTAACCATGGGTGCGATGAGCCACCGAAATGACGGCAATAAATAAATGTAAAGTAAACTCGGCTCAGGACCGAGTTTTGTGGCAATCATTGAGGGTGGGGTATGTTCAGCTGTGGACTTGTGATAGGCTGAAATTAATGAAAAAAAAAAGTAAACATGATCAGTCTTATAACGTGCTTATTTTAAAACATACCTGCAACGTCTTTTTCAAGGTAGTTCACCAGACTTTAATAGAGCAATGAGAATGCTAAACCTTGACTATGTAAATTATACGTTTCAAGCGCTAATCCACTTCCCTTTGGAGAGGTCTATGTTTAATCGGTCTGCTTAATTTTGGTCTGGTATTATTAGGGGCAGTTATCCCGCCATCTGTCGGTAGCCCATGCGATTCTCAAGGTATATTCAAAGTGAGTTAGGTTCGAAAGCAGTGTAAGAGACATATAAATAATCCCTGGAACTTAAAACTTTGTGCATCATATGACATTTAACTTCTGTTGAAATCCAAACGCTTTGTATGTTGGATTTGGTATGGCTTAAAGAACATGTACGTAAACCTTAGAGTCGCACGGTTTTCGGTACAAATTATAAAACCTACATGTTTCCGCTGCTTGCATACACACCCCATTCATAACATTGTATTATTGTCTAGTAAATATGTTAACTAAATCTGTGATACCATGGACCCTGGGCAATAATAATTATTATGCCGAGTATTCCGTGAGAAAAATCTCTACGCGAACGAAGGCGCAGACGGAAGCTGGATAGCAATAAAATTATTGATTTCCAATTACAGTTATTGTTTTCGTTACATTTAATTTTCTGAGCTATGACTATAACTTTCGTCTGAATAACTAACAAGTCAAACTACAGAATACGAAACAAGTAACAGTACTAATTCAAACAATAAAAAAAATACAAATTTAACTACGCATTATCTATTTATATCTACAGTAAGGCTTTTACTTCAATCACCATATCATTATAAAACAAAACTATTATACATAATTATTTAATTGTTAATTTGTTGTTCTTTGAATAAAAAAAAAATTATCCAATAAACAAATACGCCATCGCTTATGAATTGGTCTCACGCATTAGGTTGTATTAAGAAATGTGAAAACTAAGCAGAATGGCATTCTAAAGACTTCTGCTTCGTAACTTTGTTTTGCCTGAGTTTCCTCCGGGTTTGGCGATTTTAAAATTTCGCCTCTAAATACCATTAAATACGTATACTTCATCCGTTTTGTAAATAAAAAACCAACTTTTTGTGCACTGTGAAGTAGTTCTATTATATTAAATAAATTTGTTTACCGTTACAATTAATCTCACAAAATATATTTATTTTACACAAAGGCCTGAAGTCAAATAAAAAAAAAGCGTTAGTTTATTTCCGAAACCATTGCCACTGTGTGCTGACTCACAAGAAGTTATTTATTGTAATTTATTGTCAACATAAAAACAGTTTTTGTGCAACAAAATTTTTTTAAAAACTCAGCTCTAACGGTTTGTACCACGACCTTATTTGTGCTTCTGCGTTTCTTTCGGCGAGTGAGGTAACCGGAGGCCCTGTCTCTCTCCCCATCCTCCCTCCTCATCTCCCCTCCCATTTTCAAAAAATATCATTCAAGGTCGGCAACGCACCTGCAACTTCTCTGGTATTGCAGAAGAAGGTGGGCGACCATCCATCTAAGTGAACCTCTCTCAGGTTTGTCCCTTTTACCATAAAAAGTAAATAAATAAAAAAAAAGCGTTAGTTTATTTCCGAAACCATTGCCACTGTGTGCTGACTCACAAGAAGTTATTTATTGTATTTTATTGTCAACATAAAAACAGTTTTTGTGCAACAAAAATTTTTTAAAAACTCAGCTCTAACGGTTTGTACCACGACCTTATTTGTGCTTCTGCGTTTCGTTCGGCGAGTGAGGTAACCGGAGGCCCTGTCTCTCTCCCCATCCTCCCTCCTCATCTCCCCTCCCATTTTCAAAATATATCATTCAAGGTCGGCAACGCACCTGCAACTTCTCTGGTATTGCAGAAGACGGTGGGCGACCATCCATCTAAGTGAACCTCTCTCAGGTTTGTCCCTTTTACCATAAAAAGTAAATAAATAAAAAAAAACCCGTATTTCTCGAAATCGTTCCCCTAAGACCGTACAATAACAATATTACTGCTCCGAAAGTGTTTAAGAAACGCCAGATCCATATGTTTATCAATAAATTACTAAAGTCCGTCCGGTTGTCTCTATCATATTAGGCTTTAGCTGTTGTGTTTTGTTTATTAAAAAAAAAGACCAAAACAATCTGAATTTAATATAAAAGAATTACATAACAGCCTCAACTCACAATAAATATTAAAACATGTTAATCGAATGAATGGAATTTAACGCAGAATTTCTTAACATTAAACGGGAAATGCCGACCGTCAAATTACTGTCGCAAGTGTCAAAACAACTTCAAATTAACCATCGCATTTTACGCGAGCACACTGAATCCTTCGCTTCAGCTCGCGCAACCCGGGGGCGGGAAAACTTCCGCGGTACAGTCACGCACGCACGACACATAAATTTGTTACAACTGATTAGGAAGTTCTCGTGAAGTTGTCATCGCAACTCTTCCACCTTATCGGGCGGACAATTTTTTTTTTTCTCTCTCATTGTCGAAGTTCTGAAATATTCCGCCGTTCGACCGAACCGAACGTGCGAATTCTACTTCTTTACAAATCAAACACCTGCTCTAGTAATTTAGTTCGCTTGATATTGACTAGCGTGTAATAAAGTTAACATGTTTTGTCATGTTTTGCGGTGAAGCATGGCGTTCATAAAAGTTTAAAGTATAAAGTACTTTAAACATTACGTGATGTGACTATTTTAAATACGAAGCCAGTTTCAGTTTTATATAATATCCTAAAATTAAATCATTGATAATCGTACGCAAAAACTAAAAAAAAAAGTTTGTTTTTAATATATGCTTATTCTGTTATCGAACGAATGTCGGTTTGTTCGCTGGTAGTGAAATACGTTACACTCTCTAGTTAGGGATCAGAGTTCATGAGCGTCCGCGTCCCGCTCCCACGTACGTGCCCCGAATAACACCCGACATAATATTCATCGCTTTAAAGCAGCAGGATAAGTTGGAAAGGGACGGCTGCCTGTGTTGGCGTGAGACGGCAGCTTTCAGCGGGATCCGTGACCTCTCAGCGGCTTCAGTCCGCAGAAATATGGACGGTAATAACATAAATCCCTTTGGCATATAAAACACTAAACGCTCTCGAAATTGTCCCGGTAGTCACCAGCGTTTTTATTGTCGAAACGTACTAAAATCCTTAAAAAGTTAAACGTGTTACTATGAAATGAAAAACAATAAGCATCATTAAATTAACGAGATATATACGATATTTAATAATAGCTTCGTCTTGCTTCTGAATGAAAGTAGGTTGACGAAACAAATATATGATAAACGGTAGAGTCGGGAGACCCAGGCGAACATTTCACGATCAAATCGGAGACGTTCTGAAAATGGCCAGGTCAGGAGTACTCTAAACCTACGAGCATACATGCGAAGATTGATAAAAGTGGAAGAAGCGAAAGACGTATGTCAGGACCGTAGGAACTGGAAGAAGATTATCTCTGCCTACCCCGTTGGCAACAAGGCGTGTATATATACATACATACTTCGTCTTGCCATAATAGGCGGCCCGAATAGTTAAGTCAACAACAAGCACTTTTAAGAAAAATATTCTGACTCATTTCACATAACTGATGTATGTGAAACTTTTGAAATCATATGATCATACTGAGACGCATTATTTATAGATTATATATATTTGTCCATTTATACGATTTATTTTTATTTTCATACCTTCTGTAACCTCCTTCAATGTTTTAGAGCTGATCTAAGCTTCCCTGGCAGAAAATTCTTTTAGCATTAAGTCCGTCTTTTCGTTTTTATTTTCTTCACTTGTCAAACGCAAATTCCAGCGACTAATCACTAGTGTGAAGGTGCCGGTACTCTGTCCACCATCTCGTTAGCGTTGTGTGAGAATGAGCAAACCCACCAAGGAACATATGTTAGTTGCGCTTTCTTGGAGAGCCCTATGTTCAGCTGTGGTGGGCCTATGATAGGCACGCGGTGTATTCAATTCACTTTATTTACGTTTCGTCACATAAATGATTTAAGCGTGGTAGAGCCAAGCGGCGGCTCTTGGTGCTGCTCGACCGGGTTAGTACCACGGCCTCGCAGAATACCGACGTGAAGTAGAGGCATCTTGTGCTTCTGCGTTACGTTCGGTGAGTGAGGTTAGCGGAGGCCCACCCTCCCTATTCCCCTCCTCTTCCATCCCATCTCGCAAATATCCCTAAAGACCGGCGACGCATCTGCAGCATCTATGGTGTTGCAGATGTATGTGGGCGACGGTAATCACTTACCATCAGGTGAACCGCTTTCTCGTTTGCCGTCTATCCCATAAAAAAAATATCCTTCCTTACAATGTTAAGGACACATCACGGACCTTTGCTCAACATTTGATATTCGCCAATATGTGTATGTGGGCGACGGTAATCACTTACCATCAGGTGAACCGCTTGCTCGTTTGCCGTTTTTCCATAAAAAAAAAAATGCAAATATTAATAACTTTTCACTGTTCATATAAATATAATCCTTATACATTATCTTTAACTATCCGATTATATCTAAAATTAAATAGACTCGACGTCATAGCAATCCGATCGTCGCTTCGAATTCTGCAGGAAATAAATATCTGAATTGCCTGAACATGATTGTTATGTAAACCTAAAATGGAATATTCAAAACACATATATATTTTCGCGGTACGACAATAGTAATTCTATTATAAAGCCACGTGACGTGATAATAGGTATTGTAAAAAAGAGTTTTACTTTCACATAATTTTAATATCACAATAAGCGACTTACACAATAGTATATCCCATTAAATTCCCCGCCCTGTCGCTTTTGTCCTCGAAACAAAACGCATACGTTATATCTACATACGTTAATGATATATCTAATACGCTAATTGGAATTCGTCAATAATTCCCCGTGATACCTAAACCGTGTGCCCGAAGCTCTTTTGTCCGCGAAATTGCTTCGAAACTATCGAGTCGTGAATTTGAGCAGTTGCGCGCGCGGCACACGTTAAATTGATTCTCGCTTCCACGAAAAACATTGGTGTATAAATACCCTTTTTCCTGTTCCATGTTACGTAAACGTGATACATTTTTTTTTAATAATAATTAAAGTTAATCGTATGCAGTAAGAGCCATGGTAGCCTAGTGGTCAGTGGGCTGACTTTAGTTTCATAGAGTGCGAGTGACCTGCGTTCGATCCCCGGTGCCGGCAGCGCTAACATTGTTAATAGCCATTTTTAGCAGTGTTGTATTCACCACGTGCTCAACGGTGAAATAAAACATCGTGAAGAAACCTGCATGTCTGAGAAATAATAAAAATATTATATCGAGGATATGTGAAGCCCGCCAACCCGCACTGGAGCAGCGTGGCGGGGCTCTGATACTCGTATTTGAGAACGAGGCCTTTGCCCAACAGTGCACTTACAGGCTGATACTTTACTATTTTATGAATTCCTACATTCGTTATACAGCGTTCAGTTAGAAAGGTATATCCAACAAAGTGGTATTATTATGCATGATACTTATATATAAAGGTGAATGAACAATAATAATTAACAACTTGCCCTGTGGTACCGTCGCTAGAGTCTACCGCCCCCCCACGCCCCCTCCCCCTTTCTTCTAGGTGTCGAAAGAGGCTACTAAGCTAATTTCGAAGCTTTTGAAAATTCAGACCAAAAATAGTGAAGATCGATCAAGGGCAGCAGGGTCTAAGATACCGCGATCCTCAATCCTCTTGCCGAGTGTGGTGTTTTGATAAATCATCCTTATGGTATAGACTTATGTCCAGCAGTGAACTATTTACAGGCTGTTAAGGTATTTAAGGAAAGATAGAGAAAGATAATAATATCAACCATAAATTGCTAAAAGGTAATAGGTAAACAGGAGACGGGGCGCTTACTTAAATTTCAGGAAACATCAGTGATCTGGGTTTCAAATGTCGGTGCAGGCACAGCTTAAATTGTTACTCGTAATTTCATCTGCTGAATCTTGAGGCGGGCTTCGAAACCCTCTCAATTATTTAGAGAAAGCCTCAAGGTGCTTATGCTCAATAGACTGCTTGCTGTTTATGTTTTCTCCTTTTTTCTTATGTGATTATATCGTCGTTGCTGTTTATTCCAAAATCAGCAATTGTCAATTGCTTAGGATAGTCGAGCTGGCCCATTTATTTTAGTTCGTTCAACCTACTTTTTACTAGAGCTTATTTAGGAAAATGTTTCAGGTTGGTACGAAACTTCGGTCATCGTGGTAATGATAATGTGCTTTACAATATCGTAGTGCCAGAAATTAAAAAAACAAAACCTCCTCACACCGCCGAGGAACACATTCAGTATAATATACACAAACAAAACACCTTAAACACGTATTATCATAATATCTTCCATCTCGTTCTCTAGTACTTCCGGCGAGACAACGCTATTTCCACGCGAAATGACAGACAAATGGGGACATAATGAAACCTATTGATATGCTACATGCGTGTCACAGTCTACCAAATCATAAATCTCTAACACGCTTTCCATAGGTAGCGTTGGGTGTTTTACAACGTGTTGACTTACTGCGAAGTGAATTAATGTTCGACGTTTGTTTTCCTTTATTTTCGTGTTTCGATTAGGAGTTTCCTTTTCTTCCTCATCAACCTATGTCGTAAGTCTATATAGGTTGATGACGCTGCTTTTATATTATGACATATCTTTCCATAAAGTCACCAATAAAAGCCTGGAAGACAAGAGTGACTGACATAGCCGTTAGGATCAGCAAAACGCAATAAGCCGGCCACATAGCTCCCCGAACTGATAAACATTGTGAGTGAAAGGTTCTCGAGTGACAAGCGCAGGCAAACGCAGTGAGGGACCCCCCATCCCCTTACGATGGAGTCAATTGATGCAGGTGGCACAGGACAGTGCTTAGTGGAAATATTCGGAGGAGGCCTATGTTCAGCAGTGGACTTATGACAAGCTGAAATGTTGAAAATATATGATATCAGGATAGATTCTTCCCCATTAGTCCATCTCCAGAGCCACGTCCGTTAGTCAGTAAGTTGTACCGTGTGCAGGTAAGGTTAATTTTTGAAAAAAAATATTGCCTTTACAGCTCCATAGCCTCACTACCGACTAGTCTATCGGGCTGTCAATTGGTATCGGTATATACAGGTCTATTTGACTCGTGAGATGTCGTGACGTCAGTGACTAGTATCTTAAAAATACTTACATTCACACATTACATATTGAACATTTATTGCTTCATTTAACCTTTCAAACAGACAAGACATCACCTTCCTGGTGCTTGAACTTTTAATTTAATATCATTATTTTCCACTAAATGGTGATAAAGCTAAACATAGTGAGAAAACCTGCATTGTTAAGGAAATAAAGTTAAGAACATGTGTCACGGTGGGAGGTGTTGTGGTGGGTTCTGTAATACCGTTACAGAACCCACCACGGCTACACGGCCTATAAAAATGTCTTATTACTTATAAAATCGGGACTCTTTATTTTTCTATCCTCGACATTAAAGTTATTCATTATCATTACAGCCTGTCACAAGTCCATTGCTATATATAATTAATCAATAGCCCTTCGTCTAAGTTTGCCACAAAGTGCGATCTTGTACAACCTTCATCTATCGACATCCAGTAACCCTGAACCGGTTTTCCCTTTAACCTTTCTACCCCCATGATCATGAGTTTTGATTGCCATGTCTTTTTTTCCTCAAGGCTACATCGGTTATCATTAACCTTCTACGGACATACTCGTTGAGGATGTCGTATCGTTTCAATAATGTTCCTCGAATAACATTTTCACTTTACAGTGACGGGACTCGTCTATTTATTTAAGGACTGTTCAGACACCGGGTACTCGGAAACAATATAGCTCGTAAAGTTTAGCGCGAAACGGGGTTGGATAAAATGATTCTCTTCTAAGGCCCAGATGATGAAAAGTCGCTTTGCCTTCGCACTGATCCTTCAATAATCGAATTGGTAATTATTGTAAAAAAGGGATAAAAACAATGACAAAAACCTTCCATGTTAAAAATTGTGTGTTAATTTCGTAGAATAGTATCCAGAAAAAAAGGCACATGCAGAATATAAAATAATACGCTATTTACAAAAAGTCAGATGAATCAGGTGAACTAACACGGAAACATGATAATCATTACCTTAATTGGGCGTGAAGGCAGTAAAGTGAACCAAAACTCAAGAACAATAAAGAAAAAATAAATTGAAATACTTCAAGCGTTCCCGATGTCATTTAATACGACCCACGAGAAATAAACACTCGGACAGATAAATCACTCATTGAAGTGAAGGTGCTCCTTTGTAACGCCGTCGTAAAACCAGGGCAAAATTTTCATTACACTGTGAAACTGGCATAATGATCGGACCGCCATTAAACGGCATTATCTGGCACTGAAAAAGCATAATCTGACTCCTTGAATGCATAAAGAACTATAAACGTCAGATATCATCTAATTGAAGTTGAAGTAATGGGCGGGAGGTAGCGTAAGGACATTAAAACGCCTAAGGTAACGATCGAAAAGGTTCCTTTCAAGTGTAAAATATTTAAATTTTGCTCCCAACAAATGGGGCCAGAAACGTAAAACGATATATAAAGTTACGAATGGAGCAGATACCGCGTTCTCTTTAATTAAAATTGCCCACCGCCTTGCCTTGTAAGTGATGTGCTTGGTTTGATTTGGGTGCAGCCCTTTGTTAGGCTTTAAAAGTAATATAATTGTCGTAATATATTTTCATTTATTGCAAATTAAAGTCACCATGTAAATGTTACTATCTCGCTGGCCCTGTACCACTGAGCGGTCTCTATTTAATTCTTCGACATATTTTAATATTTCTTAGACATGAACGATTTCTTCGCGATGTTTCGATAGCCCAGGATCAAACCCAGGTCACTGTTGTAGTATCTAATGATAGCGAGCATTCAACCCACCACTCCCAATCTACCACTACCGTCCCGAATCTACAACTACTAATTTCAACTTCAAAAATCTTCAAAGCTCTCTGAAATAAGTAGTCATATCGTAAATATATCGAATATTAATACACGTTATTCAGTTCCAAACATTGTTATTCGTGTCTTTATAATTTGATGGTGACAAGTAAAATGAACAACCATGACTCGGATACGATTTGAAACAGCAACAATCAACAGTGAGCGAATGATAATATAATATAATTGTAAATGAACAGCGGAACATAGCAATCATAAAGAAATGTAAGAGAGCAGACGAAAGATAAGAAAAAAAGCAAAAATAGGAATCATCATTTGAATAGTTTCTGGCCATCGAAAATTATTACAAAAATGGCCAGGATCAACTGCGCAGCAAACAACAAGAAGATAATTATGAAATTCCTATTATAATTAAGAAAATGTTTATAATATCCATCTACAATTATGTAATGTTGAACTCCTTTCCCAAAATACCGTTGTCGACTGATTTCCGAAATATCTATGGAATGTGCGAAATCATCGAACAAAAACTGGTCACTTCAGCATAACATAGATTGTTTGAAAACGTTTAAGCGTCTTAGGAATTTCATATCCCAAACAAATTTTCACTGTAATGAATTCCGGCGGGATGATAGAAATGACCCGACGTCCTTCAGAATGGCGGACGCTTTAAAAACATTTACATTCTTTATTACGGGAGTAAATCATTTTAGGAATTTCATGGATAATTAAAATTAAAAATATAGGTAATTTTAATGAACATATATTTTGGTAATTCCTTAAATAGCTTTAAAATTAATAATGAAGAAAGATAGCTTTGCACGTAAAATTAATTCTTCTTTAGTAAGCTCTGAGTAGGCCATTGTTGGATGTTGACTTTTTTTTAGTTGTCCCACTTGGCATAAGTTTATCAACCTTCTCTACCTGGGGGTCATCTGGGATAGATATAACCCTCTTGTCTATTACTGCCACCTGTCAGCAGTGCCACCATTGTTGAGTTCCAGTTAGAAAGACAGACTGCATAATAATAAGCTACAGGCTGTGTGGTATTCTATCCTATCGAAGTCATCAGAGGTGACATTTCACCTGTAACCTACTACGATTGTAATTATTTGCAGATGTTCACGGGCTGTAGTAGCTTAACATCGGCTGTTAGCTTGTTTGTCAACCTGATCTAATAAAACAAACATCACCGTCCTTAGAAGCCTTACCTATTGCAATAATAGAAGATCTGTTGTCATCACACGTTAAGTGTTTGTCTACTTTTACAACACCAATGGAATGAGATGGTGTCGGATCCTCACTCTCATTTAGTCAACTCGATATTTTTTTAAGATAAAATCATTTTTACGTCAAGAAATTTTCTATTTTTATATCTATCAACGCCATGTTATAATAAAAAAATCCGAAGTACAAATTCTTCGAAATGAAAATTTTCAATTAGAACACAAATCGAATTGTACATTAGTATATACGAGTATTACGTCTACCAATATAGTTTTACTAGTGGCGTATCCAGCAAGTCAAATATTAAATAAGCGTTATTTACAACGGGACTCGGGGGTGCACAAATATCAAAGGGTACCAACCCTCGTACGGAATCAATGAGTTGCCTTTGACCGGACAGCTATAGGGTAAATAGAGGGTATTTCCTGTGACAAATATTAAAACGTTTCTCTACACCAATTTCAGTAGTCGCTTCACCTTCGTAACGATACTTAAACATTAAATAATGAACAAAGTATAAAAATCTAATCTACATAAAAGTTCCTAACAGAGAGTACTTATAAGGTTAATAGCGCATTAAATGTAAAAAGTCTAAACGAACATTATCGTAAAAATGTACTTAACTATTCACTTATGTATACATTTTTGTATGTTTTGGTTTGCAATAAAGTATTTTCTCTTTCTCTCGCTCTAGATTTTCGTAAAGATCCGACATTAAACCACAAAACTAGATTTTAGCTTACAGTAGAGCCGGTAGAACCAAGCGGCGGTTTTTGGTGCTGCTCGAATAAGCCATGCTCGACCGAGGTAGTACCATAGCCTACAAGTAGAGGCATTTTATGCTTCTGGCTTTGTGCACTTGAATTGGAAATGTGTCATATTAATTTGTTTATCCGGCCCGCTCAACCCATTATCCCTCTCCCCCAAATATCTTTAAAGGCCGGCCGTTGCCGGTGGGTTCACTTACAGCTCCTCTGGTATTTCAAATGTACGCGGACGACGGTAATCACTTGTGGTGAGTGATGGTGAGCCGCTTGCTCATTTGCCCAATTTACCATAAAAAACAAATTGCTAAGTTGCAGCGGAAATGACAATATAAAAAATAGGGTTGTACCTACCCAAAGAACTCTTATGATAGGGAGGAATCTATCACCTAGCGTGAGTGTACGTGATACATTCAAACAAAGAAACGTTCACGACTACACCATTGGGTTGTACAGCGACTCGCAATTTTTATTAAACTGTTATTAAATAATTAAAGTTTTCCCACTCTATTGTTTTCCAACACTCGAAACGCAAAAAAATTGTTTCTCCGATACAATGAAATCGTTCGCCCGGTCACAAAGCTAGAGCCGCGCTACGCATTTTAAATAATCCAACCGGTCACTTCAGTTACTCGGAGCTGGTTCCTATATAAAATGCAGGTCAGGAACAATGTTTCGCCGGCTCATGTCAGTCCCTGAATGTATTTCATTGAAACCCACCAGTACAGTTTGACCCTTCGCACCACGTTTTGTGTATACAAATAAAATTAAAACTTGCTACAATTCTCATACAGCGAGGGTCAACGCTTATTGGATAATTTTTGACATTTTCGCCACGGGGCGAATACGTTATAGTGAGTGACGGGTTGGCACAAGACACTATTTTCTGAATGTCAGTCAAAATGATTTCGTTCTTTTTTATTTTCAATGCAAACCAATTTTGATGCACGCGTTTGGTTTACTAGATATTATGTAATGTGTTAATTTCTTTTTCAATCCACAGACAGCTTATACTCTCTCTCTCTCTATAATGAATGTGTTTGTTGTAATAAATATTTCATTCGATTAAACTAAATTGCGTTTTTTTTTAATTTTTAAATAAAAGAACATAACCTTCAAGCTATTACGTGAATTTACATTGATCGCGTAAGTAAGTAAGTAATGTAGCCTGTAGGTGCCGACTGCTGAGCAAAGGCCTCCTTCTCAAATACGAGTATCAGAGAGGGTTTAGGAGCCAGAAAGGGACCGACACGCTGGTTCAGTGCGGGTTGGCGGGCTTCACATATCCTCGAAATAATATTTTTATTACTTTTCTCAGACATGCAGGTTTCCTCACGATGTTTTCCTTCACCGTTGAGCACGCGGTAAATACAGCACTTAAAATTGTTATTAATAATTTTAGCGGTGCCGGCACCGGGGATCGAGCCCGGGTCACTCACGCTCTATGACACTAAAGTAAGCGCCCTGACCACAAGGCTGCCACGGCTCCTGATCGCGTAATTTAAACTTAATTTAAAAATTAAGTTTCTTACCCTTTGAAACCGACTTAAAATATTCGAATAGAAGTACGGATTCAATTGGGAAGCTACATGTACTCATAACATTATAGGTCACTATTGACGTCCCACACGGCTCATTCGAAACGGCGACTAATAAATAAATAAGTAATCCTAAGTACGATAGTATCTACTTACAGTTAGTTCTAAGTTTTAAAACAATGCCAGCAAGTTACAATGATAGATTTACAATGTTAGAGTTACAATGTACGTAGCTTGTTTTATACTATTGAGTTACGGGATAATTATGTTTGTAAAAAACAAACCACACAAATGTGGCCTATCATCTTGGCCCTTCTTTAGTGTAATAAATATTTATACAGAATATTAGTTTTAACAGCTCATACGACGTTAAAAACAATAATTAACTGTTTTTTTCTGTTACACCATTATTGCACAATTGGCTTGAAAATAACGACTTGTTTGGTAGGTAAGTACATTAATCATAATTACCACATAATCAACAAAAGCTCAAACCCCTGACAGCTAGTAACGTAACCGGATTATAGATGATAAATCAAATAACACCCCATTATTAATTATGCTAGAAACTTTATGTGCTTTTTATGATTCTACGATTATGATCTGGTATTTACGCGATTGAATTTTAACGCGATAAAATTCGTAAATAATAGTTTCATTTCAAATTTATGTGCTTTTGTTTATATTAATCATTTTTATCTTTAATTTATAAAACTGCTGGTAAGTTAGTTAACAAGTAGTTAAACAAAGGTTAACTATCATTTTTGTATTAATAATTGTTTTGTATGACGTATGGTTCCGAGTTTTATTTTGTATTTTGAAAGTATTAAAATAACTTGAAAGTGTAAAGTACCAGCCTGCAAAAATTCCCACTGCAGGGGTCAGGACTTCCTCGCAATATTTTTTTTGATTGAGATAGGAGTCGAGAAGTGTCCACCACACTGCTGGCGGATTCTACATAACATTGAAAATATAATTTTTTATTATTTCTCTAACATCAGGTTTCCTCGTGATGTTTCCCTTCAGTGCCGACCACGCGGTAAAATCGGCACTTAAAATTGCTGTTAACAATTTACCTTTTTTTTTAACTTTATTTAATTTTTAACAAAGGGTCTAATCACACGATGACAGTCTCTCCTCCGTAGGTGCAAAAACACATGATAACAAATAGATCCCACTTACACCTGTAAATAAAGTTCAACCTGCATTTGGGCTCCCTCAGATAGTAGGCCAGACAAAATACAATTACAAATGTCCACTTTCTGATCATATAGAGATCTTGACGTGGTGTCTCGTTCAGATCTCAATTCTTGACGCGGCACCTCCGTACGCATTACGTTGAAACATGTTGAACACCTACCACCATGTCACACTCCGAGCAGTTATGGATTCCGATAATTCTCATTCATCAGAAATTTTAAATTATTTGACGAAACGCGGCCTGGACGAAGTCTTAATAATGCCACCACATTATTCCTATTAAATTAAACTTTTTCAAACAATTCTCGTAAATACTGAGGAGGTTGACACTGAATCGGTCTTTACCATATTCTCATACTAATTTAGTAATGGTCATTAAATTTCTCTTACCATCTCTGCAGGTTACCTTAACCTCGTGTAATGGTTCACTGTATACTGGCAAAGTACAATAAGTAATACCATCATAATGTTTGAACGTGTTAGAGCCAAGCGGGGGCTTTTGCTGCAGCTCGTATGGGCCGGCTCGACCGGGATAGTACCATGACCTCAAAGAATACCGGCGTGAAGTAGAGGCATCTTGTGCTCCTGCGTTTCGTTCGGTAAGTGTCGTAACTGGATGCCAACTTCCCCTTTCCCCTATCTCTCCTACTCATCCTCACTCCCATCTCCCAAATATCCTAAAATGCCGGCAATGCATCTGCAGCACCTCCGGGTTGCATATGTACATGGATGACGATAATCACTAACCATCAGGTGAACCACTAGTTCGTTTGCCGTCATTGCCATAAAAAAATCGTAAATCGCTTGTCTCGCCACGCGTGTGTTGTTAGGACAATACAAATTTCATTCCTAAGGCACGTGTATGAGAGAAGGAAACATTTAAACTGCAGAAACTTTTGATTGATTGATTGATTGTTATCTCTCCTTACAACTATTATTTTCAAAAATGGAATATGAAACAATACCAGTGCTATAAGTTCGACTATAATGATGATAATAATGGAAATCTGCAACTGGATTGGAAACAAGATTCTATTGGAGAAAGCACGCAGCACGAGCAATCAACAACTTGCGCCTTCGTGTGTCGCGTCGCTACTGGACCTTTTCAAGGAGTCTAATATTTTGACTCTTCTGTAGTTGTTTGTTATTTTAATAATATATGTTAAATATACATTACATTTACACTGTTCAGTCAAGTTATAACCTCAGTTTTTGATCTAATGATTATATTTATCAACCAAATCGACGTATTGAAATTGACATTTTAGATCGAATTTAGTTCCGTTTATATAGCAATGTCTTCGGTGTGGGAGCGCAAATAATACGTTTTCTGTTACTATAAACATTTACTCACGTACGCGGTACGCCACTATTCAAACGAATATGCAAGTCTCTGCTTTGACTCCGCGTAAACATGCTCCGAGATTAATTCACTAATGCTGTTACGTTAGTTATTTTTCATTGGCTATATTAAGTGAATACGGTTCCAATGCAAACAGAATTTGTATATAGAAAGTAGATATTTACTAGAAATGTTGTTTATTCAGCTGTGATAAGCTTCAATCTATTTTGATTTAAAGTTTTGTTGGAATATACTGAACAATTAATGATGGTAATAACATCAACATCATCGACAAAATGATCATTGTGTAATAGGTAATTGCATTAAAGCTTAAAGCACTATGGTGTTACTTCTAGACTTCATACGAAATTAATTGATTGAAACCATGGTTCCGTCATAGGTATCCAATGACCAAGATCTCGTATAATTTTCACTCCTGTTATATCTAAGTCACATATTTCGCTCGAAGCAATGTAGAGAAATGAAAACAATCGACCCATGAAAAATTTGTAAATCAACAATTTCCATTCGATTCCGGGAGAGACGCCATGATCGAACAGTCGAAGGAAATTTATGCTCTCCCGCGCCGCGGATTAAAATATTAAAAATGCTGAGGTGTTTTCACAACAATTTTTATTTATGGCCTGAACAATTGCACAGCTTTTGCATTTTTTTAAAGCCCCGCCAGATGATTTGTTGCCGCGCGTAATATATTGTGAGGTAATTTGTTCGAGACGGTTGAACGGACGAAGAGGGATCTGTGGGTGTCTTCCCTTACTTTTTTCGATGAGATTTATGTTTTGTTTGCAACAAGTCCTTCTTAAAATGTGTTCGGTATAGCATTAAATCCCTCCGGGGAACATTAGTTTTTTTGTTTGTTTCAATTTGAACATTGCTTTATTTTTTTATGACATTTATTTTTAATTATTTTAAATATGTAATAAAGAACTATATAACCGTGATAGCCTAGGGGTCAGGGCCCTCGTTTTAGTTTCCTAGAGCGCGAGTGACCTGGGTTCGATTCCTGGTGCCCGGCACCACTCATTTTAAATGCTGTATTTACCACGCTCTCGGCGGTTAAGGAAAACATCGTGAGGAAACTTACTTGGTCACAGCAGCGTCGACCGCCATACGCGATATGCTATCTCGGGAAACGACTGTTTCTCTTCTCCAGACTCTTTCAAATCTTTTCTCCAAATTTTATAACAATATAGTACCAATTTGATTTCAATAGCTAAGCATGCAGATTGTGTAAAAACCTATAAGGGAGTGGAGTTTTAGGTTATTTTTATATCATACTAGCGGAATTCCATTGAAATTTGGTTATTCCAGAAATATTACAACAATGAAGTATTTTTATACCTTTAACAATTGGTAGCCTTCAGCTGTATTCGTGTATTTTTTTTAAAGTTTTTGTAGGTTTTCTTTTTGTTTTTGTGTGTACGATAAAGTATATATCTACGTACATACATTGATGAATAATAAAATATGAAAAGTACGCTGTACATCTTTGTCACATTTCCATTTATCTTTTACAAGTTGGATATTTAATTTTTTCTTTTTCAAATAAACTCATTAATTGGAAGAAACAGGAGTATTACCATTGTTACGAAAGCTAAATACATTAAGAAAGTTCATAAACATTTTCTCAAAACACTTTTATTCTAATTAGTCTAATGTTACAAAATAGTTGTTTATCTTTAGCAGGCAATGTTTATTTCCAATCACGAACCGAACAGTAAATTAATCCAATGGAATAGAAATACCGGTGTCATTTTGTACTTAAACTAGCTGAGCCTGGCAGTCGTTGTTATGCTTTGTCCGGTAGGTGGCGCGATGATTGAAATATTATTTTTTAATAACTAGACCGAGAGTGATTTTTGTGATTTGTGAAACAAATATCTAAACCACTGATTATTCCAGTATTGAGTAAAGGTTTGTGAGACGCTTCGTGCATCTGTCTGTTCCACATTTAAAGAGCTGTATCTTTTAAACCCTAATAGGTAGCTGATTAAATTTATCACAGAATATGTGTCACCACTAAAATTGTTAATAGCAATTTTAAGTGCCGTATTTTCCACGTGCTCGACTGTGAAGGAAAACATAGTGAGGAAACCTGCATGACTGAGAAATACTAGAAAATATTATTTCGTGGGTATGTGAAGCTCGCCAACCCGCACTAAAGCAGCGTGGCCCTCCCCGGCTCCAAAACCCTCTCAGATAAAGATAAAGGAGGCCTATATACAGCAGTAGGCACTTATAGGCTGCTATTTTACTTTACTTTTTTTTTAATGGAAGAGTCGGCAAACGAGCAAGCGGTCAATACGTCTGCAACACCATAGATGCTGCAGGTGCGTTGCCGGTCTTTAAGGATATTTGGGAGATGGGAGGGAAGAGGAGGGGAATAGGGAGGGGGTGTGGGCCTCCGGTTACCTCACTCACCGAACGAAACGCATAAGCACAAGATGCCTCTACTTCACGCCGGTATTATGCGAGGCCGTGGTATCAATCCGATCGAGCCGGCCCATTCGAGCAGCAGCTAAAGCCGCCGCTTGGCTCTATCACGCTTAAAACTTTACTACTTCACTTACTCTACTAACCGGCCCAGTATTGAGTTCACCGTCGTACACTCCTATTGCCTACACACTCAGTTATACCAAACAAAAGTTATGGGGCGTGAGTCAAAGTCGATGGAGTTGTTAAGAATTAATTTGAACTTTGACGCGAAAATAAATCACGCAATCCGCATCTTGATTAGTTCTGGTGTCGGAGTTTTATATCGATTCGCAATCTCATTTTTGATTTATTCACTGCAATACACGTCATTTTGCTGTAGCAAAATATAAATAAACTTGTTTTCTCTTTCGTCTTAAGTTGTACTCGACTTAGGATTTCTTTCATATCACGGGTAAGGTTTTATTAGGTAGGTTAGTATAGGCAAGGTTGAGCTATGCCAGCCGAGTGGTTGAGGATTCGACCCTTTGTGAAACTCACGACAATAAAGAATTCTAGATCAAGTATTGAATGTAAAGCTATATTATAGTTAAAACATAAAACTCGACTAACACCCACGATAACTGGACCCGATGGATAGTTAGGTGATCATGTACTAATGAGTTATTCGAAACTTTAGTGCGATTTACATCGTTGGCTTGGACATGAAGGCGACATGATCTCTACCTGTCGCTTTGAAACGACTAAAAATGTCTAGATCTCTGAGTATACGGTCGTGAGAGCTTATTTATGTATTAGGTAAATATTAATTATCATAGACAATTTCTATGTGATAAAATTTATAAATCTCGAAGTGGCACAAAAATAAAAATAAGTATGTATTATCAACATACTTCGATTTGCA
Organism: Bhutanitis thaidina; assembly: GCA_029286595.1. Classification (NCBI taxonomy): domain Eukaryota; kingdom Metazoa; phylum Arthropoda; class Insecta; order Lepidoptera; family Papilionidae; genus Bhutanitis; species Bhutanitis thaidina. The sequence goes on from JAGSMS010000022.1 coordinate 2,166,420, forward strand.
AACAAAAGTTTCTTTCGATCCTTTCCTTCTTTTCCTTTCTATAAAAGCACGAACAAAAGCTGGCATGCTACGCTGGGGGACTTGACTACGCTCACTACGCTGGAAAAGCGTAGAAAAAGAAAGAAATGGTGCCTATCACTAGTCTGTGGGGTTTGGGTTAGGCAAAATCGGATGGGTTTACACTATCCATCCGATATCAGAGACGCGTTTAAAAAGGGTGAGATTACATCACAGCCTACTTGTTGCACGTGATAGAGCCAGGTGAATTAGTACCACGGCATCGCAGATCACCTGCATCTCCTCTGGTGTTTCAAATGTACGCGACGGTCACCTAATGAAACCACACGTACATCTGCTCGTTTGGTGGTCACATTTCTAATGAAAAAAAAAAAATTAATAACTTCCATTTACCGTCTTTAATATTCTAAACTCATTAGCAACGGCATGATAACATCTTCTATCTTATTACTTTTAAATAGTCTGCAACCGACGTCTAAATAAATACAGAAGGTTAACTAAAGTAGCAGTAGCAGGCAACTACTACAGTCAACTATGCGCTTCCGCAACTTCCGGCTTAATTAATTTCAACTTTCAAGCCCGGACAACGTGACGGCGGTATGAATTTAAATCACCTGAACTCTGACTTGCTAACTACAAGCGTTGCAAAGCGATTGTTTTCGAACGTTTGCACAATTTTCTCGACCGTCCTGAACTTAATGAACTGAACTTAATGCTAACCAAATATTGACCACATTCAGTCTGAGTATCATTTGATTACTATTCCAAACGATTTTTTCATGTGTTATATTTATGTAAAACAGCCTAAAATTTCCCATTGCTGGGAAAAGGCACACTTTGCCGAACACCCGTTCGGAGCAGAAAAGAGTAAGTTCGTGACTCCTGTTCCATGTTCCTAAAATATCATCATCATCATCATCATTTCAGCCTATCAGAAGTCCACTGCTGAACATAGGCCTCCCCCAAAGATTGCCACGAAGCTCGGTCCTGAGCCACCTGCATCCATCGACTTCCCGCAACACTGCGCAGGCCGTCACTCCATCTTGTGGGGGGTCGTTCTACACTGCGTTTGCCTGTACGTGGCTGCCACTCGAGAACCTTTTTTCCCCAGCGGTTGTCAGTTCTGCGAGCTATGTGGCCGGCACATTGCCACTTCAGCTTGCTGATCTTTACGGCTATGTCGGTTACCTTAGTTCTGCTGCGGATATCATCGTTGCAGACTCTATCACGCAGAGAAACACCGAGCATAGCCCTTTCCATAGCGCGCTGAGCAACTTTGGGCTTCTTCATTCGGCCTTAAAATATAATCTTAAAATATCTTAAAATATATATGTTGTCAATTATCCGATAGTAATATAGGTTTTTTTCGATGTTTCTATGGAAGAGAGAGACGGGCAATGTAGCTTTCGAACATTAAAACTCTAAAATCCTCAAAATTATATCACAAGAAATACGTTTACCTTATTCCTCGATAAAACCGTATCGGGGTTTTTTTTCCCATTCCAGACATGGTTTCGTTTAATGCACATTATCTCTTAGATTGACGAAACCATGTCATGACATAGCAGAGCAGACATATGTCACATTATCATATTGAAAAATAAATGTTAAACTTCACAGAAGATAAACTTTGCTTCAGATCCTGTTTTTCATTAATGTAAAGGGGTTTCGTTTATACAGTACAGTACACTATAGCAGTGATCAGAATGGGATTGTTCTTATTTGTAATATAGTTTGTGCAGATACTGGTAGGTCGTGAGCTTGGCACTCCTTTCCGGATTAGATGAGTTTGTCCTCTAACCGCATTAATACTGTTTCGTGTTTACTCAGCAAAGTTCGTTTTGCACATCGTAAATGTTTCTTCTTTTCGATTCGTTTATTTATTTATTTGTTCTTTATTGTTATTACCTCAAACTAAGTTTTACAATGGCCTTACTAAATGCACTTAGGCATTCTCTTCCAGTCAACTCCGGTTGAGAAATATATACACGTTGGCAGGTGCCAACTATCAAATAAATAATCTTCAATAACAAAAAAGAAATGAAAAAATTATTTTATCAGAGGAGCTGCATTGTGCCTTGCCGACCCTTAAGGAAGTTTGGGGGATGGGATGGAGGATAGGTAGGCATAGGAATAGGGGATAGAGTCGTGGGTCTACGGTTAACTCACACATCGAACGAAACGCAGAAGCACAAAATGCCCCTACTTCACGCCGGTATTCTGCGAGTCCGTGGTATTACCCCGGTCGAGCCGGCCCATTTCAGCAGCAGCAAAAGCCGCCTCTTGACTCTACCGCGTACAGATATATTAATATCGTATTCATAAAACAATTTTCTATATGAGTTATTATAGGTATACTAATTTAAACTTATATATTCATAAGTATTATTTATTTATTTATTTAATCTTTATGCACAAATTGGTACATATGGCGGACTTAATGCCTAGAGGCATTCTCTCCCAGTCAACCATTAGGCTAAGCAGAGATATATACGTAATAGAGGCGATACAGCTAAGAGAATAAAACAAGTAAAAGGATATAAATATCAAAATATATACTTACGCACATAGGTAGATACATACATACATAGATACATAAATAAAATATTTACAAATATACCATATACACATATATTATTCTGTATATAGAATACAATAGACACATAGACGAACAAGATATGGATAGGAATGTATCCGATGGTATTTGCCTACAAATGGTAACAAGGGAGCCGAGTTTTGAACGAGAGTTTGTTCGGTGCTTTCTTGATCAGGTAATTCTTTGACTTTTATACTGTCTATATACAATCATAATATACCGGACCATCGGTATGACGTCACTATGTTAGGTCAACGTCTTTACAACTCATCAGTCTATGTCATCTTTTCCGATTTCGACATCAACAATGTTTTACATTTCGGTACTGAACAGAAGTTTGTTATCCTAGAAATAAAGGGTGTCTCAGAATGTTTTTCGTTTTTAGATGTTAAATAAAAAACAAAATATCAATTAAATCTCGTTTTATTTAATGTTAATTTAATGAGCAATTCCTGAAGTTTATTTATGATAAACAACCGTTTGCAAATGCGCACCATTCATTTGTCCACACTCATTTAACCTGGAGCTAAAATTTTTAAATGATCTATAATCGGCTATAATCGATTTGGCTGAAATTTTTTAGTTTAGTTAGTTAGTTTAATTAGCCGGAGTAACCTCGAAGTGGACATAGATTACTTTTGATTTTCGAAAATCCGCGGGAAGGTTTTCTACGGAGGTGGAGCCGGTGGGGGAAACTAGTCTATAGTCCTTTATTAAAATCTAGCATTCTTTTGCACTTACGAAGACGTACTTTCTCTTCATCACATTTACAGATCCGGTGAAATGACACAGAAGGATAGATCTTCTCCTTCAGAGGAATTTCATTAAGAATCGGAAGAAGAAATTACTTTTGATAAATGAAATTTTCATTTCTTACGTGTAAGAAAATAACTTTTTACGACCGTACACCCAATGCTAGTGTGGACAAATGTATAAACATTTATTAAGTCAAACAATAAAGGAGAGTCCTTTTATTTTCAGTCCCGACACTAACTTTGAAATAAAAATAATGTAGCAAGCCATTTGGAGTTACTTAATTTGTAGTAAAAGTAAAAGGTAATTAGCAACCTGTAAGTGCCCACAGCTGGGCAAAGGCCTACTCCTCAAATATCTGAGAGGGTTTTGGAGCCCACCACGCTGCTCCATTACGGATATAACGTTCTCCAAAATAATATTTTTTATTATTTCTCAGAAATGCAGGTTTTCTTGACAATGCTTTCCTTCACCGTCAACCATTTGATAAATACAGTACTTAAAATTGCTATTAACAATTTTAGTGGTGCCGGCACCGGAGATTGAACCCAGATCACTCGCGCTATATGGAACTAAAGTGAGTACCCTAGTCACTAGGCTACCACGCTTTTTTTTAGTTCTCTAGTTATGTTTTAGAAGACAAGTCGCCACCGGTCAGCTTCAAAGAAGTAGCCAGAAAGGCTAAAATAGCTAGCGAAAAACTGTTTACCGGCGCTACGGCTATATGGAAATCTATAACCTCTACCTATCCCTCATGGTCAAAGGCGAGGGTGTTTATAAACATAATTTCGTCTTTGCCCGTGCTTCTAACCTAAAACCTGTGATTGAGTTTTTTTTTATGGCAAAGGCGGCAAACAAGTAAGCGGTTCACCTGATGGTAAGTGATCACCGACCCCACGAATATCTGCAACACCAGAGGTGCTGCAGGTACGTTGCCGGTCTTAAAGGGTATTTAGGAGATGGGAGGGTGGACAAGGACAAGGATGAGGAGGGGGAGTGGGCCACCGATTACCTCACTCACCGAACGAAACGTAGAAGCACAAGATGCCTTTACTTAGCGCCGGTATTCTGCGAGGCCCTGGTACTGACCCGGTCGAGCTGGCCCATTCGAGCAACAGCAAAAGCCGCCGCTTGGCTCTACCACGTTTAAAAGTAGTAGTAGACAGAATCATATGAGTGCTAAGAGAAAAATAGAGATGAGTTTATTATTTATGAGAAACGATGTTCTGTTGTTTCGTAAGTGTTTAACTTTGCGCGCTAAATTTAACAAAATTGTTTGAGGCCCCTTTCGCCCTTTTGCATTTCCATAGAGCACCATTACATTGAACGTTAGAAGACTTTACGCTCGCTTTCATAGCTTTCAAACAATTATGAATTTCCTCTCAGGCAATTTCTTGTCCTTTAGACCTGTCCTCGTTGCTCATGATTTTATATGATCTTTTTTCTTTTTAATTTGTTATGTACCGCGGCGACATTAGGAAACCTGCGAAGTTTCATCGTCCGGTGTGCGTTGGAAATGTCTATTAAAGTACTCGTCGAATTGAATTTAGAGGCAGCGATACTGTTGTTAAACTTTCAGGACTGAACAACAAAATCGTTTCAATTCATTTCACAATCATGATTTTGTTGTTGATGATGACAGTGTAAAGAACCTCAGATCTACTTTCCGGTTCTTTTCTAAAGTATTTTTCAAATAGTTGTAATTTTTTTTATTAGATTAATTATTTTGCATTGCAAAACAATAATTTAACAGTAATGATAAATAGCAATACTTAGAACTCCCAACGTTCTAAACGTTATAGCAAACAAATAATAACGAAACTTATTATATATTACACGTATTTATGCCAAACTTGACAAGACAGCGTCTTCGGTTTGTTTGTATTTTTTTGTTTTTTTCTTAAATAAACGTTACCTTCCGCTGTAGGAATTTCTCCTGTGTCGCGGAGGCAGTTTACATACATGAATTGCATATGGACAAACACCAAGACCGGGAACTATTATTTGTAGTCCATACAAATACTAGTCCCGTGTGGGAATCGTACCCGCGACCCACAGCGGCGCAGCTAGCCGCTTAACCACTACGCCACCGAGCCGTCGGTGCAAGATTCATAAGCCGAACATGGCCCTTTTTCCAAAATGTCTGAATCTCGAAGAGGTTTAAATTAGTAAAGTAGCTATTTATAAATGTCCCAGTACTGAACAAAGGCCATCTCGCAATATTTGTAAAGGTTTTAGAGCCGACGGGATGCCGCCACGCTGCTCCAATCTTAGTTGGAGAACATCACATGCCCAACATTCTTCCACCATTCGTTCATCAGGGCGAGGTCTATTTTAGATTTATTGTGATAGTAATATAGTTCGCGACTTCGCCAAACTGAAATTGCGTAAAGCTCGTGATTGAAATAAATAGTAGCCTATTTATTTTTTTCATAACCCGAAGGCAGAACACCTTTTAGCCAAATTATAATATGTTCCGTCGTTTAGGCGTGATTGTGCGACAAACGCCCACCACAAACATACTTTCACATTTACAACGCTGGCAAGAAGTAGGATTAGAGTAGTATTTTTTTAAGACGTGTAGGATTTTTATTTAAATCGCCTCTTCTATATAGATAAATACGATTATCTGCAATCGTTTACAAGGAACGTAAGCACATTATTTAACGATCCCTGTCATACATTGTAAAACATTCGCAACTAAGAAGCACATTCGTGTGATGTTCTTCGAGGCGGATTGAATTTAAGCTTCTCTGCGAATAAATACGTAGAGAATCGTTCGGCCATGAATGTTTATCGATTTTAAAATTTAAAAAGTCTGGTTATAGCTAACTAATTTTTTTTGTATCCTACTGTGATATGAAAAAAGTCTGCACGAATTTGTCTTTTTTCTAATTTAATTTAGCGTAAATTTAGCTTATGAATTTAACTAAACATATAATATAAGCCTTCCATAATATGTGCTGACATACGAATGAGTCATGTTTTTAAAAGTTATGTTCCGTCTAAGGTAAAATAGAATCTGTAAAACCACTCGTGTATTTGTCCCTCGATCGAAGAGTCTTGGCATTTTGCATAGTAATCTTACTAACCCGCATATTTTGCACAACTTAAAATTTAAAAGGGCTTGATAAACAGACCTTTGCGGGCGATCTTTGGGTATGACCTACTTTTTTTTTTATGGGAAAGGGACAAAATAATACGCGGTTCACCTGATGGTAAGTGATTACCGTCCTCCACGTACAACTGCAATAGCGTAGGAGCTGCAGGTGCGTTGCCGGCCTTTGAAGGTATTTGGGAGATCGTAGGGCTGATGGGCCCCTGGGTTGGGAGATTGAAGTACCACCTACCTGTAATGAGGAATTACCTCAGTCATTGAAACACGTCTAAAATTATGGCTTTACCACACAAATGGATTTTCCTTTGAATTTTGACGTCTGAAAACCACTATGTCTATCTACGTTAATAATTTATAATAACTATAGAACACTTTAATTAAAATCATAAAAAGTTTAACTGTTGTTATGTAAAAAAGACTCACTTTTGATAACCGTTATATAAATAAAAGAGTTATAAGCCCTAATTATTAATTACTCATTTTCTTAGTAGAAAACTATGAAACCTTAATTAATGATTGTAAGCGTCGGAAGAGTTATGATTCTAAGTTTTTGTTAAATTACATAAATCTAGTTTATGTAATTATCTAGTTTTCTTTTTAACAATAACTGTACTTATGTACGCACGTAAGAGGTTACACTTCCGTAGCGTAACAAAAAAAAATAGCTAAAAATTTTATCCCGTAATTGTACTCTTTGTTTGTGAAAATATTTTACATTGTAAACAAATAAAAAGAATACGTACCGACAGTTAACCACAAATCTATAAACCCACCATAAAAGTTTATAATATAAATAACCGCTTATATCTTATATCACGAATACATACAATACTTTATCATTCACCAACATATATAATTTAAAATCACACACAAATACACTTGTATATTTATGTATGAATATATTTTATTATCTCTACTAAAACACTTGTTGTAGTTTCATATATATTTGAATAACTACCTTGAATATAGTAAACAGTTCTCACGAAAACATGAGAGACAATTAGCAATCAACTTCACGGTGTCGCTTTTGAGTGTCGGTGTGCGCACTCATCGTAAGAATTCACTCTCATCATTTTTCCCAAACGCGTCGAAAGAAGTATAACTTCGCTGACCTCTTATTCATTTGATTTCGGAACTGGGCGATTGTAGTATTATTTTGGCGATGCCCTTCTCAGACGTTTCAGACCTTCTCTCAGATTGTTATATAGACTGGTTAGTAAGTAATTAATGTATAAAACTGACAGGGCGACATAATCGCATATGTGATTAAGCCTCTTAATAAAAGTTAAACTTAATAAAATGACAGCCTTCTCTGTGTTACATCTGCTCTACACAAATTTACACCATCACGGTTATCGTAAATCATTCGCCACAAAACCCACGGAACATTACAAGAAGGTGTCGTTACACCGATATTACGTATGAATTTTCATCACCCTCGGCGGGAGCACAATAAATACATATTTCATGAAATGGTATTGAATAACAATCGTGTACGCGGCGCCGGCCGCGCGGGTGCGCCGTTTAGTGACATATATTAAAATGGACTGGGGGTCCTTTTAGTGTATTGGATTTTTACGCGAGCTTTACGTTTTTTTTTTTTTCGGATCTTTCATTTATGAGATGGAGCGAATTAGAGTCGCTTTGGAGAATTCGTTGTGACAACGTTTTTTTTTTAATTTGTCTTAAAAGTTTAATAATGTTACGTTTATACTTGTTACAGCGTTAGTTATCTGTTTCTCTCTCTCTCTCTCGGCTTGAAAATCTCATGGTAAAATCAAATCTTCGAGTGTAAGTCTAATGACGAGGCCATCCGAATGTCACGTTCTATCTCCTGGAAAAACAAAAAGTGGATTGCGGAAGCCCGGAACTCAGTAATGTCGATCTACCACTATGGGTGACAAGTGAAAGTGTTTATTTTTAATGCGTTCTAGATGAGATGATAAAATAAAAAATTATATCTCTCTCTATCTAATATCTCTAACCATCCCAGCACGATACTCTGTACTGGGGTGGTCAGAAGTCTAGACGTTTTTGTGCCTCTCAATCCACTTTTCACCAGTGCTTATTTAGGACACCGTGACAGGTGGTAAGCCTGTCCGCGTCTTAATGTCCAAGCCGACGATACAAATCATACGTAAATTTCGATAAAGCTCATTAGCACGCGCCCTCTGAATAGGGGATCAAAATCGAGTGTCCAGATTCGAAGATACATCGTCTAACCACTGGGCTATCGTGCCTGGCTAGATGAATTTAACTAATTGTACTTCGAATCGAAGCGGTGTTCAACGTACTAGTTTAATTAGTAGTGGTCCCTACGTTTAGAAGATGCCTAATTAAAATGGCTTGTTTATGTATAATTGATTAAATGTACCTTTGTAAAGTATATTTGCTTTGTTTGTAAAAAAAAAACACAGTAAATATGTTTGTAGAGATTGTCTTATTATTATTTATAGTAATTTGTTTTAGTTATTTAATCAATTCTTGAATCAAAGAAAATATTGAGCTTTAGATGTAAGCATTAAGCTATATAATACAGCTTTATTCCCACAATGGCCGTATTAATCTCAAAAAAAGACAATTATTGTACAAGAATTTGCCAAAAGCATGTAAATTACTTTAACATCCAAGCAATTACTTAACCTGGAGTCGTTAAGAATACAATCGAGTTGGTGCTGTTTGAAATAATTGCTTATGATTTATCATGTGTTCTCCAGCTTCAATATATCACCGGTGCGAGTATCTTAATCATCGACTCCCACCCCTGGTGCCCTCCTCCCCCCGCCCCTGATTTTGGTCCAAATTTTAGGAAACAGCGAAATCTTTTGAATTGTGAATAATAAAAAAGAGTCATCTATTTTCTAAATAATCATAAGTCATAAATGTCAGACTCACTCAGGCGCGCAAGAGCGCGTATAAAAGTTAGTTTTAAACTACATTTAAAAAACTTAGCGGAATTCACATGAAAATGTAATTTCGAGAATTTCGAAATTTAAGTTCAAGATTGATTGATTAACAGAATAGTAATGAGTATTTACTATTATCGAAGCCCTCGGAAAAGTTTACAATTAAAGAGTGAAGTAATAACTTAAAAGTAAAGTAGCAGCCTGTAAGTGCCCACTGCTGAGCAAAGGCCTCCTTCTCGAATACCTGAGAGGGTGTAGAAACCGGGAATGGCCCGCCACACTGCTCCATTGGGGATTGGCGGGCTTATGAGCATAATATTTAGCATTTTTATTTAGTACCTTTAGCTTATTTGCTATTAAGAATGAAACTAATTTATTAATGCATTATAAAGTTACAAATCAATTTCATAGATATACCTCATTATCTTAACTATATTACGACATTAATGAGTATTTAAATGATACTGAAATAATTTATGTTTTTGAAATGAAACTATTATTTACTGATTTTATCGCGTTAAAAAGATTTTTTTTCTTTGTGCTTAATCTAAAATGTCGTGATTTAAATGATGAATTTAATTACAAATGTGTAGTATTCTCGTAAATTCAAGAAATATATGTTTTGACCTGACAATGTCGAAGTGAATGATAAATTTAAATTAAATATTAAAAATAACGACAATTTCAAAATGTTTTGCATATTGTATGTTGTTGCAATAACAAGGATTTTTCAATGTTACTTTATCACAATTTTAATATTAAACATTTAGCTTTGGCCTACGGATATTTTCATGTCCAGTGGAACATGTTGTTAAAAATAACTCTGAACATCTAAATGTAACCATATTCTATAATAAAAAAATCTTATGTTACCTTAACATCCTATGAACACACTGTAGGACAAAGCCCTCATCCATATGAAGATATTGCCATAAACGCCACGCTCGCCTGGCAGATTGGCGATCACAGTACCTGGTACCTTAGACGCTGCTGTCCATCAGCGATATGTTTAATTTTTGATCTGGTTATTATCGAGATGATTACCCCGCCATCTGTTGGTAGCCATTGCAATTTTTAAAGCTTTTCCCTTTATTCGCCTCTAGATTTCCCCACGAATAACACACAGCAACTAATAATATAAGTATGTATATTACTGTGATACGTTATAAAAATTAAAATATATTACTTGATATACTCTATTGTTACGTTATAATTTAAAAAAGTAAGCTCCCAATCAAGCTCTTACGATTCGGCGGTCTAGACATTTAAGTATTTTCGAACCCGTTTTCAGCAGAGCTTATTTGAGACAATGCGACAGGCGGTGAGACTTGACGTCGACCCAGTGTTGTCCTGGCTCAAGATACAAATCGTACAAATATTCTTCTTATCGATTTCTCTAACTAAACAATTGAATAATAAAACAAGAAAGATATATATTACAACTGGGGAGCCTTTAAAAAAAATAGCCAACATTCCGGTTGAAACTGGAAATGAAAGTAACACTTTGTCACAGAACGCTGTGAAACCGTCCGCCGTTAGCCGAAGGAGACACAATTCGGATGAGACCGAAGGAGAACCGAGACCCGCCTCAGGTGCCACCAATAGTCTAATTAAACGTGGAAAGAACTCGAATTCTCTTTAAGTGAATTAAAACGGTTTTCATTGCGTCCTTGTGTAACTAAGATTAACGTTTTGCGCTCTACGGCTAGCAATTATTTGTTCAGGGCTATCTGGACGTGAAAATAGATTTGTTTGTGTCTGGCTTGGATTTTTAACATTATTTAAATTGTTCGTTACTTAAATTTCGCTAAGCTATACTGATAGTTATAACGTTATTTTATTCACAAGTCGCATATTCGCAAGTCACAAGTTTCTATCGAACAAATTTGATACGACCTCATCTGTATTTACGTATTGTGTGTATTTTAAACTAGCTAATCACTGCGTATTCGCCTGCACATATAGTAATTATGTTCATACTTTTTAACGTCGTCTATCTACAATCGAATTTCAGTGAAAACATTTCAGTATTTAAGATGGGATGGTTGGTGGCAAACTTCCAAACAAACAAACTTCTACATAAATAAGGTCGCTTAACTTAAAAATTAACGCACTTTTATTTAACCAACATTTATTTTGTGAGAAAAAAATTAGTAATACTATTTTGATAATCTGAATTACTTTTTCTACGGTGGTAGGCCACCTCACTTCGATGTAATTACTGTTATAATTACGAGCTTTGAGGCATTCCATCTTCGTCCCCAAGGGTGACAACACTTCTGTAACCTTTTTCAATTGAAGATGTTCGTCCAATCTTGTTGTTCAGACAAAAATAAAAAAATAAAACTAACATTGTGGAGAAAATTTGTTGTGATCATTTGTACGCGCAAACCCAGAGGCACTTACTTGTTATTAACTTCCCATATCCGAAGCTTACGCCATAGGATTACAGGTGTGTCCGAGACATGGGAGGCAAAATAATATAAAATATAACCAGGCCAAAAAATGTATTATTTAGCACAAACATTGATTTCCGCTGAGATTCGAACCTATGGCGCAGCTCGTTAATATTCAATATATAAAAATCATTTGTCATAATAAAGTTTAATAAAGTGATTAGGTAGATCGTTACAAGATCAAAGACTAGTCGACTGTTAAGGATGTTAGTCTGATTCCGTGGACGTGATTATTAACAGGAACATTTTAGCGCTAAAATGTTACGAAAACAAACACGGTTCAGTGAATCGTTCAGCACAAAATATCTACGTAAAGAGGGTCAGTAGGTACGTTACTTATTTATTTTCCTCCAGCGAAATTTATTAAGGTGGGCTTTACTAGAAATGACTAAAGGTCTTCGGGAGAGCTCAATAATGCTGAACGTCATAATAAAAAGGTTTTTATTCAACCCCAACTATGTTGTTTCGTGAAGTACAAAATATGAAGACTTTCTAAAATATTGGACAAATGTCGATTGATTGGAGCGCTTTCTCCTAATTTTTATTTATTTAAGTCCGGTGTATTTTTTTAACGATAATCGTTTTTTTTATTTATATTCATTGATTTAAATAACATATAGAAATATTTTTTAATCTTATTCGAGATCATACAGTAGATATTATAATATAGTATAACACGTGGTAAAGCCAAGCGACTGGCGACTTTTGCTGCTGCTCGAATGGGCCGGCTTGGCCGGGTCAGTGAATACCGGATACCAGAATACCGGCGTGAAGTAGAGCCATCTTGTGCTTCTGCGTTTCTTACGGTGAGTATGGTAACCGGATGCCCACTCCACCCTCTCCTCGTCCATGTTGCAGATGTACGGGGGCGTCGATAATCACGTTCCATCAGGTGAGCCGGTTGATAGTTTGCCCCTTTCTCACAAAAAATACCAATAAAACAACATAAGTGGCCGGCAGCGCATCTGTAGCTCCTCTGGTGTTGTGGATGTTCGTGGGCGTCGGTGATCACTTACCATCAGGTGAGCCGGTTGATCGTTTGACCCTTTCTCACAAAAAATACCAATAAAACAACATAAATGTCATTAATGTTAGTTTTAAAATTAGGTACAGGTCACTTCTATTACATGGCAATTAGGTTAATAGTGGTATGGCCTGTGTTAAAATTTATCAGTCCTGGTTGTAAGATACGAAGGAAACTTAGACGATTTATAGAAATTAAGGTACAACAGTTGTCTAGTGGAGGTGAGATGTGTATTACTCTATGGTGATGCGGAATTAAGCTCAACAACTTACTTTTAATTGTTTTATATAAATATTACTTATTAATGTCATTTGTATTGTTATTGTTGTTATTATTATTTTTTTGTTATTTATATTTTGATTCCTCGTGTATTACAAAAAGCCTGACCACAGCTCGCGAATAAAAAAAAGGGTTCCGTCAGAATACCAGCGCTGTAGTTGTGGTTATTCATTTAGCATTACTACAGCATTACGCTGAGTCGGACGCCGTTTTATTGCTGCCACTCAATAAAATATTATTATTATCATTTTTGTTTTGTTATGTTAATTAAGTACTTTCTTATTCTTCTTTTTCTTTATCTTCTAATGTTCTATATCGCACAGGATTCATTCCTGGACTACTGAACGAAATTGAATAAAACATATTTATTATTTCATGTACGATATATATACATTTCATTTGTCACATGTCACTTTTGAACTTAGAAACACTAATGAAATTAGAAATTAATATCGAATTGCGTAAACTGTTGACGTTTATTTACTGCGTATAAATAAAATCTATGCTTACATTATGATTTAATGTACATTGGTTTCACTTTAGTTGTCTAAGGTATGATAAATGAAACACTATTTACAAATTCCATTTAAAGCACGGACAGCCAAGTGGGGCTTTGAGTGCGCAGCGCAAAACATGACGTCACAGGTTCGAGCCCGCACAAGCTTTCAGGCTTAGCTGGAGGTTAACCGGAATAATATTAAAAGCGTTGCTAGTATTGTTTGAAAAAAAAATTCCATTTCATTTCATTTCAATTCGCATCGGTTGTAAACTGTACGTCTCGTGACGCGAAAGAGTTTTGAAGGTCTGCATCCGAATTAGTACATACTACATTTATATATAACAAAAAATATATCATCATTAAGAGAACACTGCAATTAACACAAAACAATAAATAGGTTATCGTCAGATTTTTTATTTTTTTTTCTTTAAAAAACGTCACCTTCCGCTGTAGGAATTTCTCCTGTGTCGCGGAGGCAGTTTACATACATGAATTGCGCATGGACAAACACCCAGACCGGGAACTATTATTTGTAGACCATACAAATAATAGTCTCGTGCGGGAATCGAACCCGCGAGCCACAGCGCCGCAGCTAAACGCCTTAGCCACTACGCCACCGAGCCGTCAGATGGTTTGCCAGTACGGATAAGATTTTAATTTTTATGTAAAAGACGGTACGAGCAAGCGGTTCACCTGATAGTAAGCGATTACCGCCTACATACACCTGCAACACCATAGATGCTGCAGGTGTGTTGCCGGTCTTTAACGATATTTGGGAGATGGGAGGGAAGAGGAGAGGAATAGGGGGGGATGTGGGCCTCCGGTTACCTCACTCACCGAACGAAACGCAGAAGCACAAGATGCCTCTACTTCACGCCGGTATTATGCGAGGCCGTGGTACCAATCCTGTCGAGCCGGCCCATTCGAGCAGCAGCTAAAGCCGCCGCATGGCTGTACCACGGAGAGAAACTCTTAACGAATCGACCCATTTTTGGACATTATTAAAGTAGCCGCCTGTTACTGCCCACAGCTGGGATAAGGTCTTCTTCTCAAATATCTGAGAGGGTTTTTGTTTCCACTGAGGTACTCACCGATCAAATCGCAGAAGCACAAGATTCCTCTACGTCACTTCTGTAGGCAATTGTACTACCACGGTCGAGCCGGCCGATTCGAGCAACAACAAAAACCGCCGCTTGGCTCTACCACGTACCACGTTTAAAATTGTGCCGGCGAAGTAACTAAACATTATGCACCAGCACCGACTGCGAATGAACAGAAGTTTTGTTTATGGTCACTACGTTTATTACGTACCATACGATCCTTCCGGTGATAGAAAATTACGGATATTAAATCGTTTCTCTATGTAATGTGAAGAGCGGCAGCCGTTGTAACCCCGCAAACTCTTTTTTTCTTTGCTTTCGTCTCGTTATCCTTGCAACTTAGTCTTTCTTCTTACATTTATTACGCGATAATGAATAGCTTACAGTTTGTTATTGCGGTGAAAGAAACATCAGTGCATTTTCAAGACACTATAAAGTTTTCTAATATAACATTTTGGAAATCATTCACCTTAAGTATATAACTTAACGCTCCCTATCTACTTTTGACACCGCCATAATACTAGATATAACATTAATAGTTTCTAATATCTGCTTAATTCGTATAATAAAGCTTTTTAAAGAAATCAAGCGATCGTGTAATAAACTGTTGTGATTCTAGTCAGCAACAACTCGTACAACAACTGAACCACTCTTAGCAGCTCAACTGGTCATCAAAGCTACGGATAGATACATTTAACGGAATGTATATGTAATGTATCTAATTCCGTAACCTTATTTAAGTACGTATCATTGATAAAACATTTTGTATTCAGATGTACTCATTGAAGTTTTGCAAAATTAATAAAAAAAGAATTTAAAGTAACTTAAATTATGGGAGTTATGGTATTTAAGGGTACGGACTGCGTAAAATTATGACTAAGTTCATGAACCATACCAATACAAGCTGTAATGGTTAGAGGGAGTGGTGAACAGGTATAATATTAATGCTAATAGCTTTGTCCTAGCATTGACTTTAAAAGAAATGTATTTTTTTTTCTTAAGGCAAAGGGGTAGGGTGGAAGACGAGGAAGGAGAGGAGGGGACGACCGGGTCTTTTCTAAAGAAAGGGCGCAAACGAGCAAGCAGCTGACCTGATGGTATGTGATTACCGTCACCCACGTACATCTACAATACCATAGGAGCTGCAGGTACAATTAGGATATTTGGGGAGGGGTTAGAAGAGGGGAAGGTTACCTCAGTCACCGAACGAAACGCAGAAGCACAAGCTGCCTCTACTTCATGCCGATATTCTGCGAGGTCGTGGTACTACCCCAGTCGTATCACTACTTGGCTCTACCACGTAAATGACATGTACGTTTAAAAAAAATATCGAACTTATTACATAACTCAGCACATTATTGATTGTAATTTATTGAATTACATTACATAACTTGAATTAGAAGTGGACTGTTCAATCGCTCTTCATTATAATTTTTGTATTGGCCCAAAAATATTAACCAAATGAACCCAACCAATCTTCACACAGATTACGGTCAACATTAATATTATCTTGCAGTTTTGTTACATAATATTGCCCAGCCACCAAAGGATTAACTCCACATAGATTTTGTTTACTTTGGTAATCCTTTGCACAACTCTTGTGGGTCTACCGAGGCCCGAGGCTAAGTTACGGTGTAAGTTATAAGTGAATAACAATGTTCTAGTATTATATTATGTTTCTTATATAAATTTAATCTAAACTTTGTTAACAGAATTTCTGCTGAATTCTGAACCGTATTCGGCATGCATGTGTATTCTTATAAGGTTCGTTACCGGTTACCGGCGGCTTCGACCGCTTGGGAACAAATTTAGTCCCAATTCCATGGGCATAAACGTGATCGATTTCAGATGAAAAAACATACAAACTACATGCTATTAATATTATGTTAGAGGAAATATAGCACATGAGAAATCAAAAGGAACATTTTTTAAAAGTTTCATCAAAATCCTAACTATAAACTTAAATACAAACATCCATCACCTATTTTAATCCCTTAGGGAATGAATTTTCAAATTTCCTTTCTTAATGCTCATTCTAGTTATACAAGGAACTCCTGTACAAAGTTTCATGCTTCTAGAACCAACGATTTCGGCTGTGCGTTGATCAGTCGCTCAGTATATATATATAAATATATGTATGTGAGTGAGTGTATATTTATAAAATTTTTATTTGCTATAAAAAAACTCAAACCTACCATACGAAATAACAAAACTTTATCGTCCATTTTGTTTCTAAATTACATTACGTAAAATATAACAAGAACACCACTTAGCTAATTAATTTTAAATGATTTTATGACTTTGCCTTTAACGAAAATATTGCACGTAAATAAAGTTAATTTAATGTCTGTTAATTTACAAATAATATAACATTTAATGTTTTATCAGATGAAGCAGACAATAAAACAGTAATCGTATAGTGATATAGCTTTGGACGCTTTTTATGTTCTTACCCTGCTCGTGTAAAAGCATAAAGAGTGACCAGATACGCAACCTTCCTTCTAATTAGAGAACACAAATCCTCCCCTACGTGGCCGCAAGCCGTACGGATTTTTAATTTGATCAAGTTTGATGCCAACTGATACTGAGGCGTAGTACTGAAAAGGATTCGCTCCTTTGAATTACTTTATGACTGAATGAAAACTGATAATACTTAGTTATGCAATGGTGATTTTTCTTTGACAATTTTTAATTAGAGGGACTTTACAAGCACAATTTTTAATTATTTTGCGTATTGTATTATCCATATGATTAATTGACATATTATGTATGGCAAAGTAGATGTTCCAGGGGTATTTTTTTGGGGGAGCAGCACTGCTGTCCCCATACGACAAAGGTTCAGCAGTGCTGTCCTTCTCTTGATCCATTACAAATAAGGAACTCATTTTTTACTTATTAATTTTTTTACTTTGCGCTTTTAACAATTTTTAAATCACAAGATCAATCTTTAAAAATTTATTAACACAACAGTGAAAGAATAGACGACCTACACCGACCGATGCCACGACTCAAGTGTCCCTCTGCCGGTGTTCACTCAATAACGAAAACTTACTTACTGAACACAACTCTTAATTAAAGTTTAATTCACTATTAGAAAATAAGTAAATCGGATTATTACTAACAAATTTAGGCAATCAATAATTTCACTCTAAATTATAACGTGGTAATCAAATTATAATTATAACGTCTCGTAATTAATTAAAGCAAAACAAGACATTAGCGCCACCTCGAGTGAGGTGTCTAAAGTTCCCGATAGATGGCGGGAATTTCTACCCGATAAATCTTTAAAAGAGAACACTATAAATCTATTACAAATTAGGTAATCAATACACTGCAATCATAAAAATAATTTAAAGGTGTCTGATAAACTAGACTATTTAAATAGAAGAGGCTCTTGCGGCGACATGTATTTTGTATTCACAACTAATGATTTTGTATTTTAACGTAATGTTACTTTGCTTATTAGGAATAGATATAGCAATGCATTTCAGTTATTTTATCTTTAACGTTGCGTTCAATGTCTGTAATGTTGTTATTAATATCTATAAGTAAATATATAACCATAACACATAACAAATATTTAACTACACATAAGAACACACGCAATGGATGCAGGTGGCTCAGGACCGAGCTTCGTGGCAATCTTTGGGGGAGGCCTATGTTCAACTGTGGACTTCTGATAGGCTGAAATGATGATGATGATGATGATGAAGAACTCACACTTGCCACCCAAGAGTACTTATGAGTGCCAACAGTAGTACCAACAGACAATTATTAATTAATTTATCTACAATGCATTAAAAAAAAACATTAAAAACAGTACTTGTTGTTATATATACTTCAACTACTTGAATGACGATTGGATTTGAAAATTCAATAGAACTTGTCCAGTTTATTTGCTGGCACGACGTACTGTGGCAGGATTGGATTGGAATTATTCGGTTCCATTATCCAAATTAAATGTGGAAGTGTTGAAAAATTGAATTTGAACAGAGCCTGTCAAACTCTCGGCTCGGATAATTGGCTTATCCTTTGGTGTAATGGCAGTCTTCCATTTGATCTTGTGTAACAAATAATAAGGGTCTTCCGGCAGTTTTATATTTTAATTAGACTTTTAACACAAGTTTACGACTATAATGACTCGTTTCAAAATGTAACTTTTATCCCAGAAGTTTTTTTTTTTTAAACGTGATAAAGAAATTAATTCGAAATGTACACTATTTTTAAATATGCATAAATGAAAATATACTTCTTTATTTTTAATGCCAGGGAAACTACAGTAATAATAGAACCTCAATGTAATGGAATATTAATTTATTCAAAGATATAATTTATACTTGTGATACTACACTTAGTAAAACTGTTTTTTTTTTGTTTTTTTTTTTATGGGAAAGGCGGCCAACGAGCTAGCGGTTCACCTGATGGTAAGTGATTACCGCCACCCACGTATATCTGCAACACCAGAGGTGCTGCAGGTGCGTTGCCGGTCTTTAAGGATATTTAGAAGATGGAAGGAAGGATGAGGAAGTGGGCCTCCGGATACCTCACTCACCGAACGAAATGCAGAATCATAAGATGCCTCTACTTCACGCCGGTATTCTGCGAGGTAGTGGTACCAACCCGGTCGAGCCGTCCCATTAAAGCAACAGCAAAATTCGCTGCTTGGCTCTAACACGTGTAAGCTTCATTATATTGACAATTATTATAATTTCACATGTCCTAGTTTCACAACCTCGTGAAGAATGGTGTGATCACTTCCTTTACACCAATTACAATACCATTTACTTTACCCGTACACTTGTGAAACCTTTTATCCAATACTGCCAAAAAAAAAATGCATTCGTTACACCGTATCATAAAATAAGAAGCATACTTAACCTTCCTCAAAACAAAAGTGTTCAGACATAAAATTACAGCATTCCCCATTGTACGCCCTCTGTTATTTGACTAGATCGATAGGACACGGCTTCGGCCCGCCCCATTGACCAGTTCCGAGATAATAAAAAAGTTGAATGATACTATACGCGTCCTATCGGAAAATAGAAGTGGATCTTTAGTTCTTCGAGTCCCCAGTAACAATGTCGCGTACCGTCGTCTGCAGTAGTGCTAACTGTGTTTTTCTCGTATTTTAGCGTCTGGACTTATTCTTTAAACATTTTCCTTTTAAGTTTAACTAAGAAGCTATCTAGGTAGACCAGTTTAGACCATTCAGTTCTATTTTTCGTATAACATGGTAGTATTTACTTTTGCAGCTATTTATTTATCATTTATTTATGTTTTCCCAGAATTAGCATGTTTATACGTTGTGATTATTTTTACATTACACATGATTTTAATCATTTGGGTTACATATCTTTTTAGTCTTACATATATTTACATCTCAGTTGCAGAGTTATTTTAAAATATAATGTTTAAGGTGACTAATTTTGTGCTAAACATAATATTATAAAGATGAATTTGCAAAACATCATGAATTTATACTAATAACTGATTTCTCTATCCGGTATGAAATATTCTAACAATATCGTTGCAGAATGTACCGCCGAAACGGCCCACGCAAGTTGAACGAACAAAATCCAAACTCGCTCGAATCCCCGCGTGTATTCGTGCAACTTTCGGGAAATAGGAACGAACCTGTCAAGGCTTGTTCCTTAGGAAACCTTAAGGGGAATATAAATACACGATATTTCATGAAAGTCGAAAGTCAAAGTTTTTTTTTTTTTATTATTTCTTGGTACTCTGAAATTTTTAAAGCTTTTTTTTTAATGTTATGAATGGCGGTGATATCTTGATTAAGGTCGGACAGGAACTTAACCAGTTCCCTTCCCTGATCGTTATCAATTCTGCGAGCTATGTTACCGGCCAGTCACCACATCAGATAGCTGAACTTTAAGACTCTGTCGATTACTCTAACGTGGTAGAGCCAAACGGCGGCTTTTGCTGCTGCTCGATTGGGCTGGCTCGACCGGGTTAGTACCACGGCCTCGCAGAATACCGGCGTGAAATAGAGGCATCCTGTGCTTCTGCGTTTCGTTTGGCGAGTGAGGTAACCGGACGCTCACCCATCCCCCTCCTCATCCTCCCTCCCATCTCCCCAATACCCTTAAAAGCTGGCAACGCTCCAGCAACACCTCTGGTGTAGCGGATTTACGTGGGTGACTGTAATCATTTACCATCAGGTGAACCGCTTGCTCGTTTGCCACCTTTCAAATAAAAAAAATACTCCTCCTACGGATATCGAAACACAGAGCCCTTACCGTGGACGTGCTGAGAAATTGTGAGATTTATCACACAGACTGCAGTGAAGGACCACGTTTTGGTTAAATTACTACTGGCAACTGAGGTATATACTTGAGTACATAAGTTAGTACTAATTATATTTATGAACACAAAATTTCGACACGCGTTTATGTCAAGCCCACTGAACGATGTACTTCCGCGACTGAACCGAATTTAAATGAACATCAGAAAACATTCGTATTTCAGTTAAGTTACGATGATACGTTATGTTCAGATAGCGGATCGAGGCACAAATTAATTTTTATCTGAGCTGGAAAATATCTCGCATGAGTTTTTCCGGGTGAGTGGAGAACAAACCGTTACAGACGCATGTAACGCGGCCCCTCCGACCGGATTATGTATTTTATTCGGAATCTCTTACCGATGTCGCTGCGTAATTGTGGATTACTTCCCGCTCGTGTTTTCATTTGCGCCCGCTTTGTGTAAATCGGGGAAGTTTTTACAGCTGCCTTATACTTTCGTGCGCCTGCTTTGTGGAATTACTGAGGTAACCGGGATGATAGATTACGGGACGTGTGACGAATGTTGGTTTCACCTTTACAAACGAAACAAGTTGGTAATCTCGGAATGCAACTTTACCTTATGTTGAACGTGAACGTTATAATATGAAAGTAATTAGTGGCGACTGACACTGGGTGGCACGCTCCTTCTCTTCCTCCTTGAAGCAGTCTGTTAGAACCACTGTCTACCATAAGTAAGCGATGCAAACATTTTTGCCTTCCGGTTTGAAAGGTGTATAGAGCCAGTAGAATTACAGGATGTGCAGGCATTCCCTCTTAGTTCTCAAGGGTGTTAACGCATATATAACCTCCTTTGGCTGAAGTTGTTTGCAGATCCAAGTTGGCTGCTGTAGCCTATTACCATCTAAGCACGTTTGTCAACTTTAACCTATTAAAAAAAATAAAGGTAGAAGAGTTTAATTAAGGATATATGATCGAGACGTATCTACGTGATAAATAGCTTTACGATATCCTTAATATAATTAGCTTAACTTATATTAGCTCATTCAACAATCTTCGAAATTCAAAAGTAACAAATTTTTGGTTATTTGATCCTCCTATTAAGTAAAGACATTATTACGGGTAGCCGATGGTTGCTGGTGGTCCAGAACTATGCTTCTTTATGGAAAAGGCGGTAAACGAGCAAGCTGTTGATCTGATGGTAAGTGATTACAGTCGCCCACATACATCTGCAACCTGGTGCTGCAGGTGCGTTGCCGGCCTTTAAGGGTATTTGAGAGATGGGAGACAGGATAAGGAGGGGGAGGGGGAGTGAGCCACCAGTTACCTCACTCACCGAACGAAAGCACAAGATGCGTCTACTTCACGCCGGTATTCAGCGAGGCCGGTCGACCCAGCCCATTCGAGCAGCAACAAAAGCCGCCGCTTGGCTCTACCATGCTTTATGGCAATCGTGCCTATGTTCAGTGGATATGTGACTGGCTGAAATGATGACGAAGCTTATGATAGAATGGAGTATAAAAAATTTAGTAGAAACGTGTTAAAGGAAAATTAAAAAAATTAAAAAAGATACTTGTTTCTGTGTAAAATGGTTACATATTTAAACATTTTTTCACAACTTCCACATAAAACGTCATAGATGTATGCAACTGACCGCATATTTTATAACTTTTGTCATTTACCTACATTAGAATGAAAAGGAAGAAGCTTTTCAATTATCTAATTTAATTGCATAATTTAAAAAAAATATTTTATTCAATTGTTTCTTAGGATTTAAGACACATATTCTTAATTAAATTGAAAACAAATCTAAACTTACAGCAACGCATTTCAATTTACTTGCATTACTCTAACAAATACTTAAAGAGCTTACCGCAATGTGTTTGGCGGCTATGTATCTCAGAGGTGACTTGCTTGTAACCAAAGTAACAGACTATAAAGGGAATTATTAACTAACACGGATGCTGCAGAAAACATCTTGGATATACTCGTACTTTGAACTGCACACAGGATCGTTAAAAGTACAAACATAAGTTGAAGGAGTAATGAAGTCGGGACAAGGAGCTTAGTTGGTGACATTCATGTTGAAATGTTTATAAAAATAGATACTGGCTTGTTAAAACAATGGGAGATACACAAAGAAAAAGTTATATGAAAATTCTAAATACGCCAAAACTATTGTAGTCGATTTCTAAGAAACATAATCATACTTTGCGATGAAATCGCAATTAGTTTTTTTTTTATGGGAAAGGCGGCAAACAAGCAAACGGCTCACCAGATGGTAAGTGATTACCGTCGCCCACGTACAGCTGCAACAACAGAGGGGCTGCAGGTGCGTTACCGGCCTTTAAGGGTATTTGCGAGATGGGAGGCATAATGAGGAGGAGGATGGGGAGGGGGAGTGGGCCTCCGGTTACCTCACTCACCGAACGAAACGCAGAAGCACAAGCCTACACTTCACGCCGGTATTCTGCGAGGCCGTGGTACAAATCCGGTCGAGCCGACTCATTCGAGCAGCAGCAAAATCCGCAATCCGAACTAGAAGTAGAAACATCTTGTTCTTCTACGTTTCCTTCGATGAGTGAAGTAACCGGAGCCCTCACGCTACCCATCCCCTTCCCTTTCTCCCCCACTCCCCAAATATCCTTAAAGGCCTACAACGCATCTGCAGCTCCTCTAGTATTGCAGATGTACGTGGGCATCAGTAGTCACTTACCACCAGGGGAGCCGTATGCTCATAAGCACCTTTTCTCCTAACATAATCTAATTAAAAATTGTTTTCTGTCATATATGTCAAACTACTACTCAAGGATCTCCTCTGAATATATTCGTATGTGGTTTAAAATATATCTACAAACTATAATACATTAACCGAAGCTTGATTACGCCCTTTGTGCCCAAACTCCACTCAATCCAAAGATATTGGATTAATTCTTTGTTCGACAAAGGAGGTAAAGTTAATACGTACCGGTGGATGGTTATAAGTGAAATTGATTAATTCCGGGAACCTAAGCGACCGGGGCGGAGTCCCATAGACCTCTACACGCGACATTGGTCAAAGTGTCCGAATAATAAGAGGACTGTGGAACTTTTTGATACGTCCGTTAATGCAGTGAGACAGATTGTTGTGCCTTTCATTCGCTTTACGTGTGAGTAGTCAAAGGGGATCCCTTTGATATTCTGCGCGCCGTCGTGTGTTACATCTTTATGTGCTTCATATTCCTATGATTAATTATAACCCGGAATACCTACACTCTTCGACACACCCGTCCTGCGGGTGTAGGTAATTATATACTCGGATGTCACACAGAGATTCAGTTTTAATGAACATTTTAAAAACGTAAAAAATAAAGCGGCATCCATACCTGGTCGCCTTTATATTTTTTTTTAAAAACAGATAATTGGTTAGCTCAGTGCTGGTAGTGAAGCTGATACCCATCAATTGGCTGTACAATTTGAGCTCGCTGACCTCTACTAAGCTACCACGGCCCTTCATTCTCCTTGCTTACTTCCATATAATATTGAAGAGTATGACATATGAAATGAGAGAGTAAGTATGTCTACCTACATAGGCAAAGGCATGATTTTAGGTATAAATAGAAACGGCGTTCTATCTTTTTCCAACGTTGCTGACCAACGGACGAGGCTCTGATGACCTAGCGTTGGCGGAAAATCTGTCAGAATCTTTCGATTGACATCTTGCAGACTGGTGATGGGAAACAGCATGTCTAATGTAACACGCCTTCCCAAGGTGGTGAGTATGGGAAAATCTTTCGTAGTTGACATGCCTTCACGCGCCAACAGAGGCATACCAAAGGTCTATGTCCAGCATTGGACTTGTATAGGCCTATGAAGAAACAAAACTTAAGGAGTTGTCACATGCAGGTTCATTTAAATAGACATTCAAATCCGAAAGTCGTTAACTTGTCATTCGTATTTGATTTTTTGTAGTTATTTCAACCACTATTTAGCACAGTATCTTTCATCGAAAGTTTATTTTACGTGCTCTAATTTTGTTCACTATAACTTTACTATATATTATCTCTTTATTTATCATAGATGTAGAAGTTATTTTTTTTAACGTTGGAAACGATGCAGTCCCCGACATAAGCAGTCACCGCCTTCGGTTCGGGATTAATTATACAAAGTTCAAGATGGCAGATCGATTAAAACCATCACGGTAGATACGCTGTAATAAAAATAAAAAAGTAGCATTGCTAGTGT
This sequence comes from Bhutanitis thaidina, assembly GCA_029286595.1. Taxonomy (NCBI): domain Eukaryota; kingdom Metazoa; phylum Arthropoda; class Insecta; order Lepidoptera; family Papilionidae; genus Bhutanitis; species Bhutanitis thaidina. The sequence goes on from JAGSMS010000022.1 coordinate 2,191,653, forward strand.
TCTTTTGGTCCGGTGCAATCGACAGCTTCGGTGCAAGAGACTCGCGAGACAGAAGGCCCGCAAGTCAGGTGATGTAGAAGTCATATTATTGAAACGTCTTATATATAACTATGTCACGTTAGATGAGGGTCCAGCTGTTTGCTACATGATGTACTTAATAGAATTTTGACCCAACGCGCACACTGTTACAGCTGGCTGAAATGGCTGGTGTTAAGCACAATTATGCTTAGATATTATTCTCCATACAAAATATGCGTAAACATTTTAGGGTCATAGATATAATAGATCAATTATGAAGGGGGAAATGTAACTCAGTTATATGGATCTGATTGAACTGGCTAGCTGGTTGATCTGGCTGAACTCGAGAATTAGTCATCCGGCAACATAATGACGAATCATATACATAGTCATCTTTAAGGACTCGAAGGCCAATTGTTCAATAATAATTACCAAGTACATGACGTCAAAAGTTCAGGTAAAGAGAATGAGGTATTTCACGAAATTATTAACTTAAATCTGCTTTACAACCAGTGCTGCGTTCGTTATTAACAACTTCGCTCTCGAATTGAGTTTTAGAGGAAATGAATCGGGCTGTATTGTTGGATGAAAGTAGAAGCAGAACACTCGAGTTCGCCTATCAGTTGCAAAGGCCCGTTATTTGCTGTTTTTCACAAATAGTCGAGGCTCCCTTGAGGAGCGAAACGCAACGAACAAGTGTAGGTAAGCCGTTCGCTATAGAAAATACAGAGCAAGTTGGATCTTTGTGTAAATAAAGTTGAGAATACACAAAGTGCAATACTCTTTTGAGAAAAATTTTTTTTTTTCGAAGTGACTATTTAGAATGTATAATCTTCTTGTACTAGTTAGTAGTTTCTTGTTGTACTTACCGTGTCGTTGCAGCCTAGTGGTCAGGGCGCTCGGTTTAGTTTCATAGAGAGCGAGTGATGAATTTACCACTAGCTCTCTTTATTATTTAATAATATTATCAATATAACACATTAAACGTGATGGAAGTCGTGAGATAAAAAAAAATAATATCTACAAATTATCGGTAACACGCTGTATAAGCCCATGCCCAATAGAACAGAGTGGCGCGTAAAGAATGGCCACGAGCCTCGGTGAAAGCTTTCAAAACCTATTTAAAGAGGCTTTATAGGCAATTGCTATGAGACTAGGTCTTTGGTGACAATATTGAAAAAAAATGCTTCAACAAAAGAATGCGTTTCAAGAACTGTCGCTTCGTACAAGGTTATATTCTACAGCGGTGTAATTGGTTTGCACTATTTTAGGAAAATATTTATTTTCATGTGGTTATACCGTAAAATTTAATTAAATTATTTAAATAGTTGTTAAAAACCTCTTAGCCAACTACGGGAAACAAACTAGATGACGAGGCTCGTCACCCGTTACATCGTATCTCCTCGAGAGGCGAAAGGCCGTTTGGTTACGCTAAGCGATACGTTATGTCTGCCTATACCTATAGGTGACAAGCGTGAGTGCTTATTTATTTAACATATCCCGGAAATGGAAATTAAGATTACACTACCCATCCTGACTAATTTTATATGGGGAAGATCGAAAGAATATAGGAGGAACATCGAAGGAATGACCATAGATCTATTTAAAAGTTGAAATTATTCCCTATAGTTGACGCTAGACATGCGATATAGAGATAATCCATATTTAAACAAATTACTTTCCGTCCGTCCGTCCATTGTAACCTTAAGCATAAGGCTAACAATAAAGAATAAATAAATTATTTGTAATATCGGGACTGTGTATAATTTCAGGGATCAGTTCCTTGATTCATTATGTATAGTGCCGTGCCATACACTATAGTGCCGTACACATACAGAACCACTGCCACATTTCCACCGTTCATTAGAATATTCAAAACGATGTCAATGCAAAAACAAATAACCCATACACAGTAATGATACTAACTTTCAGTTATTTCACTTCATCAGCCTGTTAAAAGAATGGAAGGATTTGACAACAATCGCGACGTCTGGCTACTTAAATACTACATCGGTCTCTGTCTGTTAGACTAGCATTTTTGCAATGATATTTTCGTCATCTGTCGGACGCTGTAAAATTATCACGCAATCTAGTGATTGTCTATCATTCTATTATCTTGTAAGAGGCATGCGCATGTAAATAATCAAACAAATCAAATCATTCATTCAACGTAAGAAACATACATTTCACTGGTCGTGCGTAATTTTTCCTAAAAAATGAAAACACTACACGTGCGCCGAGTTAATCTCTACTTTGAAAATAATAACTCCATCAGATGGACGCAATATTCAACGTCGGATGTGAACCGGCGCAACTTCCTGTTTGTTGCGGAGTGCGGAAATTCAATTACGAGACGATAAAAGTGTGCGACGGCGGACGCGGCCGGCTCCATTCGGCTTCGAGTTGCGATCCTGCAGCGAGCCTCATTCGATATTGAAAATATTACGTAAAGACGTTCTCATAACTTCATTGCCAACATCTTTGACTTATATAATCTATTTCATTAATTATTCGTAATGAAATGTAATTATAAAATAACGCTACAGTTTCTTATATAAAATTTATTGCAAATTTAATAATGTTAATTACCTTTATCAGTAAACTTAAGTCATCTAATATATGTTTCATTATGCTGGAATTCGCACAAATACAAAATCGCTTATCGCACTTATCTCCTGATTTACCGCTTATGCTGATAAGGAAGGATGTACCGAATTTTCCCTTCAAATGCATCCTGCTCACAAGGAATCGGCTGACAGCGGAAAATCCTTTCGAATATGCCGAACCCAAAATCCCACAGATAAGTCATGGGGAGCAATATCTACATCACTTAACCACCTGCCGGTGTTGAGTATCCATACTATACTTCTAATGAAAATTTCAAAGAAACACCTTTCTCCAACTGTGGTGAAGTAGAATGATAAGAGAAGTTACGACATGATGTAACCTAGGTAAACGTGATTGTAAAAAAAAAACATGGTTTTGGTATAGTCGGGAATTGTACTTCCGCTATCAATCATCGGCCATGGCATTTCTCAAAACTTACTTTTTCACTAGTCCTTTACTAAACAAAGGCTTAAGAAGAAAGCGCCGGCTAAAGCTGGGGATGCATTATTTGAAAGGGTTGCCCAGACTCACAATGCTAGGCAAGCGGGTCGGTGAGCGCAGTGGCAACCCTGACTCAAGCGACGCTGCTCCTCATCACTAATCTGTGGGATTTCTACTCGAAATTTCGATCAACAGAGCATCTTCTGTTAGTTAGCAGGGTACACTACCTGTTGGTAAGGTTAATAGTTGACCTTACACTAGTTTTTTTTATAACAAAATGACTTCTAGAGTACTAAAAGAGATAGTCTATAGACATTAGATACAAGAATTCGTTGTATCTGAGTAGTCAATATGATTATAACAGAATGTTTATTGTACCTACGCAATATAAATTTCGTATTGCTTGACTTGACACAATAAACGATGATATGAAAAGTTTCATAACTGGAAGCAATACGCGGTTCACGACACAGCGAAAGATGAATAAAATGGCGTCTCATAACGCCATAGTAAATAAGTCGATGAAACTTCAATATTTCACTTTTATTTTATCGTTTATATTGTGTTTAGGTTCACTAGACAAACACGTGGTCTTTGTGGTTAGAATATTTGACTGCTAAGACATGGATCCCTGCTTCGAATACCAGGATAAGATGAAGCGACGACCTGTAAAGTGGCCATCTTTGTTTTATATATTTATAATAATATTTTTTTAAGTATTAATGTATGGTTACAATATTTAATTTAATCTTCGATCACAATAAACCATGCGGTGAAGAAATCTTACTTAATCAAAATAATTCTCGACGAGTTGTTAAACTTTATAAAATTAAGTTAACAAATCTGGCCTTGTTTCTTTCAATCTCAACAAATGTTTCAAACTCACCACGTAGCTGTAGAAAAGTGAAATATTTTAAATAGCTATGGATGTTTATAAGCAGAACATGAATTCTTCCGAATTAATTTATATTTTTACTTCTGATTTACATGTTTTTATTCATCAATTTTCGTCAAAAATTACTTAATTTATTACATATTTTTAATTTAAGTCCATAATTGATATCATAATCGAATTTGGGATAAAGATAAAGATTTGTGAAGTAATATAATAACCTCTCTGATATTGAGAAGTGATCTTTGCTCAACTATAGGACATTTACTTAAACTTCTATTTTTACTTTAATTAATATAGCGTCATGGGATGCGGAAATAAGTTAAAATAAATATATATTTGATTATTACAGCGTCCGCGAATACACAACGTTCACCAAAATATACTTTGACACTTCACGCTTACATTTTGTTTTTATTTCAGCATTCGTGGAACCACGTACGGTCGATAAATTTCGCAGTACTTAGGTGGACGTCATTTCCACTACCTCGCCGCTCCCGAGTGCCTCTCCACCAAATTGGACTGGCACGCCTATAAGGTCTACTTACCTCGAATACATCTCGAATTTGCGACCGTTTGCTGCAAATGCTGAATGTGGATTCGTGTCCATATTGTTTTTGATCTCTCTTTAAATTTATTTATTTACACGTCTATTTTTATTCTGTTGATTAAGTTTGTCGATTTAATATACGATCGATTTTAAATTTGGTTATCAAATCATCCTGTTTCTGTTCATTAATATTTTATTTGCTAATATTTCATTTTAAAAAAATACTAGGATAGCAAAAATAATAGTGGTAATAGGAAAGAGCAAAATGTCTACCGTGTATGCAAATGTTCTACAATCTAATTTCAATAATTAAAACAGATATTTAATTCTGTTGTTTATTACTCTTCGCTGTAAGATATTTTTATTTTATTAATGACACTACGTTAAAATGAAATCACATCTTATATAGTATAGTAAGAGGAATACGCCACTTTTTTTTGTTCTAACACCAACCTCTCCGATATATGATCCTACTGACGGTAATGTCGAATTTAATAAACAGTAGGTACAGTATTTTTTTATCTTAAATTGACAAAGTTCGGGAGGAGGCTGTTTTCATGTTTTGTACAGCAAAGCTTTTACGTTTTGATGACGAATATATTTATAAAAAGAGTAAACGCTTCAACAGTCAAACAGTAAAACTCTTTTCACTTTTTCTAACGTGGTAGAGGCAAGCGGTGGCTTTAGCTGCTACTCGAATGGCCCGGCTCGACCGGGTTAATACCACGACCTCGCAGAATACCGGCGTGAAGTAGAAATATCTTGTGCTTCTGCGTTTCGTTCGGTAAGTGAGGTAACCCGAAGCCCACTACCCTCCCCATCCCATCCTCATCATCCCTGCCATCTCCCAAATACCCTTAAAGGATACGCCCTTGCACCTTTGGTGTTGCAGATGTACGTGGGCGAAGGTAATCACTTACCATCAGGTATACCAAGTGAACCGATTGCTCGTTTGCCGCCTTTACCATTAAAAACTGACCGTGGGCTGTATTGGCCTGATATTTCCTCAGAGAGGAATACTAAAAGTGTAAAATGATATGTATATGGAGTCACATCCACTAGAGCTATGATCTCATTAATATATAATTAACTTAGACGTATGTAATATGATAAGGTGTAAATGGTGTGCATATCAAAACTGTCTTCAAACGTCAACCTTACAAAAGTCAAAGCTCTGAGGTGAGGTTGGATTCAAACATGCCGAACCCGAATCCCCTAGTGATAGGTAGCAGCACCATTAGTAGGATGCCATCGGTACAAAAACTAATGAAGGATTAGAAGACCCTAGTTAACAACATGCAGCGCCTGATCACAAGCATGACGTATGTAGATTGGTTAGTTATACATTTTAACCGACTATATTTACATATAATGACAGTGTAGTGTACAGGAAGAAAAGCTCAAAATGCCATTTTCTTAATTCAAGTAGCGTCTTCCTGTAATAGTCATCGGGAGCAATTGCTCTGAACACATGGAGCACAAGAAGGTTTCAAACTACGCTCATACTGAATATAAAATCTCTTTAATAACGATGGTATTATACAAAGTGGTATTACACTACTTTCCTAAAGCTCCGCCTGTTTAACGTATGAAACAACTAAGATAAGTGGCCTCTCAAAATTATCTCTCAAACGGTAATAGGCGACAGGCGCTGAACAGTTCACGGGAGGTACTTAGTAAATAGTTTTGTGAAACGATTCAAAAGAGCTAGAAGCTGGAAGGCGTCGAACGCTTACCCAAAACTAGTTTAAGCGAAAGAGATCAAACCGACTTTCTGAAAGGATTTTTCCCGGATAAACATTAATTGTACTCACGTTTATGTTGTGGTGATCAGCGTCAGTAGCTCACTGCTAGATATTATCATGAAATTACCAACAAAAGCTAACATACATGGGTTTCTTGAAAACACCACTATGGGTAAGTGAACGCAGCACCGGTACTCTCATACTGGAGATGTTGCTTCCCTTAGCATTAGGATATTAGGATTAAGCATATTCGGCTAAATTCTTTTGCCACCAGTCGACCGTCATAGTCTCATCCATTAGCTAGCGGGATGCAACTCAATTTTTTTAATAATGTCGGGATCACCATCTGATGATAAGTGACCATACCTCCAGAGGTTGTATTTATACTGGCTCATTTTACTTTTCGAACCGGAAATCAACAGCCATCTGGGTTTGACTTTGGAGAAAATATCGGGAAGTCTGTTATTCATAGAAAGATATGAACTAACGGTTGGTGAGCCTTATGGTCAGGTTTACTCATAAAATACCAAAAGAATAGCGGCGATAAATTCTTTCGCAGCTACCACACCATCCCCTATTTTAATCTTCCTTCTATGATATTTCAAATAAGAATTAATCAACTCGTTTTCTACTCTAAGCTTGAAGACTAAACATAGATGTAATACTAGCAAAACTTGATAACTTTTCTGGGTGGTAGACTCCTTATCCAAGGAATCGTCCGGTACTACCCTCTTACTTATTTTTATCGCAAATAAGCCGTGTAACCACAGTTGAGTTCTATGGTATAAAGAGCCAACATAATTACGGACAGGGAGGCATTTCTTCTCAGTCCTCAGAGGTCACAACGCATCTGTACCCTTCCATTAAAGTTCTTTGCAGGTGGCCAAGACCTGCAGTAGTCATTTCCCATCAGTGTCACATCATTTCAAAAATAAATTCTATAGGTTCGCTGTCCTAGAGATACGTCAGCAGTCTATGACTTTTATTGTTTCATGAGAACATACATTATGTTGTAGTGGAGACGTGTCATTTTATGACGTCTTTGAAGATTCATATTCGCATAATATACATTTGTTCAGTAATATTTTTTTGAGTTGTTTGACAGTAACTTTCTTCTAATGTTATTTTTCTTTTGTAATATCAAATATCAAACATACTAAACATACAAACATATTTTGACATCAGCTTTATGAAAGCAAATAAATAAAATAAATTCTCACAATCTACCCATTGCTGGGGTGGTCGGAGGTCTAACTCTTTAGTCCTTTCAACCCACTTTTCCACCAGAGAGTATTGAGGAAAACGTGACAGGTGGTGAGCCCGTCACCTTCGTAGTGTACAGACTAATGATACAATTCATAATAAGCTTCGAAAAACTCCTTGGTACCAGCCCTCCACGTTGGGGATCGACATAAAGTCTTGATATTGTTGCTTTCAATAAAATGTCAACATTCATATGATAATGTAGTTTTCAGTATGGTTGTTTGTGTTATTGTCTTCAATCCGACACACCCTATCTAGTCAACGGTGTAAAAAGCGACTAAGGAAAAGTCTTGAAAATATCTTGGCAGTGACGAGGCTACACGTCATGACCTATCTCCCGGAAAGGCGAAAGGTTAAACTCTTATAAATAATCCTCAACGCTTACTTAGAAATAATAAATAAACAAAGCGACATTTAAATATATTTCATGCAATTTAATGGCTTATTAGTGTCGTCAAAGCTCAGTGTATCACTAAGTTAGTTGGGGATCAAATTATGAATCTCAATATTACAAAGAGAGCGCTCAGAGCGCCGTCCAATGAAATATTTATGAGTGAAAATTTACAGCTGATAAAACACGGCTAGTTCGGTTGGTTCTGCCACTCTAATAATCGGATGTTTTCTGTTCGCTGTATTTTTTATCAGCGGCTGACTGATTTAGGAGCGAATAGTGAACAAAACGTGTGTCTGTCTTGATGCCTTTGGCTTTTCACCACCTATTATTTACAGAACTACAACTTTCTAAAGTCGTTAAACCATCTCATTATACATATTTTTAAAATTAAGGCAAATGTGAAACGTCAGAGAAAAGTTGATTTGACTGGATGTATTTAAAATTATCCATAAAATATTATTTTCACACATTCACACATCACAATTGGTGTTCTTAAAAGTAATGTATCTTTGTTAAATGTTTAAAAAATAAGTAAAGTGAGGTAGCTGCCTGTAAATGTATTCCGCCAGACTAAGGATGTTCTCAGATATTTTTTAGAGAATTCTGAAGCTGGAAAGTGTCTAACTACGCAGCTCCAGGGCAAATTCGCGAACTTTAATATCCTCGAAATAATATTTTATGCCATTATTTCTCAGATATGTTCCGTCAACGCCGAGCACGTCGTAAATTGGTATGTTTACAAACATGAAAACTGGATTAATCATATCCCGCTTGTATTGTCTTGTATAATATTAGTAATTTATTTATTAAAATTCGTATACAGTGGGCGGACTAAATGCCGCAATTCTCTACCAGTTTACCTGTTGATGATGCAAAGATAAAATCAAGCCTAATTTAATACAATCAATAAATAAAATAATAAATCTTCCCTTACTATCTTGATGTTCTTGTATGAGTAAGAAGGAACCACAAGTACTGTAATGTATTATTACTACACAATGCTTGTACTGTACTTGTAGTTACTTACACTCTTCCTTATGAGTATTATAATTCGATGTACAATTTCGATGTCAAAATTTTTTCATTAAATTTTCTTGTTCGATTTTTCCATAAGGCTTTATTTTTTAGTTTACGTTTCGAATTATAAAATAAACAAAACTTTTTATTTTGAAAATTCTATACCTATAAAACCAATTTTTTAAATTATCTAAAATAAACATTTATTTTACATATTGTCTTTTCCCAATTCATTAATTCACTTTACATTTTTTCAACCCCTAACGCATTTGTGAGGAACAGAAGTTTAAAAGTAGGTTTTTGTCCGTATACAATATATTTTCCAGGTGTGAAAATAAAAAATAAAATTGTTTATTGCATACGCTGGGTATATTATGAGTCCCAGTATCGTGCAATATCGGCATTCGGATATAAAATTCGCAATTGTCTATGCCAATGTGGCGTAACATTTAAATAAATGTCGCTCCACACCTTCGTTGCGACGTGACGATTGTTTAAGTCTGTAATATTGTGCGGACGAGTTATCAAGTTTCTATAGACGTGTAAGACTTAAAGTTACTAGATTCGTATATAATAATGATATTATTATTATTATAATCAACCAAGAACAAGTTAACGTTAACGAAATAAATAAACTCATCTGCATAGACGTTTTCAATAGTCTGATTGATGGAACAATCTACGTCGTTGAACTTTTATAGGTAAATGAAATGCTTTTTGAATTCGCATGGCCTTCGACAAATGACGGCATAACCACTTGGAAGAGTGCCAGTCGGATAATAGGTAGATCGGTGACGAACAGCAGTATCCAATGTGCGAACCATAAAGATCCGAATGCCAATCGTGGCGGTTACGGCGAATCTCTCGGTGAGGCGTTTCAATTAGCGAGCAATTTATCGTTTGTTTTAACAAAGTGCTGATTATCAGCTGATATTCATATATCTAAGCTTATCTCTTATATAAAGCTATTTTAAATAATTCCACATTCAAAAATTATAAAATGTCATATATTACCAAGTTCGAGGAGAAGATGAGCACCTTCACACAAATGCGTGCACTCTTCTTCCACGCCATATAAACTTCCCTAAATATTCCTAAAGGCCGGAAAGGCACCAGCAGCTCCTCTTATGTTCCTGAAGAACTGACTATCAGGTGAGCGACATTCTCGTTAGCCGCCTTTCCTATAAAGAAAACTGCGACAAATAATCGCCGAGTTGCAAAATTACATCTTCTAAAACCTTTCAAATAACGGAATACCGCAAAATAACGCCTGATTCTATACGTCGTTTTCAATTTTAATTTCAATAGTCACTACACTATATGACTAATTGTTTGGACAGTATAACAACTTTACTCATGGAAGCCATCTTTTATTTTCGGTAATCCTCGTGTTCAGTCTGATATCAAAACTGAGGTACTACCAAAGGAATCCTTGTCTCTCCTAAAATAGAAAACGAAAAAATAAATATTTTCAATGAAAGAAGAATATAAAATATAGATAACTATCTACGTATATATCAGCCAAAGGGACCATAGTTTTTAGTTCAAAAAACCTTTGAACGAGTAGTTTGGATTACCGGTCTTATCCAGTCAGATAAAAATCGTCTACATCCGTAACTATTTTACGTCCACCTCTCACTTGGATAGGTTTCTAAGGTTTCAGTGGTTTGGAAATTGGAGCATTTTCTCTATAGCAATAATCATTTATCGGGCCGACGTTACGCCGGGACGTGATGAGATTTGCTATGGCGCGTGAGGGTAAGAATTGACTTCTTCAGACCTTTATTCGAAAGCGACTGTTTACTGTCACCATCCTTTCCGCTGAAATTCAATATTCCATTATTTATTTACAGGTCTCTAGATTTTTATTTATAACCAAAGTATAGCATAAAATTTAAATTTGTAAATTATTATTGTGTTCAAACAATAACAATTCTATTATTATGACACGTTTACGTTTTTAATTTTTATTGTCGTATATCTAACACAAACATTTCCGATTATCACTTGGTTATCTACATCATTACCATCATCATCTTCACCATTATAACCTGTCACAATTGACATATCTCCTCTATTCATTGTCACAAAACACGGTGTTGAGTTTTCAGATCTATATCATCTTCGTACTACAAAAGATCCACTTGCGTTGCATATTCATAAAGGTTTGTCACTTCTACTTTGCAAAATTCTTTAGACTATTTTGGTTATTCTAGTTCTGATGAACGTTACTATATTATATCATCTAATATTATAATCATCACTTCCAGTAACGGTCCTCGTTTTTTTCTTTTTAAACATTAATTCTTCGTTAATTTTAGATGATGTTACAAAATTTAAGATTTTTTCTTAATTTAATTTTGATGAGTATCTAATCTAAGAGTAACTGTATTCGTCCTAACTATTTTCTTCATATTTAACTTACTCTTCTTAAAATTTTACCCCACAGTTCATTTCATTAACAAGCTCAAACTAGATTTTTAGAAAATTGACCTTATGAAATCTTTCAAGGAGTATTTATTTAATTATTTTTTAAAGCTCTTCTGAACTTGATGTCTACATGGTTTCGCAAAATGTACGATAACAAAGCTTACCGTCCTTCACGTTTTAACCCCAGGGAAGCGGAAAGTGGACTGTGGAAGCCCGTTAGCCCCGAATAAAGATCTGTAATCTTCCTATATCCATGGGTGACAGGCATGGTTAAATATATTATAACAGTGTCTACCATCTACATGCTTCATAAGCTATGAACTGGCCCAGACAGACGTGGTTCTGATCTTTATGGTAGGTGACGCGATGAGCATGAGAAAATAAATTTATTTATTACTCGCCTAAAACGGTGTAGATTTTGTAATTTTTTTTTTGGCCCATAACCAACATCAATTGTGAAAATTAGCAATTGTGGTTCATAAATATAAAATTTGATAAAACCACTACCACAGCATCACCTGTCGGGTCCTAGCATCGTAACTATCGTCTCAGCAGTACAAATATATTGTTGGAATATCTATTACAATCGGGCAAGTCATTCAAAAGTTATACGATGACTAACGCAAGCAGGTTGAGTTTTTATATATAATTTTTTTTCTTGTTCTGTTTCTCTGCTGAGTTAATAATTGACTAATGAAGTTGCATCTGAGCTTAGCCGCTGTCTGTTCAGTCATGTGGATATATCGTATAATTATAATTATATTTGTCTATTTCTATACCATCAATTTTATAAAAACTTAAAAGCGGTTTTATAGATTTTGATTTAACTTTTTTTTAAGCTAATGATAGTCTATAAGCGGTTAATTTCATCCTACTCAATGTTATTAATATGAAAGTTTGTTTATTTGTCGTTTAACCGCCCTCAAAAGACTCACCGAAATTTAACATAGATGTGAAGGGAATATTTTTAATCACTATTTGTTCTGTTAATGCAAAACTAAATGCAGAGCGGGCGAAACCGCGGGCGGCCTCTTGTTAATGATAAAGCCGTCAAAATCTCAGGCGATAGAATATTTTTATATGCCTTGTCAAACGCTAGTCCTTGTGGCAGGTCGATTCAGCACACGTGTAGTTGACAGCGCCGCTTAACGCTACACCCTGCCGCGTGTCTGCGCCTCACAGGCACACTAACATTATTAAATTGCACGAAGCGCACTATTGTACATGCCGCTTCCGTTTCACTCGCTATCGGATATTATTCGCTTGAATATTGCTATTAATGACGTACGCATATAACTTTATTAGTGTGAAGCATATGAACATGGTAGAGCCAAGCGGCGGCTTTAGCTGCTGCTTGAATGGGCCGGCTCGACCGGGTTGGTACCGGCCTCGCAGAATGCCGGCGTGAAGTAGAGGCATCTTGTACTTCTGCGTTTCGTTCGGTGAGTGAGGTAACCGGAGGCCTACTCCCTCCCCTTCCCCTTCCTCATCCTTCCTCCCATCTCCCAAATACCCCTAAAGGCCGGCAACGCACCTGCAGAACCTCTGGTGTTGCAGATGTACATGGGCGAAGCTAATCACTTACCATCAGGTGACCCGCTTGCTTGTTTGCCGTATCTTCGATAAAAAAAAAGCAAGTTAACAAGACATTGTGTTTCACAAGTCGAAAAGTCATCCTGCCGATTCCTACTGAAGTATGTTTCTAAATGATTAGGCAAGAATAATAATATTGATTTGATTGTTATAGGTACTAATTTAAAAATACCTTTTATTATTAAATATAAAAGATTATGCGCTACATGTCGTAGGCGTCGTCCATTTAATGCAATAATGCAGCACTACATGAAATACACTAATTTGTTGAAAGGGTCGATTCAACAAATTATACTTATTGATCGGTAAACGATACTATGTCAGAAGCTTTCATGGAAGTACCAACGACAACTATAATTTTTTTTGTCAATCGGATGAACGATGCGCGAAACCATAGAAGACGAACACACAAACAATCACTTTCATTAAAAGAGAGTACATTTTTACAATTTTTATTATTTTTAATTTCTCCTTTTTTCTATCAGCCTGTATAAGTTTACTACTCGATAAAGGCATTTTGAAAAGTGCTGAAAGAATTTTACCCGCTGGGCAGGCGGTTAAGACTGTGAGATTTGAGGTCGTCGTATTCGTAAGGATTGTTTGTACTCTATTAATAGCCCGAGTCCCGTATGCCATCTACTAATACTGCATACTGTTAAGATTGTTATAAGGAAAAGATCTTAAATTAACTGTTATTTAAAATAATGTTCACCCTCTAAGCTCTTGTTGATTGTGTATTTACCAGTTTTCTCTATACTCGATATTATTTATGATTTTCTGGTACAACAAGACTTTTACTTTTTATTAAAACCTACCCCCCTTTCTAATCCTTTCTAACTTTCCAACCAATATAGAGGCTGACTACTGATTGTTGTAACCTGTGTATTGAAAGACCCCCAGCTCTTTCATCATCAAATTTAATAATAATAAACGAGGCTACAACAAAAAGTTGTTACGAAGTTATAAAGGGCAAAATCGTATACGATATGTGACATAATATTAGATTCGAGTATAGATAAGTTTGTAAGCGAAACCGTGTATCGAGTTGGCTGGAGTTCGCAAAATTCCAGGCGCGTAAAGCATGTCGCACGTAACTTAATTAAATTCTATTATACGCCGGCAAAGATAAATAACTCCTGCCTGTTAGGCGTTCGCAGTGTGCGGGGTGGAAACACAAATTTAGAAAGAATGAAGCAATTCTTTTGTGAAAGCCAGCGCCAAGTTAGGAAGCAGACAAAGGCAACGGGTTCGCGGGAACTGAATTTACTTACGGAGTGACGTCTAAAGGACAGACTAGTTACGTTACTAAAGGTCCACCCGTTCTTTACACGAGTGGTTTTTTTTATATATTTTTTTTTTCATAAAAATTGTATTGAGATCATAAACGTTGTTTGCAATTTTAGAACCTATAATATATTTTTATGAATTCAAATTTGGAACGTGTTTATCACGTCAGATACTGTCCCGATTTCCCGTTATATTCCCGTATATATGACTTCACAACTGTAACTACAGAGAATTTTGATCATTATATATAATATTTAAAAATTATCAAAACTTCACTAAATTAAATTGCTTATATTGTTTTTAAGACAATAACCATAGAAATGACAATCAATTACAATAGCCTGTACACTTCGAAGCAATTTCATTTGGCAAACAAGAGGTAAAATTAGCCTTTAAAGTCAGAGTTAAAAGGTTCAGTGAAATTGCGGAAACTTCTATTCACACGCTTGTACATATTTATGCTTTTAAATAGTGCTAAGTGAGTTACGAAAGCAGGCGGTCCGCGCTCTCATGTAGGCCACATTTTAAATGCAATTATCTGTAATGCAATGTCGTCTGTCTCGGCCGTGCCTTCAGTACAGCACTTTGCTTCCGATTGCATAGGTTGAATGGCAAATAGGTTTTATACAGCAAAAAAAAAAAAGGAACCGATTTACGTTCGACATTCGATACTAGAAGTGAATGCATGCCGTTTTTATTGTTTTATTCGTGGCGCTTTGCTTTAAGTACATATGTTTTGACTTTGAGCATTATTATAATATTCGTTTTAATAACTTATCATTAGGTGAATTATTGAATTCCCCGACTTTTCAAACGTGTAAGTTGATGTTATTTTCTTTAAGAATTCTACGTAACTTGGAAATAATTCTATATTCGAATACCTATACTTGTATTCAAATATAGAGTTATATGATATACTAATTATTTGTAGCTTTTAATGGTATAAAAAATAGACAAAGAATATTGGAGACCTTCGGACACACACTGGGACACGACAAGAAGGCACGAGAAGTAACGGTTATATGCACTCAAGTGCATCTTGACTATTGTCCATTTGCCCGAGCAAATAAAGAAACTTCAAAACTCAGCGGATGTTATCTCAACGATATTGCAGTCTGCGACTCTGTGCTAAATGTTTGTGAAGGAGGAAAGGTGAAGGCAAATGTAGACTAATAATAATACTAACAATCGTGTTCTTTTCGAAATTGAATTTCGAATTTTTCGAATTGAAAAAGTTATATGAGCATTCACGATCATTATTATATTCAATTGTATAATGAATTTCACATCTGTAAGTGAAACGTCGGGAAACAAAATATTTTAGTTTAAGCGACATAATCATGTTGTTAGCTCAAAGTTGCTCAGCGCGCTATGGAAGGGGCTATGCTCGATGTTTCTCTGCGTGATAGAGTCTGCAACGATGATATCCGCAGCGGAACTAAGGTAACCGACATAGCCGTAAACATCAGCAAGCTGAAGTGGCAATGGGCCGGCCACATAGCTCGCAGAACTGACAACCGCTGGGGAAAAAAGGTTCTCGAGTGGCAGCCGCGTATAGACAAACGCAGTGTAGGACGACCCCCCACAAGAGTGACTACCTGCGCAGTGTTGCGGGAAGTCGATGGATGCAGGTGGCTTAGGACCGAGCTTCGTGGCAATCTTTGGGGTAGGCCTATGTTCAGCAGTGGACTTCTGATAGGCTGAAATGATGATGATGATGAATCAGGTCGATAATGATTATGGGGATGTTCTCCTGGCCGATTTCGACCACGGTGACATCTTCCGAACACCATTTGCAGTTGCAATGTCAGTTGTGAACTGCGCAGGAGATATTTCACGCGCAAACACAAAGGCACTCACTTGTATTTACCTTCCCGTATCTGATGTAACACTTACGCGTTAAGATCGGTGGATGGGTAAGAAGCTGTGCCAGAGACCACCACCAGCCTTGAAAATCAATGATTTATGTTATGCACTAATATTGGAAGCTGCTGGGACTAGAACCCAGAACCCATGGCTCAGTAGTCAGGTAAACTAACCACTAATTAACGCGTTAGTCAAATTATAACTCAATCAAAATCAAAAAAGCCCGACATTTGGTTTCAAGCGGCCTGTTACTGATATCAGTCTTTTAACTTAAGTGGTAATGCAAAGAGTGAGTTTTAAAATATTACACTAAATTTTAATTTAAGTAGGTATCTAATAAATTTTTGGCACTTATATTTATTTGTTATGATAAATTTAAAAACCAGTTTTTGAAACATATATTTAAAATGTACATTTAATGCACGTAAGATAAAAACAATGCTTTAAATACTTTAACTTTTTATTGCAAAACGAAAGTTCGATAAAAAAAAACCGATTAGCGCGAGACCCCGGAGTACTTACAAGCATCCCAAAGGACCCTCCGAGAGTAATCCTCCTTTCAATCTGCAGAAGGTAACGAAACATTAAAATAGATAAATCAATAATGTACTTGCGTTTACCACGGAGCGACCGGAATCGGAAAATATAGAATTTCATTGGTCTTCACAGAGATCGAGATCAGAAATGCTTTTATCGTTCAAGTATTTGAATTTCCTACGAGCTTACGTTCCTGGATAAATTCCTTTTAAGAACGGGGAACGAAATCGTCCGCGAGCGCCGAGCCTAAGTATACTGACCCGTAGATTTTATGCGCATTTCTCTTTACATAATCTTTACTTGCTTATCGTATGTACCAACAGAATGTTTGGCTTCCGTTGAACATCTCAGTCTCAATTATTAAACAAAAAAATATAATAAGCAGGCAAAATATCTCTCATTTGATAATGCAGAAAAAACAGTAAAATCTAGAACTAAAGGTTGATTTTACGTTTGTCATTAACATTGTATATACATAGGCCTATTAACGAAAGCGCCAGAAAAAACTAGCAGCATACATTTCTTGGAAGGCTTATCCATGCTCACCACGCTGGGTGAGCATGGATAAGCCATTGGTGAGCGCAGTGACGTCATCATCGTACTACTCGGTGGAGTTTAAGTTCGACAAATTCGGATGGATTTTCCTCCATCATTCGGATCCAGAACCACATGCAGTGTAAGGATAGCATTTTTTTTTTTATTTTGTTAGACAATCCAACAGCGATTTACAAAATAATTAATATATCACTTCTAACATTAAATAAGGCTAAATACGGATTACACAAATATATCAAAATTTTACAGAAACATTGTGCTCAACTTGCAATCTCTGGTTTCTGAGTTTGGGTTTGTGTGTATGTGTGTATGGGTGGGTGGTATGTATTTGCTACTATTAGTTATTTGTCATAATATGTATATGAAATATGAATAAATAAATATTAATTGGATCGGTGCATCTTTTTGACTTGACGTTTAAGAAAATTTTCAGAAAGATGAAATATGTCTAAGCTAGAGTAATATTTGTTGTAAGTACGGGCAGCAAGGCATAGTACAGAGTTTTGAGCACAGTTCGTAGTCGAGTGAGGAACGTGTAGCAGAGGCGTGTGTCGAGTCCGGTAGGACGGTACTTGAAACGCAATGCTTTGAAAGGAGTTCGCTACAATCAATTTGACCAGATAATATGTCATGTAGCATTTGGAGAATATACTGATATATTCTCCCTATTTTTATTATCTATAATAATACTTTGTATATTATCTTTACTTAGTCATGTTATTCTTGTTACAGGTAAGCATTTAACGAATGAAGACAACGTGGCTTCATTTGAGTTACGCGTACGTAAGCACACAAAAGTTTTTACATAGAAAACATTGGAAGGAAACTGCATTTCCGAGGTATAATAAGAAAAATACGAGAATATTATTTAGAGGACATGTGAATTCCGTGAACCCGTAATGGAGCAGAGTTCGTTCCGTCTTTCGAAGAAGATCTTTTTAATATCGAAAGGAGACCTTTGCAGAGCTGGCTTTCCAGACTGCTACTTTACTATTGAAAATTATTTATGTTAAGCCATTTGTTAATAAATGGCGTTTGATTCACCGCAGAACGCAATTACCGAACATCACAAACAAATATACAATTTAAAACCTTCCGAATGAATACTGTGAAACGTTAACGTTTCGTCGAGAGCTTTAATGTTTCTCAGAATTCACAAACAATTTCACAATATTCAAACTTTAATTTTCAGAGCTCCGGCACACTAATGAGATAAATTCGAAAATTCAATCAGGTATGAAATTCGGATAAAGTCAATCTTATCATTAAATCTAAACATAAATAAGGTCACAATCGCACGGAGGAGAAAATTGCGAATATCATATCTCACGTAATTATGACCTTAATCACTTGCTGATTATAAGTTTTGATGTGAATTGGGGTGGAAAATTAAGTAAAAGTCTCACAGCGTTTGTCGATTCCTTCGTTCACGAGGGAATGTGCACGTGTAACATTAATAAATATATAAGGGTTATTTCGTTTTCTCCTGATCTTGTTATAGGGACCAATAAACATGACACCGGCTTAACTTCACTCCAATGGATTTTCTAATTAGTTGTTATGTGTTTGTTTCTTCTTACACATGTGCTGAGCGATCGTTTTTTTTTTTTCTAGTACGCGTATTACATGGTTACGTATTCTTGGTACCTTTTATAAGTATTCATTATAAATGAAAATGAATGAAACTTGTATAGTTTTTTATTGTGCCATAGATGTGGTGAAAAAAAACAAGTGTGTTGCCCCCTCAAGGTACATGAAAATAAATGGAACATATACAAATTGTCAACCGTTGGGCCATATCCGTTATGCCATAAAACATTTCAGAACATTTCCGTATCGTTCGATAAAATCATACCGTTTCATTTCTCATTACCATGTCTTGGTCATGTTTCGTCCTAATAATGTTAAATGACACGGTATGATTTAATAGGGGTACGATGTCATACGGAATTTTTGTGGAATTGTTTGTATCATAGTATATATACCAGGTGAGAATATTTATTTATATATTTATTTATTTATTGAACTTCATATACATGAGAATGTATATGGCGGACTTAATGCCAGAAGCATTCTCTACCAGTCAACCTTTGGACGATGCAGAGATGAAATGAAGTATGTGTAAGTTATAGAATAGAGAGAACTAAAGAGAGGAAAAAAATTATAAAAATTGTAAATCTATATATAGATACAATATTTCAATACGCATACATACAATAATAAATACATACACACGTACATACAATACATACATTTATATTTATTTAAATATATTAATAACTTAAATATTAAATATACATAAAAATAATAGTCTGTTATTGAGATGATTCTGCCATTTTGTTAAGGATATGTTCCTTCGCTTTCATTTTAAAAATGTATCGACTTTTAGACGCTCTGATTTCGGGTGGGAGTGCATTCCAAAGAAGTACAGATTGAACAGGAAAGGATGAACGGACAAAACATGAGGTATGTGAGGGACACTGGAGTAGGAGATTATTAGACGAACGTAGGGTTCTGTCGTGGTTTGAGCAAAGGTAACGAAAGTAGGAAGACAAGTAGGAAGGAGCAGTAGGAGACATCAGGATAGAATAAAGGGTAGTGAGAGCACGCAGACTTCGGCGCTGACGAATAGGTAACCAATTTAACTGTGAACGATAAGTAGATATATGATCATACTTACGAAGATTAAAAATAAATCGAATGCAGTTATTGAGAAAACGATCGTATTTGTTAAGGAGATCTGCATTCAGGTCAAAATAGCACACATCACCATAGTCAATAAGAGGAAAAATTAGGGTTTGAATTATGGTCATTTTGGTCTTGGATGGGAGAAAATTTTTCAGGCGATAGAGAGTTCTTAGGGTACCTGTGACTTTCTGGCTGACATTCCTGACTTGAGTTTGCCAGCTAAGTGTGGAGTCGATATGTAGGCTAAGGTCTTTAACGGAAGGACACAATTCTACTACAGTGCCATCAAAAATTATCGCAGGTAATGCTGCTGTATTCAGTCTTCTCAGAATCCGATAACTACCTACTATTATAGCTTGACACTTAGATGGGTTAACAGTTAAACCAAGCTTATCAGACCAGCCCTTAATATATTCTAGGTCCCTGTTAACCTTATCCACTGCAGTAGACACACAATCGACAGTTGCCTGTGAGTACAACTGCAGGTCATCGGCATACAGATGATACGCACACTGAAGATGCTGGGTGATGAGATTAATGAATAATGAAAATAATAAAGGAGATAGAATTCCGCCTTGTGGAACGCCAGCACATATGTCGCACCAACTAGAGAATACCTCATCGATACGGACCGACTGCTGACGCCCTCGAAGATAGGTTGAGAACCATTCCAATGCCTCGGGAGAGATCATAGAATGGGAAAGGACAGACAGTAGGATGTCGTGACTGATGTTATTAAAAGCATTCGAAAAGTCAACCAAGGCCAGCACAGTGACCTTCGAATCCTCCATGCCAGCTCTCATATCACCAGTAACTTTGAGGAGCGCAGAAATAGTATAGTTTTGACCACAAGCGATAAAATGTAGGTATAATAATAAATATATCACGTCATCCAGTCCCAAACTAGAATTTCCAGTGTCTTGGTAACTGGATGGTGGACTGGATGGATAAGTAATATGTACATACACCTACATAGACAAAAAATTATAGATATAGAAACATCCATGACTCGGCTACAAACACTTGTATTCCTCATACAAATGCTTACCCCCAGCGAGATTCGAATCCACAACCCTCAACTACGAAAGCTGGCTCACTACCAACTAGGCTATCGGGTCGTCAAAGTAAAGTAAGTTACGGTAACCAATAAACATACAAATCTCTAATTGTATGGTATTCAATAATCATCACGCGTTACGTTTTTACTGAATAAATTTACAGTCTATGTCATAAAAAATATAATTAAAATATTCTTTGTGTTGCGACCAAAAAAAAAAAAAAACAATAGTGTACGTGCTTTTATTTCGCAAGTCGCTAAAAACACGATTAACGAATACAGCAAACTCAACGGATATTCGTGTCAAATCCACGGCATGGGTCAATTAAAATCATAATTGAGTATTTCGGAGTCTATTAACGCGACGAAAGGAAACGAAATTGGTCGCTGTGCTGGAGTCACTGAGACTCATTTTCGGTTAATTATAACTATCAACTTACGACGTCTAGGTCTAAACATCGCTAAATGTTTTACGAGGGCTTGTTTATAGTCAAGCTAAATAGAAGTTCTAAATTAATTTTAATAAATACGTATTTAGTGAGTTTTTACACTATTTATTTTATTTTTTGACCTATAACGTGTCATAACAATACAATTTTTATTGTTGTAATGCCTACTTAGTGTCATAAAATTTAACACTTTTATTTTTAGGCAACAAATGTCCTAGTATTCTTGAAATTACCAAAGAAACTCTGATGTTACACCTCATTATATATTTAGAGATTTTGAAATTCCATTTGTATTTCTGCAATTTTGCCTCTCAGGGATATTTTTTTTTATTGGAACGGCGGCAATCGAGCAAGCGGGTCACCTGATGGTAAGTGATTACCGTCGCCCATGTACATCTGCAACACCAGAGGTTCTGCAGGTGCGTTGCCGGCCTTTAGTGGTATTTGGGAGATGGGAGGAAGGATGAGGAAGGGGAAGGGGAGAGGGAGTAGGCCTCCGGTTACCTCACTCATCGAACGAAACGCAGAAGCACAACATGCCTCTACTTCACGCCGGTATTTGGCGAGGCCGTGGTACCAACCCGGTTGAGCCGGCCCATTCGAGCAGCTGCAAAAGCCGCCGCTTGGCTCTACCACGTTGAAAATATGACGGGAGACTAGTCGCCCGTTGTGCTCCCGAAGGCCATGATGACTTTTTCCTTAGTTGAGGCAATTAAGGAACGCGTGTCGTTCTCGTGTGTCGTAAACACGAGAACAAATGGGAGAAACTTAAATGAAAACATGTAATGAAACTATTATTTACGGATTTGATCGGTTAAACAATTTTATTTTTATATTCCCGACGCTTCGAGTGTTTTACAGTCACGGGGGGACTGAGGTGTTAGACGTCCAGACCTCATAGTCAACTCCGGGTACCTTCAGCTTTTAACTATTCTCGCAACAGAACACCGATTCCTGTCAAGGATGATCCGCGAGACTATTGAAATCAAAAAACATCCAAATTTCATTACAGAACATGGCTGGGTACTGCCATCGGCTTGGGATTCAGTAATAAATAAAATTAAATCCAAAGCCAAGCATACCACTGCACGACCTCAAGATACTGTGAGAACATTCTGCGTAGATCGGATCAGAATTAGACTATCTTGATATATTTAAGACGATGCGTGTATAACATTATGATGGCTTGAACTTTGTACTGCTCTTTCAAGACACGTTTGTGCCACTCGACATAAGGAAACATAATGGGACTTTAAAAGTTTCGGACAATTCTTGTATGTTAGGTAGTTTCTTGAAAATTCCTCTAACGATTTGGATAAAATTTTGTATTTTAACAATGTTTTACTTTACAAGTTTTGTCTCAAAAAATATCAGTATGTCAGCTAATCAACAACAGATGGCACTGCGCTACATCGTTAACGTGTTTGTAACAGTAGGCTGAACGAGCGAAACTCGGTCTCCCGGTGTTGTGAATTTAAATGTATAAGGTAAATTAGAGTTTGTTTTTGGAATAGGCGATTAATTATTCTATTTTCATCTTCTTCTTACTAATAACTAAGAATTTTACATGTTTCTTTCAAATTCACTCTTAAGATGCTTGTAACTCGATAGCTTACTGCGTCCTCCCGCCTTCTCCATTTTATTGTTTGCATACATAAGGACGTGCGTATTAAATTTAGAACCTTTTTAATATATGATTGAATTTGCATAAAAAGTTTTGATTTGTTTTTTTTATTTAGTTCTACTTAATCTTGCGTATTTACAAATAACATATTTTAATAAAAAAAAGATTGAAGTCAAGGTAATATTTAAAATTAAAGAATTGAAAAACAATATTTAAGATGACATAGTCCTCTCACATAAACAGATACATCGGTATTTACCACCAGCATACAGGCAGTCGTATCGCTGTGTAATCCTAGTATTATTAGTTAGTTTGACACACGATAATTAATCAGTGAAAAGTTTAATTTAAGTAAAAAGCAGTTGGCAAGCGCGCTTCTAAGCACAAACAAGACGGAGCACATAAATATCAGCAACAAATGTCGGGCGCAGGAGGCTATGCAAATTTCATTTGCGTGTAATCCACTCAGCGAGATTGCCGTTGATTGATAGACGTAAATTGGAAATAGGCTGCGCATTCCGCTGCACTGCCGCAGGCTTTCCCGCGACAAGCGCACCGTGTTGACGCGGAAAGCCACTGGGTGTGGCGCCCGCTTATTATCCACTGGCATTCAGGATTTTTAAATCTCAATGCCATCGGTGTCTTTCAGCGGAATATCCGCGGGCGACCAGTGTCACAAAAAGACAAGTAAACGTCTGACTTAATTAAGCCCCTTTGAGGGGAGACTTTTTAATGTGTTTGCTTTTTCTGATACTTTATGTTTGTTAACTCGACTCGAAAGCTTTTTTAAAAAAAATACAGCAGTCTTTTTCAACTATGTATATTAATTTGTCTGATGGTGAAACTTTTGCATATTCATAGGGTATTTGCACCAAGCCTAATAGCTGGGTGAAAGGGTAAATCATCACTAGATCTAAGTACTATACGTACTAAATCGTTTTTCCAACTTGGTGAGTATAGATAAAACTTCTATGAAACTCCAAAGCTTTTGTTGGCTCTTTCACAAAATGACACATAATTGTCATTAATGTTTTCTTTGGAATTAGATGAGATGACGATAGGCTCACCAAAATTCTCAGTGTGCCAAATAAGTGTGTGTAGACCTCTGACCAACCCCAGATTCGGGTAAACTGGTCGTGAGAGCTTATTTTACTTTAAACATTATTTTTCTTCGTTATCAGCCTGTGCGAAGCCACCGCTGGACAAGAGTCTTTCTATGGATGCGCCAACATAAGCTGGCATGGCAAGCATGGAAGATTTGCCCATACCCACCACGCTAGGTAGTCGAGCTGGTGAGGGCAGTGTCTTCGCAGTATCAATGACCGTGGCTGCAACTCATGACAGGGTTATGAGGTATGGATTCGTGTTTTTTTTTGGATTCGAATGGATTTTTCGACCTCAGTCGATCACCAGAGGTGCTGGAGATTGGCGTCATATATTCGTTCTAACAAACTTACAGACAATATCATGTTCGCGATGTGTAATTTAGTTTGAACTTTTCGTTTAACTTTATCTTAATTCAACCTTTGATTCCAAGTGTTATGATCGCAAGTTATCTGACCTTTACCATGTTTAAGACAACCGTAGCCTGTATTTTAATAAAGCATTCTTCAAAAGCACTTTAAAAAATGATGACATTTTTTTTTCTAATTTTTAGTACGATTAAAAGTTATTCACATTATCCTCTCAACAATAATTCAACTTAAATGGGAAATAAGTAATAACTTATTTCTCGTTGTTCGTTAATCAACTATATACACGCTATTCGTGCATGTACGCTGTTGGAACTTGAACACGATGTTATTAGTTTTACGACGTTTTTACAGCTCTAATTGAAGTTGACACCGTTTCGTGTTTTTATTGCCGTCGGCTTTTATTTGTTTTTTCAATTGTGAAAAAATAAAAACGTGAAAGGACGCGTTCTTCATGTTTCGAATGTGTCCCGTCGTCATTCCTTTATGACTTGGTATATAGCTAATTAGAAGAGAAATGTTATAAACTTGCTTTTTAGCACTCGTATGAAGTTTCGAAAGAAAACATTTCTATCAATAGGTATAAAAAAAAATGTGAAACAAAAACTTTATTATAATTTAAAGGTATACATGGATGATAATAACTAAATAAATAACCCCTGGGAATGAGTTTATCGTTCCTAAGTCGTTTCTTTATTTATATTGTACTGTTAAAGCGTTTTGTTAAAATTAAAACAAAGGGATACTTACGATTATTTTATTTCCCGGTTCGCATTGAATATCTGAATTGTTATTGAACCATCTCGAATATAGTAAAATCCATCCGAATATATCGAACTAATATCCGATTGCACACCGATCCCCACCTGCCCAATGTGGCGAATCTTTCGCAAAAGTTATTGTAGCTTGGCTCTATCTCGAAAATGCCTTTGTCCAGCAATGGGCTTTGATAGGTTGTTGTTGAAGAAGAAGATATCCTTTGCTCGTAAGCTATTGATCAAATTGATCAAGATACACTTAGAATAGTGAAATAAGACAAAAGATAATTGCAAAATATCTATTTTAACAAGCAAAACTATTGAAATGAAAGCCAATTATTAACACATTTATTTTATTAACGACACTATTGCGATGAGTGTTATGATTGCTAGAATTTATTTTATTGTAATAAAACGATTCTAGAGAATCTTAAATAGGTTGAACAGCATATTTAATAAATAACATAAACATTAATCTCTGCTAATAAATAAATAAATAATTCAAGCAAAAATAAAAATCAGGTTATTAATAATTAAAAGGAGTAAGATTATATTTATTTTTCACCGCCTCGCTTAAGCCCACGGATGACATATGAATATGTCGTTTGAAAAAACACATCCAAAAGCTTTGGTAGAAGATAGTTCATACTCAGGGTGAGTAATGCTTTGTTGCATCCTAATCGATTGTCTTTGGCAATCGTTAGAACGTCTTACAGTCCGGAGACTGTCACTAAGTGTAGATGAATATTCATTGTAAATTATACGTACTTTTATAATAGTTCTAATAATACAAAATAATTTAAATAATAGATAAAGAGATTATTAACTAGGTGGAAGCAGCATAAGAATCTCAAACCTGTTTTCATTCCCTAGGTTGAGTCATTCCAAATTAAAACCCAAATCAATCATAAAATCTCTATTAGTGATAAGCATAAGTGCTTACAATTGTTTATAATTATTTACTTAAGTATTACCTATGATTGTGAAGAAAAATTTGAAAAAACGGGATCGTTCCGGTTAAAACCTAGTTTAGTCTAGATTATTTGGGTTTAAATAAATGTCTAATTAAAACCTATATACATAGATAATAGAAAAATAGTAAGGAATAATTTCCAATAGTGCACCATTCTTAATAGTTTTTATTTTATTATTTATTTCAAAAGTTTGCATGTTCCAATTACTTTTCGCTTGAGAATCCACATTGTGATAACTTCCCGTATCCGTCAAGTGACTTGGTGCATCTCAGAACGTAGCTGGAGGGCAATGGGGCCGATGACTCCAACGACACAAATGGATGCCAGTCGCCCCGATCGTCTCTTTGTAGCTTTAGCTTTTATTTTTAACTATCTTGTCTGTGTTGAGCTCAACGATCATAGAGTTTTTACGTCTTTGTTTAAGTAGTTCTGGAAATTCCAAAGTAACTATCTATATTCGTATTGCATAAGAAAGCATTAGAAGCTATTCGTATTTATAATATCAATTCTTGAGCATATCTTAGAGCTAAATTTCAATAAATAAATACCTTGCGCTTTCCTTATATATATGTTATCTATGTACATGAAACTACAAATACATTTTGTAAGAATAGTGATGTACGAAATTAAAATGTGAGGAACAGCTCTTAGTGCGAGTTACTAGACTCTATAGAGACAGTAACTCGATCATGGGGCAATGTATACGTTTCTACAACAAAATACCAGTAAGTGCACTAAGTCAATAGGTTTAAAACAATCAATAACCAAAAACTTTACCACAATGATTATTATAATGTAAAGGATTAGATGTCTGTAGATCGAAAGGACACTTATAAATTAAACAATAAAAATACTGTATATTACAATGCTCAGAAATATTCGTAGTTAAGGTTTTAATAAAAGGTCTGATGGTGTCATATTGAACCCCGAGTATTGATACTGCATCTGACCCTTTCACCAATTATATTGCTTTAGACATCAAATCAGGATAAGCTGATGTTCAATCAGAAGCTCAGATTTACTCAGCGGGCTATTGAAAGTGCTATTCTCGGTATTTTTCCGCATGATAAAATCTGCAACGATCAAATTCGCTGCATTAATATACTCCAATGACTAACGTAGACATGAGGATCAGCACTGAAGTGGCAATTTGCCAGCTACATAGATCGCAGAACTGATCATCAATGTGGTAGAAAGGTGTGACGAGTGACAAGCTTGTACAAGCATATGCAGTGTAGGAGGACAATCACAGATTAAACAAGAAATGACGTCATGCAGTGTTGTGGGAAGACAGTTCATACTCAGGGTCAGTACTGGTTTGTTGCACCCTAATCACTTGTCTTTGGCAATTGTTAGAACGTCTTACAGCCCGGATACTGTCACCAACTGTAGATGAATATTCATTGTAAATTATACGTAAATTTATAATAGTTTTAATAAAGCAAAATAATTCAAATTATAGATAAAGATATTATTATGTAGGTGGAAGCAGCATAAGAATCTACAACCTGTTTTCATTCCACAGGTTGAGTCATTCCAAATTCAAATCAATCGTAAACTCTCTATTGGTGGTAAGCGTAAGTGCTTACAATTGTTTATAATTATTTACTTAATACTACATGCGAATGAAATCGACGAATGCAGATGGATCGACTTACACACGTGGTAGAGCCAAGCAGCGGCTTTAGTTACCGCTCGTATTGGCCGGCTTGTCCGCGGTAGTACCACGACCTCCAAGAATATTGGCGTAGAGTAGAGGCATCCGGTAACTGGAAGACACGTTTTTTTTTTTTTTTTCTTTAATAAAAACGTTACCTTCCGCTGTAGGAATTTCTCCTGTGTCGCAGAGGCAGTTTACATACATGAATTGCACATAGACAAACACCCAGACCGGGAACTATTATTTGTTGTCCATACAAATACTAGTCCCGTGCGGGAATCGAACCCGCAACCCACAGCGCCGCAGCTAAACGCCTTAGCCACTACGCCACCGAGCCGTCAAGTTACCCTTTTCCCATCCTCCCTCCTATCTACTAAACATCATTTATGGCCGGCATCGATTCTGCAGCACCTCTGGTGTTGATATACATGCGATGGTAATCCTTTACCATCAGTAGAATTGCTAGCTCGTTGGCCCCTTTACCATAAAAACAAATCTATGGTTGTGCTTTGTGACAATCTTTAGGGGCTCTACGAGCTGTGGGTTTCTGATAGGCTGTAATACGATATAATAATGATAATCTTACACATTTGGTATTGAAAATTTCTCATTGCGTATAACGACAGTGTTTTATTAACGTTTCCACTCTGTAACAGACTTAAGTCGTTTCAGGAATCGTAAAAATTTACGTGTTCGGAACTTAATCGACCATCTCACATCCATTGTCCTTAAAAAAAGAAACTGCAACATTTAGATAAACGATTACAACGGAACCGAATGACCTTTTTTTGTATCTATTAGATACAAAAAAAAAGGCATCAACATCGATCGCCATTTAATCTCAATTTGTATCCAAGGGACAAGTGAATTGTTTGGATTGGCGCAATAAAGGACTGAACAAATCCTACAAGTATTGTGAGACATGGCGAGATTAAAATACATTCGTGACTTACATATATTAAATATATAAGCAATTACAATAAAAGCAAATAGATATGTTCGTATATTAATAAAAAGAAAAAGAAATTAGGCATCATTGTGGTCGTTAATATAGTTATGGTGCTAGATCATATTACGTATCAGTACCAGGAAGGTGCTTTACATCGTGTGCATCGATAACGACCCTTACGTTTTGGTAAAGTTTTGCTATACTAGATCGGAATCTACATAATCTCAAAAAGTAGTGTTACACAGATGTGCTTTCAGGTTGCAAATATAAAACTTGGACACTAAAGTTTTAAAAATTAATATCGTCACCGATAGATACCATAAGAAAATCGTAAAATATTTTTCAATATAAATAATAGTGAGTAATTTATTCATATTATTATTGCTCTATTGATTTTCTCGTTTTAAGGATAATAATTTGTTTTTATTGCCTGAACAAATGTGAATGTTATGATTCTATTATGAAACCCTTAATCATTTACAAGTGGTCTAAATCACACACAATTTAACACGACAAAGTTACTTTACACATGTACGCTTACGTTATATCTCTAAGCCCCCGGGTTAATTGAACAGGGTGGAAAATTATACAAACTTTCACGCTGACATTTATGCTAGCGGACATTTTGTGAGGCAAAGCATCCCATACTCGCGGCGAGTCAATATTAATAGAGGATCTGTCAATTATCAGTGTTTATTGATCCTTAAAATTGCTGTGTTTATCTTGCGAGGATAATGTTTGTGTGGAACACAGTGATGAGATAGGAGAATAAAAGAATTCTTTTTTGCGGTGCTAGTGCTTTTACCAATGCTATTTAACGTAATATTACTAATATTCCTGTTAACCACTGCAACTAAGCATAACAGCTTATATATTGAGTGGTTCACGACAATAGTCGGATGCGGGCACGAACCTGCGACGTCATGTCTGTCAGTCTGCATCCATTAGGCAATTGGGAATTATGAAATTGTATTCAAAACTTGTAAATATCACAACTTTTGGAATGCCAATTTTTTTATGAAATAATATTTATCCATACATTTAAATCGTCATTCTGTTTTTGTGATTGAATAATAAATGAATAAAGTTTGAGACCGGCATTACATAATTGCTCCCTACATAAAAAATACAATAGCACCAACTCCAGTCCAATCGTTAGAGAATTAAATAAATACGAGAATGGTGTCTGGTTAAGATCACCACCATCAATCCAATGTTCGACGAGTAACGATACCCAAAGGCTTCTGTTCTTCGTGAATCTGTTGTCTATGGATTAAAAATGGGGTCGACACCTTACACTTTTTGGGCGCAATCGTCATTTACATACGTCCATTCCCAGACAGTCGAAGCTTTTGTCTAAATTAAAAGTTTTGAAAAAAATATCAGGTATGTTTCTTATAGTGTTTTTTAATAAAAAAAAATTATTATACACTAATGCAGTGTAAAATAGAAGTGATTTAAGTTCGGTTATCTTTGAAAAAAAAAAATCGGTTAATACTTGAAAAGTCGATAATAATGCAATTCATCAAACGCTTTCGCGTTTTTAAGATACAATACAACAAAAAGATAATTCTGACTTTTATTCAATTATTCAGAAAAGTAAAAAACTTTAAAAATAATGTCACCTTACTTACTCAGACATTATACAACTTAGTTAAGTAGACGTTACAGGGTTGGGAAAAATCAATTAAAACTTATTCCCTAATATTTGATAGATTCCGGTTTGTTTGCATAGCAAATATTACTTTAATATGCCGTCAGTAAAACGATTTCATAGTGCGTGAAGTATTGGCATGTTGTGCTTCTACGTTTCGTTCGGTGAGTGAGATAACCGGAGGCCTAATCCTCTCCCCTTCCCCCTCCTCATCCTCCCATCCCATCTCCCAAATAACCTTAAAGGCTGGCATCGCATCGGCAGAACCTCTCGTGTTGCAGATGTACGTGGGCGACGGTAATCACTTACCATCAGGTGAACCGCTTGCTCGTTTGCCGCCGCTCCAATAAAAAAAAGTTTTAGGCACAGATAAAGATCTCTATGTTGAATGTAAACGTCTCTCATTCGTAATAAGAGCCCCGGGTTGTTTCATGTTAGTCCTCTACCACCCACTCTGCACCATAACGCTTTCGACCCACGCGTGGGAGTTAGCTTGTTTGACCTGTAAGCGCTAGTGTAAATCTGAGCGATAACACTTCGCAACATGTATTAATGGTCAAACAGAGGTATTATTAACAACACAGTTTCACGTATATTTATTTAAATTTACTCAAATTTAAAGGTCCGTTAATCTGGTTGGTGTTGAACTTGTCTTCTGAGCTGCGGGTTGCGGGTTTAAATCCCACAAGCCTGAATATAAATTTTTGTATCCGTGTCATGGATGTTTAAGTAAGAATCTAGCCCATCTAGGCCTAGTGGTCAGGACGCTCACTTTAGTTTCAAAGAGCGTGAGTAACCTGGGTTCGATCCCCGGCGCCGGCACCACTAAAATTGTTAATGGCAATTTTAAGCGCCGTATTTACCACGTGCTCGATGGTGATTGAAAACATCGTGAGGAAACCTGCATGCTGATATGTGAAGCCCGCCAACCCCCTCTGGAGCAGCGTGGCAGGCCCGTTCCTAGCTCCAAAACCCTCTCAGATATTTGAATGAGGGAAAGAGGAGGGCTTTGTCCAGGGGTGAGCACTAGGCTTCGTTTTTTCGTGTTTCGTTTTCGTTTTCCGTTGGTATCGTAAGAGGCGTGAAAATCGCAATGACGGAAGGCGAGATAACCATCTCGAAAGATACTAGACCAAAATTAAGTAGACCGACGACGAGCAGACGCGTTTATGGTTTCTTGGTACTGTGATCGCCTAGTCCAGGCATATACAGGCTGTTAAGGTAAGGTAAGGATATATGATTATTTTTCTACGTAGGTTTTTTTTTTATGGAAAAGGCGGCAAACGAGTAAGCGGTTCACCTGTTGGTAAATGATTACATCTGCAACACCCGAGGAGCTGCAGGTGCGTTGCCGGCCTTTAAGGATATTTGGGAAATGGGAGGGAGGATAAAGTGGGAGATGGGGGAAGGGGAGTGGGCCTCCGGTTACCTCCCTCACCGAACGAACATTTAACGAAGATCTTTTCTTGAAAATTAAATGTTCGTCAAGTTTCACCTTATTCGATTTTATCCCAACCACACCTGTAACATTGTTAAATCACAACAAATACAACAACTAAAGCAAATTTATCTTGCCGTCGTTGACGTGACATATAAATCGCTACAAGTACACAAGGGAAGGAAAATATTGGGCTTAAATACAAGGCTGTAGGTACAAGGCACATTGTTTACATTCACCTGCGAAACGTTCGAACGTAAACATTTAATATCGGCTGCAGGCGAGAGGATCGCAATCGACTGGCGGACTGGACGCGTGTGTGCGTGACGCAAATGCGTACGTGTGGGTGCGTGGGCGTATTTTGTACTGTTAGTGACTTTAGTGCAATATGCTCGTTGTGAACCACTAGGGCGGAAGGTGCGTTGAGGCGTTAATAGGCTGTTAGTTGGACTTGTATCGCTCCTTTGTATTCCAAAACGTCAGGACCTTATGGCTGTACAATATTTTTTCATAGTCGACTTTCGTTATCGTTTCATTAAAAAGTAATGTCGCTGCATTTCATTGAAAGCGAACACGAACGGCGTCGACGATGTCAATTTCCTCATGCCCCATATAGCTGGGTAACCACTTTGTATTTATAGGCGTATAAAAAAAAACGTCTGTAAAAATATTTTGTATTTATTATATTATGTATAGATATACGTATAACCTATGTTCCTATATTTATAAATGGGCCATAACTGAAGAAATTTAAAAAAAATAGAACTTCTAATTTACTACCTGCCACTCACGACTTCCCTCGCGTGGAATTCTTAATATCTCTGTCATATCGAGATCGAGAATCAATAATTTTTTAATCGTAATTCGGATCAAATTAATTTTTAAGACTTTTCTGATTGTTTTAATTTAATTTAAAATGTTAAGTAATTGAATTTTCCGAATCAAACTTTCATCCCTTAGTAAATTAAACGTGATTACTACCCTAAAAGTTGTTTTCATGGTACAATTATGTGATATTTTAGTGTTTAAAACTATAATCCAAATTGCCGATTTTAAACTCTCTTATTCCAAAACTTTACGACTTTCATGCTGCCCATTTTTTTCCAACCCCCATTTGACCATGTAGGGAAGAATTTTCGTAAAATCGTAAGATAATTTTTCGTGATTTACCGAAAAGCCAGAGAGATGTTACAACTACTTCAAATAGCTTTTATATCGCGCTACTTAGTTATTTTTTTTTAGTCTTACGTAGGGCAAATGTGCGTTCACCTACCAGACACCAAGGGTGGTGACTGGTTATGTCGAGATCAACATTTATGATGCTGATCCAACTAAAACCCCCACGGTAGACACGCTGTTGGACCGGTGGATGGCCTTGGCAGCTGTGCGACGCTGCCGCCTGCTGCTGAGTCGCGCACGGGCCCCTGTTGAAGGAAAGAAAGACTTCCGACAAAAACTAGGTAGAGGCTGACAGCAACCCAGGGGTCCAACTGAAGGGGGTCAAATCTCGGCTCGGCCGTCGAAGAAGGGAGGACACGGATCGAATTTTAAAAACCTAAAACTTTGCACACGACTATGTCTCGTGTATAGCGTGAATCTGAGACCACGCGTTAGACGATGAACGCTGCTGATCAAGTTAGTCATCTTACATCTAAGTTTTATATAAATTATTGAAAGTTTATTGTGCTGTATTATTATTATATCATCATCATCATCATCATTTCAGCCTATTAGAAGTCCACTGCTGAACATAGGCCTCCCCCAAAGATTGCCACGAAGCACGGTCCTGAGCCACCTGCATCCATCGACTTCCCGCAACACTGCGCAGGTCGTCACTCCATCTTGTGGGGGGTCGTCCTACACTGCGTTTGCCTGTACGTGGCTGCCACTCGAGAACCTTTTTTCCCCAGCGGTTGTCAGTTCTGCGAGCTATGTGGCCGGCCCATTGCCACTTCAGCTTGCTGATCTTTACGGCTATGTCGGTTACCTTAGTTCTGCTGCGGATATTATCGTTACAGACTCTATCACGCAGAGAAACACCGAGCATAGCCCTTTCCATAGCGCGCTGAGCAACTTTGAGCTTCCTCATACGGGCTGCAGTGAAGGACCAAGTCTCGGATCCGTATGTCATCACTGGCAACACGCACTGATTGTATACTTTCGTCTTGAGGCTTTGCGGTATACTCGACGAGAAGATATGACGTAGTTTCCCGAACGCAGCCCAGCCGAGTTAGATTCGTCGATTGACCTCTGAGTCGAAGTTGGACTTACCTAATCGGACAATTTGTCCCAGGTATACGTACTCGTCTACAACTTCGAGCCTATTGTTCCCAACAACAACCGGTATTGGTGTGACATGGACGTTTGACATGAACTTCGTCTTGTCCATGTTCATCTTAAGACCAACCTGTTTTGAGACGTTATTGAGGTCATTGAGCATTGTACTAAGCTCCCCCAGCGATCCTGCTATAAGAACTATGGCGTCGGCAAATCGAAGGTGAGTGATGTATTCGCCATTGATGTTGATACCGTATCCTTTCCAGTTCAGCTGCTTGAAAACATCTTCCAATGCAGCGGTGAAGAGTTTCGGGGATATGACATCACCCTGTCTTACACCTTTCTGCAGTTGGATTGGTTTCGTACTCTGATTCTGTACTCGGATAGACATCGTAGCCTCATTGTACAAACACCTCAGCACTTCGATATACCGAGAGTCTATCTGGCACCGCTGGAGAGACTGTAGCACCGCCCAAATTTCGACTGAATCGAAGGCTTTCTCATAGTCCACATACGCCAGACATAATGGCAAATTGTACTCCTCGGCCTTCTGTACAATCTGGCGAAGAGTATGTATGTGGTCTATGGTACTATAGCCTTTTCGGAATCCGGCTTGTTCGGGAGGCTGGAAGTCGTCAAGTCTGTTCACTAGACGATTTGAGATGACTCTCGAAAACAGCACGTAGACGCGGCTTAGAAGCGATATCGGTCTATAATTCTTCAAAAGGCAGTTATCCCCTTTCTTGAAGAATAGGACAACCACGCTTCTACTCCACGCTTTCGGCGTAACACCGCCATGAATGACGGAATTAAACAGCTTCTGAAGGACAACAAGTATCGGTTTTCCACCCGCTTTCAGAAGCTCAGCTGTAATTCCGTCCTCACCCGGCGTCTTGCCGTTTTAAGCTGTTTGAGAGCCAACCTAATCTCGCTCAGACTGACGTCCGGGATGTTATCGGAGTAATGTCGGATAAGCTTGGCTCTTGGGTCGTTACTCACATCAGTGTGTGGTTTCAACGACGTTGTGTACAGCTGTCCGTAAAATCTCTCGATCTCACTCAAAATCTCGGCTCCAGCGGAAATGACTGCGCCGCTTTCGGTCTTCAGCTTGGTCAGTTGGCTCTTTCCGATAGACAGATCTCTGGCGAAGACTTTGGAGCCTTGGTTCCGCTCTATCGCTTTTTCAATACAGGCTGTATTGAATTTGCGTAAGTCTTGCCTCATACATTTGGAGATCTGTCTATTCAGTAGCCGATACGCTGACGCATCCGTTGTAGACTGCAGCTTTATCTCACGCCTGGCTTTCATGAGTTTAAGAGTGTGATCGGAGAGCTTTTGGGGCTTGTTCGTGCGGCGGGTCCTGCAAAACTTAGCTCCTACCGCATGGACAGTTTCCACTAGCCTGCTATTCGTATCGTCCACTGTAACGCAATCGTATAGGCACTGAAAGCGATTATGCAATTCGAGCTGAAAGCTCTCGGGGTTCTGGATAAGGGCACGTGGTGGGCGGAGCGTAGACTTCACCAGACGAGACCGCTCGAGCCTAATGTTAAGGTTCAGTGTGCCTCTTACCATTCGGTGATCACTGCCGGTTTTTACCCTAGTGATCACAGAGACATCACTGAACAGCTGACGCTTGGTCGTCATGATGAAGTCGATCTCATTTTTGTGGTACCGTCCGGGCTCATCCATGTCCACTTCCTGTGGGGCCGCTTCTGGAAATAGGAGTTCATCATAAAGAATCCCTCCTTTGCCATGAAGTCAGCCAGCTGTTGCCCTCTTGGGTTCCGTTGCCCTACTCCAAAGTTCCCCACTATCAGCTCATCGCCTTTTTCGTACCTAGTTTTGCGTTAAAGTCTCCCATCAACACCGTGTAGTGAGTCTTAGAGCAATGCATGGCTCTTGAAATATCCTCATACATTGCCTCCACTTCATCATCAGGGTGTGTCGAGGTTGGTGCGTATACCTGTATGACCTTCAGCGAATACCTTTTGGTTATTCTGAGTATAAGGTACGCGACCCTACTCGACACACTTCCGATCTCGATCACGTTGTTGATGAGAGACCTGTGGACGATAAACCCGACACCTCCTTGGGACAGATGGTCACCCTGCCGGTAGTAGAACAAGTTACCGGATTTTAGGATTATAGAGTCCTCTCCCCTGTCTTCGGACTTCAGACAACCCTATAATACTCCAATGTAACTTGCTTACTTCTTCTTCCAGTTCTAGTATCTTCTCGTCGGTCCTCAATGTGCGTGCGTTATATGTTGCCAGGTCCAGTCGTTTGGGTTGGGAGCTAGAAATCAGCCGGTGATTCTTCGCACCCCCTGCCTCGCCGTTACCATGGCTGCCAACATAGCCAGGACTAGCGAGGCCGCCGGGGACTGGGGGCCATTGCTTTTTTCTACCTCTCATCGTGGGGGGGGTTTGCCTTAGTTGCCACGCCTGGCGAGCGGGTTGGCAACCGCAGTTTTTTTTTTTTTTGTTCTAGTGCAGGAAGATGCTGCTGCCCATCTCCTAATATAATTTTTTACCACGCCTTTTACGACACCCATGGTTAGACAGGGTTGGCGCTATTCTTTACTTCCGACAGCCACACGGATTATTTATTATTTATATTTCACATATATAAAAAAAAAACATAGTATTTAAATGATGTACGTAATTATACGAGACGTTGGCATTGCATAAAATACGCTGCTCCATCGGAAATATAATTTACTTTGATACATCAAAGCGGCGTATCACACGTAATATTCTCCATTCACTTGACTTCGGCCTGCTTCGCCGCAGATTTTCAAAATAAATGTTGCGTCGTATGAGAGAAATTCAGTTGAATTTAACGCTGTATCCTTGTGAAATAATCTTCGAAATTGTGGTTTAAAAGTATTTAAGGGAGTACCTATAATACATATTCACTATAACATCTTGGTCGATATCTTGTACTTAATATTTGGAATAATTTACGTCACGATCTCTTTCAATGAAAAATATGTTCTTCTAATTCCTTCATAATGTAGGGGAAATAACCATCAGCATTATAATTTCAGCCAGTCTCAAGTCACAGCTGAATAGGCCTCCCCCAAAGATCACAAAGAGCCACCTGCTTCCATCTACTTCCCGCAACATTGCGTGGGTGGTCCACTGTGTTTGCCTTTACGTGGTAGCCATTCGAGCACCTTTATTTTCCAACAGCTGTCAGTTATGTCATAATTTTCTCTAATTGCTGACCTTCGAACGCATGCACTTGGTACATACTAGAGTATGAGCTCATCAACTCGGCCTCCCGAAGTGATGAGGATGGAAAAAAAATTTTTTTTTTTTTGGTTTTATTAAACATCATATTCAAGAGAATGTATATATTTGAAATAAAACTATTATTTCGATTGCTTCACATCAGTCGTGGTCACGGGGTGACTGGTTAACTCGGGCTACCTTCAGCGTTTATTTATTAATTTTGATCCGATCTACGCAGAATGTAACCGTCTTTAACTGAATTTGTTGGCGAATGTACTTAGTCTGCTTTAGCCTCTAATTATGTGGTAATTCATTAGTCTCTGTAGTATTATAAAATAGACTCACGAATGGCGTAAAATCATGAACAAATGCAAATATTTAATCCATAAGAGCTGAGTGTATAATTATTTTTAATTTCATTAAAATTGTATTGGTAATTTAATTTTTTAATCCGAAAAAAAAAGACGTAATAAGAAATTGTTTTGTGACCACAGTTTGTATGGAACGTAATAAAACATTAATTAAAATATTCAAGAGTTTGGTGAATTAACGAAATAAATGACAATCAAAATGGAGTACATTTTAGAAATTACACCGTGTAAATAAATATCGTTTCCTTTGACGTTACTTTGCGTCTTCAGGAGGATGTTTTTCCGACATATTTCTGGTTCGGAAAATTTGTCATGTTCAGCGCTTCCTGTTATTTCCTGAGTCAATAATTTTTTATGTCGTTTTATATTTAAACCAACATATCAGCCTATTTTAGTTCAATGCCGAACATGAGGTCTACGTTTATAAGAAAGTGTCAACAAATGGCGGCATACGTTTTCGGAAGGCTTGCCCACACTCACCACGCTGGGCATGCGGGCGGGTGAGCTGCTTCCAATCACTCAGTCTGTGGATATTGGATTCGGTTAACTTTGGTACCAGCATTCGGTTGCCAGGGCACTTAGAGAAAGAGATCGTATATTACTCTTGCAATCAAATTTATTAGTATATATTTAGAAATATTAAATTACCATATTGTACACATTATGTACTTGTCATCAACAAGAAACAACTTTAAGAAAGAACTCGATAGGACAATTCATTTTTATTTGCATCATTTGACAAGCTTGGTTAGATATTACCGCTACCCTAAAAATAAGGAAACTCCTGTGTTTCTCATAATAAAATTGCTTTGCGATGGTGGCGAAAGGAAATCTGCCAACCCCCATCTTCCGGTGAGTACTGTAAGAGTTGACTATGAGCCTTGTTGATCTTAAGGGTGTCCCACAAATATCGGAGCAACCACCTCGAAACTCTTGCGAGCACACTGGGCACCGAGAGTATCGCGTTCTAACTCCCGAAGAGGTGAAAAGTAGTGAAGATTCGCAGAGTCGTGCCAAACAGAAATCAGTTATCTCGGTTTAGCACTTTAGTTAATAGACGTAAGAGCTTACTTTACCATAATAGGCTGTAAATAGTCGACTGTAGGCAAAAGCTTCTCCCGTATAGACGATTTGCGAGCTTTTGGCTAGCCGATTGTCGGCACCAAACACCTCCCACCTTAACTCTGCTGCCCGTTATCGGACTGTTTAATTTTTATCTGGTAATATCGCCATCTGTCGGTGACTTTGCGATTTTTAAGGCTTCTGCCTTAATCGTATAAACGTAGCCTAATAAACAATTAAGTAAAGACACGATAGCCGTGTGGCTAGGGGATCTGTGTTCGAAACAGGAGGCTCAAGTAGGATCTCCTATGTCGATGTCGGGCTCGTACCAATGGGCTTTTCGAATGTTATTTATAATAAAATTTTTGGTATGGCATTATAAAGACTACAGACGACCTGTCACGTTGTCCCGAATAGGCTGTGGTGAAAATTAGTTTGAAATGACTGAAATGATAAACCTCTCACCACCCCGGTATTGAGTGTACGGTCGTGAATGCTTACTATGTACAATTATGTATAAGTCATGTTAACTGTCTCTCAAACGAAATGCTTAAATTGTGTACCTGCTGTAGAAAAGTCATAACGGGTAATAAAAATTTTAAATCTTGACTCGACTTGTATATTTTCGTATGGAAAATATAAATCGCCTCCAATAAACTAAAGTAAATTATATTCCGTTTGGACATAAACCTTTCAAAACCGAAGGGATTGCCGTATACAACTTGTTTTGGTAGGCGGGATATCATGCCAGGCTATATTCGGTGTTTCTCTGCTCGATAGAGTCTGCAAGGATGATATCCACAGCAGAACTAGGGTATTCGACATAGCCATTAGGATCAACAAGCTGAAGTGGAAATCTCTGGGGAAGGCCTATGTTCAGTAGACTTGTGATAGGCTGAATGATGCTGATGGATATCTTGCCAAAAGTAAAAGAGTGGATCGTATAGATCCACTCGGTATATCGGTAATGTAATATAGTTATGCTTAGATAATTATTAATAATATTAAAAGTAATAACGAGCCGCGATACGACAGTGGAGAGATTAAGTAACATTATTAATTTTGGTCCGATCTACGCAGTCCCTACCTCATGCCCCTCGTGACCACGGCTGCTGTAAAGCATTTGCAACGTCAGGAATATAAAAAAAAAATTTAAACGCGATTATATCCTAGTTTCATTTCAAATATGAAGTGTTCGCGTAAATACAAGAATTCATTAAGCTTCTATATTGTTTATATGTATGGAATGATTGATACAATGTATTGATTCGACCTTATATTTTATCATCGTATCTCCTATTAAGTGGAAATATTCGTAGGCTGATAACATTGACCCGTAGTCTATCATTTCAATCCAGCAATGTTCATACAAATACCAATATTCTTTTGAACTTGAGTAAACGTTTGCACTTGGATTGGAGCGTTTCAGACGGTGAGGCTGCAAATCCGGATGTTTCATGCGAGGGCACGCGCCGCTGCGTATCGCCGGCGGGTGTGTTGCGTCTGAATGGTATTTTATCGCTCGCACGATTTTGTACTACTTTTTCGGGTAAAGATGTTTGCTGATGCTCCGGCAAACTTGGGTGAGTCTTAAGAAAATTACGCAATCTTTATATACCACATAGTATATGGCATTCTATTAAATTGAGAAACAATTTCATCGCTACTATTCAAGGGACTTATCCACTATGTAACTATTCTGTAATTATTTTCTTATGGCATAGCGTATGAGACGTACTTAAATTGATATTATCCGTTACTTCTTTCATAATAATAATTATATATATATAATTACTTCCATATGAGTAGATAGAATGAAAGAAAAGTTATTTTCTATTTACATCACATGAATAACAATAAAAATAGACCAAAAATTGTGTGATGTCAAATGGGAGACTTGCCAGTATAGTAGAGATTTCGGAAGTCCATTTGGCACGACTCGGCGTAGCCAAACGGGCTTCCACAGCACACTATTCACTTCTTAGGGAGATAGAACGTGACTCTTCGCCGGATTTGCTCGCGGATATTTAATATGTTATTTTATTTTGAGATTTTAAAGGTCGTCTCTGACAACTCCCACGGGAAGAAAAACAGTGGACATTGTCGTTTCTACTACATGGCGAAGAAAGAAATATTTTTAATAACACTTTTAGACAAATTTTAGATATCGCTATTTTACCGGCAGACTGCCGGCGTGAAGCAGAAGCTATTATGCTACTGCGTTTCCTTCGGTGAGTGAGGAAACCGGATTCCTACTCGCCCTCCCCGTCCCTCTCCACATCCTCCCGCCCATCTCCCAAATACCCTTAAAGGCCGCCAACGCACCTGCAGCACCTCTGGTGTTGCAGATGTACGTGGGCGACGGTAATCACATACCATCAGATGAACCGCTTGCTCGTTTGCCGCCTTTCCCATACAAATAAATATTTAAACTATCGTTGTGTTTATGAGAATAATGAAAATAAAGATGAATATTGCATTTATTTTTAGTTTGGTAGTTCAATCAACCGGTGTATGAGGCAATCCATTACGTTACGCACGTTATACACTCTGCTAGGTAACAAACAGGGATCTAGCGATCGAACGCTGACCGACCGTCCAAATACGCCGAACCCAATTCCCGCTGAATAGTGATATGTATCAACATTGCCAGTGCCAGTGCTCACCAACCCGCTTGCCAGGCGTGGTGACTTTAAGGGAACCTCTCAAGAAATGCATGCGCGCTCTGGCTCGCGTTCTCTTGGAGAGGCCTACGTTCAATAGTCTAATAAAGAGCGAAGAAGTTGAAGTGTAAAGTACGTACAGCTGATTTAGTTCCTCGGCGTGTTTTACGAGCCGCCGTCGTTTTTTCACGATTCTCCACATCAGGGTTTATGGGATATATTTATGTTAGTGTTACGGCACGAAATATTATCCGTGCAATGACGAGTTTCACTTTCGAGCCCATAGTAAAGTAACCTCCGAAATAGCTTCGCTTATTGCACCATAAAAATGTGATCGGATCTTTTTTTCAATATTTTTGGCGTCGCCGACCAGCCCCGGGCTATAAACTTTGTTAAAATTAATTATTATACTGAAATATTTCCTTGCAACCTTCTTCGTTTTTTAAGGGTTACGTAGAGGGAGTCTTTTTACAAAGCCTACGCCATCTGTCCGTCCGTCTATCTGTTCTACTATTAAGTTAAGATACCACCCATCTTTAGAACCGTATTAGGTAGTCGGTTGAATATTTGTTATAATGGTGGGTAAAATTTATTAAAAACATTTTAATTTTTTTAAATATATTTTGGTTATTGCCTTAAGTTTTTTATTACATACATAACACTGATATATGGTGTGGACGAAATTCACAATGGGTGAATCCGACTCAAAGTTGGCCGGCTTTATTTTAATTCGAAAGAAATAAATGTTATTTTTCATACATTCTTCATATAAATCGTTAAGAGGTCGACATAACTTATGTTATGACTGTAATAATTGTATAGTTCGTAACTTATAATATCCTGTATCAATATTAAAATCAAAATAATACGCGTAATTGTCGGTATTAAAATATGGTTTCATTGGATGATATTCAAAGAAAACCTAAGCAAATACTGTATGTAATGCGGTAAAATATTCGATTGTCACATACAACAGACAGATTCAACAATGGCACCGCCATTAACAATCCTAATTGTACGTTTTGAAATGGCTAAATTAAATTCATGTTTTTTCCGTGGGGTGGGGACCTGGTGATCTGTAATACAGGCTTTTTATGCCTATCTCAGACACCAGCTTCTCACACATTCTAGACTAGACACACCGATATCTAAATGTATATAAATTTTTCATTAGATAATAATGTATGGTCTGTTTTTGTGGGGAGAAAATAAACAAATATTATTATTATTATAATTCATTGTACTAATTATTTAACATTCATCTACGTTAAACATCAAAGTTTCTATAACGACTGTCGCTGCCGTTGACAGTTCTAACTTTAATTTAGAGCGATTCTATAGAATTAACGCTTTGTTAACATAGTATTTTGAACAGACCAGATAACTTTGCGTCTATAAACTTTTCGAAATAGTTTTTAAATGTTAATAAAAACTACGCCGTCATGTTTTTAAGGCCTCGAATTCTGAAATCAGCCTAGCGATAGCAAAAATATTTTAATGACTTCTTCATAAATAAATCTTTAAAAAAAACAAAAGTAAATTTAAAAAGTTTTAAATCAATTAATACCTAAAATTTGTACTTAACTATCAAAATGGGAAATAGCCAAAATCAGAGAACAAAGAAGAGACTTTGTGACGCTGATTTTGACTCTTATTTAATACTAGTGATTTCCCACTGCTTCGTCCGCCTGGATAAAAATTTGTCTCACAAGAATACTTAATTGAGAGATCAGTTGGCATATATCCCGTTGCATGGCATAACCTACGTCTCTGATAAATTTCTCTCATATTCTTTCATTCATTCAAACGTGATTATGCGTCATAAGAAACAGAAATAAAGTATCAGTAAGATCTGATAGCTTTTCACTTAAATACGTTAAATCATGCACATACAAATTATTTTATATATTAGTTTAGAAAAATTGTCTCGAAAGAAGCCGAAACGTGTCGCTAGTATTCTTTTAAAGTAAAATAAAACATATCCTTAACTCGTAACAGCATATTCTTCATCTAGAAGAGCTTTTTTTCGAATGATTGTTATATCATTTCAACATGACAATGTTTGTTTAAGCCGCTTGTGGGGCTAGATTGGGGCTATAGAATCGGCGATTGCATTTTCAAAAAGAATATGTGATATAACAAAGTTAAACAGAATGCCATTAATTAAATTTGTTTGAACAGGACATAATACAGTGCCACAATAGTACGCACAACCATAGAGCCTCTAACTTTTTTTACCTTTCCGTAGTCCGACGTAAAACTTGTGCGATAAGATCGGAGAAAGAGTCGGATATATTACTAGAGACATGGAACGCACAAAAGAACCTAAACTGACAGCCTATTCTATTTGTGACTTGTGTCAATATTTTATGTCGTCACACACATTTCTTTAAATTGGTTAAAAGTGTTATCAGTGGTAGCAGATAGCCAAGTGATAAGGGGATCTGCTTCTGAATCGGGTGACGCGAGTTCGATCGCCTATGTGGAGGATTCATGCCAATGAGCTTTTCGAAGATTGTATCGCAAGCTTGGAGACTAAAGCGCCACCTTCAGTTCACCTTCATAAGGCCACCTTCAATCGCGTTGTCCCAAATAAGCGCTGTTGAAAAATGGGTGGACAGACTTAAATTTTTAGACCTTTGATCATCCACTGAAGAGCTTTTAGTACCGCATATACATTACTGATAAACCCTATATGGACCTGAAAGCTTATTTTTTATTACTGCTGCAACAAACGAATTAAATTTACTACATCCCTAAGGATATAAGGTCTTAACTCCAATCTACTATTTGACACCAGTTTCTGTTTGACTCTATTTTACAGTTTTAACTATTCCCATGCAATCGTTCAAACCGCCTATTTCATAGCCACACACAACAGTTTGTA
Source organism: Bhutanitis thaidina (assembly GCA_029286595.1). NCBI lineage: Eukaryota > Metazoa > Arthropoda > Insecta > Lepidoptera > Papilionidae > Bhutanitis > Bhutanitis thaidina. The sequence continues at coordinate 2,236,070 of JAGSMS010000022.1, forward strand.
CTTCGCCGCCTTTATTTGCTTAATATTTTTGTGAAAAGGCGCATCCAGCGGTTCTCTCATACATATTAGATTATAAATAATGTGCGCTTGTCTTCGCATGCTTCGGCCACTTTCAGTCCGTGTTCACGTTCACCGTTTCATGTTTGCGTTCAAAATGTGCACTATTAATCTCCGTCTGTCTGTACGTTTTTTACAACAATATGTTCTCTAAAGTGCAATCCTAGAGCGGTGCTCTTAGCGATTGTGTCATGTTCTACCAAGACAATTGCTTCCTGTACCTTTTATGATAATGCACTACATGGGTTGTTCTAAAATTTTAGTTCATTGTCGCAATAATAGGAGCTGACATGGCAAATCATTTATAAATTTTATATACAACTTTCGAATACTCTATCGGCAGATGTCAACTGCGCAGGAGATGTTGTAGTGTAGCAAGTATACGCACGAACACAGAAGCTCTCACTCGCTCAAGCTATATGTTCATCGGTGTAGGATCATTAGGGTGCAACATAGCACAACCAGACCCGAAAACCAAAAATGTGGACTGTGCACAAAATATTGGCACCGGCAGGGATTCGAACTGAGGAAGGAACTTGCTCAGTAGACAGGTATACCAACCGCTAAAGCCAAGCGAGCGTCACATTAATAATTAAAGCGAAATAACTTAATTATACAGACCAAGGACAGGTCTGAGGCATGAGGTCTCTGGTAATTCAATCAAGAATGTGCCTGCTAAATTCGGTGATTAAGGTAATTTACTCCTTATGAACGGACGGTATCTCGCAGTGGATTATTATATGCTGCTTAAAATTATCGAAGAGTACTGGTGTTCATCGAATGCTTTCATATTTGAAGGATATTCCATCAAGTGAATTATTCTTTTAGTTTAAACACCAATCTTAATTTGAGTTAACCATGTTCTAATATATAGAACACACTGAACACTTACTTTTCCATATTTTTTTATATTTACGCAAGATCTTAAAAAAATTTGCTTTGTTCACCCCAACCGCACCGCGTCAGACACAATGATTCTCTCATTATATCAAGATAATATCGTTAAGATTTATCTGTAAAATTTCTCACGGGGCCTGGCGTTGTAATTCGATTAAAAATTCATTAAACCGTCCGCAGTAGCCCGCGGGAATAATTTAGTGAGATCCACACAGGCCGACACCTCGGCGCACAGAGTCGTTGTTCAGCTTTTTTGTTTAACAGTAACAATCTCCGTTGCTCACGTATCCTTAGTAATACAATAATAATTTATGTATTTTGAAATATAAGGGACACATTAGGAAACCTCTCAAAATATTAAAGGATCACATACGTGATGAGCAGTGGGATTATTATGGGCCGTCATAATGCCTTTTTAATACGAGTGGAATTGAGACGTATCGCTACACTATTTTTTTTTGTAAAAAGAGTAAAGTATCCGATGTATGTTTCCACTGCTGGGAAAAAGCCCTCTTCCAAATACTTGAAAAGCCGACGGTAATCAACTGTTAACTATTTACAGTTAAACTTTGCTTGTTGTTTTATTCTGCAGACATCTCTTACTGACCACAACTGTATTGCTCTTTATCTTACTACGAGTTCAAATACCGAACCTGTTAAAACCTTAAAGCGTATAAATTATGGAAATGTTAGTACAAATCTGAAGAATATTGATTTTATTCCACTATATATGATTAAAGACGTAGTCGAAGCGGCTGATTACTTTTATCTGTTAATCTTAGCAATTGAACAGAAGTTACAATTTCTAACCGTAAAAAAATGTTAAAGGCATGGATAACTCCTGGAGTTCTAAGATATCTCAGAAAGCGTGGTAATCTATATAAAAAACAAAAATGGGAACCAATGCTAACCGTTTCTTTGCAAATATTGACTTAACATTAGCAGATAATATTAAAAAAAAAAATTCACAAATTCTACGGCTTACTTCAAACGGCGTACTGTCATTCTTTTGCTTTGATGCCAATCGATAACGAAGAAGTAATGGAACTAATAACGGAACTAAAATGTATCTGTGCTGTTGGTTTGGACATGATTTCAAGTGACATTTTAAAATCTAATAGGTGCGTACAACGTTTATCTGCAATTTGTCACTTATCACTGGTATATTCTCAAGGGTTTACAAAAAATCATAATTACACCCGATTCATAAAAATGAAGACAGAGCTTGTGTTAATAATTATCGAATAATTTCCATTCTTCCGTCACTTTCAAAAAATTTATAGCGCCTTATTAACAACAGGTTGACTAAGCACTTGGAAAAAATAATCTATAATCCCATTGACAGTTTGGATTCAAGGCAAAATTATCCACTCAGGTGCGGTGCTCGAACTCACTAACCATATAGTGAATAACTTTGAATTAAAAAAGAAAACAATCGGGTTATATTTGATTTGGCCTTGGCTAAAGGCGTTCGACACAGTCTCTCTCCTGATGCTCATGAAGAAGCTCGAACGTCTTGGTATGAGGGGTTTGCGACTAAAACTTTTCCATATAAGATAGCTACAAATCGAGCACAATGCGTACAAACAGACAAATTTATCAGTGAAGAAGTTCCAGTACAGATAGGAGTTCCCCTGGGAAGCATTATTGGACCAACGTTGTTTCTTGTGTACATTAATGACCCGTGTCAAATGGAACTGATAGAGCGTTAATGTGTTAGTGGAGACACATGGAAAACGGTATTCGAAAATGCACAGAACAGAATAAACTTCGTCACATAAATAAATATAAATTAAAATTTTCAAAACTATTTTGTCTTGCTGACTAACAGAACCCAAAAACTGATGGCCATATTAAAAAAATACAGTATATTGCTAGCATAAGATTAAATAAAATCGATCTATTTTGCGCTATGCCAAACACAGCTAACATATTGCATCAGGTCTTCATCAAAAATACACTTCTTAAGACTTGAAAGAGCACAAAGGGCACTTATAAAACTTTGTATATGCTTACCTTTCTGCTACCCTACAGTCGATTTAAACAATAAATGGGAAGTTTTGACTCTGTTTCAGCTTTTTATATCTTATACCGTTGTTAAACAACATTCTCTAATATAATTTGAACCGACAAATGATGTAACTAGGATCGTAAAGATAAAGTTTGCACAATATGCAGAGTTAAATCAGAGTCAGAGAGTCTTGCTCAACGATTTTTCGTCTACTAAAGTGGTCATGTCTATAATAAGATAAACAGGGTCTTATTAATATACTCACTTTCCACATCCAAATGTAAATCTTTAGTGATGCAATGACTGAATACATTAGATTATAATGGTGATACAGGAAATTTGTTTCTTTAATATTAACATAAAAACACTCACGAAAAAGTCACACAAAACTTATATGTAATCCACCGATATACAGACTCCCCCTTCCCATCCTTTCTCCCATTCCCAAATACTCGTAAACGTCGGCAATGCACCCACAGTTCCTCAGGTGTTGCAGATGTACGTATGGTAATTACTTGCCATCGTTAGATTCGCGTGCTCCTTTGCCCCCTTACTATAAAAAATAACATTTATTTTTTTGGGTCTGGTTTCCTTGTTGCGTCCCTTATCAATAACATTGGAGGTATACTATAATTCCACCAATACTATAGCGCAATTTCTTCTGGATACGTGTAGGAAAAGACAAAAGAGTGTCGCTGTATTTTCGAATGCACTTACGGATATATCCTGATCGGAATTGACAACGTACGGATATATCCTGATCGGAATTGACAACGTACGGATATATCCTGATCGGAATTGACAACGTACGGATATATCCTGATCGGAATTGACAACGTACGGATATATCCTGATCGGAATTGACAACGTACGGATATATCCTGATCGGAATTGACAACGGATCACAGCGTTCAGATATCGTCGCAGTTGTGTCGATATTGGCTAGGTGAATATCATCGTCATCGATGTCATTATTAAAACTTATATAATTTGTTCGACGATAATTTGAAAATTAACATTGCAAAAAGGGTGTCTTCCGCTTCGCAGGCGGCGGCGTTGTTTGCATTTGCGTTCGATATCGCCGCTCGCCACTCGCCGCAACGCAATCATCAAATATTTGCATTCCGCTGAAAAAGTAATACGATTATTAATTTACTCTGGATTCATCGGCCGTCGGTTCGGTCCCGTTCAATAAACGTCGCTGCCTGGTGATTTACGATATTCTCTGTATGCAAAACGGGCGAATTTAGTTTGTGCTGTCGATTGGAAAATACTAAAATGCAGCACCGCTGACAGTATTACACTGTGATGAACTGCAATTTAATGTCGATCATTATTTTAATTGGTATCAATGCAGTTGAGATTTTTAATATTAATAAAGATTTTAGTAAAATTTCTTGATTTCGAAACAGGGAGTGACTAAATTTTAAATACTACGTATTTACTTGCGCTGTAAGCCTAGCGTGATGGGTCTAATATTTGCAATACGATAAATGCAGAGCACTCAGGTCGGTCTTGCCATGGAAAATCATGAAAATACTTTAAATACAAATCGACTACATTTAAGCAGACTCTTTCCGGGTATATGACTCTATCAAAATAAAAGAAGGCTATCTATTTAAATTCTTACTTTATTATGATTTAACACCGTCATATTGCATCATTGCCCTAATTTAAAGTTCAATAACCTTTCAGCGTATTTGTACATGATTTCAAATGAAAATGTCTATTCGTGGAATTTAAATGTATACCTGTACTATGTAAGTTTACACAATAGTGAAATTATATGCAACAATCAAACTGCTTCATGTACTCCTTTAATACGCTATCTCAGGTGGACATATGCCGAACAGACTGAAGGATTTAATAATACACTTCGCAGGCGAGATGGAGAGTTACTAATAAATAATAAATCTAATACAGTATTTTACATTAACTTGCGCGACATCTGGATGGTCCTCATAGACTAGTTGGTAGGTAAATATAAACAGTATTGGTCAGAGATACATACACGTACATAGAGACGGCAAACTGCGTGTAGAGCTTCAGTCTCTCAGTTTGATTACCGTAAGACCACCCCTCGCTCCACTGAACTTTCTAAGCATTTGATGCTGTAGAGATACCATGACTTTTGTTAAAAATTCGTAGAAGACAAAGTCCTGTTTCGGGAGTATAGTATATAATTATTTATTTCATTACGAATTTGTAATGTTTTTAAAGTTTGAATTGTACAAAAAAATCTTTTACTTCGATTCAGGAGTTTTGACCTTTTGATGCTCCTTTACATTCTTATTTATTGTACTTCATAGGCTATATTGTTCGTTGGTTTCAATCAAATCCTTTAATTGTTAAATTTTTCGTAACTAAATTTTTATGAGTAATGAGTAATTTAAGTGGAAGTAAGTTACTATCATTTTAAATCTTCTTTTATTCAACTTTTATTATTATATATGATTGTTCAATCATATGCGATTCGCTGAGCTAAAATCATCGCTACTTATTGGAGCAACTTAGATTTCTTATAAGTATAAATTAGATAAAAGTAGTATAAATATAAATTAGATTGTCAATATGCATAAATGTTAGGCAAAAAACGATTTATTTATATTGAGTGAATGATAGGTGAAAGTTTGACAACCAGGTATGTTTAATTTGTTTGTGGTAAGAGATGGGGCTCTAGCTGTCGTCTAAACGAATTCTGTTTACAGTTAACATAGGCGTATTTAGCACGGCGTCAAAAATATGTACTTAATAAAATACCTAAGCAAGGCAAAGATATTTGCAAAAATTTTAATATTTAAAAGAGTATTAGTCAATGTTTTAATCGACAATGTCTACATATATAAGCCTTTCGGTATTTTGATTTCTTTATAGATAATTTTATTGATATACAGTTTGATCATGCTGATCACCTCCTAACGTGGTAGAGCCATGCGGCGGCTTTTGCTGCTGCTCGAATGGGCCGGCTCGACCGGATTAATACCACGACCTCGCAGAATACCGGCGTGAAGTAGAGGCATCTTGTGCTTCTGCGTTTCGTTCGGTGAGTGAGTTAACCGGCTGCCCACTCCCCCTTTCCATTCCACTCCTTATCCTCCATCCCATCTCCCAAATACCCTTAAAGGCTGGCAACGCACCTGTAGCTCCACTGGTGTTGCAGATGTATGTGGTCGACGGTAATCACTTACCATCAGGTGAACAGGTTGCTCGTTTGCCGCCTTTCCCATAAAAAAAATGCAATTACTAGAGGATTTGACTAGACGCTCAGAAATATATTACAGTAGAGAGTTTGTTGTTCTAACTTACATATATAGTTATGTATGCAATTTAAGTTGACAGATCGATCGGAGCTCAAAGCGCAATGTCCCAATGTCACCTCCGCGTCCTTTGTGTCGCTCGGTGACGTCACAGCCGGGTATGCCACAGATATTAAACACTGTGTGTCTTTCTTCCACATCATGTTCTTATGAGCATGACAAAATTTGTTCACCGATCATTTATGTCCACCTACTTGTTCTCAAAGGATTGTATTCACACCAACATTTTGTGCCATCCTTTGTAACACCTGTAATGCACGTAATAAATTATTTCTGATTCTGATACGGAGCTCTGCCACATCTATCTAGACCCTGAAAAATTACAGCTGTGCATTTTATTAGCGTGCATTTTTAAATCATTTTGTTCCGTAAATGCTAGGAATTTGTCCTGTGCTAAGTCTGGAGTCATGCTGCTCCTATTTTAAGGCAAACATTTGTGCAAGTTAGTGCAAGAGCACTTCTCTCCTCGCGGTCCCCGGGAATCAACTCAGCTACAGGCTATTATGTGATGGCTAGTCCTGGATTCCACTGTGGAATTCAATTATTAGCTCTCTGCAAACTGCTTGAAATATTACTTGTGTCTTGCGTCTTACATTTTAATAACGTGTTTAATTTCGACTGCTCGTTCAATTTTGCTTTATTTTCGAATTAAAAACGTTTGCAGTTCATTGTTATTGTACTTACTGCGCTATAAGTTTTATTAAACTTTAATTTCTGAAATCTTTATTATTATATATTACTAATGTTCTAATTCTCATTCTAATTCAATCGTTACATTTTATGATATATCTGAATTAGATTGAAGTTTTGTAGTAAAGCGTCAGTTGGCGGCTGGAATCCGTTGGGACCATGCTTTCGTAGCTGAGGGTTCGACTTCCGCCTGGGGCAAACATTTTTTGATGAATATATGTTTATAACCGTGTCATAGATGTTTATATATGTATATGTATGTATATATTCACGCCTTGTTCCCAACGGGGTAGGCAGAGACAATCTTCTTCCACTACGCTACGGTCCTGACATAATTCTTTCGCTTCTCCTACTTCCATCAATCTTCGCATGCATATTCGTTGGTTTATTTATGTATATATATATATATAATTATACATAATAGTTTATGTTACCAGGACGCAGGTATTCCTAGATTGGGACTGGATGACGGGTGTGACCATAAACGAGATAATGCATATGTCGTATCTACTCTGCAGCGTGGCATAATCAATTTTTCTGTGAAAACACAAATTATTGATTTTCGGATATAGTTGTGTTGTGTTCGCCCCGTCTGTCGTATACGACTGAGTGCCTGTGTGGGTGCGCGTATATTTGCGACATTTTAATATCTCCTGATTAGTTGACAAATGCCGATAGTAATCGGGTGTTGACGCCGTGCTCGAAATCGCCTAGATGGACATCCATGTACTTGTAAAAAATCATATCAACGAATTATAAATATTACCTGTACGTACTTGTAATTTTGAACGTTGTTTTTGTACAAAGCCAATAATTACAAATACTAAGAATTCTGCAGTCTGTGATCATATCCTAGAACGTCTCGACCGAAACGACCGAAAGAACACTAATTCCTGTCAAGGTTTATTCCCGAGGCTATTGAAATCAAAAAACATACTTATTTTAATAAAAAAGTTGGCTCGGTACTACCACCGGCTTGGGATCCAGTAATAAATAAAATTAAATCTAAAACCGAGCATACCACTGCACAATTTCAAGATACAGTCTGCGTAGATCGGACCAAAATTAATAATTAAGAGCTGAAGGTAGCCCGACTATGACATCTGGACGTCTAAAAGTCCAGTGCCCCGTGACCACGGCTGCTATAAAGCATTCGAAACGTCGGAAATATAAAAAACAAAATTAAACGCAATAAAATCCGTAAATAATAGTTTAATTTCAAATTATAAATAGAGAAAAAATACGAACGTTTTCGGTTAAATTTTTACTTAACTGAGTTCCTGAAATCAATAGGACATATGGACGAATGCTAGCTATAGCAGAATCCATATTATTACATACGTTGTGAAAATGGATAGACAAAAATCACGGCAGTCCATCGGGTTCATATTCGGAATTCGACAGAGTTTATTCGGTTATTAAAATATACATTTTCACAATTGTTTGCACCACGATATCATGTTCAATTAAAAACATCGCTCCACGTTCAGTCCGAGTTCAACGTTACATTTCAATTTATTCTTCCATTTTCAACACTCAATCATATTAATACTTATTTATAGGTCTCCATTTCATTGTTCAGCGGCCTGAGCCTCGGTAAATAGCTTAAAATTCGTAATTTATACCTTCAAGTGATAAATTTATCGCATGTAGTTCTGCGCATCTTTGAAATAAAGCATGAACAACTGTTTTTTACTCGTCGAACACGAATTTAAGATAATTTTATGAAATGATGTATAAGTCATGATAACCGAGTGGTTGGGGGTCTCTGTCTTCATGTTAGGAGTAAGTGAGTTAGTTGTATTATGTGGAGGGCTCGTACCAATGAGTATTATTTATCTTGTACACTAAGATAGCGACTGGCTTATCAACTGTCACGTTACCCCAAGTAAGGTGGGGAAAATGGGTTGAAATGACTAAAATTTCTAGACCGCTGATCACCCCAGTATTGATTACGCAATCGTATGAGCTTCATATTATTTTTGAAATAATTTTAAATCGTTTCGTGTTTATTTAGCGACAGTTTATTTTTATTATGAGAACATTTTTTAAAAGCTTTGTTACATATTACTTTAAAATAATGTTAACAGACTACAGTGTTAGTGTTAACGTCGTGCACACGTCCTTTACCTTTAGTTACTCGTATAGGCAGGGATTACAGATTTAAATTTGACACTACTCAGAGTAGCCAAACGGGCTTCCGTAAACAATTGCCGTCTTTCCAGGAGATAGAAAATGACAGGCGGTGAGTCACGTCCCCGGGTTTCCTCCCGTACAATGCCCTGAGATAATCAAGGTTTTTATCACTTTACGTGCAGTAAGAGGCAATTAAGTGAAGGAAGGAGGTTAGATTCTTATATCGCTGACACACAACTAAGGAATTTTGGATATTTTTATTGGGATTGCATTTTGCTTAATTCGTTAAGTAATTAATGGAGCTTTTACGAGTAAATGTGATTTTTTAAGGGAGAAGGGGTAAAAGAACTAGCGGCATGGTAAGTAATTACCAACGCTCGTGTATATCTGCTACACCTGAGGAGATGCAGATGTGTTGCCATCCTTTAAGGACGTTTGAGGAGGGAATGGGAGTGGCCCACCGGTTATCTCACTAACCGATCAAAGCGCAGAAGAATAAGATGTCTCTATTTCATGCCGGTATTCTGCGGGGCCGTGGTACTACCCTAATCGAGGAGCAGTAAGAGCCACCATTTGCCTCTACAACGTTCAAATGTAGTATGTATGTATTTACCATTAGGTATGTCTATTTCTTAATAGGAGATGGGCAGCAGCATCTTCCTGCATTAGAACAAAAAAAAAACTGCGGTTGCCCACCCGCTCGCCAGGGGTGGCAACTAAGGCAAACCCCCCCCCCATGATGAGGGCAATCTTTGGGGGAGGCTTATGTTCAGCAGTGGACTTGTGATAGACTGAAATGATGATGATGATGTCTTTTTCTTTGGGATGCTCTGTAGACTAAATGGCTTGATGCAACATATGAGGCGACGTTAGATTCATTTTTATTGCAGGAATGACATTTAGTATAAAATTTAAACATGGCGTCAGATAATTAGAAAAGATAGAGGTAATAAGAGTTTCATTTTTATTAATAATTGTATAGCTACTTGCTTTTTTAATTTTATTAATATAATTATCTTAATTATAATTACCTGTAATTAATTTAACAAAACGTGACTGCGTGCAACAAAGTTATATTTACACGAATGTAATTTTCGTTGCTGTGATAAACGTTATCACAATTTTATACGCTTACGTAGTTGCGCAATCAAATTTTGAGCTTACACAATTTCACGGGACAGAAGCAGCAAATATGAAGTAGGGTAAATTATAAATTAATATAAATTCGATTAATATTAATTGCGTTTCAGGCACGTAAATTATAATCTAATTGCGTTCGGTTAATACTCGTAACATGACTTATATTTTCATGCAGTATTTTCTAGAGTAAAAAATCTAAACATTTCATTGTAGTTAATATATTAATAAATAAACATAAATATATCTCAGAGGTCATTATTTTTTCAATATAGGTCATAAATTCTGATTAGACGCACCTATTTACTTAGATAACCTTGACAGGTAAATAATGAAAAGTATTCCCTAAAATGAAATAAATTAACATTTATTAAGTACCCTGGCCACAGACTCCTTCGATCGTGATGGTCAATAGATATGAACCGTACTTGTGTCGGCTCAGGTAAAATTGCTGTCTGAATCTACGAAACTGCCTTCATCATCATCATCATCATTTCAGCCTATCAGAAGTCCACTGCTGAACATAGGCCTCCCCCAAAGATTGCCACGAAGCTCGGTCCTGAGCCACCTGCATCCATCGACTTCCCGCAACACTGCGCAGGTCGTCACTACATCTTGTGGGGGGTCATTCGAAACTGCCTTAATGAATTAAAATGTAAAAAAATCCACGATATTAATTAAATATAAGCCGTTTGTTTGTCGCTGATGTAAACACGATAAGCAATAAAATGACATCAACATTAAAGATATTTATTGAAAAGCACTTTCGATTCGACATTGAATACCTCATTTACGGTTTGACTGCGTAAATTCGCGTAAAACAAACACTATGAAGATGACAAACAGAATAGTAAAATTTTATTTATAACTATAAAAAAAAGATATAGATTTCGTAATGTTCGCGAAGGTTGGTGGTTTTTTTTTTGTATTCCTGTAGTTAAAAGTGTGTCTTTTACATTATGATTTTCTTGTTTTACGATGTGCTGGCGCGTGTAACGTGATACGGTTTTAGAATTGTATCGCTTTCATGTATCGCGAAATGTTCATATATACATCATTTAACTTATAAGTTAATTTCATGTAACATCGGTTTTCATTAGTCTGACTGAATCTTTGTCATAGGTTTTAATGTGAAAAAACCGTTTATCGCTGGACAGAAAATGATCAATTGTAGAGTTGCACGATTCGTAAATGATTAAATATTTTCACACCTGCTTAAGTTACCGATGTTTTCTTTAGTATTTATCACAGTGTTGCAACACTGGTAATTATAGCGTTATGTCACGTTTAGCGTTGGAAGATCTATCTTAATATAATTATGCCAGTCTTTTATTTTATGAGAACGAGGCCAAACGAGCTAGCGGCTCGCAAGAGGATCTGCGTTGACGGCTTTTAAGGATATTTTGGAAATGGGAGGGAGGATGAGGAGGGTGGATGGGGAGAAGGATTGAGCCTCCGGTTACCTCATTCGCCGAACGAAACGCAGAAGCACAAGATGCCTCTAATTCACGCCGGTGTTCTGAGAGTTTGTGATAGTGTGATGACCCCGGTCGAGTCGACCCATTCGAGCAGCATCTGCTGCTTGGCTCTACCACATCAAAACTGTCAAATCATTCATATTATAATTAGATCGTTTCCTCTAGTATTTTCATCAAATTCTATTACATTGTGCGAGTCCAGAATCAAATAAAGAATCTATAGTACAGTCTGTCGCTCTTATTACATGATTGTATGGATAAAGTACATTTACAAAACTCAATATCTTCCAGACATTCGTCTCCAACAAGACCGCAAAATTATAGACGTCGTATACTATAACGTGGTTGCGCAACTAAACCAGTATCGTACCGAAGCATTGCAGCGTTCGATGCATTTTTATAGCCCGCGCTATAAACTGCGATACTGGTAAGACGAAAACGACAATGGTGCACTTAAGTTGCTCATAAACTGTATATCACTTCCTTTACCGAACATTGTTAGTTATATGAGTCATGTTGTTGCGGAATCGATGGGATTTGGGTACGTTCGTAATGCATGAAAATATTATTTGGTGTGATTTTTAACAGGAACCTTCTAAGTCCTATCACACTGTAAACTGTAACACAATATCTAGCTAAGAACGCTAGAAGAGTCTATCATATCTAAGAGCAATAGATGATTTAGTACCTTGTAGTAGAGGTATAATAATTGAATGTACTTCTTCTATAAGAATATGCTTAAAGAGGCAGCCAAGGGTAAGTTCTTGCAAATTTTATCTTTTTACAAGTTACAGACATTAAATTCGACATTTAGGTTAATAGTTTTAAGTAATAAAAATATCTATAAATGTATAAGCGCTCTGTGGAATAAATCCTGTAGTTATGGTTAACTCGAAATATAATAAAAATAGGCATAAATAAATTTTTTTTAATGGAAAGGGGGCAAACGAGCAAGCTGATGGTATGTGATTACCGTCGCCCACGAACATCTGCAAAACCAGAGGAGCTGCAGGTGTGTTGCCGGCCTTTAAGGATATTTAAAAGTTGGGATGGAGGTTGAAGATGGGGATGGGGTATGAGGAGGGGGAGTGGGCCTCCGGTTACCTCACTCACCGAACGAAACGCAGAAGCACAATATGCCTTGACGCCGGTATTCTGCCAGATCGTGGTACTACCCCAGTCGTGGTGGCCTATTCGAGCAGCAGCAAACGCCACTGCTAGATTTTCGTATAATGAAACATTAATATAAATTATAAATAAAATATATTATGACAGTTAGGTGGTTCACACGCATAAAGTAATTTTAAAGTTACTCGTAACTTTGATTTTCGACTTTAAAAATCTTATTATAGTAATCAGCATTAATTAAAGCAAATAGAAAGGCATTTATAAATCTCATAATATTCTGTATGGCTTTCCAATTCAATTCATGATTAAAAAAAATTTAAATGAAATTTCCTTTTTTGTTACAACCAGTTGTGAGAGTATTTTAATTTGCTCCATCTCTTTGAGAGCTTTCGCTTTAACCAAAGTACAATCTTTAATTGAAAATGAATAACATTTGCGAAACAATTTTTTTTTTCACTTGTAAACATCCATACAGTATCTGAACCAATAATTTGCTACAAAACGTATTCATGGTGCAAAAATAAATATTTTCATTTATTATTCAAACCGATTCAAGGAGAAATAAGCAAATATGATATTGAACCATTCAATTGTAAAATGAAAAATAGTATTGAGTGAAGCAAAACACGTACTGAAATACCTTTCAATCAACGTATCAGGCGAACGAGCGGGAATATCGCACGAGTAAAATTTAATTCAGGGTGCATTCGCGATAGCTGAACGACACATAAATACCAATGTGACGGCGCTGCTCTAACTTGACGTTTCAACAGCAGACCCAGGGCGTACAGTAGTGCTACCAACATCAGAGTTCATGATTAAACATTACACATCAAATAGTTCGATCATTTAATTATCTATGTTATACTACTATATGCAATCATCGGGTTTTCTTTCCACCGCCATTTGCTCGACAAATAAATGAGATTTGATTTTTGATATTAGAACAAAAATCCAAAAAAAAAAAAGAAATGATGTTTCGAATGTGTTATGAGAGCTTGTATGTTGATATATATTCACACAAAGTTTTCTTGCACGACCAGGCGCGATGTAAACTGAGAAATTCAAAATTTCAATTATGTATTTATTTATTTAAACTTAATTTAAATACCTTTAAACAAAAGTATTACAAAGGGCGGACTTAATGCCTCTTGGCTTTCTCTGCCAGTCAACCCAGGGCGTGGAGAGATATAGTACGGGTGCCAAACAATAAATTTGTTAAAAAAAAAATACTTGAATAAATATATAAAATGAACTTACAATTAGATACATACAGACGGAATAAATACATATAAACAAATATGAATACATATATACGTCATCATCATTACAGCCAATCAGGAGTCCACTGCTGAACATAGGCCTCCCCCAAAGATTGCCACGAAGCTCGGTCCTAAGGCACCTGCATCCATTGACTTCCCGCAATTATATATACACATACATACAGCATACAAAATATTATTATAATTACAATTACCAATCCCGGTGATGACTTTGGCTCTGAATTAAACCAGATTTAATCCTAAATCCTCTCGTATTTCTACCTCCATGTGATACCAACGTAACAATATTCTTAACATTGTATTTTACTATAATTTCACGCTTCCTAGTCGCCAGCACCGAACTTTCTATTGACATCATAACATTGGCGGAGCGGGCTCCGTTGGAAAACATTGTGAGATAGAGGCGACGCCGGTCGCTCGTCACTGGGAAGTAAGAAAAGTGAGGCGGGCACACTCGCCCGCATACAAATAGTTTACAAATGGCGGTGCGCTGTCGGTGCCCTGACGCGGCGACGAAGCTGCGTCTTTGAAACTCCGAGCGTTTCAAGCTACAGGCTGAACGCGATTAGCGTTATCCAGCGTACGTACCATTATTATGATTAATTTTAACATCAACAAATACACTCTTTAAATAAAATTATATTTCGGTTCGGTTAAATTTGTATGTAACAAAATTATAAATCGGAATTTCCTTTTTGTTTTTAATAAATTTCTGTAGCATATGTTAAACATCACATGAAAGCTTAAAATTTAAAATTCTTCAGTGTCGTTTAAATCCACGTCGATAACACTCGAATATTATAATACCATCAACCGAATAGGGTATTATATAGTACTCTATGTATACGCTCAAAACCAGAATCAAAAGAACACACTAATTTTTATCTTCCCGTATCCGATGTAACACATGCTGAATTAGAGGAAGGATGAGATGCAGTTTCAGAGATTTGGGACTCGAACTTGAACCCATGGCCTAGCAGTCACTAACCACTTACAAAAGTAAGCGTAAACTAAGTGTTTCAGTCACATGCTTAATAGACATAGTTTTAAGTACTTATCTCTCGCCAACCGCTCATACTCCGAACCGCAAGCTGCCGTACGGAACATTGCACCAGTATGGCGTTCGCGTTTAGTCGAGATAACTGGAGGAATTTTTAAATTATAGAATTACCAATAACACAGACGACCGGCGCTGTGAATTTAAAAATACTGCTCCATTTATATTGGAGATTCTTAACTATATTTTTACTTAGCATGCACTTCATGTTTGCCTGGTCCCGATGCTGAGGCAGACCTATGTCAAATACGAGTCGTTCGATAAAATTCGATTCGATAGGTGGTAGAGGCAAGCGGCAGTGTTTGCTGTTGCTCGAATGTGCCGGCTCTTCCGAGGTAGTAAAACAACCGCGCAGAATACCGGCGTGAAGTAGGAGCATCTTGCACTTCTGTGTTTCATTCGGTGTGTTAGGTAACCGGAGGCCCATTCTCCCTTCCCCATTCTCCTCCTCATCCTCCCTCCCATCTCCCAAATACCCTTAAAGGACGGCAACGCACCAGCAGCTCCTCTAGTGTGTATGTCCTCTAGTTTGATGCTCAATCACACCAAAAAGGACTGAACGGATAGTAATCTTATTTGGCAGGAATATGGAATATGGAAAAAGGCATAATGCATTTAAAAGATTTATATTGAAATAGATTAATTGTTATTATTAATTTGTACGTAAATAATATTTACATAATTTACAAATCCTTAAAGTAGATTTAGGCAACACCTAGACTAGACCTTTAGACACCTAGTTCAGGCTCCCGTCTTGCCTCTTAAATAAGTGAACTTGCAGAAATATATAATAGTATGAAAAATACACAAACAAACTAAGTTCATTGCCGACGTAATTGTAAGCAGATGTCTTCCTTTCTAAATGGTAAAATTTACTAAGCTTCGCAACTCTTCTTGAATTAGACTATAATTCATTCGAGGGATGCCAGAATGAACCTGAAATTGCTGGATTGAATGGCTGCCATTACGATTTTAATACCAGCGCCTATAAATCAGATTTAGTTGCGATGGCCGCTATATTAGCAGACCTATCGCCTTAATTATAATGAACCTGCAAATTAAAGTAGAGTCTACACGTGGTAGAGCGGCTTTTGCTGCTCCTGGAATAGAATACCGGCATTTAGTAGAGGCATCTTGTGCTTCTACGTTTCGTTCGGTGAGTGAGGTAACCGGAGGCCCACTCACATCCCCCATCCCAATCTTCATCCTCCGTCCCATCTCCCAAATACCCCTAAAGGCCGACAACGCACTTGCAGCTCATCTGGTATTGCAGATGTACGTGAGCGACGGTATTCACTTACCATCAGTTGAGTTGCTCGTTTGCCGCCGTTCCCATAAAAAAGTAGATCTATTTAGTTTTTTTTCTTTTATTTCATTTGTCAGATGCAACAACTGCATACAGTATCTACATTTTTTTTAGAAATGGTTCTTAATAAAACCCAATAAAAGGTACACACTCGTGACATCATTCGCTTATAATGCTAGTGTTAAGGAAACTAATCTAAAACTAATCAAACAAAAAGGAAAATTATGAAAACAACTTCAACTTTAACACATCTGTGTTATATTATAAATAAGGTCTGTGCCTCTCTACTTGTGTACATTTTAAATGTATTTGATGACATTAGCAGAATTGGTTTTTGAAGTTTCTTTGTAGGTTCTGCAGTTCTGAGAAACTTCAACTAGGAATCCCTTCATAGATTGGTTTTGAAAATATTAACAATACAAATGGATACGATAGAATCTGAATCGTTAAATTTCGATCTCCTTATGTGAAAAGAAATCGCACCTATAAGTTTTTCGAAATTTACGTACGATTTGTATCCTGAACCTGAACAGTAACCCGGCAATGCGGTTTACTATGCCACCACCTGTCACATTGCTCCAATTAATCTAAAAAAAATATTCGACCATGACTAAACCTGTATCGTTCTCTTTTTAACCAAGCCTTAATAAAGTTTTCGTTAAATTCCTAGGCTATTTCTATAGAAATTAAATTATTTCAAAATTAATCAATATTAATCTCTATCTATTAATCTAAGCAGAAATTAATAAAGTACTGAAAGAAATTTGTCAAAGTTAAAGAGCGATTATATCTACATAACTCGACGGGTTAACAAATAAATACAAACATCGAAATCGCGATAAAAGATTTCATAACGGTTTAAACACTCGAACTTCACTACAAACATTACTTCCAAGGACTTCAAAAGCTCAGACAGAATTTCTTTAAGGTGAATAGAAAGGCGAATAGTCGGGAGAGAGAAAAAAAAAGATGATTTTAATCTTGTTTAGTAAAGTCGACGAGGCGTCGGCGAGACCAGAAGTCAGGTGGCGCGTTGGAAAAGAAAACTCATTACTTCTTATTCTCCGGCGTCGGTATGATAGGGGTGCTGCGCTATCATCGGATCCTTTATCGATGCTCTTAAGATGAGATTACGTTTCATTGGATATACGACCTAATTTATTCTCGATTCAGATCACGCTTCCTCTTTGTTGCATTACAAAACTGGGATAAATAAATAAAAGATTATAATATTATTCATATTAACCAAGAGAACAATTAATGTTGCGAATATTTATCACATCGAAAAATACGAGCATGAACTTTACAGAACTTTAGGTTTTCGTATCGAATGTATAATTTTTTTAGCATAAAATGTTCTAATTAAAATGTTTCATTTTTCATAATTTATTTTCATTATGATGCATTTCTTAATATACTTATAATTATTATATCAGCCGTGTAGAGCCGTACTGGCCTAGTGGTCAGGGAGCTCACTTTAGTATCACAGAGCGCAAGTGACCTGGGTTCGATCCCCGGTGCCGGCACCACTAAAATTGTTAATAGCAATTTTTAGTGCTGTTTTTACATCGTGCTTGGCGGGGAAGGAAAACATCGTGAGGAAACCTGCATGTCTGAGAAATAGTAAAAAAATATTATTTCGAGGATATCTGAAGCACGCGACCCGCGATGGACCAGCGTGGCGAGCCATTCCCGGCTCCTACAGCTACTCAGATATTTGAGAAGGAGACCTTGGCCCAGAAAGGGGGCACTTACAGGCTGCTACTTTACTTTACTTTTATTATAGCATACTTTCTTTACTGATTATTATTTATCTGGTATTAATGTTTCCCGAAATAATAATATAACTGTCCAGCTATTTTGAACACAGTCGTCGATATATCTGAAGACTTATGACGTCATCATTCACAGTAACATTTAATTTTAATTATTTTCAAATAAAGAGAAGAATATTACAATTTACGATAATGATATGATAATGAGCTTATACACTAAAATATTCCGAATATCTATCGACCTTATTAATTCATCGTGGAATAAGAAATCACTAGTGAGGATTTAGTAATAAATTTAAAAAGTAACACATCAGTATGCTACTGTCGTCTCGCTGGCTCCACGTTGAACAGGACAAAGCAAGATATATTATTATTGTAGGTGCCTCTATGAGCACTTCTCCAAGTCGTTCAGTCTTAGCTCGAAAAAAGGCTCTATCGACAACGAGCGAGCTACGAAAATCAGTCTCTATCAAACATTGGCAATAAATTGCCGATTGAAGTGCAAGTGCTGGTAAGAGTCAATGGACTTACATTCAAAGAACATTTACTTGACTCGCCTTTTGCACGATTCGTCTATTTTTTACGAATGGCAAAAATAATTGTTTTGGTCACTGAGATCGAACCACACTTTCAATGGCTTTTGAAAAAGTCCCATTAAAGCTTTGCTTGATTTTATTTACGTATTAATAATGATTTGAATGTTATTGATACATTAAGAGTAACGTATGAATCTGCTAACTCTTCTCTCCTAGCTATCCGGTACACCGGGCGCAAACTTCGCGATAAATCGTAGGCTACAAGTCGGTTGTTGAAGGACGTTTAGTTTTTTTTTTTTACACCATCGAAGCGCTAGTTGCATTCGTGACAGATCACTTAAATGTTATTCCAGCTTTCTAATACTAACTCTTCCTTTAGTAAGGATCATATTTTCATAATTAAAAAATCAAAACAGAATTTTATTTATTGTTTTTTTATTTATTTATTTAATATTTATGCACTAATTGGTACATATGGCGGACTTAATGCCTAGAGGCATTCTCTCCCAGTCAACCATTAGGCTAAGCAGCGATATATACGTAATAGAGGCGATACATCTAAGAGAATAAATCAAGTAAAAGGATATAAATAACAAAATATATACTTACACAGATAAGTAGATACATACATACATACATACATAGATAGATACATAAATAACATATATGCAAATATACCATATATACATAGAATATTGTTCTGCACTTGTTCTTTGTTACGGATATTCTATGAGACTGAGTCATATTTTAGATCATATTTATAATATTTATTAACCCCCTTAGTCAGCCTTTGTATGTTAACGGCTGGACTATAGGTTTATAGTTTCTATGGGTTTCCACATGAAGGCGAAAATAGCTTATGTTTGCCAATACTCACCAAGCTGGATCAGCGGGTTATTGACAGCAGATACTAGCCCGGATCCTTCCCTCGGACTAGATATGTTGGTCCCCATCACCATATTTATCGGTATTTTTGATTTCCAGCCATCGGTCGCCAGAGCCTTTTCCCTTAGTAAGCATGTGAATTGACACAGATGTCAAACGTAAATCTGTAATCTCTGTCTTGTAAAATCTGTAATGTCATTGCAAAATTCTTAAATATAATAACTTAATTCCGAATAGCATTATAAGCAAAAGATAACTCTTTCGTTGTTTAATTTTATTTATATTTATTTATAATTTTATTTATATATATTTTTATTTATAATCATGTTATTTATTATTTTGTCAAAATCTGCTTACGTTATAATACTCGACCTTCGTACAACAGCGGAACAATATCATTTCAGCTTTCTTACACTTTAACGCACATTAAATAAATAATAAAGTTTCAGTTAATATTAAAAGCATCTGAAGCCTTCATAGAAACAATATGAAAAGTAACTTTTTAAAACCAAAGTAAATGTATCCAAATGAGATTTACTCCGAACCTAATGCCTGCCTCTAAAAGTGTTCAGGTGATTTGGGAATGCGGGCTAGAGATTGAATTTACCTATGGCCCCTGAGAGATGGATATACTACGGACATGGAGGAAGAATCCCTGGATAAGACAATGAAAATTTATTTATATTTGGGTAGTGGTGACTAATTGTATAAGTTAATTATATAATATGTAATAAATAAATAATTATAATATAAAATAAAATATAATTAATTTTCACCGACTCGGAGGTTGTCGTTGTTGTTATGCTTTTAGATCAGAATACCGACGTGAAGTAGAGGTGAACTAAACGCATTGCTTTTCGGTGAGTGAGGTAACCAGAGTCCAGCTCCCCTCTCTTTTCCCTTTCCACTTCTTCCCACATCCTAAAAGATCGACAACGCACCTGCAGATCCTCAAGTGATGCCAATGTACGTGGTCATCAGTAATTAACTAATCCGATAACGTTTACCCCCTTTTTACCATAAAAAATATCCGTATGCATAGGGCCTCAAAATATGTTCATCATCATTTCAGCCTGTCACAAGTCCACTGCAATACAACCACAGGCCTATCCCAAGGTAAGTAGGTATAAGTTATGTGCTCCTAATGTATTTATAGGAATACTACCTTTTGTGCCTGATGGGATTTCCCATCGGCGACGTCTTAGGACCTGCTCTGCCCGGGCTCTCGTTTTTTACCCTTTAGTCGCATATTTACCCACCTTTGACAAAAAAAATCATAAATCCTTATTTAGCGTTCTCCTACATTACATAAGGAACTGCAGTGCAAAATGTGATGCTTCTAGACCCACCGGCTTAGACTATTAAAATAAATTCAATTAATTATGCTGCAAAATTACTATATTAAATTAAGTATAACTGTATTAAGTGTAAAAGGTAATTTAATTAATTAAAAATATTTCATTTAATTTTGATTATAATTGACTTAGTCATTTGTACTAAGATAATATACCTAAATCTAAATTTTACTTTTTTTTTACAATTGTTGTGTTATTGTTTTAAAGTCTTATAAAAAGTATCCAAATCTTACTTAAGATAAATTTCATCTCGGCACAATTTCCCTGCAGTTTGTTCTCTTCAGGCATTACTTCTATAGTTACTGAATTATAAAATATTAAAGAGAAATAATAACAAAAAAATATTTCTCTCAATGCCGTATACCCGTATAGTATAGTACTTTCAACCAACTTTTTACCGGAGCTTTTTTGTGATAACTTGAGTCTTTCGTGATCTCAGTGCCCATTCCAACGATACAAATCATACGAATGTTTGGAAAACACATTATTGCGAGCCCATCACATAGGTGATCGAACTCGACTGATTTGGATGGGAGATCAGAGGACTACCAGAGGTTATCTAGGTTCACTGAGTCGTAACAAAGTCATTTTTTTTTAAAGAATACTAGCAATGCTATTTAAGCAAAATTACTTATATTCCTGTTAACCCTTCAGCTGAGCATTACAGCTTGTATGTGGAGTGGTTCACGACAGTAGTCCAATGGCGGGTCCGTACATACGACGTCATGTTTCGCGGTCCGCACCCTAACCCATTAGGCTATTGGCGCTTAATAATAATATCAGAAGAGCAGCGATGTCGAAACCGTCAAAATTCTATAAATTTAGATCGTATCTAGATAGAAAACACAGCGTTATCGAAATCTATGTAAGCACGCACCCTCCGTCCCCCAGGGACGTTTTTCCCCGATTTACTTCTATAACATCACTTTATGATACTCAAATGTGCTTTTTTATTATTCACGATAATATGCCTTACATTAGCGTGTTTTGACTTCGTTTATCGTTTTTGTGTACTTGCACGTGATTATCCCTCGTTTCGCTGAAGTCTTGGTCACAGGATTTCATAAATTACTAACCGAACCCTTTTATTATTATTTTTTTTTAATCTTTACTTATCCCGTACTATGACGAACGTGGCCCACAAAATTGTGCTCAATCGAATGAACGATGCGCGAATGCAAAGAAGTCGAACACCAAAACATATTTTTTTATATATTAGTGGGCGTAATGTGTAAAGACATTAAGCATAAAAAGTCTTTATTAACATCAAAAATATACTCATTTTTTGCAAACATTTACCCTTTCTATTTTTAGTAATTTTTGTGGGCGAAGAAGGATGCTCGATATTAAATTTGTGTCAGAGATTAAATAAAATTCCTAAGGTTTTTCGGATCTTTTTTTGTATATTTCATTAATCTGTCAAATTATCTAACTAATAACAATTTATAAAATTAAAATAAAAATTAAAACATTATGAATGAATTTCTTTATTATTCGACGTAACAAAGATAATTTCGAATGACATATATTTTATCTTTGTAATCTATCACGGTTTCTTAATGACGGAGAAGAAACAGACCAGAGAAAATTGGTAGGTATCCTCTCTATACCTATAATATATATCATAAAATTAAACCTAATAAAATAAAAAAAACATAGAATGGTACCATAGGCAACTTAAGGATGCTACAAGAATATTGTGATCCACAAAATTAAAGCACAAGTGCACTGCGAACTCGAGCAGCCAACCACACACACACACGCAGAGACACCGGCAGCACCTGTTCACAACTAATGCAATCGAGCATAATTGTGTTAACTGTTATGATATATTATACAAATTCATTGTTATGTCCTTAATTTTAAATAGCCTTTCAGAGTCCATAGTCTTCAGCTCGTTGAAGTTCACGTTTGTGCCATGCCTTTTACATCTTCACACTTCTTCTGTTGCAATGTCTAAAGTCTAAACAGTCCTCAGCTGAACAAGAGGAGGATTTGCTGTAATCGCCGCCTTTGGGAGATAGGTCGGTGATCCCAGTACCAGTACTCGCACCTTAATCTCTTTTCTCAGTCACTGGTCCAGATAATTTAGGGTCTATCGTATTAAAAAATATATTAATAAATTTGTACCCACTTTTTGGCAGAGCTTATTGTATATGGTAAGGAAAATATAATTATAGTTTTATACACCTGTTACATTATTTCTCCACACCCCGGGTTGTCTGGCAGAGAATGCCAAAAGGCATTAAGTACACCCTTTGTAATCATTTTCAACGGTGATAGCAATATAGTTTAAATAAATGAATAAAATATTATATTTGCGATAGAAAATCTGGTTCGAAACTGGCCTAAATATATTTAAGCTTGTTTTTCAGAAGTTTCGTTATATTTTATTTATATACATTAATAGTAGTACGATAAGCATTTGTTTTTGTTTGTGAACATTGCTCCCAAGTTGGTCCGCATACTGTGATATTCGAAGGATTACAGTTTTAATAAATAAAGATATATTCTCTACACAACCCAAAAGTTACGTATAGTAAATACGGGAAAACATGTAAATATTTTCTAAATCCGACCGCGCCGTCCCGACTTTAAATTGACCACAAGACCGAGTTGCGCACGGAGTTACTTAAAATTCATATAAAACCTTTTAGCGCGACCCGACACAAATCTCTGACCCGGTTCGGACTTGTCTTTTACCACATCTCCGTATTGTACAAATCCTGCTGCGGCCATTTGGATTCTGCACTCGCATCTTGACCTACAATTCTATAAGGATCTCTAAGAGCGGAGAAATATGCACTGCATTCATTTTATTATATAACTTGGCATTATAATAAAAATGTGTGCGTAATAAGAGATATACTAAGATATAAATAAGATAATAAAATACATGAAAACTATATTTACCAAGTGGTAGCATAGTGGTCAGGGAGCTCTCTTTACTTTCATAGAGCACGTGAGACCAGAGTTCGATCCCCGGTGCAGACACAATTAAAATTGTTAATAGCGTTTTTAAGTGCTAAATTTACCAAGAACACGACCAAAAAGGAAAACATCGTGTCTGAAAAGGAACCTGCATATCTGAGAAATATTAAATAATTACATGTGAAGTCCGCCAACCTGCAATGGAGCAGCGTGTTCCTTGTTCCTTGCCCCAAAATCCTATCAGATATTTAAGGAGTTCTCTGCCCAGCAGTGGGCATTTACAGGTTGCTACTTCACATATATACTAACGCCTGTCACCTACAGAGGTTCGCAGAGATACAGTCATACAACGGGGTCATACGGGCTTTTTCAACTGACATTTCACCTCTCCGGGAGATATATTAAGAAAACATTATTTCATATAATGAACTTATCAGCTACAGTATGATCGACTCCACCCCCTTCGCTTCTGACTAAAACGACGACGACGATATAAAAAGCAACGCGATAAACCTAATGAAGGAGCAAGAAACAAAATATTCTACTTGTTTCATTAAAGTAAATTAAAAATGTGTACCTAAATAATGTAGCCTTAACATTTCCATTAAGCGGTAGAGTAAACAGATTTGGTACGTTTTTAGTAAGATAATTTCGTGAGATTTGTATAATCTTTTTCTAAAAAATAATTATTATCTACGTACACCTAATTTCTGAACGAATACAAAGCTATAAGCAATAAAAGAGAGGTTGCATTACGTTTATAAAGTTATAATAACAAATTTATTGTATACTGACAGTACATACTGTATACTACATACATACATACAAATCGATGTATATATTAGAATATATATATATGTATTTGGTTTTTTTTTTACGTTATGCATTATAATTTTAACCAGGTACATATATTTATTTATTAATTATATATTAGCACATAAAAATTAGCTAAATACAGACTAAATGAAGATGCATTCTCTACCAGCCTTCCATTGGGTAGAGCAGAAAATTTGTCATAGGTGCAGAGTAAAAAGTGAGATTAACTTCTTAATTTTTTAAACACATTAACAAACATTAAACTTTATTACTTACCTATTTATTTCTTATATATATATATATATTTATATATAATTCTCGAAAACGTTTATACAAAACATACATATAAGCATACATACATACATGTTGACAGTCACATACAAAATGATTAAGCATTATCATTGACTGTTTCATTATAGCGAATCACGTCTCTATACACGAAGTTACTATACGGCGCAAACTGACTTATAATTAATTGCCAATTAGAAGCGACCTTTATACGACCCGGGCGGATTACGACGTTTTAATACGCCAGCATGTATTATTGTACAAGAGCCCTTTCGCAAGTACAGAGGATGGGTAAGCGATCTTTTGTGATTAAAATGTTCGATCTCTGTGTGGATGTGATTTAGGTTTGGCAACATTATTAGCTAGTGCTTAAATTAAAAACACTCTGTCAGAGACAGTAAGTTATCTTGTGTGGTATAATTTTTTTTTACGCGGTAGAGCCAATCGGCTGCATTTGATGCTGCTCGAATGGACCGGCTCGACCGGAGTGAAGTATATCTTGGGCTTCTCCGTTTCGTTTGGTGAGTGAGATAGCCGGAGGCCCACTTACCTCTCCACTTTCACCCCTCGTCATCCTCTTTCCCATCCCCAAATATCCTAAAACAAGAAAAAAAAACAGCTATCAATGTCTTGGAATGGGGTAAGGTGTTTTTTTTTGATGAATAAAGTTTCCCACTATTTTTAATATGATCAAAATATAATGTTAGTTTAAATCTAAAGGGTCGTTGAAACAGAAACTAAAACACGGTGGTTGAAACAAAGCATTCTATCTTTCATGTCTCAGATGACAACGCTTTCACATTTTCATTCACTATCAGGGATGTACAAATATATTTTAGCTTCTTTTTTTTCGTGAGAAAAGCGGCAAACGTGCAAGTGCCTCATCTGATGGTAATCAGTCTTTATTTAATAATCTAAATAGTTAATTCTTCTCTTTAATTTCATTGTACGCAAATGACTTGGATTCAAATCTTGTTGCTGGTTTCACTAAAGTTGTTTAGTTTCTTTAACACATACTTTACAATACTAAAGAGTTTTTGGAATATAAAGAATTAATGAATTAGTTTAATTTGTAAGATGTTCGTGAGAATTAATTAAATTGTTAAATGTGTAACATAATTATTTCTCGTATTTACGCGAACACTAGACATTCGAAATGAACTATTCCCGACGTTTCGATTGCTTTAAAACAGCCGTGGTCGCGGGGAGAACGAGGTGTTAGACGACCAGATGTCATAGTTAACTCGGGCTACCTTCAGCTCTTATATATTAATTTTTTTTTGGTCCGATCTGCACATAATGCACAGTGTCTTGAAGTCGGGCAGTGGTATCCTTGGTTTTAGATTTAATTTTGTTTCTTACTGAATTCCCTGCCGGTGGTAGCAATTACCCATCTTCTCTATTGAAATTAGGATGTTGTTTTGATTTCAATAGCCTCGCGAACATGTTTCTGACAAGTTCAGTTACATTAACATTTGCATGCCATTTTTCATTTCTGTTCGTAACCATATACCATAGCAAATAAAGAAATTTATTGTTTTCAAACCTTACAAGAAACCAATGCTGGGTTTTGCCGACGCTTTCACGGATAGGCTTATTCAGCCTGTGATTATTCCACTGCATGATATAGGCCTCTCTCATGAGAAGAATTTTTACTTCGAATACTTCGCACCTTAGACGCTGCAGCCTATCAACGGCTTAATTTTGGTCTTGTATTTTTCGTAATATTTTTACCGCCATCTGTCGGCAGCAGTTGTGGATTTCGAGGCTATCCCCTAAGTGGCCTCGTGCGAAACCGTCGGAAAGAGAGGTAGTGGGGGATTCTTAAGCCGCACGGAAAATTTCTCTTTCAATTTAATGCAATTGTAATTCGACTTATTGAACGAAGTAGAACATGTTACGCGCTATTAGTTCTAACGTCTTAACTTAAGTTATACATGTGTAGACGTGAGCGCGGCCTTCTATGCTGTCGCCACTGTAATTATAGGACCTTAATTGATTTGCTTTGTATGTGGATTACCAATTAATTAGCGTGTAATGTTAGACACGGGCTGCCTGATCACTGGGCACGTGTTCAGTACACGTAAATAATTTAGTCGTGATACTATGACGCGGTAGGTAGAGATGATGTTTACTGTAGTGTTGGCTGTAGATCGAACGTGGTAGAGCCAAGCGGTGGCTTTTGCTGCTACTCGAATGGGCCGGCTCTGGGCGGATTGGTACCACGGCCACGCAGAATACCGGCGTGAAGTGAAAGCATCTTGTGCTTCTGCGTTTCGTTCGTTCTGGTAAGTGATCGGAGGCTGACTCCCGACTCCCGGTCGTTTAACCCATTACCCAAATACCGTTAAAGGCCGGCATCGCATCTACAACACCTCTGGTGTTGCACATGTAAGTGGGCGACGGTAATCACTTACCATCAGGTGAATCGCTTGCTCGTTTGCCGCCTTTCCATAAAAAAAAAACGAG
Organism: Bhutanitis thaidina; assembly: GCA_029286595.1. Taxonomy (NCBI): domain Eukaryota; kingdom Metazoa; phylum Arthropoda; class Insecta; order Lepidoptera; family Papilionidae; genus Bhutanitis; species Bhutanitis thaidina. Next base: position 2,263,622 of record JAGSMS010000022.1, read on the forward strand.
TCAGCGCCTTCGGTGATTGTTAGGTGTTAGCACCTTTCCCTGACGACAGAGTACAAAAAAAATATATAAACTGAAACGAATGAGTTATTGTTGGCTGTTTGTGATACAGAGGCGAACATCTACATTACTCATATAGCAATAAAGTTTTGAGGCAATCATAATTTAATCAAATATATAAAATGACGAAGAGTGTTTTATTTCCGTGCACTTTAAAGTCGAAAATTACTTTTATCAAACCTGTGAAACTATATTGAAGTTGTTGTATAAATGTTTTCTTAAGCTTAAAAACTATTACGTATATGTTATAAACAAATTGAGTATTACGAAGTTTAATTTTATTTTCAGCTCATATAAAGTTTGTACAGTAACAAATACCCCATAAGCCGTTTACAATTTACGAATAGTTTTGAAATACCGGTACAATAGCAGACCACATTAATGCTGCATCTGTAGTACTTACTCGCTGCTGGCAATTGTTCGAAGCATTAACTCGTACTTTATTATTTTCCCTCATAATTCAGTCGCTTTTGAACAGTTCCTATTATTTTATTACTATCGCGTTTATTTTAAATACATTTTTACTCTCACATTTGTGATAGTTACGAAATGATAGTCGATATGGTGACAAGAAGCAATAGATAAGGCTTCGGTGGTGCGGACACGAAAAGTGAAGGGCGCGTAAAGATTGATGAAGTAAATTTACATCGCGGAAGTGAATGACAGAATTGGTAAAGGTCATAGAGAAATAAATTATATATATATGGAATAAAATGTAAAATTAAATGCGTAAAAGATGCCAGAGAGACCGTGTGAGTATAGTAATATAGTTACTGCTAACTAGCCGACAGACGTTCTGATATTATTATAATTATAAAATCAAGTTCGCATACAAGATTGTTGGAATATTTCCTCGTTTTCGAATACTTTAGTATTCCTACAATAACATGGCAACTATTGCCGCTAACCTTATCTAATACAGAACCCTGCGTTAATTTTAGCAGACTTAACGTGGTTTTACAAGTGAACAAAACGAAAGATTTAAAAATTGAAATGTTTAATTCATTTGTTTATTGTCAACAATTAACAATTTGACCACATTATAAGGACCCTTTTTTTTTATTTAATTTTGTATATGACATCACTTTGACGTTTCCATAAGTAACGGTAACCTAACTGAAGCCCATTTCATAACGGACATCTTGTAAAATGACGTCGCGCAAAATGGCGGACACATCCGGAATAAAAATTTCAAATTAAACTTCGAATAATAACATTAGCACGGTCACACGCTACGCGCACTGTGACACAGTACTGAGATGAGATCGCCATCCGAGTTATGCAGTGCCCAGCCAGATGCCCAGATCTCCACTACTCTCTACTACAGGGCACATGTGTGGCACCAAGAAACAAAAGGCCTCATACGCTCTTGATCCAGCTACCACTACCATAGGAGAGCTTAAGAGTGGAAGAGCCAAGCGGCGGGCTTTTGCTGCTGCTCGAATGGACCGCCTCGACCGGATCGTTCGACCGCGCCCTGGCAGAATACCGGCGTGAAGTAGAGGCATCTTGTGCTTCTGCGTTTCGTGAGTGAGGTAACCGGAGACCCAACCCCCCTCCCCCTCCTTATCCTCCCTCTCATCTCACAAACACCCTTAAAGGCCGGCAACGCACCTGCAGCTCCCGGTGTTACGCATAAGAATTAAAAATCACAGTGTTTTTACATAAATAAATACATGAAAATAGGGTACAAAATTAATTTAGATTTTTTATTATTAAAATAGGCAAACTAATTGTTCTTTTCAGTTTTAGAACTTCTAGCAACGCTTCAGAAACACCGTCAAATCCGCCAAAAATACAGGTGGACCGATTGTTTTGATGATCATTGTCCATCCTTTGTTCACTGTTGAACGTACTACTTTCCAAAAAGCGTCGGAAAAAGCTTGCATTTATTGTGTTGAAGATTTATCAAGTTTGACAGGCGTGTGTTATTGGAATTGAATACGAGAGCTTCGTCTCAAAAGCTCGTCTATTAAGAGACTACGGCATACGTATCAGTTGGACGCCGTATTAATTAAATATTATTATGCCTTTCATATCACTAAGTATGTACGTAACGTACATAGTTTCGTTGACAAATGTAAACATTTAAACATCGTTCATTTACAGATTTTATCGCATTTAATTTGCTTTTCTAATCCCGACGTTTCGAGTGCTTTTCTCCACTCGTAGTCAAAGAAAGACTGAGGTGTTCGTCGTCCCGATGTAAGTGTTAACCAGGCCAACGCCAGCTTTATAATTATTAACTTTTGGTCCGATCTCTTTGAAACTTGAGGTCGTGGTGGTATGTCTGGTCTTGGATTTTATTTTATTAAAATGGTAAAAATAAATTAAACGCGATAAAAACCGTTAACCATAGTTTCATCTTAAACGTGTAGTATTCGCGTAAATACAAGAAATCATTATATCTTGTCTGTGCATATAAATAAATGTTTAGCGCAATTTTATTTGGTGTCCATGTGAAACATACTTTTAAAATAAATAACTAAAATTGCCATTTTCCTCTGTATTTAGTTTTAAAACTTATGCTTCCCATCCTTTTTAATAAAGGCCGTTTGTACGTGCGTAGGGTAAACTTACTCAGACTAAGTTATTCCAGTTAAGCGATCTAATGTTTTAATCACGGTCGTGACAAATATTTGACCAATGGTTTCGTATCCCCGGTATTAACATAATAAAATCGATTTTAGTTATATAATATCGATTGCAAGTATTATATGGATAGTATCTCGTTATCGATATCGATATCGACATTCGTGTGGAACGCTCGCGTCGCGGAACCTTTTGGGATAAATATGGAATATTAGATTTCTACCAGAAGTCGTCAACTGAACAGTATATTTCGCATCAAAGTGCTGTAGGTGTATAGAAGCAAAGCATGCACAGAATCACTGACTCTTGTTTACCTATCCGAACACGATGTAATAATATCATATACAATTAAATCCGAAAAACGGGCATCCATACAATGACGATATAATAGTTTGGATATTGCTTTCGGCTGGCTTCGAACCCACGAGTGAGCACTCAGGGACCCGAACCGCTACCGATCGCCACGCAGTCGTCACGGTCGGCGAACGGTAATAATGATAACGTTCACGAGTGAAAATGTAAAAGCGAAAGAGTAGACTAAACCATGCCCCTCCGCATACTCCCTCCCATCTATAAAAATATTTTTAAGAGCCGGCAGCACACCTGCCACTCCTCTGATGTTCCAGGTGTAACGTGAGCGACGGTAATCACTTACCATCAGATGAGCCATTTCTTATTGAAGGACTTACTTGAATTTGTTTTTTTTTAACTTACGTACACAGTTCCTGCGGTAGTAGATGTGCCTCTTCGACTTCGACTGGTTATCCTCGGTAATCTCCCGGCAATCTTCCGGCGACGAGTTACGGAGAGGCGAAAAGTGGATTACTGTAACTCATTTGACTATTCCGAGTCTTGCTCCATTTTTCGCTAACTTCCGACTATCCCTGTCGGTGACAGGGGTGAGTATTAACATATTACGATGCCGAATATGAACTTGGTACGCACGCGCACAGAAGTGAAATGTGCGAGTTAAGTTAACATTTATGTCGTCGAAATATCATAGTTTTTTTCTCACTATGCCTATTGAAATTATATTCGTAATGAATGTGTTTTATATTTGCGCGTATTGTCTCTAGAAATGAGAACACGTTCGAATAACTCCGTTCGTTTTTAGGTGTTACGTTCAGGGCTACCAGTAAGTTATCGCTTCCCGTATCATACTTATAACAACAGAATTTCCATTGTTGCTACACATCACGACTTGATGTCACTAAACTTTATTTTTATTACTAAAGTTATTAAATTAATTATGTTATATAATACATTTTATATATTACAAGTCTTACAGAATATAGTAAATTAACAGCCTGTAAGTGCCCACTGCTGGGCAAAGGCCTCCCTTCTCAAATACTAGTATCATAGAGGGTTTAGCAGCCGGAAAGGGCCCGCCACGCTGCTCCAGTGCGGGTTGGCGAGCTTCACATATCCTCGAAATAATATTTTTATTATTTCTCAGACATGCAGGTTTCCTTCGATGTTTTCCTTCACCGCTGAGCACGTGGTAAATAGAGCACTTAAAATTGCTATTAACAGAATATAGAATACAAGTGAAATATGAAAGGCAATGAATTTCTTTAAATTCAAACCTTTTAATTCTTTTGTATGTTTAGTTTATAAATGAACCGTCACGCCATAATACGTTATGAGTATGGGATATGTGCTATACATGAATAAGCGGTATTATGCTTGACAACATCATAGTTATGCCGCTAAAGTACCTGACTGTTGTAGCATAGGACTTATGTTCGAATCTCACCCGGAGACAATAACGATTCAAAAATACATACTGTTAGTAAGATCCTTCTAAACTTCCACACTTCAGTGCGACGTACAGTTCAGCGAAGAACTAATTTTCTTGTTAGAAATTTCAATAGTAATATCCACGTTTGCCGACTGGTTAAGGAATCTGCCCCTAAATCAGGAAAGTCGAGTTCGATCTTCTATGTGGAGGGCTACCAATGAGTTTTAGGATACGATACGGTATCCGGTAACCGGTAATACGGTACGGTAATACTGACTGGACCCAGTGCTCGGTATACAGTTATGAGAGTTTATTTTTATTTTAGATCTTTATCGCTGTTGACGCTTTAATTTCGTACCAACCCTGCTTTCGGTAAACAACACATAACAAGACAAAGTGGACGCATTTGGCGCGTTTCCCACGCTCTTATTTTTTTGTAAGCCGCGAACAATCGAACCGACCGGTGCTCAATTACAAATAACACAGTGAAAACAGTGAATTTTCCAAAGAAAACCTCACGGCCCAGTGGCCCGACGAAGGTTCCGCGGAAACTTTTATAATATGTAGAGGCGCCCGGAATTATTCCATTCACGTTTCCGCAAGAGTTGGCCCCGCGAATTTAGTCTCAATGTAATACATATAACTTCGGTAAAGATCTCGTCTCTCCTTCCTCGCACACCGTCTGTGTTCTCAGGGTTCCTCCACGCCCTCACAACTGGATGTGTCACAATTGTTTACTTTAGTTGAGTAGTTGACCAGTTGCGACTTTTAAGTTTTTTTTTGAATGGAATGTCTTGCTCTTAATTATAAAATAATATGCTACCATTTTAGAAAGAAACATTCTTTTTGTTCTAGCAGTTCACTTGTTTTCATTTATTTAATAATACTATAAAACGGTTCGGTTTTTCTGATTTAATCAAAAACATTTGTGCACCTAAAATATGTAATAGTTTTTTAAATTATTCTCAGTTGAAAAGGAAAAGATCCGTTTACATAGAAATAATTATTTACCAAAATTGTAAACCTAATTAATATCTATCATTAAATGGTTTTATTTCATGTCTAACCTTCTTAAATATCTACAATGCAATATGTTTATCTATTTATTTATTCTTTATTGTTGACCTTAAGCCAAAGGTTACAATAGGCGGACTTAATTCAAAGTGGCATTCTCTAGCAGTCGACCCTTGTCATGGTGAAAAGTAGATGGCAGATGCAAAACAAAGAATATACTTAGTATAACTATACTTCCTACGCCCCGGGTAGACTGGTAGATTCGCATATCATCCAATTGTTGTAAAACTCGACTAAGGTAAACCCAACCAATCTCCTGACAAGGCTCAAATAGATGACAGATTTGTCATCTGATAAATGCCAGACTTTTTTTAAAGGTTTTTTACTATGCTATTAACATTTATAATATTACTTTCAGCCAAACATTATAAAATTCACGACCAATAGTAGAATTAAGGTCATAGAGGTCAAATAACTCGCGAAATAAATAAATAAAAATATTCTCTCAGGGCTTATTTTGTGGTTATTCATATATATTCTCGTCTAGTTGGGTGGTATATTTAAAATAAATAAGATACCTCAAAGTATGTTATTAAAAAAAAAAAATAAATAAATTATATAGTTGGGTAACCAGAGAGAAGTCCTCGGCAGGGGAGACCAGACGGCCGAGAGTGAGGGGGAAAGAGAAAGAAACCGGCGGGCGATGCGGGCGGTACCAAAGAGCACCGTCTTCTGGTTTTGATCATGGGGCGGTCCGTCGCGGAGTCCCAGCCGCCTCAGATGTTCCGTGAGTTTGACTGGGATTAACCCATTCGCAGAGACGACTGTCGGAATAGTTTCCTTCTGAATACCACCGCCCACATATTGGTCACCTGGTGAGCTGGTCCAGAGATTTTTATTATTATGTGGGGTTATTTAGACATATACTCGTCTAGTTGGGTGATATATATAAATATGTATACTATTTTTATTTTATTATTATTATTTATTTTTATTCTATCTAGGAAGTGGTTTGTGCCCCGCACTCTACTGTTTAAAGGTTCATGGAAAACATGAAATATTAAAAAAAAATATAGTGACGGAACCACTAACATGTTAACAGAGCGTGTGCTTAATAAGCTTTTTGAATAAATGAAATGATGGATTGTGTTTAGTTGAAGTTTGCTCTTCCGCCGATGCGTTATGATATGGTTCTCTTGGTTGAAGAACAATAACGCGTGAGTCGAGATTGCTTAGTTCAATGTTTACTTTAATTCGAGAACTCCATACGCATATGAAATATGAATGTGAAGCATCTGAAATGTTCGTAAATTTATAGACAAATGCTTTTTGTTCTGTTCCTTTTGGTTTCTGATTTTCATAACTTTTATCTGTGCACCACACGAGTCTGTTTCCAATATATGTTCTGTAAATTTCCCTCTGTTATAAGTCTTCCATCGCCTTAACTCACTTGTGAGTAGGCTTTGGGGCTTTTGCTGCTGTTCGATTGGGCTACCTCGACCGGGGTAGTACCACGACCTCCCAGAATATCGGTGTGAAGAAGAGGCATCTTCGGATTCTGCAGTCGGTGAGTCCTCATCACCAATATCTCTAAAGTCCGATAACGCACCTGCAACTCCTCCGGTGTCCCAGATTTACGCGCGCGCCTTTCCCATTAATATCTCGTTTTCACCACATTTTCGGCAATGCACTCCAACTAACCTTACGTTACGGTACGGCTTGGATCCCAATCTGTCAATGCTTGGGTATTATTGTAATTAACATTTTTTTGGATTTAAAGACATATTTAGGCTTGTTTCATATCATATCAACATCAAAATCTACTAGACCTTGTCAGAGATACTAACAAGTAATTCTTCTTCTTTTTTGAAGTTCTTCTTAAGTACCCTGTTAATAGTCCACCAGTGGGAGGAGTTGGCACATTTTGAAATGGTTAATCCGTTCATCGTTCAAAAGCCAGGACATTCTCTCTCTCTCTCATTCTCTCACGCGACGAGTCTTGCAAACTCATGAAAAGAACAAGGGTAATACCCGGGGTAGAGATTCGACAACTTCTATTATTATTTTCTCCCGGAATCGGATCCCTGAACCTATGGATCAAGAAGCAGGTGCTGTTGATGCTGAGCCGTGCGGCCTTCAATCATTGTCAACGTAGATATTTATAATGTATATATCTATGCGATGTAGATATTTCGTAACGAAATAAATTTAAACAACAACGGTACGCTGACAATGGCTGATAATTCAATTTCCCTTGCGATTCTTTGACTTAAACCACCGCTGAAGTCTCTTTACCGAGTTCCGCTTCTATTCATTCCTTTTTATGAGAGCCCACGATACAGAATGAAATATAAACGTTGCGTGTTCTGACATTGTTCTCATATTAAACCCATTTGAAGGCCATTTTAAAGTAGGAAGGTTGCATTTATAATTTGTTTTTTTTTTATGGGAATGGCGTCAAACGAGCAAACGTTTCAACTGATGGTAAGATATTACCGTCGCCCGCGTACATCTGCAACACCAGAGCTGCTGCAGGTGCGTTGCCGGCCTTTAAGGGTAAGGAGTAGAAGCGGGCCTCCGGATACATCACTGACCGAACGAATCGCAGAAGCATATGATGCTTCTACTTCACGCCGGTATTCTGCCGGTAAAAGAGTGATATCTAAAATTTTAACGCTAACGCAAACCGTGATCGGAGTGAAAAGTACATATTATAATGTGACATAACACTTATGAACTCTTTGGCAAATTCCATTTAGATCCATTCAGTGCTACAAAATAAGGCCTTGCGCTTGCACGAGTAACATGTAAACATCAAAATTTGTACTTTCGTAATATTAATAGGCATTACAGTAAAATGCCGTAAAGTTTTATTATCGATTCATAAACTAATGCAAATCATTTATCAAGGAAAAGGTCATAAATAAAGATGAGTCATAAATAAAAAACGAACGACAGCGGCGTCACAATTTCAAGGTGGCGTTCAGACGTAGCGATTTTTCTGTCTCCCACCGCGTAACATGATTAGATGGGAGTAATTTCATCGCGAATTCGCGCTATGCGAATGCGAAAAGCTTGGAGGCGAAGTCGGAGATTGGTATGAATTTTACATGAACCCCCTTGATACTTGTGACACACCCAGACATATATTTCGGCATGTTGTTGGACTTGTAGAGTAAACGCATTACATCATTGAGCATCGTGTTGAAAATATATGAACCTCTTATATACACATATATATATAAATAAGTAAACTACTCGTATAATGATGATGTCCTTCTTGTCTATTTCAACCGCAATAACAGCTTTCGAATACTATTGGCAGTAGACACGGGACGCATTTAAACAGAACCAAACCCGAAAACCAGTACATGAGTTTTACTTAAACGTTCGCATTGGATGGGATTTCAACCCAGGAGCCATATTTCAGCGGTCAGGTATGCTTACCACTAAAACACGTGCTCTTCTAAATGTATTGCCGAAGTAGCGAATGTTCTATTAACATCAAAAACCTTACATAATTCCGCCGTCAGCTTGGAGTGGTTTTCGTTCTGAAATATAAATCATTTGGTCAAATGTTGGACGTCCATTGTCGGATATCGGCTCTTCGTCTACAGAGGTCTTTCCTAACAGGGGAGTAAGACGCTTCATCCAAGCAAAAAAAAACAACAAAAGACTTATTTCTAAGCTAGGCCTCGTCCGTAATTTAACTTGTGATTGTCATTGCCATCAAGGCTAAGTTAGGCAGTTGAATTAGCAATGTTCTTCCCAATCCCATCAATCTACCTCTATATAAAAATCATCATCGGCTAGTAAACAGTCCAGCGCTGGACATCCGGACTCTCCGAAATTGTTACAATATGGCGTCTTGTCATTGACATTAATATCTTACGCCGCCATCTTGACGAGATGTCATTTAAAACTTTATTTCTCTATAGTCTTTGAAAAAGTACATACGTACATATATTCACGCCTTGTTCCCAACAGGGTAGGCAGAGATAATCTTCTTCAATTTGCTACGGTCCTGACATACGTCTTTCGCTTCTTCCACTTTCATAAATCTTCGCATGCTCGTTGGTTTAGAGTACTCTTGACCTCTCTATCCCGACTCTACCATTTAAATTCTCTGTCTTAAAGTATTTATTTTAAATACTCTTAAGGTAAATTCAAAAACTAATATTCTTAATCATCATTTATTAATAAAATTAAGATAAAAAAAATTAAAAACGCACATTATTATAAATTGGTTGCCAAGGGTTTTCCTTTACTTATTGATATTTTATAAATCAGTGCCCTTAACGAAATTCTTAACTAACTAAGTTACGAGCGGCGTCCGTCCGCATTCCGAAGAATATTAAAATATCGCAAAAATACGTAGCGCTTCGCTCATCAAATTTTTATAGATAAGAAAGTGAATCGAATCAAAAAGCGTAGAAATTCCTTAATTTTCTTAAGAAAATTCCATTCGGAACTTGGAATTTATTGTTTATAACGTCACCTTTACAACCTTACGGGATCGTACTTTTGATGGCTGTGAAAAACGGTGACGTGTGAGCGCCTGTGACGTTCGAATCCGAGCCTACAAATAAAAATGAATTCGCCCCGGGGGCAACAGTAGAAAATTGGAAACGTCATTTTTGCCCTTTTTTAATGTTTGGCGTAGCGTGGCGCTGCGCCGGCTTCAAACGAGATAGGATTACGGCGTGGCGCGCCTCGCCCGAGGCGTCTGCCTGTACCTGTCCGTGTTTGACACGAATCGCTGTTCGAAAATATCCAATTGGTCATTTTAAATATCTCTCATTTCGATTCCAACTCATCCTGGCGTTAACCCTAAATGTATTCGTCAGATATTTGCTCGATTTTGTTTTTAATATTCACAAATGGGTTTATTTGTTTGTGTTCGTCTCATGTCATTATGAAAAATTTTGCATAGTGCCTAGCCTAGTGGCCATGGCGCAAATTTTATATACAATAATCCAGTAGTACTGACTTCTAAGAGCTGGATTTACCATATGATTGGCGGTGAAGCAAAAGGTCGTGAGGAAACCTGGATGTCTGATGAATTACAATAAAAAATTGTTTCAAGGAGATGTGAATTTCGCCAACCCGCATTGGAGCTCCGAGGCGTACTCTGCTCGGATCCTAAACCTTCTGAAATATTGAGATAAAGCCTTTTCCCAATATGTGACCTATATGTTGCTACGCAGAACAACGTTTATCACAAAATTTATAATAATTGCTCTCTATGTGTTTCTGAATTCTTCTTAAAACATAGTTTTAATCGAAGCTTTGGACCTAAAATTTATAATAACTTAACCAAAAGGAATTAAATTCAAATTTATTTAAAAAAAAAGCTTATTGCGCAATATGTTGAAATGAAAATTTTTCTATAAAGTTAATGATTTGTTATTTCACTTATTTCTGCTTTACCAATAAATATCATACATTTTAATGAAACGCTGTATTATAATTTTACTTATCTAACATATTATTGTTGCAGGTAAGCATTGGGACGAAGAGCTTAGAGAAAAATCGTCTTCGGCCTTGTCGTATAGTATCAAAATACTTCTTTCTATCTTAGGCTATGATAGCTGTATTTTAAATAAGGTTTATTTCAACAAGTTAGAAAATAATATAATACATGCTGTTTCTCTAAATCTTAATAAGCGTCGTTTGAAAGTCGATGTTCTGACTAGAATTAAGAAAGAAAGCTTCGGCGGTTTGGACACGTTAAAACAAAGAACGCGATAAGAGTGACGTAGCAAATTTGTACCACAGAAGTGAGTGGCAGAATCGACGAGGGACACCTTAGATGTACGTATATCGATCAGTTAAGAGATAAATTGCAGGAGAGCCACATTATAAAAAACCTATAACTGTGTAACGAGCGCGAAGGAATACGTATAGTATTTATATGGGTATGAAACAGAGAGGAGAAGTGTATCAGGATCGTGCCCAATGAAAACCCGTAGTCTCTGCCTACCCTCTGGGTGACATGCGTAGGTTTATTGTTACAATATTTTGTTACTAACTAAAAATATACAAAAGTTAAAAATGAGAGATTTTAAATCTAATTAGTTCATCTCTGGTGGTACTCCAACCCATAGGCAGAGACGACACCAGACGTGGTTAAGGTAAGTACCACACTCTTACTTTTGACGCCAAATAGCAGAGTCAGTTTAGTTACGGGCTATGAGCCATTCCATTTTGGTCCTCAGGGACCTCAGTAACAATTCATCTATGAGCTTCTACAACTGAGGTTGTTTGCAGTTGTCCAATTCCTGCAGTAGCTATCAGGTGAACTGTTATCACGTTTTTCATCCCATTCCTATATTTATAAAAGGTATTTTAAAAATGCTAAAATCTTAATTGAAAAATGTATTATTGAAATGTTACAAAATTAAATCTTAATTATAAATTACAATCAAACGAAATCAAAGAATTCGTAGCACAACGAACGATTGAACAATTACAATTTATTTATAAGCAAAATTGATTAAGAGTCAGTCACGGAAATAGAACTAAAATAACAAAAGTGAAATGCCAAGTGACGTGGTAGAGCCAAGCGGCGGCTTTAGCTACTGCTCGAATGGGCCGGCTCGACCGGATTAATACCACGGCCTTGCAGAATACCGGCGTGAAGTAGAGGTATCTTGTGCTTCTGCGTTTCGTACGGTGAGTGAGGTAACCGGAGGCCCACATCCCCTCCCTATTCCCCTCCTCTTCCCTCCCATCTCCCAAATATCCTTAAAGACCGGCAACGCACCTGCAGCATCTATGGTGTTGCAGATGTATGTGGGCGACGGTATCACTTACTATCAGGTGAACCGCTTGCTCGTTTGCCGTCTTTTCCATAAAAAAAAAAAAAAAAAAAGAAATACTCGACTTCTCCCTATTTGACTTCAATATAATAGCATGACTCTGACCGAATCGGCAACATGTGGCCGTGAACGCACATATACTATTTTCTTTGTTCGAATATAATAATAGAATGACTCGTAATATTTCCTTACCCGCGAATGAGATGTGTAGGAGACGTAAAATCTCATTGGGCATAGTGCTCCGACTACACTGTAGTGACGGGAAACGAAACTTATCGATAGACGATAAAATAATAACTTTAAAAATATTTTACGGCTCGGTGGCGAAGTGGCTAAGCGTTTAGCTGCGGCGCTGTGGGTCGCGGGTTCGATTCCCGCACGGTACTAGTATTTGTATGGACTACAAATAATAGTTCCCGGTCTGGGTGTTTGTCCGTGTGCAATTCATGTATGTAACTGCCTCCGTGACACAGGAGAAATTCCTACAGCAGAAGGTAACGTTTTCTAAAAACTAGACTAATATTAATATTTTAGAATTATAGAGAGATATAGTACGTCACTTAATACATACATTTTTTTTTTCACAATAATCACCGATTTTATATCGAGTTATGAGTATTATTATTGAGTTATTAACTTTTCGTTTTATTTTCATTTTTTCTAATCTGTATTTATTTATTAATATCTTTAAAATCGCACAGTAAAGGGGAAATTATCATAGTTTCTCCTTGTCATATTTTATTTTTACTACTCCGAAAACTATACTATAAAATGCAACCTCTAAGGGTTTTAGTACTGCGATAACAATCTACTGTACTGTAACAAATTCTCTATTGGAAGAAGCCGACGTAAAGGAGATGATATATTTACGTATTTTTGGAAAAAAACTACTGCTATTTCCCTAGTTTAGTGAACGATAAATGTATAAAGTGTTAAGTTGAGATGAATCCATAGACGGTAGTTCTACCTCAGTAAGAGCCTATTCACTATTTTGGCAAGTGCAGTGCTGGCATCCTCATATTAGTCCTATGTGCTGTGCTGTTCCCAATTACACTAGTCTGTGATATTTGTGTTTGTATTCGGATAGTTTTTCTGCCATCAGTCGGTCACTTTAGCTTCCAGTGTGAACCGCACGCAAGTGAGATTGCCTTTTTGAGAAAACTAAATGTTATTCCTCTTTACATTCACATGCTATTATATCTAAGTGCGCAGGATATCGCATGTATACATGCAAACATAGAGGCACTCCTTAGTCTTTACTTACAGTGTGTATTGTAATAATAAAAAGGTGAATAAGAAAATTAATGACATTACCGATGGCGGACAAAGCACATGTCAACATTTTACACACCAGTACTGTGTGTTTGGACTAAATTCACATGTTAGTTATTATTTGTCAACACCAAAAGAACTCGATACTTAAAATTGCATCTGATATTTTTTTTATCGCTGGTCCAATCGAACAGTCAAGACGTCTAACACAATAGAGAAAAACTATCGATTTTTAAATTTTATATAGTCAATGAGAAATTCCGTACTGGAACATATGGTTTAAAATTTTTTAAACCATAATTAAATGAAATTTTTATCCAAGCAAAATATATTAGTAAATTCTATTTTAATTTCCTGGAAATAATAATTCAAAAGAATGAAATGACAGATCGCGTAATCAAAATTAACGTTTCAATTAAAACTCGAAACGTAACAGATAGAGGGAGTTCTAATAAAATCCTTATATCAGGTCCTAACACGAGGCATAAATAACGTGCGGGGGACGAAGATTTGAAATATCGACTAAGGTCGAGGTATTTAATCGATGTCGATAGGCGACAAATTACGACACTCGAGGATTGCTTTCAAGCACCTAGAGTGATACATTATAGGGGATAAAAATATTTCTCTGCGTGAGAAACCTGTTGCGATAAGAACTACTGTAAGTATAGGCTGTATTATCGGCAAATGAGTCAGTTATATGTCATGAAGTAAAATAAAACTATGTAAGAATTATGATGGTAGGGAGGTTATATGAAATATTGCATCATGGTAAATTCTTACAGTAGGTTATGGCAGCTTAAGTGGATGTATCCTATGATCGACCCGTAAATGTAGCAAAAAATCGTTGCATCCCATCCGTTATCCGACACAAAGCGTCATAGGTGGGACATATTTGGCGCTGCGAAAGCCAAGCCAGCTTGATTGTCAAGCCGGCAAGCCTGATCTACCATTGACAGAGACCTACGTTCAGTGTTTAACTATTATTAGCCTGATGAAGAAGAGGGAGGTTATCTTTAGATTAGACACATCAATATCCATCGAAAGACTATTCTGATATTTGACGAAGCGTTTGAGATTTTCATTTAGTCGGCTTATACTACTTCTACTTATAAAACTTGTTGCTTTAGTGCATACTCTAATATCGTCAGCGAACATCCTTTAAATAGGTAATTTGTTTCAGTCAAAGTAAAGTAGCCTGTACCCCCAAATGGCCGCCTCTCTAATAGTGGGGATAGTTTTGAAGCCGAGGAGGGTTTGCCAAGTTGTTCCAGTGCGGGTTGGGGGACTTTACATATCCTCGAAATAAAATGTTTCTTATTATTATTTATCGGACATGCAGGTTTCCTCCCGATATTTGACTTCACCGCAAAGGGTGAACACAGCACTTGAAATTGCTATTAACACTTTTAGTGGTGCCGGCACCGGGGATCGAACTCAGGTCACTCGAGTACAATGAAATTAAAGCGAGCGTCCTTACCACTAGGCTACACATTTGTTTAAGTATAATTATGATTAATTAAAAATCCATTGTTAAGAAAAATACAACAAACAACAAACATACATCGCTGAATGTCCCATAACATTTCGACATGTAACGACATGGACAAAGTTCTACGGGTCTTCAACAAACTAAAACATTATCAAATTCACTTCCAACATTTAAACTCATATTTGGTTAGTCAGACCTGGAAATCTCTCCGTAGCTTAATTTAACTAGAATTATCTCAGTTAAATTAAACCTTCGGGCGAGCGTCGGATGACTTTATAGCATTTCAGTGTTTGCTCAGTGTGTCGGCTTTCACTTTTAATCTGAACTTAGGACTTGGATTGCTTCGCTGCACTACAAGGGCCAAGTTTGTTTTATTAAATTCTCAAAGTGGGTATTGTTTTCTCAAAAGCATTAAACAATTAATAGTTGAGCAATGATATTCCTTCGTTCGGTACTTCAAGTTGCACATACGTTTTATAAGTAATTGTGAATAAATTAATATAAATATACAAATAAAGATGGACTAAAGATTTTAACACATTTATATATAACGGACCTATTTTTTAAAATAAAATATATCCTTTATTCATTTGGAATAATGTAGCGTTATAAAACTATGTTTTTTTAGAAATGTGTTCAGTAATTTTTGAGTACAAAGTAAACAAAGTTCTGTCTGTCATTGTGTCAACTCGTCTGAACTTACCTTTTACCATTCAATTAAGGAAGTTAATTAACAGCTAAGAATCGTAATATTTTATTGCCCATTTCTATTATTTCCATTGAATTCGGTACCTGGAGGGCTTTGCAATATAACATTATTTAGTACGTAATTTTACTACATTTAAAACGTTCAGTACACGTGACTAAACCTGTGTAAACTTCAACAGCTAAAACTCGTTTCAAGCAAATAGATACAGATTTTTAACGTTCCATTTTGTCAACTATGTGAATACATCATATAATAGTCACAGCTCATTTTATTTATATGCAAGAGTAAGATGACGTTGATACCACGAACGAACTATTATTTTATTCTCATTTTCTACTTCTGAAATGTTGAACATTTTTAAATGAAAAGTTCATTTCGTCGGAAGCTAAGAAAGAACAAAGGAAAAAAGTTAAATACTGTCGTGACGAAAACTGTTTAACCCTTGCGAGCAACGAACAATTGAATTTAAATTTGCTTTCGTGGTACTTCCCCAAATGAAGAAATAATTTTAAAATTACTCGGACATTGCAACAAATGGAAGCCGGAGCGATTTCACACATAATTTATGTTCGTATACCTAAAATAATATACTTATTCTAAGTACTCAAAAAAGTTGCATTTCCGGTTAACCAAAGCAACCAGTGCGGGGTTACAATATTAAAAGTAATGTTTATACGTCTTTCCACGCCTTTCCATTACATTAATAGCCTAGAAAGGGTTCACTGCAGGATATAGGCCCCTCTCCCAAGAGCATTTTTCATAATCGCCACGCCCGGAAGCACCAGACTCCTCGCACCTTAAGCGCTGCTACCCGTCTTTATTTATTACAGTTTAGTCTGGTATTGTTCGAGGTGGTTATCCCTCCATCTATCGCAACCATTGCTTCTTTAAAGGCTTTTCCCTTAGTCGTCTCATACGACACCCAGGGGAAGAGAGGCGGGTGGCAGATTCTTACACCGATACCACACGCCACTTCTTATCATATATCCCTCGTAAAGGGGAAAAAAGCGTTTCGTATAAGCGCATACCGTGATTGTATTTTGTGGCGCCCCGATTTCATTAACAAGCAGTAAAGAACGTTACCGGATGGAGCTGCTCTTAACTGGTTTAGACTGGACTGAAGCGGAAAGCGTCGGTTATATATTTTGTACGATACTATGTAAAGGTACTCATTCACTAGCGCTATAATTAATAGCAACATAGAACACTATAAATATGAAATATAAAAAAAAATTAACATATGTTAAATTAACGTACATTGAATGTATTCGCATTTATTCAAATAGTTGATGTAGTTCTAGAAGCTACAAGTTTATCTACTAGACTATACTACTGAACAAATTGTTATTTCTGATTAAGAAATTTGGCGAATATCTGGATTCTGCGACATGCAACATCCCAACGCAGCTACGCTCCTGTATACGACCAGATAAGTGAGATAAGGCCCTAACGGTGTTGTCTGGCGCCGGACTTAATCGTGTTCCGTGGTTTCAGAATGTGTTGGGCGTGAATCGTGAGGTGTGGAATTAGTTGAAGGGCGCTCGGTGCTTTTGGATTTTGAGCTAGAGCTTTGAGATATTCCTCGTGCACTTAGGCTCGTGCAGATTATTGTAACAAGTTTGTAATGGTTCTAACCTGCAAAACCGTACGTTGCTTATGCGGAGGTAAATTTGCGAATCGATGGTTATTTTAATTTAATACCTCCTCCGTCTCGCGATTTATCCCGTGTGCTCAATCTCAAGATAAATATTTAATTGAGATATAAAGTGTCATTTACCCTATTTCATGTCACAGTCTATATCTCTGCCAAATTTCTGATGAAATTTTTGCATCATTGAACAACAAACATGCAAACAGTTAGATTTGTAATAAAATGCAGGCAGAGGGCTACTTCGGTACGATTCATATAATTTGAGTAAAATTTTCAATCTGTCAATTGGACCTCCGCATATGTATATAAAACGTCTTTTGTATATGTGTTCAATATTACATTGGTATTGACGATTTTCGGCGAGATTAATATCTGCTATTAAAAACATTGCCACGTTTTTTTTATTTGCGTAATGTAATGTATATTGCAATTACAATTCAGAAGTGATTACCGATTTTTATAAAGTAACAGAAAAGCTGATCTGTCGGGAGATAATTGGTGATGGACGTAAGCATACGGTTCATCACAAGTTAAAATATTTATTTATGTACCTGTATGAAAACATCACCTTAACCCTTCTCGTGACATAGCAATATAATTTATATTCTATCAACAACAATGAATAAAATCAAACAGAGGCATTCCTTTAAAATGATTCGCATCTGACCGATCGATCAACCACTTTGTAAATAAATCTTCTAAGCTCAAAATTTGCTGACCGGAAGTGATTGAATTGGGTACAGCCCACAGCATCGCAGCCCGCCATCAATAAACGCCAGTCACATGATACACGTAGGTGCAACGTTAACAGGGTGCGCTGTAATGAAGGCGAACACGGTTAGTGGGTCCGTCGAGCGGAACAATTGCATCTTCGCACCGGGAGCGGCAGGTGATACGCTATACGTCGTATAGTTTACAATGCACTGGAGTGTAACGCCAGTAATTTTCGGGGGCGA
Organism: Bhutanitis thaidina; assembly: GCA_029286595.1. Taxonomy (NCBI): domain Eukaryota; kingdom Metazoa; phylum Arthropoda; class Insecta; order Lepidoptera; family Papilionidae; genus Bhutanitis; species Bhutanitis thaidina. The sequence continues at coordinate 2,281,927 of JAGSMS010000022.1, forward strand.
AGAGCAAATTTTGTACGTAGTTGGAAACTTCGTAATTTCTTGCCGGGGGCACACGTGCTATGTTCTCCAAATTAGATACGTGAATGACAAAAAGTATAGTAAGATAATAGAAAATTCGTACATCTAATTTTGGTTTATGATCAGTCATTTAAATTGTACAGTGCTTATAAGTATTCATTAGCATCATATTATTATTATTATAATCAGCAATCAGAAATGACAATGGGCCAGGCACATAGCTCGAAGAACTTTCAACTGTTGGGGAAAATAGATTCTCGAGTTACAGCCTCGCACAGGCAAACGCAGTGTGGGACGATCCCCCACAAGTGACGACCTGCCCAGCGCTGCGGGAAGTCGATGGACGCACGTGGCTCAGGCTTTGTGACGATCTCTGGCCTTAGTTCAGCACTGGATTTGTGATAGACTGAAATAATGATGATGATGCTATATCTATGATTTCACTATAACTCCACGTAGAAGCTAAAACATATCACAAGCGAACTAAGTAAAGGAGGAGCGTCATTGTAAAGACAACGTACACTAACAGTAGCAGAACAAGCAAGCATTCTATTACATTTCAAGTTAATCTCGTACAGCTGTGCAACGAGCAATTAAAAAAAAATCTAAAACAAATTATGATGGCCACTAATCAACTTTACTACTAGAGTTTCAGTAACTAGTGCCCACAGACAATAATGTGAGAGTACTTTTAATTGGGGCAATTGAAAATAAATACATGTGTTTCTCTTCAGATTCCAGAGATGTCGCTGGTTTTGTTACAGTAGCCATTAAATAAAAGGAAAAATAAAACTGCTCTGAATTTATCAGCACAGCAGGCGAAGGATCAAACACTCAGACGTTTATATGGTACTCCCTTTTACCACACGTATTGTGTTATATATAAATGGTACCGGAAAAGTTCTAAACAATGTATTTATTCCTTTTCGCATATAAAGGAGTCTATTAAAACTCCTCCGCATGTTGATCCGCGTATCACTCCCGGCTCGATACCCTCACCTTAGTCTACCGAAACTCGATAAACCGCTTGGCTGCCTCTGTAAAATTGATTCTGTATTGGACTTGTCTCGATTCGGGGAAATGTATTGAGTTTAAATCAAACAAAGTATTATATTAGTCGGAGATATTTATTGGGTACAGAAGGACGTTGAACGTGTTAGAAGGGTGATAATGTAGGGTTATACTTACCTTTTATCTAAACGTTTTTCTCATAAATTATTATACGGTTAATATTAATTATTTTTTTAAGATTATAATTATCTTGAACGTGGCAGAGCCAAGCGGCGGCTTTTGCTGCTGCCCAAAGGGGCCGGCTCGATCGGGGTACTACCACGGCCTCGCAGAATACCTACGTTACATTCAGTAAGTGAGGTAACTTGAACTCTCGGAACATTTATTTAAGCTTCATGCACAAAGTGGTGCACGTGGCGGACTTAATGCCTAGAGGCATTCTCTCCCAGTCAACCATTAGGCTAAGCAGAGATAAACACGTAACTGAGGCGATACAGCACGTAATAGAGGAACATCGTCCCATCCATCTCCCAAATATCCTTAAAGGCCGGGAATAGAAAATAAACTCATAACAATTGATTAAAAAAAACCCGTATATATAAAATACGAAATACATTATATACGAGTATGTACACAAAGGGGCTTAAAATGTTGTCTCCTTAATCTAAGATAATTTTGACACTTTTATATGACCAATATCAATATAGAACAGATTTAAACTAAGACTAAAGGCTTGTAATCACGGGATATATGTTTATAAACATCCTAAAGGCCGGCAGCGCATCTGTAGCTCCTCTGGTGTTGTGGATGTTCGTGGGCATCGGTGATCACTTACCATCAGGTGAGCCGCACGCTCGTTTGCCTAAACTTAAAATTAAAAAAATTTAATGACTAAACCTGACCCCATACAGTGACAGGTTAAGTCGGTATAAACATTTAAGATGCTGGACCGACTAAAAACCCCGACGGTAGATAAGCTGTTGGCAAGGTGTCAGCTTCGGTGGAAGAGACTCGCGAACAGAAGAGGCGTCTCGTGCCGATGCGTTTTGTTCGGTGAGTAAGGTGACCGGAGGCCCGAACCCCTCCTCCCAATTATCTTTAAAGGCGGACAGCTCATCTGCAGCTCTTCTGGTGTTATAGATGTACGTGTGCCGCTTGCTCGTTTGCCCCCCTTCCCACAAAATCTTATAAAACGGTTATAGACATTCACACTCATCATACAAATGTTTGAGGGCGGGAGCGAAGCAAGATTCGAATCAATTTGCAATGCAGTTACATAGTAATTGTACCTACTTTGTACCTTGAAATCGAAGATCTGGATAATTTGTGGTGATCTCAGTGAACGTTGCTTTCAAATTTATAGCAATTACGAAAAGTTACGTAACATAAAAATAGTACATATAGTTTTAAAGCTTTACATTCAGTGGTTTAACTACATTTTTCAACAAGTAACAATTGTTAACAGCGCATCACAGATGTGAAGCTAACAAGATTACTGGACACGTAGTCAAGGAATGAATAATTCATGGCTGCACATGAAATCCAGTACGGTATTTAAAAGAATTATCACACATACGAGTATGTCGCAGTCGCTTAAAACGTCGTTATGCATTGAATGCAAAACCTTTCTAATCGCATTACATGTTAGTAAAAAAAAAAATCTTTAATTTTCCATGCGTTGTGGTGCCAAACGGCGGCTTTTGCTGCTGCTCGAATGGGCCGGCTCGACCGGGTTGGTACCACGGCCTCGCATAATACCGGCATGAAGTAGAGGCATCTTATGCTTCTGCGTTTCGTTTGGTGAGTGAGGTATCCGGAGACCCCTCCCCTTCCCCTCCCCATCCTGATCCTCTCTTCCATCTCCCAAGTACCCTTAAACGCCGACAACGCACCTGCAGCATCTCTGGTGATGCAGATGAACGTGGGCGGTGGTAACCACTTACCAGCAGGTGAACCGCTCGCTCGTTTACCGCCTTTCCCATAGTAAAGTAAAGTAAAGTAGCAGCCTATGAGTGCCCACAACTGGGCAAAGGTCTCCTTCTCAAATACGAGTATCAGAGAGGGCTTAGGAGCCGGAAAGGGCCCGCCTCGCTGCCTGTTTATTGACCACACATTAAGATAATCATCGGATATGAAAGCTTTTTCAATCTACATTGAAAAATTTCAACAAAACAATCAACTAATTAGGAGTGTAATTTATACTTGCGATTGTAGTAATTTTGTGAATCTTCATCATATTGACAATTATTTAAAAGTAGCAGCCTATGAGTGCCCACAACTGGGCAAAGGTCTCCTTCTCAAATACGAGTATCAGAGAGGGCTTAGGAGCCGGAAAGGGCCCGCCTCGCTGCCTGTTTATTGACCACATTAAGATAATCATCGGATATGAAAGCTTTTCAATCTACATTGAAAAATTTCAACAAAACAATCAACTAATTAGGAGTGTAATTTATACTTGCGATTGTAGTAATTTTGTGAATCTTCATCATATTGACAATTATTTAAAAGTAGCAGCCTATGAGTGCCCACAACTGGGCAAGGTCTCCTTCTCAAATACGAGTATCAGAGAGGGCTTAGGAGCCGGAAAGGGCCCGCCTCGCTGCCTGTTTATTGACCACATTAAGATAATCATCGGATATGAAAGCTTTTCAATCTACATTGAAAAATTTCAACAAAACAATCAACTAATTAGGAGTGTAATTTATACTTGCGATTGTAGTAATTTTGTGAATCTTCATCATATTGACAATTATTTAAAAGTAGCAGCCTATGAGTGCCCACAACTGGGCAAAGGTCTCCTTCTCAAATACGAGTATCAGAGAGGGCTTAGGAGCCGGAAAGGGCCCGCCTCGCTGCCTGTTTATTGACCACACATTAAGATAATCATCGGATATGAAAGCTTTTTCAATCTACATTGAAAAATTTCAACAAAACAATCAACTAATTAGGAGTGTAATTTATACTTGCGATTGTAGTAATTTTGTGAATCTTCATCATATTGACAATTATTTAAAAGTAGCAGCCTATGAGTGCCCACAACTGGGCAAGGTCTCCTTCTCAAATACGAGTATCAGAGAGGGCTTAGGAGCCGGAAAGGGCCCGCCTCGCTGCCTGTTTATTGACCACACATTAAGATAATCATCGGATATGAAAGCTTTTCAATCTACATTGAAAAATTTCAACAAAACAATCAACTAATTAGGAGTGTAATTTATACTTGCGATTGTAGTAATTTTGTGAATCTTCATCATATTGACAATTATTTAAAAGTAGCAGCCTATGAGTGCCCACAACTGGGCAAGGTCTCCTTCTCAAATACGAGTATCAGAGAGGGCTTAGGAGCCGGAAAGGGCCCGCCTCGCTGCCTGTTTATTGACCACATTAAGATAATCATCGGATATGAAAGCTTTTCAATCTACATTGAAAAATTTCAACAAAACAATCAACTAATTAGGAGTGTAATTTATACTTGCGATTGTAGTAATTTTGTGAATCTTCATCATATTGACAATTATTTAAAAGTAGCAGCCTATGAGTGCCCACAACTGGGCAAGGTCTCCTTCTCAAATACGAGTATCAGAGAGGGCTTAGGAGCCGGAAAGGGCCCGCCTCGCTGCCTGTTTATTGACCACACATTAAGATAATCATCGGATATGAAAGCTTTTCAATCTACATTGAAAAATTTCAACAAAACAATCAACTAATTAGGAGTGTAATTTATACTTGCGATTGTAGTAATTTTGTGAATCTTCATCATATTGACAATTATTTAAAAGTAGCAGCCTATGAGTGCCCACAACTGGGCAAAGGTCTCCTTCTCAAATACGAGTATCAGAGAGGGCTTAGGAGCCGGAAAGGGCCCGCCTCGCTGCCTGTTTATTGACCACACATTAAGATAATCATCGGATATGAAAGCTTTTCAATCTACATTGAAAAATTTCAACAAAACAATCAACTAATTAGGAGTGTAATTTATACTTGCGATTGTAGTAATTTTGTGAATCTTCATCATATTGACAATTATTTAAAAGTAGCAGCCTATGAGTGCCCACAACTGGGCAAGGTCTCCTTCTCAAATACGAGTATCAGAGAGGGCTTAGGAGCCGGAAAGGGCCCGCCTCGCTGCCTGTTTATTGACCACATTAAGATAATCATCGGATATGAAAGCTTTTCAATCTACATTGAAAAATTTCAACAAAACAATCAACTAATTAGGAGTGTAATTTATACTTGCGATTGTAGTAATTTTGTGAATCTTCATCATATTGACAATTATTTAAAAGTAGCAGCCTATGAGTGCCCACAACTGGGCAAGGTCTCCTTCTCAAATACGAGTATCAGAGAGGGCTTAGGAGCCGGAAAGGGCCCGCCTCGCTGCCTGTTTATTGACCACACATTAAGATAATCATCGGATATGAAAGCTTTTCAATCTACATTGAAAAATTTCAACAAAACAATCAACTAATTAGGAGTGTAATTTATACTTGCGATTGTAGTAATTTTGTGAATCTTCATCATATTGACAATTATTTAAAAGTAGCAGCCTATGAGTGCCCACAACTGGGCAAGGTCTCCTTCTCAAATACGAGTATCAGAGAGGGCTTAGGAGCCGGAAAGGGCCCGCCTCGCTGCCTGTTTATTGACCACACATTAAGATAATCATCGGATATGAAAGCTTTTTCAATCTACATTGAAAAATTTCAACAAAACAATCAACTAATTAGGAGTGTAATTTATACTTGCGATTGTAGTAATTTTGTGAATCTTCATCATATTGACAATTATTTAAAAGTAGCAGCCTATGAGTGCCCACAACTGGGCAAAGGTCTCCTTCTCAAATACGAGTATCAGAGAGGGCTTAGGAGCCGGAAAGGGCCCGCCTCGCTGCCCCAGTGCGGGTTGGCGAGCTTCACATATCCTCGAAATAATATTTTTATTATTTCTCAGACCTGCAGATTTCCTCCCGATGTTTTTCTTCACCGCTGAGCTCGCAGTAAATACAGCACTTAAAATTGCTATTGACAATTATAGTGGTCCCGGCACCGGGGATCGAACCAGGTCACTCACGCTCTATGAAACTAAAGTGACCGTCCTGACCAATAGGCTACCAAGGCTCTTCCCCAAAAAAAAAAATATCCAATATTTCAGCGCTAAAAAGTTAAAAAACAGCTCGCAGGCATTTTATCTCCCGGCAGATCTTCATATCAGCAAAATAACAATTCAGTAGTATAGCGTACTGAACACACAACAAACAGCACTCAATATAGCTTTCGCTTCGCAGATTTAATAACTCGGCAGCGGACCGTCGAATGTTAGTAAGTGCAGTTCCATCATGGGGGGCCCCCCCGCGGTTCGTGCCACACATCCGGACCGAAAGATTTAATTGTTTGAAACTGTACGTGACGGGGAGTGCGACGTGTTCGATTGTCCGCGGAAAAACTCGCGATCGTGTTCTCACGTCACCGGTTTTCCGTTAGCTGCCACCACGCTGCATTAAATTTCGAATGTAGAACATGCGTTGTGGTTCGTTTGTTTCTTTTTTTCTTCAATTTTGTTTGTTTAACGGATTTTTGTCCATGATTCACATACGCCGTAGTTGTATTTGTTATGGTGTTCCTTAATATATCACGGTTGCGTGGTAGCGTGGATATAGGTTCAGGGTTAGAGCAATGCCAGATTTAATGTATGGGCTAAAACAAATTGTTGATTTTCGGGTCTAGTTGTAGTGTGTACGTCCCGTGTCGCTGACACTGCGTTACATGTGGTATGTGAAGGTAACGGCAGGTAAGTGCCTCTACGTTTGCCCGTACACTTACGCTCACTATAATATCTCCTGCGCAGTTGAAAACTGCCGCACAGTATTGCTAAGTTGTCGCCGTGGTTAAAATCGGCCAGGAGAAGATCATTATCATCCACGTTAATTAAGGATTTCGTACAGTGAATCTAACATTAGAATCTTTCTGTGGTTTTTGACTATGGAATTATGGATTTCGTTCTGGTCGATTCTGATAATATTCCCTGTTAACGAGATTCACAGTTTTTGACATTCAAATCCTCATTATAATGACTTCATCACTTTTTGCGGTTCTCGCCGATCCCAATGTTTTCCGAGATTAAAAGTATTGTAATTTTTAAAACGAGGTTAAGCTTTCGTGTTGTTATATCTGCACTAAAATTGGTCCTGTATTCTTCACGTGCTATCTGTGCAAACAGACAAATGAGTAATAATTTAAAAAAGAAAAACATTGTGAGTTGTGTACAGACACAACTTTGTTACAATTTTCTATTGGAATACAGAAGTAAGCATAGATTAAACTCTAGATAAGTAGTTTTTTTTTTATTATGGCATTATGGTGTGGTACGTCGAGCTAAATTTTTCTGCTGTCTGTGATCTTCTACTTTTTATTTATTAATTTTGATTGAAACGTCCAATATTTTTTTTTTTTTCATTGCAATAAGCCGATATGATTTTATTCACGGCCAATTTGACTAAATGCTCTTTACAGATAAATATCGCTTTTGATATATAATGAAACCGATGAAATCCATTTCGTATCTGCGCTTTTAATCTCGCTTCGTAATCGTCATAACAGATGTGAACAAAGTATACTCGTACAAATTAAATATTTAAAGTTCATTATTATAAAATGATATGAAATCACTCGCGTAATAATATTACGCGTCATAATTTCGTTACATGATATTTTATCATTTTTTTTTTTTTAGTGAATAGCAGTAACTGAGTACATTTTGAAAGGGGCTCTGAGAAGTCTTCCGTCCGAGATCTGTTAACATATTCGTGATCACCCCAGTCGTGACGGCAGATTCGATGGATCATAAATCCACGCAAAATTAAACACAGGCAGATGACGTTTAAATATATCATATTTCAGATTAGTATTAGCGTAAATATCTTCTTCATAAGTTTAATCCAGTTATAAACATAACCAACCAGCGAACGCCGGTAAGCTTTCCTTGAAAGATTTCTGAGACTCTCCACGCTGGCCAAGTGCAGTACCCTTACCATCAGGTGAACCGCTTGCAGTAAACGAGCAAGCGGTTCACCTGATGCTAAGTGATTACCGTCGACCATACATCTGCAATACCATAGGTGCTGCAGGTGCGTTGCCGGCCTTTAAGGATATTGTTGAGATGGGAGGGAGGAAGAGGAGGGGGATGGTGAGGGAGAGTGGGCCTCCGGTTACCTCACTCACCGGACGAAACGCAGAAGCAAAATATGCCCTCTACTTCACACCGATATTCTGTGAGGCCGGAGCACCAACCCGGCCGAGCCGGCCCATTCGAGCAGCAGCAAAAGCCACCGCTTGGCTCTACCACTAAATAATAAATTGTTGTAATATAAAAAAATATTAATCATTTTGATTTCTTGTATCGGTGTTAATATTTTTTTTTTCTATTACTACTTTAATATTTCCAGTAGCCTAAACAACTTTCTGCGAAATATATTAAAATCTTTTTTTTTATTTCATTAGAGATTATGTTGAAATCATAGACAAACAATTCAACTTTATTAATATCTCCTCTCCTTGCTCGCCGATAAAAATTAATAACAGTAGAAATCATGAATCAGGTTTAAATAATCACTTAAATTTTTTTTTTATATTTATGAATTTTACGGTGAGGTTTAAAAATTTTAATGGACGCTTACTACAAATATGCTTAAAAAATTAACTACAAAATATATATTGAAAAATATTTCATATTAATTCTATTAAGTTCCTAATATATTAATAAACAAACGAATCAATGCACCAAAATTGATTTTTTGATAATCATACCCACCGTGATACAAACTTTTAAGATTACATGACTTAGAGCTTTGTTCTTTGTGAATTTTGGCTTCACCGTTCTCGAAGTTCCAATTAATACGGTACCCTAGTTTTAAAGGCTTCTTATTCGTCCTAGATTAGCGATGAATTCATAAAGCCTCATGATTAATTTACGACCTCGCTGTTTACAAGAACGCACAGCGTGAGCATAAACTTCGAAGACAAAGCTTTGATTTTCTTTAACGAGTAAATATACGAAACCGTATATCAGAAAGTTATTTAATTTGTTTTTTTTTATTGCTTCTTCCATTGTAATGCATAAAATTACACATTTTTTAGAAATTCTGCCTAAAATTATAGAAACGGCCCATGAATCTCCCGTGGCTGGAAAGTCCGTTGCTCCGGTGCGTGTTGGCGGACTTCTATATTTTCTCGAAATAATATCGTATTTTAATTATTTTTCAGACATACAGGTTTTCTCTTGATATTTTCAGCTGTGACGCTGATCCCCATCACTAGTGTCTGGGATTGGGTTTCACCAAATTCAGAGGGATTTTTCGCCATCATTGAGTCGCCAGGGCCTCGTCTCTTTCCTAGTAGAGAGCACCACATGCACCACATGCAGAAGAAGTTACCCATTAAAACCCTATTCGTAATAAACGCTATTGTATCATAATGAAAGTTCGTCACATTTAAAGTTTCATAAAATATTATTAAAATAGCTACAATTCAATACAATTCTTAAATGTGGTAGAGCCAAGCGGCGCCTTTTGCTGCTGCTCGAATGGGCCGGCTCGACCGGACTCGTACCACTACCTCGCAGACTACCGGCGTGAAGTGGAGGCATCTTATGCTTCTTGCGTTTCGTTCGATGATTGAGGTATCCGGAGGCCCACTCCCCCTCCCCATCCCTCTCCTCATTCTCCCTTCCATCTCCCAAATACACGTAGAGGCCGGCAACGGACCTGCAGTACCTCTGGTGTTGCAGATGTACGCGGGCGACGGTAGTCACTTGCCATCACGTGAAACGCTTGCTCGTTTGCCGCCTTTCTCCTAAAAAAAAAATTCGTTTTGACCAATTGATTTCATGATCTATCGCTAGTTCATTATTATCGTATAAACATTCTATTTAAGATCATAAATCACTTGCAATGTTTTGAGAAATCTACATTACAGTTCTCGTTCTACGGTTAGATCATCCCCGCCTACACAACGGCGGGTTTTTTTATGACGAAATCACGGTACCTTTCGACAAACTTTACGTTCGCTTTGAATGCCTACAATTACGAGCCAATAAATCGTTGCAAAATTGTTTACCATGGGTTGCTATAAAGAGTTAGACGCTTTACCGTGACGATGTTACTTTATAAGAAGGTTTAGGTTATTTTCGATTTGAAATAAATTTGGAAATTCTTAGGACAGTGAGATTGCAGAATAATTTAACAACCAACTATGCAACGAAGTTATTAAATATCTATTTATTCTTACTATAACATATGATATTGCAAAATTGCAATTACTTTATTGTCTCAAAAATAGCCTTCTTTCCACTACTAAGGTTTTACTTCTCCAGTCGCTACTTCTGAGAATTAATGTCATCACCATAGTGTTGCTCAGACCTGACTCAATATCACTTTAATATGTTGGATCGTCTTCTTAATAATAGCATCGGACACTATTATGGTCTCCATGACTACGACGTTGTGACAAAATTATTAACGACCCTTATGTTCCTGAGTACTTGAAATTTTAGTTACAATACCTGAGTGATTTTCATAGCTGTTCTCTCTGCAGTCTCAAGTTGCTTACTTCTTCACACCGCACTGGTTACAAATCTAAGTCTTTCGCTCTCACATCAGACTCTGGTATGTTTGTATTGTATGTTTTATTTATGTATTATCTACGTCATTTGGCCATTATTTTTAATAGTAGTGTTAAATCTGGAACACTTTCTGATTTATTGAATAGTAGGAATAGTCATTGGACCCCACCCACTTTAGTACAATTTCTGTACTACCAACACATAGAAAACAATTGAATAGGTAAATAACGCTATCTCAAAAATTGTTAATTGATTTGATGTTCATAATTTGCTTCTAAATGGAAATAAAACTAAATGTAAAAAAAATCATAAAAACTTGCTTAGATACCAATGTACTTATCAATGCGAAAGAGTTGAGCCTTGAGGATGCCACTGCTTTTCGAAGAATATGTTTTAATAAGGCCCATATATTCAAACTTTCTAGTGGACTTAGCTGTAAGAAAATTAAGATATTTAAATAATACTGTAACAGCTAGAAAAGTTTGTATCGATGAATGAAAAAGAGTATTATTAAAAATAGGGTCCCAAAAAAACGGTCATGATGTCTGATAGGATGACTGTACTGAAGAGCCATTTTAATTCCCTGCGTCAATGTTGGAATACAAAATGATATCTAAGTGCAACCTCCTATGGCTTTACCACAGTAACCCTAAAATTTTAACGACTAGTGAAGACCTTATCGGAGACCGAGACCACAGATGTTTTGTAAATTATTAAAAAGAAAATTAATGATTTCTACTTAATCTATTAAAATTAATAATTTATTGCATCACCTACGTACGTCGTTTGTTGATCCTTAAAGCTTCACAGCAATTATCCATCATAATGCTCGACGAATCTGTTTATGAAATAATAATATTAATGCAAAAGTAACTTCGTCTGTCTGTCATGAATGTCTGTCGAAAATGTGCTATATTTCATCCCTGGTTAGCCACGAAAAAAGATTGTCAATTCACGGATGTAACAAGTTCCAAAAAAGCAGAAGGCTTATCTCAAAACCCTTCTGCCTAAAACTTTGACGTAAATAAAAAAAAAACATTGAGAGGAAATCTGCATGACCAAGAATAATATTACTCATAGCCTGCAAGTTAACGGCGGGAGATGATGCTTACTTTCAAAACAAGAACAAGGGCTGCACCCTGCGGTAACTGTTCGAGTGTTATCATTATGTATGTGAACTAATTTGAATTTCGAAATTACTTCGTAGTCTCCGTGAAGACCAGCTGAGCACATCACTTTTCGCACAGAGCAATATTTCACGGGCGGCGTATTTAAAAAAAATGACAACGCTGTACCCGGGTCGGGCCGGATAAGCGGAAATAAAAAAGTCGTCAGAGTAAACCTCGGATGTCTGCTAATAAAGGAAGCAGGAATCGGGCCATGCTCGCGTCAGAGAGAGCACAGTTTTTATTATTATGACGCTAATGTCAGCCATATTGCAGAAAAAAAAATATATTTTTTTTCCTCTTTGTTGATGTAAGGCCAGGTTTATTGTTCGTATCGTATAGTGAAGCAATTTCGTTGCTCTCGTTTGGTTAGTGTCTATTTCATATTAAGTCACATTATTTATTATAAAGTGTAAAAACATAAGTGTAAAGTAAATTTGCAATATAATTCAATATTAAGACAGAATTTTTTTTTTCTGAAATTTATGAAGTAATATTAAAAATACTTCAGTGTAACATTCTAAAACGTAGACCGTTAGAGGTAGATGTTTTGTAAATTATTAAAAAGAAAATTAATGATTTCTACTTAATCTATTAAAATTAATAATTTATTGCATCACCTACGTACGTCGTTTGTTGATCCTTAAAGCTTCACAGCAATTATCCATCATAATGCTCGACGAATCTGTTTATGAAATAATAATATTAATGCAAAAGTAACTTCGTCTGTCTGTCATGAATGTCTGTCGAAAATGTGCTATATTTCATCCCTGGTTAGCCACGAAAAAAGATTGTCAATTCACGGATGTAACAAGTTCCAAAAAAGCAGAAGGCTTATCTCAAAACCCTTCTGCCTAAAACTTTGACGTAAATAAAAAAAATTTAGTTGTGTTAGTATGACGTCTCGTTCATATACATATGTTTTCATAAATGCACTAAAAAATAATTAAATACGCATAACAGCGGTGATAGCTGAGTGATCACGGCGCAAGCTTTTTTCATAGAGCGTGAGGGACCTGGGTTCGACACCCGGTGCCAGCACTACTAAAATTGTTAATAGCAATTTTAAGTGCTATATTTACCACGTGCTCTATTCTGCACTATGCTTTCCAACTAGCTAGTGTCCAAATCTACGAACTTTTGTTGGTGTTTTCATGTAAAAACCTAATTTACACAAATGGGTCATCCTGTATCTTCGATACCATATATTTAAATATACTGGGACAACTAAGCGTTGTAACTAAAACAATATCAAGCGGTAGTGAATTTTCTATGTTTTTTTTAATAAAGTAACATACTCTTATAAATATGTAATAATGTTATATGTCTGAATAATGTCTTTATAACTATTTAACGTAAATCAACTTATTTAGTTTTGTATCATCAAACAGAAGTCGGCAACCGCTAAAAGGTCAACAAGTAAGGCACTGTAGAGTATACTCTAAATTAATATGTCATAATTATACACAAATTTAGACTGACACGTGACCTTTGACTATGTATCATAAGACATAGATATACGTAGCGTAAATTCAAGATGAACGTGGCATTGTGAGCAAAGACTAGCTGGGGGGAAAAGGTTAAGTTATGGGAATGGCTGGCGTGGAGAGATGTGCCAAAGACCGACCGCAGTGAACACACGCCTTCCTGCTTAATTCACGAGCTTACCTTTCCCTTAAGCACCTTACACACCGTATTTAGAACGGGCGATAACTAATAAATCCTTAGCGATGTTACATTGTTTGCAAATGGAGATTGGTAGTATAGGCTGTGTCTATTTTAAAGATTTTTTTATACTAAATTTCACAAACGTATCTTATATGTTTCGCGCAAAGACTATTTCAATAGATATTTATAACATTATAATTAACGTCCGGTCCGTGCTCAGCACCAGTTTTGGTATTATAGTAATGAAAATAAAAATAAAACATAACATGACACTTGTGTTTAGTACGCAAGCTTGAATCTAAGTATATTTGAGATTTTTCTTAAATTGTAGTATGATAAATACAAAATTGGTAATTTTTAAATGTCGTTACATTTAAACAGTATTTTACATTTAAATATACTGGGACAACTAAGCGTTGTAACTAAAACAATATCAAGCGGTAGTGAATTTTCTATGTTTTTTTTAATAAAGTAACATACTCTTATAAATATGTAATAATGTTATATGTCTGAATAATGTCTTTATAACTATTTAACGTAAATCAACTTATTTAGTTTTGTATCATCAAACAGAAGTCGGCAACCGCTAAAAGGTCAACAAGTAAGGCACTGTAGAGTATACTCTAAATTAATATGTCATAATTATACACAAATTTAGACTGACACGTGACCTTTGACTATGTATCATAAGACATAGATATACGTAGCGTAAATTCAAGATGAACGTGGCATTGTGAGCAAAGACTAGCTGGGGGGAAAAGGTTAAGTTATGGGAATGGCTGGCGTGGAGAGATGTGCCAAAGACCGACCGCAGTGAACACACGCCTTCCTGCTTAATTCACGAGCTTACCTTCCCTTAAGCACCTTACACACCGTATTTAGAACGGGCGATAACTAATAAATCCTTAGCGATGTTACATTGTTTGCAAATGGAGATTGGTAGTATAGGCTGTGTCTATTTTAAAGATTTTTTTATACTAAATTTCACAAACGTATCTTATATGTTTCGCGCAAAGACTATTTCAATAGATATTTATAACATTATAATTAACGTCCGGTCCGTGTTCAGCACCTGTTTTGGGATTATAGTAATGAAAATAAAAAATAAAACATAACATGACACTTGTGTTTAGTACGCAAGCTTGAATCTAAGTATATTTGAGATTTTTCTTAAATTGTAGTATGATAAATACAAAATTGGTAATTTTTAAATGTCGTTACATTCTAAGAGTAAGTAAAATCGTTTCACCTTTGAAACTAGCTTAACACTAAGTACCGAAGATGTAAGAAAAACTCCAAACAAGAACTTATTTAAAAGATCGGTTTGTGGAAAAATCTTTCGGTTAAATTCCGGTTAATGTTGTGAGTAATGCATGTGGTTATTATGTGAGCATAAAGTTTAATCCAATGCTGTTAGATGAGTTTGCTTCTATATGCATATATGTTTATGTATTTACATATATATATATATATATATACATACATATATGTATGTATTTATGTGTGTATATGGTATATATGAACGTGTAATTTAAATTTAGATAAGTTGTTATAATATAAATAAAAAAAATTTAGTTGTGTTAGTATGACGTCTCGTTCATATACATATGTTTTCATAAATGCACTAAAAAATAATTAAATACGCATAACAGCGGTGATAGCTGAGTGATCACGGCGCAAGCTTTTTTCATAGAGCGTGAGGGACCTGGGTTCGACACCCGGTGCCAGCACTACTAAAATTGTTAATAGCAATTTTAAGTGCTATATTTACCACGTGCTCTATTCTGCACTATGCTTTCCAACTAGCTAGTGTCCAAATCTACGAACTTTTGTTGGTGTTTTCATGTAAAAACCTAATTTACACAAATGGGTCATCCTGTATCTTCGATACCATATATTTAAATATACTGGGACAACTAAGCGTTGTAACTAAAACAATATCAAGCGGTAGTGAATTTTCTATGTTTTTTTTAATAAAGTAACATACTCTTATAAATATGTAATAATGTTATATGTCTGAATAATGTCTTTATAACTATTTAACGTAAATCAACTTATTTAGTTTTGTATCATCAAACAGAAGTCGGCAACCGCTAAAAGGTCAACAAGTAAGGCACTGTAGAGTATACTCTAAATTAATATGTCATAATTATACACAAATTTAGACTGACACGTGACCTTTGACTATGTATCATAAGACATAGATATACGTAGCGTAAATTCAAGATGAACGTGGCATTGTGAGCAAAGACTAGCTGGGGGGAAAAGGTTAAGTTATGGGAATGGCTGGCGTGGAGAGATGTGCCAAAGACCGACCGCAGTGAACACACGCCTTCCTGCTTAATTCACGAGCTTACCTTCCCTTAAGCACCTTACACACCGTATTTAGAACGGGCGATAACTAATAAATCCTTAGCGATGTTACATTGTTTGCAAATGGAGATTGGTAGTATAGGCTGTGTCTATTTTAAAGATTTTTTTATACTAAATTTCACAAACGTATCTTATATGTTTCGCGCAAAGACTATTTCAATAGATATTTATAACATTATAATTAACGTCCGGTCCGTGCTCAGCACCAGTTTTGGTATTATAATAATGAAAATAAAAAATAAAACATAACATGACACTTGTGTTTAGTACGCAAGCTTGAATCTAAGTATATTTGAGATTTTTTTCTTAAATTGTAGTATGATAAATACAAAATTGGTAATTTTTAAATGTCGTTACATTTAAACAGTATTTTTACATTTAAATATAAAATGTAAAGCATACAATATTAAAATAAAATCTTTCCACGATTATCCACAATGTGTTAAGGTTTATATAAAAACGGAAGCTTTACAATTTGTTCCGCTAAAGGACGCATTTAGCCGACGAATGGTGAAAGCGTATTTTATTTTCGTTATTCACAGTATCCCTCAAAAACCGGGCCGTTTATGGATTTGTTTAAAGATAAGGGAATAACAAGTTAAAGATATAGTCCTTCACAATATTAACACTGAATAAATTTGTCGAAGTATTTTCTTTACAACCGAAGTATAAATGCTTGAAAGAGACTTATCTTTCAAGTCGGTACATTGCATTGCTTATCAATTAAAATATCTGTATTTTATATTTTGTTGGTCTCACAAAATATTACCTAATGTTTTATTTAATGATCAAATCACCTACGTCATTGAATTATTTAACAGGCATTTGCCAACATTTTTCGACTCCAAGAGTTGAATATCAGAGAATGTAGTTCCTAAATAAACCCTATTTTAAGTAATTTACGATTGAATAAAAATGTAAAGTAGCAGCTTAATCTAACACCGACATTAGCTTCCCTTTAATGCTACGAGGTTAGTATATAATATATATAAAATTATTTGTATGTACATATGGTTGTTCATGTACATGGACAAGACGAAGATCATGTCAAACGTCCATGTCACACCAATGCCGGTTATTGTGGGGAATAATAGGCTCGAAGTTGTAGACGAGTACGTATACATAGGACAAATTATCCGAAGTACAACTTCGACCCAGAGGTCAATCGAGGAATCCAACTCGGCTGGGCTACGTTCGGGAAACCTCAAAATCCCAAGACGGTCCTTCATTGCAGGCCGTATGAGGAAGCTCATAGCTCGCAGAACTGACAACCGTTAGGGAAAAATGGTTCTCGAGTGGCTGTCACGATGACGCGTGGCATTACCGTGGCACAATGTCACAAGAGGCGACTGAGGGAAAAGTCTTGAAATTGCAATGGCTACCGACAGATGGCAGTATAACCAGTTGTAGACTAAAATTAAGCAGACCGATGTTGGGTACAATGTCTAAGATTCGACCAATCCGCTTGATGAACGTGGCGTTTATGACAAATCCTCTTTAGTGGAGATGTCCCGCAGTGGGCTATTAACAGATTGCTAGTGATGAGAGAGAACAGACAAAGATATAGTTATAAAAGCGAAATAGTAGTGATGATACAGACAGTTCGAAAACGATTAGATAAAAAACAAAAATGGCGACACTATTCAGGTAACTGATTCGTTGTCGGACTCGTACCCGTGTAACGGACGAAGCTCAGGCGGGCGGAGTGGTAAAATAAAATCATGCGTGGAGGCGGGCATCAGGCCGCTGGGACCGATTACGTAGGCGGCCAGGTTAATGCATAAGTAACGATCGCGTGCTCCCAGAACCTCCTTGCGGGCAGCCTTTTAAGAGAATTCTCCCCCAGGCTCGACCTATCGTAGTGAAGTGCGTGACCAGGGTCCGTGAAGTTCGCGGTCTTAAGCGTACCTACTATAATTCGATTGTGACGGTACGGAAACGCGGTTTCATCATCATCGTCTGCGAGAAGTCCACAGCTGGACGTAGGCCTCACTTGGTTGGTTTACGTGTCGAAACATATTGTCAATGTATGTATGTCGCTGGTGCCTAGGTCTTATACCATAGACATAAAAAGGGACAAAAGAAACTGAGTCTTCAAGGTTCGAGGGTTTGTTTTTTGTTCCTGCTAATTTTTACAGTACTGATATTCATCCTACAAATTAAATTGCTTCTAGCTGTTAACCTGAAGAGGTTATATTGTCGAAATTGACCATAACGAGAGTCCTTGAATTTAAAAAAAAAACCTGATAACATTGTATACTATCTATATCAAAATGTATTTACCTGTTTTTTGCAATGACACCGTAATGTAAAATACTATTTATATTTGTTTATAACTCGTATTTCCTAAAGATATTGTACTTCTTCAACTTTTTATTAATATCTGTACCGCGTGGCTTAGTGGTTAGTGTACCAGACTACTCAGATATGAGTCCAGGGTTCGAATCCTAGCCGAAGTAAATAATTGGGTAAAAAAAACCCGGGAGCGGGAGGATATCACCGTCAAAGTTTCCTATTATAATTTTATCTAAAGGTTCGGTAAAGTTTATTTCTAATTACATATTATTTAAAATGCATGATTTTAATTATGTGAACATATCGACAATTCACATCACTAGTATCAAAGACCGGACCAAATGCATCAAAGACCGCGCTAAATGTAGACAGGCGCGCTTGCCGTTTCTGGGTTACGACGCTCATGTAAGTACAGCAATCACATTACCAGCGAGCGGCGGACGTCATTTTTATTTTGCTCGGAAAAAGTGAAAGTGAAGGGCCCTGTGTTCTATCGGTGGACGTTTTCGTCCTTGCCCGTGAGAGAAAGACGTATCAACTGAGTGGATTGGTTGGTATTTTATATATATAAAAAAAAGCATAATGTCCTCTAAACAATGACTGTGAATAATTTTACAATTTCTTCATATCTAAAGTGACTTCTTGAATAAAATTTTGATAATTTTTCGTATCATGTTTATTCTTTAAAGTAAAAGTAAAGTAGCAGCCTGTAAGTGCCCACTGCTGGGCAAGGCCCTCCTTCTCAAATACGAGTATCAGACAGGGTTTGGGAAGGGCCCGCCACTCTGCTTCATTGCGGGTTGGCGGACTTCACATATCCTCGAAATAATATATTTATTATTTCTCAGACATGCAGGTTTCCTCACGATGTTTTCCTTCACCGCTGAGCACGTGGTAAATTCAGCACTTAAAATTGCTATTAAAAATTTTAGTGGTGCCGGCACCGGGGATCCAACCCAGGTCACTCGTGCTCTATGAAACTAAAGTGAGCGCCCTGACCACACTAGGCTACCATGGCTCGCTTTATTCTTTGTTAGATTCAAAATATACTTGTACAATTTAAAGGCAATTTGTAACAAGCCATTTAAATCGTCTCAAAGTTATATTAAAAGCTAGACCTAAATCTGTAATAGTTTCAAGAGTATTCAAACGCGCATCGTAATTATTAATTTAAGTTATTAAAAACCAACTAGATGGATTACAGTAGCGATATTCAGAAGGCTTCTTTTATCTATTAATCTAAAAGTAAAGGAAGAAAAACCTTAAATTTTTCCTCACAGAGACCAAATGACGATTAACAACAATTATTTGAAATCAATGCGATAAAATCCCTAAATGATAGTTTAATTTCAAATGTGTAGTGTTCGCGTTAATACAAGAAATCATTATGTGTACCAAAAATTCATTTTGTTTTTAATTGAAATCAAATATCTTAAACAAAATATCAAGTGGATTAATTATATAGTTCTCTGTATATTTGTATATATCTATACGATACGTAAAAACAGTATAACATTCATAGAAGCGATTAAAGCTGGATAAATCGTGTGAACTTGAAAAGTCGAACATATTGCACTCCTCCAAAGGCGTTTTCAGGCGAGCAGTACCGAAATCAGTAATTTTTTATGAATTATATTTAAATGAAAACAAAAAACTAGACAAATGGTATATCTAATGTCTTATGAAACTGTATCTAACTATAAGAGAACTAACGAAAACCTAAAACTGAAAAAATGCAAATAGATTTTTGTCTCATCATTTCCCACAAGCACAAGCACCTGGCTTCTAGTGTTTCATATGCATCAATCTTACGTGGAGACGGGCGAGCCGCACACGAAGCGACGCACAGTGGGAATGTGACACGCCATTATAAATCTCATTGAAGATACGCCGTCATCCATCAGCGAAAGGAAATGAAGTCGCTGGCGGTGCGGGGGCGCGGGGCGCGGGGCGCGGGAGCTGACAGTCGCGGGGCTAGTTGAGTTTATTCTGTTAGGAAAGCAATCGTTTTAGATTTAAGCAAATTTCGCTCAGAATATAAATAATATTACAAATGCGAAGCGTGTTTTTTAACGGAAATATACGGCAGTCACTGGTTAGTGAGCAGGTCAAGGTCTGGTATGATCAAACGAATTTGAATATAAACTACAACATAAATCGAAGCTTTTTAATCAAGCTTAGTCATGAGTAAGTTTCAATCGAGCCTGTGAAACTTAAAGCGACTAATTATGTAATTTATACTTGCGTTTGTTGTCACTTGGGGAAACTGCATCGTATTGATAATTATTATTAGTTCTTTTCAAGTTTAAGACGGCTCAAATGTAACTCCTAAGGTGTTGCTTGTTCGAGAGTTTCGAGAGGTTAGTCGCATGCTAGTTCGCCACCTTTTCCTAAAAAAAATCCTTTTCTTATTTGTTAAGCTAAGTAAGGTACCAGGGAAGCAAGTACACTGAAGATGCCGTAAACCAATACCGGTCGGATACTCATTTAAATAAATGTAATTTGTTGTGAAAACGGTACAAGAGATAATAATAATGATTCTGACTACCCTGCAGTATCAACAGTTTTTGAAACGTATACAATAGAAGTAAGTGAAGATCTTCAAGAAAGGAGCCTATTCCTCTCTTAACGGCCGGCAGCGCATCTGTAGCTCCTCTGGTGTTGCGGATATTCGTGGGCGTCGGTGATCGCTTACTACCAGATGAGCCGCACGCTCGTTTGCCCTCTTATTCTACAAAAAAAAAAAAATTTTAAAATATCAAAATGCAAGACTTTTATAATACATACAAGTCAATTTAATAAATATTTAACCCAATCACGTGGAAAATAATTAAAAGTAAACATTTACGTGAGGTGACGGCATTTGAGAATCTGCCAACCCATATTATTCCGTGGAAGTCGTAAAAGCTTTGTCATGAAAACTGAGATAGAATCAGGTGGTAGATAATTTTATAAATAGCATATATAAATAAGGTCAGAGGTCTAGACATTTTTGCCCCTTCAACCCACATTTCACCAGAGCTTATTTGGGACAACGTGACAGGTGCTGAGCCTATGCCGTCTTAGTATCACAAGCCATAGTACATAACTTAAAAAAAAAAAACATTTATACGAGCCCTTCCACATATGGGATGGAACTCGAGTCTCTTGATTCCGAGGCAGATCGATGGCTAATTTTATCCATCAAAATAATAATATTTTGTTGCAATCTGAACGAGCAACAATTCTAAATGTATTACTAATGTATACAATTCTACAGCAGATCGATAACTGGTTTCATGCCGAGTCATTCCGTTTTTGATTATCCTTAGTGGAACGTCCGCCCATAGGCTGCTGCATAACCAATTAACAAATGACAAACGCGCAGCAAACTCGACTAGCCGATCCTAATCTCCACAAAGAGAGTAATTGGACTATATGTGTTCTATACAATGACAGCTAATATGGAAACACAAAAACGCTCCCGGGCACAAAATACACAAATACTTTGATTAATAAAATCAACGTGATGCATGTCGCTTTGATATATTACACGTGTTTTCATTCAAATTATTATGTTGCGTCGTCGGTAGGGGTATCCGTTAATATCATTTAATTAGGACTACAAACAACGTACTAATTTAATACATTTCTCAGTAATGGAACGTCAAAGGGATAGTACATAGTTTGAGGGATTACGAACGAGCGAGTGTGTACTGCAATATTCAAATAAAAAAAAAGGTAAAAAGTTAAAAGCTTTAAAGATATTTAAGCATTAAATGGATGAGTGTGAGTCGGAATTTATCTGAGATATAATACAAAGTTCAAACTATAGCCGGCGAGATCACAGGACTTTAGAGATCGACAGAAGGTGGAAAATCATCCGTATCAACCTGGATATCTTCAAGGCCAATGTGAACAGACATCTAGGCAAGCGTGTACCATCTTAGGCCTCATCTTCGCTTTCCATCGGGCAAGATTGAGGTCAAACAAGCCTAATTTTCATAAAAAAAAATGCTGATTCCAAATCCCATAGGCTACAGATCGAATGAAGCACCAGAGAGGTGAGACGGCAACGGTACTGCGCTCTCTAACCCCAGCGATGTCAGTAAGTGCGAATATTCCATGCAGGGTTTGTCCGGTGTTGTTTGTGCTTATTTGGAAATTCCTGTGTAGACTATATCCAGTAATGGATGTATGCAGTTTAAAGTTGAATAATAAAAACATTGTTTCAAATTTAAACTATCCACCGTGTGAAGAATGAAACTGCAGTGGTTTTTTTTTTAACCACTAAAAAATAGGTTCGTAAATTTCTTTAAAAAAAAAAACCTCACTATTCTTATTCAAATTCGTTTCCTCCCCGCTGTCTCACCTCGCTCGACCGCGAGTAATTCGAAACATTAATTTTCCTAATGGAGTAAGGCTTCCTGCTAAGCTGTGCGACACAGAACGAATGTCGGGATGAAATCGCGAGGTATCTCCGTGCGTAAACACAGACTGTTGCGCTCTCCCTCCGCCTCTTAATTAATTAAAATGCAAACCACCGACTATAGAGCGCAATTCAGAGCTCGCCGCGTGCTCGCGATTGCCTCTTTTGATTTACGTTTACAGAATAAGGACGCTTCTGTTGAACGCTACGATTTAATGTCGCTCTGTATGTGAACCCTAACTCGAATACTATAGAAATTCGATTACAGTACTCATCCAAACGGTTGTAACTTTAACCAACTCAATGTTCCAATTTCCACCTTTTTTTTTATTTGATTGGCATGAGAAACAAACTAGAAGACCTCCTGATGGTAAAGGCGTGGGCACGATGGGTAAACTTCTACTGCGGCCCATGGACATTGGCGAACAAATTCAATCGAAGAAGGTTATAGATGCGATGTCATTCTTGTGGTGTAATATCAGAGGCATTCTCTCTCATCCCTTAATTATATTGGCGCTCTGTAGCTTTCAAACCGGAACACAACGGTACTACGAGGCGATGCAGGGAAGTGGTCTACCACCTAGAAAAACTTGTGGGCGTCTTAGCAGTTATTGGGTCCAGGCTCAATAATAAGGTACACATATGGTTCTAGACAAAGTAGATATTCGGTTGCATTGGGTCACGTCCTATCTGTCAACTTACCCAGCCTACGATCGTCGTTATGGGAAGGTTGAAAAACGATAAAGTGCTTCGTGTGCAGCACTATCATATAGTCGGCGAAGTTGCAAATTGATCAACATGGTCAACTTTAACCAGTAGGATAACCTTATTAATTTTATCTACGATCTACGACCACCTCTCATGGCATATCGGGCCTATTTATTCCTTATGGTATACGTACCGAATCTCGAGAGGGGCGCATTATATATCCCATGCGCAGTTCCTTGTGACCCTACAAATTTCTTTATTCCGTCTCTGGTCTCTGTTTTACTTCTCCCTCTTCTGGCGTGAGAATTACCGCCATCGACCTGCATTTCCGCATAGGCCTTCCATCTCTCATCGTCGCGAACTTCGTTACGTAGCTGTGTGAACTTCTTTAGGGTGGTTAAATTTTTGCGGCCTCTAATGAAGTCCTGGTGATATTTTGGACTTTCTTATACTCTTATTTATGAGTTTAGAATCTCAACTCTGGCGTCCGAGTATAAACTGCATTCCTACAGTACTACCATATATAGTGGTTTCAACTGTAGTTTGCTTGGACATCCATGCCTAGGGATTTGAGAAAAAACACGTATTTTGGTTCAGCCCGGCTACGAGAGAGTTTTTTCCTAATCTGGGAAATAATTGTACAATTCGTGGCCATCCTTCTTCACTCAATGCCCAGGACGCAATGGCAGATTCCTAAACTTTGCGTTTTAGTTTCCGACATCTCCAGATCAGTCAGAAGTATGCCTGCAAGCACCGGCAACTCCACAGAGCTGACCTGTTTTAAGATATTCTTAAGCAGGACCATGTCGTGTCTCTGCGTACAAACATGATAGTAGACACATAGTTTCCTGCATTAATTACCTGAAAGGGCTCCACACTCTCACCGGAACAGTTAGATGCCCTTACACTGATATCCCACCAAGGTCTCCCATCGTCCAGAATTGCCGTTGTAGTCCGTGCTACATCCTTTGTGCCTCATCGGTTAAAGTCCGCTGCTGCACATAGACCTCTTATGTACAACCTTGCCATACCCATCACGGTGATATGAAGTGATAGAAAATTACTGTTGGCATCGCCACTCTATCTAGTAACCGAACCAGCACTATGACCAACACAGAAAAAAGAGAAGTAGGGAACTTACTATTGAATTAGGAAGAAATAATCATAACCGTTAAACTACCTTATTTGAGTCATCGAAAGGTAAAACTAATCAATCTTTCATCATCCATTACAGTGGTATGGGCGATCTCACACGTGCATTTTATTATTCATCTCACATTACTCCTCAAAAAGAAATTCTGAAAATAAACTAACGCATCGTACCTATCCTAAAGCGCTTTCCTCCTTTAAGACAACCTAACAAACTACAAACCACAAAGAACCTAAGAAAACGCTCTCACTCTGAAAACTAGTACGGTCGTTTCACTATATTTATCCCCTTCAAAGCAAGCGTACTCCGACGAAAAACAAGAAAGAAAATGTCTCACAGAAAACCTTGCTTACATCGCGTTTCTTAAAAAAGCATAGCGCTAACTCCGTTTTGAACTCCGGCCCTCGCACTCGAAACGCTCTAGAATCACGGCAAAATGATCCACGTACAGCATTTGCATCGGAAATGCGCAGTTTCTTAAAGAAAAAACACCGTACCCGCGGCAGGAATCCCGCTCGTATCCCCCCTCGGTCCTCGATGTCGCGCTCGTCAGGAAAATACTATTTTACTTTGCTTCGCGTTGAAATCAAGTTGCGTGCGTAGTTGAAAAGTAAATCTAAACCGACTGGTTTATGGTTAAAATTTTATTAAACGTATTAAACAGATTTTCACTGCACTATTACGATTATGTACAAAAGAGTATTGACATGAAGTATTTTAACTGGAAGCATTTTGAAATTGATGTTAACTGACAATGTCTGTGATGAAGTTAGAAATTTTGATGGCGTACTATGAAACATTGAAAATATGATCACTTATGATCTATTTATTTATTGACCTCGTGATAGATATATAAGATAGATAGATCAGTATAAATGCCCATCGTGTACATAACTACGTACCAAGTAATCACGTACCGTATCTATACGTATTTCATTATTTATTAGGCACGTGGTAGAGGCGCAAAATCTGGCACCCCCCTTTTTCACGTGGAAGTCGTAAAAGTCGACTAAAGGAAAAGCCTTGTATATCTGCATATCTATCTCATAGCAATCTCCGAGAACGACGCTCGTCACACGACACGTTTTATTTCCCAGCGAAGCGAATTGAATTGAATTGAACTGCCTACCCCCATGGACATGAGTGCTTATATATGAATCCGAATGATTAGGTGATCTTTCTCCGAAACCAATGAGCTTTCAAAACTAATGTACGATTTGTATAGTTTGCTTTGACGCTAACATGGCGACTGGCAGACAGGCTCGTCACTTGTCACTTGGGTTGAAAGGACTGAAAATTAAATTAGTGAGTATACGGTCGTGAGAGCTTATATTCTTGTAATATATATATCATTACTGTGTGGAGATTGAGGCTATGGAACATAACATAACAAAAAATAAAAACCATACTTCTTCTTATAGGTTCCTATTATTTCTATATAGGGAAAGTATACTATAATTATTGAGATTGTAATGAGATTTAGCAAGCATTTAGCCTGAGTCGAATTTTTAAGGAATGGCAGATGCTAAATGATAGGCTCCTTCTCTGCCTAGGAATCTGACCTGATAAGCTCTGGTTCCTACGGGATATAGAGCAAGTATACTTACAGGCTGTGCGGAGTTCCATCTTAATCCTCAGCGCTGACAATGCATCAGTGACCTTCTTCGATCATTGAAGTTGTTCACAGGTGTCCATGGGCTGCAGGAGCCAATTAGTACCTGATGATGATTACCGTCACTGACGTACATCTGCAATATCAGAGGATATTTGGAGGATAGGAGAGAGGAACGGGAGGTGGAATAGGAGTGGGGGGAGAGGGCCGAAACGCAGCACAAGATGCCTCTACTTCACGCTGGTATTCTGCGAGGCCGTGGTAGTACCCAGGTCCGGTTTTCCGGAGGCCCACATCCCCTCCCTATCCACTCCTCTTCCCTCCCATCTCCCAAATATCCTTAAAGACTGGCATCGCACCTGCAGCATCTATGGTGTTGCAGATGCATGTGGGCGACGGTAATCACATACCATCAGGTGAACCGCTTGCTCGTTTGCCGTCTTTTCCATAAAAAAAAACAAAAAAGGTCAAGCCGGCCAAACCACGTGAGAATAAAATAAAATTTTAAACATATATTTGTTTAAAATCAATATTTTTCATATTATCATAATAATAAATTTACGTAGCTCAACGATATAATGAATCTACACGTACACTATATCAACTGAATATTAAACAGGTGATAATGGAAATAATACTTTTACGGCTTTTCTTGCAGAGTACAAAAAATCGCAGGACGTAAATGCAAGCAATGTAGATTTGAGCAATTTATTTTGGCACAAACCTGATCATACAACTGAAGCATAAACGATTTCTTAAAATCTATTTTATCTATGCTTACAAAACTGCAATCAATGATATAAGAAGACAGATAGGTTAAAAAATTAGGTGAAAAGTAATTATGTTTCTTTTACCGGAGTTTTTTGTTCATTCTACATCAAAATGGAAACCGAAATTTATCGATATACGAAAGAATTTTCTGAAAAGCTTTTTTATTTCTACTTCTAAGTAAACTAGTCAATCTATCTCTATAACGATGGAATATACAAAAATAATAATTAGCTTTTACAAAATATCGTTATGAAGTTCTATTAATTTGTTAGCATTTAATAATCGCTCATGTACTGAGTTTCTAGGTTCACTGATGGACATAGGGCGATGGGTTTCGTTGGAAGGGGCCAGGATTACTACACCTGGCAGACGGATACATAGCCGCGGTGCTACTTCACTCTCTTTCTAAACGCTACTGCTTCAACTACTACCCGTCACAAAAATAGCGCTTTTTGATTAGGTTAACCCGCCATCTATCGGTGATTATTAGATTATATAAAGCGCAAAATACTAAGACATCTACAGGATTCTTATCTACTTCTATGTTAGTCCAGTGCCAAACATAAGTCTTCCCATGAATGAAAGTACCAACATTGCAAGATTTGTCTATACTCACCGCAGTGGTCAGGAGATTTGAAGAGCACAGTGCTGGTACTCCTAGAGAAATTGCCCCCCATAACTAGTCTGTATTAAGTTCTTCTTAGTAGAATTTACTTTCCGCCCTTACCTTGTTTTACAGAGCCTTTAGTCAGCAACTCGCAAAGTGCAGGTGAAATTGTCATGCAGAGAAAAAGGTATATTGCTATATTACCCTTAATGATCAGTATACTTGATATTTACATTACAATAAATAAATTTAATGAACAAACACACACGTCATCCAGTTCCAAACTAGGAATCTCCATGTCTTTGTATCTGGATAGTGATAGGATAGTTATACCTACAAAGATAAATAATGATATACATATAAAAACAACCATGAATCGGTTATAAACATTTCACAATTTCACAGCTCAGGTTAAACGTGTGAACATTTCGCATAACCACGTCATAACCGCCACGCAGAACGCGTCCGCTCTCTCTCTCGTCCACTTAATACACACACGGTCGCACTCACACGAGCCCGCTCACACTGAGAGCGAAGATTTGTAACGGCAAATGCGTTTAATAGATAAAAAGGCTCGCTTTATTCCCCGCTTATATTTTATTCAGACCGCCGTGAGCGAGACGGGCTAACATTCTCTAATGAATTTTGCCAAGACGCCCGCGACGGTGACACATCCCTTTGTATTAAGCGCGACCGCTTCGCGTTTCTGTACACATTTTAATATAAGGCTTGTCTACAAACGTATAAAAATATTTATAGCTGCTTTCGAACACATACAACTTTTTTTTTAATGTGAAAAGCGGCAAACGAGCAATCGATTCACCCGATGATAAGTGATTACCGTCGCCCCCTCACCTCTGGTGTTGCAGATGTACGTGGGCGGCCTTTAAGAGTATTCGGGAGATGGGAGGAAGGATGGGGAGAGGTATGGGCAGGGGGAGTGGACCTCCGGTTACCTCACTCACCGAACGAAACGCAGAAGCACAAGATGCCTCTACTTAACGCCGGTATTCTGCGAGGTCGTGGTATTAACCCGGTCGAGCCGGCCCATTCGGGCAGCAGAGTTTAATTTTGTTTTTATATTCTTGTCGTTTCGAGTACTTTACAGCAGCCGTGGTCACGGAAGGGACTGAGGTGTTAGACCTTCAGATGTCATAGTCAACTCGGGCTACCTTCAGTGTATAGTGCCTCAAATGTGTAGTGTTCGCGTAAATACAGGATTTTCAATTCTATGAGATAAAATATGATATATTAATGACATATCAAGCGAGATAGCGTCTCATTGGGGTGTATGGAGGAATACACTCAGTTTTGTTCCGATTTTCAATCTCACTTGCAAGCATTGCTCTGTACTGATTAACAAACGAGATTCTAGCGACTGATTGGTGACGAAAAATTCGTAACAATCCGAATATACCGTACCACTAACCCGTCCAGTGCAGTGAGTGTGGGCAAATATTCTATGCAAATGTATCCAGTGAACTTTTACATGCTGATGAAAAAGTGTTTAATTTAGAAACCATTTTTGCACCTTAAATATATAGAGAGACGTGACAAATTTAAACTCTCTGTATATTGTCATTTGAAAATATTGGCACGTCTAAATGTCCCTTTATTGATTACAGTCGTGGATTGTGTCGTAGTTGTAATTTTATACGAATTGTTAGTTTTTTTTAATTATTATTGTTTTCACCTTAACAATGTAACAAAGGGTAGACTTAATGCCTTTTGGCATTCTCTGCCAGTCAACCCGTGGCATAGAGAATTAAAGTGGCGGGTGCAAAAATTAAACGATTTAAAAGAAAATATATTTAGGAATGATAACAAACTACAAAAATCATAGTAAATAATTTCTTTAATATAATTGAATTTCTACTTTAGGAATCAGGCTTTTTTATATCTATTAAATATAACATTTATACTATGGAAGCACATGTAACTACATGTACATAAGCATCTAAATGAACACAAATCTTCAAAAAGATTTATTTAAGAACCTACAAATTCCAGAGTTCCTACAAATGCTTCTTAAATATTATATATTTTTAAAAAATTATACAACTTAAAATAACGTACTTTGATATTTCTATTCATTTAACCTTCTTAACATCATATTAAGTAATCTAGATTTTTTTAAAACCAATAAACCTAAAATTAAACACCAAAAACTAATTTTTAAATTAATTTACGACATAAAGACAACACTACATCGCGTGACAAATGCACTGGTGGTCGCTTCCGTGCAGGCAACACGCTTATTGGAACTGAATCTACCTGCATGTAAACATCTCCCTGGCTCAATGTTAAGAATGCTTTTACCTGATTAGTTATTTGTCGTTTTATGCTTACGCCAAAATGTGTTCGAGAACATTCTTTCGCAATATTTTCACGTAAACTTGGTAATGTGTCACTAATACTTTTTTATTTAAAAACAAATACTAGCAATGCTATTTAAGTAACATTACTAATATTCCTGTTAACCCTCCAACTAAGCATTACAGCTTGTAGCTGGAGTGGTTCACGAAAATAGTCGAATGACGGGCTCGAACATACGACATCATGTTTCGCAGTACGCACCTTAAACCATTAGGCTGTTGGCGCTTACTGATTGAAAACAATGTAAAAAAAATTGATGTAATACTGTAACCACTTCTAGAATTCTAGATAGATTGTACGCCGTAAGAATCTTAAGGAGATTTTATCGATGTCGTCTCACACTAATGTCTTTACGATAATGGTTTTATCAATAATTAGCGACTTTCCCGGGTTCGAATTGGTAGATTTATATATTATTATGTAGATGTATAATTATGTAGATTTATAATTATGTAGAAAATCGTACCATCATCAGTATTCTTTTGTTTGTTTACTTCTTAAATATAAAGAAATAAATGCACACTCTTTACAATTTGACAAGCACTTGGCCGAGTGGTTAGCATCCAATTTCGGAATAATATAAACACAGAGGTACTCATTCGTCTTCAACTTCTCGGTGGAAAGGTAGAGTGAGAGACTGCTGTGACTTATAGTTCAATAGTCAAGTAGTATAGCCACTAAACCATTCGGTCATCACACATTCAATATCATCATTAAAAAGTTTTAATTAAAAATGCATTAAGACGTAAATTTTCTTAAAAATTTTTCAACAAAGAGGAGAGATTATAATCGAAAAAAAATTAACATTATAATTCGACGGCTCGGTGGCGTAGTGGCTAAGCGCTTAGCTGCGGCGCTGTGGGTCGCGGGTTCGATTCCCCCACGGGAATAGAATACTATATGTATGGACTACAAACAATAGTTCCCGGTCTGGGTGTTTTTCCATGTGCAATTCATGTATGTAAACTGCCTCCGCGACACAGGAGAAATTCCTACAGCGGAAGGTAACGTTTTTATCAAAAAAAAAAAAAATTGAAAATCAGATTAAATGAGTGAATTAGAATTATTTGAATAGTCGAATTATGTAAAAAAAAATCGACCGAACTACCCGAAAGGCAGCTAAATCAGAATCCGCTCCAAAGGCGATGTCGTTCTACCATTGTTTTCGTTCGGATAACGAGTCGCGCGAATAAAAAGATATCGGACCTAGTTGTTAACGACGCGCCTGTAAATAACAAAGCAGGTCGAGGGCAGTTCGTATGCTCCAGCTGAAGTACGGCGGGACAAGTTATATTTGGACCGTCTATGAAATTGAAATTGTTAGAGCGCCCGGCTTTGTGGAACGGCAAACCGTTAACGGTAACGAGAAATTTTTGCGCTATATCTCTGTTGAGATCAATGGACTAACAATATTTTCCGGGATTCCGAAGTGCACGGCAGCGGCAGTTGTCCGATCCACCTCCGATTTGTTACGCACTGTTATAATTTCTGTGCACTTCCTGTTCACGAAATACTGAATAACGTTTTCGAAATTGAAATCAATAACATTTAGCGCGTAATTTTTATGAGAAATATATCGTTTGGTATTTTATATTCATCATCATCATCATCATTTCAGCTTTTCACAAGTCCACTGCTGAACATAGGCCTCCCCCAAAGATTGCCAAGAAGCTCGGTCCTGACACACCTTCATCCATCGACTTCCCGCAACACTGCGCAGGTCGTCACTCCATCTTGTGGGGGGTCGTCCTACACTGCGTTTGCCTGAACGTGGCTGCCACTCGAGAACTTTTTTTCCCCAACGGTTGTCAGGTCTGTGAGCTATGTGGCCGGCCCAATGCCACTTCAGCTTGCTGATCTTTACGGCTATATCGGTTTTTCCTTAATTCTGCTGCGGATATCATCGTTGCAGACTCTATCACGCAGAGAAACACCGAGCATAGGGCTACGTACATAATATTTTATATTAATGTGACAAAATTCAGTTCAGACAAAAGTACAGTTAAAACAAAATTGTAAAAAAGGTGGAAGGAGGATTTTGTCCGTGGTAGAGCCAAGCGGCAGCTTATGCTGCTGCTCGAATGGGCTTTCTTGACCGGAAGTAGTATCACCAAAAAACCACGCAACGATTTAAATGATACATTGACTGTTCGGAAGCCTATAGTTAATTAACGAATCTATTTATTAAGAAACAACATCATAAATAAAATCTCTCCGTACTCATAGATTACACAAGGATGAAATCGCGGCTAAAAGTACCATACAAAATAAAATCTTTTTATTTATTCTTTGTTTCGAATTTGGGTTATCACTAGTACATTAGTAAAGAAGTAGAGAGGTCAACCAAGACCATCTGCCTGGAAAATTCGTGAATTCCGACAAATTAAGGTTTCCATCTCCTTGACAGACAGTAGTACCAGCAGGGAGGTGTTATGAGGTACTGTGATCATCAAACTGCTCATCACCCGTGGCCCTTATAGAAAATTCTTATGCGAGACGCCTATGCGCAGTGGGCTGTTTACATTCTGCCAAAGAAAAAATAATAAACATGAGAGAAAAATAGAAAGCTTATATATAATGAAAAACTTAAGTGCGATCATGCTTCAGCCATTTACTCTGGCAAAGCCCCTGGCAACAAAACAACCAAAATTGATGTTTTTAAGTAAGGCCTGATCATGGATTATAAAGAGTTGGTGGAGGCTTAACGCATATCTTTCGAAGAAAGAGGCTTGTGATGTTTGCGCCGCTCTCCATGTAGGCTGGGCTTAGTTGAAAGTTAGCGAAATCCTTAGTACGTGACGTAATTAAGACCAAGCCCTCGAGGCATTGCGGGGCTTAGTCGTCTCGTCTCCGTCTCGCTTACGGCTGTGCGAGTGTGGAAGTCTAAAGCTGTTGTGCTTTCTTGTTTTTTTTTTTTGGAATGAATCGGCAATAACTCAGTTTTAAAATGTTCTTTAACATAATATTCACTGTTTAATATTTCTACATTGCTAATGCAATTGTGTTAAGTCTTATATAGTAACAGTATTAATATACGTATAAAAAAGTTTACTTGTATATTCTTGTGACGGAAAAACATACGCCCACATTATAACCGCTGCCCCAATAGACTTTACGCACAGCTTATAGATACGATTATGTGTATTATCATTTAGCATTGAAGAGAAATGATATAAGTCTAAAAGCAAGATTAGATAAGATCTATTTGTACGGTCAGCAAAACATGCACAGTTTTAGATATATTAGGTTTGTTTTTACTATTATTAATTAATTATTAACAATATATAACAATATTGTAGATTGTTTTTATGTATAATATTTTAGAATTATATTATAGATATAAATATTCAAAATCGTTCTGGAAGTTCTTGCGTGATACCTTCAAGTCTAAAATTCCAATAAAAAAAATATTTTTAAATTTTCGGGTTATTACAATTTTAGAATAGTTGTACATTTGCAGCATTTTGTTAAATTAATGTAATTTTTTTCATAAAAAATATTTCCTTTCAATTATTAGCATTACTTAAATCTACTTATTAAATGAAATTAAATAAGTTTGCACGAAATATAAATTAAAAAATAACAATGAATTTTGTTTTGTAAAAACTTAAAATTAAAGTAATTTGATTAAAGAGGCAAGGGAAGACAATAAAATTAAAAATACAATTTTATAATTCATTTAATTACGGCAGTATGCTCGTATTGTAGGCGTAAAATATTAATTTTTAATTGTTGGCATTTTGTTTCACTTCAGAAGATAATTTCATTTGCAAGCCGCGATTTGTTTGCGCAGCGAGGACTTTCTATTAATGTTTTCGCTGCTGAGTCGTCACGTTTTAATCTCATTCAAGTTTTAATATTCGACTTTTGTTACATCAAGTTTTATTACGATTACAAAAAAAAAAAAACTTTCAGGTTTAATTATTCAAATAATATTTGTATTATTTAAAAAATACATTTCGTTTTCAAAGAAAACACGTTCAGAGTTTTAAAGGTAATAAATAAATAAGTGACGACCTGCGCAGTGTTGCGGGAAGTCGATTGATGCAAGTGGCTCAGAACCGAGCTTCGTGGCAATCTTTGGGGGAGGCCTATGTTCAGCAGTGGACTTCTGATAGGCTGAAATGATGATGATGATGAAATAAATAAGTAATTATGAGCTTGAAAACTTAGTCACTTATTGAAACGGTATTGTAATTCTATAGACGGATGTATTGTGTGGTAAAATCACGTTGCGGCTTGTAGCTATCTAGAACGTAATTAGGGCTTGAATGGGGAAGAATCAGGCCACCTTAATTCTGCTGATTTTCACTAGGTGAATTATTGAACTGAAGACTTAATTAGTGGGAACCAGGAGTACCCAGTCCTCGAAGGACAGCCCTCACTATTTAGAAGATACAACTTGCCTTCTCGATTCTTCTTTGGGGGTGAATGTGAAAAGGGGTTGAGTTGTCTATGGGCTGCGTGTGATTATTACTATCTGGTGGACTGGTATGCTTTTTCTTGCTCTAATTTGTATAAAATATATGCACAAGTAGATACAGCTTATATTTTAAGAAAAGATGTTTTTTAATAGAACATAGCCTTTGTCCAACCCTCCTGTGTTACCGTTAACATACATTTACACACAAACAATATTTTTGTTTTATATATATATATGACCGTGCTTCGTGGCAATCTTTGGAGGAGGCTTATGTTCAGCAGTGGACTTCTAATAGCCTGAAATGATGATGATGATGATGATGATATATATAGGCAATTTATGCACACTCTTCACGTATAGGATAATTTTTATTAATTGGTTTTATACTTTCTGTTATTGTCTTGCACAAATAAATAAACTCTGTAGTAAAATTGACCTATTTATTTTTTTAACGCATATTACACATAACCTCTAAATAATAAAATGTGTGCAATGTCATATTATATGACGTCTATTATTAATATGACCGATTCCATAAGCGATGATGTCACTTCTCTATGAGCTCAGGGTCAACATAGTTTTATTATTCCTACAACGTGTTCAGTGTTGTCATTAAAAAATAAACACGATGGAACGCAGAAACGTTCCTTCTTTATTCTTATTTTTACTTTTTCATTTAAGTACAGTCACACAATTAAATATTTACGAATAGTAATATCCAAGGAAGAATCATACGTATTCATTGGTGTTCCAAATATATGCAAACTAGGTAGTAGTGAATATGTAGTTACATGTAACAATCGATTCTAATTCTTTTACACTCGATTCTCGTTGCTCGCTTTGATGAAAAAATCTGACAAAGCTCAACTAGCCCGTCGGAATTTCAAATCCCATCAGTGGATAGAGCGAACGCTACTGCTCTTTGCGCCCCAATGGCTACCCCCTTGTAACCGCACCGGGGCACCGACATTGACAATCAAAAAAAGGGTCCTGAAGGGTCCACGAGCGCACTTTACGCGTCGCTTAATTGGCACGAGCATTTAGGCCTCTGAAAGTCGCAACAAGCAAATTGGATTTGTACGTCCATTGCGAGGCAGGCCTTTGACCGGCCTCAAAGTCACAATTTCACATCACCACGCTTCCGGTCCATGGCTAACCGTGTTACATTTCAATTCTATAGGCAGTGATAGCTTTAAAAGTTTTTTTTTTACTTTTATAGTCATTGATTTAATAAAAAATCACAGATACTTAGTATATAGCATTAATTTAAAAACCACTTTACTCTGCACATGCGGTTCCCATGACTACCGATATATTTTTAAATAGACATTAAAAAAAAAACAATTGCATTGATTTTATTATAGATTATAAATAACATATATTAGTAAAAGGATAAAAGCAGACAGGTTCTTCTCAGTGAAGGTCTTATTTTGTGTGCCGGTGTAGATTCTGACGTTCATAAGAGCTTTAAAGAACCCTAAATTCGATATTAAAATGTTGGCATTAACTTTTGAGATGTAAATTAATTAAAAATATTAGAAAAGTAGTAATCAGTTTGTAGTGTATGTTAATTTCTGAATTGTCTATTTTTATTATACGAGTGATAAAAAGAGCTAACAATTTATCTAATGTTAAATGGGTACTCCAGCTCAAAGACACCTGTAATTAACATTAAACAAAGTCTATAAATTCAACACGGTATTATTTATTGTACCTTACTATTCTGTAAATAGTCTAAATCAGGGGATAGGTGTATCCCATAATCGCCTCCCCCTGCAAGTTATTATACAGTTTATAGTAAAGTTATTTTTAATACAATTTATTGTTATGAAACCTGATAACAGACAGACATAAGCTTATTGATTATTGATTCGTATATATTCGATTATTATCTCCACAGTTTTACTGTTCAGGGACAATCAATGTCATCTATGAAAGATAAATTAGGTACAACGTTTGCAGTCCATAACAGCCTGTCTACGTATATTATTCTAGAATTATTACTAACATATCGTACGACATGCCGGAGCCGTGGCAGCCTAGTGGTCAGAGCTTTCGCTTTAATATCACGCGAGTGACCTGAGTTCGATCCCCTGTGCCGTACCACTAAAATTTTTAACAGCAGTTTTAAGTGCTGAATTTACTACGTGCTCGACAATGAAGGAAATCATCGTGAAAAAACCTGCATCTATGAGAAATATTATTTCGAGGGCATGTGAAGTCCACCGACCCGCATTGGAGCTGCGTGGCGGACCTTTCCGGTCCCCAAAACCCTCACAGATATTTGAGTAGGTAGCCTTTGCCTTGCTGTGGGTATTTACAGGCTGAAACTTTACACTTTTTTTTTAGCTAAAAATGAAACGCATGTAATATATTTATAAAAATGGCACACTTTTGCATCATCAATTTGTGACGAAATCAAGCAGCGACAAAAGCGCTGACATCTATAGAGAATGAAACTACATTGGCCTAAGTGGCGCAGCACGGGCGTCGAGTACGTATTGCTTGAACGCCCGGCTGTATAAGCGAAAAGCGAAAGCTTATTTGCTAAACGCGCTGTATTATTCAACGTGTTGCGAGGCCCGTGAATCTAAAGCGGCTATTGAAGCGCCCGCCATCGTTCGGCTTTGAAGAGCTGTGAAATTTTGATGAAATTTTAAAATAACCTTTAACGCCCCTTACGCGGGTTCTAGCATTTAATGAAATGGAATGAATCAATCTCGTGTAATTACATTTTTAATGCTTTAAACAGAGCGTTAATAACAACCACAAAATAACACTGTTCTCAATAATGTGTAATTGATTTTTTTATCTCTAATGTGTATATCTTAATAAATGTAGATGTTTTCTGTACCATCTTCAGGATTTCCTGTTCTTTTTGTTATTGTCTATTTCATCTGATTTGACAAATATCAAGAAATTCCAGTCGCAAAACAGCAGCGTGAACGGGCACAATCTAAATATACTGTAAATCATCTCAATACCGGACGGACCCCTTGTAAGGACTGAAACAATTATTGCTCACTAAAGAGCCTCTCGCGCCTTGGGAAATAATAAGGAAACATCTTCCCGACTATTATATACGAGCCGGCATTGCTCTCGTCGATTGTTTTATTGCTCCAACACTCTCGACTACGATTGGTATTTCAATTCGCTACCTACTTTTGAATACAGACTTTATAGTTTGCTTAATTACAATAATGATAAGGTCAAGCGACCTGGTGTGGTTTGGATATTTAAGGCTTTTCAACAGAGGTGAAACCAGAGCTCATTTAGGACATCGTGACGGTTGGGTAGGGTTTGACGCTTTCTTAGTATCCAATTCAAGGGTACAAAACATATGTTAGTTTTAAAGGGTTATTGGTATCGTGTCCCATATCCCCTATATGGGACTGGTACCGATCTACCCCTAATATGGTTAGGTTAGGTGGTTGTCGAGGCTATCGACTATTGTACTATATACTAGTGGTATTGATATCATCGGTCATTGTAATTATAATAATAATATTTTGTATGCTGTTCGTATGTGTATATATGGATGTATGTGTGGATATGTATATATATATGTATTCATATTTGTTTATATGTATTTATTCCGTCTTTATGAATATAATTGTATGTGTATTTTATATATTTATTTATGTATCTTTTTTTTTTTTTTTTAACAAATTTATTGTTCGGCACCCTTACTATATCTCTCCACGCCCCGGGTTGACTGGCAGAGAATGCCAAGAGGCATTAAGTCCGCCCTTTATAATACTATGTTTAAAGGTATTTAAATAAAGTTTAAATAAATAAATAAATAAATAAATATTTTGATTGATCATTTATTCAACGTAATTCTTCTTTGAGCTTGTTTGCAAGGTTCTTCAAATATAAATAAAAGTTTAAGTGAGTTAGCATATAAACATAAAAGAAAAAATAAAAACTCGAAATAAAACATAACATCGGTCGGAGTTGAATTTAAATTTATACACAAAAACAGCAATAACAATATGCAGCAAACAATTTGGAGTCGTGATATGACCATATTTTATAAAACTGTTTTACAGCTATTCATTAAGTGACTATGGAGTTGGCATGTACTGTGAATATGGTGATTATTGTGAAGTATTTGCATTTTTCATTTCTGGAATATTTGAAATTTAAATATTACTGTTACTGTACAAATTTTTTGTTTTTATGTTCACGACGTCTCGAGTGCTTTACGGCACCCGTGGTCGCCTTGATGTCATTGTCACCAGTGGGGCTACCTTCAACTTTTGATTGTTAATTTTGGTCCGATCTAGGCAGACTGTGCTCACAGTATCTTGATGTCGTGCAGTGGTATGCTTGGTTTTAGATTGAATTTTATTTGTTACTGGATACCAAGATGATGGTAGCACCCAGTCATCTTCTCTATTGAAATTAGGAGGTGTTTTTATTTCAATAGCCTCGCTAATCATCCTTGGCAGGAACCGATGTTCCTTTGCGAGGACTCGTGATCTATTTATTTATTTATTTTTTTAAAAAAACGTTATCTTCCGCTGTAGGAATTTCTACAGATCCTCCTAGAGATCATTTACATACAAGAATTACACATGGACAAACACCCAGACCGGGAACTATTATTTGTAGTCCATACAAATACTAGTCCCGTGCGGGAATCGAACCCACGACCCACAGCGCCGCAGCTAAACGCTTAGCCACTACGCCACCGAGCCGTCGAATCTATCAAATCTGGAATCTACTTTAAGATGAAACTCAATACCAACGCCATCCTTTTTTGTTTTATAAATGGAGAAATACTTAAAGCTTGCTCGCCGTCGCGGGCCAAGGATGGGTTATGTCGGTCTAGCGCCTACCAAAGCTTAACAGTGTTCTACCTTCGCCGTATATCGGAGGGGCCACGGTAACGGTTAACCCGCGAACGTTTATTGATAATTAAATACCCCACAGCAACATAGAACGTGTAATTTCTGTCTATTTGGTATAAAGTAACCGAACGTCAAAAGCTTCATAGGATGCTGTCGTTGACAACGTCGTTAGGTCGTAAAGTAAACTTAGCTTTATGCGAGAGACGTTTATGATTAAAAATAAGCTTGTGATCTGCTAGTTTTACGTTGCTGGAGATTGCAAAGGGCGAACGCGGCCTAATAATTTCCTTTTTGCCCGTCGGTCTGATTGACTAGAGATGAGATTCGATCATTTGTTATTTATGTATATAATACTTTGTATACGAAAGTACAGATCGATAATCATGATGCAACAACCTAGCTAGCTTTATTCCTGTAATAGAGTAAGTCATTACATTATAGGTGGTTATATTGTTTAGCAATGTCTGTCTACGGTGGCAACTTCAGATCGGATAGTCGTCTACGCAGTATAATGTAAGAACATCTAAAGAATATATGTGAGAATATTAAAACATTAAGCCGAGTCTTACCTTACCTTAACAGTCCACTGTAGGACATAGGCTTCACCCATATAGACGATTTTCTATACTCACGACACTTGGCAAGAGGATTGTCGATAGCAGTACCGGACACCTCGCATCTTAAACTCTGCTGCCCATCATTGGTCTAGTATTTTTCAAGATATTTATCCCACCATTTTTCGGTAGACAT
The DNA here is from genome assembly GCA_029286595.1 of Bhutanitis thaidina. Lineage (NCBI taxonomy): Eukaryota > Metazoa > Arthropoda > Insecta > Lepidoptera > Papilionidae > Bhutanitis > Bhutanitis thaidina. Next base: position 2,321,731 of record JAGSMS010000022.1, read on the forward strand.
TTGCGATTTTCAAAGCTTTTCCGTCGGTTCTTAGGACACTCACTGAAAGAATGGGGAATTTTCCTTCCGCCGTTACCACACGGCAGTGTTTTCTGCTGCAACAATATTTCGTCATCATATGTCTTGAACGAATAACGAAAATAGGACTACTTAGTGCTAACTTAAAGGTGACTTTCGCAAAGAAAACATTGTTTAACTGTTGTATTTCGGCTTTAGTTAGCGATCTTAAGGTGGATTTATAAATGTGATTAATCTACAAATATATAAGCGAAATACTACCAACTAACTAATTACGAATACTTAGAAACTATAAACTTACAAACTTGAAGTTTTCATTGAGCTGAAACCTGTACCTGACAGGTTGTGGGCGCCAAGAAAGGATTTTATCAAAAAAAAATACTGTTATATTATTAACTAGAAACTTGATAAAAATACACGGTGTATTTACAAAGGCTTCAAATTTTTTATATCAGACACACAGCATCTTGTCCCTAACTAGAATTATCTGTGTCTTGGTAACTAATAAGATAAATAATATAATAAATAAGTGTACAGATGCGTGGTCATTAAGTCAATTTCAAATGTGACTCGTAAATATTGATAAAGGCATGTGTCGGTTCCGTGACTATATCTTCTACATGGTATAGCCCTGCTTTTGATACGGCTCGAATGGGCAGGCTCGAATAGCCACGACCTAGCAAAATACCGGCGTGTAGTAGATGCACCTTGTGTTTCTGTATTTTGTTCGGTGAGACGGGTAACCGGAGGCCAACCACCTCCTCCCCAACCTTCTCCTCATTCTCCCTGCTATCCGCCAAATACACTCAATGGCCGACAGCGCACCTGCGGCTGCTCTGGTGTTGCAGATATACGTGAGCGGTGATAGTTATTTGCAATCATGTGAGCCGCTTGTACGTTTGCCCCCTTTTGCCGAACCAAAAAAAAGGTAGGCATATCCCCCACATACACCCCTATATAGCGAATAAAATGGTACACAAAAACCGCTACCACTCGTAGTTTACGGCAGACCGTCGCCCCGGACGTTCTGACAGCGGACCCTAATCCGGACCGCTCCGCGGGGCGTCACAGTGCTCCTGACGTTTTCCAATTATAACACTGTGTTACACTTTTGCGCAAAACTACGAACGCATTATTCGCGATTAAATTGTCGTTTTCGTACACAAAAACACAAGTTGGTATTGAATTATCGCGATAAGTAAAGTGATTTAGTCGTTTAGATGGAAACCTATTGTGCTTCGATTGAATTTGTTCGCGTACTTATTTATTTCAATGGAATTGTTCTGACGTCTCGAGGACCTTCCTTTAACTTTAACACTCCACGAAATTTACTAAGTTACAAATATTGTTGTCTGTTCAGTGAACAAATTGAATTTACAAGTATTATATAAAACAGAATAACTATATCGCAGTCATTCCATATAAAACAAGTGACAACATTTTTAAAATAATTAAAGAACAGTGAGTGCAAGGTGCTTGCGGTAAACATACGGTACTATTTGTCTTCTAATTTATCTTAATTGACCCCAAATATATGACCATTATCTCAATAGAACAATCAACAGCAGAGATAATTTTCAAAAAAATTCAGGTCGTAACTGATGTATTAAAAAATTAAAAGAAAAGCCTTGATGAAACTTAATCAGCATGCTCGTGTAGGAGATGCACGCGTGAACAGTGTAAAGCACGGTACAAACTAAAAGTGTTGCCGTGTACTGAACCAAGCAGAGCCCAACCCGGCACACTTCGGATCAATTTCCAAAGTTTCACTTCGATCTTCGCTTACTAAGGCCGTAAACAAACTCGCGTTCGATCAGTGTTGCTTATAGCGTTTTTCTCGTGTAGATTTTTTCGTTTCTTAATTATAAATAAACTAACTTTCGTCAATAAAACTAATACAATCTCTTTCTATTACCTTCTATCATACTTTGGGTGAAGTTGAAGTTAAATATTCATGACAGATCGCGGAATAAGCATCTAAAATATAATGATTTTAAAATAAAGATACGTTACATGCATGTTTTAATTTACTTGCGTTACATACAATTGGTGCATCTACACATGACACATGACGACGACGACTTGAAGCTATAAAATTAAATCGGAAATCGGTAAGCGGCAACCGGAAAGCACGTGTATGTCGCCTACTTATTCGAAAGCGACTGAGGCCAGAGACAACAATTGTAGTCTTTTGTGCGCTTAAGTTTCGGTCCGCTCTTTTTGAAGTATGAAAGCATTGCTAATATACTAAATTTTTGTTCAGTTGGTAATCTCTACAGTCTTAGACCTAATTTAATTAGTCAGTTTTATTTTATTTTACGAGTGTTTAGATAGTTGTTAGCTGTGAGTTATAATTTGAGAAAATGTATGGTTCGAGTCGTGAACGATTATTACATATCCACGTATAATAAACATTTTATGCCGATTTCTCTGATACTTCATCCGAATATATCTCCAATGATATTGCGGGAAGTCGATGGATGCAGGTGGCTCAGGACCGAGCTTCGTGGCAATCTTTGGGGGAGGCCTATGTTCAACAGTGGACTTCTGATAGGCTGAAATGATGATGATGATGATGATATTGCTATTAGGTATAAAACATTTCACTTACCCCGCAGGGTTGGCGGTTTGGCAAACAGTGCCAGTGACTAACCTCCCATCAGTCCGTCTCCAGAAACACGTCTTTCTGGCCACTAGAGCCTCGTCTTTAACTTATTTACTTATGCACACCGAGCGGTAGTTTACATTCACAATTAGAGAAAATTATATTCTCCCGAAATCGATCGGCATAATATAATGCGTAACAATATTAACACAAAAAATTGTATCAATGTCAGCCGATCACAAAACAGGTCTTAGAATAACGCTAATGTGCTCGCACCCTTATTTATCCCCTAGGCAAGTTTAGCATCTACTTTATTAGCAAACTTCAGCACGAGTATAGTCTTTCAGTAATTAGAGTGGATTATGTACGGGCGATTGCGCGCCGTTTCCGCTCACGAGCCGTGGCTAATAAAGACTCCTCGTATTTACCAATTAAAAAATAAGAAAACCGTAGTGTAGTTAAAAATTCTTCGAGATTTCTCTTTTTAAACACCTGTACATGTGTATGGATGTTTAAAAAGAGTATCAATACAATAGCTGCCATACAATATGTTTGGATGTATCGTCATGACTTAATCATTCACGTAGAGTGTGATGTACAAAATAAACAAAAAATTGGTATTTTACATTTGGTACGATAGCTGGTATTTTCATTCTGAAAGCGAGACACGAAAAGGATTGGTGTTGAAAAGAAAGATGGCTTTGACGTTCTAAGATTGTTAAATGCATACAAAAGTCAAGATGATAGTAGTCAGAAAAAAAATATAAAATTCCTCTTGAATCAACATCAACCCCGGGGTCAACCCAGAATAAAAAAAAATACAAAGCAGCAAAGTTCGCCCATTGTAACCCTTCTGTTTTCTTCCTTCCAAATAATCAGAGGCCTACTTTAATACAAATCACCTCCTTTAATTCAACTGCTCCTATAGGAGTCATATGCATAGGAGTCATCTGGGTAACTACCATACTCTTACCCAGTTATCCAGCCAAAGAGCATTTACTATTGCATTCCGCTTTGAAAGCTACAGAGAGCCGGTACAACTACCACCTCTGTGGCATGTAATCCTAGTCATCAGGTAGACTTGTCTTTCAACCTAATCCAGTAAAAAAGTAAAACAAAACATACGGGTGCTAGAAAAGTATCATAACATACTTTTCAATAAAGTATTATAGTATACTTCTCTAGAATATCCTATCAGTTGTATCCAGCGGCTAAAACAACCGATCCAGCGACCGTATTGTGCGAGCCTGTCGTCCAACTGTCGAGTGGGCGTTTGCGGTGAGCGCGTCGCGCGACACGAGGGCTCGGCAAACATTCCGCTCGCGAAACTGAATCGAGTGTAACTTAGCCTGGATGTTGCAGCATTTTAGTGCCATTTTTTTTTTTTGCAAAATGAAATTGCCGTGGTGCGTTTTGTACCGTATCCGACGTCACTATCTAATTGTTAGCTCGTTCTAAGACGGGAAGATGCCAGAGAAGTGAGAAATCTTATGTCGATCTCTAGTTAAGTCGTTTTGTTGCTTCCTTTTCTGGTACTTCACTTCTTACTTCACTTACACTTACTTCAGTGACACAGACAGACATAGGCAAAAGAAGTTTGACGAAAGACGTTACAGAATCTGAACTGTGTACAGAGTACGTAGCATATGTGTAATTTCTAGATTTACATCCAAAAAATGCACCCTATCCTAAAACCCACTTTGTAAATGCACCAAAGCCCGCCAACCCGCAATGGAGCAGGGTGGCGGGCCTTACACGGCTCTTACACCCTCTCAGATATTTGAGAAGGAGGCCTTTGCCCAGTAGAGGGCACTCATAGGCTGGAAATGCACATTGCACTGTAAAACAAATTCAAATACAGCAGATTACCGATTTTATTTAAAAAACAATTAACTTAACGATTACCGTATATAAATAGTAGTCAACGTGAATAAAACAACTTTTGAAAAGTGTAACTAACAGAAAGGTTCATAATTCGTTATTATTTACGATGATCACAATTTAGATTAAAGATCTATGTAGTGACGTATCTAAGTATAACAGCTTTAAGTTTCGATCAGAAGCCCGCTCGCCGATGGATACGGCGGTGTGTACGGAGCTTTCGAATTTGTTGAATATTTCGCCAAGCTCCGCAGCCTCTTCAACTCCTTGCAAGTTTTATTAGGATACTTGTAAAATTTCTGCCTATACCTCTCCGAGTGTTCCCGCTTGATTAAATAAGATGAATTGACTTAAACGTGCCCGAAAGTAAGGAAGAATTTAGTTAGATTTTTCAATTAGGCATCGCTCCTGTTTTAAATTGCGAATCGATTACTTGTTTTGCTATCGGATAATTAAGTTTTCGAAAGGCTATTAAAATAATTGAGATCACTCAGGAGCGTAGCAACTTTATTTAATTATTATACAAAGCTCTCTTATGCTTTTTAATTTATCTCGTGCCCGGCGGTGAAGGAAAACTGGCTGAGGAATAATAAAGAAACATATTTCCTTCCTCCCATTGAAGCAGAATTGCGAATTATTTGAATATCGAAAGGAGTCCTTTGACCAATAGTCAGACATTTACAGGCTTTTTAAGTATTCATAAAACACATTACTATGAATTAGTTATAAGCTTGATGTCATAGTTATTTTAATTAATTACGTTACATTGATATCGGTTTTAATATTAGGAATAATTTATTTGTGTGTATGTTTGTACTGAGTTACGACTATGTAATCTTAATTGTAAATTAAAATACTAACAAATGGCATACATAAATCTACTGCCAGGCATTTCGCATCATATTAGCTATGAAGTTTATAAAGTCAGAAACTAGTGATTGCTATAAAAAAACTACGATAAAATCAATTTTAATTTTTCAAATCATTTAATCATTAACGACGTTAATTATTCGAGTTTGACAATCTGTATCATTTACGAGATGTTGGCGGCACATCTCCGCCTCATAACATGACGACGCAACGCTTTCCTACGTCGCGTGCTGTGTTTCAATCAAAACTCTCGTCGCCCGGCCCATTACCTTCGTGTTTTCATCACGCGCGACTCTCTCTCGCTATATTGTTCAATTACAAAGTCATCCGAGTGTGGAAGCAGGATACGAGAGGTGGATGGCGGGTGGTTTGATTCCTATGAGCGCTGTTATCAACGCTTCCCTGTTTGTTGTCTCTGCTCGGATCAAGACGATCAGAGATCTTATGATCAAACTGCTGTCAAAAGTTATGCATGAGTAACAAAAATGCGGTGACTATCTCTGACATAAAAACAAAACGCATGTTGTCACCCCTGGGGAATGAAATTAAATCCCTCGTACCAGTAAATACAGCTGTTATTTTACGCTAATTATACTGCTATTTTGTGCGTTTGAATTTTATACAGTTTGTAACTTAATTATATTGTTTTGGGGCCTTATCTGCTATGCCTGGAAAATATTTCAATAAAATTCCGTGTGAAGTAATTCCTCGATAAATCGTATCATGTTTTTTAGGCATATGAGCATTTTAAGCGATCCACACTATCTGTTGGCAATATATCGCCGACATTTTCCTTTCAGTTCAGATTTTACTCAACCCGCTCAACGTCCAGAGTTTCGAACACCACTACCGCTTAACGTGTACAAACGTTAATATTCCATTTCAATCGTTAATGTCGAGGAATTGTGCGATTTATTTAAAAACGTTTGTCGATGCGATATCGCTGTGCTCTTATTCAGGACAGACACTCGTCTAAATGCTACAAAATGTCGCGATTAATCCGCCAATGTGTTGCAACGCAATCGATACAGACGGCGCAACAAGTAACAACGTAAACACACAACTCGTTTCGTTTTACACGCGACGTTTATTGCTGGTGGGATTAAATTGATTCGCACTCATATGCCATGTCAATGTGAAAGAAAACAATTAAAGCAGTTTCGCAAATTACTAAATTTAGTAATTACCCAACGAGGAACATTTTATATTGCGTTGCATCGTATAGCTATGCGAAGTCACGGAATTTTCGTGAATTTTTTTTTGTCGCTTAGCGGATCGGGCTTGTCATTGTTGTACATAATTTATGGTATTGCTAAGACACTTTCTTCAGAAAACAAGAAAGAATGTAACCAGGGACTGCGAAGTGAATTTTAGTTACATTTAGTTTGCTCCATTCTCAACTTCACATTTAGATGTTACCAGGTGTCAGAACTACTACTTTTAAACGTGGTAGAGCCAAACGGCGGCTTTTGCCGCTGCTCGAATGGGCCGGCTCGACCGGATTGGTACCACGGCCTCGCAGAATACCGGCGTGAAGTAGAGGCATCTTGTGCTTCTGCGTTTCGTTCGATGAGTGAGATAGCCGGAGGCCCACTCCCCCTCCCTTTTCCCCTCCTCTTCCCTCCCATCTCCCAAATATCCTTAAAGACCGGCAACGCACCTGCAGCATCGATGGTGTTGTAGATGTATGTGGGCGACGGTAATCACTTATCATCAGGTTTACTATCGCAGTATCAGACACTTTGCATATTACCCTGATTGCTGCTGGTCACCAGACTGGACTCTTTAATTTCCTAATAGTTCACAGCTGAGCCGCCTACGCCTCTATACGCCTCTTCATGGAAGTGCCGACAAGAACTGAGATTCCATGCATGGAAGATGTGCCCATGCTCACCACGCTGGGCAAACGGTTTGGTGACCGCAGTGCCGATACGCTGGTTCTAAAGATGCTGCTCCTAATTACTAGTCTCAGCATATTCGGATGGATTTTTCTCTATCGACCGGTCGCCAGAGCTTCGTTTATTAGTAATCAAGATTCCCTGCGTGCAGGTGAAGTCACATTTAGAGTAGACGTTGGTATGTTCCTCCTTACACCACCGGATGGTTATCTGGCCATCTATCTATTTCAAGAGTGGGGATCGAACCGACGTAAATAATTATAGGCCAATTTCTGTTTTACCAGCCATTTCAAAAGTTTTAGAAAAATTGTTAAATACTAGGTTGCTTAGTTATTTAACTAAATTCAACATTCTGTCGCCATCTCAGTATGGCTTTAGACTAGGAATATCTACAGAGGACGCAGTTACATCTTTAACCACCCTTGTGACAGATAGTCTCGATATGGGAAAAAAATGTCTAGGCGTATTTATCGACATTAAAAAAGCCTTTGACACCGTTTCCCATTCCATCCTCGAACAAAAATTAGAAAAAATAGGAATCAGGGGTCAAGAACTTTCTTTGTTTAGAGATTATCTCAAAAATAGGAAACAAAAGGTGAAATTAGAGCAATACATCAGCGAAGATATGGGTGTATCATGTGGCGTACCACAAGGTAGTGTTCTCGGACCTACTTTATTTTTAATCTATATTAATGATCTCTGCAATATGAGTATCGAAAATGCAAACATCTTTTCGTATGCCGATGATACAGCTATTATCTTTACTGGATCAAATTGGGATGATGTTAATGTAAAAGCTGAACAAAGTATGGTCTACGTTGCTAAATGGCTAAAATATAATTTACTGACACTAAATACGGCAAAAACAAACTATATCTGCTTTAGTATATATAACAACGCACAACCTAATCCAAATTTCAACATTAAAATCCATAACTGTAATAACATAACTAGCAATAATTCTAACTGTCCAAACATAAATAAGGTATATCATACAAAATATTTAGGTATTCAAATTGACAGTAGATTATCATGGTATCCCCAAATCGAGCAGATTACTGCAAGAATTCGAAAATTTATTTGGTTATTTAAAACTTTAAGATATGTTATTCCTAATAATAGGTCAAATATACCTGGCTCTCCAAATAACACATTGAACAATGTTTATATCGCTTTAGTGCAGTCTATACTAATATACTGTTTACCGATTTGGGGTGGTGCTGCTAAAACTCATTTCCTTGTAGTGGAACGAGCTCAAAGGGCGTTAATGAAAGTAATGAACTTTAAAAAAATAATATAACCTACTTATAGTTTATATGAAAATAGTGACTTATTATCCGTACGGCAATTGTATATATTACACATTGCATTAAAAACTCATAAAGCAGTACCACTTGATAGTAACACAAAATCTAAACGTAGGAAATATAGTGTCGCAAACACTGCCCCAGTAAAAACGGTATTTGCAAGTATGCAGTATAAGAAACGTTCTGCGTTTTTATATAATAAAATTAACAAAAAAATCGATATACACTCTAAATCTCATCGTGACTGCAAAGCTGTATTAACACAATGGCTAAAAACATTAACGTATGATGAAACGGAGAAACTCTTGGAATACGTGAAGTAATTTGGAAAGCATTAACACTTATACACTTACTCCCTTGACGCACACATACACACCCACGCATACACAAACAAACACACCCACACACACACACTCACATATACACATGCAAACTAACTCTGCACGCATGTTACTCTATAATTAATATTTTGGTAAATATAGAAAATATTTCTCGTTAATTTAAGATAAGGAAGAGCGGCGTCTCCTGGCACAGGCACTTATCTGCTTAAAAGGAGTCGCCAGATAATCGTTACATGTATTCTCTGTGTTTACGGAAATAAAGATATTTTTATTTTTTATTTTATTTTATCGGAAGCCATAAGATTTTTCTGGTAATTCCCACCGTATGCCGAATCAGAGATGGAATGACAGATTCTCTGAGGCCGCCACATAAATTATTTTAAGTATAAAAAATTAATAACTAAGGATTAAACTGATTACATTAACGTAGTTGATTTAACGCAGTTTGTAGAAAGTTTTTCAGCCTCAACGGATCAACAAGACAACAGACACTAAAATTGTATTATAAATTAGCAATTACATAACCAATCAAAACTAACACAGTCTATAAGTTACCAAGTTATTAGGAAGACTATCAAAGCTGATTTGCTAAAGACGGCATGAATAATGTCTGGTTATATTGCAAAGCTCTCTATATCCGCAATCCAGCCTCTCTCAAATAGCCTTTCAGCCGAACTGCATTCAGGTTCGCGCTGTTGTCCTTACCTCGCAAATCTTCTTATGAACTCTGAGGCATAGGTTCTGAAGCCAATATTGATAACTTATGTAAATTTTATCAATTCATTTCCCTCATCGTCATTCAGGAAACTTTATTTGTTTAACGTTACAAATTTAATAGCGTTATGAACAACGCTTAAGTTATGAACTTATGCTTTTTGTTTTCTCCTTTAAAAATGTATCTAGTTTAGTAAAATTTATAAGTAGAAAACGTATGGAGTATAAAAGGTAGTTTTTGTTTTATCGCCTCATAGTCTGTAAGAAGCCCTTCAGCAGTTTTCTAAACTATGTGTATTTTTTAAGAACTTTGTAAAAATGTTTCTCTTTACTCAAGAGTAAAGAGTAAGAAAGCCTCTACCAAGGTCTCTTACATATTTAAAAGCGTTAAAAGCCATCTTGTAGTGCTATACTTGCTTGTCTGTCAAGGGGGCCAATAAGGCATCTTTAACTCCGAAGGATCTTAGTGGGTCCGGCTGTAACTGATCCTGTTATAACCTGTCCTGCCTTCAGATAGGTGTTGGCACCTTACCCCTACTAGACATAAAAAAATATTCTATACCAGATAATGCACTATGAAGTTGCGCACGGTTTACATATCTGTGAGTAGTTTTAATTTCCGGTGTTAAGATAATATTGTATAATATAATATTAGTAATATTGATAATATAGTCCGCTTAGCACAGAGTTGACTAAGATTGACGCCTGGAAGAACTTATGGCTTTTATTGTATTATTATTTCCTAAATTGCACAATTCATTGATGTTTTGAACATTAAAAGCGAAACTTTGAATTTCAAATCCGATGTAATAAACTAAATGATTAACTTTCGCAAATATAATTAGAACTTAGTCGAATATTACTTTCTGTTGATTTTTGAGTACTTGCTCATGAGTTAGGCTTGCTTAACGGCTCGAATACCTGTGCGTTAAAAATCGTTAATTTTATTTTAAATTACGTACTTAAAGATTGTAACTGGATTTACCAAGTAATTGGCGGTCAAAGAAAGGATTGCGAGAAATTCAGCATGTTTTTGCAGTAAGAAAAATGTCTCTCGCATAACTAAAACTGCCCAGATATAAAGGATATTCACTTTTTTTTTTACTAAAGTCAGCTTAACTTGTACATATTATTCTATTTAATTATAACAAATTTATGTAAAATAATAAAATTACATATATAACAAAATCAACAGCTAAGCTATCAGATATTAAATTAAGAGGTGTCAAATAATCTGGGTACTTGAAAGAGCACCGCAACTTTGTAAGGATTTAAATTTAAAAATAATCTAATTGAGGAGATCATAAAAACGTTCTAAAGCGTAAGAGGCAATTGTTCAAGTGAACTACTAATTATTTGAGCAATTAGAAGGGACTTCAAGTATATTTTTTTACGAGCCGGGCCCGCGAGCGGGCGCCTGTAAAAAATCTTAATCATCTAACTTTGAGATAACAAACGCGGCCTTCACAACTTTCTCTGTTTTTATTCTTCCTTCACTTTGATGAAAGGTAACAAATTGTATGTTTTGGTAATTCGTCGAATATAATTTTTTGTTGAGTTTCGAAAACTGATTTGCATTTAAGTCAGTAATTACGAAAAGGGTTGGAGCCTGAAGGTGAACTCGCCCTCGGCTATGAAATACTGTATTTTTTACTACCAATTTGTGTAGCTGTTTCAGAAATGTTACAAAATACTTCAGCTTTAATTATTCAAGAAATTATGGTTACGTATGTAAAATTATATTTACGTTGAGCTTGTTTAGACCACAAGTCAATAAACATACACAAATCAACAAACAGATCTAATTTCATTCTGAGGTTCTAAGAATATTAATCTGACAATATACCGAAAATACTTGATTAGTAAACAAAAGTACTAAGTACAACTGTAACTATTTTTAGGATCAATTAATTACGAAATTGGTAACAATTTAATTCCTTTTACTGTAGAATAATTTAAAAATGTTAAGTGGAATACTTAATAGATCTTCAAATCAATTTTCGTCGTCGTTAAAATAATATAAAGTCATTTCGGTCGATTCGTGTTTTATGTGTTTTTTCTTGTCATCTACATAAAGAATGTCGAATATTCCTAGATCCACAACTACCAGTCCGCTCCTCTTTTTGCCATATATGGAATATGTTTATTTATGTATATTCTTTTCTATTTATTTCTCCATACAATGATATACAGATAAATCCTCAGGGATAAAGCTACATTACACTTCTTTACACAACAAAACATAATAAGTATTTTTTTAATTCATATCTTTAAAGTGTTCTTATATCTGTCTTCTTTTTCATCTATATTCTTCATTAATGTGGTGTTTCTTTATACCAAGATAAACCGTACGTAGTAGTTATATCCCTTTTATTTATTTTCTCCAGATAGTTGTTTGTCTTATTGCTGTTCGGAGAATTCGAGTATCAGTGATGTAGTGCGTGAAACTTTTCGTACTTTGATACCCAACTCACAGCTCGTTGTAAGGGTGTCCTTTATTTTTGGTATCACGTTGAAATATTCTAACGTTTTACCTGAAATTAAAAAGAGTAATCAGCGTAAATTCACTAATTTCCTTAATCAAATTCTCAATAATTTTTTTGCCTTATTAGATCTTTTAAAATATTTAGTATAAAATTAAGACTTTTCCTCGGCTTCACCAATTTAACACTAATATGTTTGTTAATCATTAAGGGTAAATCTTCACAAAATATTACAATCTAAAAAAAACATTTTTATTTCATTGATTTATTTGATATGCAGGATAAAAAAAATTCGGCCTAATTGTGCTTTTTTGCCTCGCATGTATCTAATTGCATAATTGTTACATCGGATACGAGAAGTTTGTAACAAATCTTTTGTAGGTGGTAAAGCCAAGTGGCGGTTTTTGATGGTGCTCCTAGTACCACGACCTCGCAGAATACCGGCGACAAGTAGAGGCATCTTTTGCTTCTGCGTTTCGTTCGGCGAGTGAGGTATCGGAGACCCACACCTTCTCCTCCAACATCCCATCACATCATCGCACCCATCCCCCATCCAGCTCCTCCGGTGTTCTTGCTTCACTTCACATCAGGTAAGCCGCATGCTCCTTTGGGTCCTATATCATAAACAACAAATTAACTATGCGTATTCTACGCAGTTGTCAACTGCCGATGTTGTAGCCGTTATAGAAGCAAGTCATGAAGGTATCATTAAAAACTAAACTATTCTTTCATATAGTTGTAAATAATGCGCAGAATTTGGAAAGTACACTTCAATAATTTTGAAGTTCCCAACTACCCTAGTTTTTATAATAGCCGGGTAAAAACGTTTGTCACTTGCGAGGCGTGCCTGAGCAATCAATTAACGCCGCGCCTTCGTTACACTATATGTTTGCGATTCGTTCCTGCTCATTGCTCGCTGGCCACGGCTCCTTGCACTCCTTATTTACGCACCGTTATTATTGACACGGGTGAGAAATATCGATTTTGGAGCCTTCGAAACTTTGTGTCGTATCAAAGTTGGTTTAATGTTCAATCGGGGAATGGTTGCTGTTTCGGCAGTATAAATATTCACGTAAAATTTACGTCTACAATTATTACAAAGACTATTTGTTTTTTTTTTAAATAGCACAAAATCTGTGAAATCTGGTGTTAATTTGTTATGCTTGCAATTTTTTCTCTTTCTTCTCTGTAACATGTTAGCAATGTTCCAACAGTCTTCAATCAAGCAAGATGTCATTAAATAATAACATCTATATTATGTAGACCATTGTTCTAGTTCAAGATACAAAAATGATGTTAAAAAAAAAAAAATACTGCGTCCACTACACAAATGTTTTTCGGCTTAATAATATTTAATAGAACTTGGGCGTATAGTAGCATACACGACTGTGACAGACAATGAGACTGGGAAATGTGCCTGAGTGCTCTCGGACAATACACTCCGCTCCAAAGCTACATTTACAGTTTTAGAGGCAAAATGTTCTATTCACTACCGTCTATCTCTAATTTAATAGGATCCCACAAAAACCCCTCCGTGACGAGTGAATTGTTTCATACAGCCGTTAGGTTCTTTTCTAGTCGAGCGCTGAATAAAATGAGAGAATGTTTGGTTTCAAAAGCGTCGAAATTCGATTTTCAGTCGCATGTGGAACAACTTTTTTGTAGGAATTTTTATCCGACTAAACTTTTTGGACGGAAAATATTTTGTTGAACAATTTTAAAGGGAAGTTTCCGAAACATCGACATTGGATACAAAAGAATGAGTGAAGCATCAAAAAACAAATGAGCTGACCTTTATAATAACCTCCCACGACCTTGTAACCAATACAGGGGTGGTCAGAGTTCTAGACATTAATTTTGGTATTTTCAACTCAAAGTACAACAGAGCTTATTTGAGACTATGAGATGTGACAGATGATGAGCCTGACGCCGTTATAGTATCCGAGCTAACGATACAAAAATCGTAGATAAGTTTCGGAAAACTCATTGACACGAGCTTTCCACATATGAGATCGAACTCAAGTCTACTGATTCGGAGGTAGACCAACATTAGGCCATCGTGGTAATTTTATGTGGTTAATTTGTTATTTTTTTAATGTCTCATCAAGAAATAAAATATGTTCTCAAGCAGCATCAGATCACGGCTCGGTTTCGAAGCGTTCTGAGCAATAAAAATCTATTGCTTTACTCTTGTCATTTCCCAAAAAAAAAAAAAAAAATTTCGACGTAGTAAACAACGAATTGTTACTTCATGTCCTGACAACCTATATAACCTCCAACAGAGATAAGCGTGAATCAATTTCATCATGAATTTATTATATGGTTACATATCAATTTGTTAACCGCATGGTACATTGCCTAAATTTAACAAAAATCGATTAACCCACAACCGTGCCACGAACGTTTTCATGTTTATTTCGTAAATCACCGATAAATGTTTACATTTTCAAATTGTTTTTTTTTTTTCAATATTAATTTATTTATTCATTTAAACTCTATTGCATTCCTTTATATAGAAGGATACAAAAGGCGGAATTAATGCCTATAGGCATTCTCTACCAGTTAACCTACGGTGTGGTGAATTATGGTATAATAAAAAGAAGTTAGAGAACCATACTAACTATATTACTAATAAATATTTGTACATATATTACATAATTAAAATATTATGAAATAAATAAAATCATATTCATACTTACATAGATACATACATACCTTCATATATACATTAACATATATTAACAAACATACATACATACTTTTGGCAGTAGCAGTCACAAAATAATCAGCATCATGTCACATTAGAGGTACAATTCTTATCATCTTTTTCATTAATAATATTTTCATCTTGAGTACTGCACTTCGATCTCTCCATGACAACAACAATAGTCCTGACATATACATTTTTTTTTTAAATAACCAAGGGCTAAACGAGCAAGAGGCTCACCTGATGGTAAGTGATAACCTATGCACACGTACATCTGCAACGCCAGAGGTGCAGGTGCGTTGCCGGCCTCTAAGGGTATTCGGGAGATGGAAAGGAAAATGAGGAGGCGGACGGGGAGGGGGAGTGGGCCTCCGGATACCTCACACACCGAACGAAATGCAAGAAGCATAAGATGCCTCTACAGGTGCGTTGCCGGCCTTCGAGGATGTTTGGGGAGGGGACTGCACGGGAAGGTGCCTTGCCTCTACTTCACACCGGTATTCTGGTAGGCTGTGGTCTATACCACGTCGGTGTAGTCAGCCCATTCGAGTAGCAGCAAAATATTTGCTCACGCTCCTCACCGAGGAGGCAAGTTGCTGCTTCCATAATTTATGGTTCAGTTGTGATTTCATTGGAATTATGGGAAACGGCAGTGAAAGAAAATATCGTGAGGAAAACCTGCATTTCACAATTTCTCAAAAATTAAGAAAGTCCTTTTCCCAGCTGTGGGACGTTTACTTGACTTTTTTTAATTGGAATGTACGTACGCTCTCAACTTTGACTTTATTTTTCATGCTGTTGTTAATTGATAAAAGGGTGCTCATTGCCAATTTAAATGAGATTTTTAGGTAAAATAGAAACGAAATTAACGAAATGTTCGTTAATAATGTTGGAAAAATTTAAACAGTTTTATGTTTTCTCATTGCGAAAGTGTTGAGTTCATAAAAGGCTAAGGAAGTCAAAGCTTGAAACGATCGACATTGGACGTCGGGCGCTAACTTGAAAGAAACTAAATCCACAATTTAAAAGCATACAGCGATTCGGCTAAATTTCAGGCCCATTTTATAAGATACCGAGGTACTTATCCAAAGAAAAGTCGAATACGCCTAAAAATGTATTCTTTGCTGCACTGAACCCGATTTTAAAAAATGGTAGAGCCAAGCGTCGGCTTTAGCTGCTGCTCGAATGGGCCTGCTCGACCGAGTTAATATCACGACCTCGCAGAATACCGGCGTGAAGTAGAGGCATCTTGTGCTTCTGCGTTTCGTTCGGTGAGTGAGGTAACCGGTGCCCCGCACCCCTTTCCCTTCTCATCCTCCCTCCCATCTCCCGCATAAAAGGCCGGCAACGCACTTGCAGCACCTCTGGTGTTGCAGATGTACGTGGGCAACGGTAATCACTTAGGCTCACGTGAACCGATTGCTCGTTTGCCGCCTAACCCATTAAAAAAAAAACTGAATTTCTGACTTACTGACTTAAAAATCGTAATCGATTCTAGATATTTTAAATTATGCCGTTAATCGTAATAACATTATCTTATAATCTTCATACAAAATTAACAAACTGAATATTGATAGGTTTTAGACCTAATCTGCTTAAAAGTTAAGGTGAAACGAAAACAGACTATCTTCTTATAAATGACTAGCTTCTTCCCACGACGTCATCCGCGTATATATTTTTTTATTTATTTCACCTTTATTGGACATTACAAAACAGTAAAGGAACCATAGACGGACTTAATGTTAAAAGCATTTTCTACCGGACAACTAAGGCAGCGGTAAAGCCCGTATCAGCAGATGTTGCTTCTCTTTGCATTTTTTACAAAATTTTCCATGGGGAATGTTCTGAGGAATTGTTCGGATTGATCCCAGCTGCTGAGTTTCACCATCGTACATCGCGACAGAATTCGAAGTTCCATCGATACCACCTAGATGATTGGCATTCCATTCAAGAAAAGAGCTTATTCCTTCCTTAAAGGCCAGCAGCGCATCTGTAGCTCCTCTGGTGCTATGGTGATGTTCGTGGGCGTCGGTGATCACTTACCATCAGGTGAGCCGCACGCTCGTTTGCCCCCTTCTTCTATAAAAAAAAAGCTAGCAAGAAAATAAACTAATGATTGCTAATAAAACATTAACAATAATAATAACAAATAATTATTAAGTTATAAATATATACAAAAATTTTACTCTTCGATAAATTTCACTTTTTTTAAATGTCAATATTTTG
This sequence comes from Bhutanitis thaidina, assembly GCA_029286595.1. Lineage (NCBI taxonomy): Eukaryota > Metazoa > Arthropoda > Insecta > Lepidoptera > Papilionidae > Bhutanitis > Bhutanitis thaidina. Next base: position 2,338,781 of record JAGSMS010000022.1, read on the forward strand.
TACAAAATCTAATGTTTTACGTTGTCTATATAGCATTACATGTTTAATTTATTTTTAATGTAATTAGTTTTAAAGTATGTATTTTTAATTCCAAGTGATAACATATAAATAATTAACACAAAAAAATATTTCATTCATATGTTATATGATACATATACTATGACGAAGATTATGACTGAGTTATGAATCGTTTTTAGGTTAAATAATCTAATGATAAAATAAATAATCTAATCTAATGATAGCAACAGCCTACGATGCTACTTTGCCATAAACTCCGAGGCAGCCTCGGACATGTCCAGAACATAGTTATTGCCAGTACTGCACAGTTTTTTGGTGCAAAGATAGCATTCTCATAAATCTCGTTCTAACCAATGCTTCGATGTTTAAATATATCGGAGATTTTAACTTGATTCAGAACCTTGCGGACCTTGAAAACCGTATAATAACCGCGTTCAGTTTTTCGTGGTAGATAACTTAACTGATATACATACGGACAAAGACAACAAAATAAATGTTTAGATTGGTGTCAAGTCTATTTGTTGTTCCGAGAGTTTATTTTTGGAATAGCCTATATAGGCACAAAATAATAATACAATATCCAAGTCAAAACTATTTAATTCAATTATGCTTGTTTAAAGCTCTTGTGAACATCATAATCTACACCGGTTCTCAAAACAAGACCTTCTGTTATAAGAATCGAATTTATAAAGTCTTTGTTTATGTGTGTCAAAAATAAATTTCTATATCGTCATTTATTTTTTTTTACTTAAACTTTATTTAAATACCTTTAAACATAGTATTACAAAGGGCGGACTTAATGCCTTTTGGCATTCTCTGCCAGTCAACCCGGGGCGTGGAGAGATATAGTTAAAAAAATTTGTTAAAAAAAAAAAAGATACACAAATAAATATATAAAATACACATACAATTATTTACATAAAGACGGAATAAATACATATAAACAAATATGAATACATATAAACATATATATATACATTCAAAGTACTATCTATTTTCATGGGAATGCTTATGTCATAAAGAAGAATTATTAATTCCTCATAAAACGTTTAAAAAACGCTTTTCACTTGTACCACAGGCTTAATTGGTTTCATTTTCGAATGAACAGGTCCGGTCCAGTATGACATGCTGGACTTCTGTTCCCTAATACGAACTCATGCAGTTGTAGAAAATCCCAATTATGTACGTTGGGGGTCCGTAATAAGGACAAGCGCTACCCTCGTCCGGTGAGTAGAGACGAAACTTTTTGGATGAGAAATGGCGTAAATTTTGAAATAATTTTATTTTGCACGTTGCGAATTTTGTCCGGTGCTTTAAAAACACGTATAGTTTAATGAACAGAAAAGGTTATAAATACTACTGGGTTCAATCCCCGGTGCCGGAACCACTAAAATTGTTAATAGCAATTTTAAGTGCTGTATTTACCACGTGCTCAGCGGTGAAGGAAAACATCGTGAGGAAACCAGCATGTGTGAGAAATAATAAAAATATTATTTCGAGGATATGTGAAGCTCGCCAACCCGCACTGGAGCAGCGTGGCGGCCACTACCCGGCTCCTAAACCCTCTCTGATACTAGTATTTAAGAAGGAGGCCTTTACCCAGCGGTGGACACTTATAAGCTGCTTTACTTTTATGTTACTAATTTAGTACCAGCGTAAATTATTGTTTAATAATAGTTGCACTTCAACGCTTTTTAAAGCGAAACATTTTTTTTTATTTTACGTTTATTTCATTTACTGTATATAATTTACTGACACTAACTTCCCTTTGGTGTTATTAAACAATAACGTGGTAAACGTGCCTCTTTTCATTAGAAATGTTTTTTTTTTTTATTTATTATTTATTACAATATCTTCTTAAAGCTTTAAGAATAAGAAATGATTCATCAAGAAATGTATAAACGCACACATTATGTAGGATAATCTTTTTAACTAGATATTAAACGCAAATTTCCAGTCAGCCTGTGATCATCGTGAAGCATATTATATTCCAAGATAAGCTGTCATCCCTTGATTATCAATTAGGCGAATGTTAATTAGATAACTAATGTGTTATAACGAGAAGTTAATATGGTTCAATAGTATTAATTAGTTGCCGAGAGAGACGGAGTGAAGTCATCGGCTTATATGCGATTTCACGTATTTGTATACAACGAAAACTATACATTTGAAATGAAACTATTATTTACGGATTTTATCGCGTTCATTTACAGCACCCGAAACGTCGTGATTTTAAAATGGTAATTAAACGCGATAAAATCTGCGAACGCTATTTTCAGCTTATGTGTGGTTTTCTAATGTCGGTGACGTCGTTGACTTCATAAGAAATAATTACATTAAGTGCACTCGTATGTACATCACATCTTTAATGGGATTGTATTGTCTTAGAATAGTTTAAATTAAATTTCGCTTGTGGCATTCATGGTTTCCGTTGGGAGGAAAGGTTCTCGAGTGGCAGCCACGTACAGGCAAACGCAGTGTAGGACGACCCCCCACAAGATGGAGTGATGACCTGCTCAGTGTTGCGGGAAGTCGATGGATGCAGGTGGCTCAGGACCGAGCTTCGTGGCAATCTTTGTGGGAGGCCTATGTTCAGCAGTGGACTTGCGATAGGCTGAAATGATGATGATGATGATGGTTCATGGTTTATGTTGAAAAATAATGGTTACGTGAGCGGCAAGATCAGATGACTAACGTGGTAGAGCCAAGCGGCGGCTTTAGCTGCTGCTCGAATGGGCCGGCTCGACCGGATTAATACCACGACCTCGGAGAATATTGGCGTGAAGTAGAGGCATCTTGTGCATCTGCGTTTCTTTCGCTTTCGTGAGTGAGGTAACCGGAGGCCCACTCCCCCTCCCCATTCCACTCCTCATCTTCCCTCCCATCTCCCAAATACCCTTAAAGGCCGGCAACGCACCTGTAGCTTCTCTGGTGTTGCAGATGTATGTGGGCGATGGTAATTGCTCACCATCAGGTGAACCTATTGCTCGTTTGCCGCCTTTCCCATAAAAAAATTAAAAATATAAGATAGAAAAATAGTAGAGTGGTCAGAGGTCTCGACGTTCGAGTTCTTTCCACACAATTTTCATCATAAGTTGTTTGGGATAATATGACAGTAGTCTGTTGCCGCCTTAATGTCCAAGTCAACGATACAAATGAAACCATAAAAAAAAATTAAAGAAAAACTATACATTTTTAAAAAGTTAAAATTAGTTTCATTACAATGATATAAAAAACTAACAAGCGGACAGCGCCGAGTACCGGCAAAGGCAAATCCATAGAGAACGTACAACACTCGCCGTGATTATAGTTTCAAGCACCAATTCACAGGCTATGTGAGCATATCTACTTCGTATTTAGAATATCAACCGGTATCTATAGCGATTTGTCGAGATCCTTGCAAAGTGGAATTAATCCGGCGCGCATAAAGACACATTTAATTAGAACATCTGCCCGAAGTCATGGTAACGGTGATGCGGTTTAGCTTCCCTGCTCTGACATATGACAAGCATTCGTTTAATGAGGTAGCAATGGTGGACGTTTCGGTTCGGATTCGAAGCGAAGTCGATGTGGTTAGAATATCGTTCAGCGATAAATAGATACGGTAGATTTCCATATTCAATTGTCATTAACTTGCATGGAAATAATTGCATGCATTTTCTATAAAACGTCTATTTTTAGTAAGCAAATCAGTCGATGGAATGGCTATTATAATCGGATAATGGGGAATATGTTAAAATACATATATACCGGATACCTCTCACCCCTTTCCTCCTCCTGAAACATCCTCAAGGTCGTCAATGCACCTGCATCTCATCTGTCATCGCAAATATACGTGGGCGTCGATAATGACTTACCATCAGGGGAGCCGCGAGCTCGTCTATCACCTTTCGCAAATAAAAAAAAATTGATATACACAAAAAAAATCCCTAACGAATTCACGCTGCTACACGCAGACGTTATAATTTGAAACAATAAATCCTTTACAACAAAGAGCGCATTCTATTTTCAAAATTTAACTTACTACCGTAGAATACACGTTCAAGCGGAGATGTGAACTAAAAAACGCCGAGAAAGATTCATACACGTCGCTATAATAAGTTGCACGATCCTTCAAAAGCAACAAGATACCACACTGCCGCCATTTTAGAAGCTACGGGGCGTTTTGCACACGTTAAAGCTAACAAATTAAATGCTACTATAATCATATGCTATTCATTAACTCACTATGTTGACGTTTGTACAATCTTTTTTTTTTTTTATAAAATTCTTTTAAAAACATTACAGCTAAGACCGAGCCATAGCTAGGGCCAGCAGAACGATTGGATTACGAGAGTGGATGAGTGAGGGAGATATAATTAGTAAACTGTTAGGTTCTGGCACGTATTTTACACAATGGGATAGTGCGATGAATTAACTCTAACTTAGGGGACAGAGGGGAGATGAGGCCTCCGGTTACCTCACTCACCGAACGAAACGCCGAAGCACAAGACGCCTCTACTTCACGCCGGTATTCTGTGTGGCCGTGGAACTACCCGCCATTTTTTTTAATGGAAAAGCGGCGTGCGATCACGACACATGCAACACCAGAGGTGTAGTAGAAGCATAAGATGCCTCTACTTCACTCCGGTATTCTGCCAGCCCGTGGTACCAACCCGGTCGAGCTAACCCTTTGAAGCAGCTGCAAAAGCCACCGCTTGACTCTACCATGTAAATTTCCAAACCTCCCTCAAAATTAACTTAAGTACAAATAAAGCAAACGAAGTTTTAAAGGCCGGCAGCGCATCTGAAGCTCCTCTGGTGTTGTGGATGTTCGTGGGCGTCGGTGATCACTTCCCATGAGGTGAGCCGCAAGCTCGTTTGCACCCTTCTTCTATAAAAAAAAAAAAGTTAAGTGGACTTTTGTGCAGTGTGCTATTTCTATGCTGCAACTTCCTCTCAGCACCAAGGAGGCAGCGGAACGTCGAGAAGCAAGCAGAGGTGTCAAGTGCAACCTTATTATACTGTTATTTTTTTTAAATTACTATTTATATTCCTTCTCGTATGTTCCACTACTGGTCTACATTGCGTGATAATAGCAGTTGCTTTAAATGCTCTCATACAGAAGTTTGAAACGGTTGAATTTAATCCAAGCGAACGTCACGCGCAGGACGCCGCCGTGTATTCCATTCGCATTCTGAAACTAAACAGTTCGCAAAGGACAAACTATATTTGACAGATCGTATTGTTGTTGAAACGTTTTAAATTTCTGTTTTGCAGGCTAACGAAAGAAGAATGTGTCAGAATATTTTATGACCGAGAAAGCAATTTCATGGAGATATCTCGCAACACTGTCGGTGTGTGCACACGTGTTGAATGAGACACGACGGGTGTTTTATTAAAATGAAGGTAAATTAAAGTGCCTGACAAAACAGGGCTGAGCCACACGGCCTACGTCGTTACACGAGCTCGCTTATTATCTTCATTCATGTCGAGAATAACCACGTACAGTGACGCTCAATAACTCCATAAGTTTATTTTTATGTTGAGTCGGGACTGTTTTACATTATTCTGACACATGATTTGTATGTATGTTTTGAGCGTGGTAGAGCCAAGCGGCGGCTTTAGCTGCTGCTCGAATGGGCAGGCTCGACCTGGTAGGTACCACGGCCACGCAGAATACCGGCGTGAAGTAGATGCATATTGCTTCTGCTATTCGATCGGTGAGTGAGGTGACCGGAGGCCTGCTCTCCCTCCCCATCAACAACCTTCGCCCTCAACCTTTCTCAGATCTCCCGAATACCCTTAAAGACCGGGAATTTACCTGCAGCACCTCTGGTGTTGCAGATGTACGTGGACGACGGTAATCACTTACCATCAGGTGAATCCCTTGCTCTTTCGCCGCCTTTCCCATGAAAAAAAAACCGCTGTTCGTTGTTCGTGACCGCCTATCACAAGTTTGTCACAAAGCACGGTTCCGAGTTACCTGTGTTCATAAACTTCTGCCAATCTACGTTTCGTCTTGTCGGGTGTTGTCTTAGCTGCGTCTCGCCTGTACGAGGTTGCCACTGGAGGATATTTCCTCCATTGCCACGTTCTGTTTTTTTTAATTCTCCAATGTTATAATTTAATTTAGTTCAATTAAACACAAAATAAATAAATAGTTGGTTAAGTCCTTTGACTCGAAACATATTAGAATCCATACATTGATTACTATCACAAGCCACATCTGAACAACTAGCATTTAAGCTGCGTATGTGTAATTTTATTTATTTATTTATTCTTTATCGTGTCTCTAAAAATAAGGAATAGAATGGGCGGTCTAAATGCGTTTTGGCATTCTCTACCAGTCAACCTTGGATGAGAAAGAAAACATGTATAACATACATAGTACACTATACATAAACGTTTAATACATACATAAACAAATTAAATATGAAGAGGAAAATCTCAGATGGCCTTCAGATAGTGACGACGGAGTAGGGATTTGAAAGAGTTTTTATTCGGAGCTTTCTTGAAATCATCGGGGAGAGCGTTCCAAAGAAGAGTTGCTTGTACGATGAAAGAAGAAGAAAATAAACCAGTACTATATTGTGGAACACTAACCTTCCTATTTTAGTAGCATTATGTTATTGAAATTATTAACACTCAACAACTACTGTTAGTGTAATACGTTGACTAAATGATTTGTCGTCTGCCGTGTGGTATCGCGGTAAGAATTTGCCATACCCTTCCCCCACCCCCCACCCCCGTTTCCATCCCCGTAAGAGTTGTAAAAGGCGACAAAGGAAAAGACCTTAACCATCGGATAACCATTTTGAAAAATACCACACCAAAAATAAGGAGACCGATGACGGGCAGCGCAGAGACTGGCATGCGAGGTGTTCGGTACTGCGATCGGCAAACCGCTTGTCGTGGGGCACAGATCTGACTAAACTAAGGGAAATAATAAAAAATTAAACATGCCAAGTATAATAGGTAAGTTCCTGTTTCAAAGCAAAAATAAGTCGAATACAGGTCCAATACATAAACAAATATTTACCGAAAATCGTGAAAATTCACCAAACTAATTAACCTATGCTAAAAACTTTGCGAATCGATTCCACTTCTTGTATTAAACAAACTAATTTAAACTTTTGCGTCATCTCAAAAGTTCGACCAATATTTAAGCACTCGTAATTATAGTAGCCTTTGAGTGCCACTTCGTTTGCGAATACATCTATAACTATTAAAGCTTTATAAAATATGTCCTCCGACCTACTTAATAAGTACACGAACATATATTGAACTGTTCGGATTGATCCCATCTGCTGAGTTTCACCATCGTACATCGCGACAGAATTCGAAGTTCCATCGATACCACTTAGATTGTTGGCATTCCACCACAGTGCGTTTTAATCGAAGTTTTCTGCCACGCACTTTGACTTTGAGGAATCAGCTGTCGCCAGCAGTATTTCCGAACAGTTACGACTTAGGGACCTTCAAGAAAAGACCTTATCCCTTCCTTAAAGGCCGGCAGCGCATCTGTAGCTCCTCTGGTGTTGTGGATGTTCGTGGGCGTCGGTGATCACTTACCATCAGGTGAGCCGCCCGCTCGTTAGCCCCCTTCTTCTATAAAAAAAAAATGTTTAAGTTCTTGTGTATATTCGTTTTACATTGTGTTAGGTGTCGAAAAATCTTGATTTTAAGCATCGATCGGTTTCTGAAATATTCTGGAGTACTTAAAGGAAAGGTTAAAGGTAGATATAGCATAATTACATAAACTGTATAAATGTTATATCATATTTATATCAGCGGGACACTATCATAGCCATTTTGACGTGAATTTTTATAAAAATCGACAACTACGTTTGAAAGAACAATTGCTGTTGTGCATTGTCAATAATAGTGACGTGGAATAAGATGTAAAGTTATGATTTATAGAATCTATTTTTTAAGTTTAAGTAAACATATTTATTCTAGGAAAATATGTTTTATTTAAACTTTTTTAATAACTAATACTTACAACTCACGAAGACTTAATGGTGCAATTCGCACTTGACAAAATTTTTTCGATAATAATTTTAAATGTGTCACATCACTAGTGTAAGATGTCAAAATTCGTTGTAGTGATCATAATACAATACACAGAACACATTAATCGATAAGGTTATTTCGTATCGGTCGATCGGTCGGTTGTTTTGGTATCGGTCGAAAGCCGCGACTTTTTAAACGTTTCTTTTTAAGATAACTCTTTGGTATTAGTACGTAGCTATACGTGAAGAGATTATGTAGTAAGTTTTCTTACCATGCCGCCAATTAAAGTTTTATGCCGACGAAACTATGAACATAAAACGAAAGCAGATATACTAAAATACCACAATGAATATGCCGACATTAATAGGTACAAAGACAATCAACGTCTCCGAAAATACAAAGCATCGTATTTCCCCAAGAAGTTTCTCCGAATCGATACTAATCTAACTTCATTCGATTGCTCATCGATGTCCATCGGAAAAAAAGTTAAAAGTATGGTCACAGGCATGACCTGTCATGTCACAAGGTGTCATCACTCTGCAGGCTCGTTAACTGAAAGAAGCTATCGGTCGATCATGGAGCTTGTTATAACTTTGACTGCTATAGAAAAAAGTTTTAATGACCTTCGGAGTATATACCCCAAACACGATCAAAGAGGCGAGCAATTTTCTACGAAATATCGCTTGTGGGAGGTAATAAAATCGTTTTCCCATCTATACAGGCCAGTGCTTGTTAACACGTAAATTTAATTATTTATTAATGTTATTTGATTAGTACTCGTAATTATAATGTATCATACTATGTAGTTTGAAAAGGCATTTCATTTTTTATATAAGTAATCCAATTATACTTTTTTATTTATTTATTTTTTGATAATATAAACAAAAATATAAAATTTGTAATTGAATACCCTGAAGATTCGGCAAGGCGAAACCGGTCCGTTACTTACATAAAAAAAACAAAATGTATTATGGAACTAGTACAAGAAATAAGGCCGTGGTAGGCCAGTGGTCAGGACCCTCACTTTAGTTTCATAGATCTGGGTTCGATCCCCGGTGCCGCCACCACTAAAATTGTTAATAGCAATTTTAAGTGCTGTATTTACCACGTGCTCAACGGTGACGGAAAACATCGTGAGGAAACCTGCATGTCTGAGAAATAATAAAAAAAATATCATTTCGAGGAGATTTGAAGCCCGCCAACCCGCACCGGAGCAGCGTGGCGGGCCCTTCCCGGCTCCTAAACCCTCTCTGATACTCGTATTTCAGATGGAGGCATTTGCCAAGCAGTGGGCACTTATAGGCTGCTACTTTTAAATAATTGTCAATATGATGAAGATTCACAAAATTACTACAATCGCAAGTATAAATTAAACTCCTAATTAGTTGATTGTTTTGTTGAAATTTTTCAATGTAGATTGAAAAAGCTTTCATATCCGATGATTATCTTAATGTGTGGTCAATAAACAGAATTGGTTTGGCTGCGGACACTTTACAGTACCGTAAGTACAAGTAAAAGCACCGATACACTCAGTCTTCTACTTCCGAAGCAGATATAACACATAGTCGTAGATAATCAGAAAACATCGGAGAACTTCGTTTGCCGATCTTCTGCTCGCGAGTCTACTACGCAGAAGCTGGCAAGGCGGCCGGGCCTACAGCGTATCTCTAATTCCATGAGGGTTTTAGTGGATCTGGCACTTAATGCCAATCCCCCACCTAGCCTTCAGTGACAGGTGGGTCATTTTTGCCATTTCCCCGCGCGATACAAAAAAGAACATCGGAGCAAGTGATCCATCCGAAGATCGGGTTATGATTGCAGTGATTAAAGATGCAGCAGTATCGTACAACCCTAAAACTAATAATGTGTTCAACAAATATTAGCTAAAGATAGGATTCGAACCGAAGAACATTTCATAGAAATGTTCAAAATCAAAAACATAACAAATAAAACATTTCAAATAATTCTTTCCCATCTTACTATATATTCTATTAATGATAAATAACATAATATGGTTAGAGATCCACATATCACGTTGGTGAGCCTTTCGCCGAGATAAGTGTCGAAAAACCCATTGGTAAGCCTTCAACACAGGGGACCGAACTCGAGTCTCCGGATTCGGAGGCAGACCTACTAACCAATCGGCTATTGTCGATTAATACAGGGAAAATAGATTAATAAATCTCAAATAGGTTGTAAAACATTAAATAGGTTGTAAGACTACTAGGTAGTTCGTTTAAGGGTAGTTTTTCTGATGTGAATTAGTTCCTAGTTTATTTGTTTCGGTTTTAGGAACACCGTAAATTAAAATTAAAAACAGTTACCTATTAATGTCCCGCTGTTGGCCAAAAGTCACATTCTACCACGCTACTCAAAATCGGGTCGGCGAGCTTCCCGTTGTTTTTTTCTTCAGCATCGTAAATTGACAATATTAGTGATTCAGATAACTGAATTCGAACTACATACTGGGGATACACCACGAGGCTACAAAGTCTCTTATTGTATACTAAGCAGAAAAAACGGTAGAGGGAATTGTATAACAATGATTCATAGGATAAAAAGTAAATAACTTCAAAGATAAAACGGAGGCTTAAGTTAACGTTTTATGAACCGTAGGTAATTTTTACTCGGCTGTATAGACATGTCAGCAGAAGTTGGCCCGGTTTAGACCGACGACTTCTGCAAAAGGTAATTTCTTCAAATCCACATAAAACCACCCGCGCGCCTTCTTTTACCTCCGCTATAAAACCTTCGGGCACCTTATTCGAAGCCACTAAAGGCGTCCCAACTAATTCTTCCAGCGGCGATTTTTCAAAGCTTTAGCTCTTTAGTGTTACTGTTCATTTTTGTTATGTGATGAAACGAAAAGCAGTGTTAATAAATATGAAATATAAAAAGAACGTATGACTATTAAGCAAAATCTTATTATATTATCATAATATATTATCTATATATCTTATTATACTATATATAAGAGCAGTGGAAGCCTTGTGGTTCAGGGGGCTTACTTTAGTGTCATATAGCGTGTGTGACCTGGGTTCGATCCCCGGTGTCGACACCACTAAAATCGTTAATAAAAATTTTAAGTGCTGTATTTCTCACGTGCTCAACGGTGAAGGAAAATATCGTGAGGAAACCTGAATGGACTGGGAGCGGAAAATCCATATGAAATTGCCAAATCCCAATGATTAGTTATCACTCCGCTAACCCACTCATACGCCCAAAGAGGGTTATGTCCTGCAGAAGACCATTTACAGGATGTTAACGCGGGTAAGGTGACATGTAATACGGAACACGCATGATATTGTTGTACAAACGCCAACCCACTGCGCTCACCCACTCATACGCCCAGCAACGTAGTACGAGTTCTAGAACATTTCACGGAATTCCGATCAGCACATGTTAGCGCTTCCCACGGAAATGTCAATCCCCAGCAGTGGACATATAAAGCAAATGATTAAGATGAATATAATTATTATTTCATTTAAATTTAAATTAAAAAAATATATTTTAAAATCTAACTATTTTGGAATGTGCTATATTAGGTCTGTTATTTTATTGCTAATGAAATTTAGTTCTAAATAGGGACGTATCTTTTTAATGAATACGTAGATTCGTTTGATTCTCGTAAAATCGACGCAGTAGGGCACGGGGTCAATCAAATTGTAAAACTGGGGGTCGCCGGTGACCCCCTCAAATTAGAGGGGTATGCCTGAATTACGTCCTCTTTCTTGCACCGATATTAAAGGGAGCGAGCTTGTTTCTGTATTAAGCCAGTGCTCTGTGAGTAATGCGTATCATTTTTTGCCTTGTTCCTACCTTTTTATGGTCCTCGGAGCCTGCGCGAGCTTTATTAAAATTTATAAACACATAATACGCTATCAATAACTGAGATGGTGCGCGGTATATATATTTTTTCGCAGAATATTATAATGTTCGCTTTATGAACGCACTGTTTCATTTTAATAGTTGTTTCTATGTACTCCTGAAATAATGATAATAATACATATACATAATTCGGTCGGAAGTTGTTTATTTATTTTTTGCATTACTTTGCTAAATAATAGTCAATTAGAAGCTAACTTATATCTACGCAAGATAATTGTAAGAAAGTAACTTAAGTATTTTTTGTCTCAGTTAATTTGTAATTTGATATTTATACATTAAAAACTATAACCCACAAGGAGTGTATTCTGAAATCTTCACCAGCATATCCTTAGCCAAATAACTTGAGTATTAACTGCTGTATCCAAACTGTGTTATTTATATATTCTATATATATTAGTTATAAAGTTGTACATTTGTATTTATCTGTGTATTTGAGTATGCCTGTGTATGTATGTAAGTATATACGAAGTTAACTTTATGATAATATATTCTAGTTCTCCTTATATTGTCTGTAACCTTAGCTTACCTAGAACACACTTTCTGTTACACTTAAGGTTAGCTGAAAGAGAATGCCATGTAGCATTAAACTCGCCTATTGTACAGTTTTTTAGTCAGATAAAGAATATATTAAAAAAAAACAATGCTTCAATGTCGTATTTTACTATCACTTAAAAATCGCTTTTAGATTACAGTAAAATATGACTCTAACAAAATTTATCGAGTCAATCCTAGATGTTAGTACAATTAACCTCAATATCGGAACCCGAAGCACTCGTGAACAGTACCGCTTTGAGTGGAAATTCCTTTGTCCCTGAAGCCGATAGATGGACCTTTAAAATAGAATCGCCGGTAAAGAATAAAAGGGTCATAAATATATGTGACACTACATATCTTGTTAGAAAGCCAAATGTCAAAACAAATCAAATTAATAGTAATGATAGTCATGATTGATAAATCGAATTGTAAAGAAACTTAAATTGTAAGGTCCGTGACCCGTGAACTAGAAAATAATAATTAAGAGCCGAAGGTAGCCCGAGTTAACTATGACATCAGAATAGACGTCCTGATGTTATACTTAACTCGGGTGACCACGGGTGCTCTAAAGCTCTCGAAACATCGGGAATATATAAATAATAGTTTTATTTCTCATATGTAGTGTTCGCGTAAACACATGAAATCATTACAGGAAATAGTAATATTGTTTCAGCTACTTCTTGTTCATCTGCTTACGTAACCAAGCAGGTTTCGATTCACTTGTATTCAATTAGTTTATTAGTATATAATATTAAATGTGATAAAACTAAAAATATGAAAAATAAAATTAAACATCCGCCATTGATTATCTGAGCACACTGCATCACCAACAGTCTTTGTGAACTTTGTATTAATTGTACGAAGTTCCCAACGAATTTGTTGTAACAGAGCTGCTAACGGAAGTAAACATTTTAGTATTCCAGCATTTAAAGTCCGACCACTTCTATGACCGATATAAAAAAAAGTAGGAACAATATCCCACATCAGTGTGACATCGGCGTGAGAACCTGACGCTCAGTTTCCTCTCGTGGGTGCTATAAGAGGCGACTGGTGCTACCGACAGATGGTGGGATAACCATCTCGAAAAATACAAGACCAAAATTAAGCATACCGATGACTGACAGCAGCGTCTAAGGAGCGAGGTTGTTTGGTACTGTGATAGTCAATACTATAATGTGATGGTAAAAACTGAGTATGGTACTGAGTAACCTTTGTCCTACAGTGGACTAAATTAACAGACTGTTAAAGGTAAGTAACGGCGAGGTAAGATATTATCCGTACCTTCTATTATCTGTAGTGAGTACAATTATTAGATCAGTTTAACATCCCTTTACAGCGGACGTACGCATTTTAGAACATAATTGATGTTTAAACGAACTTACCTGAAGCAAAGTTCTGTCGTAAATATACGAAGCGGTTCTATCGGGGAGATTTGTGCCTAAATAAATAATTTTAACTACTTGGCTAATATATACACAACGTATTGAGTTCAGACTGGTGTTGACTTGAGCGTCATTTCATTGTGTGTAGAGTAATCTAATAATTTAAATTATTTATTTAAGAACTTACCTCGAGGTTGAACAATGAAAAATAGTTGAAACCAGCACTTCATCATCATCATTATCATCATTTCAGCGTATCAGAAGTCCACTGCTGAACATAGGCCTCCCCCAAAGATTGCCACGAAGCTCGGTCCTGAGACACCTGCATCCATCGACTTCCCGCAACACTGCGCAGGTCGTCACTCCATCTTGTGGGGGGTCGTCCTACACTGCGTTTGCCTGAACGTGGCTGCCACTCGAGAACCTTTTTCCCCAACGATTGTCAGTTCTGCGAGCTATGTGGCCGGCCCATTGCCACTTCAGCTTGCTGATCTTTACGGCTATGTCGGTTACCTTAGTTCTGCTGCGAATATCATCGTTGCAGACTCTATCACGCAGAGAAACACCGTGCATAGCCCTTTCCATAGCGCGCTGAGCAACTTTGAGCTTCCTCATACGGCCTGCAGTGAAGGACCAAGTCTCGGATCCGTATGTCATCACTGGCAACAAGCACTGGTTGTATAACCAGCACTTGGAGCGTTGTATATTCATCGTGCAACTGCATCTTACATGCAGTTCTTGTACTGTTTTTAATGGGAAAGGGGGTAAACGGGCAAGCGGCTCAGCTGATGGTGAGTTATTACCGATACCCGTACATATGCAAAACATCTGCAACTCCCGAGGAGCTGCCAGTGCGTTTCCGGCCTATAAGGGTATTTGGGCAGAGAAGGAGGTTGGTCCTCCGGTTACCTCACTCACTGAAAGAAACGCAGAAGCATAAGATAACTCTTATTCTGCGAGGCCGTGGTACCCCGGTTTAGCCGATCCATGCGAGCAGCAGCAAAAGCCGTCACTTGGCTCTACCAAAAAAAAAAACATTGGCCTAATTCCATAAAAATGCAATCGTTCAAGTCAGAAACCTTATGCAATAGTCATTCGAACTCTCGAGAACACATAAATAATTCATCCCCATCAATTAAGTACAACTTTAGATTTTCAAACTCGATCACATTCCTTTTCATTTGATCACGTAATGAATAAAATATTACGTCGCGGTACCAAACGCTCACTGTGTCTTTGCGGTCTGAATTTATTCCTACGAGACGGCTACGGCACGACAGCGTGTATAAATTACTTGTGTAACTTATTTCAAAATAGAAATATAATAGGTATCTGACCTACAATTAATTTAAGTTAATTACAGTTACGTAATTAACTCTCAGAATACTGGAATCTTCTTGATTAAGTAAATACTTAATCAAAAAGATTATGTGTCAAATGACATAGATTTTTTTTTCGAAACTAGAAGACCGTATGATGATTTATTCTCATAACCGATTTGTTGTCCTAAACTTTCAAGAATATCAAATTAAATTTAAAGTGAAGAACTCAAAATAAAGTGGCTGCTAGCCTGTAAGTGTCCACTACTGGGCAAAGGCCTCCTTCACAAATATCTGAGCGGGTTTTTGGAGCCGGAAAGGACCTGTCACGCTGCTCCTGTGGCGGGCTTCACATATCCTCGAAATAATATTTTATTTATAATCGAAATATATTGATCAGACATACGTGTTTTCTCACGATGTTCACTTACAATTGCTATTAACAATTTTAGTGGTATCGGCATGGGGGATCGAACCTAGGTCATTCTCGCTCTATGAAACTAAAATATAAGTTTCAACTTTCTTTAGATCTGAGGCTTTTACACATATTTTACGCGAAGGAAAGGTGCGAACACTTACCACCCATTGAAGATTTGTCGAGATCAACATTTAAGATGTTGGACCGACTAAAACCCCCATGGTAGATACTCCGGTGGCCTTCATACCATCGGCAGTAGAGACCCACGAGCAGCCGGCCCTCAAGTTGACTTAACAGATTGCATCGCCGATATTACTATCTGATGCATATTACTATCGAACCACGTGGTCTCGGTTCTAATAATTCTAATCAATATTTTAGTGTTCTAAGTCTGAACTGCAGACTCTAAATCAAATCGATATAATAGAATCGAGTAGATAGAAATCACATAATTATAACAAAGATTTGAAGAATTTTCATATAGATTCTCATGACTCGTACTAGTAAAAGTTAGTATCGATTCCACAGCAAAGTCTCGTGTAGCCGGATTTAATAAATGTAACAGCCAAATAAATCCCTATCGTAACATACATGATGCTTTCCTAGTGCCCCTAAGTAATTAAGTCAAACTCCATTTTATTTTCGAATCAAACGCCCGACCTATTTGATTGGTTTACAAAAAGTCCAAATTACAAATAGTCCACTGATTAACAAAGGCGTTACTTAACAGATCTATTGATTGGGGTAGTTAATCTGTCATCTATTATAGAATATTCCATGAGATTACCAAGGATTTACTCTGGGCGGAACTCTTGAGAAACACCACGACACGACACAGCATCTAAACACATAAGGTGCCATATACCACGCGACGCGATCAAGTTACGAGTGTTACCGTGTTCAAAATCAGCCTGAAACGTAAATTAATAAAATACTAAAATAATAATTTTAGAATTTCTAATGTGAAACTTTAATTTAAAATTTAATTACCTACGATATAGTTTCACTATGGTTTCACGTAAAGTCTTTAGTACAATAGAGACAAGCAGCTGAAGATATTGAGCAATAACGACAGGCAATATTAACCTAGACATGTGTGACGTGCCAAGAATCACTTATGAATCTGTAACATATTTAGACGTTCTCGCTATATATTCATTAGGTTATCTTAAACTTGATGCAAAGAAAAAAAATCGATTAAACGTGGATTAAAATTTCTTCTCCACTTGTCATTTTATTGTTAATAATGCCCATTCATGATTTATGATCACGGGACGAATACAATACAAACAGACCTACAAACCAATAATTTGTGTTTTTCTTTTGCATTTCGACTGGGATGGTAACCCTGGACCCGTGGGTGAGTAGTCACCATTGAGCATCGCCCGATCGTCAATGCGATATTCAAGACATGCTCTACGTGTGAAAATGTTTTTTTTTGTCAAGGAATGTTTTCTGCACGCATGCATAGTTCTGTATTCGTGACAAAATAATATATCTTACCTGCGATGAATGACAATAAGTGCCTTTATTTAGAGATAAAATGTCCGTTAAGCGCTCTTATTTAGTTTTATCTCTATCTGTACGTTATGTTGCTTACCATTTAAGAGAAAAAAAACTGAGAGTATTATTTTAATAGAAATTTATGGTTTACTTTTTCTTCAATGTTATCTAAGTTAATATTTACATGATCTCAAAACATATTTTTGATTCATGTATAAGCATCATTTTTATTTTTCAAATTAATTCCAATCCTAGTTTGCTAGAGATAAATATTCTGACAGCAGATATATGTTTAATTTTAAATGAAGTATAATTGTATATGAATAAAACTCTAGTCTTTATTAATTCTTAGATAATTTATGAATAAAAAACAAATACTTTTAGGGTTTCGTTTTAAGGGTTCGTTTATTTAAAACCACCCTCCGCAGTTACTAACGTCTTTTTATGTCAAGTAAATTGTAATTTAAAGAAAAATTACTAGCCTGACAAAATTGTGTATCTTTAAATAAAAGTATACATGTATGCATTGTATAAATGTATGCGTTGAGTGGTTAGCGAATCGGTAGACTCAAGTTCGATTCAATATTTTTTTTTTAATGGAAGAGACGGCAAACGAGCAAGCGGTTCACTTGATGGTTACCGCCCGTTGCCCACATACATCTGCAACACCATAGATGCTGCAGGTGCATTGCCGGTCTTTAAGGATATTTGGGAGATGGGAGGGAAGAGGAGGGGAATAGGGAGGGGGTTTGGGCCTCCGGTTACCTCACTCACCGAACGAAACGCAGAAGCACAAGATGACTCTACTTCACGCCGGTATTCTGCGAGGCCGTGGTACCAATCCGGTCGAGCCGGCCCATTCGTGCGGCAGCTGAAGCCGCCGCTTGGCTCTACCGCGCTTATATGTGGGTGGGTTCATAGCAATAGGATTCCCGAAACTCGTATACGTATTTGTACCGTTGGTTTGGATACTAAGACGGCGTCATTGTCACGTTGTCCCAAATTAAACTGATGAAAAGTGAGTTGATAGAACTAAAATGTTTAAATCATTGATTTCCCAGTACTGGGTAGTATTTACTTGTTAATTTTCTTACTTATCGCTGAGATTCATCTGGATTTCGTCAACTCCTCCGTTCTATTTGTTTCGAACCAAATCCTCCTCAAAAATTATTATTATTACGCTGCATAATCACTCCAGCAACGGTCTCACCATTCCTTGCTAGTATTGTCCACTTGGAAGAGTTCCAAGGTGCCGCCTTTCCTATATCTGCCTGAAAACAAGGTGGGCGTTATATATATTTGCTTATAGGTTTATTCATTGTTTTGCTGCTCAAGTTGCTTATTACAATGATTGCCTGTCACGCGAACTCATAAAATAATTGTATTACGTTTCTCCAATTTGTACAACTACCAAACAAGTTTTATTCTATAACTTTTTGCCACGTGGTAGAGCCAAGGGGCAACTTTGGCTGCTGCTGCTCAAACTGCCCGACACCACTGGGGTAGCACCACGGCCTCGCAGAATACCGGCGTGAAGTAGAGGCATCCTATGCTTCTACGTTTCGATCGGTGAGTGAGATATCGGAGGCCCACTCCTCCTCCCCTATTTCCCTCTCCATCATCCCCTCCCGAATATTCTTAAATGACGGCAATGCAGCTGCTGTTCCTTGGTGTTGCAGATATTCGTGGGCAACGGCAATCACTTACCATCAGGTGAGCTGCTTGATCGTTTGCTCTTTACCCATAAAAAGAAAAATTGACATGTCCATTCATATGCACTCTATGGACTCTCTTTTTTTACGGATTGCGGTATAACACGAACTAGCTTGGGGACTACTGCAGTTTAACTGCAAACGTCTGCAAACAACTTCAAACGACAAAGGTTACAGATGCGTTGTCTCCCAATAGGACTAAAGTGTAATGCCTCGTAATTAAACTGTCTCTCTATACCTTTCAAAACGGAACATGATGAATAACGACAATGATGATGAAAGAAATGGTGACAAAGGAAGGTCCTATCTAGAGGATTCCTACGTAATTAAACTGTCTCTCTATACCTTTCAAAACGGAACATGATGAATAACGACAATGATGATGAAAGAAATGGTGACAAGGAAGGTCCTACCAAGAGGATTCCTACGTAATTAAACTGTCTCTCTATACCTTTCAAAACGGAACATGATGAATAACGACAATGATGATGAAAGAAGTTACAAAGGAAGGTCCTACCAAGAGGACTCCTACGTAATTAAACTGTCTCTCTATACCTTTCAAAACGGAACATGATGAATAACGACAATGATGATGAAAGAAATGGTGACAAAGGAAGGTCCTACCAAGAGGATTCCTACGTAATTAAACTGTATCTCTATACCTTTCAAAACGGAACATGATGAATAACGACAATGATGATGAAAGAAGTTACAAAGGAAGGTCCTACCTAGAGGACTCTTACGCAGAGGAGGCGTCTATCGCTAGTATATGGAGCACGTACACTGTCAAATAAGAACTGTGTCAGTTCAGTGGGAGTATGATTCTTCTTCGGTAGAGCCGAGTAATTTGTATGCGTCACAACGCATAAACCGTAACCGAGGTTTGCGAGTCTCGTCGCTGAAGAAACGAGATGGTAGATTCTTACGCAGATACCACACGTCACTTTCAGTCGTTCTCATATAGTAGAAGACTCTACCATCCCGTTTCTTCAGCGAGGAGGCTCGCAAAACCCTAACGGTTTATCTCCCGGAAAGACAAAAAAGTTAATTGTACAAGGAATCTATAAAGTCTGTCCACGTGTTTCTTTTTATACATATGTATGAATGTAAGTAAGTATCTGTACTTTATATTTTAGAAACATTTATTCCCGTGTTAAAAATTATTATAATACATACAGACAAGTATCACGAGTCATCAAGGACTGCCAGTGCATTATAACAGTAATGCTAAACACGTCCCACGGCAGCAGGTGATACTAAACCGCAGCGCAGCACGGAATCTTGATGCCAACTAAGCACTGAACATTAGGACAAGCCTCTTCTAGCCTCTGTAGGTATTGTTTAATGTGGATAAATTATTTCAAGTTTCCTTGTTTAAGCTTGTAAAGCACATTTTTTTCATGTATGTTGAAACAAGGGGAATGGAAGGCGAAATTTAAAGTTATAGAATACTACTCGCTCGCAAAACCCATTGTTTCCATTTATTAAAAATAAGAACAATTAATAGAGAATAATTTGTTGGTTTGTCACTTATTCACTCGCAAGCTGGTCTTAAATAAAACCCATTACTTAGGGCAATAACGATTAAATAAATATACAATTTCATAGCTTAATTTACATCTCTATATATGCACTAATTCCGGCTCCAAATGACACTCAAAAATTAGAGGAGGCTTTTACCCAGCTGTGGGACATTTGTCTTGTAGCCTACGACGTATGCCGTAATAATGCCTATGCATAAACGAACCTGACCGACAGCAAGTGACAGATCAGAACAGATCAGAGCAATTGAGCACAAATTTATGGGCTATATTCATCTCATCACCGGAAAGGTTAAGAAAGAAAAAAACATTCAGTACCTTTACAAAAATAGTCACTGTGAAGCGTAGTATGAAATAAATGTTAAAATATGATAGTATTTCAGCAAATAGAATATTTGGTTTAATTCTATTATAAATATTATCTAATTTCAAAAACAGTATGTGCCAGTAGATAAGGTAAGAAAGGGAATGATAAAGTTATTGCGGTTTTAAAAAAATTCAATTTCATAGAGTAGCTATGAATATGAAGAATTGTCGAGTGGCTGTGGCTTTGTGTTAATGTAACAAGTTCTTAGAGTTTTGCAGTTGAACTGTTAATATTTAAAATGTGTCTTAAACGTTTAGTTGGTGAACGTGGTGTGTGAATTCTTTGTGCACAATATTTCAATGCACTTACAAGTCTTCTTACGATAGTGAACACAATCAGGCGTTACGTTGCCCAAATTCAAAATGATGTTAGAAAAGCTTACCTAGTCAAAACAGAAATAGAGCACTGCTCTCTCTGCTACAAACGCGTGGTAGAGCCAAGCGGCGGCTTTAGCTGCTACTCGAATGGGCCGGTTCGACCGGATTGACATCACGGCCTCGCAGAATACCGGCGTGAAGTCGAGGCATCTTGTGCTTCTGCGTTTCGTTCGGTGAGTAAGGTAACCGGAGGCCCACATCCCCTCCCTATTCCCCTCCTCTTCCCTCCCATCTCCCAAATATCCTTAAAGACCCGCTTGCTCGTTTGCCGTCTTTTCTATATAAAAAAAAAACGCGTGCACTGCTTCTTTCACACGCACCTTCACCACAACTGTCACCCACACATGCACTACACTCGACACTAGGTAACACACACCACCAACATTTAATACGCGACACCTGTTCGGCCTCGAAAAACAATAAAATGGAATATTTTAAGGTCTTCTTCTTTTTCGTCTCTGTAAATCCACAGCACTGTCTATACAATTTTAGCTGTACATATACATACAAAACTAAAAATAGGTCTTGTCATGCGCCAACCAAGTCACGTATATGGAAGATTTGCCTAAATTCTGACCAACTGCCAAAGTGACGTTTGAAACAAATGTTGGTATGTTTCCCCGTTCATGAAGAAGAAGAAGAAGATCTATCTCCGCGATCCTTAAATCATATCGGATAGACCATCTATTTATAATAAAGGTGATACCCATATTTGAAAAAGGTTTTTTTTAAATTTCGTTATTTAATTACTTTAATATAAATTGAATTTACCACATACATAGTTAAACAAAAAGGATTTTACTGAACTGCGCCTGCCACTTAACTTTATATTTTAAAATAAATACTCTAGTATAGTTAAAACAAAAAAAAATATGTTTTCTACTTATGTAATACTTAAATAACGAACGGAAATAAAAAACAATCGGCACGAGTTTTAACAAATAACGTGACAACGTGAATAATGCCTTATCGCGTTAGCCCGCCGGCGCCCGGCTGCTTGGTCAAAAGAGCCGCGGGTTAAAAAAAAAAACCTTAAAAAGTAAGAAACGATGATTTATTTAAAGTCTGCTTAGATCCCTTATCTGCCACCTCGCGTTATCTCATTGCGTGTTTCCTAAATAATTAATGCAATATAGGGCATCGATTGTGAGGTGACTGAGGGCGCGGGGCGGCACTCGGGGCGCGGGGGTGCGCGCGGCGCACGCACCCCATTGGCTGTGAAGCCTGCGTGAGTGCGTACTCCCCCTACCGCGTGCGTGTGCCTTCGCGCGCCGTTCAGTCGCAGTCCGGACGTCGCGCCTGATAGACGTGCTGTTCCTAGCGCTAAGTGACGTACGAGCGCCCGCTTTTACGCCCGCTTTTATCAACATAGTTTCGTTTGAATTGAGACTAAGTTATCTGTCCATATGGTTCATCTCGTAGATATATTACGTTCGGCGAAAGTTGAATTCCCGCCGCCTTTTATTGTAAGTAAATAAAGCGTTTGTATTAAAAAAAAAATACCGAGTGTTTTTTGTTTATTTTTTAATCGTGCTTTTTTTACTTTTTATTTTTCTGTTCTTTTGTTTTCAGAACCTTTGGCTGTTTTTTGAGTATGTAATTGTATCAAGGTGACACGATTCGTACCGGAATTAATAGAACAATTAAAAAGTATCTCTAAATGAACTTTTTAAACATTGTGTAAACGGCAACAACTTTGATACCTATTGTGCCAAATTTAAAATCTCCCTATATTTTTGTTATGTAGCAATAATAATTTGTAAACAATTACCACACATCAATTTACTTATAATTATATATCTGCCAAAAATATAGGTAAAACTTCCACGCTACATTGAAAATAAATAAGTGGTTCAAAAGATCTCGTTATAAATTATTTATACTAATGTTTGCATCGCTGAATTAAGACAAATAACTTTATAAACTTATTTAAATAAATGTTATTGCATCCTTTTATTTAGTTTTAATTTTTACCCTTTATTTCCATCATTCTTCTTGTTTAGTTGGGTTAAAAAATGTTGTCCCCTTATCTTCTTGTTACATATTATATTTATATTATTTAAATTAAAATATCAAACAAAGAGAAAAATACTGTTACGTATCAGTTGCAATTAAGGATACTTTTCAATACCCGATATAAATATTTAAATATAACTTTCAACTATCTATAGCTGAGCCGTTGATTGTTTTTAGTATAAAACAACCTAACTAAAGTGGATTTTTTATTGATGTTAGATAAATCTCAATTTTGAACAATGATTTGATGAAAGTCGAGTGAGTACAGTTTAATAACATATTTATATGCTTTTTAGGCTCAATTAATATGCGCTTATTGATTTTAAAAATCTATTAGCCCTTAATTAAAAAGTTTCTTCGTTAATAGAATCAAAATTTTTTTTTTTCAATATTATCGATTTACGAGAAAACAAACGTAATATTTAAATTCTAAATGTTTTCATACGTGTATTTTACATATTATCATATTAAATTCTTTAATACCAATTTCTAAAACAAAATTTTTTGTCGATTGGAAAATATTTTGAAGAGCTTTTCTGTAATGAATTTTGAGAATAATGCTGCTTGTAATTCAAGACAGCATCCAGATTAAATTCTAAGCACAAATATTTAAGTTAAAATCATTACAATAAAAGTTCAATACAAGCATTATGAAGCTGCTCCCGAAATAAAACATGATAGTGACTGATAAAACGAATAAACCACAACAAAAATTCCGAGTATTACAATAATTCTAATAACACTTTCTATCGGACTCGTAACAGATAACTTAAACTTTAACGACATGGCTGGCCACGACCCGGTTGCCAATAGCCTATATAGAGATATCGTAATGCGTTATGGATTCCAAACTGTAGGGTCAGTCGTAAGCACAACATAAAAAGTTTTATCACGCCAACAGTTGCCCGTCGTGGAACTTGTATAAGAATTTCCCATTCACGCCCCATTACTCTGTACAGTACAGTGTAGAGTTCGGATGGTGAATTAATTTTTTATAAGTTTCGGGTCAAGAGTAAGGTGGCTTAGTAACTATATTATAACGCGAAAATCTTTTATTTCTATCACGAATTATTAGAAAACTCAATTATATTATATCTAGATTCAGAGATATTAAATTCAATGCCTTCTTTGCTTTTTTATATTCATAATCAGACCACAGTATCCAGTGTAGCGGTGAGCCGGCCTTTGTCTTAAATTCTTTTAGTTTTACGAAACCGAGGTCCTATAGCCTCGAGCCAGTTATTTTATCAAATTACGAACTTAATAAATTCTGTTTTGATTCAGGATTGGCCACGGATTCGTAATTTATGATCGGTTTTACTTTCCAACAAAAGCTAATAATTTGTTTCGGAAATTTCTCGTTCGTAACCGCAACGACCTGTGAACTTTATTAATTTAACATTACGTGTTAATTTTGCGTGTTTGACTTTCGGTCACAGTCCGGTTATTATATCTTGTGTGCGCTGAAAATTAAGCAATTACAAACTTTGAGGTTTTTATTTTAAAAGGATCTAGCTAACTAAGAAGTGTTTGCGTGCGACTTTACTTTTAAAGTATTTCCTCGGAGCGAAATTGGATTTGGATTTACTTTTGTGAGTATATTTTATAGTGGCCCTAATATAGCCTTAAACGTTCAAAGTAACTCCATCGATTTGAATGAATGTCACTTAAAATAAACCATCATCGAGAAATCAAAACCTCTATTCTGTAATTGTCAATAAACAAAAGACTAGTGACGACTATGTTAACAATCCACGTACAAGCATGTCAGCTTTATTGTAATGTGTGCCTTCACTCCTTCTTTCAACTGTTTCATCCTCCATTAACACCCTCATACTTCCGTGCACTAAAAATAACAAACCTGTAATTAAAGTTACAACCGAAACGATAATTCCTTTTAATGTGTTGACGTTTCCATTTCCAAGCAACACGATGTCACCCGGACAATATTCACTGTCATCGACACAACGGACAGGAGACCCCTGACCACGTGCACTGTTTATCTTAAGTTGACAGCCGTGCTAGGTTCCATGTTGTTTTACGCTCCCTTACACGTTCATAAATATTTTCCTAATGCCCATATCAAACAAGCAATGGATTTTATATTTAATCAAGTTCTCGTGTGTTAGTTTAGATTTAGATTTTTTTGTAATATTTATGATGAGTTTAGATAACCAAAAATCTTATGGTTACTTTCTTTCCAAAAATAACCTAAACTAGTGGTGTAATAAATTACCCCACGTATATTATTATTATTGTGTGTTATGGAGAATTATTATACTGCTAGAAGTAATTGAGTTTTGTAAGAAACTCTACATATTAACTTTTTGTTGTTATTATTATATCTTTTTAGCTTCACTATTTAACTACTAAACATTTTAAAGTTATTTCACGTATCAGCTCCACATATTTTCTTATCATTACGGAAGTTTAGTTTCTTAAATTTTATTTAGTGAATAAAGAAATTTGAAGCCTTCTAATCCGAAACAAACAGTGTAACCGAATGTAAACAGTCGTTATTTCGATAGAAACTAAGGAACAGGTCCGCGTATGAACTGAAGTGATTCAACGTGACACACACGAAAGTCCTGGTGAAAGCGCTCGTTAACGGGGTACATTAGTGTAGTGCTTCAGTAATAGTGATAAATTATTCCACCGCTAACAGATAGGGATCTACAAATGTTAGTAATTGGAGCACATGTCGCGACGCAGGCACGTCTCCATAATCAGGAACTGGACGTTAGTGCTCAATTAATTATCTACTCACATGTATGCACATGACGTAAATATTGTTCTATATTTTTTTGTTTGCATTCTTAATTTGTGAGACAAGCAGCGGTAGAATCGTCGTGCTAAATGGAAATTTGTAATCTGTCTACATCTAAGGGTGAAAGGCGTGTTTGCTTATCATAATTTAGTTAAGTTCAAAGTCCAAAATTTATAAATAAATTAAAATAAATAAACACTTCCGACCCTATATCCAATACTGCGTAAGCAGAGATCTCGTCTACATTTTTAGTCCTTTCAACCCACTTCTTGCCAAAGATTATTTGGGACAACGTGACAGATGGTGAGACTTTCCAAACCAACGATACAAACCTTAATTTTCTTTAGTTTTCCTTCTAACCATTAGGCTATCGTAGCTTCTAACTTTATGTTTAATCATTACAAATGCAAAACTTTTGCACTTTTCTTAAATTTTTGTATTTAATAATCTTGTGTGCGTCTGGTAGTGATCGTTTAACTTTTGAATGAGTTGACATATTGAGATCATATTCCTGCATTATATTCGAACTATCAAGACGATGGTTTATACCTATCCTAGGACTCGATAGGTGGCGCTTAGCGTGTGGTCGAGTTATAAATACATATCATTTCTAATAACCGCGTCTGGCGGGCCAGCTAGTGTATTATAAATTGAATCGTAAACAAGTTGTATGAGCGGCTGTTCGATAAGTACAATTTGCCTAAACTTAAATCTAGATCAAATCATCTGAAAGAAAGGGTTATGCGAAAAGATTAAGTTTCAACAAATAATTCAAATTCTATTGTAATGAGGTATATCAGATCTTAGAACACTATAGGAAGATTATTTGCTATGAAGTTGTAATTGAAATCAGATCATTTGGATTCCTATTAATAACTATGACAATCGTAATATACTAGAAATACCATTCAACCCTTTTAGTAAATTGACAAAGAAAGCTTGTCAACTTTTCCTTAACAGTCATGGAAGAGAATAAAAAGATTTGGACAAAGTTCGCCACATCTTTTCACTTTGTAACAATGGAGAAAAATTCAGTATTAAAAGAAGTGCGCCCACAATGCATTACAGAATATAATATATTACTCTGAGACGCTGTACATACTTTATGGTCTATTCTTGTTCCATAATGGTAGGAAGCTGTGAATTTACCTTTTATGTAAATGTGAAATGTACGAGATGCATCTTCTAGCTACTAAATAGGCGAGCCATATCCTTTCACGATTAGGTACGCCTGTCCGTGCGTCAGCACTGGAAGTATTGTTTTGAATATTACAACGCTATTTTTCGTTTTATTTTACGTAACACTAAGATAAAAATAGAACGCCATGTGCAGTGAAAATAATATCCAGCTGCATAAACATAAAGGCACTAGAGAAGTGTCATACATATAACCTTTATTGAAAATAAATTGTTATGTAACGATTTAATTAAATGATTGAAGTCTTTAAATGAAACTTTTGTTAAATTATAATACTTTAGGTTTCGTAAGCGTTCGCTTTGATTTGACGACACCAGTAACCGACAACCACTGCCAATTATAAATTTAAAGTGCTGACTTTACCTCGTGCTCGGTGGTGAAGGAAACGATCGCGATCTTTGCACCTGCACAACCTAAGCATCTCCAAGAAGGCGCCAGCGAAAGCCAGCTTGCGTTTCTTCAAAGATTCGACCTGGCACCTGTGACGCAGCTCCCTTCACTATTGTGTGGTATTTTGATTCGGTATATTCCCCTTGGTTTTAAGCCATAGGTCGGTTGCCAGGAAATTAATCTAGAATTCGTTATCCAGCAGAGACCACCGCGTGCAGGTGTGGTTGACCTTTGAAGAAATAATGGTATATGGGATATATAAAGATTGTATATCCTTTCATTACACTTTAACGTAATTCTAAAAAAAAACATTATAATTTCGGTGTGAACTCACTATTTACACGTTGATAATATTTTGTTATTAACAATATTATCAAACAAGCATTGTTAAATAAACAAATAATTATTTTGGACGACAGTAAATTCTGTAAACGTTACTGTTGTAATCCCCGGGCGACTGTTTCATTTTGATTCTACACGTAGGCGCGTGTGAACGTGTGTTATTATTCTACAATAACAAAAATTAAATACGATCAAACGATGTAATTACAGCCGCTCTCATTTGCTTTATAAAATAAAGCACACAATATGATATTTTAACTATTGTTTGTTCTGACACATTTATTTTAAAATTAACATCATACGATTTTAACAGCTTGCAGCCTGTTTGTGCATAACCTAACGCCTGGTTTTGTTTTTAAATAGTATTTTTGAGTTTTAAAGAGCATGCGGCTCTCCTAATCGCAAGTGATTACCGTCGCCCACGTACATCTGCAGCACCAGAAGAGCGTTGCCGGCCTTTATGTGGGGTTATTCAGATATATACTCGTGTGGTTGGGTGATATATATAAATATGTATATGATATACATAAATATACATAAAATACAATAAAATAAATAAGTTATCTTTAATATATATTATAATTAAATTACATATATTATAATTTCATTATATTATTATTAGCTGGACTCGAACCTCTACTTTCAATAAGGCCGACTATTTGATTTACCATTACATTTCTGAAAAATTAAAAAACTAAACGCATAACGTTTAAAGTAATCTGGAAAAAAAAAATAGTTGTTGTAGTTAATAAAGACGCAAAAGCAGCACAAAAAAGAAACTTTCATAATAGGATCAGGCGAAAAAGCAAGCTTCGCTAACAGAAACAATTCTGCAAGACTTTAGGTAAAACGGAACGAAATTACTTGGTTCATTTATCAGCTGAAAAAGAGGGAAAGAGACGCGTGTATATGCGCCTTGCAGTGGGCGGGGCAGCCGACAGCAATCTCCGGCTTTAGGTATATTAGGTATGTACTGAAAACTATTTACTAAAACTTCGTATTTCAGTAACAGGAATAGCGTAATCTAATATTATGGAAACTAAATTACATGAAAATGTTATTTGTCGTACGGGGCGATTAAGTAACAACCCTTAAACGTCTCATGGAAATCTCCGGAAGAAGCTCGGGAGAGAGCATATCGTAAGGTCGTCACCGAGTTTTCCTCGTCACGTTCTTTCTCACTGAGAGGCGAAAAGTGAGTTATGTATAAAGAAATCCGGATCTCTGCCTAGCCCTACGAGTGACATTCGACATATTAAAATACGGGAAACTCGTCCTTTTATATTCATATCTTTCGCCTAATTGTGTTAACGAGGCTCTTATTTGTTTATTGGAGTCGGATTCATCGGAAGATATCCGATTTTCTTAATTAGTTTTGTTTAATACGAACATGTGCCTCAATCTTTATTTATACCCTCGTGTTCTGTTTCGTAACTAGAATTAAATAATAAAAATTAAAAAAAACGTTTAGATGCTTGTGAAAAACTATCTTTAAGTGGGCACGATATCCTCGAGACCGATTACAACTGCAGCGACGTGTTCCGGTTAATAATCTAAAATCGGCGTAGCTTTGTGGTTGGCGTACCTGACTGCTGAGCCAAAGATCCTGGTTTCGAATCCCCCCCCAACTGTCTACGATCCTGATGTTAATGTTCCAATCACTATGCACATTCACGGACTCTTGTGAAATAATCCACTTGCAAAAGTAACATCAAAACTCGAAGTGCACAGAAAAAACTAAACTCTACCGATACCAGAAGTTGATAGTGGATATTTTCAGTACTGTGACGTATATCAAAGCAGATTAATTTATAAACGCATTATATTTTTTACTAAACTATACATACTACCACTTCATCAGCAATATTTTAGTCTACTGCTGGACATAGGCCTCAGCAGCAAAGGCCTCGATCTGATCCCCATCAGTTGTCAGTGGGATATGGGTTCGAAAAAATTCAGATGAATATTCCGCTTTATTCGGTCCCCAGAGCCTCGTTTGTTTGCTGTGCAGGTGTGGTTAACACTTAAAGAAAGAGATAGCACATTCCCACATACATCACATTCATCTTCATTCGTTACAATTTCTTCTGCATGTTAGATGCAGCGAAGAAGTCTCATATTAGATGCAAAATATAAAGAAGAATTCCGCTATAACAAATACTATTTCGAAAACTTGAAACTTCGTTAACACATGTTGCCAAAACACGTGATTACCTAAGACAATCGCGTAATCACTGTTGAAATTTAAAAGGAAAACGCTAATTCCAAAGAAACTCCCTGCGATATTTAGCTGAAAGGAACTCTCCTAAATAACATCATTAACACTATCACTATTACCTGTCGAAAGTCTACATAAAATACTGCACGGTCTTGCGTCACCTGCAATACTAAGGTCGCCGCAGTCCATCTTATGGGTGTCATCCTACACTGCATTTGCCTGTACGATTTCACCATACGAGAACTTTTCAACCTCACTGTCGTCAATTCTG
The DNA here is from genome assembly GCA_029286595.1 of Bhutanitis thaidina. Lineage (NCBI taxonomy): Eukaryota > Metazoa > Arthropoda > Insecta > Lepidoptera > Papilionidae > Bhutanitis > Bhutanitis thaidina. Next base: position 2,369,037 of record JAGSMS010000022.1, read on the forward strand.
CGACCCATGTGACCTTACCGTTACCGTGGAAATTGATAGCAAATGTTATAGTAAATGATTGTTATCGATACGTAAAAAAAACTTCCTGCTATTAGTAGGATAAAACGTAGGTAGTAAATGTTCCTACTTAATCCCACTTAATCGAACAACAAATAGGAAAATTTTGTATGTTTGTAATTCAGTCACGCTTATAGGACTAAACGGATATGAATAAAATTTGACAGGGTAGTAGTAAAAGGCATTATGCCTTTTAGGATAATTTTTAGGGTTCCGTACGGAGCCGTAAGTCCGTCCATCCGTCCATCCGTCTGTCCTACATTTAAAGGACTTTATCGTTTGTTGAAATTTCCACAGAATATGTATTATTATGGAGGAAGGAGATTTTTTCTAGATTTTTTGACTTTGCTCTTTCGTAAAAACGGTAATATTATACGTACAAGCATTAAACTTGCTGTTATAGTAAAGCAAACTGTAAAGTTAAACAAGAAAGAATAAATAAATAAATATCAGCCAAGTGTGAGACGGACTCGTACTAAAGATCCTGAACCCAATGAAAGAAAACACAATTTTTTGGTTAATACATGCTTAACATACATAAATTCAGGGTTGTCAAAACTCTGGTTACACGGATACCACTCGCACTTCTACTCGGGCAGAGTCGCGGACAGACGCTAGTTAAATGAAAGGTAAGTTTTGTGTTAAAAACACGCAATGAAGTAAGAAATTTTAGACACTACGTAAATGAAGCAATCAATAATTTGGTTTACCCGCTCTACATTACGGCAGCCGTCTCTATTTTCAGACCTTCTGCGCTACGTCATTAGAGCGTCGACCACAACGGAAATTGTCGCGTGGTGACGTGTGATTCCATTGCCGCTTATTTAAATTACAGCAATTCGTTAGATTTCGGCGACAATCACCTCGCTAATTTTTTATTTTTTTTATTTTTCTTTTGTCGCTTATTTACGTTTCATAATTTAAATCTCATAAATATATTATTTAGATTTGGATGGTGCATTGAAGATGTAAATTTATTCAATTTTAGTCTAATGGGGTATATAAAATTGGATAGTTTTGTTTATATCTGCAAGTCTTACTACACGGAATGCGAAATGCTTTTGCTTCATTTTTAAATTCCATCTTGATTAATTCAGCAGAATTTGTTAGAAACCTAATTTTAAATTTCATTACAATGAAAACAATTTATATAATAATCTTTAAAAAACCTAAAACATCTAAATTGTCCATAACACAGGCGCTTTTTTCCAGAGCCCCATAGGTGGCTTCACACCGAACCGAACGAACCCGAAAAATTCATCCAAATTTGCGCAAGTCCCACAAAAATAATGAGAAATATCATCACTAGTGCGTGGGTTTAGGCACCGCTTCCACCTGCCTTCCCAGCGTGGTTAATACGGTCAAACATACAACTTGTATCTACTATCTGAATACTGATGTACACGTATATTAACATAACTTGCCTATATTTATGAATTTCGGGTAGAGTTTCCTAATAACCTCTACGGTAGATGCTTTAGCTGCTGCTTGCCACTCAACTGACGAGAAATAGAGACATCTTGTGGTTCTGCGTTTCGTTCCCATTATCCCTCCAATCACCCGTATGTCCTTCAAGGCCGGCAACGCATCTGCAGCTCCTCCGGTGTTACGTGAGCGACGGTAATCACTTACCATCGAGTGAGCCATTTGAGCTCGTTTGCTTCCATCCCATAAAAAAACGGTCTCCCTTACTAACAAGATGGTGTCGAGGGGGATGATATTTTAAGAGCAGCGACATCTGGACCGATCGTCGTAAAGATCAACCACTGTCATGTTAGCTTTAGCATTGGCATCATTTTGTGATACTTTAACTATATTTAGGGATCTACTTGATGTTAAAATTTGTTTAATGTTCTTTTTTAAGTCTATGTAAAATTAATTGTCTTTGTTTGTCCTTTTTAGACTACTAAAACGTGTAGTTTAAGTAGTACTAAAACGTTTTGAAACTACTGGATTGATTGGGGTTACATTCGAATCAATAGTGGGACATCCGAACTGAATCATTCGAACTGTGATGGTATTCTAAAGTTTTTTTTTGTACTACCTAAAGTCTCCGGTACCTTCTCTTTGCCAATTATACGGTAGGCGTGACTTTTTATTAATTTAATAACAAGCTAAAATTTACTGCAGAATTAACTATAATTACTTAATTGTCAGATTTTTATATTTTTTCCTATAATTCCTTTATCTTTATTGATATATAAACAAAATTACAAAAGCATACAATTGATGCATAATTAATGTTAAATAGACTTTATCAGAGAACGTTGTAAACAGAATCATAAAATAAAGTAATCCAATGAACAAAACATTTATCTAAAATCTCAAGCATGGTATAAAATCATGTTGAAGCTATAAATTGCTTTGGCAAAGTTAAATTAGTATTCCTAAGTATTATTGATTGTTCGGACAACCTCCAAAAAGCTCAATGAGAAAGGGCTTTGCACTCACTTAGGTAGCCACACCTCTTTCGATCTATTTAACCATCACTGACAAGCTTCGCAGAAAACTCGTTGAAGTTCTTGTCTTTCAAGTTTCATTATGTTTTTGTAATATAAGTGAAACTTATCAAATTACTTTCTTTTCTCAGAGTACTTTAGAATCGTGAACTTCTATATTATCATGAAAATTATATAAATTAAAAATATTTGTTTAATGAAATATCATGAACAAGATCAGGAAGATTCGAATTTAGTCATATTTATATCATACCTATTACCACCATAGAGCTTCATTAATACATACTAGATATGTATACGAGTAACTGCAATTTTTTTATGGATTGCGTTGACAAACGATCTAACAGTCCTCCTGATGGTAAGTGGCTACCCATGGACACCTGCAAACAACATCAATTTAAGAAGGTTACAGATGCGTTGTCACCCCATGAGGTCTAAGGTGGAATGCTTAGGATAAATGAATGAAGAAGCAGAAAAGAATGAAGAATTGGCGTCTTAACTATACTGGCTCTCTATACCTTTCGAATAGGAATACAACAGTAGCTGAACTGCTGTTTGGTGACAGAAATGTATACGCGGCTGATACCTAGCCTAGTTACGGATTCTTTTAGCCCTAATTAACCAAACGAGCTTAACCTAACCCACTCCCTCTTAACCCCGCCTTTCCGGTAGAGATAACTTGACTGGAGGCGAGCTTCTTCACCGGGTTCGCTTCTGGTGATAGCCATAAAAAGTGAACAAAGGAAGTCGCAGATCTTTACGCCAATTACTTACAGCTACATAGATATATAGATTCTAAATACTACGTTCTAACATTTTTCCTCTTTTTGTTTGTTTCAGATGAACCGAGCTATACAAGTGAAGCCCGCGGACAGTGAAAATAGAGGAGGTAACTATAGCTTAAATAATTTAAACACTTGTTACATTCCAATAGATTAAAACTAAACTTTAGATTGTTTTTCCACAATTCTGTACTTACAACTTTTACAATATATCAAAATAAAAGTATATGAAAATAATAACAACAATATTAAGATATAATGCTCATTAGCCGCAAAGTATACCGAGCAATTTAACATTAATGCAAAATATCTTAAAGAAACCAAACCACGTGTTGACGACGTATAGAAATCTGCCAACCGTATCCTTCCCGTGGATGTCATAAGAGTCATACTATCAGGTATTACTGAAATTTATATTTTACACATCTAAGATTAAATATATTTCGGCAATTATTATTGTCTCATGTAGTAGTAATTTTTATTTCTATACTTTCATTGTCAATACGTCAAAGTTTCACCAAGCGACGTACCCATATCTATTTCAATATCAATAGTGCTTCGTTCCCATCTAAAACTGCATCTGTCCCTTCCATCTTCCTACTTCCTACTTATCGTTTCAGCGACTCTTGAGAATCAATATGTTTGAAATTGCTCGTGAGAACATCGTAACGATTTTGTTACCAAACTATAAGATAAAGATCTCTTAATAAATCGAACGGTGTTTCATAACACGTACAATAACGTTTTAGTCGCTAGTACACTGACATTAAGATATAGCGACTGTTTTCAAGAGTCACGCGGTTTGGGGATGAACGGTTCGGCGGATAATGGGACACGTCTGGCCTCTCCAATTGAAGAGGGTTGCTTTCCGCTCACATTAGCCAATAAAAATAAAGATTTGTATCTTACGGAAAAAGTTAATGCAATTTGTAGTGTTCATATCCAATATAAAAATATTAAAAAGAAATCCATTTCCTGTATCATTTTACTTATATTAATTGCATATGCATATGGATTCCGAGACCTGGATCCATTATTATTTCTAGGTGAAAGAACTTCCGTGCAGAAATCGGTAATGAAAATTTAATATATTCAGAAATGTTACCGATGATTTGATTTCTATTTTTCAACTCTCGACACTGACCTCTGTAATACAGGTTCTTAACCTAGCACGGATGTCAGGGAATTCATACTTTGTGGTCCAAATTCTTATGACAATAAAGATTAATTTATTTATTAATTATTTATTTATTTATTATCTTCTAAATTCATATAACATTCACGGACGATTTCACATTAATCGATTTTCATTCTTTTTAACATTGAAAGGTGTGAAATTCAGAGCTTTCACAATATACTTTTATCGAAGATACATATTTTATGCAAGGGAAGACATTGGAAGACGCACCGTGACCGTTTAAATATTAAATATAGATGTTGCATGTCCCCAAAATCGAATACCGTTGAAGTATTTAAGCAATTGTTATTTCCAACGTCAGAATGAGTGACAGGGGGCATCGGTCGTCATGAAACATTGATTCCGTCTATTGTGATTAGCACTTTACCTCCGAAAGTTATATAACTACTTAAATAATAATAGAAGTGTATTCCAAATCGTTATGTTATAACTAAGGCGTCCTTCTCAAATATCTGATAGGGTTTTTACAAAACCCACATGTCATCATTTTAACAATTTCAGCAGTACAGTCGGCACCGTGGATCGTGACAAAGTCACTCCCGCTCTATGAAACTAAAGCGAGCGCCCCAACCACTAGACTGCCACTCCTCCTTTTTATGTCCTTTTTTTAACTCAATAACTTAATATGTGAGCGGAAAGGTTCTCGAGTGGCAACCTCACACAAGCAAACGTAATGTAGGTCGACCATCCACAAGATAGAGTCAGCTAATATTCCATTATTAATAAGAAACGACGAGCCAAATTAATGAAAAAAATTAAACTAAAATTTTTCGTTGTTTCTCCGCGTTTGCTGTAGTTTTGTTCAGAGGAGTATTTGCTTTATTGATACTGATACAGAAAAATATTTCATTAACTAGATGAAGTGACCCTTCTAGCTAACCGGGACGAGTTAATAATTCAGTCGGTGGACATCGTCAAATAGATCCCACCCGAACCCCCAAGGAAATTATAGAAACTTAAACATGGAATAAGTTACAGAGGGTACGCGGTGATTAAACACTGCATTAACATCGGTTTTATACACTATCCTGTTTAAACTCAAATATATTCGGTCAAAGAATATTAAGTCTTGATATTACATAATTATATTAATATTTTTTTATGATATAATAGTGCCGTGTGGCAGTGACGTAAGAATCTGCCAGCCGCTTTCTTCCTAGAATCTTAGAATCGATCTAGATGAAGCGACTAAGGGGAGCATCTTTGAAAATCTCGTGGCAATATCCGGGAGAAATGCCGACGAGGCGTTATATTATATCTCCCAGAGAGACAAACGTGGGATGCTGGGAATGCGATAATGAATGGGAAAGGGATGATAGTTTGACTAAGCTAAGTCAAATGGAAATCCGTAATCTCTGTCTATCTCTATGGCTAACAGATGTGAGTGTCCGTCTGTGCGTGTTTACATATATTTTAACAGAAAAATATAAGAAAGGATTTAAATTCGCTTAGGAGACTGTCATTCCAATTCTGCTAGAAAAAGGAACGATCGAAAGGAAAGTAATATTTACTGAATCTTTGAGAAAGATTTCCATTCACGGCTTTTCATACAAACTTTCAGGTCCAAAATCTTCGAAACGAATTGTCCGATTTTAATGAAACTGTGTACGCATAAGCAAGATTATGTAGCTTTAAATAGTTAATTAATAAGAAAACATTTTTAAAATGTCTAATTACATTTAAAGAGAAAATTGTAATTGGCTCTTATTATAGAAAAGATAAAATCGCTCTAATTTTGCTTAAATACTCTTTTACGAAAAATTTTACTTGTGACTTTTAAGATCTACGTGGTATATATACGTGGAGAGATTTATTAAAATTAGTATTTTAATTACGATGATTTTAGACTTTAACGTGCATGAAGTCGCCGTGTGTCCCGTAAACGCTCTATTATTCTGATAAATCAAAATCGATTTACAACTACTTTTAATCTCAGCCAACTGTTTAAAATTAATCGCTCATTCTCATCGCGATAAGAGACTCTTTACCTTTTGGTATTGATAGACAATTTATGTAGCACGAAAAGAAATCAAGTCCTCAAACGATGCCTGACATGACAAATAGCCCTCTTTATAATGTAATGGCCCTTGCACCCAATCCAATCATCGAGCGAGGTAACGCACACGCCAGCCCATCGACATCGTCGAGCTCTCAACGCTATATTATTTATTAAACATCGATATTCGACTGAATTATGTCGCATCACTAAAATATGCGGCTTTGATGAGGCCGGTTTAATTACACTCACTCGTCCGCCTAGACTTATTCGAAATATGATCGGTGGATAATATTATATTTGTGTTCAACAACTATTACTTAACTAACATATACCGAATTACCCGATAGCCGAGCGGTTAGGGGATCTACCTCCGAGACTTGACATCGATCCTACATCGAATAATTTTATCGAAACTTTCATAAGTGTTTGTACGATTTTGATCGTTGGCCTAGACACCGAGGCGGCGACTAGCTTTAAATTTGACATTTAGCTTTAAATCGAACAAAATCAATTCTCTTTCTTGAATAATAATAAAATCAATATCGAAACTCCTGTATCCATGAACGAAGATATAAATTGAAAATATATTTCGTGCATGGTGCAAAATATTTATTAAAACTTCGTTGAAATTTAACATTAAATTATGCATTTTAACTTTCACCGTAAGCGTTAACGATTGGATTAACATCTTAATTACTGGTATAAACAATACAAACATGATAAAAGCATTATACAATCATAATTACAACGTCCATTACCTTGAAGCCTTGACTGACCACGCCCTTAGTTAATATATCAAATTAATACGTCTTAACAAATGAACATTAAACTGACAGAGCAATATAATAAAACAACCGACTGTGAACAACACAAGAAGCATTCGCACTGCCTACACGTGTCACCGCCTATTTCCCCTTAAACATTTTTAATTTTACGACAACCTAAAAAGCCCACACATTCCCCCGCTCACTCCGATATGCTATCGCCGGTATAATTTAATTTCCTAATACCTCCGCCATGTCGACGAGTGTACACAGCCGAATTGCCCCACCAAATATAACTAATTGATGTCGGCACTCATTACAATTACGTTGTAAATATGAAGGCACGAGACGCTCGTAATACTTACGTGAATGAACAGTCGTTGTTAACTTTGCTCGGTCGAATACGGCACGCAAGCCATTCGATTAGCGTTCGAAACGCCCAGACGTTACACGTATTTGGCTTCCATTGATCACTATCCGACAATAAGGTCTGGGATTATACTGAGATTATTTATAAACGACAGAAAGACAGAGATGATGATTTCTTGTATTTACGCGAGCACTACACATTCGTAATGAAACAATTTTTTAAGGATTTTATAGCGTTTAATTTTGTTTTGATATTCCCGACATTTGGAGTGTTTTATAATGGCCGTGGTCACGGGGGAACTGAAATGTTAGACGTCCAGATGTCAAAGTTAGCCCGGCTACCGACAGCTTTAGAATTATTAATTTTTGGTCCGATCAACGCAGTATGAGCTCACGCTCTTGCTGAGCTCTTGAGGTCACGCTTGGTCTTGGATTTAATTTTATAAATTACCGGATCTTAAACAGGTAGCGCCAAGCCTTCTTCATCTATTGAAATAAGAATGTTTTTTTTTTAATTTCAATTGCCTCGCGAATCATCCTTGGCATGATTCGGTGTTCTTTTGCAAGGATCCCCGAAAATAACTGTTTCATTTTAAATGTAATAGAGAGAGCTAATATCGGTGTGGTGCAAATGCCAGAACTATTGAAAGTTATTCTACTGTTTGGAAACATACTACATTACTCCTGATAGTGTAGACTATACGGATACCGTTAGAAATCCATATAGTTCCAGATAGACAATAACTAAGTTTACTTATCAAAAAAGAGGTCAGTAAGAAATCAGAAGTTCCGAGTATTATTATTTTAAAACGATTTCATTTTGTATATATATAAATGGATATTGGTATATATAAGATCAATAGAAATGGTAGAGACGGGAGAGGAACTAAGTCGAGAGAGGAAAACATTTCACGATCAAATCGGAGACGTGCTGAAAAAAGGCCAGGTCAAGACAATTCTCTAAATCAACGAGCATGCATGCGAAGATTGATGAAAGTGCTAGAAGCGAAGGACGTATGTCAGTACCGTAGCAAGTGGAAGAAGAGTGTCTCTGCCTACCCCTTGGGAACAAGTCGTGAATATTTACATAAGATCAATAATGTCTTACATCGTTTGAAAATACCAGTGACTTTTTCATGCGGAGGGTTTTCATGCTATCCAGTTTGTTGTAACTCGCCACTAGATGGCGATGCAGCACGTTGTCTAATATATAGTTCAATCATACTCATCGCACCACCAATCGGAAACGGCTGAAAAACTTTGGATTGTGCAGCTAGTAGGTTATGTAATCGTTCAATCCGTGTCCTAGTAATTAAAATAAGGAATACTTTCAAATTTTCAAGGACATGTGAACTTTGTCAACCTATGCTAGAGCAGCGTGGCGTACCCTTCTTGGTTTCACAAACATGCTAAAAACGAGAGAAGGCGAAAAAAAACATACGAAAAGTGGGGACAGTTTCCCAGTATGTCCAATATCACACTTATCGCCACTTATTACACAAAATTTAAACAATCTCAATATCAAAGTGAAATTACAAACATATTCAAAGCAACCCAATTCATTTTAAGAATTCGAGCTTAGTATTCCCGAGCCCGTTCTAATTGGAGGCGCGAGCACATTTCATATTACGTTTTCAGCTGCGTTACATTTAATTCCGAAACCATCTTCGGGGCAAACAATATGTGCCCGGGCTCTCGGGCAAGAATTACAGAGTATTATTGCAACAGCCGTTCAGGAGCATTCCGAGTGGGTGCGCTCAGAAATCGGATGAAAAACGCAGCAGAACTACAATACGAATATCATCCATTCGAAAATCATGTGTACGAAGTTGGAGAATTATAATTCAGGACGTATTTTTCTTCGTTCTTAGAAATTCGCTAGAACGTTCGAACTCAAGGAACTCTCCTTTAAGGCCATAGCTGGGGATAGACCTCACATAGTAAGGTATTCGCAATCGCTGAACCGAATTGCACCTTAGACCCGATGACCGTCACGGTTAATATTTTCTCGAATTTAAAAAGAAATGATTGATGACAAGAAAATCGTTTTTTTTCTTTAAACATATTGTCAAATAAAAGTTTTTTCTCAATACATCGCTTTACGACTCTTACACTTCTAATGTCTATGAAAATGTTTCGTATAACATATTTTGTTTTTTTTTTTACATTTATGGAAACTATTCACACCTTTAATCTGAACGACTGAGACCTTATCTGATATCTTATGAGATGAAGTCGGTTTCCTATAAGACAAAATTTGTTATGGATACATCTGAACCCATGCAACTGTCAACTAAAATGCAAAAATGCTCTTTTTAATTGTTTCAACCAATTGTTTCTTTCAATTACATATAGACTGAATGTACTCGTAAATGAAACTAAACTCCTTACATGTCCAGATACATTTAGATCATTATCTAAGTTCGTAGAATCTGCTCGCAAAGACGCGGATAATGCACTGCAAGGAGTATTTACGATCGCGCATAACTTTTACCGAGTTCATCGGAATATTGGCCTTCTTCCCACTTTACGAAGCGTACAACCAAGAACAAGGTGGTGGGAAAGGAACTTAATATCGGTTATATCCCGCCTCGCGCTGGAGTGAGAAAGTAATATTGTATTGAAACGGGATCGAAACGGAATTGCTGCGGTTTCTGCTCGGAAGTTGGCATCCTGCGGTTGACGAGGAACCATTTGAGGGCCAATACGTACCGACAATTTGTTGTGCTTCCTTCAGGATATCGGTCTGTTTTATTCGTACAATAATGTCGTTCCTATCGCACTCGGTTTGAACACTAAATTTATGTAATCGTTCAACTGCGTCCTAGTACTAAAACAAGGAATACCAAATTTTCGAAGGACATGTGAACTTTGTCAACCTATGCTAGAGCAGCGTGGCGTACCCTTCTTGGTTTCACAAACATGCTAAAAACGAGAGAAGGCGAAAAAAAACATACGAAAAGTGGGGACAGTTTCCCAGTATGTCCAATATCACACTTATCGCCACTTATTACACAAAATTTAAACAATCTCAATATCAAAGTGAAATTACAAACATATTCAAAGCAACCTAATTCATTTTAAGAATTCGAGCTTAGTATTCCCGAGCCCGTTCTAATTGGAGGCGCGAGCACATTTCATATTACGTTTTCAGCTGCGTTACATTTAATTCCGAAACCATCTTCGGGGCAAACAATATGTGCCCGGGCTCTCAGGCAAAATTACAGAGTATTATTGCAACAGCCGTTCAGGAGCATTCCGAGTGGGTGCGCTCAGAAATCGGATGAAAAACGCAGCAGAACTACAATACGAATATTATCCATTCGAAAATCATGTGTACGAAGTTGGAGAATTATAATTCAGGACGTATTTTTCTTCGATCTTAGAAATTCGCTAGAACGTTCGAACTCAAGGAACTCTCCTTTAAGGCCATAGCTGGGGATAGACCTCACATAGTAAGGTATTCGCAATCGCTGAACCGAATTGCACCTTAGACCCGATGACCGTCACGGTTAATATTTTCTCGAATTTAAAAGAAATGATTGATGACAAGAAAATCGTTTTTCTTTAAACATATTGTCATATAAAAGTTTTTCTCAATACATCGCTTTACGACTCTTACACTTCTAATGTCTATGAAAATGTTTCGTATAACATATTTTGTTTTTTTTTTTTAATTTCAATTGCCTCGCGAATCATCCTTGGCATGATTCGGTGTTCTTTTGCAAGGATCCCCGGAAATAACTGTTTCATTTTAAATGTAATAGAGAGAGCTAATATCGGTGTGGTGCAAATGCCAGAACTATTGAAAGTTATTCTACTGTTTGAAAACATACTACATTACTCCTGATAGTGTAGACTATACGGATACCGTTAGAAATCCATATAGTTCCAGATAGACAATAACTAAGTTTACTTATCGAAAAAGAGGTCAGTAAGAAATCAGAAGTTCCGAGTATTATTATTTGAAACGATTTCATATTGTATATATATAAATGGATATTGGTATATATAAGATCAATAATGTCTTACATCGTTTGAAAATACCAGTGATTTTTTCATGCGGAGGGTTTTCATGCTATCCAGTTTGTTGTAACTCGCCACTAGATGGCGATGCAGCACGTTGTCTAATATATAGTTCAATCATACTCATCGCACCACCAATCGGAAACGGCTGAAAAACTTTGGATTGTGCAGCTAGTAGGTTATGTAATCGTTCAATCCGTGTCCTAGTAATTAAAATAAGGAATACTTTCAAAATTTTCAAGGACATGTGAACTTTGTCAACCTATGCTAGAGCAGCGTGGCGTACCCTTCTTGGTTTCACAAACATGCTAAAAAAACGAGAGAAGGCGAAAAAAAAACGTACGAAAAGTGGGGACAGTTTCCCAGTATGTCCAATATCACACTTATCGCCACTTATTACACAAAATTTAAACAATCTCAATATCAAAGTGAAATTACAAACATATTCAAAGCAACCTAATTCATTTTAAGAATTCGAGCTTAGTATTCCCGAGCCCGTTCTAATTGGAGGCGCGAGCACATTTCATATTACGTTTTCAGCTGCGTTACATTTAATTCCGAAACCATCTTCGGGGCAAACAATATGTGCCCGGGCTCTCGGGCAAGAATTACAGAGTATTATTGCAACAGCCGTTCAGGAGCATTCCGAGTGGGTGCGCTCAGAAATCGGATGAAAAACGCAGCAGAACTACAATACGAATATTATCCATTCGAAAATCATGTGTACGAAGTTGGAGAATTATAATTCAGGACGTATTTTTCTTCGATCTTAGAAATTCGCTAGAACGTTCGAACTCAAGGAACTCTCCTTTAAGGCCATAGCTGGGGATAGACCTCACATAGTAAGGTATTCGCAAATCGCTGAACCGAATTGCACCTTAGACCCGATGACCGTCACGGTTAATATTTTCTCGAATTTAAAAAGAAATGATTGATGACAAGAAAATCGTTTTTTTTCTTTAAACATATTGTCATATAAAAGTTTTTTCTCAATACATCGCTTTACGACTCTTACACTTCTAATGTCTATGAAAATGTTTCGTATAACATATTTTGTTTTTTTTTTTACAATTATGGAAACTATTCACACCTTTAATCTGAACGACTGAATCCTTATCTGATATCTTATGAGATGAAGTCGGTTTCCTATAAGACAAAATTTGTTATGGATACATCTGAACCCATGCAACTGTCAACTAAAATGCAAAATGCTCTTTTAATTGTTTCAACCAATTGTTTCTTTCAATTACATATAGACTGAATGTACTCGTAAATGAAACTAAACTCCTTACATGTCCAGATACATTTAGATCATTATCTAAGTTCGTAGAATCTGCTCGCAGAGACGCGGATAATGCACTGCAAGGAGTATTTACGATCGCGCATAACTTTTACCGAGTTCATCGGAATATTGGCCTTCTTCCCACTTTACGAAGCGTACAACCAAGAACAAGGTGGTGGGAAAGGAACTTAATATCGGTTATATCCCGCCTCGCGCTGGAGTGAGAAAGTAATATTGTATTGAAACGGGATCGAAACGGAATTGCTGCGGTTTCTGCTCGGAAGTTGGCATCCTGCGGTTGACGAGGAACCATTTGAGGGCCAATACGTACCGACAATTTGTTGTGCTTCCTTCAGGATATCGGTCTGTTTTATTCGTACAATAATGTCGTTCCTATCGCACTCGGTTTGAACACTAAATTTAATAATAACTTTTAGTTTTATTTCGTCTACTATAGAACCAATCTACATTTAAACGTGAACCTAGATACAGTTAATGTTTTCTTAATCTTTATTGTTATTTTATGTTATCATACGTGCTTCTTTAATTTTTCTACCAAAGGATTATGGACTTAAATTTTTAACATGTAATACATATTTTCTTTACAGCAGTTTATTCACTACCTTGATTTCAAATATCACATGTGTATAAATCGTCTTTAGAACAGATTTTAAGTTAAAAGCAGCTGCGTTAGTAAGAAATTAAAAATTACTTTACTGTTTACCCGGTCATGAATAAAAACAAGTCTTGAGTTCCCTCACTGCAACATAATTCAATAGATCCAAGGAACATAAATCTAAATTATCAGAGCGCCCAACTGCATCGAGTGGAAAGACATGTCCCATAGCCATGCCTCCGATGAATAAGAAATCACTACGAACTTACGTCAACCGAATCGTGACCGAACCACCGTGATGCCAGACGTACGCTGGGCGTGGATATTAAATAGATTCAAGCAATTAACATCGGTAGCACGTCCCTACAGCTCTCTAGTATTATTACCCTGCTAAATAGTTATTTAAATTTGTCGCGTTCCTTTATTAAAGTTAGGTATTTAGAGTAAAATTTATTAACGTGAATTTGTAATGCAGTGCAATTTCATGCAAGGAATACAGCATTAAACGTAAGCTATTTTACATTTATTAATCAACTGTTTTTGATCGATATTAGTAATATTTTGTAGAAGAGAAAATATGTAAGTCAAATATTTTCTACAATTTCTTTACAGTAATGCTGATTCAGCACTCAAAACTTTTTATGTATAACTTCTAAGAAGTATTTGAATTTGGATTTGGCAATAACCTCTTTATAAGTTTTTAAGCGTTTGCGTTTTCTTTTATTTTTCAATATATGATAGACATCTAACTAAATTTATTATACACTACTGAATTTTAAGTAATAAATGAAATTTACAAACTCGTAGGAAAAAAAAATACCTAATTGTGTATTAAAATAGTTTTATTTCAGTTGAACCTACCTTCACATTGTGCGGAATTTTAGAAACTTATTAGATATGATGAATAAGTTTATCAGTCGAACTTCACTTTTGTACCGTTCACTGGAGCGTGCATAAACAACAAATTGAATTGTGATCAATCATTTTGATGAAACGAAATTATTTGATATTTCGATAGAAATACCTGACGGGCACTCAATGATTTGAATACAATTTGTATTTCAGAGTTCTTCACGGGCGAAGCAATTGGGTATTATTGTTCTGAATCGTTAAACTTTACCTTTATTTTCTGTACATTTCTTTTTATTTTATTGTCAACGTTAGATAGATATCGCCACAGTACAATCATTGATTTTTTGATTAAACTTATTATAATCTTCTTTAATGTTTTTACTTCCTCCTGATTTTTCTTCCAATGATTCTTGTTTTCAATATTGTATGGAATATACGCTATTTTGGTGAAGTTGGCAAAGATTTCGTCTATAAAAATAACGTAATATCTTTGAACAAATGAGTACGAAATGTATATTAAAGATAAACTAGAGTAACATTTCAAAAGTAATTTTGACCTGATTTATCAAATGATAAAAAATATTTCGGCATCAAAACTTAAAGATTGATCTAAGTAGTGCTTTGCATTGTTGAACACCTATATAAATATTGGACAATAACACTATATTTTTTTTTTTTTGTCCGGCATTCTATTTAGTCCTCAGAAGTGAGAACGCATCTGTAACCTCCTTCGATTGAAGATGTTTGCAAGTGCCCGTTTGTCATCCAATTATAAAATAATTAATCTAAGTAAAGATTTCATTTAACTTCATGGTTTTATATTTTACCTATAATTTAAGGCTATTAAACCCTTGTTATGTAGCAATAGTCAAACTGCACCATTTAGTTTTACATTATTTTACTAAAGTGACATTTTGCAAGTCGATTGTTTTTAAACGTTTCAATTATTCAATCTTTGAAATATTTCAATCTGTCGCACATATATTTATTTCTTGCACTAATTTTATTGGTGGCCTAATGTGGTAGATCATTTTATAGTACTTCATCGAACTGGGTTCAATCCCCAGTGCTGGTACTGCTTTATTTTTTCCTAGTGGTTGGCTACGTATGGCGCAGGTATGGAGCGTTAATTATACCCGCACCCTTTTATTCCCCACGCCTTCTATCTAGTTGGTAACACGACCTGTTTGAAAGAATGGGTAGTCGTTTAAAATGGAGTTGAAATAAATAGTGTCCAACCTCTTCACCATCAAACTTTATTAATTGTTACAAAACACGTCTAATCAATTACCACTGCAGTCTGCCCAGATCGACTAGATGGTGACCGTCCATGACAGCAGACTGACAGTTACAGAAGTACTAAATCGACAGTTCATATCCATATAGCCGTGGTAGCCCAGTAGAGAGGGCATTCGTTCCCGTTCCATAGCGTGGGTGACAGGGTTGATCCCCGGTGCCAGCACTATTAAAATTGTTAATAGCAATTTTACGTGCTGAATTTACCACGTGTTCGGAAAACATCGAGAGGAAACCTGTATGGCTGAGAAATAAAAAAAAAGTTATTTCGTGTATATGTGAAGCTCGTCAACCCGCACTGGAGCAGCGGGCGTGCCCTTCCCGGTTTCAAAACCCTCTCAGATATTTGAGAAGGACACCTTTGACCAACAGTGAGAAACTTAACTTCTTATATCTATAAATATACACGAAAGTCACTTTATTGTGAATCAATTTTATTTTTATGTGACGTTCTTTAAATAGCCGTTTGACTCAAAACAACAATTATTTCCATTGAAAGCTACAATTTAAATAAATTATCAACTGTTCGCTTAACTAATGATATTCTAATGATGACAGTCCTTCGGCCGTTGCGTGCGTTTCACAATTAAATAGCACTTTATAAATCACGTGCTCATTAAAGTAAGCAAGCATCAGTGTTTGTTGATGTTACATACAATATTGTTTTTAATCCTGGTATGTTCATTATTGTATCACGTGTATACCATTTATTTACCTACAAAAAAAAATTAAGCTTCTTCACAATGGGATTTTGACGAATTGGGTGTGTTTATTTATAGAAGACAAGAGATATGTATAAAAGAGGTATAAAAATACCTGATCTAGAACAGTTACCTGTAGCTATAACTTTGTATATCCCCTCCACCAACTATATCGTACTCTCACAATTTCGTATTAACCCATACGTGTCACAATTAAAATCCTTTTGTAATGGGTCATACTGAGACTTATGATACAATTCGTCATACTTAAATTATTGTAGCATAATGTCATGAGTCAGGTACTTTATAAAACAGAATAAGTTTTAAATGTCTCAAAATTACATTTGTAAACATTGCTGACCATAAATATAAACAATTAATTTTTATTTCCTGACAGTTTTAATCTAACGATATATAAATTCTTTGCTAAAATAGCAAGCATCGTTCATTATATTCCAAATGTGAAATATTCGTCAGACAAACTCGCTGAAAATCTAAGTCTGCCAATACACTAATCGTAGATCACATTGTCCTCATGTTTTATTATCAGCGAACCGCGTCGGATGTCACTAGGAATCACTGCGACACTGGACATTGATAAATCGAATTTGATCCCGTAATAGTGACAAGTGGGGATATGTATTCGATGAAGTTATTGCTGTTAGCCGTTTTGGCTTTTACAGCTTCGTAGATCAGCACCTGCGTGCTTGAGCCAGCAGGCGTTACCTCTTCACGATAAGCTATCTATGGACCGTCCAAGCAGGTACGGACCTCGTCTCGGACGGTCGACGATAGAGCTGGGTACTCGATACGCTGTTATGCGTCGGCGGAGTATGGCGGGTCTGGCAATACAGTAATCGTAGATCACGGTGTCCTCATGTTTTATTATAGGCGAACCGCGTCCGATGTCACGAGGTATCACTGCGACACAGGACATTGATAAATCGACTTTGTTCCAGTAATAGTGACAAATGGGGAAATACTCCGGCAGCGTTTTTAAAGGCGCTGGTACAGATGCGAACATAATCCTTTGAGTTTTAAAAGTATTTATTTATTTATTTAAACTTTATTTTAATACCTTTAAATAAAAGTATTACAAATGGCGAACTAAATGCCTCTTGGCATTCTCTCCAGTCAACCCGGGGCGTGGAGAGATATAGTAGGGTGCCAAACATTAAATATGTTGAAAAAAACTAAAATACATGAATAAGTATATAAAATACACTTAGAATTAGATACATACAGACAGGATAAATACATATAAACAAATATGAATACAATAAATAAATATATATGTACATAAATATACATATACATACACATACTTACAGCATACAAAATATTATTATAATTACAATGACCGATGATATCAATTCCACTAAGTGGGAACGGAAGTATAACATTTATTTGATGCTTAAGTCATCACTTGTGGTAAAATGATAACGAAAAATCTTTTAAACGTGATAGAGCCATGCGGCGGCTTTTGCTGCAGCTCGAATGGGCCGGCTCGACCAGGGTTGTACCACTGCCTAGCAGAATACCGGCGTTAAGAAGAAGCATCATGGGCTTCTGCGTTTCGTTCGGTGTCTGAGGTAAACGGAGGCCCTCTCACGTATTCCGGCTCCCGATCCTCCCTTCCATTCCCCCAAATATTCTTACAGGTTGGTAACGTACCTGCAGATCTTCTGGTGTTGTAGATGTACGCGCGTGACGGTAAGCAATTACTACCCACTTCCAGTTAGCTGTTTTCTCCTTTGTCCCCTTTTGCATAAAATTAAAAAAATACTAAAAGAAGTTTGGAGAAAAGTTTTTAATTGAAAAATATGACTGCATTTTTTATGTATTTCATGCATTCAAAAGTTTCTAACCTTCTGTTCGTGACAGTACAATAAGCAACATACTAAAATCTAATCATATGTTGTTTAAAGTTGCTCGTTTGGATTTTTAGTGACGATATTTTTGATTACGGTTTTATTTCAATCATTATAACTAATGCACTAATATTTGAAAAGAAACTATTATTTGTGGATTTCATCGCGTTTAATTGAAGCTGGTTATTAAAGCTGAAGGTAACCCAAGTTAATTATGACATCCTCCAGTCCAGTCCAGTCCAGTCCTCCTGTGACCACGAAAACAAAAATTAAACATGATAAAATCCCTAAAAAACATAGTTCCCTTTCAAATGTGTAGTGTTCGTGTAAATACAAGAAATCATTAATGATCCAATAGTTTAGTTATAGTCTATTTGCTATAAATAGTGTAATGTCGGTGTTTATAATTTAGGATATACAAAGTTCATACCTTAGGTATCTTAAACAGCATGCAAATATAACAATTAAAATTAATAACAAAATAAAACACAAGTTTTGTTACAATAGGTTATATTATGTTATGAAATTCCATCCTATTAATAATTTTTTATAACAATTTTCTAATTTATATTATGTCTAATAAATTAATATATTCGACTATTATAGTTAACTTACACAAGTAACTAAAATTATAGTTTCAAATAAAACTCCAGTTGATTCTCGAGTTATTCAGTAAATCAAATTTAAATAAGTTATGTTAGTCTAAGTTCTTTAAATAATGGTATATAGCGCATTGTACATAGCAGTGTACATAGCAGTGTAATTAAACGTGTTTGCACTTGTACCGTCTTTGTGAACATGCTATTTTCCAATTAGCTGTTGCTGAACAATGTCATACTAATTCATGAATTCGTTATGAACGTCTGATATTCATTTTATTATATTTTATTAAGTATGCAAATTGTCTGTCTTTTATCATTAATTAATGAACGTCAACATGTTGGTTCATTAATTTCATGGAAACAACAAGAACAAAACAAATTTAATGAAGGGAGTACGTACCTATCACAATCTTACAATTTATAAACTTTTAAAACGAATATTTACATAACGTTAAATATAATCCTGTATGAACTCACTAACAAGAGTCGAATAGTTGGTAGATCGTGAAATGAAACTGTTTTTTTTTTATATTTACGTATTAATATTTGTTTTTATGTTTCCGACATTCTGCGTAGACCAAAATTAATAATTAAATGCAGATGGTAGCCCGAGTAACTATGACATCGGGTCGTCTATGCCCTCGGTACCCCCGTGATCACTGGTGCTTTAAAGCACTCGAAACGTCGGATACATAATAGCAAAAATTTAACAGTGTACAATCCGTAAATAATAGCTACATTTTAAATGTGTAGTTTTCGAGTAGATACAAGAAATCATTAATGATCCAATAGTTTAGTTATAGTCTATTTGCTATAAATAGTGTAATGTCGGTGTTTATAATTTAGGATATACAAAGTTCATACCTTAGGTATTTTAAACAGCATGCAAATATAACAATTAAAATTAATAACAAAATAAAACACAAGTTTTGTTACAATAGGTTATATTATGTTATGAAATTCCATCCTATTAATAATTTTAAATAACAATTTTCTAATTTATATAATGTCTAATAAATTAATATATTCGACTATTATAGTCAACTTAAACAAGTAACCTAAATTATAGTTTCAAATAAAACTCCAGTTGATTATTCAGTAAACTAAAGTTAAATCAGTTATGTTAGTCTAAGTTCTTTAAATAATGGTATATAGCGCATTGTACATAGCAGTGTAATTAAACGTGTTTGCACTTGTACCGTCTTTGTGAACATGCTATTTTCCAATTAGCTGTTGCTGAACAATGTCATACTAATTCATGAATTCGTTATGAACGTCTGATATTCATTTTATTATATTTTATTAAGTATGCAAATTGTCTGTCTTTTATCATTAATTAATAAACGTCAACATGTTGGTTCATTAATTTCATGGAAACAACAAGAACAAAACAAATTTAATGAAGGGAGTACGTACCTATCACAATCTTACAATTTATAAACTTTTAAAACGATTATTTACATAACGTTAAATATAATCCTGTATGAACTCACTAACAAGAGTCGAATAGTTGGTAGATCGTGAAATGAAACCGCTTTTTTTATATTTACGTATTAATATTTGTTTTTATGTTTCCGACATTCTGCGTAGACCAAAATTAATAATTAAATGAAGATGGTAGCCCGAGTAACTATGACATCGGGTCGTCTAAACCCTCGGTACCCCCGTGACCACTGGTGCTTTAAAGCACTCGAAACGTCGGATACATAATAGCAAAAATTTAACAGTGTACAATCCGTAAATAATAGCTACATTTTAAATGTGTAGTTTTCGAGTAGATACAAGAAATCATTATGACACAAAAAGTCACGAAATTATAGTCATATTTGGGTTCCGTATTTAGATATGAACTAGCTGTGCCCATCCATAGCTTTGTTAGTGTTGTGATTTTATTGTAACGTTAATGGAAAACAATTAATAATACATTTGAAACTAAAGTTATTTTTTGTTAAAAATAAAAGTTTGTTTGTCAGTTATGACTATTTTTGGACACTTAAGTGCCGATTGAATTGAAAATATGATGTATATATAGATCAGGTAAGTACGCGTGTATAGATTATATCATATACTCAAAGGGCGCTCACTTTAATATCATGGAGCGCGAGTGAAGGAAAACATCGAGAGGAAACCTGCATGTCTGAGAAATAATAAAAATTATTATATCGAGGATATGTGAAGCCCGCCAACTAGCACTGAAGCACCGTGGCGGGCCATTCCCGGATCCAAAACCCTCTCAGATATTTGAGAAGGAGGCTTTTGCCCAGCTATGGGCACTGAAAGGCTGATACTTAACTTCACTTACTCAATTTATACATAAATTATGGTGGTAACTATTGCAGATGTAGCCGTATACAAAGGTAATCTTCGTACTTTTTTTATGTAATCCATTCGATAAGACAATGCCTGATTATCTAACTACTATTACTAAATTGGTAGACAAACAGAAATATCAACTAAACATTTATTTTTTAATTTCAGAAAAAAATTGATGTACTTTAAAAAATTTGTAGATACTCTACGTTCTTATTCTGTCACAGTTTTATTGTGTTATGTGATGAATATGTCTGACAACTAATAAATATGATAGGCTATTACTCGATATACAGATAAAACACATCTCGGTTCATAGCACCTACAAGAATAATATAAAAATACTAGTTTTAGTGGGTAGGTAGGTACTAGTTTTAAAATCGAATAAATGTCAGCGACTTTAAATCTACTGCACAAACTATAAAACTCGTTAAAAGTGGAACTAAAACAAATAAATCCTCATGGACACTAATAAAAACTTACCTATCTTTCACACTAATATCAAACTTCCGTACGCTCTCTATCTGAGAACTATAAATTCGCCATAGGACTTCGACTCGTCGAATTTTTCTTCTCGTAAACTTTTCGTCGTAAATATTTTAAAGTAACTTCCGAGGCAAAAGCGACACCGACTGTTGACGGCTCTGCGGAAAACTCCGGTGGTGGCCACAGCGACAAAATAACCCGTCGGAACTCGAGCCCAGAACTTGAAATATAAAAGTTAAGACATGACACCGTACGTATCATTTGTTTTCCAGCAGTGCATTTCTCTCCATCCCCGAGGGATATTAGGGAATCTTTTGTCATAGTTCCAGATTTAAAAGCATTATGTCAAGATGGAAAAAGTTGCTATAACTTTTTAGCGCATACCTCTGTTAACCCATTGAGAGAACGTTACATTTTTCGCATCTTAAAGAACATTCTGAAAGTATTTACAGTCATGAAATATACATGACTTTTTAACTGTATACCTTAAATCTTTGACAAAATACGAACCTTATCAGATTTATCTATTTTTGTTGTAGCTAGTTAGTAATAATTGTGCCGATGTTCATAAATATTGTCTGTTATTGAAACGTATAAGATTTTTTAACATAATACGTTTCTCATTATTAGTTTTATCCGGGTACTAAAACTGAATAAAAACATTTCGTTTGTACTAAGCACAGATTCTTCTGAACGAAGCGTCCACCTAATTTAAAGTCGGTATCGATCTAAAGTAAAGTAAAGTAGCAGCCTGTAAGTGGCTACTGCTGGGCAAAGGCCTCCTTCTCAAATAGGAATATCAGAGAGGGTTTAGGAAGGGCCGGGCACGCTGCTCCAGTGCGGGTTGACGGGCTTCACATATCCTCGAAATTATTTATCAGACATGCAGGTTTCCTCCCGATGTTTTCCTTCACCGCTGAGCACGTGGTAAATACAGCACTTAAAATTGCTATTAACAATTTTAGTGGTGCCGGCACTGAAGATCGAACCCTGGTCACTCACGCTCTCTGAAATTAAAGTGTGCGCCCTGACCACTAGGCTACCACGGCTAATTATTGATCTAAATGTTTCTATTTACCATAAATAACTATTGCTTTGTTTTTTTTTTAATTATCAAAATAATGCACAGAATACCAGCGCTGTGGTTGCGGTTATTCATTTAGCATTTCTATAGCATTACGCTGAGTCGGACGCAGTTTTTGCTGCACCTCAATAAAAAAAAATTTTTTGTTATGTCAATTAATTTTCATTATGTGTTACTTGAATTGTGGCAATCAATAAAGTACTTTTCTTTCTTTTTTTAAATCGTACATCGTCGTCCCATCTCCCAAATACCCTTAAACTCCGGCAACGCACCTGCAGCACCTCCGATGTTGCAGGTGTACGTGGGCGTCGGTAATTTTTTTTGCTTTCGGAATTGAGCAAAACATTTTTTTCTTTTGCTCCATCTTTAAAATAATGGATTGCCGCGAAATAACTTCTGATTCTATTTACTATCGTGATTTGCAAAATATGAGGGCGATTCTGACAAAAAAAAAAAGTTAACCGGTATGAATGCAATGACACGACAATTTCGCGATCCCGTGTTTCCCTTCTCATGTCCCAATTACAATTTTATTTGCGAGGGGAACAGAACTGGTTGATACGCAGCCGTAAATAGCTTAGCAAAAAAAAAGGTTTGCCGAGTAATTGAATTTCCATGGGCCCTTGACCATTTTGGGCGTAAGGCTTATGATTTGGTCGAGTGGTTTCATCGAAAATCGCTAGATTTTTGCAGCATAACTATTGATAAAGAAGGATTTGCTTAAATTGCTATGATTTAAATTTCGATCATAACACCGAACCCTCCACGTGTTCGGTCAAGGTGTTCTAGTTCTTGCGTGTTAGTTCTTCCGCCATCTAAATGTAGCCACGGTATTTGTGGTAGAGCCAAGCGGCGGGTTTTGTTGCTGCTAGAAAGGGCCGGCTCGACCGGGGTTCTACCGCGACCTCGTAGAATACCGGCGTGAAATATAAGCATTTTTTGGCTTCTGCGTTTCGTTCGGTGATTGATCGGAGGCTGTCTCCCAACTCCCCTCCCCATAGTTTCACCCATTA
Source organism: Bhutanitis thaidina (assembly GCA_029286595.1). Classification (NCBI taxonomy): domain Eukaryota; kingdom Metazoa; phylum Arthropoda; class Insecta; order Lepidoptera; family Papilionidae; genus Bhutanitis; species Bhutanitis thaidina. The sequence continues at coordinate 2,392,804 of JAGSMS010000022.1, forward strand.
CTCAAATATCCTTAAAGGCCGGCAACGCATCTGCAGGTCCTCTGCAGCAGAATACGTGGGCGTCGGTAATCACTCACCATCAGGTGAGCCCCATGCTCGTTTTCCCCTTTTACACCTAAATATTAATAAATCTTATTACAGAATTATTACAAAGAGAGTTATCACTGAGATATTTGAAATAAAACTTTACAATAGCATTTTACTTAAATGGTTATTTAATTAAGACCTCATATCGTCCTTGACAAATCCGACAAGTAAAAGTGTACCCCATAAAACTAAAACGCACACCGACTGTTCCAGTGCGTCTCGGGACCCCTGGATACGTTGAATTATTTATGTGTGGGACCACAACACGCTCCACTGGTCTTACGAATACGGCTGGTAACACACTTCAGCACTTATGACCAGTTAATAAATAATAAGTGGGAATATTGCAAGCCTGATGGTCCGCTCGCACGAGAGGCGAGAGGAACGCGCCACAATTCTCTCGGAACGTTGAGTAATTTCCTCATCTCACGGAAGACGCTAACAGTTGTTGTTGTTGTTGTTTTTTTTTTTTCACCATTATCTTCGAAATATTTCGCCATAAGCAGTTTAAGATATTTTTCATCATTAAAGGGAAAGTGTACAAAATGCCAATTGCCAATTGTATTATTTAGCGAGTATTATCTTCTTTGAAGCTGAAGCTCGTGCATATCATTTCACCGTTAAAAGGTACGATATCCAGTACACCGACATGATTTTTTGGAGCGTTTGCTCATAGTCGCTTTCACCATACTGGACGTCTGTACCAGTGTGGTAAATAGGGTTGGTGAACGGCAGTACTGAAATTCAGTATAGTCACTACTCTGTGTGATGTGGGTTCGGCATACTTTCTAGCAGGGTACCACGTGGAGGTGAAGTTTGTACCAATACAAATGAAAAAGATGGTGTAATAATAATTAATAATTATAGGCATTTTATATACATTATATACTATATTATATCTAATATATTCCATAGTATTAAATGCATCTATCCATATTTATTTATACAACCCGAACCAGATAAGAATATATGTAAATAAGCCAAATGTAAACACGTTACATTTGTAGTTTATCTCGCTATATTTTACTCTCTTGAACAGAGTGTGCAAATATTTTCGCGTTCGCTTGGAGCTCGTCACGTAATATTTAACAATTTAAAAACATTGTCACAATAATCTCATTAATCATAACCGACAGTAAAATATTATGGAATTAATGAATATTATGGAAGTTAAATATTATTTTGAAGTTATTTTTTTGTCCAGAATGAAATCATTTGTGGCATAATAACATTTCTGTGTTAATATTTTACGATTTATTTTTAAAACAAAATAAATAAAAAATCAGATTTAGTTACTTTAAGTCATTTGGAATCTTGTTGTAAATTTTCGGGCGCCATTCGGTATGTACTTTTGTTCATGAGAGCGTTTTTACTTTTTGGAGCAGTACGCAGTTTCTATGGTCCTGCTTACTGCTTCAGGTCTTGGCTAAGGAAATGTTACTTGTCACAAGTATAGCACTCATATGTATGTATAATGAGGGCAATGTGAAAATATTGTTAATAATATACATATACACGAATTTTTATTATTTGTCTCATCTATGATATAGTTTTAATCGATATGTGTTTATAAATTTAACAAAAACCTATTAAAATGCTCTGAGCTTTTAAGCCAAGTGTCCTATTGCTACTCTTCAAGTTAAGTTCAAAGTTTTATCACTAACTCATTGGCAGATCGATAAGAGATTCACGGGGGCCTCACCCCGCACCTCTACTAATAATAAATGATCCGAGGTGACCTTTATCAAACCATTCGACATTTACTCCGTGCAGCGCTACATGTGTATTACCTTTAAAGGCATGGGGAATATTGAAACCTTTCATGACATGATCGATATGCAATTTAAATTGAACTTCGGAACGAATTAAAAGACATTAAACTAGATTCCCTTTTCCTCCACCACCCTGTAAATATTCCACTGCCGGACATAGGCGTCCCCCACGAGGAGAATTTGCTAAAATCCCTACGGGCAGAAAGCGAATCGGTGAACGCAGTACCAGAGATACATAAAGAGAGAGTATAAGAGATTAATATTATTGAAATAATGGCGCTGGGGTAAAACCGACTACGCCAATAAAGCACGCATTCCAATTCGTTTAATAATATTTTAAAATATATTAACATGTGAGTTTCAGCATCAACGTATGCCAAAACGTAACATATTACTTAATTAAATATAAAACCTCGTGGTAGCGGTGAAAGAATGCCACCGCCATTATTCAAGTCAAGTACTGTTCGTATCTCCCAGAGGGCGAAAAGTGGGTTATTAAAGAATGTTCAGCTACACCTTTTGTAGTAAAAGACAATGTTCAGTGCAGATCAATATGGTTTTCACCATTATAACTTTTCATAAAGAATAAGATGGAAGGAGGGCGGAGAACTGAGGGAATATAATACATTTACATTTAATTTATATACTATTAAATTTCTAACCGTGCGAAAACGGCGTGGTTCGAAAAATTACCATTGTTTAATGTAATATACTATATTATATCTAATATATTCCATAGTATTAAATGCATCTATCCATATTTATTTATACAACCCGAACCAGATAAGAATATATGTAAATAAGCCAAATGTAAACAAGTTACATTTGTAGTTTATCTCGCTATATTTTACTCTCTTGAACAGAGTGTGCAAATATTTTCGCGTTCGCTTGGAGCTCGTCACGTAATATTTAACAATTTAAAAACATTGTCACAATAATCTCATTAATCATAACCGACAGTAAAATATTATGGAATTAATGAATATTATGGAAGTTAAATATTATTTTAAAGTTATTTTTTTGTCCAGAATGAAATCATTTGTGGCATAATAACATTTCTGTGTTAATATTTTACAATTTATTTTTAAAACAAAATAAATAAAAATATCAGATTTACTTACTCTAAGTCATTTGGAATCTTGTTGTAAATTTTCGGGCGCCATTCGGTATGTACTTTTGTTCATGAGTGCGTTTTTACTTTTTGGAGCAGTACGCAGTTTCTATGGTCCTGCTTACTGCTTCAGGTCTTGGCTAAGGAAATGTTACTTGTCACAAGTATAGCACTCATATGTATGTATAATGAGGGCAATGTGAAAATATTGTTAATAATATACATATACACGAATTTTTATTATTTGTCTCATCTATGATATAGTTTTAATCGATATGTGTTTATAAATTTAACAAAAACCAATTAAAATGCTCTGAGCTTTTAAGCCAAGTGTCCTATTGCTACTCTTCAAGTTAAGTTCAAAGTTTTATCACTAACTCATTGGCAGATCGATAAGAGATTCACGGGGGCCTCACCCCGCACCTCTACTAATAATAAATGATCCGAGGTGACCTTTATCAAACCATTCGACATTTACTCCGTGCAGCGCTACATGTGTATTACCTTTAAAGGCATGGGGAATATTGAAACCTTTCATGACATGATCGATATGCAATTTAAATTGAACTTCGGAACGAATTAAAAGACATTAAACTAGATTCCCTTTTCCTCCACCACCCTGTAAATATTCCACTGCCGGACATAGGCGTCCCCCACGAGGAGAATTTGCTAAAATCCCTACGGGCAGAAAGCGAATCGGTGAACGCAGTACCAGAGATACATAAAGAGAGAGTATAAGAGATTAATATTATTGAAATAATGGCGCTGGGGTAAAACCGACTACGCCAATAAAGCACGCATTCCAATTCGTTTAATAATATTTTAAAATATATTAACATGTGAGTTTCAGCATCAACGTATGCCAAAACGTAACATATTACTTAATTAAATATAAAACCTCGTGGTAGCGGTGAAAGAATGCCACCGCCATTATTCAAGTCAAGTACTGTTCGTATCTCCCAGAGGGGCGAAAAGTGGGTTATTAAAGAATGTTCAGCTACACCTTTTTGTAGTAAAAGACAATGTTCAGTGCAGATCAATATGGTTTTCACCATTATAACTTTTCATAAAGAATAAGATGGAAGGAGGGCGGAGAACTGAGGGAATATAATACATTTACATTTAATTTATATACTATTAAATTTCTAACCGTGCGAAAACGGCGTGGTTCGAAAAATTACCATTGTTTAATGTAATATAGTATATTACATTAAATAATGGTAATTTTTCGAATTCTACGGAACCACTACATATCTGAAAATAAAGTGTAAAACTTAACGTAACGTATTATAAAGTTCTCTATACTATCGCACAATACATGTCTTTTACGCAAGCACTAAAGGTGAAAGAGCGAAAAGTATACAGCGCAGAAAGTTTCACAGCGTTTATAAAAGTCAAGTAAGATAGCACACAAGGTTAGATAACAAACGAACAGCAAAACATACGACAGCGTAGTGAAATGGTACGAGACGACGGCCAGAGTCAAAGGAATAGAATGCATATATTTAACAACACACAAAAACATTAGCGTATGGGTATTAGTTACAACTAATTGAGAGTAAAATAGTTATATTGCGAGCCGTGTTAGCCTAGTGGACAGGGCGCTACTTTACTTTTTAGTTATATTATAATCTTTAACATCCTCTACCACCCAGTCCTTCCACTCATCACAGCTGCACTAAAGCCCCTTCAAATAGAAGGAGTTGCCGAATACGCCACGATTCGATTGCATCACCTGAACGCCTTAGATGCAGTCGTCACAGGTCTGGCGTATATCCTTCCGTAAATTAGTTCTATTTTTTTTTTAAAACATTACCTTCTCCTTTAGGAATTTCTCCAGAGTCGCGGAGGCATTTTACCTACACGAATTGCCCATGGACAAACACCCAGACCAGGAACTATTATTTGTAGTCTGTACAAATACTAGCCCCGTGTGGGAATCGAATTCGTGACCCATAGCTCCGCAGCTAAATGCTTAGCCACTACGTCACCGAGCCGTGGCCTCTTAAATTTGGTAGAGCCAAGCGGCGGCTTTAGCTGCTGCTCGAATAGGCCGGCTCGACCGGATCGGTACCACGGCCTCGCAGAATACCGGCATGAAGTAGAAGCATCTTGTGCTTCTACGTTTCGTTCGGTGAGCGAGTTAACCGGAGGCCCCCTAACCCTTCCCATCTTCTTCCTCATCCTCCCTCTCATCTCCCTAATATCTTTGAAGGCCGGCAACACTCATGCAGCACCTCTAGTGTTGGGGATGAACGTGGGCGGTAATCACTTACCATCAGGTGAACCGCTTGCTCGTTTGCCGCCTTAAACATAAAAAAAAATAACTTCTAAATGTTTGCCCAATCTCAAACGTATACAAATGGAGGCACAACAGTTCTCTATTCTCTCGCCAAGAAAATATCTACGAAGATACGAGTGGGAAACGAACCGGCGCCGCGTAACAAATAAAGTAATTAAACCCGAGGACAGGACGAAGATTGGAATCGGGCGGTGTCGATGTCATTAAACAATCAATGAGGCCCGATTAAATCGGGGCCCCGGGTTCGAACCCGGCGGTTATTGCCGCTTGCTGGCCGCGCACACGAATTAACTTCGTCATTACCCGCACCCGTTTGAACATTGATTCATTATTGAATTTAATGTCGCCGCAGATAACACTCGCTTTTGTTGTCCGTCCGAACTGTTCAGATTTATCTCTTAAATAAACTGAATTATTATTAATTATTCCTCTCAATTCGCCGCCTGTCTAACAAAAACTTATTAAACTGTGCGTATTTCTAATTACGAATTTATGTTTTTCTTTTTACTAAATTTCGGTAACGGTCAGCTTTATTAAAGAAACATAACACAGTCTAAATATGATAACGTATAGTTTACATGATATATAAAACATTATATATTTTAAGTGTTTACACAACAAGACGATTATTTAGTTGAAGTACCAATAATAAACAAATAGCGCGGCTTCAAATATTGAGTAATTAATTATAGTATTTTTACGAAAATACCTTCATCGTTGTTAAGTATACAAACAGGACAAATACAAAATTGAGAACGATAAACAAAATGCTCGAAGCAAAGATAAGCAAAACAAACATTGACGAATGGCTGTATTGTACCGGGGACGTCCGGAGTGACACCTTCTGTCACGTGGCCCGGGCGCGCCGTCCCCCCTTTTCTCCCACGTTGCTTCAGAATCTAAAGAAAGATGCCAGAAGTGCCTGGATGAAGGACGCTTTATTTTTAGAATTTTCAATTTGTACCGTAATGTATAAATACAAGTTTCCATTTCTTCTGAATGTTTCTTTCCATATGAAAATCTATTCTATCATTACTTAATTAGTAATATAAGAGCCGTGGTGGCCTAGTGGTCGTGGTGCTCGCTTAAATTTCATTTCATGGCTTGGGTTCGTTCCCCGATGCCGCGACTCCTCTAAAATTGTTAATAGCAATTTTAAATGCTGAATTTCCCACGTTTGTAGCAAGGAAACCTGCAAGTCTGAGAAACAATAACAGATATTATTTCGAGGACAAATTAATCCCGCTGACTTGCACTGAAGCAGCGTAGTGGTCCTTTCTCAGCTCCCATCTCTCGATATGAAACCTTTTCCCAGCACTGCTTTAGATTGCTACGGTTACATATTCTTGACACTTGGGCTTTTCAATTTCTAGCCAGAGAGTATTCAAAAAGACAATTCTAGCGAAATATCCTCCACGGAAAGAAGATACGCGCATTCGTGGAGCCACGTAAATTAATCAAGCGGGACAGGGGTCCGTCGGTGTTAGAGGAGACTTCCAAAAGTTCTCCACTCCTTAATGACTGCTTAATGAAAATTTCTCGGCATAATGGAACGCTGACAGATAATCACTAAGCCCTGAGTGGAAATATCGCTTTAATTCACCATGCGCATCTACTTACCATGTAATGGACATAGAATTCACCACGCATCTACTTACCTTGTAATGGAATGTCCATGGAATGGCATTCGGATAATTATTTACGGTCTTATGTGTTTTTTTTTTATGGGAAAGAGGGCAAAAGGAGCAAGCGGTTCATCTGATGGTAAGCGATTACCGTCGCCCACGTACATCAGCAACATCAGAGGAGCTGCAGGTGCGTTACCGGCCGTTAGGGATCTTTGGGGGATGGGGAGGGAGAGTAGATCCGGCTAAAGCACTTACTTTTATACGTTGATTTAAAATATGACATTAATAGCACAAATA